>OW285244.1:7524162-8941272 GCA_935421215.2 Melolontha melolontha | reverse complement strand
CGCCCGGCAAATTTGAATAGTTTTAAGTGAAATTTTACATTTTGTATAAGGATAACAGATATGCGAGGAGGTAATAGGAGTAAGAGGTAAACGAAATGTATTTCCCGCGCAAATTTAATTTAAAATTAAGAAATGTATTCGCCCGGTAAATTTGAATCGTTTTAAGTGAAATTTTACATTTTGTATAAGGATAACAGATATGCGAGGAGGTAATAGGAGTAAGAGGTATACGAAATGCATTTCCCGCGCAAATTTAATTTAAAATTAAGAAATGTATTCGGCCGGCAAATTTGAATCGTTTTAAGTGAAATTTTACATTTTGTATCAGGATAACATATATGCGAGGAGGTAATAGGAGTAAGAGGTATACGAAATGTATTTCCCGTGCAAATTTAATTTAGAAATAAGATATGTATTCGCCCGGCAAATTTGAATAATTTTAAGTGAAATTTTACATTTTGTATCAGGATAACAGATATGCGAGGAGGTAATAGGAGTCAGAGGTATACGAAATATATTTCCCGCGCAAATTTAATTTAGAATTACGATATGTATTCGCCCGCCAAATTTAAATAATTTTAAGTGAAATTTTACATTTTGTATCAGGATAACAGATATGCGAGGAAGTAATAGGAGTAAGAGGTATACGAAATGTATTTCCCGCGCAAATTTAATATAAAATTAAGAAATGTATTCGCCCGGCAAATTTGAATCGTTTTAAGTGAAATTTTACATTTTGTATAAGGATAACAGATATGCGAGGAGGTAATAGGAGTAAGAGGTATACGAAACGTATTTCCCGCGCAAATTTAATTTAAAATTAAGAAATGTATTCGCCCGGCAAATTTAAATCGGTTTAAGTGAAATTTTACATTTTGTATAAGGATAACAGATATGCGAGGAGGTAAAAGGAGTAAGAGGTATACGAAATGCATTTAAAATTAAGAAATGTATTCGGCCGGCAAATTTGAATCGTTTTAAGGGAAATTTTACATTTTGTATCAGTATAACATATATGCGAGGAGGTAATAGGAGTCAGAGGTATACGAAATGTATTTCCCTCGCAAATTCTCTTTAAAATTAAGAAATGTATTCGCCGGGCAAATTTGAATCGTTTTAAATGAAATTTTACATTTTGTATCAGGATAACAGATATGCGAGGAGGTAATAGGAGTAAGAGGTATACGAAATGTATTTCCCGCGCAAATTTTATTTAAAATTAAGAAATGTATTCGCCCGGCAAATTTGAATAATTTTAAGTGAAATTTTACATTTTGTATCAGGATAACAGATATGCGAGGAGGTAATAGGAGACAGAGGTATACGAAACGTATTTCCCGCGCAAATTTAATTTGAAATTAAGAAATATATTCGCCCGGGAAATTTGAATCGATTTAAGTGAAATTTCACATTTTGTATCAGGATAAGAGATATGCGAGGAGGTAATAGGAGTTAGAGGTATACGAAATGTATTTCCCGCGCAAATTTTATTTAAAATTAAGAAATGTATTCGCCCGGCAAATTTGAATCGTTTTAAGTGAAATTTTACATTTTGTATCAGGATAACAGATATGCGAGGAAGTAATAGGAGTAAGAGGTATACGAAATGCATTTCCCGCGCAAATTTAATTTAAAATTAAGAAATGTATTCGGCCGGCAAATTTGAATCGTTTTAAGTGAAATATTACGTTTTGTATCAGGATAACAGATATGCGAGGAGGTAATAGGAGTAAGAGGTATACAAAATGCATTTCCCGCGCAAATTTAATTTAAAATTAAGAAATGTATTCGGCCGGCAAATTTGAATCGTCTTAAGTGAAATATTACGTTTTGTATCAGGATAACAGATATGCGAGGAGGTAATAGGAGTCAGAGGTATACGAAATGTATTTCCCGCGCAAATTTAATTTAAAATAAAGATATGTATTCGCACGGCAAATTTGAATCATTTTAAGTGAAATTTTACATTTTGTATCAGGATAACAAATATGCGAGGAGGTAATAGAAGTACGAGGTATACGAAAAGCATTTCCCGCGCAAATTTAATTTAAAATTAAGAAATGTATTCGTCCGGCAAATTTGAATTTGTGTAAGTGAAATTTTACATTATGTATCAGGTTAACAGATATGCGAGAAGGTAATCGGAGTCAGAGGTATACGAAATGTATTTCCCGCGCGCAAATTTAATTTAAAATTAAGAAATGTATTCGCCCGGCAAATTTAAATCGGTTTAAGTGAAATTTTACATTTTGTATTAGGATAATAGATATGCGAGGAGGTAATAGGAGTAATAGGTATACGAAATGTATTTCCCGCGCAAATTTAATTTAAAATTAAGAAATGTATTCGCCCGGGAAATCTGAATCGTTTTAAGTGAAATTTTACATTTTGTATAAGGATAACAGATATGCGAGGAGGTAATAGGAGTAAGAGGTATACGAAATGCATTTCCCGCGCAAATTTAATTTAAAATTAAGAAATGTATTCGCACGGGAAATTTGAATCGCTTTAAGTGAAATTTCACATTTTGTATCAGGATAAGAGATATGCGAGGAGGTAATAGGAGTTAAAGGTATACGAAATGTATTTCCCGCGCAAATTTTATTTAAAATTAAGAAATGTATTCGCCGGCAAATTTGAATAGTTTTAAGTGAAATTTTACATTTTGTATCAGGATAACATATATGCGAGGAGGTAATAGGAGTAAGAGGTATACGAAATGTATTTTCCTCGCATATTTTCTTTAAAATTAAGAAATGATTCGCCGGGCAATTTTGAATCGTTCTAAGTGAAATTTTACATTTTGTATCAGGATAACAGATATGCGAGGAGGTAATAGGAGTAAGGGGTATACGAAATGTATTTCCCGCGCAAATTTGATTTAAAATTAAGAAATGTATTCGCCCGGCAAATTTGAATTGTTTTAAGTGAAATTTTACATTTTGTACCAGGATAACAGATATGCCAGGAGGTAACAGGAGTAAGAGGTATACGAAATGCATTTCCCGCGCAAATTTAATTTAAAATTAAGAAATGTATTCGTCCGGCAAATTTGAATTTGTGTAAGTGAAATTTTACATTATGTATCAGGTTAACAGATATGCGAGAAGGTAATCGGAGTCAGAGGTATACGAAATGTATTTCCCGCGCGCAAATTTAATTTAAAATTAAGAAATGTATTCGCCCGGCAAATTTAAATCGGTTTAAGTGAAATTTTACATTTTGTATTAGGATAATAGATATGCGAGGAGGTAATAGGAGTAAGTGGTATACCAAATGTATTTCCCGCGCAAATTTTATTTTAAATTAAGAAATGACTTCGCCCGGCAAATTTGAATAATTTTAAGTGAAATTTTACATTTTGTATCAGGATAACAGATATGCGAGGAGGTAATAGGAGTCAGAAGTATACGAAATGTATTTCCCGCGCAAATTTAATTTAAAATTAAGAAATGTATTCGCACGGGAAATTTGAATCGCTTTAAGTGAAATTTCACATTTTGTATCAGGATAAGAGATATGCGAGGAGGTAATAGGAGTTAAAGGTATACGAAATGTATTTCCCGCGCAAATTTTATTTAAAATTAAGAAATGTATTCGCCGGCAAATTTGAATAGTTTTAAGTGAAATTTTACATTTTGTATCAGGATAACATATATGCGAGGAGGTAATAGGAGTAAGAGGTATACGAAATGTATTTTCCTCGCATATTTTCTTTAAAATTAAGAAATGATTCGCCGGGCAATTTTGAATCGTTCTAAGTGAAATTTTACATTTTGTATCAGGATAACAGATATGCGAGGAGGTAATAGGAGTAAGGGGTATACGAAATGTATTTCCCGCGCAAATTTTATTTAAAATTAAGAAATGTATTCGCCCGGCAAATTTGAATTGTTTTAAGTGAAATTTTACATTTTGTATCAGGATGACATATATGCGAGGAGGTAATAGGAGTAAGAGGTATACGAAATGTATTTCCCTCGCAAATTTTCTTTAAAATTAAGAAATGTATTCGCCGGGCAAATTTGAATCGTTTTAAATGAAATTTTACATTTTGTATCAGGATAACAGATATGCGAGGAGGTAATAGGAGTAAGAGGTATACGAAATGTATTTCCCGCGCAAATTTTATTTAAAATTAAGAAATGTATTCGCCCAGTAAATATCAATCGTTTTAAATGAAATTTTACATTTGGTATCAGGATAACAGATATGTGAGGAGGTAATAGGAGTAAGAGGTATACGAAATGTATTTCCCGCGCAAATTTAATTTAAAATTAAGAAGAGTATTCGCCCGGAAAATTTGAATCCTCTTAAGTGAAATTTAACATTTTTTATCAGGATAACAGATATGCCAGGAGGTAACAGGAGTAAGACGTATACGAAATGTATTTCCCGCGCAAATTTAATTTAGAATTAAGATATGTATTCGCCCGGCAAATTTGAGTCATTTTAAGTGAAATTTTACATTTTGTATCAGGATAACAAATATGCGAGGAGGTAATAGAAGTACGAGGTATACGAAAAGCATTTCCCGCGCAAATTTAATTTAAAATTAAGAAATGTATTCGTCCGGCAAATTTGAATTTGTGTAAGTGAAATTTTACATTATGTATCAGGTTAACAGATATGCGAGAAGGTAATCGGAGTCAGAGGTATACGAAATGTATTTCCCGCGCAAATTTAATTTAAAATTAAGAAATGTATTCGCCCGGCAAATTTAAATCGGTTTAAGTGAAATTTTACATTTTGTATTAGGATAATAGATATGCGAGGAGGTAATAGGAGTAAGTGGTATACCAAATGTATTTCCCGCGCAAATTTTATTTTAAATTAAGAAATGACTTCGCCCGGCAAATTTGAATAATTTTAAGTGAAATTTTACATTTTGTATCAGGATAACAGATATGCGAGGAGGTAATAGGAGTCAGAAGTATACGAAATGTATTTCCCGCGCAAATTTAATTTAAAATTAAGAAATGTATTCGCACGGGAAATTTGAATGGCTTTAAGTGAAATTTCACATTTTGTATCAGGATAAGAGATATGCGAGGAGGTAATAGGAGTTAAAGGTATACGAAATGTATTTCCCGCGCAAATTTTATTTAAAATTAAGAAATGTATTCGCCGGCAAATTTGAATAGTTTTAAGTGAAATTTTACATTTTGTATCAGGATAACATATATGCGAGGAGGTAATAGGAGTAAGAGGTATACGAAATGTATTTTCCTCGCATATTTTCTTTAAAATTAAGAAATGATTCGCCGGGCAATTTTGAATCGTTCTAAGTGAAATTTTACATTTTGTATCAGGATAACAGATATGCGAGGTGGTAATAGGAGTAAGGGGTATACGAAATGTATTTCCCGCGCAAATTTTATTTAAAATTAAGAAATGTATTCGCCGGCAAATTTGAATAGTTTTAAGTGAAATTTTACATTTTGTATCAGGATAACATATATGCGAGGAGGTAATAGGAGTAAGAGGTATACGAAATGTATTTTCCTCGCATATTTTCTTTAAAATTAAGAAATGATTCGCCGGGCAATTTTGAATCGTTCTAAGTGAAATTTTACATTTTGTATCAGGATAACAGATATGCGAGGAGGTAATAGGAGTAAGGGGTATACGAAATGTATTTCCCGCGCAAATTTTATTTAAAATTAAGAAATGTATTCGCCCGGCAAATTTGAATTGTTTTAAGTGAAATTTTACATTTTGTATCAGGATGACATATATGCGAGGAGGTAATAGGAGTAAGAGGTATACGAAATGTATTTCCCTCGCAAATTTTCTTTAAAATTAAGAAATGTATTCGCCGGGCAAATTTGAATCGTTTTAAATGAAATTTTACATTTTGTATCAGGATAACAGATATGCGAGGAGGTAATAGGAGTAAGAGGTATACGAAATGTATTTCCCGCGCAAATTTTATTTAAAATTAAGAAATGTATTCGCCCAGTAAATATCAATCGTTTTAAATGAAATTTTACATTTGGTATCAGGATAACAGATATGTGAGGAGGTAATAGGAGTAAGAGGTATACGAAATGTATTTCCCGCGCAAATTTAATTTAAAATTATGAAGAGTATTCGCCCGGAAAATTTGAATCCTCTTAAGTGAAATTTAACATTTTTTATCAGGATAACAGATATGCCAGGAGGTAACAGGAGTAAGACGTATACGAAATGTATTTCCCGCGCAAATTTAATTTAGAATTAAGATATGTATTCGCCCGGCAAATTTGAATCATTTTAAGTGAAATTTTACATTTTGTATCAGGATAACAAATATGCGAGGAGGTAATAGAAGTACGAGGTATACGAAAAGCATTTCCCGCGCAAATTTAATTTAAAATTAAGAAATGTATTCGTCCGGCAAATTTGAATTTGTGTAAGTGAAATTTTACATTATGTATCAGGTTAACAGATATGCGAGAAGGTAATCGGAGTCAGAGGTATACGAAATGTATTTCCCGCGCAAATTTAATTTAAAATTAAGAAATGTATTCGCCCGGCAAATTTAAATCGGTTTAAGTGAAATTTTACATTTTGTATTAGGATAATAGATATGCGAGGAGGTAATAGGAGTAAGTGGTATACCAAATGTATTTCCCGCGCAAATTTTATTTAAAATTAAGAAATGTATTCGCCCGGCAAATTTGTATACGAAATGTATTTCCCGCGCAAATTTAATTTAAAATTAAGATATGTATTCGCCCGGCAAATTTGAATAATTTTAAGTGAAATTTTACATTTTGTATCGGGATAACAGATATGCGAGGAGGTAATAATAGTAAGAGGTATACGAAATGCACTTCCCGCGCAAATTTAATTTAAAATTAAGAAATGTATTCGTCCGGCAAATTTGAATATGTTTAAGTGAAATTATACATTTTGTATCAGGATAACAGATATGCGAGGAGGTAATAGGAGTAAGAGGTATACCAAATGTATTTCCCGCGCAAATTTTATTTAAAATTAAGAAATGTATTCGCCCAGCAAATTTGAATAATTTTAAGTGAAATTTTACATTTTGTATCAGGATAACAGATATGCGAGGAGGTAATAGGAGTAGGAGGTATACGAAATGTATTTCCCTCGCAAATTTTCTTTAAAATTAAGAAATGTATTCGCCGGGCAAATTTGAATCGTTTTAAATGAAATTTTACATTTTGTATCAGGATAACAGATATGCGAGGAGGTAATAGGAGTAAGAGGTATACGAAATGTATTTCCCGCGCAAATTTTATTTAAAATTAAGAAATGTATTCGCCCAGTAAATTTGAATAATTTTAAGTGAAATTTTACATTTTGTATCAGGATAACAGATATGCGAGGAGGTAATAGGAGTAGGAGGTATACGAAATGTATTTCCCGCTCAAATTTAATTTAGAATTAAGATATGTATTCGCCCGGCAAATTTGAATCATTTTAAGTGAAATTTTACATTTTGTATCAGGATAACAGATATGCGAGGAAGTAATAGGAGTAAGAGGTATACGAAATGTATTTCCCGCGCAAATTTAATTTAGAATTAAGAAATGTATTCGCCCGGCAAATTTGAATCGTTTTAAGTGAAATTTTACATTTTGTGTCAGGATAACATATATGCGAGGAGGTAATAGGAGTAAGAGGTTTACGAAATGTATTTCCCTCGCAAATTTTCTTTAAAATTAAGAAATGATTCGCCGGGCAAATTTTAATCGTTTTAAGTGAAATTTTACATTTTGTATCAGGATAACAGATATGCCAGGAGGTAACAGGAGTAAGAGGTATACGAAATGTATTTCCCGCGCAAATTTTATTTTAAATTAAGAAATGTATTCGCCCGGCAAATTTGAATAATTTTAAGTGAAATTTTAGATTTTGTATCAGGATAACAGATATGGGAGGAGGTAATAGGAGTCAGAGGTATACGAAATGCATTTCCCGCGCAAATTTAATTTAAAATTAAGAAGAGTATTCGCCCGGCAAATTTGAATCGTTTTATGTGAAATTTCACATTTTGTATCAGGATAACAGATATGCCAGGAGGTAACAGGGGTAAGAGGTATACGAAATGTATTTCCCGCGCAAATTTTATTTTAAATTAAGAAATGTATTCGCCCGGCAAATTTGAATAATTTTAAGTGAAATTTTACATTTTGTATCAGGATAACAGATATGCGAGGAAGTAATAGGAGTAAGAGGTATACGAAATGTATTTCCCGCGCAAATTTAATCTAAAATTAAGAAATGTATTCGCCCAGCAAGTTTGAATCGCTTTAAGTGAAATTTTACATTTTGTATAAGGATAACAGATATGCGAGGACGTAATAGGAGTAAGAGGTATACGAAATGCATTTTCCGCGCAAATTTAATTTAAAATTAAGAAGAGTATTCGCCCGGCAAATTTGAATCGTTTTAAGTGAAATTTTACAGTTTGTATAAGGATAACAGATATGCGAGGAAGTAATAGGAGTAAGAGGTATTCGAAATGCATTTCCTCCTCGCATATCTGTTATCCTGATACAAGATGTGAAATTTAACTTAAAATGATTCAAATTTGCCGGGCGAATACATATCTTAATTTTAAATTAAATTTGCGCGGGAAATACATTTCGTATACCTCTGACTCCTATTACCTCCTCGCTTATCTGTTATCCTGATACAAAATGTAAAATTTCACTTAAAACGATTCAAATTTCCCAGGCGAATACATTTCTTAATTTTAAATTAAATTTGCCCGGGAAATACATTTCGTATAACTCTTACTCCTATTACCTCCTCGCATATCTGTTATCCTGATACAAAATGTAAAATTTCATTTAAAACGATTCAAATTTGCCCGGCAAATACATTTCTTAATTTTAAAGAAAATTTGCGAGGGAAATACATTTCGTATACCTCTTACTCCTGTTACCTCCTCGCATATCTGTTATCCTGATACAAAATGTAAAATTTCATTTAAAACGATTCAAATTTCCCAGCGAATACATTTCTTAATTTTAAATTAAATTTGCGCGGGAAATGCATTTCATATACCTCTTACTCCTATTACCTTCTCGCATAACTGTTATCCCGATACAAAATGTAAAATTTCACTTAAGACGATTCAAATTTGCCGGGCGAATACATTTCTTAATTTTAAATAAAATTTGCGCGGGAAATACATTTCGTATACCTCTTACTCCGATTACCTCCTCGCATATCTGTTATCCTGATACAAAATGTAAAATTTAACTTAAAATGATTCAAATTTGCCGGGCGAATACATATCTTAATTTTAAATTAAATTTGCGCGGGAAATACATTTCGTATACCTCTGACTCCTATTACCTCCTCGCATATCTGTTATCCTGATACAAAATGTAAAATTTCACTTAAAACGATTCAAATTTGCCGGCCGAATACATTTCTTAATTTTAAATTAAATTTGCGCGGGAAATGCATTTCGTATACCTCTTACTCCTATTATCTCCTCGCATAACTGTTATCCTTATACAAAATGTAAAATTTCACTTAAAACGATTTAAATTTAAAAAAATATTAATCATGCAGCCGTATATATAGCGGGTGTTCAGAAACATTCGAAGTCAAGTGGGCTCTGAAGAAAAAATTGTATATCTTTGCTTAAGTATCTGATTTGTAATAATTATTAAATGTCAACTGTTGTCTGTCAAAAATCAATCTATCTCAGACATGACTTCATATTTTCAAGGACTACTTTGACTTCGAATGTTTCTGAACACCCGTTATATTCTATAGCAAAAACCAATCCGTTTTATTAGCTATCTGTGAAATTAAATGATAATTCACTTCAATTAACATATTAGTAGTTCAGCTCTAATTGAGTAGATTGCAACACGAGTAACAGTAACATTCGAAGTCAAGTGGGCTCTGAACAAAAAATCATATGTATATCTTTACTTAAGTATCTGATTTGTAATAATTATTAAATGTCAACTGTTGTCTGTCAAAAATCAATCTATCTCAGACATGACTTCATATTTTCAAGTACTACTTTGACTTCGAATGTTTCTGAGCACCCGTTATATAAAGAACAACTTCATACAGGAAATAAAAATTTACTATATAGCGCCATCTCTTATCATAGGGAAAACTAAATAAAGCTAACGGGTGTTCAGAAACATTCGAAGTCAAAGTAGTCCTTGAAAATATGAAGTCATGTCTGAGATAGACAATTTTTGACAGACAACTGTTGACATTTAATAATTATTACAAATCAGATTCTTAAGTAAAGATATACGATTTTTTGTTCAGAGCCCACTTGACTTCGAATGTTTCTGAACACCCGCTATATATACGGCTGCATGATTAATATTTTTCAATGTTAATTATCTCGTAATTACCTGACAAGGAATCAATAAAACACAAATAACTATAGAAAATTATTTATTTAATCCTTTTATAATTTCGTTATAAATAAATATAACATTTTAATAAAAGTTTCAATCATATTTTTGTTAATATACGCCGCATGTTCGCATTCGTAGGCAACAACGCTAAATTGATGGGACTGGATGAAAATCCTGTGGCAGAAATTGATGGCCCATTCGCAATGCTATGTATTCAGATAAAATATTAGAAAAAATATTGTTATATTGATCACAAACCCTACTCACTTGCTCCATCTCTTGCGGGTTCACAAACCTCATTACTTGGAGAACGTCGCTTTCTTGAAGATTCAAAGATGTTTTTGGAGGAGATAGGCTCATAAAAGGGGTGTGTGGTGTTATCTTCGTATCATCAATTGCTACATCTTGCTGTGGCAAATCTATCGATGTTTCGATATTTGTTAGAGGATCTAAAAGCACATTTTATTTTATAAGTGACTTATTTTTCTAACATACAGGATATGCATAAAATATATACCTGGTAAGTATAAAGTAGGGACAGTATTATACTTTAATCTATTTGCCAATATAAAATCGTCTTCGGAAAAGTGGCGGCTGCAAACTGAATTTTCGAGTTTTCACTTGGATCTAAATTCATTAATTCTAAGTTTTCTGTAGCTATAACCCACTGCATGTGCCTATCAAGATCCTTTCTAGGATTGGGAAATGCAAAAATGGAGTGCTCATGTTCTTCTATAAGGCAGCCAGAAATTGTATATACAAAATCATAACCAAATACAACATAACTGAACATAACCAACATGCATGTAAGACGAACGATGTTATAATTAAATATGTTGCCAATTATAAATATGAAAAGTATTGAAAATCTCAATGTGAAAACATAAGAATATTAAAGACTTACAGCGCCATCTCTTATCATAGGGAACATTAAGAAATTCAATGTAACGCTTAAACCTATGTTGCTTTGGCGCCCTTGGTTTTTGCATTAAATTAAATTATTGATATAATTAAATCCAACTACTTGAAAGTATAATTGTATATAATTTGCTTTTTATCTAGAAATTTAACATGGACAATAAATTTAAAGATTCAAATTCACTCTAAGGAAAACAATTGCTTGTAATATTCATGTTTAACATGTGGCATGACGGCTAATACAAAACAATAACTTTTTTAGTATCAAAGTATGAATAAAATTTCTTCAATAACTCTGTAAGTTTTAAATATTATTTGCTACTTCACCAATTATTACATTATAGTATAACAGGATTTTTCCAGATAAACATATTTTTAATTTTATGTAAGTTAACCTAAAACGTCAAACGCTTAAATATGTTTAGAAAACAATTTAAAATTAAATCAAATACCCAACTGAAAAGTTCAGAAAGGTAATGTGAAATTAGAATATATTTCTCTTTGGAATAATTATATGCATTAATATTGTAGGAAAGTTCTAAGAGAGTCATTTTTAAAAAGCTTCCCTAAACTCAGTGAGACCGATGTTGACAGTATTTTGCCTAAAAAAGAAGTTGCCTTTTGCATGAAAATATTAACGTCTAATAACGCGACTGTTATTGTATATTTAGTTCAAAAAAGAGCAATAGCCTTCGATTTAAATGGCATGTTGTATCCGTCCATATATTTATTATGGAAATACAATGACTTAATTATAAGTTTTACAACAAATTCATTTGTAATATCTAAAATAACTAGTGGTGCAGATTTAATGCTACCAGGAATTATTAAAAATCCTAATGGATATGGTTCATTTCAAGAAAAACAATTAGCCAGTATTAATTCGAACAATAATAAAATACCAATAGCAATAGGTATTACAGATATTTCTTCGCATGATTTAGACTCGTTACAGTGTAAAGGAAAATGTGTTACTGTATGTCATTTTTATGGTGATAAATTATGTAGTTTAGAAGATATGCCTGTGCTTCCAGTACCAAATTTAGGACCACCGGAATGGTTAGCTTATTCTATACAAAGTACAAACGATTTTCCCCCATTAGGTGGTGAAAAAGATGACATAAGTGATATTAAACCCATAAATGTATCTGAAACACCAATCCAAACAAATAACCAAGATAATAAAGAATGTGTCAATGAAAGTGTTGAAATTAATGAAACTGATGAAATGGATGCAATTCTAACTAAATGTTTTTTAACAGCCATAAAATATTCTAAAACCTTACAATTGCCAATGTTGACATCGTCTTTTTATAAGTTAGAGATAATGCCATTGTGCCCACCTGATAAAAATTTTGATATTAAGAAAACATCCTTTAAAAAAGTCGGACAATTTCTGAGACACATGGAAAAGGTACATCTATTTACTATTAATTAATAGTTTAGTGCACACGTTTTGCTGTAGCATACTCTATATATGCTTTTATAAAAAAAATTAAGAGTGAAATCATAAATTTCTTACTCTGTTCTTAAAAATTTTATATTTTCCCATAGGAGGGTTTGATAACGATTAAAGAAAAGAAGAAAGGTGTTGAAACTGTTGAAGTCATTAATCATCAACATCCTACATTTTTGAATTTTTACGTTGACATTGAAAATCGCCCTAAAAAACCTATAAGCTCAAATATAGATGATAGTGCTGGGCCTAGTATTGTGGAAAGCTATACTCTAACAAATGCAATTTTACCATTGCTTGAAGAATTTGGTTTTAAGTATGTGTAACATTATATCCTTCAATACCTAAAATTTGTAATTATGTAATAATTATAATTTCAGGAAAGGTGATACTTTACAGGGGACTGAAGTAAGGAAATATGTTACGACTTATATTCAAAAACATAACTGCCAAAATAAAGAAAATCAAAGGCATAGAGTTACTATACATATATATATTATTCATTTATAAATTTATTTTTTCTTTCAGACTTGTTGATGTAAATAATCCTCCCCTAAAACCACTATTTAAAAACGAAACTGCAGTTTCTTGGGAGGAACTCATGGAAAAAGTATTTTCTTCCTTGAAATCTTGTTACAAAGTGACCTCTGGGCATGAAGAAATGGTAGCTAAAGGAAAAATTCAACCAATTATGATGAACACACAAACTAGATCTGGTAACAAGAAGGTAACTTTAGTAGACAATCTCGAACTGTATGGAATAAGGATGTCGGAATTTGCCAAAGAATGTCAACACGGTGTAGCTGCTAGCACAAGTATCAGCAGACCCCCTGGTAAAAAGAGTGATCAACTGTTAGTGCAAGGCAACCAAATCTTATTCATTTACAACCTTCTAGTAGATAAATACAAGATTCCTAAAAAATATATTAGAGGATTAGAGAATGCTCCCAAAACAAAGAAATGATTTGTATTATGTGTAATGTATTATTTATAAAGTTAATTTTGTAATTAAAATTTTATGTTTTTAATGATTGTTTATGTACTTCTTAAGAAAAATTACAAAAACTTTTTTAAGGGCGAATTAAATAGGTAAACACAATTTCAATGTACAAACACTAACATTCTTTCTATGTTGAAAATAAAATTCAGCTGTGACCTTCAATACAGTGAGAGAATTCGTTACTTTAATTTATTAGTTGCCACTTTAAGTTGTAGATCTTGATATATTAAAATGGTTAACTTCACAAACTAAATTCTTGAATTCTTTTTAATGTCTTCGACACTACGTGTTCGCTAATCTATAATCGCCGAGTAATTTCTCGGTTTGCAGTGCAAAGGTACAAACATGGACTCCTCTCTAGTCTATAGACCGTTGCAACCTCCGTATTCAGTATGTCTTATGGGAATTTGTTTCATAGTTGCCAAATCATCTAATCAGCTGTACATTACCATTTCCGGTTAATTATTTGACATTTCACGCGATCAAATCATTTTGCTTATTATTTTATTAAAGTAACTAAATTTTAACAGAGTGCATAGCGAATTCGCTGCACGTAAAATTATAGGAAAGAATAATACAAGGAAAATAGCTGTATTTCAATATTTATTAACAATACTACACACATTTCTAAACAAATATACATATGAACGATATCTATGCAACATACAGTGAATATTTACTTCGATATTGGGGTGTTATGCAATTTATTAAATTAAAAACGATGATGATCCTTTAACAAATAGTAGTTTCCACTTTTGTAACAAAAAGAACTTGAATCATTCAAATACGTATATTTTTCCTTTTATATTTATATCTTTTTATATGTATTATATTTCGTCCTACTTTTTTAAATTTGAAACCCATATTGTGTAACAATCTATGTAAAGTTGTTCGACTGAAGTTAGGAAGTTCATCATCAGCATTGACAGCAGCAAGAATTGTATTTAATGTAGGTGGCATATTCTGTATAAAAAAGCCATGCACATTACGTCGAATAGCTGCTTGCGTGTTCTCATCATATGTATGTAGTCGATCATTTAGTTGTATGCCTTTCCCTTTTTTAGGTTTTTTTGGACTTGATAATAAACCAGTTCGTTACTCCTGTTTTACATGATATATTACACGGTGTGGGATACCCAAATCCAACTTTACCCATGTGAGCGCGCATGTTTTAGATTTTGTTCGAGCTGTCAAGTTTGTTTATATTTTTATATTGTTCTCTGGGGAGAAATTAAAAATAGTCTTTGTGATTTAGTTAATTTGTTCGGTTGTCATTGAGGATTTTTTTGAATGCACGTAGCGGTCATTTCCGTGTGTTATTTTTACCTCTGGGTGTAATAAGTATATTATTACACAATCTTTATACTTTATAAAGATTTTTTTTTCTTTTTCTTGATTTTTGTATTAAATTTTCATTTAAATTTTATATTGTGCTCATTATTTAATTAACCTTTCATCACGAATTTAATAAGTAACTTAAAGAAATATAATTATTATATTTGTCAATACAATTTGACTGGCGCAAAGTATTTTCGTAGAGACAACCACGTTTCCGATTGGAACCCTGAGAAGAAAGAAGTCCCATTTTTTTGGAAATAAACCGACCGAGTATCCTAGTTGGGTAGATTAGTTGTGAACCGTGGTGCAGTTAATATAAAAACCACAGTTCATAGCAATATGTATGTAACGCCCATTTAACTATATACTACGTATAGTATACAGTGTGGCCGCCATCGATAGCGCGATGCATGTATTAGTAACTACTGGTCGACTATAATGGGCGTGCCAACTTGAATTGCCACACCGACAGCGGGCGTATTATAAGTTACACGTATAAATGTATTCGTAGGCAAATCAAGTGAAAAGCAGTGTAGGAGGTATTGTGTTCCTGATAGAAGTAAATATTTGCAGTTGTTTGAAGCATCAGATAATCACTGATAACATCTCAGTGAAGTAACTCATCACAGCTTCATAAACAACAAAAAAAAGCAAACATACATAAACAGAACTACTAGACTTTAACATAAAAAAACTTCTTAACGAAAATAATATTTAGTATTATAGTAGTATTACACTCTAAAAACTTAACAATAATAAAATACTTAAAAATAAATATTTACTTCTTAAAACAGAATTGTAATTCAACATTGCAATAAACCTGCAATTAGCTAAAAGAAAATGTTATTCTTAAGCAATAATTAAATTCTAAATAAATTAATTAGTTAAGTGTTCAAATAAACCTCCTTCTTGACACGAACAGTAACCCAACCGATTATAAAAATTCCGACGCACATTTGTTGACATATCTGCTGTGACAGTATTAGTGACTTCGGTAATTCTCGCACGAAGTTCCTCTAGATTTGATGGACGTTCATCACCGTATCCGTAGTTCGAATTATGTAAAAAGGGCCATAAAAAGAAATCGTTAGGGGCTAGATCAGGAGATCGCGCTGGCCATTTAATAGGACCCGAGTTACCGATCCATCTGTTTCCAAAAACCACGTTTAAAAAGTTTGTTACATAACGGTTATTGTGCGCTGGGCAACCATCTTGCTGGAACCAAACTTCATTAATATTGAACCGGTCCCGTACTGCGGGGATAATACTATTTTCAAGTAACTGTAGATATCTATTTCCGTTTAAATTACCGTCAATAAAAAAAGGCCCAATTATATGATCCCCAATTATACCTGCCCATACGTTTAGCTTCTCTGGATACTGCGTTCGCGTTGGTATATTCAAATGTAGATTTTTACGCGACCAGTAACGACAAACTGCGCGGTTATGATGTCCGTGTAGCCGAAATGTTTTTTCATCTGTGAACAATTCGTTATTAAGAAAGAATTCATTTTCGTGATATTTATTTATCATTCTTTCGCAAAATTGCATACGGCGATAATAATCATCGGGAAAAAGTACTTGTGAACTTTTAAATTTATATGAACGATATTTATTTATTAGTACGTAAAATCTTTTGAGCCGTTGTTTTACAGATACCTAATTCGCGGGCAATTTGTCGAGACGACATAGTGGGATTTACTTCGACTAAAGCACATACTCGAATTTCTATATCACTTATATTCTTATCCGGAACAACTTTATTTTTATTAGTTACTAAAGAAAATGTAGTTTCGAATCGATTAACTGTCCTACGAATGGTGCTTGCATTGGGAATTTGACTTTCAGGGTAATTAGCTGCAAATAAAGCTCGAGTTACTTCCGCGGAATTACCACCGTAAAATTGTTTAATCATAAAGAGTTTTTGCTCCGGTGTATAATACTCCATTTTTTAAATGACCGTTACGTACACCAACAACGCGGTTTATTAAATATTGTGAGCGAGTAGTTCCCCTGACGATATAAACATTGCAACTAACACCCATATGCGGGAGCGACAGCTAATGCGCTTGCGCGGCTACACCGTCTAAATGTGAATTTATTGGACAAATACGACTGCATCATAGGGATATGCGAAATACTAGGCTCTCTTGTAATCCATTGGAATATTGCGTCTACTTCTTTACCGTTCTAACACACGGACACCTCTGTGTGTTTTGCTTACACTACAGGTTTCGCTATAGTGCAGACGCACGCGGTCACATGGTATACGGTTCAATGGTAACGCCATAAATAACACTGACGTAACGCAATATACAGTAAGCGGTACCTTAGATAAGAACATAAGCTTGATACGAAGTTAACTGATGCGCTATCATGGTTTAAATCAAATCAGTATCCGTATAATGTTTTTAAAATTATTATATTCCATGCAGAGAATGTCCCTGATAGTATAATTAGCAAATCGTTTTTTGCTCAAGCGTAAACGTTGCCATTATAATATAAAGGTAACAACAATATCGTAATAACTACAACTGCGGTTTAACTGCGAATCGAATGCCAATGTCAAATGCGTTGCTGTCTACCAATAACACTATGTTGAATTGTACGATCCCTATGTTCTTATCTAAGGGTCCGTTTGCTGCAGAGGTGCCCAAACGGTCGATCGCGAGAGTTTTTTGAGTCTATCGCGAAAAAATAATCTCACAAATTCGAGTTCTCTCGAACGTCAACTCTAGGCCGTCTCTGTCTCACTGCGCAACGTTGTTTTCTGGTTGATCGCAATCCCTAAAAGTCTGAGCACCCCTGGTTTATTGTATATGTAAAGTGCTTAATAAATTCACAACCTAATTTGTTTAAACACGAAACATTGTGTTCAAGTGCAAATACATGCACTACAAGAACCTCATAGTACATATTTCCGAATTTTAACGCAATAGTTGTAATATTTAGCACAACATTGGCAACTCACTGGGATGCGGAAAGAAAATTATGTAAATTACATTTTTAACAAAAAAGAGCCAAACACCTCTGAAGATAATCTAAGATTAAATAATGTTGACAGCAAAGAACATGCCTAATCTGGTGCTGTCTGGCCCCCGAATAAAAGTTAAAAAATTGTTAGCAATGCAGCAGTTTTCATATACGAGTCTTAGATTAATTCTCCACGATCTTTTTGTAATGAATTAAGTCAGAGTAAAGTGGATACCGAATTTTTTTCAGCTATATAACGCAGCAGTATCTTGAAGTTTGATATACTTGTGTTTACGTATGTGTGTATTTATTATAATGATGATGATTCGTATACCACAATGTAAGTGATTTCAATATAGAAAGATAAAAGGGCACAATATAGACTAGATGCTGGTTCATGGAATTTGTTGAATTATTAGGTTTATTCCAAGTCAGAACATTCCGGGAACGACATGCGCATTACACACTTCATCCTGTGAGAACTGCAGTAGGGCTGATGATATTTTTAAAAATATCGGATTTTCGATATATCGATATTTTTAAATGTATCAATATCGGATCTCGATATATCAAAAAAAAATATCGATATATCGGCTTTATTAAAAAAAAATAAGTTGTTTCAGCTTCGGTGGTGTAGAACCTTCTGTAGAACACACAGAAACAACATGTGAACTTTGATTATCCTCTTTGTGATTAATTTGAAATTTACATACTGTTTCTAATACATATTTGCCAGTTTATTTTAAAATTAGTAGATATATCAAAATAACATTGCAAAGAAAATATTACTAGATCATCTAAATACTCATTCTTGTCAGTATAGCTACTGTAGCTAGTATTTGAAATTGATGATACTAACATATTATTAGAGTTTTCTTTTCCATCATTGGTGATGGCTTCATTCGCTTTATTATTAGTAATTAGTAGTCTTGTTTTTTACAGGTAGTTGGGCATATTTGTTGTATTTCCGCTGGTTTTATCATTTTTCCCACATAAATTGCAGGACACATTTCTTGTGTCCACTTTCTTAAAATGTTTTCAAACAATTGAAGAAGCTGCTACAGAAGATATGTAGGTACTTTTCTCAACATAACCTTAACATCATTAACACAAAACAGAAGTAAAACATACAAATTGTACAGTCCACCAGTCAGTACCTATCTAGAGTAAAATTACTTTCGGATGAGACTGAAGCTGCGCGAGCGATGACATTACAAAAATACTGAACACCTTAAAAACATTGAGCAGTCGCAGCAGGAGCAATGTACGTACAAGACCACTACGAAACACACAGATCGAGCGCCTGGTATCGACTGACAAATAATCGATAAACGTTTGTGGCTCGTATAGTACACAGATTTATACTACTAGCTGTTTCTCTCATTTATGAGGTGTCTCTCGTTCTAATTACTAAAATGTGTTTCTGCGCTAGTCTCATCCGAAAGTAATTTTACTCTACCATAAAACATAGAATTCATAGATAATTATTACATTTCAGTCTTCCGTTTAAAAGAATACATAAGTGAATAAGCGAGTAGAAAGAAGATAATATGATATAAATAATTTACAGTAATATAGAGCGAATATCTTACGATAATATAATATAAAACATAGAATTCATAGATAATTATTACATTTCAGTCTTCCGTTTAAAAGAATACATAAGTGAATAAGCGAGTAGAAAGAAGATAATATGATATAAATAATTTACAGTAATATAGAGCGAATATCTTACGATAATATAGTTTAAATACATAACGAGAAAAATGGAAAAAATAAAAACTTATTTTAAAAAATATCGACCGCCGATATCTAGATTTCAATATCGAACTATCGATAAATCGTTCCACTAATATCGATATTTTGAAAGAATAATATCGATATTTTATCAACAGCCCTAAACTGCAGTTGGCAATATCATAGGACAGAACAAAATTGATTATTACAATTATTACTATTGTTAATACTACAAAATAGATTGATAACCAAACGATCAGAAATACATTCCAACTTCTTTATAATTATCACCGGTCCAAAAGCAGTGCAAAACTAACCCTTGCGCAGAAAATGATTACCAAACGATGCGAAACCGGTAATGAAACAAATCTATTACATGATGGAACGATGATCTATGTTACCTTATCAACAATCGAATTCACTGAATGGCAGAGACTGCGTAAAGTATTTCATATAACGTTGGAGTGTTTTAATCGAGAAAAATAATCATGAATAGTTGATGACATTGAGACAGCCCGATAATTGTCCAATATTACGCTATATTTCTCCATAAATCGTGAAGGAAAAGCGGCCAATACAAATAAAAAATTTGCAACTTCTTCATAAGTACATCCAGCCCATAGCTGAAATGGTAAGTTTGTGGCGTATCAGTAGGAGTAGAGTATCGCTATCACTTTATCGTCAATACGAACATAATCCTGGAAAGATTCTCCTTCCACCTCCTTTGCTCCACACCCAGTTCCAAAAGTCTATTCCATACATGTTCTAATTCATCACACTCCTTTACAATATTTGTTTTTAGTTCCAATAATGGTGGTAAATCTTCATCGTTCAAACATGAATTTCGTCCAAACCCAGCTTTTCGGAAACAATTTTTTATTGTATCCTCTGTTACACATGCCCAAGCCTTCAATGTAATCCGTACGCAGTCTAACAGATTTATTTTAGGAAGTTTGTTATTTTCTTCAAACAGGGATATAATGCGCAACAAATATTTTTTCTGTAGAAACCTTTCATGTTTTTTATAATACCCATGTCCATGAGCTGCAAAACGGAAGTTGTGCTTGCTGGGAAATATAGAAGGGTTATAAATTTTAATCGTGCCTGTATGTCTTTTGGATGATTAGTACAATTTTTTATCCAGATTTAGCAACCATTTCTCAAAAAGTTGTGCAGTCATCCATGCTTTTTTATTGCTGTAATAATCCAATCCAAGGGATTTAACTCCTCCGAAACAACGTGGATTGGCACTTTTCCCAATCAAAACAACTTTTAATTTCTTCGTGCCCGACATGAAATACGGGCCAATCTTTGCTGTTTTCCTCAAAAACATTTCTAATTTTTGTCCTGTTTGGGAGGCACTTAAAAAATAATCCAGTGTCATCTGCATTAACCCTTAACCACCGTAGCGGCGTCTCTGAGACGCATCAGGTTCTTCATTGGTTAATAACTTACCCCCTCTTTGACTAACTATACTTAGCGTCTATGTACCTTCAAGTTGAACGTGTATCAGTATGTTTCTAGCATTTTGTGGCAATAGACGCATTTGTTTCCCTAATATAAATAATTAAAGTTTGTCCTGGATCTCTCAGACGCCGCTACGGCGTTTTCGTAAGTTTTACAAATTTTGCGCGGTTTAGTTGAAAGTGCTTTATTGTAATGGATTGTGCTTCTGGATCTACAAAAACAGTTCGCTATGGCGATCCTGACTTTGAAAATGTAATTCTACAGTGGATTGATGAAATTGATGGCGGTGAAAGTGACAATGATGATGTTTCTGTAGATCACCACGAAGTAAGTGATCATGATTCCGATTCGGAACTTGAAGCAGTGAGTGAAGAAGAGGCTGTAATAAACGATAACGATGAAAGTCTAAGTAGTGATGGTGAAGATAATAATAACATTACAAAAAAGGTGTATTATGGAAAAAATCGCTTCAAGTGGGTGTCAACAAACTTTGTCAAGCGCAGTAGAACACAAAACCACAATATAATTGTCCAATTACCGGGCCTGCGTCCTTCTGCTAAATTGGGTGCTAGAGCAGAAGTTGCTGCGGTATGGAGTTTACTGTTTTCGGAAGAAATGCTGCGTGTGGTTTTGAACTGGACTAATGTCAAAATACAAAAAGAAAAGCTCAAGTACAAAAATCCGAAGAGATCAGAGCTGGGGGATTTGGATATGGAGGAATTAAGAGCTTTCATAGGATTGTTATATTATTCAGCAGTTTTTAATTCTAACCATGAGAAGATTGAACGTATTTTTACTATTGATGGTACGGGACGTGAAATCTTTCGTTGTGTTCTAAGTAAAAACAGATTCGCATTTTTACTTAGCTGTTTACGATTTGACAATCCTGATGACAGAAATCTCAGACGAGAGGAAGACCCCAATGGCTCCCATTTCCCAACTTTTCAATGCGTTAATTGCTAATTCCCAGGCTATGTATTCCCCATGTGCAAATATGACCGTGGATGAAATGCTAGTTGCCTTCCGAGGACGATGTAAATATAAAATGTACATGCCAAACAAGCCATGTAAGTACGGGCTAAAGATAATGTGTATGACAGATGCTAAAAATCATTATTTGTATAATGCGTACGTGTACAGTGGGAAAAATTCCGATGGTATTGGTTTAAATGAAGACGAAAAAAAGTTCAGTAAACCCACTCAAGCTGTTGTGAGACTAACTAAGCCTATTGTTAATTCTAATAGAAACGTGACAGCGGATAATTGGTTCACGTCGATAGAATTGGTGGAAGTGCTCAAGAAAGCAGGGCTAACGTATGTAGGTACCATGAAGAAGAATAAAAGGGAAATCCCCCAGCAATTTTTACCTAACAGAGTTAGAAAATGTGAAACTTCTTTATTTGGTTTTACTCAAAATATGACTCTCGTATCCTACGTGCCAAAGAAGTACAAGGCAGTTGTTTTAGTGTTGATGCACCACACCGAAACATACGATCCTGAAACTAAAAAGCCGGAAATTATTTCCTTTTATAATTTCACTAAATCGGGGGTCGATACATTAGATGAAAAGTGTGCTAAACACACTACTAGTCGCCATACTCAACGTTGGCCCATGGCAATATTTTTCAGACTGTTAGATATAAGTGGTGTTAATGCTCATGTGCTTCATCAAGCATACAAAGATAATGAAAAACTTGAAAAAGCAGACTTTATAAAGGTACTTGCCGACCAGTTGGTCCAACCACAGTTAGCTAGAAGGGCTCAAAACTTACAACTAAAACGAGATTTACGATTAACAATAAATCGAATTCTGGGAATCCCCGGTGAACCACTTGTTTCAAACAATGTCGAAAAATTAGAAAAACGTAAAAATTGCCTCACCTGTCCCTCTAAACTGAGAAGACGGACAAGCTATATGTGCTTGTCGTAAACCAATATGTTTAGAATGTTCATCTAAAATGTGTATAGACTGTAAGAAAAATTTCCAATAAATCAGGCCTTGTAATATCATATTTTCATTTTTCTTTAAATTTTTTTTTATTATAAAGAGGTATTCTTTTAGTTTCCAAACACCGATATTATTTTATATTATAGTGTTGCTTAAATCCTGTAAAATTATTAAGTTAAAGCGTATGTAAAAAATGTTCAAAATTACACTTCTGCAAAGAAAATACAACTTTTTTTAAATAAATTTCTTTAAATTTATTATCTGTTGACTTTTTTAATATTATATACCTTCTAGTAACATATCTAAGAGATATAACGAGAAAATTATTATCACATTTTATTAATAAAAACCAAAAACCAGCGACGTCTGTGTGACGCCGCTACGGTGACAATGCGACAACAATTGGACTACGGTGGTTAAGGGTTGTCAGAACTGTAGGATTCAATAAGGCTAGGTAGTTTTTGCTCAATCCAATTTTCGGTTTGTACATTACTAACTGATGCAGATTCACTGCGTAAGGTTTTGCCAACAATATTATGTCTAATTTTAAATTTACTCAACCAACCTTCACTTGTATTAAAATCTTTGTGTATGTATGCCGCCTTTTCTTTAATTAAAGGACCGGTTAATGGCAAATTTTGTGTTTTAAAAGAGGGAAACCAAGTACAACGGCGAACTCGTTTCACTTTGTCATTACATTCAGGATTATTAAAATGTTCGAGAATTTTGTTTTTATTCTTCCAAATTGTGGATACGGTGAACTCCGTATTTTACACACATCTTTTCTTGACGCCCTTCGCAATATCGTCTATTAATTCCCGTTTTTTCACTAAGGTAAGTGTGTTATGTTTTCGGCATTGTTAAAAACAGTGAAAACACTATTCAATATTTTATTATGCTTGTGAGAATATTTAACAGCCTAAAACTGCCTACGATAGCAACCGTCGAAACAGAACTGAATATGTATTTCGTAAAATATCCCAGGAATTTGAAACGAGATACCTGCACTAACAAAAGGTATTATCAAGTAAAATGAGTGGTACAAAGAAACATTATTTTTAGGGAATTACTGATGTTCGATTTAGAGACA
The DNA here is from genome assembly GCA_935421215.2 of Melolontha melolontha. NCBI lineage: Eukaryota > Metazoa > Arthropoda > Insecta > Coleoptera > Scarabaeidae > Melolontha > Melolontha melolontha. The sequence goes on along the minus strand of OW285244.1, from coordinate 8,916,984 downwards.
GGAACACTGGCTTGAAATTTTCATGAAATGTCGGAATTTTTGATTCTATTTGAATTAATGGCGTTTACAAATGAATTTCCATTCATTTCATTTCCATTCATCCAGTTGGACATACAATATTACGAATTCGATTTAGAGAAAAATTAAAATTAAAGAGAGATTGATTTAGGAAGAGTCGACTGTATTATGAAACAACTAAAAGTTAATAAAATAAGATGTATGGTGAACTAAATATTATAAAAAAAAAAAAAACAATGAAGATGTACTTCATAATAAATAAACAAAAGATTTATTAATTATTGGAGTGACATGATAAGTAATACAAATGATAATTACAATTTTTTATTTGCTAAAATCAATATGCGAGAAATTTGTTAGATGAAAAATTTTTAGAATCAATATTATTTTAATATATTAAAATCCCTATTTAAAATATCACACATCTAAAAAGTCTTTTAATAAAGTAGTTCGTCGTTTCTCAGCTATGTCCATCTGATTTTCCAATTCACCACGGTCGGTCGTTTCGGCCCTTTCAATTTTCCATGATAGATTTTCTATTTCAGCCTCCAATTGTGCCTGCTGATATTCGAATAACTCCTTTCGTGGACCGGCTTCCATAAAATACGCATACGGATAAGTGTATTGCAAAGTGTACCGACATTTTGCTAACAGATTAGCAGCTACAAACAAATATTGCCAATCAATCCAAGTGCCCAGATTAGCCATCACTTTTTCATTGATCTTCATTTTCAGCTTTTCCAGAGTCTCTGCTTCAAGTTTCAATGACTTTGAATGATTTTCCCAACGCTCGTAATAATGCAAGTACTTTTTCAACGCCTCTCTAGCCTAAAATTACAACACTAGCTATGCAGTAATGTATTATGAATAGAATTAACAGATACACTACTGTTCGTAAGTTTTTGCTCACCATTTTTTATATTTGAAAATCACAGATGCGGTTTTTTTTTAACCGAACAAATACTTGTGAAAGACAGTGTGTATCAGGTATAACTTTTACCTGAGCATGAACAGATTCATGAGCAATATTTGGATTTTCTTTGTACCGAGAACATTCATAATATTCGGAGCCATGAGATTTCCAATCTCCCAGACACATCCAACAAAAGTCGTGCTTACATTTATAGCATTGCATGTGATTGCAGCCACCATTTTTCTCAATGCAAATATGACACTTAGGACAATCTTTGGTGTGTGCACTTATGTAGTTTGCAGTTTCACTATCATCTGCACATTTTGTTATCCATTTCTTAATTACCTGGCAATCAGTTGGTGCATGGTAATTCATACTACATCTAATTAATCAAAATGAGAGTTAAAAAGGATTTGATGGTACTGTACTTCACCTTTTCTTATTGTAGAACATAATAAAATACTTACTTAAAACAAAATACAGTCTTGCAATGTGAACAAACGGCACGTTTAGCTTTTGGTTCATGACTACGAATCACAACCTGACAATTTGGACCGGGACAGAAGCGTAATTGAGGATGTGACTTAACATGGTCTTGAAAAGTGAACTGTTGATACTTTTCTCTAAGATTTGGTTTTGCAAGGTGTTTTAAAACAAAATCTTCTGGTGCTAGAACTTCGCAATCTCGTGCCATACAACTAATTGCAGTAGATATTCCCTAAAAATAATTAATATATCTATTAAGAAAATACATTTAACATATAATTATGATGTACCTGATTAATTTGCACTTCAAAATGCATTATCCAACAGTCTTTACAAAACATATGAGCACAGGACAAATTGAAAAATTTTTCACTCATATGTGGAGCAACACAAACTGGACATATTTCATATCTTGAACAAGGAATAACTCCAGGTGTCACTGGTGGTTTAATTTTTGAAGTAATAAGTAAATTGCTTGCATTTTCTCGATATTTTGTTATAATATCTGACAGAGACCAATTATGTGCATGTAATAATACCTAAATATATAAAATATGCAAGGTAATTATCTTACAAAAAGCAATTTAATACATATTATCACGTGTTTTTAACATTAACATATTATTACTTACTTTTGCCAAAGACGGTGTAATTTGAAGGGTGTTACTTAATGTTGCAACACTTTCATTTAATAGCTGTTCAACCTCAACTTCTGTTAAACAATCATATGCAAAATATTCAGGATCTGTTTGACTAGGGTCTATTTGTTCCATATCATTATCATCAACAACATTATAATAATCGTACGTATCAAAACATTCATTATCATTGTCTGAACACTCCATGTCCGACTCAACATCCTGATAATCCGTATCCATGTTGCGTTGAATGTAAGATTATTTACTACGCAAAGATAGACATATATATTTATTAACTCATACTTTAACTTTTATTTATAATAAAATTACTTTAATCATATGTCTTGTAGCTGTCAATATTTCCATTCACAATCCAATCACTCCATTACCATCCGTCACACACCACTTAACCTGAACATTTATCTAACCGATAATGTAGAATACTGAAACTGTGTCAAAAACACGAAAATGTGTAGGGTGTTCAGAAACATTCGAAGTCAAGTGGGCTCTGAACAAAAAAATCGTATATCTTTACTTAAGTATCTAATTTGTAATAATTATTAAATGTTAACTGTTGTCTGTCAAAAATCAATCTATCTCAGACATGACTTCATATTTTCAAGGACTACTTTGACTTCGAATATTTCTGAACACCATTTACATTCAATATTATTATAGGATTAGAAAATATATCCTCTCAATTAAAACAAATAAATAAACGAATCACGAAATAAATACAAATTATTTTTTCAAAATTATCAACATTTTTTGAATAGTCAGTGTTGTCATCCCTGTTAATATTTTCTAAATTTCCGAACTATAGTAATGGGTCCATCTTTTGTTTATATAAAGGAAGTATATATACAATATATACTTTCTTTATAGCATTTTATACAAGTTCTATATTAACTATTTATTAAACAAGATTTTCTTTAAATAAAAGATGTAAATAATACAAGTTTGGCGCAATAGGGTCAGAGTATGGGCTGGCCTCGCATCTAAAATAAGTTTGTGCAGATGGCAGTATTGAATTGATATTTGTGTTTCTGACATTTGTGACATGGCGTCAAATTTTCTGGAAACTAGATAGAAAATTGCATTGAGAAATATAAATTTATTTTAGTTTTTTACAATAGTATGATGATTATTTATAAAAAAATACACATCTGCAGGCGAAAAATCAAATTTCGTGCTGATATATTAGTATAAGTTTTTATCATTCCACTGCATATCTTATAATTATATAAACAAAGTAAGTGCATTCCTAATTATACTTTCTTGTAATCACATTAACAGTAAATATACAACAATATAAGACTATTTACGATTAAATAATGGTGGTATTTCTGTTAATGGTATTGAAGTAGATTTTTTTTAGTCTAAATAATTGTTGGCTAAAATTATCAGGGCACATAAAAACAATATTAGTAAGTATAACCTCTCTATTCATATAATTATTTATTTACACATTGTGAAGAGTAGCTTAAAATTATTAACCAGGGTATTGCATTTTTAATATTAGGTTAATTACATATGGCACAAATCATGAATCAAAAGCGTGGTCGAGGAGCTGCAGGAGTTGGAGAGGCATCAGGTTCAAATGCCCAGTCTAGTTCATCTAATCAACTCTCACGGTTGCCCACTCCAGGAACATTAACAGATGAATTAGCCGCATTGTTTGAATGTCCTGTTTGTTTTGAAATTGTACTGCCACCTATAATGCAATGTCAAGTAGGCCACCTTGTGTGCTCTAGCTGTCGTCCCAAGCTTTCATGTTGCCCTACTTGTCGTGGTACTTTAGGTAGGTAATTATTCTCAGGTTTCTTTTAATATTATTATTAGCTCAAAAAAAATAATTAATGTTCAGGCTACTTTATTGAAAAATTAATTTTGCATACTAAATTTTTTAATAAAAATAATCTACCTATTTTTACATTGTTAATTAAACAAAATACAAAAAAAATATTTTAATTAAAACAGAACATACTAAAATATAAATAATATAAATTCTATTGTATTGTATTATTTTAATTAGAATAGTTACATTGGAATTCACTGTATAATATTAATTAAATGCAAAAGTTCAAAAAACCACATAACGACTACATTAAATTATGATTACATTAATCTCATTAAAATCATTGACATTTTGATATTGTCCCTTTAGTATGTAATAATAGGCTAAGTAAATATTATTTAATTAAATATAAAATATAGGGATATCAAAATAAACTCGAATCGAGTAGAACAATCTACATAAATGAAATTGAGCAACGTAATCTTTAGTGCTAATTATTTAAAGTTAAGTAATAAATAAAAATAATTAATTCTACAAGAACCTAATAAAATAGAATAAGATCCCGCTGATATATATTGTGTAAAATTGGGGGGAAATTTTCGTCACTTGCCCCAAATCTTAGCGTCAAAAGTATCAACTCCAACAGTGCAATTTATGACTTATTTTCATTTGTTCTTATAGTGATGAATATCACAAATAACATCCTGCGTACTAAAAAATGTCTTTAGTTTATGTTTAACCTATAGATCAAATATGTATATACCGGGTGTCCGGAAGACAACGTATGAAAAATGGAAAGTTATAATTATATTGAATATGAATCTAAAATTATTTCTCCTTATTCCCCGCAAACGCGAGAAAAAAAATGACAAGATGTTTATAAAATACTTGTCCCGCCACTACATTACAAGAAATGCGACCGACTATAAGAGTAGGTGTAGCGTTAAGTAGCATTCAATAGAGGTATTATTTATAGACATTCTGAACTCCTAGGCGGCACATAATATTTTGAGGAGGTTTTTAAGTTGGCGTTCGCATCGTAATTTTTTGGATTCATATTCGATATGTATAATCGCATCTTTCCATTTTTCACACGTTGTGTTTTCTTTCAAGGACAGCCTGTATACAATAAATTTACATTACATAATGTAGCAAATTTATTTCAAGGTGTTTCATTTATTCTGAATAAATACAATTTATAGGTGATATAAGGAATCTTGCCATGGAAAAGGTAGCCAATAATTTGATGTTTCCCTGTAAACATAAACAAACGGGTTGTCGTATGTCGCTGGGATTAAACGAAAAAGCCGAACATGAAGAAGTGTGCGAATTTAGACCGTATAGCTGTCCGTGTCCCGGTGCATCTTGTTCTTGGCAGGTCTGTTAATTAAAGACTATACGCTTTGAGCAATTTATTACGAAATATTTCAGGGTCAGCTTGAAAAAGTTATGGTCCATTTGCAGCACGCTCACCAAAACATCACAACACTCAACGGTGAAGATATTGTATTCTTAGCAACTGAAATAAACCTGCCGGGAGCAGTTGATTGGGTTATGATGCAGAGCTGTTTCGGGCACCATTTTATGTTAATACTGGAAAAACAGGAGAAATGCGATGGCCACACGCAATTCTTTGCTATCGTACAGCTTATTGGATCACGTAAACAAGCCGAACATTTCGCTTATAGGTACGATGAGTACAAAATGAACACGTGCATCAATTTTAATGGCAGACTGTACATGCTGGTGTACTGACGAATACGACACACATGCTGATGTATTGACGAATACGACACTAGTGACTGCCATTATCAATGATGCCTCTTTTTCATGAAATGTCTTAAATCAAAATATAGATGACGTTTAAACAATTCTAATTTCTAGTATTATTCGTTTCAAGTTGATGGTCATATTGTTTTTAGATTGGAACTAAATGGGAATAGACGTCGTTTAACGTGGGAAGCAATGCCCCGGTCGAGTCACGAAGGTGTTGCTTCAGCAATTATGGGTTCCGACTGTTTAGTGTTTGATACTTCAATTGCCCAACTGTTTGCAGATAACGGCAACCTCGGTATAAATGTTACCATATCCGTAGTTTGCTAAATATTTGTCTCTTTATTTTTTTATCAAGTTTTTATTTGTTACTTATTAATATTATTATTATTATCATAGTTACGAACATTGAGTGAAGACATACTTTGTATTCGTGCCCTCTCTTTTTTTTTAATTTTTGACCCTTTTGATCCATCTGTTGATGTCTAATGTCTTTTTTATTTGAGGGTGATTGCGTTTTGAATAAGATGTATTTAAAGTCCCTGTATTGAATAAAATGCGTAACTTTAATAGGTTTATATAACAATTACCTATATTCTTACTAATTATTAGAGAAAAAATTAATATTAACTCAGATTTATTGTAATATTACTTACTTATATAAAAGGGAAAAAGTATTTGATCACATCGTTTTATGTTTTTTGTTTTGTGAAAATTAATTATTAGAGTTGTCAGATTTTTCCCCATGTTCCAGAATCCTACTCGGTAAAGTTAATATATACGTACGAACGTTTTCAAAACATCGGATTTTGTAAAGACGTGTTCATATGAAATTACAACTCAGCATTTTTGTTAATATATACAGTCCGGTAAGATTTAAGTATTAACAAAGAAATTTCTTATTGTGTGAGATGTTTGCGAAAAGTTTTGTTTTTTTACGAGACAAGTTACAAAAGAAAGATTGTGAATTTGAAGATAAGCAAGTTCGTTGTATGCATTGTGTTAGGTCGTGCATGTCGACCAGATGTTTATATTTTATAGTAGATGTTTATAATTTAGTTAAGAGTGGATCTCGCGCATATTAACTTGTACTGAGTAGGATTCTGGAATGTGGGGAAAATCTGACAACTCTAGTCATTATCTACTGTTCATTTTAATTTTAACAATATATATGTCCAATTGTGAATAAAAACAAAACAAAATCGAGCTTTGTGTTATGTAAGCCTATTATTACATTTAACATTAATACATCACTTTAACAAGGAGGAAAATATTGTTTATTTCTAAGCTTCTCTTGTTTCTTAAGTAGCATTTATATTTTTGTTTTGTATACCTTTATATGTTAGTCTTATAATGGGTGGGTTTGACTTTTAACGTGATATTATGAAAGTTTTTATAATAATAATTCAAAGTAAGTGAAACTTATTTAATCCAACTCTTCTACCTCACCCTGTCGAGGTCGAAATAAAAGAAAATAAACAATAATATCACATATACTAGGAGCACTGGATAGCTAAAATATTTTTTTTGGAGAATTTGAAAATTTAAATAAGCTCCAAACGCAGGTAACTATAAATTTAAAATAACTTTCTTGAATAAATGTATGAATGTATACAATGACATGGGTTATGCATTTTTTTGACAAGTATCTGCAAGGGCTTTTTGTTGTTTGTGATAACTAGGTACTAGTATTGTAACTTAAATTTAAGAATTATAAGATCTGTCAGTAAGAAAATGAAGACACAAATTAATAATGTAACTGGTAACGACTATGTAAATACATGTAGAATTAAGTCTACTTAATAAATTTAATCTTTTAAATTAAACTAGTTTTTCTTGTGAAATTTTATTCCTTTGTAACTATAACCTTGTTGTTTTTTTTTGTAACAACTCCAATGAAAAATAATTATAAACAGAATATAGAGAGAATGTATTAAATCAGTTCAAGCTATCTCGGAATTATAGAGTTTTTGTTGATAATACTGTACATGTTTTGAATAATAATGGAACATTAAAGTTTATTACAACCACGTTAAAATTTGAAAAGATTGCCTTGCTACCTATTAACTTGTGTAGATAAATTGTTGAAAATTATATAATATTATGATTACACAAGGATGTTTATATAGTTTTATGATGCAAATGGAGAAAACTGATTTCATTAAATTAATTTTTCAGTTTTTGGATTGTTAACAATGTATTGAAACTGCAAAAAAACCTAACATAATTTTATTAAGATTTATCTGTTACAAATTGGTAAAATACACTTCCATGCATAATAATATCCATTCAATGTTTTAATAAACAATCTTCGTAATTACGCGCGCTATTTTCAAATATTTAAAAAGCTAACATCCCTAAGCAAAGTAGCCACTCTTATGAAATCAAAACAGTTCTGCCAACGATCAAAAAACATAGCACCTTCAATGTGTTCGTATTGCATTCATAATGCTCAATTTTACCTAAACAGTAAACACTACCATCCAATTCATTTTACAAATATAGAAAAAAAATGATTTTGGTATGTTGCTTGTGATGATATAAGTTGTAAGTTGGTGTTGACGGTCACATTTCTAGAAACTACCAAGATTATTCACCCGTATATGATTTTTCCTTGCATAAAAAGACTTAATTTTGGGTAAGTATGTATAGTTTATTACTAATTGTGCTTTACTTTAATTATAAGTGTATAGTTTAGAATGTTAATACTTTTACAATCAGATATTTTCAAAAAATTAGGTAAATACATTATTCATATTCTAGTGAAAAAAAGATAAATTAATAACATCTAATTATACTTGTTTTTCATGACTTTATAGTAATCTTTAAATTACTTTTTTCAGGTACGGTACAATGATAAAATGAATGTTATTCAAAAATACTATTTGCTGACGAAGTAAAAAGTCATTACATTAGGTAAAAAAGTAATAGTAGTCTTTATTGTTTATATATACCTATTGGATAAAATCACTAGGGCCATCACTGTATTATAGAAAGAAAATTGGAAACCCACAGTAGAAGAAAGATAAGTAGATGATCATCGTGAAAATTATACTATGAAGATTATATATTTGGTTAATGTACATTTAGAGATATGATTTCCTAGTAGTTTATAAAAATATTTAAGAAATGTTAAATATGTAAGTGAAATTTATAGCTTTCACAAATATATGCACAAAATATTCAAAAGATGACAATATTAGTATATGTAATTTGTGTTTATCGCTGAACTTTAAATTTGAAAACTTGCAAATTTAAATATGGAAAATGCATGATTGGTAAATCACTAATAACGATTTTACAAATTGTGCATTATCATATTGCAAATAAAATCAAAATAATAAATATATATTGAAGTTAGACTACCATTTAAACATTTTAAACGATCCTTCACTCCATTGATTGAAAATACATAATAATTTCTGTAGTTCTTTTTTAACATGGGATGTGCAATCTCCTAATCTAGGACTACGATAAAAAATAAAATGTTACTTTCAATACGCAAACCTTTTGACGTCAATAAAATAGAATCTATTCTAATATTAAAAAATGAGCATAAGTTATTTATACTATGTACATATATATATATAAAAAATTACATTAAGACATTAAATTTTAACTCACAACTCTTCCTAGCGAACATAAAAATAATAAAACTAACCGTTAATGAAGTGAGGTTAATATGTTATCAATAAATATGTGTAGTTTGTAGTTTTATTACAAAGATGTCAAGCGCGGCTCGTGATGACATACTTTTGGGGCACGTACAATGATGCGAGTGCCTCGTGTGTTTTCGGTGTTTACTAAGAAAACGTTACAGTATTACACGAGAATACACGAAGCACTCGTATCATTGTATAGCAAACGGCAATTAAGTTGGCGCGAGGAGGGGTAAGTTCGCGCAGGATTAGAAGTAGTGGGGAGATTTGTATTTGGTTTTACATCAAATGTTAGATAATTCTAACCTCTGAGCGTGTATCACTTTATGATTCCCTAGCAAAGACTTTATGTTCCGTCAAACGTCAATGACAAATGTATTCTGACAATTACTTGAGTAGTGGAGGTGGATGTTTGTAAAAAACGGCTTCTGCGCACCCCCTCCTCGCGCCAACTTAATTGGCGCTTGCTATACGTTATATAACGGGTGTTCAGAAACATTCGAAGTCAAAGTAGTCCTTGAAAATATGAAGTCATGTCTGATATAGATTGATAATACAATTTTATAGGTTATCATACACGCAAATGTCAGTTTATGTCGAAATATATTACTTTAATATGCCATATTAATTAATATAAACTAGTCAAATAATGATTTTAGACGGTAACAGTAATTAATTTGCAAATTTCAAATTAAGTATTGAGAATTCTTGCTGAACAATAGCACCTCTTCATGCGATAACTGGAAAAAATTACATAATCCAATTAATATGCTATTCATTCTTGTGTAATAATAAAGCTCATCTAATCTGTAGTAACATGTAAAAAGACTTTCCGGACTTTTGGTCGCCCACCACCCTCTTGGCGTCCCACACTACCAGTTTGTCGAAAAACTGGAACAATTCTGATTAGTGTACACTGAAAAGTATTACAATCAAAAGCAAGGTTGGGAAATTCATCTCGAAATTCTTCTAAACAAGCTTGAATTGAATACTTCCACTGGCCATCGATCTTTTGACCATTTAGAAAATATGCTTCAACCATGAATGCTTTGTGTACGTTAGTAAATACCATTTTCAAAATTAAAAAATATAAATTAGTATCTTCGATATTAGATTCTGACAATTTTTGACAGACAACAGTTGACATTTAATAATTATGAAATGAAATCAGATATAGCAAGCGCCAATTAAGTTGGCGCGAGGAGGGGGTGCGCAGAAGCCGTTTTAAAAAACGTCCACCCCCACTACTCAAGTAATTGTCAGAATACATTTGTCATTGACGTTTGACGGAACATAATGTCTTTGCTACGGGATCATAAAGTGATACACGCTCAGAGGTTAGAATTATCTGACATTTGATGTAAAACCAAATACAAATCTCCCCACTACTTTTAATCCTGCGCGAACTTATCCCTCCTCGCGCCAACTTAATTGGCGTTTGCTATACTTAAGTAAAGATATACGATTTTTTGTTCAGAGCCCACTTGACTTCGAATGTTTCTGAACACCCGTTATATTATATATTCCTTCAATCAATGGTATGTATTTAATTTGATATATTTAGTTACACAGTAATTTAAAAAACTACAATTCAGAAAGTACGATGATAAAAAAACCGTTGCTTTTAATATTTACTTTATACATTGCAAAATTAAACTCTATAGTCAATTACAAATACAGTTCAGTGCAAAAAGAATGCCAGTGCTTAACGATAAGTATTGCTGAACCAATTTGCTGCTGTGCTCTGTGTGCTGAACGCTACTATTCTAAACAGTGGAGCCAAGTAATAAAACCAAAAGAAACTATAAAAATGCAATTTTTAGGTTATATTCTATGGTTATGCCCAGTCAGTTTAGAAGTACAAATATTAGATACCGAATATAATTAATTTTTTTAATTAAAAATGAATGAAATATATGCGTTGCTATATTTATTATTCAATCTTTTTACCTTTATAAACGCAAATGATGTATTAGGTTGTGGAGGGTTTTTAAAAAGTCATGTCCAAATAGATTTTTCCAAAGTTCTTGTAAAATTGTAAGTAAAGTTTCACTTTAATTTTCAAAATATATTATATATATTGTATATATTTACAGATTTACAAAGCAAGGTATCTTAAAAGATCAGACTAATTGCGCTCCAAATAATGGATACTATTTTATACCTTTGTATGATAAAGGAGATTACATTTTAGAGGTAACACATCATTTTTATGAAATAAATGTTAATACAGATTATACTATTTTATTTAGTTAGAACCTCCACCAGGATGGAGTTTTGAACCAACAAAATTTAGCATAACTGTAGATAGAAAAACTGATCTTTGTAGCCAAGGGCGAGATATCAATTTCATATTTAAAGGATTTGGTATTACTGGGAAGGTAAATTTACATTTGAACTCTAATATATCATTAGTTATTTTATTTAAAATGCTGTTTAGGTTGAGAGTGCTAGTAGTGAAGATGGCCCTGCAGCTGTAGAAGTTAAGTTAGAATCAGGATCAGAAGTTAGAACTGTACAAACAGGTGAAAAAGGTGCTTTCTTTTTCACTCCTGTATATCCAGGGAATTATAAAGTATCTGTTGCACATCCAAAGTAAATTTGTTTAATATGCAAGTGTTATACACATTTTAAAAGGCTTTATTTCATTTTAGATGGAAATTTTTAACACAGTCTATATCAGTAACTGTGACAGAGGGTAATACTGATTTACCATCAAAATCTTTAGTTATAGCAGGATATGATGTTAGGGGAATGGTTAAAAGTGATGGGATTCCCATTAAATCAGCAACCTTAATTTTATATGGTGATAAAGTAAGTTACATGCAATCAAATTTTAGGAATTCAAATTTTTGTTTCATTTACACATATTTATAATAAATATCACAATTTCTTTTTTTTGTCACTGTAATACCGACTATGTTGTTTGTATTCCTGCAATACTACCATAATGTTAATGCATTTTTAGATCATCCATTATAAGGACTAAATTTTACATTTGTGTGAATATAACAAGTAAATGTAATTTAGTAACATGGTAATATACATACAATAATTTACTATTACTTTTTTATAAATCAAACACAATTAGATTTTTACATAACAGTAATTTGTTGTTACATAGTAAAGACATTTGTTATAAATTTGACATATTTTAATCAGTTATGATTTGCATTGATTAAAATATAGATATTTACAGAATTCTCTTCAATACATTGATGGTTGTGACAAATCACCTGTACCTAATGTAGAAACAGTTAATAATTATTTGTGCCACATTCAGTCAAATGAACAAGGAATATATGAAATATCGAGTGTTCCAACGGGCAATTACCAAATAAGTCCGTTTTATAAAGGACAAAACATACATTTTCAACCTAATTCCATTCAGTTTAAAGTCATCCATGGGTCAGTAGAAATATCAGAAGTTTTTGAAGTAAGCTGAAAAATATGTAATTAAGAATTACTTCTAAAGATCTTGTTTTGCCATAGATAATAGGATTTAGTGTTAAAGGTCGCGTCTTATCCTACGAAAACGGTACACCATTAGGTGAAGCAATAGTATATTTGAATTCTGAAATGAAAGCTCATACAAAACCAGATGGATCTTATACATTAGAAAAAGTTAAAGCAGGAACTTATACTTTAACCGTAAACGCTGGTAAATTTATAAAATGTTTACATAGATAGGCATATTCTAAAGAAAATTCTTTTTTAGAAAATTACCAGTTTGAACAAAAAATTTTAAGGATTAACCCAAATTTGCTAAAGCTTCCGCCTATGTTTCCGGTCTCTTATTTGGTTTGTGGCGTGGTGGTTAGTGAAAATTCACAAACTGTTACAATAACGAGAGTTGGATCAACACAACACAGCACTGTTAATACTAAACCCTCCACAGGCAAATTTTGTGAATTTCTGCGTCCAGGAAAATATCATTTACAAGTTATAGTTAATGAACAGGAAAAACACAATGGAATTCAGTAAGTTTATATTATACTTGCGAGGCGTGACTATAAATTAACGAGACATGCTGTAAAACTTTTTATTTTAAATTTATATTCTAATATTAAGTTTATATAGTGCTTAACAGTAATATTATAGTTGATAGCTCCCCAAAGCATGACACTGATAGTGAGTGTTGTGTGCTATTAACGTACAAAGATTCAGCATCCATTTCATTATACATATAGCTGATTTTTGACCAGTTTTGCCTTCATTGTCGTCTTTTCATGACTTCCAACATTCTTCATTGTGGATGAAATGGTGTTAGTGGTAATCTCAGAAGAGGACACTGTGTTTATAAAATCCCATCGCAAGTAATCCACTAAATATATAGTTGGTAGTGTCGTTTTACCATTCACCACTGCTATGCTAGCTCAATAGAAGTTGTCCTCCAATCATTTGTTAGCTGCAACCATTATTAATGATCTTTCTTCATGAGTTAGGTTCCTTTTAAATGCAGGTAGCTATCTATCTATTGATTTATGTAATTCTTTGGGTTGGACTCCAGTAAATCCAGCCATTTGAACACAGTGCTCTTTATACTACTCCCAAGAGATCTCTGTTCCACGCTATTAGTCTTGTGTCGTCGATAAAAGCCACTATCCACCTCAAAGAAAATTTGGGTACCCTCGTAAGGTCCAATAGATCTCTTCTGAAATGTTTCTATCTGAGTCCCTTCAGTTCCTCACACGTGCATATTACACGAAAACTAGTTTCCTCCTGTTTTTCACATCTCCTACACTAGGGCTTAGTAACCATGCTGTACAGATGCTTCCTTAAGGACAGTGTTCATTTATCAAGTTGGAAATAGTTTTAATTTCTTTTTTATTATTACGAATTAGGTTGGTTGAAGGCCTAGCGTTTACCTCCTCTAGTAGTATCTTAATATGGAGTTGACCTTCCATTAACCTCCATTTCTTCTTATTTTCTCTTTTCAGCCATTACCAGATCTCCCTTTTAGCGGAATCCTTGACGATTCCGCATAAAGCTTCTGGTCCTATGAAGTTTTTCTTGGAACCTGCCTTGGCCAGTTTGTCGGCTATTTCATTGCCTTTAACCTCCTCAAGTATCAGTGACATAGTATTGTCTTGTCAAATGCAGGTAATCGTACATAAGCAATTCTTTTGCGACTTCGTGATATAACAATTGAAAAATAAAAGTCTTGATCAATCTGATAGAACAACTTATTTAAAACTATCGAATTTTTTTATATAGGAAAGGGAATACTCTATTTCACCGAAACCCATTGGCGTATAAGCATAAACAGCCAATCCTAGTTTACTTATACATTTCACTATATTATCATTCGTAGTTCTTGCTACCGCAGTTTTAATAAACACTGTGTAAAAGTCTTAATAAAATAATGCCATCTATACAGTAAATATGCTACAGAAACGCTTCAAATCCTTAGAATCGCTTAACGAGATAATTGTTTATCACAGGCACAAGTTTTTGAGTGACATAAGCAATTCAGAGAAGGCAGAAAAGATGTACATGATAAACATTTAGACTGACTAAATGATGACCAAAGAAAATGTTCAAGTTTATTCCACATCAATTGATGGATGCCCAAAAAAATATATATCGACTTGAACACCACGAAAACATTAAACGACTTCGGAGAGACAAAAACTTCTTGAAAACGATTGTGACTGGTGATAAGACATGATGTTTTCAATACGATTGAGGAATCAAGAGTCAGAGGTTGAATGACGGTCACCTGACAAAGTAAATTTAAAAAATCATGTTTGGGGAAGTCAAAAATCAAAACAATGCTCATTATTTTTACGATTCCAATGGAATTATCCATAAAGAACTGGTTCCAAAATGAATATTATGTTGATGTAATGAAGAAGCGTTCGCTATGTTGGCCATATTCATCCTGAAGAGCGAATCAGACAGTTGACATTTGTACACCTTCTTATCGTTCGTCTATTGACCAAAATTTTCTTTTTGCTTTTACACCATCGTATTTACATGATTTGGCGATTATTTATTATTCCTTAGGCTACATTTGGCGATGAAACGAAACCACTTTGCATCAATTGAAGACAATCAACGATCAATGACAAGATTTTACAGGGAAGAAGCAGCTGGAAATCCAAGAAGCAAACAATCCCAACACTATTTGCAATTAACGATTTACAAGATCATTTGATGCACTTCTGGAATGCACAATTCTTTGTATTTCTGAAGGGGAATATTTTGAATAAAGAGAATTATTTCTTTTAAATTTATTCCGGTTATTTTTGGAACAGAAAGGTATTTGAGTAGTCGCGAACAGTATTCTCCCATCATAACACTATATTAGATTTATTTCTGTCTTCTATGAATTGAGGTTAAATCAAATTACATTTTCGGTTTAAGATTTTTCCCAATCTCCCAAACGGTTGAAGTAACGATGCAACCAGTATTAGACATAACATTCTCGCAACTTAAGGCAACTGTATCTGGAAAAATTCAAACTATACGACCACAGGATCAAGTCAATATCAAAGTAATATTAAGACCTATCTTGCATGATGTTGCATTGATTGATAAAGATGTAATTATCAGCCCTGTAGGTAAGTAGAACGTAATATTTTTTATTTCGGTTTCTTTTTGTACTGTCAATAACATGCAGTACCACAATGTTAACCAGGATGTTACAGTCAATTTATTTTTGAGGTGATTCGTATACGTTCAAAGATGTTAGACCAGGTATGTACGAAGTTATACTAACACCCAATTCCTTATGTTGGAAAGAAAATAAACAATTAATAACTGTCAGTAGTTCTATTTTAACGGTTCCAACATTTGTTCAGAGCGGTTATTTAGTAGTAATTACGTCAACGCATGACACTAAGGTATGTAAAAAATAAATGTTGTACAATTAACATCTCTAATACATATTCTTTAGGTTACGTACAAATTTTCAAATCGAAGTCTAAAAACTTTAGATTTACAACGTGGACGTTCTTCACAATGTGTAGAACAGTCGGGGATGTACCATTTTAAGCTAGAAAGTTGTCATGTTTATGAATCAGATGTCATACCATTTGACACGAACGGTGAGTCAAATGAAATCTATATATCCGCATTAAAACACAGAAATACCATATACGTTAACGCTGAAGAAAGCTTGGGAAATATAACAATCATCGTTAATATTGGTGGTGTTAAAACCATAGAAGGTCCTTTGGTTCCTAAAGACAACAGATATAAACTTGACTTATATCTAAGTCCAAAAGAAACGGCTATATTAATACCTCAGTCTGATATATTGTATTTTAACCCACCAATTTTACAAATAGACGGAAACGACGATTGCGTAGATTTAGGAGTCAAATTTGAAGCCGTTAAGGGCAAAGTTTTTAATGGGAAGATAATACCACCCTTGCAGGGTGTGCAAATAACCATAATATCCGATAATTCTGATACTTTAATGGACGAAACGGATACAAATGGAAATTATAAGTTTCCTCCACTTGACGATACTAAATCTTATCAAATATCAGCTCTTATGGATTCCTATGTCTTAGTGGGACCCGATAATAATGGCGATTTTCTAGCACACAAATTAGCTGAAATCATTGTAGAAGTCGTGGATCAAGTTGACAATAATCCGTTACAAGTATGTATACCGTATACCCTGCCTGCCAAAAATTTTCCTCATTATAGTAGGCTGTTTTTTAAGTAATTAAATAATCAAAGATTGGTGCGCATGCGAAGCTTTAGAAAACAAAACAAATTCTGACAGTTGTCATGCTTAAATTCAATTATAAACGCTTGTGTTTTTCAAATTATTTTATTATAATGTTGGAGTTACAACATAAAATATTTATTATTCAAAATTACTATAGAACTGGCCAACAATTAGAAAATGGAGATTGAGTTTATTCTACTAATCAGCAGAGAGCTGACTGAAGCGATTGAATGACCAATTGCCCCGATAAAAGGTTGTGGCGGTATCATGTATAGTATACATGTTATAAACAGCCCCACTATTTGCTTGCTCGATTGCATTCGTCGAGCGGATGTTGTTATTTCCGTTGTTATTGTGTCTATTCATTCATAAAATTCTATTTTACAGTGGCGTGTTTCTGGTTTCGTTTCTTTCAGTGTTATTTGGTTACAACTTTTAGTATTTTAAAAAATCCGTTTTATATTGTTATATTGTATATTTATCCTATAATTTTTTATAAATATTAAGTTTAACTTACTACCTTATTTTTGGAGTAGTTTTCGTTTCTTCTTTTTAATCCATTTCTTTCTGTTCTTAGTATGTCTCTTTATTTTCATTAACTATGGAGAATTCTCGTAGGACAACCGTGGTAGAATGGATTAGAGGCCATACAGATTGGTTGCATATTCGTAATGATGCCGAGATATATTGCAGTGCCTGTTCATTAAGTTTAAGGCCACAAAAGTGTAATGTGCAGAGATATCTTTCTTTGAAAACTCATCTAGATAACATATGTCCATCAGACCTGACACTTTTAACGAAGAACTGTGTGAAGCTTTCATGGCGGCCAATATCCCATTCAAAAAGCTTAACAATCCAATCCTCAAGAGGTTTCATACAAAATGTACTGATCGTCACATACCAGTTGAATCTACTTTACATAAATAAGACTTACCAAAATATTATTTGAGAACCATTGAAAAAATACGAACCAACCTATCTGGTCATTATCTTTGGGTAAGTGCAGACGAAACAACGGATTTAATGGGACGATATGTGTTAAATATACTTGTTGGTATTCTTCATCTGACAACTTCATACCAACCATACTTAATTGCAACTAAAATATTGCTAGTCGTAAATGGTGAAACAGTTGCAGAAGTAATTGATCAATGTATTCATAATATTCTGTCATTGGATAACAACTATAAAGATAAGATGCTATTATTTTCGACTGATGCGACAGCTTGTATGTTAAAAACAGGGAAGTTATTAAAGCAATCTTATCCCAATATGCTACACATTACCTGTGCAGCACATGCACTACACAGAGTATTGGAATATATCAGGGGTCATTTTCCAAATGTTGATAAGTTAGTTTCATCATTTAAAAAGATATTTCTCAAAGTTGAGACAACAAGTTGATGCCATATTTAGCGGAAATATAGATTCGAATATATTATATCAATTCTGCACAGAGCCGATTGAAAAATCTATACATTCGAAGTATGGTGCACTTCTGCAACATTTTCATCACACACCCATCACCCGTTGTAATGTTGAACGGACGATTTCTATTTTTAAAAACGTTTTAACATCTAAAAGAACTAATTTAACACAGGAACACCTTGAACAAATTTTAGTTGTTCATAGTAATGTTTTACATTTTCAATGTTTCAGAGAAAATACATAGTTTTGAGTTTTATTGTTTGTAAATTATTTTTATTCAAAATTCGATACGCAATTCGCTTGTCAGCATTACTTTTGTTTCAGCAGTAGTTGCTGCCGGTTGCCAAACCGTTTATTACATTTGCTCTGTTTTGCATTGACAGATACATATTAACTGCATATGTAGGTATGTGCCACTTATGCAGCTCCGCACACGTATCAAATTGTTCGAAACTCACGGATCGCTTACAGAAACAAAACCTATTGCGAATACAAGGCAGACGCCTATGGGCTATGAATCATCAATCACTCGAGTCCGCTCTTTACTAATTAGTGCTTACAGGATTTCCGGCAACAGTTACTGCCAGTTACTTGCGCACAACTGCAAAAACATATTCAAGCTTGTGTTATTAAATTTGGTGAAAAAGGGGTAATAAACCTGGCAGTGGAGCACCTAGAAAACAAACAACAAATTGCATAGAAGATATTCGACGTCCATTGGACAACTCACCCAAAAAATCAATCGCAAAAGTATCATAACAAGTTCATTTGTCAGTGGGAACATGTCATACTATTCTAAAAAAGGACTTAAAGTTGTTTTCAATATAAAATTCAAGCAGTTTCGTAACTCAAACAGGTAGATT
Organism: Melolontha melolontha; assembly: GCA_935421215.2. NCBI lineage: Eukaryota > Metazoa > Arthropoda > Insecta > Coleoptera > Scarabaeidae > Melolontha > Melolontha melolontha. The sequence goes on along the minus strand of OW285244.1, from coordinate 8,897,721 downwards.
TTGTTACGAGAACACAGTATCATCAACAGTTTTTAAATAACATAAATAATAATGACATTCTCGACAATTGCTTCTTTTCGGATGAGGCTTCGTTCCATTCTTCTGGCTATTTAAATAAGCAAAGTATGAAAATTTAATCTGCAGAAAACCCTCATGAATTTGTGGAAACTATGCTACATCCCCAAAAATAGGCGCCTGACTAGCAGTTTCAAAAAGACGAATTATTGGGCCTATATTTTTTAATCAAACCGTAACTGCTGAAAGAATTCAAAATGAATTATTAGAGCCGTTTATTAATGAACTTCATGATGATGAACTTACGGAAGGATATTTCCAGCAAGATAATGCACCAGCGCACAAATCTCGAGAAACAAGCTTTTTTGCAAGAATTTTTCGATACAAGAATTATTAATTTTCCTCTAAGATCTCCAGATTTGACAATTTTATACTATTTTATTTTTCCATATTTAAAGAATACCATTTTCAAGACCAGCCATCACACAATCGAAGAGCTTCGTAATGCTATTGTGAATTCTTGTGCTGACAAAACTGACGAAAATAATAAATAGCTTTAAAAGCAAGAAGCGTGGAGTTCAACTTTGTCTTCAAAATAATGGTCAACATTTCCAACATCTGCTTTAGTATTATTTTATTTTAATTTTGACTATTGTAAGAAATATTTTTTCAAAAACTAACTTACTAATTATTACACACATTTACATGACATAACCAAACTATCAAAATTATACGTTTGTGACAGATTACGTGCACTGTCACTAACAATTAAAAAAAAAAGAATGGCCGTCTCTAATGAGGAAAGGCATTTTATATGGTGAGAAAATCATAAACGAGAAACTAAGCCCAATTTAAATGATTTGAACATGTTTTGGAATTACTAACATTCATTTCGTATTAGGTCGGCACATATGAAATATCAGTTTTTCCTTACATACAGACATAATGCGCAATATTAAGCGATATTTGTGATAGAGAGAAATTTATAACACGAATGACAAAGTTGGTGCTTGCACTGTGTGAGATAACACCTGTTTCTAATCATTTTTCATATGCCCAACCTAATACTATTAGGCTTAATTTCTTGTTTGCAGCATCGTTATTACATAAGTAAGTAGTATTTTTATTCTTAAATTATTGACGTAGGGTGTACTTCTATCACTATCTGGAGCTCAAAGTTATAGAAGTAACTTGCAAACAAACACAGATGGGAAAATTACGTTCCATTCTTTAAGTCCAAGTGAATACTTTTTGAGACCCATGATGAAAGAATACAGCTTCGAACCTAGTTCCAAGATTATAAATGTCGACGAAGGAGCTAGTGTCAACGTACTATTAAAGTATAACTTTTGTTGATTGTTTATTAATTTACTAATTGCCTACTTTATATTTTTAGGGGCAAACGCGTTGCGTATAGTGCGTTTGGTCAAGTAACTTCACTAAATGGAGAGCCAGAAGAAAGAATTATTGTTGTCGCAGCAGGTACTGGAAATTGTTCGCAATATTCTGAAGAATCTTCATCTGAACTAAATGGCCAGTTTAGAATTCGTGGCTTATTACCATATTGTTCCTATAATTTAGAAGTTAAAGGCAGTTTAGACGAAAAGGAAAATTTCGAAAGGGCTTCACCATCATCAATTCGCTTAGAGGTAAACATAAATCCATATAATCCACACTGATGATGATAGTATTCCCTGATTTTGAGTGAAGGATTGTACCTCTATTTTTGCACATTGCTGGTCCCTTATGTAAGATTTTAAATTTGGTTATTTGAACGTCTGTTTTCTGACTCTTGGAAGATTGCTAGAATATCGTCAATTTTTGAGAAGAGTTCTAGTTCCGATAGACCTGTTATCTTCACTTTCACGAAAGTTTTTGAAATGATGATTTATAAACATGTATCTTATGGCACTAGACCACATCTTTCTATTCTACAACATGGGTTTATGTCACGATGGTCCAACTAATTTAGCGCTCATATCTCAGACTGTTGATGTTGGCCAGCTGGACATTATTTACATGGACTTTTCCCGTGCATTTAACTTAATTGATCACTGCATTTTATTGGTAAAAATAAGCTTCTTTGGCACTGATAGATCGTTGCCGAGATTATTTCAATCCTATCTTTCCAATAGAATGAATAATATTACAATAGGTTCAGGCTCACAGCTTTTCTTTTCTACTTCGGGAGTACCGCAAGGGTCAAATTCCGACACACTTTTATTTTATTAGTTCTGCATTGCTCTATACTGATGATATTACAATTTACCACTCTTTGGCTGATGTTAATTGCCGACAAAATTTATAAATGGAGTTTAAACAGTAATTTAAAATTGAACACGACACACTGGTAGAATTGAGTCGCGCTACACAATTAGTAATGTTGAGATTTCACGACAATCCTTGATTATATTTTCGGATCATGTTCTTAGTGTTGCAGCTGCTGCTTCCAGATATCTCTTGGATTCATTATTCGTACATGCAGATATGTCAATAATATTGATTCTATTAAGACTCTTTTGTTTTGCTTACGTTATTTCTAAGCTCGAATATGCATTCATAGCGTAGTATCCCTTCTGCGGTGCTCGCGTTAATCTCTTAGAGCGAATCTAGCGTAAATTTTTTAAATACCTTTCTTTTAAGTGTAATGGACGCTATCCCGTGCGTGGAATTAATTACAATGAGTTACTTGAGCGACATGGCGTCGTGTCACTCTCAGAAAGGAGAAAGTGCTTTATTTATGCGGCAGGTAAGGCTAAATTGATAAGGTACACTCACCTGGCTTGCTGTTCAAAGTTGATTTTCTTGTGCTACGTTTGGAGTCTAGATCAACTCAATTGCTTCATATATCCACAGTAACGACGAATGTATTGTTAAAGGCGCCTGTGGTACTTTCGTCATAATATGCTGGGAATAGATTTGCCTATGATTTTTTTCTCATTTCTGCTTTAATTTGTCTTTAGTGCGATTACAAGCTGTTGCTTTAACATAACGAGATTGATGCTGTAAAACTTTTTATTTTAAATTTATACATATTATTATTCCCTTCAATATACACCCCTTTCGTATGAAATTTCACAATTCGTTGCTCTATTAAAGCACTTGTCATTTTTCCGGCAAAACAAAAAAATAGGCCACAATATGTCTACAAATACAGAAGTGGCAATTGAAAGAGAAGAATTCATACTATACAGCTGTGGATTGTGCGACTTTGGCGCTTGCGTAGTAGTATATATACTTGATTATGTATTGTACTTCCGGTTTTCGCCCAATTCTGGATGTGATCTCTTGGGCATTTGATAAATTATTATTATAAACTTATTGCCGAAGATATTCATCATCCTGTTCTGGACATCACTATACCTAATTTAAAGCCTTCTAAACAAACTATATTCCCTTCCAACAGCAATATTAGATACAATTTTCGCAAAGCTGATTACCATAAGCTCTATGCGATGTATCAACGCATTGGTCCTTTCTTGAAAACCATAGTAATGTCAATACGGCTGTTCAGGATTTTTATAGTAAAATATATTCTATCTTGGACTGCTCTGTTCCTAAATTCCGTTTAAACCATGAACATCATTATCCTCTTTGGTTCTCTCTTACTATTAAAAAAAATTTAAAGTTAAAATCTTGTTACCATAAAAAATGGAAATCTACTCAATCCATTTATTACAAACATGAATTCCACAGAATGCGAAGACTGGTAAAGGCTGACATCAATAGCTTTTGAGTCATACATTCACACAACTGAATTAGGCCTTATCACTGATCCACAGTCCTTCTGGCACTTTGTTCGTTTCAAGCAGGGTGTTAGTAGAATTGCCGGCAGACTTCATGATTGTATTAATGAGTACAATAATCCAGCTTGTATTGTCAATGCTTTTGCCACAACCTTTTCTGATGTTTTCTGCCAAAATCTGCAGATTCTGCACTCCCTGATTTAACATCTAGCTTATCACCTCTATGTTTACTATCTGTTTTACCGGCTGAGGTTATCCATACTATTAAGGGGCTAAAAAACACGTTGACTACTGGTGATGATGGTATTCCTTGTTTTTTTGTGAAGGATTGCGCCTATATTTGTGCCGATCCCTTATGCAAGATTTTCAACTTGGCTATTCGAATGTCTGTGTTTCCAAATTCTTGGAAAATTACCAGAATCTCACCAATTTTTAAGAAAGGTGATTGTTCTGACATTCGCAAATTTAGACATTTCCGTTATCTCAACTTTTGCAAAAGTTTTTGAAATGTTGATTTATAAACATTTATCTTATGGCACTATACCACACAATATGGGTTCATGTTGCGAAGGTCTACTACAACTAATTTAGCACTGATATCTCAGGAAATAGCTCAGACTCTTGATGCTGGTGGCCAGCTGGACATTATTTACACGGACTTTTCTCGTGCATTTGATTTAATTGATCACCGCATTTTATTACAAAAGTTAAGTTCCTTTGGCATTGGTAGATCCTTGCTGAGATTATTCACATTTTATCTCTCAAATAGAGTGAATAATGTCTATTACAATGGGTTCAGGTCTAAACTCTTCTGTTCCACTTCGGGAGAACTGCAGGGGTCAAACCTTGGCCCCCTCTTATTTAATATCTTCATTGATGACCTTATCAAATCTATCAACTGCTCGGTATTGGCCTATGCTGATGATATTAAGATTTATCACAGGATTGACTCTTTGGGATTTGGATTTTAGTGTTACATATGATGAAAAATTTACATTTTCGGATCATGTCTTTAATGCACAGCTGCTGCTTCTAGATCTCTTGGATTTATTATTCGTATATGCAAATATTTTGATAACATCGATACCATTAAGTCTCTTTTCTTTGCTCACGTAATTTCAAAGCTTCAATATGCATCCATAGCCTGATATCCTTTCTACGGCGCTCAGATGAATCTACTAGAGCGAATCCAGCGCAAATTTTTGAAACACCTTTCCTTTAAGTGTGAGGTTTAAGGGCTGGGCGAAGTATCGATACATCGTCCTATACCCGATACCTCATATAACGAAGGTATCGATTCCAAAGCATTAAGTTATCGATTCCAAAGCATCGATACCTATCGATACTTTACCGATTCCAGTACTCGCTAAGTATCGATGTATCGGGTAGCGATGTATCGGGCAGCGAGGATCGATTCCAAAGCGTCGATACCTATCGATACTTTACCGATTCCAGTACTCGCTAAGTATCGATGTATCGGGTAGCTTACCTTTTTGCATTTTTTTAAATGTACATAGATGCAATAACTAAGTAAAGAATTTTTAAGTATATATAGCATTATATTTGTATGAAAAAAACCACATCCGTCCAGAAACGTGCAGATATCGATATTTCACTGTCGTTACAGATCATCAGTACACGATATTCGGACATAGACATGATTTTATTTGTATACTTTCGTGTATATATACGAATTATATTGAATTTAATTGGAGTGAGAAATAGCAATTATTCAAATCTCCTCTCACATGCAATTGTCGCTAAATTTGTTGCGTTGATTCTACAATCTGACAAGATTACTCCTGCCGAAGAACGTAGACGCAAACACGTCGCGACGTCAGCCATCCAGCTGTGCGGATAATTAACATTTGTATGAAAAAAAACAACATCCGTCCAGAAACGTGCAGATATCCATATTTCACTGTCGTTACAGATCATCAGTACACGATATTCGGACATAGACATGATTTTATTTGTATACTTTCGTGTATATATACGAATTAGGTCTATGTCCGAATATCGTGTACTGATGATCTGTAACGACAGTGAAATATCGATATCTGCACGTTTCTGGACGGATGTGGTTTTTTTCATACAAATGTTAATTATCCGCACAGCTGGATGGCTGACGTCGCGACGTGTTTGCGTCTACGTTCTTCGGCAGGAGTAATCTTGTCAGATTGTAGAACCAACGCAACAAATTTAGCGACAATTGCATGTGAGAGGAGATTTGAATAATTGCTATTTCTCACTCCAATTAAATTCAATATAGCATTATATATATTATATAGTATATATTTCAAAGGATGTTGTTGAATTTTATATTATGCGTAGCAAATATCCATATTATAACATAAACATAATAACAATAATTCCAAAAAAAAATATCACAATATTGCAAATTTCATACCGTAGATATGGTAGAATCGATAAATTAATTTTATATCTCTTGAAACGGATATCAAACAAACGATACCTAGAAAACGGGTTATGAATACTGATTCCTAGGTATCGAATCAAGGTATCGATGCCAAGGTATCGATTCCAAAGTATCGATTCCAAGGTATCGATTCAAGGTATCGATTCCAAAGCATCGATACCTATCGATACTTTACCGATTCCAGTACTCGCTAAGTATCGATCTATCGGGTAGCGATGTATCGGGTAGCCATGTATCGGATAGCTTACCTTCGTGCATTTTTTTAAATATACATAAAGGATGCAATAACTTTTGAAGTAAAGAATTTTTAAGTATATATGCATTATATATATTATATAATATATATTTAAAAGGATGTTATTATTGTGTGTAGCAAATATCCTTATTATGACATAACTATAATTATTACAAAAAAAAATCTCACAATATTGCAAATTTCATACCGTAGTTATGGTAGAATCGGTAAATTAATTTTATATCTCTTGAAACCGATATCAAACAATCAACACCTAGAAAACGGGTTATGAATATTGATTTCTAGGTATCGAATTAAGGTATCGATTCCAAGGTATCGATTCCAAGGTATCGGTTCCAAGGTATCGATTCCAAGGTATCGATTCCAAAGCATCGATACCTATCGATACTTTACCAACTCCGGTACTCAGAATCGATACCATGCACAGACCCGATACATCGGTAAGTATCGATACCTCGATTGGTATCGGTACCCGATACCGAAAACGTCGGTATCGCCCAGCCCTAATGGACACTATCCAGTGCGTGGAATTAATTACGACAAGTTACTTGAACGACATGGCGTCGTTTCACTCTCAGAAAGGAGAAGAACTACTAGCGCTCTATGCGGAATATCGTTACTGGTAAGGTAGGCTCACCTGACCTGCTGTCCAAAGTTTATTTTCTTCTGCCACGTTTGGAATCAGATCAACGCAATTACTTCATATTCCTACAGCGAAGACAAACACATTGTTAAAGGCGCCTATGGTACATTCGACACAGAATTTTAATATGCTGGGAATGGATTTGCCGTGATTGTCATACGTTTTTCTCCTTTTTTAAGCATACGTATTTAGTGTAATTATATGTGTATCTATGTTTATACATATATATTCTTGCTCATATGTATTAACTATTATACTTCTTTTTTTGCCCAGTTCTGGATAATATATGTTGGGAATTTAATAAATTATTATTATTATAAGACAGTTTCAACACATCAAAATATATATTTTGTTTTCAGAATATTTCAGAAGATATAGAAAATCTAAAATTCATCATATTTAGACCACCGCAAAATGCAGATATATTACTAAAAGTTTACACGGTGAATCCCGAACATTATCGAACTCTAAAAGTGAAAGTTTCAAGAGAGTCACCGCCATCTGGATTAGTACATATGACTAAAATTGATACGGCAAACTATAAAATCACTAAAGATTACAACGCCGGTGTTATAGTTCAATTACCAACAATAACACTAGATAATAAATTATATTCTGTCCAATTAGAATCTACTTTATCTCAATATAATAAGTTGAAGCCACCGATCGAGTACTTTAACGCAAATAGTTCCTTTAAATATGTTGAATTAGAGTTCCTGATGAAAGCTAGTACGACAGATCAGCACATAAAACAAACATCAGTATGGACTTTAGTGTTTATTTTCTGTGGTATGGTATCGATTTATAATATAGAAAAGATTTTGACATTATTCAAGCAGAATGTATCTAGATTTAATATGGATGCAATTATTAATTTAAAAGCTAAAACACCGGATAAAGACTTTACTACTGACAATGATGATATTGATCAAATTGTTCAAAATATAAATGCTACCAAGAAGAAGGTGAAGCCAAAGAAAATATAAAAATTATTAAGTAAATTAGTTTCAATTCATGTATAGATAAGAAATAGTATAAATGCTGAATTTAGATATTGTTAATTATTTTGTAAACCATTATACATACAGCCATTGTAAACCATTATACATATGTCTAATAAATAAAATACCACAGATTTTAGTATTGTGTTTAATATTTAAAATCAATTTCCAAGCATTACAGGAAAATATCTTCTGTTTAACTCAAAGATGCATATTTGGTACAATATCTACTTTTACATAAACCGGGCTTTACAAGCCCGTCTATTAAAACTCACTATAAAATGCGACAATACAAATTTATTGAAATAAAGTTACATTTAAGAGATCATTTCATAGAAAACAGTTATTATTAGAGATCGGACACATCAGGCCGAAATTACATGGATCATATGAATTGCGACGCAATTACTCCAATATTATAGCGAAATTCCTTTGTTTATCGGCGTAGATAGAAGGGATTTTATAATTTATTTTATTTATTAGTTTATATTTGGTAAGATAAATAAAGTACGGTGAGTTAGTTTCTTTTTTTCATTGTTTTTTCACTGTTAATTACCATACTACGCAATTTTTGTAATAGATCCTGTTTAATATCGTTTCATCGAATCTACTTCTCCCAATTATTTTGGCGTAAGTGTCGCAGTGAATTTCGTTAAGTTTCAATAACTTACGCATACATTTTTAATTTTCATTTATTTAGATCTAGAACATTGTTTAAGTTCCTTTTTCAGATATGATATGAAACAACGCCGAGAATGGCATCATGAAACAATGGCGAGTTGAATTAAGGGTCATACTGACTGTACGTCCATTGCCAGTGATTCCGAAATTTATTGCAATGTGTAAAATATCGTTAAAAAATTCCAAGAAATCGCACGTAAAACGTCGCTTAGCATCGCAAACACACAGATATTAGACCCGTTGGAATCACAATTTTAACGAAGAACTTTGTGAAACTTTAATGGCGGCAAATATTCCATTAAATAAACTTAACAAACCCACCCTCAAAACATTTCTCCAAAAATATGCTGGTTGAAATGTTTCTGATGAATCCACCTTACGCAAATATTATGTTTGTAAGTGGTACACGAAAGCAGTAGAACGCATTAGAAGCCATCTTTCAAATCAGTACCTATGGATAAGTGCCGACGAAACTGTCGATATATTAGGATGCTGTGTGGTAAATGTTGTAGCTGGTGTACTACATCCAACTATTCCATATAGCGCATATGTAATAGCAACAAAAGTTATAAATACAGCTGATACGGAAACAGTAGCTAAAACCATTTACGAGAGTATGCACCAAATGCTTCATTCGGACGACAGGTACAAAGAAGAAATATTTTTATTTGTCAGTGACAGTGCTGTATATATGTTAAAAACAGGCAGACTATTAAAGGGAACATATCCTAATGCTGCATATTACTTGTGTAGCACATGCTCTCCACAGAATCTGTGAATATATCGGAGACACCTTTCGGGAAGTTGATAGATTTGTGTCCGCTTTTAAAAAAGTTTTCAGAAAAGCATCATTGAGAGTAACTCTTTACAGGAAAAAACTTCCATCTTTATCACTTCCTCTCTTTCCAGGGAAATATGGGGAACATGGTTGGAAGCTACTAGTTTTTTGCAGAGAATTTCGATAGTTTACAAAATTTCGTTACATGTTTAACCCTAACCGCACTGATACGGGTACCCGAACGAACTTTGAAGTCAAATATCTCGTAAACAATAAAAGATACAAAGTTGAGATTCCGCAAGTTCCTTCAGCTAATAATTTTCCAAAGATTTTTATAATTTTAAGCTTTCTTGATTTATTTGGGTTGGCTGTGGAGCCACCGAAAGCCAAATAGTCCTTACCCTCCTGATAAGGGTACCTGGGTACCCGTATACAAATTTAAGCATTTTGCAAAGAAAAACTAAAGATAAGAGTAGTTTTTGTATTTTATTTTATTTAAAGTTAATAAATTTTTGAATCTAACTTTGTACTGGTATCATTGCATAAAATAAAATTTAGGAAATTAACATTTTATGCAGCGTGGAGCAATTATTTTGCTATGCGTGTTGCACATTGGCCGTTTACAGCCATCACATATTTTGCGTGTTTTGCGATCCGATTTCGAGTCGATAGCCACACAAAGATAGCACCGACCTTTAATTGGTAGCCGACCAGTTTTATCTCGCTTTGATGTTTCCGATGGACCTGCAGCATCCTGAGAAACTTCCTTAGGGATGATTTCATTTAACATTAGTTCGAGAGCTGCTCGGACGTTAGCGTAACGTATTATACGATTGTCATTGGCTCTCTTTTTCATGTTTTCAGTTGCCAATTCCACGCCAAGTGATGTCAAAAAACTACGACGGGAGCTTCGAGCTTTTTTGGCACTTGGGTTGAGGCTGGAAAATATACAAAATGCACCCAAAGCAGCCACGTCAACCATATTTAAAAAAAAGGCCAAGGGCCACCTATTTGTTTTGCGTTTAGTGCTATATTTCGATACCATTTGGTCCATAACATCTACTCCGCCTTTCGTTTTATTGTAAAAATCATTTATTTCTTTCTTTCCGTTAAAAGTTGGCTCCTCTCGAGTATAATGCATTGTCGATAAAAAATAAACACTTTTCTTCTTCTTCGTTACCACAGACAAAAGAGTCCCGCTCTTACTGAAACCATATCGTGACGTTCCCACTTCATCCGTTGGGTTTGGCCGTAGCTCTTTCGGAATATACGCTTTGTTTTGACAAAGGGTACCGACAAGACTTATTCCTCTCATTTGAAGGCGATTTGCCAAAGGGAGTGACGTAAAAAATTATCAGTAGTTATATTAATTTCGGATTCTTTGTAAAAATCTACCAGAGCTAAAACAACATTTTCTCCCACATTCGCATGCCGCTGACCACCAGTATAAATAATTCCATTCAAAGGATAGCTATTGGCTGTGTTACACAACCAAAATATTTTAATTCCGTACTTAGCCGGCTTTGAAGGAATATATTGCGTAAAGCTGGTACGGCCACGAAATGGAAATAATTGTTCGTCAATGGTCACATTTTCATCTGGATAATAGTTTTCTTGAAGGTTTTTAGTAAGCGTATTCCAAATATCAGAAATAGGAGCGACTTTATCAGTTTGCTTGCGAGCTGATCGTGTGAATGCATTGTCAAAACGTATTACACGTATTATTTGTTGAAATCTGTCACGACTTAATGATGCTTTATATAGTGGATGAGCGTAATTTCCCCAAAGAGCTGAAGGGGGATCATCGCTGGCACCATTTAATCCCATGACCAATAAAATTCCTATAAATGCATCCAGTTCCTCCATTGAAATCAAACGAAACTTGCGAGGTTTCACTCATAAAGCTGTTATATCTGCTGCATTTTTCTGTGTCTGAGGATTTCACTTTTTATATTTTCTGTAAAAAACTCGTCAAATATTTCCTTAGTTGTCATCACTTTATTGAATTTGCGATGTGGTCCACCTACATAAGTAATAAAATTACTGCTCATAAAATACGTATGTATAGCAAACGCCAATTAAGTTGGCGCGAGGAGGGGTAAGTTCGCTCAGGATTAAAAGTAGTGGGGAGATTTGTATTTGGTTTTACATCAAATGTCAGATAATTCTAACCTCTGAGCGTGTATCACTTTATGATCCCCTAGCAAAGACTTTATGTTCCGTCAAACGTCAATGACAAATGTATTCTGACAATTACTTGGGTAGTGGGGGTAGATGTTTTTAAAAAAGGCTTGTGCGCACCCCCTCCTCGCGCCAACTTAATTGGCGCTTGCTATACGTACATATGTTTGAATATGATGCAACCCACCTTTTTTGCGAAAAATATTTTGGGATTGAGTTTTGGCACTTGGTATCTCTTGGGTATACCATTCAATTTGGTCATTTGCTATATATTTTGAAGCAATTGTTGAAACTTCGTCACGCAATTCCAAATCATCATTTTCTTCTTCCTCGTCAGACTCAACTACGCCTTCCATTTCTATATCTGAGGCTTCATCTGCATCAGGAAGCCATTCCTCATCACTTAAACACTCATGTTCAATGGGATTTAATATGTCATCATCCTCTTCTTCGTTTTCAAATAATATATCAATATCTTCTGCAGTTAATCTAAACAAATTTCGCGAAATAAACTATTAAAACGAACAAAAAATAATATGTTCAACAAAGCTTACGCAGAGATGTCAAGATAACCTTTACGCCATGGTAAATGATCTAAAGTCTTCGATGGTGGTATGTCTGCTTTGCTTTTAGTAGCTTGCGTAGGGCCCAATCCTGCATTACTTGTTGCAGCTCCAGATGATAATCCCACACCATTAGATTCTGCTTCGGAATCGTTTAATTCCATAACAAGTGCATTACGTTTGTGCGACATTAAAAAAATTATAAAAGCAAACGAAAGCCATGAAACTCAACCGTACGCATCAACAGCAAACAAGAACTGAGAATGCAAAAACGACGCACACAAACAAAAAATTTGTATTTTACATTAAAATAACAATATTGGGATCCCCCGAATTACAATGCAAAGCCATTGTATTGATATTTAAACAGTAACGCATAGAAAATTACTATCGTAACGGAAAAATAAACGAACGCGGGTACCCTTATCAGGAGTCTACGTATAAAAATGTTGTCAGTACGGTTAGGATTAAATGCCGATGCTCGAAGTATTTCTGAGTGCGAAGAACTAATACAAATTTAAAAAATTAATTGAACTTTCTTCAGGAACACTTTGGAAATTTGCCAAAACTAATCACTTATTTTGAAAATCAAAATCTCAAATTAAATGTGTGGATTAACCACATTAGATGTGGCTATTAATAATTTGAAAAATATTCCAAGTGACTTCGGATGTGGCCTTCGGCAAAAGTTAGACGCTGTTTTTAATAGAAATCCAGATTTAATAACATTGCGGTAATTGTGTATGGGGACAATGCCTCACAATCTAACTGCTAAATACGCTGAAATAAAAGAATATTTCCAGTATGCACCTATAACCAGTTGCGATGTAGAAAGGACGCTTTCTATCTACAAGGATGTATGAACAAATTTTACAGAAGAGAACCTTGAGAAAGTATTGCTAGTTAATATTAATACACCTTTACTCAACTTGAACTACAAAACGAACAAATAAAAATGTACTTCGTATTTCATAGTTTGTTTTCCAATTATATAAATAAAATTAAAAACTCTTTAAAAATACAAATTTTCAATAGTATGTCTGCCCGTGGGTGATAACTCGTTGGCCTCTCGTGTCTAGTCCCTAGCATGTCCCTTGTTATTATTAGAGCCGGGCATTTTAGGTCCACTTGCCTCTTACGTATTTTGTCCTTGTTTACTCATAGGCGTAACAACTTCTTGCTTTTTTCTTATTAAAAAAATATTTTATTTTAGTTTTAAAAACGCATTCAAAACTACAATGTAAATAAAAGTAACAAAAATCCTAGTAGTAATTCAGGGAGCACTAAATGAAAGAAACGTTTGTCTACATATCTAAAAACATTTTTTCATACAATTTGCTATTTTTCTTTTGAAATATGTAAGATATTTAAGGTTGGCTCAATGATAATTCAATGTAGTGTCTGTTCGTGTGATTTTAAACGTTAAAAAAAATAACGTTAACAATCATTTATACTCTAACAAACATATCAAACGTTCAACTGATGCGTGCAACTATAAATACAAATGAAAGTAATATTTTTTGTGAGGAACTGTATAGAGCATTTGTACCCTCAAATATTCCCACATACTTAAATAGATATACCGCGCAAAAGAGACGTCCGACACGTGGAAACATAGGAGCTGCCATTTTTACGTACTTCCTAAAGGATAGACTATCCAACTTGTAAATGTTCTAGATTGATTGCATAACTATCTATAAAGTTAACATAAGTATTTCAGTTAGTAATTCCTCGTTATTGAGATTTTTGCCTATAAATTTTGGATCTAGTAAATTGACAGCCAAATGTATAGGTGTTATAGCCATTTCTCTCCGTGATTTTAAATGTGATTGGACAGCATTTAGTTCTGAAACTGGGCATGCAGCAATCAGTTGATCTTTCAGGTCTTGAAAATATTCAACATGAGATATGCAAGGTTGAGAGGTTTGTATGTTCTTTAAAATTACGGAGACTGTGTATAAAATTGTATGTAATGTATCAACTCTTTCCCAAATCAGATCATCTAAAATATTATTTTTTATTGTTTTGTCTAAAGTATTAGCTATAGTTTCTGTTATAGCCAATTCTTTTAAATTTTTTTTATTTATCCTTAAGGTTTTTAAACAGAAAATATTAGAGCACCATCTAGTTTGGCCAGGTAGTTTAAGAGATTTTAGTGTGTTTGATTTGCTCGCTATAATGCTCGCTGTTCATCTTGTATATTTTTAAATGTAGCATTCAAAATATGCGATTTTTTTATAGTTTTTACTATGACTTTACAATCAGTAATTAAACATGCAAATACTTCCAATTTTAAAATATCTTGTGCGAATAAATTCAAAATATGAGCACTACATCCATAACAAGAAAAATAATTAGACAGGTACATATCACTAATTAATTTCCAAGTTGATTTCATATTGCTAGCGTTATCAGTCACTATGCTTATAACTTTATTAATACCTAAGTCATCAATAACAGAACTAAGTAAAGAACAAAGATATGCAGCATCGTGGCGATTTTCCTTGCAGTCAATTACTTTAAATAAAACTGGTTCTGGACATGTAATTATTATATTTATAATGGATTCGTTTCTAATATTACTCCACCCATCAACTTGAATTCCAATTGTTTTAGCCTTTGCTATTTTTTCATTAACTAACTGATTTATTTGAGAGTATTGTTTATCTAAAAGCGCATTGGATAACTGATATCTAGTCGGCAATCGTAAAGATGGTTTAATTTTTTTTAAACAATTTTTGCCAATGAACATTTTCCGTAAAATTTAAAGCGGTATTACTAGCAAAGCATGCTCTTGCTAAAAGATCCCAAATTTCCTCTTCTGATTTATTCATATAAAATATTTTTTTCTCTTTACACTTTTATGCTAAATTATAAGTAAGACTAAAATTGAGGATTTGTTAAAGCATTTGGAAATACATGCTTAGATTTACGAACAAGTAGAAAAGTGTCATCTTGTCTTTTCTACTTGTCTTTTCTACTAGAAAAGACATTCGATTCATCACCACGTTTTCTTGCCCTGACACTAGCCCAGAATTCCAACATATCTGTGCTGAAATTTTGGCGTTCTGTGTAATTTCGTAATTGCCTCCATTCGCTATCTAAATTTTCAAGTTCGTTTTGTGGTATTAAATTCGGAAAAAGTAAAGCTATATCTGCTATTGAACTTATAGTTCCGCTTTTTACTATCTCGGGGTCAATGAAATTAAATTTTTTAAGTGGGTTGTTTTTTAGTGGAAATCTAATCGTGATTTGTGAAAAACTTTCAACGTAAAAATCCAAACAACGTAGTCGCAAATATTTTATTTGTTCTGAACTCAATTTACCTTCTTCTAGATAAATTCTAACATTTACTCCTAAATACAAATCTTCTAATGCTTGATAATTATGTGGATTTTTAAATTCAATGTTTTCTAATGCTGTAGATAATAAATAGTTACGTTTTAGGAAACAGTCACAAATTGTTCGAAAAATATTGGATACACTATTATATAAAGTGTAAAGTTTTGGCGATTCTGATTGCATTTCACGATTTAGACTATTAAAGAGTGGGAAAACATAATCTAGAAATAATAGAAAGACTTTGGTTAGCGGATTATTTAAATGATCGAGTATGTTTTCAGCTGTTGAGACATCGCCATCTGCAACAGCAGTTGTAAAATATAATCTGAGCGGATTGTATTGTTCTAGAATTCGTTAATAGCTGAATCAACCGATAACCATCTAGTTTGGGACGGGTGTAAAATTTTTTGGATTTTAACATTGCAAAATAATTGAAGTAATTAAAAATATATCTTGTTAAGTTTTCAAGGAAATTTGGCAATTTTTCGCATGCGTATGAAGCAACTAAGTAAAATGAGTGGCAGATGCACTTCATGACAAATAAATTCGGTATATCTTTTTTTAGTAATGTTGTAACGGAATGATGTCTTCCCATCATTACATTTGCTCCATCAGAAGCAAAGCCAATCATATTATTTTTATAAGGAACAGAATTTGAGCAAAGCCAATCATATTATTTTTGTAAGGAACAGAATTTGAGACAAATGTATTTATAACATGATTATAAGTAGGTTCGATTACCCGACACGGGGACCTCCACCTCCACAATTAATTAATTAAAAGGGTTAAGTCGCGGGATTCGCGGTTTTATTCGCGGTTCCGCGGATTTTTTCGCGGAGTCGCGGGTTTATTCGCGGATTTATCCGCGGAATCGCGATATATTTCGCGGAATTCGCGGGGTGTCCGCGGATTGTAGCGGGTCCGCGGATTTATTCGCGGATTTTAGCGGGTCCGCGGTTTTATTCGCGGATTTTAGCGTGGGGTCGCGGATTTCGCGGAAGGAGTTTAATTAGATGCAAATTCGCGGATCCTAACGTAAATTTCAGTTTAACCAATGTTCAGAGATATCTAGAATAGATGTTTGGAAATTTTAGAGTAGATGGAGCCACATATTTATTTAGAATTATTTGAATTAGTTCCCGAAGATTTGGAAATGTTAGAATAGATGGAGCCACATATTTATTTGAAATTATTTGAATTATTTTTGGAATTTTTTTATTTAAAAATACCTGCCAGGAATCGAACCTTAGCTATCTGAGTGTAAGTCGGACACCTTAGCCACTACACCACACACCGGGGATAGGATTTTATATTTTAAGTTACATATGTAGTCAATATAAATATTTTAATGTTTTATTTTAAAATGTGATGGCGCCACGTATTTATTTAGAATTATTTCCTAAAAGATTTTTTTTTATGTTTGCCCAACCCAAGAATCGAACGTGGGCCATGCATCACATAAAGCGGCTTCTTAGGCACTAGACCACAACTGGGATGAGATTTTAAATTTTGAAAACTGCATATATATAGTCTGAATTATATTTCGAATTATTTTAAATCTTTTTATTTTTAAAATAGAATTTAATAATTTGTAAGGTGCATATACAGTCTGACTTATATTCCGAATTATTTTAAATTTTTTTATTTTTAAAATAGAATTTAATAATTTGTAAGGTGCATATACAGTCTGACTTATATTCCGAATTATCTAAAATTGACGACCGTAATTTTGTGCGTAAGAATGCTTCATTCAAAATAAAACATAATTTCACATGGAATAAATTTTTATTTAGACATCTATTTTTTAGCATAATATACAGTAATATACAGAGCATCTAAGGATTACAATGCAAGTACATAGATCAAAACAAGTCTATACATGTCTTAACAGATATAGACTAGTAGTTTTGTGAGCAGGAAAACGGTAAGGGTGGGGTAAAGATATATAAATGATATTTCTACTTTAAAATATATGTAGTGGTTTTGGTGTTTATCTCGATCTGTGACTTTTGTATCGCGTAATATAATCAAGTATAATGGGTCTGAAATTAGATCCGATGGAAAAATATAAACAATTTATACAAGTAATCGGAGAAGATTTACCCAACGAAATTCGCAGGTGGTTATTCTCATCGCAGTTGACATTGAGGGATTGTGGATTTATAGCGGCATTCAGTTATCAGAATAGACGATACTTCCACATCGATGATTTAATGAACGTGCTAGGATATTGCAATCCTAATATAGATTGTGAGAAACAGACAGCGATTTACGAGGAATATTATTTAATACTCGAACCAGAAGCTGATTACCTCGAGAATATATATGTTTTCGACATAGAGGCTTCACGAGTGTTAAGTTTACGTGGACAATATCCGAAGACACACATAATCCAGTATCCTATACATAGGTACCCTGAATTCGATTACAATAAAGATATTGTATGTGATGGAGGGGGCTATGTTGTATACGGATATGATAAATAGTTTCCCACCTCAGTCGTATTTTCGCGTTCGTCTTGAATGTATGTTGATAAATATTGTGCATCGAAATATATAAATTGTAAAATGGCAAATCAAGAAGAAAAAGTGTATCAAGTTATACAAAATTTAGAAGCTAATTTCGGTATGTTAGATGATATGTCTAAAACGACAATCCAACACATACCGCTTTATATTCTTCAAACAAAGGTGAAGACAGGATCCTTAAGACGAAACTGGCACAAGATTCCTATAGAGAAAAGAGCTGATCTAGAGGATTATTTACCCTGTGATAGACATTACAATCAACTGGACCAGGGCGATCATATAGATGGATTGCCGCCAGCAAAAATTAAGTGTTGGTTCTGTTTAATATCACATTAAGATGTATATAACTATGTAAATTTAAAATAAAAAAAAAGATATAAAGTCATTTATGTTTTATTTATAAGGTATAATATATAGGTAATGATAATAAAATCATAATATATTTTTATTGTCTATCCAAGAATTGTGTGAGCTGTTCAACCCCAACCACTTCACGTATACTTTATTACGCTTCCGTCGCAAAATCCTTTCAACGAGGTAAACGTTCCTATGAATAGTCTTCTGCAATTCCAGTTCATAGAAGCTACCTAGTATTGGTCGACCGGACATATCCTCAAGTATATATGTCGAAGGATTTGTAATATTTGCTTTAACTATTCTGAACAATTCGGCAGACCAATTCACGGTGAATCCTTTAGCAAATGCTCCTTTATATCTACTTATACGAACGATGTCACCAACATTAAATTTCCGAAGTCCGCTAATTTTTATATTATTATAAACACTTTTTAGCAGCCGTTTTTCTATCTTCTTGGTAACATCACACGGTCGCATTTTAATCTTTCTATGTATAGTATGATTATACTTTTCGGTAACTGTCTGTAATATATCGAGCCATTTATATTTACCTCGCATACTGAATTCTTTATACAATTTTTCCTTAATCGTTCTAATTACACGCTCGGCAATAGACGCTTTCATTATACTATATGTAGAATAATGATTTATACTATAATTTTTTATTAGATTTTGGAATTTATTGTTATAAAACTCTTTTCCAGCATCAGTCTGTAAATTTTTAGGTTGTCGCGACCCTTTAAGGATTATTTCCATTGCGTTTCTCACATCTTGACCGGTCTTAGTTTTAACGGGCTGCGTCCAAAGATATTTCGAGAAGCAGTCTACTACTGTAAGAATATATTTATAGCCACTATTATCTCTAGCATAGGGGATAAATTCCATGAGATCTGCATGCCACAAATCGTCGAAACCCTTAATAATAATATGTCGCCTAGTAAACAATCTACGAGCAGGTTTATGTAGTTCGTTTACAACGTCACGTTTAATTTCACTCATTTCTCTATTAGAATATTTAATATCGATACAGCTTAGGTGTTTACAGCTGAACTTTATCTGTGTAAATGAAGCC
Source organism: Melolontha melolontha (assembly GCA_935421215.2). NCBI lineage: Eukaryota > Metazoa > Arthropoda > Insecta > Coleoptera > Scarabaeidae > Melolontha > Melolontha melolontha. The sequence continues at coordinate 8,878,118 of OW285244.1, read as the reverse complement.
GCAGCTTATATAGAATTACTATCTTTTAAATGTTTTAATGCGTCAACTTAGATCCATTTTTTATAGATCTACAGCGCGACCAAGTGGTGATGTTTTCTTTTTTAAAATTTCCAAAAGTTCTTTGAACTTACTATCCACATAACTTTTATTAACGCATGATGATATAATCTTTTTAATGAGCTCATCAACCGCTGTAAACTTTTTATCTACATTAGTTTTGTTCGCACATACTGATAAGCTTCTTCTAAAATTATCTTCAACTGAGATAATCTTTTTATCTACATTAGTTTTGTTTGCGCATGCAGATATAGTCTTTCTAATATGCTCTTCAACCGATGTAAACTTTTTATCTACAAAAGTTTTGTTAGCACATAGAGATACACTTTTTTGATAATCTCATCAACCGCTGTGATCTGTGTATCTACAAAGGTTTTGTTCGCACATGAAGATTCAATCTTTTTAATATGATCATTAAGCACTTGTATCTTTTTATTAACATAAGCCATATTCACAGAATCATTATCTTCTACAGGTGACAGAATATTGCGTATTCGTTTATTTTTAAAATCATAATGTCCTTCGATATCTCTAGGTAAAATAGACTGAAGGTTATATGGTGCGAGTGATTTTTTTATTTCACTTTTGTTTAAATGCCGACCGAATTTATCAATACTCTTCATGACCGACTAGCTTTTACGGACAGTAATAGTGGACTAACATATTAATACACGGCTTCGATTAATTATACAATTACGCCACATTCTTTGAGCTCTTCAACAATAGAGGCAATTTCATTTATATGTCCAGAGTGCCCGGCCGTTTTTGATGCTAGGAGTAAACGTAGTCGATCAACTAGTTCGTTTATATCATCCCAGTACACATACTGATAAGGAGCATTCCTCACTACTAATTCTTCACCAACATGCCCACTCCCCTGTATATATCCACTCGTAGACGATGTGTCCAGATTCATCGATGAAGTGTTTAGATTCAATAAAGGTTTAATGATGTATGAATATTTATAGCTTCTGCTTCCTTTGACTTGCTTTTCAGGATCAAAGTCACGATGATGTACACTAGTCTGTTTTAAGATTCGTCTATACTGCTCTTTGTCATCTCTCGTAAACTCGCTAGGATGTACCTTAAATATTAACTCACATAATCCTCGCGTTCCTCTATATCGCACGTTATCGATTAAAAAATCACGACCGTCGGAAGTAAAACTTGATGTACCCATTTTAAAGTTATCCGACACAGGATCAACGTGGACACCAAACGTTAAATCATATTCTCTGCTAACATCAGACAATAATCCTTCTAAGTAGATTTTAGGAAAATAATACAAGTCGGAATTTTCAATGTTACGATCAGTAATATTAAGTCCCCCATAAGGGTTATCGGAACTCTCCATAGAAAGACCATGTGACTTTGTGTTTGACGTCATCTTCGGAATTCTTATATTTTGTTTAGACTCTTCATCCTCTGACTTCATCTTACTCTTCAGGTCTATTTCAGCCTGTGATGTTTTTTCTAGAACTTTTTTAAGGGGTTCGGTGACTGGTTTGAAATGGTGTGTTAGTAATGCGTCAAATTCAGAACGACCTAATTTCAATGCCAAAATTTTTTTTCTAATTGAAGCGCTAGCGCGTATGATTTCAGAGGTGATTTCATCTTTATTAGTTCGTTTGCTCCTTTTCTTCGGCGACATCTTGAGACCCGTCTCGCAAACAGATAGCGAACAGAAAATGAATTGTTCCGAAGAGGTCTGAACGAATAATGATCAAGTCTGAATAGATATGAAACAGGAATGAACGGGTCCGAACGGATAAACAGGAATGAACAGGTCCGAACGAATATTAATCAGATATTGAGTCAGATAAGCTGTTTTCATACTTAAATACTATAAAGTGTGATCGTAGCTAGCGGAAAAGTTTTATAAAAAGTAAAGAAATACATTCACAGAGTGTCCAATATATATCACAACATATATCTTTTATATCGGTTGACGATTGTTCTTCCTCCATTGTTATACTTCTTAACCATATGCATATCGTTAACCGAGTGTCTAACATGCTTGTGTTCATAAATATATATAACAATCGAACATTTTTCTATAGCGACCCTCATCGATATTACTATCTTTATCTATCGTTAGAAAACCATAATTATTTTTCCAGCACTCAGCACAAACTTCCTTAAACTTATCAAAAGTCATATCAGTGTTAACATGATCGGCATATATATGTCGAAGATTTAAATCATCTTGTTTAAATAAAATAATAAAATTAGCATTATCTCGTATTAAATGTTTTGGTATTCGAGTATACGTCTGACATAAGTAGAAACAATCAATCGACTTATGTCGACCCATGAAAAAATATGTTCTAATTTTATCTTGTGTCTCGCAAGCAACATCATCGAAAATAAAAACAGAGTTTTCTAAAGCTTTACAGGGATCTATGATGTTATCGTTTTCTGAATACTTAAAATATTTAACATCCTTCACGTTATTCATCACTGCCTCTAGAAATCGATATTTAGACTGGTAAAGTGACTTGGAATAAACATAGATATTGTTAAATTTTAGACCATTCTCTTCGGTAATCAAACTCAAAAGAGCATTTGTTTTTCCGCAGTTAGATGGCCCACATATTATACCTCTGATAGTATTTGGTAATATTTCTCCATGTCTTCGTTTAAATTTATTGTCTATCAAACCACCGTCTAAATTTTGAACCTTTAAGGTTACCTTCTGTTTAACGACACGCATTTCGCAAGAATGAATCTATATAATGTGATCATACATTAATATATGCTTCATTCAAATGTCTACATTCAAAGAGGGTAGAGGTATATTAAATTCACTCATTAATAAGTTACCAGTAGAATTACATCTACCCGGATATCAATACTGCGGTCCAGGTACGAAACTAAAACAGCGTATGGCCCGTGGCGACCAAGGAATTAATCCGCTTGACGCTGCATGTAAAGAACACGATATCGCTTATTCGAAGGATAGAGATACTATAAAACGTCTTCAAGCCGATCACATACTGCAAGAAAGAGCGTGGACTCGAGTCAAATCCAAGGACGCAAGTTTTGGTGAAAAAGCAGCTGCTTGGTTGGTCACAAACAGTATGAAAGTTAAAAGAAAATTAGGTATGGGGTTAAATCGAATTAAGACTAAGCGTAGATCATCAATAGCGAAAACATCGAACAGAATAGAAGGAGGTTTCATTAGAAAAACCCCTTTTAGAAGAGGAGTTGTCGATCATGCTAAGGTAACTCTAAAAAAGTCTAAACTTAAGGATATTGTTGATGGAGCTAAAATAGCGCTCGCTTCTGCTAAAATCGCGATAAAGAAGAATGGTGGTAAAACAAATATTAATATACCTAGAGTTATTCCTCTACCGAAATCGGGGGGTATCATTCCTCTCATACCTATATTTGCTGGTTTAAGTGCTTTAGGTGGTCTGTCTGGAGGCGTTGCCGGAATTGTGCAAGCGGTCAATAAAGCTAGAGCTTCTCAAAAAGTGTTAGAAGAGACGCAACGTCATAATAAGGTTATGGAAGAAGTTGCTTTGGGGAAAAAAGGCGAAGGAATGTTTTTGAAGCCATATAAAATGGGGATGGGACTGTATCTTAAATCAAATAAGGAGACAAAAAACTTTTAAATCGACTGCCACGCAGAGCTCTCTCAGACGCAGACATTTTAAAGTATGGAGATTATTTACCCTACTTCCGAGGCGTCTTTATGAGAAATAGCTTACCGAATATACCAAAAAGCAATGAGTGCGCAGTCGTTAATCTCGATTCGAAAGAAGGATCAGGCACACACTGGGTTGCATATACCAAGAGAAAACTTAAAGTTCAATATTTCGACTCGTATTGGAATTTATCACCTCCGCTTGAACTTGTTCAATACCTAAAAAAATGCGAGATCAAATATAATCACCCCCGATATCAGAAGTTTAACGAAAAGAATTGTGGCCATTTATGTTTAGAATTTCTATATAGTCATATGTAGAGTACATAGTAAGTTCAGTATCATGTCGAACACGTTCACACTCAAAAGCACTAGTCACGTGCTTGCTGCAGATTACTATCCCCCGATTGAATTAGATGATCGATATGAATATGGATTGGGGCTTATAGGTCTACACACTTACAATACTATACCAAATGTTTACGAGGGACATAACAAATTCTATTATGATAACGAGGTGTTGGAAATACCCACTGGTTCATATGAAATAGGTGATTTAGAGACTTATATACAAAACCGATTGTCATCCACAAACATATTAGATAAAAGCGCTTTACTATCTTTAAAACCTAACAACAACACGTTGAGGTGTGAGATATATAGTATTTTTCCTATAGATTTTACTAAGGAAGATTCAATAGGTCGCATGTTAGGATTCAGTAAAAGCAAATTGCGTGCTAAAAGAACCTATGAATCTGACCTTCCAGTACAGATTATAAAGGTCGTTACAATTAGAATTGAGTGCAATATAGTATCTTCTGCGTATTATGACACACGTCCCTCTCACACACTCTTTGAATTTTCACCAACAGTAGAACCTGGCTACAGCATCAATATAGAACCTCAGAATATAGTATATCTACCGACAACAACAAAAAACATTAGCAATATTACGTTAACGCTGCTAGACCAAGAAGGAGATCCAATAAATTGTCGAGGTGAGCAGATCGTTGTGCGCCTAGAATTAAAGCGATTATAATGGGTTTGGAGTTTAACAAAACATATAAAGAACTCTCTTATCAGCAGACGGCGACCATTCAGTCTCCAACGACTAACGTGCTAACACCTATAAATTCAACATTCCTCCAATCATTGGGATTTGCTGTTAACGATGGAAAAGTTAGACATTTACGCAAAGTTAAACTTCGACGAAACGATAACTAAGGAGGAATATCATACATATTACCGTGCTAATAACTTTAATGCGAACGATGAAATACGTATACCAATAAATAATCAAGATGTGTACACAATTCCAGGAGACAGCTACATAATGTAATGACTCATTTGATGACGCGAGGCGCGTCATCGCTCTGGACGTTTTCTAGACAGATTTGGAACATATGAACGAGATATATAAGCCGCGTCGAAGAAGGGATAGACATTCATTGAATCCTACAGTCTCGCGAAGTACACATAAATATAGTTACATAAATATAGAATACATAAATGTACTTATTGTTGTTAATAGTTAGTTTTATACGTTTTTAATATTAATATAGTGTGTGTGTCTAAAGTTATTGTTAGTTTTATTTAAGAACCCGAAAGACAAACGTTACAGTGGTGTCAGGTGTGGGGTAATTAATAAATAATAAACTAAGTAGACAATTAAGTGTTAATTAAGTATTCGTTTAAATAAATATACAGTGCGGAAAGACGTTATTTTAAATATCGTGATGGCTAATAGAATGAAACTCACGGAATTGAAAGTGTCCGAGTTAAAACGAGAATTAGAAGAGAGGGATGAGGATACAACTGGCAAAAAGTCGATCCTCCAGCAACGGCTTCGCAATGTGTTGATCCAAGAAGGCGAGGATCCAGAGAATTATGTCTTTCAAGTTCCAGGCGGAGATGCTGACGTGAATTCGCTGTTTATGAAAATAGAACAAATGGAGCAGAAGAATCTGGATAGTGCGAAAAATATGGAACAACGATTAATAGAGAATGCGCAAATTCAAATGCAACAAATGCAGCAGAAAAGTCTGGAAACTTCTGGAAACTTAGCGAAAACTCTAGAACAAAGACTAATAGATAATTCGCAAACCTTGGAACAGCGTCTAATAGATAATTCGCAAACCTTGGAACAGCGTCTAATAGATTCACAAACTCAAATGCAACAAATGGAGCAGAAGAACCTGGAAACTTCTGGAAACTTAGCAAAAACTCTAGAACAAATGGAACAGAAGAATCTGGATAGCGCGAAAAATATGGAACAACGATTAATAGAGAATGCGCAAATACAAATGCAACAAATGGAACAAAGAAACCTAGAAACCGCTAGAATCCTCGAGAAAAATCTGGAAAAGAAATTACTAGAAAATTCTAGAAACTTCGAAAAAGTTCTAGAACAGCGACTAGCGGAAAAATCAGAAGCGTTAAAAGAAGAGGTTTTCACAGCTGTAGAAGAGAAAATTGGAGAACATTCTAGACTTTTAGAGGCAATAATGATTGAGATGAAATTACCCGCTGCCATGAGTCATTCTGATCCCAGGCAGGTCAACGAAGAAGTCATACAGCGGCCCATCGAAATAAAAGAAGAACTTGTGGCTATTTCAAGGACCAGAATCAAGCCACCAACCTTTGATGGAAAGACGTCATGGGCAACTTACCTGACGCAATTCGAAGCGGCCGCAGAAGCAAACGCATGGTCTTCTGCCGAGAAGGCGACTGCTTTAGTCATAGCATTAAGGGGTGATGCTAGTGATATTTTACAGACATTGCCTCCTGAGGAACGTAAAGACTATTCTCAACTCATTAAACGCTTGGAGATGAGATATGGCCATGCGCATTTGGAGCAAGTATACCATACCCAACTGAAGAATCGATCACAGAAGAAAGGCGAGAATCTTCAGGAATTTGAGGCAGATATTGCTCGTCTAGTTCGACTTGCATATCCGATGGCGCCAGATAATTTCATGGAACACCTAGCTGTCCAGACGTTCATAGATGGTCTCCGGGATATTGATACGCAGCAAGCATTAAGGTTGGCAAGACCGAAAACCTTGATCGATGCTTTGGTGCACGCGCTTGAGTTTGAGACTGCAAAACGAGCCTCTCGGAACCATGCTCGTATCTGCACTGTTGACGAACAGGAAAATGAGGAGTTCATGGAGCAGGTGGTTAGTCAAGTCCTAAATCAGATCAATTCAAATAAAAGTGCGCGGCCATGCGGGAATTGTAGAAGAAACGGTCATATCCAGAATAAATGTGATAAAAGGACCAAGAAAGAATCTGCTGAGAATCCGAAAGTCCCAAGGACTGCCCAAATCGCATCCTTGCAAAATCAAACCAATGGCCTGTATGTGGACGCTATTATGGAAAGAAGAACCTATGCTTGCTTGCTAGATACTGGATCGACGAAAACCATTATACGACCCGATTTAATATCCAGGAATAAAGAATTACTTTCTAGCAAATGGAGACTAAGGACAGCTACTGGAGAAGCAGCTTCTGTGGAAGGTGAAGTAGATGTCAATTTTGTCATAGGACCAACATCAATCCGACATCGCGTTCTCGTAGCCGACATAGAAGAACAGATAATCTTGGGATTAGACATCATGAACACCTACGGCTTCCAGTTAAACATGAAAGAAGGCACTTTAAAAATAAATAATGAGGAATTGTTTCTTCATGGGAAAAATTGTGGGAGTGTACAAGTAATTACTGCAGAGAATGTTGTTCTGGATGCAAGAAGTGAGACATTTTTGACGGCGTGTATGGAAGGTGATTATTTGGACGGAAATGTTACAATGTTGGAACCAAAGGCTGATGATGACGAGGTGGGCCGAGGAATAGTAGTTGCCAAAATGCTGGTTAAGACTCAGAAGACTGTACCGATAAGGGTAATGAATGTGAACCATTACCCTGTTTCATTGAAGAAGGGTACTATTCTGGGGTGGTGTTCGCCAGTGTCGGCCGTCGTTCATCGCATAGAGGCGAAGAAGAATGGATTCGTGCAGGTTCCTGAGAAATTGTCCAAGATAATCGACTCCGCCTGTAAAGGATTGAGCAAGAAGGAACAAAGTCAAGTTAAGGACCTAATCAAACATTATGAAGACGTCTTTGAAACTGAAACAGGTACGAAGGGAAGAACCAATATTGTAATGCACAAAATAAATACCAGCGATGCAAGTCCAATTCGACAAGGACCAAGGAGGTTACCTCTGGCAAAACGTGAGGAAGCCAAGCAAATTATACAAGATATGGAAGGCCAAGGAGTAATTGAACCATCGAATAGTCCATGGGCTTCACCAGTGGTCCTTGTCAGGAAGAAGGATGGATCTACCAGATTATGTGTGGACTATCGTCGTTTGAATAGTGTGACCAAAAAGGACAGCTATCCTCTCCCAAGAATAGACGATACGCTAGACACCTTGGCAGGAGCAAAATGGTTCTCCACTCTCGACTTAAAGAGCGGTTATTGGCAAGTGGGAATGGATCCCAATGACAAAGAGAAGACTGCCTTCAGTTTAGGCACAGGACTCTGGCAATTTACAGTCATGCCATTTGGACTGTGTAACGCCCCAGCTACTTTTGAGCGACTCATGGACACTGTACTGAGGGGACTGTCTTGGAATACCTGCCTGGTATATCTCGATGATGTGATTGTGGTAGGGAAGACCTTTGAAGATCACATGAAAAATTTGGAAGTAGTATTCCAGAGGTTGCGAGATGCCAACCTGAGATTAAGTCCAAAGAAGTGTCACCTTTTCCGCAAGGAGGTAAATTACCTTGGACATGTGGTTTCCGGAAAAGGAATTGCTGTGGATCCAGAAAAAGTAAAAGCTGTGGAAAAATGGCCTGTACCCAAAGACAAACATCAGCTAAGAAGCTTCTTGGGATTGTGCACATATTATCGACGCTACGTTCCTGGATTCTCCAACATTGCAAAACCACTTACTCGCCTAACAGAAAATCGAGCATTCATTTGGAACAACGAATGCCAAGCGGCCTTTGAGTTGTTAAAAGGTACGTTGATCAGTGCACCCGTTCTGAACTATCCGCTGCCATCTGGAAGGTTTGTTTTGGATACGGATGCCAGTAACGTCGGGATTGGTGGCGTGCTCTCTCAAATCCAAGATGGACAAGAAAAGGTCATTGGATACTTCAGCAAGACCCTGTCCAAACCGGAGAGGAACTACTGCGTAACCAGGAGAGAACTATTGGCAGTAGTTAAGACCATTGAGCACTTTTACAAGTACCTGTATGGACAGAAGTTCCTGATCCGCACTGATCACGCCGCCTTAAAGTGGCTCTTGCAATTTAAGAATCCAGAGGGTCAAGTAGCTAGATGGATTGAGAGGCTACAGGAGTATGACTTTGTCATTGAACACAGAGCAGGCCTCAAACATCAAAATGCAGATGCCCTTTCCAGAAGGCCCTGTCCAGAAGACTGTCGATATTGCAACAGAATCGAAGACAAATCGGCCAACGCTCTTCGAACCACCGTTGTTGATGAAAAATGGCAACCTGACAATTTGCGCGCAGATCAAGAAGCTGATCCGGATCTTGCAGTCCTCAGGGCTTGGAAAAGAAATGGGCAAAGACCGACCTGGCAAGAAATTGCTCCCCATTCACGAGAATTAAAGTCATACTGGGCACAATGGGATTCCTTAACCATGGAAGACGATCTCCTGAGACGTGAGGTCGAAAATCACGATGGAAGCGAGCGGAAGATGCAAATGGTGGTTCCCAAGAAAAGAATACCAGAGGTATTGCGAGAACTCCATAATGGTGCTTCTGGGGGACATTTTGGAGTCCATAAAACACTGGAGAAAGTGCGCCAGAGATTTTACTGGGTGAATTGTTCACGAGATGTGAAAGAATGGTGCCGAAAGTGTGCTAATTGCGCCGGAAGCAATGGTCCCCAGAGGCGTCGACGTGCACCCATGCGCCAATACAATGTAGGAAGCCCATTTGAAAGGATCGCCATAGATGCCGCCGGCCCTTTTCCAGAAAGCGACAAAGGAAATAAATACATAATAGTGGTCATGGATTACTTTACCAAATGGGTTGAAGCATATGCTCTACCAAATCAAGAAGCTGGAACTGTAGCAGACGTGATTGTGAAGGAGTTCGTCAGCCGTTTTGGTGTACCCTTGGAACTTCATTCCGATCAAGGGCGAAATTTTGAATCCAATCTATTCGAAAAGATGTGTGGACTTTTGGGCATACGGAAGACGAGAACAACTCCCTTGCACCCACAATCAGATGGGATGGTAGAGCGAATGAACAAGACCATGATCAGACACTTATCCAAAGTGGTCTGCGAACACCAGAGAGATTGGGACGAACATTTACCATTATTTCTAATGGCGTATCGGGCCTCCGTTCAAGAGACAACAGGCCAATCACCAGCCAACGTACTATTCGGGAGGGAACTCCGATTGCCCTGTGATTTAAAGTTTGGGAGCAAGCCTGGTGATGATCTTGCCGGAGAAGATTATGTCAGCACGCTCAGACGACGACTAGATAATATCCATGAACAAGTCAGACATAATATCCAAGATGCTAGTGACAGAATGAAAGAGAGCTACGACATCAACGCCGAGAAGAGTGGTTACCATGAAGGCGATCGGGTTTGGTTGTATAATCCACAACGCCGACGGGGCCTATCTCCAAAACTTCAAAAGAATTGGGAGGGGCCATACGAGGTGTTGAAGCGGATCAACGACGTAATATACCGCATCAGGCGAACACCTCACACTAAGCCAAGAGTCGTACATTTTAATCGATTAGCCCCATACTCTGGAGACAATAATGACGAAACCGCTGACTTGCGCCGATTGGATAGCCAATACCATGAACTAACCTTCGAAGACTTTATGCAAGAATATTCTGGTTCGAGAAAAGCTCGATTTGGAGTAACCATCGAGAAACAGCAAGATTTGTTTACGGTGCCGCCAGACTACGCGCTTGCACATTGCGTAGCCCGAGATCTGCGAATGGCCAAGGGAATTGCCAGTGAATTTAAAGAGAGATTTGGCAGAGTCGAAAAATTAAGGCAGCAGGGACCAGCAATTGGGAAGAGTCTCCAAATAGTAAATGAAGGACAGCCCATATTTTATTTGGTCACGAAAGAACTGTCAAGCCTGAAGCCAACCTATCGTGCCTTATGGGAGGCCCTGGCCCACTTACGCGAACAAATGTTACAGCAAGACATTCTGAAATTAGCAGTTCCAAAATTGGGTTGTGGATTAGACCGCCTGGACTGGAGAATTGTAAGGAGCATGTTGGAAGTAATCTTCCGACATACTGGCATGGAAATTCTGGTATGCAGCTACCGGATTGAATATTCCTGTCCATCCAGGCAAGATAAGACCGTGGACTGTTATTTCGATATGACGTCGCAATGTAACAAAGGCCCTACCTGTCGATTTCGTCATCGTTCAAGGAGACCAAAGCATGACATGTTTCGGGACGAAACTTCATTTTTAAGAAGGGGGCAATGTAATGACTCATTTGATGACGCGAGGCGCGTCATCGCTCTGGACGTTTTCTAGACAGATTTGGAACATATGAACGAGATATATAAGCCGCGTCGAAGAAGGGATAGACATTCATTGAATCCTACAGTCTCGCGAAGTACACATAAATATAGTTACATAAATATAGAATACATAAATGTACTTATTGTTGTTAATAGTTAGTTTTATACGTTTTTAATATTAATATAGTGTGTGTGTCTAAAGTTATTGTTAGTTTTATTTAAGAACCCGAAAGACAAACGTTACAATATATATTGAAGGTACATTTAAACCAAACATAGATGGAACGGGCTCTTGTGAGCTGATTAATAATGCATACGCGTTTCTGTTTGATCAGCTGCGATATGAAATAAATGGTATCGAAATAGATCGTTGTAATAAGCCAGGTATAACTTCTACCATCAAAGGCTTCTTGTCTTTAAGTGATAATGAGAGTAAGTCTCTAGAAATGGCGGGTTGGTATCCATTCAAAAATACAGGTCAGCCGACATTATCGGGTGAGATATTTAGTGCATATATTCCCTTAAGGTTTATAGCCGGATGTTTTGAAGACTATAGGAAAGTGGTCGCCTATACCTCCCAAGAATTGATATTAGTACGAAGCCGATTAGACGTTAATTGCTATAAAAATATTGCAGTAGGTGGCACGAAAAAAGCGAAAATAGATATAAGTAAAGTTGAATGGCATGTTCCACATATTGTTATGAGCGATTCAATTCGTTTAAATTTATTAAAAACTTTAAACGCTAACAAACCTATCTACATGCCATTTAGAAAATGGGATCTACATGAACTACCATCTTTACGAAACAATAAAAAAGATGTGTGGAGCGTTAAGACGAGCACAAATTTAGAGAAACCTCGCTTCGTAATATTAGCTTTCCAAACAAATAGGAAGGATAACTTAACTGCGGACGCTGGTCGATTTGATCATGTGTCAATCAGTAATATCAAATTATATTTAAACTCAGAGGCCTATCCATATAATAATCTGAACTTACAAATGGATATTAAGCGATACGCTTTAGCATACAGGATGTATACATCCTTTCAATGTTCCTATTATAGGAGAACGGTCGCTCAACCTCTAATAGATTATAACGCTTTCATTGATTACCCCTTCTTAGTGTTAGACGTTTCTAAACAGGTAGACAGTATAATAAAAGCCGGGGCTGTAGACATAAAACTTGAGTTTGAAGCAGACACTCCTTTTCCTAACAATACTACCGCACTCTGTTTAATAATTCACGATTGTGTTGTAGAATACGCTCCGCTTACAGGAATAGTGAAAATAATAATGTGATTATTACTAATTACTTGTATATCTATATCGATAACATGAAAGTTACCTTCGATAGTGTTCCGGTGCAATATTCATGGTTTGATATAGAAAACAGAAAATCTGACTGGATGACTATGGCTGCCAACAGAAGCCGTTTTGAAAATAGAATCAAGAAATTGGATAATATCATCAAACACGTTTTATCAAAAGTTCATAGAGATCGAATATATAGACAACGTTTTATCTCAGCTTTGATTATTGATATTCAGGGGTTCAATACGCCAAACTTCACCCCCAAGGAGATGTCGATTACCGATGGAGATCGTTCAATACATATGTTATTTAAATCTTTGACACCATTTAATAAATTATCAATTAAGAACCAGAAGGAGGCAAGGTGGCTGACGCATAATTATTTTCATATCCCTTATGCTTCCGGATTTATAGAATTAAAATATGTAACCTCAATTCTAGATAATGTATGTAGAAATTATAATCGCATATATGTGAAGGGTTATCAAAAGGTTCGATTCCTACAGGCATATATTGATATAGAAATTGTAAATTTAGAATATACTGAAAATGTGCCTATTTTATATATTCAACCTAACGCCTGTTTTTACCATACTCGTTCGAATTCTGCGTGCTCACAAAATAACGTTAAGATGCTTTTGAAATATTTACAACCATCTACTGTAACCTAAACACAATAAATTATGTAAAATGATTTTTATTTCGTTTAATTTACGTGGTTTTGTTTTTTTTTTCTATACTATATTATAGAAGATATTTACATTTATATATATATATATTCCGAAAAACGAACCCGATGACAAAGGCAAACATAATCACCTGTTTAAGAATCCTTTGTATATCTTCGATAGTAAGGTGTCTCTTTGTCCAAACGGTTACAATGGTCTATGGGAATTCTTTGCAGGTGTAAACGCGCAAAACCTCAGGCTTTATGATTCTAATATTGACAGTTGTTCGGATCTCCTGTTCAAAGCAATAGTCTGTGGGAATTCTTAACAGGTGTAAACGTGCAAGAAAGTCACCGATCTCTTTATACTTACATTTTCCTTTAATCTGATATACATCCTACCCCCCGATATATTATTTAATGCGTCTGCGCTAAATCTTGTATTTAACATATCATATCTGAATATTTATCTTCAGTATATACATAACATTAGTGTAGAGCAGATACCCGTGAGTGTGAAGTGTCATCTAGGCTGTTTTTTTAAACGTAAGTACCTGTCGTATTATTTTAAAATAATGTAACAATTTTTTGTCTGGCAAACAGGTTTTACTTTTTACACATCTTATGTATAAATAAATTTTATTATCGATATTCACTTTAAATCTGTTGGCATTATTTTTATATTTTATGTGTCTCACTTTTAATTATGAAAGCTAGTTTGAATATATCTATAAGGATTTTCTTGTATATTTTTGAAAACAGACCTCATAATTTTTTTAATTAAATTTGTCAACTCGCTCTTTTCTATAAGATGTTTTACATGATTTTTTAAACATTAAGTTTTCGGTATCTTACATATTGAGAGTATTTTTATATGATTAATATGTTTCTTTTCTATCTCATATTAACTATTTCTTATTGTTAGTTTTAGTTATGGATTGTAACAAATGCGGAAAGATATTCAGTCGCCCAGATCTTCTTAAAAGACATCCCTGCGTTAATGATCTCGTTCATACTTGTGATGTCTGTCAGAGAACGTTTTCTAGGATGGATTCTTTAAAACGACATCTGACAAATGTACATCCTACAGAATCGCTTAAAAGGAAAGCAGTTCAACATCACGCATCCTCCTCCAAGACAGTTAAAATAGATGTGCCTCAGGTAATACCGAGCTGTTGCGGGCGAACGTTCCCTAACAACTATTTATATAGGGGACATCTTCGTTCTCAACAGCATGTGTGTAATAATGCTTCATTATTGGTAGATGGAGTTTATGAGATAGCTAGCAGTTTTAGATCTCGTATTGCATCATATTCAATTTTAGGCTCTAGGACATGTGATATTCATACATTTTTTATAGATTCTAAATTAAAGTCATGTCAACTGATTAAAAATATCATTCAACAGACGATATCGGGTATAAAGATACAATTTGAACTGTTTGCTAATTATGTTAAGCCTCACGCAGATAATCAGATCACCGAATTAAAATCGTTCTACACTCAATACGTAGTTCTTATAATAGCTTCAGCTGTTGATGATGTTTACGATCGGTTGGCAAATATAATTCAAACTAAATCTGAAGAGTTTCAAGAACGAGATTCTGGATGGGGGCTGGTTTCAGTTTCTCATTTAGAAATTAATATTAATTCATATTCCCCCCTCTCTGGTTCATCGTACTTGGAATTACCTCGATCGATTAAGAATAGAGAGGCATGTATAAATATACAAAACAACGATAACGCTTGCCTAGCTTGGTGTCTTACAGCTGCACTTCATCCTACCAATAATACAGCACATAGAGTTAGTATGTATCCACATTACTCTACCGTACTAAATTTGGATAGGATCGAATTTCCGGTTAAATTAAAAGAGTTAGAAAAAATAGAAAGTCTTAATAATTTAAGTATCAATGTTTATGGTTTAACTTTAAGCTCAGAAACTAGTAAATATGATGTGGTAGGACCTATTTATTTCACCAAGAATAGGAAAGATATACATGTTAATTTATTGTTGCTTGAGGAAGGAGCTAAATCTCATTATGTTTTAATAAAAAATCTCTCTAGATTGATCTCATCTCAAATAAGTAAAGGTCAACATAAACTGCATTTATGTGATGGATGTTTAGTTTCTTTTAGCTCTCTCACAGCTTTAACCCGACATCAGTCATATGATTGTAATCATGTTTGTGCAATTCTACCCTCAAATAAATCGGTTAAAAATAAATTGGGGAATATGGTACCTAATAACATTCTACAATTCAACGATTTTGATAAAAAAATTCCGGTTCCATTCGTAATATATGCAGACTTCGAGTGTATACTTGAACCGATTCTCTCGTGTGGCGGAGATCCGTCTGTTTCACATATACGCGAAACACATAAGCATATTCCCTTCAGTTTTGGCTATAATATAGTTTGTTCTCATGATTCTACGTTAAATAAATTTGTTACTTATGCAGGACTAGATTGTTCAAAAGTATTTACAGCGCGATTGCTAGAAGATGTCCAAACCATATGATAAGTTTTTGAAAATTATCGTTCCTATGAAACATTTAACCGAAGTTGAACGTAGTAGTTTTATAAATGCTGTTAGCTGCCATATATGTGAAAAAAGTCTTAATGAAGATAAAGTGGCAGATCATTGCCATTTAACTGGTAATTTTCGGGGTGCGAGTCATTCTATATGTAATTTGAATTTTAAAATCCCTAATTATATTCCCGTTTTCCTGCATTGTCTTACTTCATACGATAGTCACCTTTTCATAAGGGAATTATCAGATAATAAATCTGATATTTCAGTTATCCCAGTTAACAAAGAAAAATATATAAGTTTTAGTAAAAGAGTTTTAGTCGATAAGTTTATAGATAAATCTAACGCTGAGAAAGATGTATACATAAACTTACGTTTTTTAGATTCTTTCCGCTTCATGCCATCTTCTATCGATAATCTAGCCAAAAATTTATCTCCACAAGATTTTAAGAATATTAGATCAAATTATATTGATGATTTGCAATTTAATTTAATTCAACGTAAAGGCGTCTTTCCATATGAATATGTAGATACTTTTGAACGATTAAATGAGCAACTTCTGCCTGCTAAGGAGCGGTTTCATAATTCTCTGACTGGGGAAGATATTACCGATATCGATTATGAACATGCACAAAATGTGTGGCGAGTATTTAATTGTCGGAATTTATTAGATTACTCTAATTTATATTTAAAAACCGATGTATTATTACTGACAGATATTTTCGAGAATTTTCGTAAAATTTGTTGCGAAACATACGGTTTGGATCCTGCCCACTATTTTACTAGTCCTGGTCTATCTTGGAGTGCTATGTTAAAATATACTAACATAGAATTGGAGCTGCTTACTGATATAGATATGCATTATTTTATTAAGAAAAATATTAGAGGGGGGTTATCGCAGGCTACTTTAAGACATGCTACAGCTAATAACAGATATCTACCGGAATATGATGCAAGTTCTCCAAATTCTTATTTAGTATATTGGGATGCAAACAATTTGTATGGGTGGGCTATGTCACAGTATTTGCCTTCAGGAGGTTTCCGCTGGCTCTCAAATCTAGAAATTAAAAATTTAAACATATCGCAGATTCCGGATGATTCTGAAATTGGATACTTTTTAGAGGTTGATATCGAGTATCCAGAAGTCTTACACGATAAACATAATGATCTACCTTTTCTTCCTGAGAAGATGACGCCTCCTACATCTAAATATTCTGAGAAATTAATTGCTAACCTACAAAATAAACGAAATTATGTTGTACATTATAGAAATTTAAAACAAGCTTTAAATAGCGGGCTTAAAATTATAAGAATTACTCGCGTTTTAGGATTTAAGCAATCTAATTGGCTTCAAACATATATTGATCTGAATACCGGCTATCGTAAGATAGCACGAAATGATTTTGAACGAGATTTTTATAAACTTATGAATAACTCAGTTTTCGGTAAAACGATGGAAAATGTTGACAAGCGTGTAGATGTAAAATTAATATCTCATTGGGAAGATATAGGTAAAAGGCGAGGGGCCTCTAGTTTAGTTTCTAAATTGAATTTTAAAAATATTAAGATTTTTTCTGAAAATTTTGTAGCGATACAAATGGAAAAATTGAGAGTTATTTACGATAAACCTATTTATATTGGTTTCTCCGTGTTGGAGCTTTCTAAACTTCATATGTATGATTTCTATTATGATCATTTGAAAAGTGTATATGAAGAAAACGTAAATCTATGTTATATGGACACTGATAGTTTTATATTACGATTTCAAGTAGATGATATTTACTGTGACATTAAAAATAATCTTTCTAAATTTGATACATCCAACTTTCCGATCAATAATGTTTTCAACATACCTATACAAAATAAGGCTATTGTTGGACTATTTAAAGATGAGAACGCAGGTAGGCTAATGAGTGAATTTGTTGGTTTGCGGTCAAAGGTTTATGCACTTAATGTCGAGGGTAGACAAATAAAAAAATCCAAAGGTATCAAAAAAA
This sequence comes from Melolontha melolontha, assembly GCA_935421215.2. Taxonomy (NCBI): domain Eukaryota; kingdom Metazoa; phylum Arthropoda; class Insecta; order Coleoptera; family Scarabaeidae; genus Melolontha; species Melolontha melolontha. The sequence goes on along the minus strand of OW285244.1, from coordinate 8,860,354 downwards.
ATGTTGTTAGGAATGAGATCGTTTTAGAGGATTATAAAAGATGTCTATTCGATCTAAAGCTGCTATTTAAATCTCAAAATTTATTTAAATCTCGACTGCATAAGATTTCTTCGATCTCGCAAAATAAATTAGCTCTATCTCCTTTCGATGATAAGCGGTAGATTGATGTTGATGGTATACACACTCTAGCTTGGGGCCATCGTAACATCGTTGGCGAGATATCGCCTTAAGAGACAAATATATTTTATAATACATTTACGATTTGATGGAACATTACTAATTTTAAGCTGACAACTAATACCTCCCCCCTTACATCAATGGACCTGCGCTGAGAATGTCTTTCCGCTTCCCCCACCTAACCTGATCGCAGCTAACAGGTAAGCATGTATCAAAGAACGATTCAGTTTCATGTTTTTATTAGTGTTGATAAGCTGCGTTAAAGCAATGGCAGATGGTATCTATATTTTATATTTACTTTTTCAGTTATAATATTTTTGGTTCTGTTTCAGTTGAAAATACGAATAACTACAACCAATTCATCACTACCTCTCTTAAATTGAAGGAGGATGCAATCTTTCGTGAAAAGCAGCTTATTGGACAATCGACTTATCTACTTAATAAGGAAGGCACTAAATATATTACGATAGGTCTGAGTCCGGCAGCAGGCTTCATACCCTTGATTCAAGTTCGTTCGTCTAGTACACTTATCTTCTTTACTGCAGACGAGTGGGAAGAATTTTGTAAAACCGAAGGTAGCAGTCCAGAACATTATATTAGAGCTAGTGCATATAAACATATAAAAATTGTACGACTTAAAAGCCGAAATCGAACAATCGTTTTCTCCGAAAACACCTACAACAATATGTTTCATCTTATGCAGCTAATTAATCAAAAGCTATCTGTGTTCAAGAGTATCGATTTTGTACGATTCTACAATGCAACACTACAGGCATGTTCTCAGATGGAAGGTGACTTGCATCATAGGATTAGAACGTTATTGTCTTGTCATGATACTTCATTAAACGCTATGTATATGTTAGAGATATTATATTTACATTTTAATACTCTTCATTTCGATTTCGAAGTAATGAAATTGAAAGATTAATAAAAACGTATGTATATATGTAGAATAAAAAAATTTTACCCCACCCTTACCGTTTTCCTGCTCACAAAACTACTAGTCTATATCTGTTAAGACATGTATAGACTTGTTTTGATCTATGTACTTGCATTGTAATCCTTAGATGCTCTGTATATTACTGTATATTATGCTAAAAAATAGATGTCTAAATAAAAATTTATTCCATGTGAAATTATGTTTTATTTTGAATGAAGCATTCTTACGCACAAAATTACGGTCGTCAATTTTAGATAATTCGGAATATAAGTCAGACTGTATATGCACCTTACAAATTATTAAATTCTATTTTAAAAATAAAAAAATTTAAAATAATTCGGAATATAAGTCAGACTGTATATGCACCTTACAAATTATTAAATTCTATTTTAAAAATAAAAAGATTTAAAATAATTCGAAATATAATTCAGACTATATATATGCAGTTTTCAAAATTTAAAATCTCATCCCAGTTGTGGTCTAGTGCCTAAGAAGCCGCTTTATGTGATGCATGGCCCACGTTCGATTCTTGGGTTGGGCAAACATAAAAAAAAATCTTTTAGGAAATAATTCTAAATAAATACGTGGCGCCATCACATTTTAAAATAAAACATTAAAATATTTATATTGACTACATATGTAACTTAAAATATAAAATCCTATCCCCGGTGTGTGGTGTAGTGGCTAAGGTGTCCGACTTACACTCAGATAGCTAAGGTTCGATTCCTGGCAGGTATTTTTAAATAAAAAAATTCCAAAAATAATTCAAATAATTTCAAATAAATATGTGGCTCCATCTATTCTAACATTTCCAAATCTTCGGGAACTAATTCAAATAATTCTAAATAAATATGTGGCTCCATCTACTCTAAAATTTCCAAACATCTATTCTAGATATCTCTGAACATTGGTTAAACTGAAATTTACGTTAGGATCCGCGAATTTGCATCTAATTAAACTCCTTCCGCGAAATCCGCGACCCCACGCTAAAATCCGCGAATAAAACCGCGGACCCGCTAAAATCCGCGAATAAATCCGCGGACCCGCTACAATCCGCGGACACCCCGCGAATTCCGCGAAATATATCGCGATTTCGCGAATAAAACCGCGGATCCGCGGGAAAATCCGCGATAAATCCGCGAATAAACCCGCGAATCCGCGAAAAAATCCGCGGAACCGCGAATAAAACCGCGAATCCCGCGACTTAACCCTTTTAATTAATCAATTGTGGAGGTGGAGGTCCCCGTGTCGGGTAATCGAACCTACTATTATATAAAGTTTCCGCATTCGCACTATCTAATTTCACAAGAGCAAAAAAACAGTCTCTGATTAAATTGTCTTTTGCATACCTGACGACGAGACAAAAATGTTTTATCGTTGAGCGATCTGTAGACTCGTCTATAATAAGGGAAAATTTATTATATTTAATATCCTCACATATATTTTCGAAATATTCAGCACCTATGACATTTCCAACAATAGCTGTGGTTTTCTTTCTGGCGCACGATATGCCTTGAGCAATCTTTGAATCGGGACAAATGTTAGCTATTAATTTTGGCAAATGATCCATTACCAAAAATGGCAAATTATGTTCTGCAATAAATGCAGACAAGCGGATCTCGGCTAAGATAACCAAGTACATCAGTAGTTATTATGAAATAATAACTACTGATGTGTGCAATGCACATGAAATATACATATAGTTAAATATACTATTGTTTTGTGAAAATATAAGGTGTTTCATTTAAGTTTAATAGTGGGTCATCGTAGTTTTAAAAATCGAATTTAGTGGCGCCTCCCTTAGAGATGAATGTCTGCCGTTCCTTTGTTCGACAATTTAACACATGTTTAGACCTTTTCCTTAAGAGGCAAGTGTTTGTCTCGTAGTTTACATTGGCATGTTAAATTTAGTCTTTACGGGGATGCAGTGTATAGCAGTTGTGCGGAAGCGTTTTTCTTACTTTACTGTGCCCCATGTGCGACTTTTAATTAGTAGTTTTTACCTACTGATGATGACAACTTAGTTGTCGAAATCGTATTTAGGATACGATTAATAATTGTGGTAAGGGGTTATATACCTTTTTTAAATAGCTACTAAAATGTCCACACCGGTGTTATTGAAGTTGCCTAACCCACACACTATAAAGTACACCCTGCCCAGGTACACCCTGCCGGGTTAAAATGCCTTTGAAACATCATATATTTTTTCTTGGATTCGAAACAAAATATAGTTAAAGTCAATAGTTTACAGTAGGCCGATTTCTATGTGGGTATTTTTTTAAACTATTCATTTTATAACTAAATTCAAATTTTCAAAGGAAATAAGTAACACCATTTCTTCCATTTTTTATTGATTTTTTTGCACAGTGAAGTGCACTTGTGCACTTTGGCACAAATATACATTTACTAATTCTAATACTTACACTTTTTTTTTTTTTTTTACAAACTCCAACTATCAATTATTACTATGATATTACAATAATTACATTATTAAATATAATTCTATTTATCAATTGATATATTTGTTAAATTTTTGACATTTATTACAACTCTACGTTTCAAATATACGTTTCACATTTAGAATATATCCACATCGGTATTGTACTCTCTGTTCCAGTAATCGCCTTTATATAACCAATCATCTTGTTTATTGTGTGGATTCACGCCTTGTTGGAACCACCTGTAAAGTTAAATTATGCGGATATTAACAATATATTGATTTTTTTCGTATTTATTGAATACGAACCGGGGATTCCACTCAACGGATTTTTTACTTTTTCTTTGTTTACTGGCGTCCCTTTGTTTCTCTTCCAAGCGAGTTTTTTCAATAGCCGCCCCATCGATGTCACCTTGTTCTAATTTTCTGATGTCCGGCCTAAAACGGGAATCCGTTGGGCAAACAGTATTATCCATTCCGGGATCTAACTCATTGAGAGACATCGCAAACTCGGTGAATTGATAATACTGAAATAGTTTCTTCATCAGGTGTTTAATTCTATTAATAGATTGTTACGGCTAAATATAAATTTATGTCGGCAGTTTTCCCCTTCTTGTTGATTTAATTATTTCTTTTTATGAATGAAATGTATCTCAAAGAGAAATTCCGATACTCGAGTGGTAAAAATGATTAGTAGTTGTACCAAAATCTTAATGAAAATTCGCGATGGAACTTTATCAGAATCATCCAAATATTCGTGTTTGGACATCTTTTAATTAATGCGTGAGTAAAGCAAATAGAGTTAGTTTTCAATTAGTTATTGGAAGGTAATTATTTCAAGAGAGAGCAATATTTACGTTAAAAACAGAAGCGGAAGAGACAAAGTAAAAATTCAGTATTTATGTGTGGTTCAAGAAACACCATTCGTCTAGTGTCAGTTTATGCCAATATGGCGTGGTACTTTTAAAAGGACCTTAACATTATAACCAGCTACCGCATATTCTTTTACAGAGATCGACACCCAATAAAACTACATGAAATAATGGATGAGCTGGAGAAGGCAGTAGTATCAGGCAGAAGTATCAGATCAAAGAATACCGACTTCGATCGCTATATTTCCACCAGACAATGCCAATGGGGCAATTACAGATGGAGATTCCGGAGAGGATGATGTATGCATGGACAATTTACCAAGAAGTCAACTAAAGGTTCAAGCAGAGATGAATTTCGAAGAGCCGTCTCCTCAAGAAGATACAGAAGAGTGATCAGATGAAGAGGATAATTTACCTCTGTCGCACTTTGTTCGCGTAAAAAATATAATGGTCGAGCAACCGCTCATTATCAAAAAATACAACGAAAATCTGGGTGAAGTTGTCAGGACGGATCAAAATATTAGCTTATACCTCGTATCAATCCGAGGAAAAAAGTTATAGTTTCCTATCTCCTGTCATTTAGTAGATGTGTATATTAAGAACGCTTGACAATTACACCGAAAATGTGAGAGCATTTCAGACGAACAATAGCGCAGGGTGTACTGGAAACACACAAACAGCCGCCTCTTATTTTAGTTTAGTCATAGACGTCCATTAATCTGAAATCATTTTTAAAGGACCTATCCATATGTAAAATATATTATATGGATACATGATTTTTTTAAATATTTTTCTGGTAGGCTAGGAAGTCCAAAAATAAGAAAAAATAGATTTACGAAAAATTCTGATAAAAAAAAAATCAGCCTTATCTGGGTTAAATCTATGAGAATTAGAGATAATACGGCATATTATAAAAGAACGAAGTAAATATTAAAGAATCCAATGTATAGTAGACTTAAGGACGATATTATAGAATTGAATGTAGAACAGTGGAATAAACAAATAACAGACGGAAAAGAAATTAAAAAAGTAGTTTATCAAACGAAATCACGCCAATTTATGTGGAAAAAATAGGAAAACAATAACTCTTGTTTTACTATTTTTTCCACAGAAATTGGCGTGTTTTCGTTTGATAAACTACTTTTTTCATTTCTTTTCTGTTTGTTATTTGTTCCACCTTGATTTAAAACCGCGTATTGAAGCGCTGCAAGTTGCTCAGAAAATGGGTTTCGGGACTCTTCTAGAAATGGTAACGTCATTTAAGCCAGTGGATGAATGTCTAAACAGAGCATTTTAAAATCAACAGTAATAGCCTGCAGTGTAGTTTTCGCCATGTATATTTTTAAAGATGCATTCCAGGAATTATAAACTGATTGTCCAAAATATAATACTCATACGATTAAAGATTTAGAGTTTTAGAACCAATTCCGAATAAACAATATTTATTTCATGCAGAGTCTACCGTTAACGATTTTATTTTTCTGCGATAAGAATACTGTACCTGAATTAAATCAACTTACGTCAGCACTTTGTAGAGGACGTGGATTAACTTTCCAGACCATAAAAGAATTCGGTATATCTATGGAATAAGTTGATTCAGTTTTCGGTAGGCTGCTGTCTGGAAGATCTGGTGGTCCAGGCTCGTCAACACTCTAAAACGACAAACGTTCAATAATCGCTTGGTCTTTAGGGACCTTTCTTCTGCAGACACTAACTTCTTGTGCTGATGTAGACTTGGAGAAAGGACTGACTTTCAAGCTGTTAAGTTTCTGTAAAACTTTTTTGGGCGCATGAGATGGTGAATCATTGGGACTTTTACTTCTTAGCTCACCTTCTTTCTTAAATTTGTGAGGATTCTCCTTGAGATACTCCTCGTATGAATGAAAGTCTGCGAATTTTAAGAATTCGGTCCATTTCCCATATATATAAAATAATTTATGTTTCCTGGAAAGAGAATGAAAAATACTCGAGATTTTTACGGATTATCTCGTTTTTTATTTGCATTACCCCCTGTCCATTATGAATCCTTCGACGCGATGCAAATCTTTAGAATTGCCAGCAGCTTGCTTAAAGGTTAAACTAGCTTTATGACCGGTTGAATGATTTATAATTTCCATATTTCCGTATTGCTCCATCCACAATTTTCCAACTATTATATTATGTACACAACAATGAACATTTGTCCACGTGTAAGATTCGTTTAATCTTAAAATGTATTTAATTCCATTATGATTGTTTTATTTAACAAATGCACAGGTTCGAATTAAATTTTCTTTTAATCGAAATTTAAACAAAACCAAATCGAAAATTATATAATGATCTTCCGGATTTTGCTATGTGGTTACAACAATAAACGTGTCATTGTTCATACTTTTACTGCTCAGATCATGAAGGATCTCGCAGTATAAACAGCAAAACGGCTGTTACATCAACGGCACAGCGAAACCCAGAAGATTGTATTACTACCCGAACCGGTTGTGGAAGTCATCAACCAAATGATTTAATAACAATATATTACTTTAATCCGATCCTGTAAACTTTGTTTTATTTACTTAGGGAATTCAACTGTAACAGTTCCTTTCGGTTGAATTTCAACGCTTTTACCCCAAAATTTTAACTTTGGATGTATTGAGCCATGAAAAATCCAGTTGTTACTCTCTGCATGAAATGCAGATACAGGTGGATGATGACTAACTTGCTCACACAATATTTTGAATTCGTCTCGTTCTAATTCGTAGGTTTCGCCTAATAGGGGATTAAAGGGTTTACCCAGACGTTCCCAATTAGATGCTAAAGCGCTTACGGCGAAGCCTTGCAACAGAAAAGTAACACAAATTTTGAAAATGCAATACTAGTGTTACCTAGTGTAATTAGAAAAGAAGGGAGATACAAGGTTGAATCCCAGTTTCTGCTCATTTTTAAGGCTATCTGTCGAATTGCAAGAGCAGCTACAGACATAAAATGAACTCATTGTTTAGGCATTTTTAAAGGTGATTTTTTAAATTTTAGAAAAGTCGATTTAAATGACGTTGATAGTAGAAGTCGATCCGTATGAGTGGAAAAAATACTTGAAAGATAGCTGGAACAACGAAGATAAGCCTTGAACATGGTCACTTTACGCAAATTTATTATAGCAAACTTATGAACATATTGAAGAAAGCTATAATTCTCCGATATTTTTGCACTAGAAAGTTATGTTTTCCTTTGATGCGGGGCACAGTGTAGAGAATATTTGCAAAGAATGGATATAATTGAAAGCTTTTTAGTAGAAGTTTGGGAATTATTAATACGACTAGTCAACTAAGCGACTGTTGGAATGAAATGAGAACGATAACTTGTACAAGTGATGCCAACACGAAACAATTCGATGAAGTTTTCTAGATGTACGATCCCTATTGGAACGGCTTTGGAAAGTCACAGATATTCAAGAACATCAAGCTCGTCTTTCAATTCTAATTTAGCTACGCTTCTCTCCATGCAACTCGTCTTGAAAATTCCAGAACGATGCAAATGCTTCTTTGTCTGCTCAAAAGTGTATTCGCAAAAAGATTACTACGAATTCTTTAAATTTTGGTTAGGGTACATGAATTTTTGACAGCGAGCACTTTGAAAAGTTATAAATAAAATATCGTATCTCCCTTTTTTCCTAGTGACCATCGTTAATCGAAGTCTTACCGGCTACATATTGCATTCTAACGATGGGATCACTCTGTTCAGAAGCAAGTCGCAATAAATATGAATACTCCATATATTCAGCTATTCTTTGGAGGAAACTAAGAGGTTCGTTGAATACCACAGGCATAGTGATTTTGCTTAATTCTTTTCCTATACAATTTTTTAATACAGACCAAATATTGTAATCGCTATGATACATTGGAACTGGAAGAACAAGTCTGAAAGAATTAAAGAGATAGATTTGAAAAGTTTCATGATTAACTTTTCGATAATGCTAAAACCTAGGCTGATGTCCTGCTGCCATTTCGAAAAACCTTCTCTACTGAAAAGCCCCCCAATAGAATAAATGCTTTTGCTACACATTCGTTCTATGTATCAATCAATTATTGCATTATTGGTATATATACTCAGCCATTACATTCAAGATCTGAAAAGGAATGTTTTTATTATAACAAATAAAGTTTATTACATGTAAATGAGGTTAGGCTTTTGCAGAAAATGTATGATAAACGCAAAGATTAAACCGTGAATCAAATTAAAAACAAAATTTGTATCTACGGATTCAAAAATTCTCTTGTATTTGGTAAAATAATCTAATTTTGTTTGTAAAAGGAATACATAGTTTTTTTCAGAATAAGTATTGATTTTGTTATAATTTCAAGGTGCTACTGCTAAAAACTACAGAAAATTAATTTAAACAAATTTACATCTTATTTGGGATTATATTATGATTTTTTTCTCTTAAACTTTTAATTTATTGAATTTAATTTATTTTCAATTTTCGATTGCTAGCAATTAAGTATGTATTTCTATAAATTATATATAAATTGAAAAAAAATAGAAGTAATAAATTATACTATAAACAAAGATACTCCTTATCTATAATATTGAAATTAATATTAAATTTTGAAAATTCTTGTACACCTTCTGTTGTAATGTTCCTGGGCACTATTAAACCTTTACCAACTGTTCACTTGTATTTGATTCCTTTATTTTCTTGGAGGAAAGTGGCCCAGTACTTTCGAATACCGTTAGATTTCTAAGCTTGACACGAAATCGGTTCAAACTATTAGAAAATATCAGGACCTATTAGTACCATGGCTAAATTTTTATATCTACAGTTAAAGTATTTAGTTTTAAAACAATGGTTCTTTAAGGTGTCGTCAGTCAATAAAACATTAAAATAAGAAGAACTCCTGCTCCTGACGTCATATTTGTAAATGAGTAACATGTCAAATTTTCATGACATTTGGACAGCAGAAAACAAAGGTATTGCGTACCGAAGTTCTTTAAAGATTTTAGTGAGATAAGAAATTAACATCGAATTTAGAGCTAAATTAAATCCGCTACGAGTATATATATATATATATATATATATATATATATATATATATATATATATATATATATATATAAGTGTTTAGATAATTTCTTAGCCGTTCATTAAATATAACATTTGATAAATTATTGGAGTTTTTCGGCTTTTTTTATATGAAATATTTACAAATATTTGTAAATATTTCATATAAAAAAAGCCGAAAAACTCCAATAATTTATCAAATGTTATATATATATATATATAATATAATATATATATATATATATATATATATATATATATATATATATATATATATATATATATATAGTAAATTCAATTTGTTGGCGATTTAAGGACTGGTTTTACTTCAAAATGTATATATTTAAAATAATCCTACATGTTTCGGCAAATGATGCCTTTTTCAAGGAATATAAAATATAAATGACAGTATATTAATGTCATACTTATAGATTTGTAGTTGCTATGGATAAAATTATTCAAAGATACATTCCAATTTAATAATAATAAATCATGCCTTAGTATTCTAAAATAGATAGACAACAAAAACAGAGAAACGCAAGACATGAGTTATTATTATGTATGTATACGTCCGTGGAGCGACTTAAGATGCTAAGCTGTTGGCATTCGCCTTAAGCGAGAAGGAAAACCACGAAAACCTACTCGGACAGCCAGACAGGGGTCAAAACACGGAACTGTCTGTATGATAAGCAAATGTATAGATATTTTAATAACATAAGATATATAATTATATAACAGCAACATATGTTATGATGGTAAATTGCAGATCGTTACATAATTAAGTTATAGTATATACTGCTTAAATTTTTTACTTCGCTTTTTTACTTTATCACTTCTGTTGTTAATTGAATTTTTTTCCTGTTTAATACTAATCACTTCTTTAATTTCTCTTTTCATTGTGTGTTGTTCTTTATCAATTATCTGACAGTAGACCTTTAGTGGTAACAGTCACTGTCACCGCTAACAGGCCTATTACAGTACCCAATAATTAGGGTCCCTATCAATAGGGTGGGCGTGGCCCTTACTTAGGGTGCACTTGTTACACTAGCCTGAGTAGCCTCTTTGTCAGGCCCTATCTCATTGTCAGTCAGGAAATACATGAAGCCATTTGCATGTACGCTATAACATCTACGTTATCAAAAGATAAAAAAATAGCGCTAGCCGCTGCTTCAGTGGTTGGTTCTCTGAAAATGAAAGAACGCAATGGGAAGGTGTGGGTCAAAGAATATTTATTGTTGCAAAATAAGTTGTCCAATATGCAAATCCTCCGAGCTCTCGATCCAACAGATTTGAGGTACTATTTAAGAGTAAGAGCGGCACAATTTGAAGAATTGTTGAAGATGGTGACTCCTCTCATCGAAAAAAAGGACACGATATTACGAGAAAGTGTCAGTGCAAAAGAACGATTAGTAGTCACATTAAGATTTTTAGCAACCGGGAACACTTATCAAGATCTGAAATTCAGCTTCCTGGTATCCCAACCCCTTCTGCCATATTTTCGATTTTCTTCTTTAACATTTTCACCGTCGCATTCTCATCAAAGTTTTTATATATTTCAAGAAGCACTTTAAATCCTTACGATCTCTTTTCTTTATTCATATAATCTGTGTGACACTTCTATCACAAATAAGGCATATCCTTATAAACTTCGATTACATTGAGCAAAACTTCTTTTTCTCTGCTACACGCCATCTTGCAAGCACTATACCGTTGCTATAAAATAACGAACATAGAACTATTCGCTTTGGTGCCTGCGCGTCAACTGAGCAATTAGGGACCCTATTTCGTGTTACACCGCCCTACCGGAAGAGTGTATAGGGAGCTAGGGAGGTAGGGATGACCCGATCTCCTTACAGACAAGGCCTTGCGCCCTGTCAAATAGTTTGAAAAATCTGTTCTCAAACTGCTGCAGTTATCGTATAGTGTACCATTACTAATAGGAGTAAGTCCCCTCCGAAGTCAATCAGAGTTAGTTTGACCACTCAACGTTACTTAGAAGAAATTGCTGAATTTCATGTTCTGTCTCATCTTCAGAAGCTGGATGATTAGATTCTTCTACAAAAAAATGCGCGTCTCCATGTTGCTAGACTTACTCTAAACTTTTTTGATTTGATAAACTTTTTTTATTACGGGCTTCCTAATTCCAGATATTTTCCCAACAAAATACGAATAGGACATTATCGGTACTAATTAAACTAACTTGTAGACTAGTTCCGCTAGCACTAAAACCTAAGGTATACTAAAAATTTCAACTAACTTATAGATCTAGTTCCGCTTGCACTAAAACCTTAGGTATACTAAAAATTTCAACTAACTTGTAGAAATAGCTCCGCTAGCGCTAAAATCTAAGGTATACTGAAAATTCCAATTAGGACTAGTTCCACTAGCACTAAAACCTTAAATATACTGAAAATTCCAAATTCCTTCTAGAGTTAGCTCCGATAGCACAATAGCCCTGAGCAATTTGACACTTCCACCACGGACCCTGGTAATTCTCCGATACGAGGTACAGAAAGCTTGGAATATGATACGAGGGATTTCATTTTAGATTTGCATATAGCCTTATAGAGGGCGCCAGTAATAAAACATCACGTCTCAAAATTAATCTCATTCTTTCTCTAAATCTAAAGTTTCATCAAGATATGACAAGTGATTTAGTCATAGTGAATTTTTAAAGTTTATAAATCAGCCGAAAAATGTAATTGAGACAAGAAAACTTTCGCGCAATAATGTTTTACAACTTTGGGAGAGGATTAACTCAACAACAATGTTTTGCTGAGTTGGTTTCTGTTTTTGAAGATGAAGCACCACATCAATCGACAATTTCACGCTGGTACTGTGAATTCCTACGTGGACGCATCAGTATCAGTAACGATCCCAAAAGAGGTCCGCCATGAACAGCAACCACCCAGAAAAATATTAATGCTGTGCGCAACCTGATTAAGGAAGATAGACATGTGACATATCGTGAAATTGAGGCATCCATGGGTATTTCAAAGACCTCAATCCAAACGATCCTACATGATGAACTGTGTGTGAGAAAGTTAATTTCCCGTAGGATTCCACATGTTTTACCCGAAGAGCAAAAGTCGACTCGCGTTAATTGGTGCCGAAAAAATTTGAGCCGATTCAATAATGGAAACTCAAAAAACGTCTGTAGCATCGTGAGTGGCGATGAATCATGGATTTATTCCTATGAACCCGAAAATAAACGTCAGTTCGCTGTTTGGGTGTTGCAAGGTGAAGAGAGTCCGATAAAAGACATCCGTTCGCGAAGTGTGTCGAAAAAGATGCGTCACAACATTTGTCTCAAAATTGTGTAGCTACAATTCCTTTGCAAGATTGAAGAATGGTTAATGCGGACTGGTACACAACCGTTTGTTTGCCAGAAATAATCGTCGTGCTCCGAGAAACTAACCTGCGGGGTTGCATCATGACAATGCGAGCACAAACCTCGAAAAACAATTGAATTTTTGAAGCGGTAAAATATCGAATTATTAGAGCATCCTCCGTATAGGCCCGACCTAAGTCCAAACGATTTTTTTACGTTCCCAAAGAGCAAGAATGGAATGCGTGCTCGATGATTTCAGTCGCCGAAAAAGCAGTTAATGCCTTCCAAACGGCGGTTTTGACTGTCCCAACTGAAGACTGGAATAACTGCTTTAACAATTGCTTTGAAGGAATGCAGAAATGTATCAAATTTTGTGGAAAATACTTTGAAAAGCAACTTTGAGTCTATCCACTGTTTGATTTTATCCCTTGTACCACAATTATTAGAATCCATCAATAAGTACGGAAATAACCGGGGACGGCAAACTCATTTCATTATTAATAAAAAACTTTTTGTTTGTTTATTTTTTATCATTTGTTATTTACCATATCTATATGTATATGTAGTCAAATAATTATCAAAATATAATAATCCCCATTAAGTACTGGAATTTCAATGTTATGTCGCATTTATATTTCATAGCTTAAATTATAATTTAGAGGTAAATTTGAGTATCAAAAGATATTAAAACAAAAAAAAAAAACAAAAGAAAAATGTTCGATAAACACAACAAAATGTATATCTCGTATAATTGATATAAATTACACCTTAATACGCTTTATACGCTTAATACACAAAAACATTTATTATTTGTTATATATGACGCGTATTAGAAATCAATAAATCCATTAAAATCCGTGACATAGTCCGAACGAGAAGGTTGTAAATACGAGTACTTGGATGTAATACGCACATATATTGGACATTTTATAACAAAAACATTTTCTCATTTTTAATTTTATCTTTACGATGTTCATTTAAGATAATTATTATGTAAAGTAAGGGATTAAAATACTTTTTGTTTATTTATACGTAATAATTTGGGAAGGTGAGTAAAAAGCACGTATAGCAAGCGCCAATTAAGTTGGCGCGAGGAGGGGGTGCGCAGAAATCGTTTTTAAAAACGTCCACCCCCACTACTCAAGTAATTGTCAGAATACATTTGTCATGGACGTTTGACGGAACATAATGTCTTTACTATATAGGGGATCATAAAGTGATACACGCTCAGAGGTTAGAATTATCTGACATTTGATGTAAAACCAAATACAAATCTCCCCACTACTTTTAATCCTGCGCGAACTTACCCCTCCTCGCGCCAGCTTAATTGGCGTTTGCTATACAAGAGAATGCACGAGGATTTATGTTAATTTAGGCGAAACAAATATAAGCAATTTACATCAATTTTTGATTTATTGCGGAAGAGAAAGAAAATTTCTGAAATACTTGGGATTGTTTAGGACGTGCCGAAGATTTAATTTAGATTATCACGTTTCCAAAACAAACGCTTATAATAAGCTATAATGTTAACTTACTATAAAAGCCCACATTTTACTTGGTCACGAAAGAACTGTCAAGCCTGAAGCCAACCAATCGTGCCCTATGGGAGGCCCTGGCCCACTTACGCGAACAATTGTTACAAGACATTTTTAAATTAGCAGTTCCAAAATTGAGTTGTGGATTGGACCGCCTGGACTGGAGAATTGTAAGGAGCATGGTAGAAGTAATATTCCAACATACTGGTATGGAAATTCTGGTATGCAGTTATCGGCTTGAATATTCCCGTACATCCAGGCAAGATAAGGCCGTGGACTGTTATTTCGATATGACGTCACAATGTAACAAAGGCCCTACCTGTCGATTTCGCCACCGTTTGAGGGAACCAAAGTATGACATGTTTCGGGACGAAACTTCATTTTTAAGAAGGGGCCAATGTGATGATTCATCGAACGATACATCACGTAACACACCTCCGGTGTGTTTTCGATAGATATCGAAAGGGAAAGAACGAGAATAGAACGCTCGAGAAGAGAATTCCACAGCGATATATAAGCCGTCGAGAAACGGATTATTCAGGCAGTCAATACCGAATTATCGTCGAGTAAACTTACATAAATATATAAATGTGCTTATTGTTAGTAATTAGTTTTATATTGTTATTAATTTTTTTATTATTAGTATAGTGTGTGTCTAAAGTTACCGTTAGTTTTATCTAAGAACCCGAAAAGACAAACTTTACAATATGTTGTATTAGGTAGAACTTAAAAACTGTTACTTTACACTCACGAAGCAAGCACACACCAAATGTGTGGCGAAATATTAGCTAAAAATAAACAATTAAAAGAGTATTTCCAACTTTCCCACCAAATTTCTAACCGAGACTCCTGATCTTATCAAATCAAATTATATTTTAAATTCCAATTGTGTATCGTATTTGCCTATGTTACAGTTTTATCTTTATTTGGAAATATGTAATTAATTTAAAAATAATCACTGGTAAATATAGTCAGCTGATTTGAAATTTATTTACTTATCATAAATTAAATTGGCTGCACATTCTGTAAATTTGATTTTTATATAATTACGCAAGTATTTTATTTATTTTATTTATATTTTATGTTTATATTTGACATGTCTATATTTAAGAAGTATGTATGCTATAGAGTATAGATAATATAATCAATGAATATGATATTTTGTACCCGTAGATTTATACTATGTACATATAATAGAACGTCTGGAATTTATCCTCCAAGGGGCGTCGAGTACGGAGATTTGCAGTCAGACTTCGGGTTTCTCTCTCTGTCTGCACGCAGAGATTGCCGGTGCCAATTTTATGGTGAAAATAGTGAATAACAAAACTGATTCGCCGAATCTGCTCTCATGTATAACTTGTGCAAGTATCGTAGTCCCTGAATATGGTACTCGATCGGATGATCTTTTCTTAATTCCCAGAGCCAGAACAAACGTCTTCGGGGCTGCAGAGCACCCCTCAATTATATGGCAAGATCCGCTAATAAATTATGCACCGATTCTTTTTACTTCCCCTCAACATCTAACCAATTTTTCCGCTGATAATTTACCCCCCCCCCCCCCTCTCCTTCAACTATATTACTTACTTACTTATTTAATTTCTACTTATTATGTATGAACATAACAATATGTACAAAAGGAATCAAATACGAGTGTAACGACATGTACCGAAAGTAATCAAATTCGATTGTAAAGATTTGTACTAAAAGTAATCAAATACGTGTGTAACGATGTGTACTGAAAGTAATCAAATACGATTATAACGAAATGTACCGAAAGTAATCAAATAGTAATGTAGCGATATGTACCGAAAGTAATCAACTCAAAGTAACGAATACATTTCCAGATAGATAATTATAATCGGTACTTTGGGTCCGCGCGTGTAACGAATAGTTACTTTTTCGGCATCACTAATGCGTTACCCCATTCATCTCATATATCAATTGCCAAAAAGTAATAGTGTTAACATTTCATAAAAAAAAGACTACAATTTGCTGCTTGGGGAACTGTGACTTATTTGTTGCTGCTTTTTACCATGCGAGCTTAATAATAATAAGTTGTAAAGTAATTGTAATTCAATTTCAACTTCAAAATGTAAATTCAGATACTTTTCTCTCATTCGCAAATATATTTTTTCATATTCTACGAGTACATATATAAAAAAAGTCTATTAAAATCTTTGAGATTTTTTTTATAGAATCCCAAACGTAAAATTCTTTAGAAAGTAAATTCTTTTACAAAAAGAACGTTTGCGAATTTATTGAAATGGAAAATATTGTGCTAGGAAAGCGACGAATGTTTTTAATAAAACGTATTTTTACAAAAGAATATGTTACAGCCCTGTGATCATTTAAGAAATTGGCTTCACATGAATCTAGATCTACTCAGGATGGTTTTTATACTTAATTTTTTCCTAGAATAAATATTTCATGTTACTATTTTATTGATAAAATTACTTAATCTTTTTTTAATGAAAAAATCTAAAAAAATATTCATACTTTCAAGCTAACGAACTCAACATATTTATATTGCGGTGAGAGAATGATTAAATTAAAGATTTCTTAGGAAATATAGAAAGATATTTATAAATACTCGATTATAATTTATTAAAACAAATGACTGAACGGGCTGACACTTATTGAAACATCATTTTAAAGTAATAAAATAAACCAGAGTAGTTTCAAAGTCTTTTATTGATCACTACAATACTGTTTCGCCAAACTTTGGCTTCATCAGGTGATGATAATCTGAGTTTATTATCACCTGATGAAGCCAAAGTTTGGCGAAACAGTATTTTAGTGAACAATAAAAAACTTTGAAACTACTCTGGTCTATTTTATTAATTTACTAAAGCTATTGTTTCCTATGTCTGATTCATTATTCCTTTAACGATTATAGCCAGTTTTTGTCCATCTCTTTGCTAGTCTTCTGCTGGATGGTTCGTCTTTCGACCAATCAATTGCTGTAATGATATACCCGACATATTCCTCAATATTTTTATATTTCTATTAAACTTGTTCTTTCTTTGCTTACTCTTGTTTCAGCAGCATGTGTCAATACGAGTGAGATATTTTTAATTTAGGTACTTTATAGGATTAAGAATCTTCTGCTATTTATACTGTCTTTTAATGTTTCGAAACTGTTTGCCAATTTAGATATATATTTAGCTTTTTAAATAGTCAAATTATATGTTAATCATATTACAATACTATAGCATTTTGATACCATAAGCAAAGTTAACAAACTATATAAGTGGTATCCAATATCTTTGTCAGAGAAACTAACTGGATCGATTTCATATGTATTCTTCGCATTTGATCTAAGTGCCCGTTTTAGTTTATTAATGTACTCATTTTATTTTATACATTTATATACTCTATTTTCTTAATGAGATGTACCCAATGAAAAACTGGAAATTATAGAAAAATCATAGAAGAATGGTTAGAAATTTATGAAGTTTCAAGGCATTTTCTAAAGCCTCCACTTCTTCCACAAAAAATTTTGACAATTTCTAAAGCACGCCTCGTATAATTCATTGTTCCTTATTTGTGAATGGTGTAAGCGATACTCCAATATATTCCGCAAAGGCATGAATGATTTAAAAGACAGCTACTAGGTTTCATAAACTTGCAGATAGGAACCTATTATGTCACACGGTAATACAAGATTACAATATCATAAGCAACGCCATCCAAAAAGAAAAAGGAAAAAAAATTCTTGCTGTAGTAGGTATGGCCTTATCAGTCCTTCCAAAAATGTGTTCAAGTAAATTGCAATTATTTTGATTAATAAAATTATGTTTTGGAAACTAAATAGTTTTAAATGTTACTCATCAAATTATAATATTTCATATGCACTCGAAATTTTATAGAAAAAAGGGCAAAAAATTTTAATATTCTCTGATATAAAACTATTACTTATGAATGTGTTAACTTGCACATATTCTGTATGTATTACTGTATAACTGAATAAAATTAAATAAAATTTAAATAAATACAGCTCTATAAAGAGAATGACATGACATGCAAAGTTCCTTTTAACGCCTAATTTTTTATGAATGTTACCTTCTGTACAGTGAGATATCTATTGACTAATAGTCGGAAATTACATTTAAATAATCTTAAAATATTTTATTTTAAAATAAATTGCAAGTATAATTCCGAATGCAGTAGTTTCATAGTATAAACCGTAATATTTAAAAATTACTTTTAATATTAGTTTAATTAACTAATACATACTCATGTGAATAAATATCTTTATTAAAATGCCATGAATATATTTGATTCTATATCATTTATTTTTTAAATATTTAAACCTGATAATAGTTGAAATAATTGAATTTAATGTTGCCCAAAAACAGTAAACAAAACATGTTGAATACACCCATTTATAATACCTTGTTTGTCAATATTAATTTCTACAGTATAAGGAGTATTTTGTAAATTAAAAATATTATTATTATTAAATTATATTCCTTTATAAAATTAGTAAATTCAAAATTTAAAAATAATTAATACAATTCAAAAAATGAGCTGAATTAAAATTTCTATAAATAGCAGTGCAGGTCTTCGTAATGAATGTTAGTTACCTTTATTGATTGCAGCTTTATGCACCGGGTAAGTATGTGTAAATATTTAATATAAATTACTTACCTCTAAGCGCAAACATTATCAGTTAACAGCATCACCATTCTTTCTGTTATTCTAACACAAGGGTTGGAAATCGATATTACCCTCTGACTACCTAAAAACCTACTGTCCTAAACTGTCTATTTTCCACCGTCGTAGAGGGATGATAATTTTCTTGCAGTACGTCTGCGCGGATTTATTACAGAAACAATTATTAATAATTTATGCTCTTACATATTACCTTTTACAAAATAAAGGAAAAGACAAAATAGAAAAGTTTTCCACTTCATTAACTCGAAATTATAAGATCTCTTACAATGTTTTACGCAAAAGGAACAATATTTCTTTCATATTTTTTTTACATATCGTAATACTTACCTGGCTTCTGTTCTGGCTTAACGAAAATAATTCAGAGAAAACAAATCAAATGGAAAAGAACCTAAAGGCATTTATTTAATGTAAAGGGAAAGCATAGCAAATATTAATTATATACCTAAGTGTATTTTTAATAAATAAAGCTTAATAAGAAATGTATTGTACAAGAATAATTCCCCAATAATTCCTCCCAAGAACTTTTTGGAGATGATTAGTCACTTGGGACCAAATCCGAACTATATGTGGATCTTTTCGTTTGTATGGCCAGCTTAGCCTTTCCAAGAAGCTCAATGTAATAAGCTGAATTAATTATTTTCCTTTCTTCGAGAAAATAGACGTAAATTGGCCCAATAGCGTCCCAGAATACACCGGCCATAACATTACCAGCCGATGGTTGTGTTTTGAATTTTTTGGGCAGACGTGAACTTGCGTGACACCATTTCATGCTAACATTCTTGCTTTCTGAGATATAGTGGTGAACTCATGTCTCATTAGTTGTTATGATACGTGACAAAAAGTCATTGCCTTCATACTAGCGAAGCCGGAGTTCTTTGCAAACCTGAAGTCGTTTCTGCTGCTTCCGCGGAAAGTTGTTTTGAAACCTGGTGCTAACTTTACTAAATTTAGTCTTGTTGTGGACAATAGTGTGAACACTAGTGTTTGCAATCTAGCAATTTCATATTCGTCTATAGCTCCGGATCAGTTAGTTAACTTTTTGAATGTTCCCAAGATTCACAGCAGACGCTAGACAGTTAGCACTCGGCTAGTTCGACACGCGTTCACGTTCATCCTGGAAGGATCTACACTACTCAAAGACTGTTCTGAGTTATAAGCACTCTTCTCCAAACTGTTAATGAAGTTTCTGATAAATATCAGTCGTTTTTACGCTTTCATTTAAAGTAAATAAGAGCCAATTAGAAAAATAATTTATTTAATCAATTACATAAATAATTTCTCTCATTCCTAATAGTTTTTTTGCGATTTTACAGCATTTGAATACTACTATCTTAAAAGCTGTATTTATGATCAAAAAGCGAGTTGTTTAAACGACTTTACCAGCTTTTAAGAACATGAGGATTTATCAAGTTACTCTGTTTCATAATTAATTGAAGAGCTGAAAACCTAAGGGTGTCAGATTAAGAGAATATGAAGATCGATTTAGCTCCCTCAGCGTCAGTCGATTGAATTAATGTATATGACTTAGTATTATCGTGACGAAATATCTTTCTGTTGTCACCGAGAAAATAGGAAGAATATTTGGGAAAAAGAATGTACAAGATTTGGTACAACCACGTCAGTAGAATATATCCCCGGAACTTAGGACAAATTATTTCTAATGAAAGTAGAGTCTACAGATTAATTTGCGATTGCGGGAAAATTACGTTGGACAAACAGGAAAAACTCTTGAAGTGAAAATAACGGAAGACCAGAGTGATACAAGAAGGAAATCAATCGGGCAATCGGCAGCTACAGAACAAGCGCAGTGCAATGAAACTGACATAAAATAAACCTACAAGTGTTGGCAGTTATGAAGAATGATCATTGGAGATGAGCAATTGAGAGATAGAAAAACTTAGTCGCTCTATTTTTCCGACTTTTTCTCCTATTTCTTTGTCCATATACATATGATTTCCGATTGCGTTTTATACAAATAGAAAATCAATCATTCATTTATATACAGGGAATAAGTTCTGTGTTCTTCGTTCGCGCCGTGTTAGTAAAAAGGCGTTTTTTTTTTATCGAAAAAAATGATTTACTACTCTTGGGACAGTGGGAACCAGTCATTTTTCCCATGAATTCAAGTTAAATTTATATAGAGAAAACTTAAATTTAGGCAAAAAAAGCCAGGAAAAATCTTAAATGCCTCAAATTGACAGCTAAATGTATTGGTGAAAATGTCATTCTGAAAATAATCCAGATTTAATAATAATAATAAAAAAGTATAAAGAAATTAACCAAAAAATTAAAATAAATAAAAATTAATTAAAATTAAAATTAAAAATTAAAAATTAATAGTTTAATCCTCGAATCAAAGAAAATTAAGACGCTACTAGGGGTGCTGGACTTTAGGCTTTCAGTCAACTTAATTCGCAGTAATAAAAAAGAAATCAAAATGATTGCCGGCTTAATAACCGGACATTGTCCTTTAAGGAAACATCTGTACAGCATGGGCTTGGTCAGCGCCGCGCTGTACTTTTAGCCGCCTGTGTGCTTGCATAAATTTGACGCCCCTAATTTTTTACTATTTGAACATAGAATTACATTTATGTGTTAGGAGTGCATGTAAAAACAAATTTAAGGCATTGCACACAAGGCCCGGAATCCATATATTCAAAATTTCAAATCATTCATTTGTTAAAGATCACGAGAAATATGTGTTGTCCAAACTGTTACGAATATTATTATTTAACATTGCAATAATATAGATATTATTTATTGCTATACCTATGAATTTCCGAACATTCAATAGAGAATGAAGTTACACAAGTTACTAAATGTGCATTTCTGAGTATATTCTATATTGTATACAATATGAAATATTGTGCATAAAAAAACGAAAATTTACCCTGTTATGTTTTCATATCACAGTAATCAATTTTAGTCATTGATGCGCTAGTAAAACAGACCGTAATATAATATTTTCAATACTAACAAGTTTAATGCTTGATGCGCTTTAAATTCTATATACTCCCAAAATATATAACGATTAGAAGAAGTGTGTTATCGATGGTATGGTTGTTTAAAGTTCCCAAAAGCACACCTCCCGCAGGAAGATCAAAGTCAATGAACGCAATCTCACCAGATGGCGCACCCGGAAACATAACCGGTTAGCCATTGAATTCTTTCTCTCGATACGCCAGCGTGTTTTTTAAATTACAGGTTAGTATTTCTTAATGTATTGATTAATGACCAGTGCCTCTAGTAATGTCGAATAATTTTCGCCACTCTTTGATTTGGCCGCCTGTGTGCGTTGCACACGTGCACACAATTACGGCGCGGCCTGGGCTTGGT
The DNA here is from genome assembly GCA_935421215.2 of Melolontha melolontha. Classification (NCBI taxonomy): domain Eukaryota; kingdom Metazoa; phylum Arthropoda; class Insecta; order Coleoptera; family Scarabaeidae; genus Melolontha; species Melolontha melolontha. The sequence goes on along the minus strand of OW285244.1, from coordinate 8,838,014 downwards.
TAGCGAGTCCTGGTGTAGTAGATTTGAAAAACAGGAGCAAACTAGTCTTCATGTAATATGTGAGGAACTGCAAGGAATCAGACAGACGCATTTCGGAAGAGATCTTGTTGAATCCTACGAGAGTACTCAAATTTCCTCTGAGGAGGATAGTGGTTTTTATCGAGGGCACAAGACTAACAAGAGTGGAACTGAGAGATCTATTGGGGTTGGTACAAACAAGTGCCTGGACTTACTAGCGTCCAAGCGAAAGAACCAGAAGACCATGAAAACCACAAGATAAATAATAATTACAATTCACATAATAATTGTGGTAAATCTTTATTTCGCCTTACTGTATGTGGGTATAATATTGTATATTGATGGTTTTTATCTAGCAATCTCATGTAATCATATCCAAATATGATCCAAATTCCTTTAATAAAATAAAATTCATATTTTTAAGAGAATACTTTATTGGCAAGAACTTATAAGTTATTAGCTTTTTTAAATATACGTAAGTGTAAAGATAAATTACATACATTAGACAAAGAACTACAATATAAAAAATAAATAACAATTATGATATCGTTAATATCATGGCACATCTTGATACAAATAACTCTTGAACAAAATATGTAACCAATTTCATATTTAAAATAAATCAATTTATTTTCATTCGAATACCATGATTCTGACATTCAGCCATTTATACATACATACAAATATGTACATACATGTGTATATATATATATATATATATATATATATATATATATATATATATATTGATTTTCAATTGTTAACCAGCGAAATTATAATGTTGAGTAAAATATTCCAAAGCTTTAATACATACTTGTATGCTGGGTATAATATTTACGCTTGATATTATGAAGAAATTGCTTTCTGCAAATATTGATTAATGCTAGAAACTGCAAGTTTTTGCTCAGGACTACTTTACAGTAATAGAACCTGTGTCGCCTAAGTTTTTCATCGTTTTTGTAAAGTACATTTTAATACTTTTACATTATTTTAAAGGAATATCGTTAAAATTTATACATAAACTTTAGAATTTCTTTTTTCTTCACTGACATAAAAAAGCATAAACCAATATATTTTCAATGAAATAGTCGAGAAAATATTTATTAATAATAAATTATAACAAAAATGTTAGTGTTTTTTCAAAATTTCATGTTAAAAAAACAAATCGTAATGTAAACATATTCATTCACTAAAATTAGAACAATTGTTACAGTAACAAAATCCTTTGAAGATTTTTTTTGAAGGTCACTACATATTTACATCGTAATTTTTAACAAAAATAAAATAAGTGTTTAAAATTCTTTTCCAATAGATCAATAAATTAGAGTTTTACCTCTTAATAAACTAACTACATACAGAGAGCGCGAAAAGTTTTTAACATCTCTGTCAAAATTCAAACATACATTTTACGTACGAACTCTAAACACATAATTCATGAAATTGGTCACACAAATTGATAAACAACGCAAAAAAACATATTAGGCATATTAGGTTTCTCTGATTTCCCCGAGTTTTATAGCACCAAAGAACGATTTTCCTTTTTGAAAAATGGAATAGCGATTAGCTTCTATATCATGAACTTTTAATGAATCACCATTGGACAAGGCTATTACACCGCCTGTGTAGCACGTATTAGGTTTGGTGACCCTGTGATTAGTATGTGATGTCGTTGTGCATTGTAACACTAAGTCGCCATTTTTATAAACGCCAAAACCATTCGTGTCATGCTCGTCAACGTAATAAATCTAAAAATTAATCTTTTTAATTGCAAGAGAAATAAATATTATGGATACAGTTTTATGAAAAGGTTACCAACCTAAACACATGAACAGCTTATAATGCATTTTTAAAACGATTTCTAAAAGGAAAGGTAAATGAAGTCTTCAATGAATACACAGTTATCTTAAACAAGACTATTCAATAACGACAGAGATATGTAATTAAATATAAGAATGCAAATTTTATTGAGAACAAGAAAAATGAACACAAAAAATATAGACAAGATCAATATCGGTTAAGAACGTGTTCGGGCAAAATAGATTTAATTTTGTATTTTTAGTTTTATTTAGATGTAGGTTTAATATATTTAATTCTAGTTTTTAAATTGTAAATATTATATATTGTATATAGAAAAGGTCTTGGAGTTCTGAGATATCTTTAATATTGTTAATTACTTTAGGACTGGGCAGGTATTACATTTCTTCATTGTCCTATTTTCTACTACAGTCATAAAAACTATTTATTTTTATTACAGGCAAAACCCTTTGCATCGATTAGGTAAATAATGTATTTGAATAAGCATTATTATAATAGGTTAAATGGTTTCGGTTCGATACGATTCTGCGAACATTAGGTTATCTCTGTGCATTGTATATTTATTACTTTAAGAAGTATTTTATTTTCTATAATTAAGGGTTTCCGGCGTATATTGTTTATTTTAATACATTTATGACGTCGGAAACTACAGCATATACTTTTCTTGGAAATGTAAATAATTGTTATATGGAAATTTGCGTATACTCTTTTTCATTGTTTCTTCCTCTCTTTGACTGGCGGGGGAAAACTTTCTTGTCGAAAAATAAGGTAATGAAGAAATAGTTCCAAACAAGATCTCTTAGAGCTCACTACAGTTACAAGTACGAGCTCTTCGAGTTAAAGCTTAGGTCTCAATGATCTAACAAACAGCTCCTACTAAGATCTCAGTGATCTAAATAGGAGCAATATTATTTATTAGCCAGTTTTTCTCGGTTTTTAGTATTAAGACCAGATACTGCATTTAGCATTTATTAACGGAACTCCAAGATTAAACTTGTAAATATATTAGTGTAAATAGAAAAAATATTGTATTATTTCAACACATACTTCGGTCTACACATACCGACTTCCTTCAAACCAGGAGGATGAAACAGAACGTTTTCGAAAGGATGATTTAATTATGGCGATTAACAGTACCATTCAAACAAAACGTACTCTTGTCAGAAAACAACAAATTGTATGTAAAATATTGGTCTTATTTGCAAATCTCCATCACTCTTCAGCAAAATTCAATTCTACGATCATAATCCCCGTCCAATAATTCTTGCACTAAATATGGTTTATACGGATGATATTTTTCGTGCTTCAATATTCTGGCTACTGATCGGCAACTTATATCGTAGTTTAGTGCGAGGGATGTAGGTAATTCTTCTAATGCTAAGCAATAACTAAATTAGTTGCGACTTTTGGTCGTCCGCTTTTCTGTAAATTTCTAACATTTCCGGTCAAGTTATACCTTCTCAAAGTTTTATCAACGACAGTTCGTAATATTTGATGCCGTTCTTGATGCAAATTGTTAAATAAATCGCATACTTCTACATGAGTTCTGACAGGGTCACCATCATCAGAATTTCAATATGTTCTTTTTCAGTTAATTGAACCATTATTAATATTTGGACGTCTACAAAGCTAATTCCGACAGTTTAAGTCAAGTACTGAATTTTAATTCCATGACTTACTAAACATAAACTTGATTTTAAAATATCAATTTTAATTAAATATCTTTGTCGTTGTTGAACAAAAGGGTGCCTTATTATTTCCGAACCCCCAGAGAAGTTCTATTGAAATTCGTAAAAATATGCAGGGTGTTTCATTAAAAATAACAAAGTTAACATCGTTTCCGGCTAAAGCGGAAGTCTGATATACTCATCGAATCCCCGATTTGTATTTTATTAATTGTGAAAAGTGTTATTAAAATCTAAGTAGCAATTTCAAAAATATTCGAATGAATCCATTCATTTGCCTAACCCTGTATATACAATAATTTCTCATGCAGGTTATATGTGTTATAACAATGATCAACTCTTAATCACCTGAGCATAAACGTAGTATAATCCAGAATCCAGAAACCTTAAATATCCATCATTAAATTGAAAATAATTATCCATACCTAGATTATCGGCCCAAGTCTCTTTGGTCCAATTTTTAAAATGTTGATTGTAATGATGCATTCGACCATTACCTAAAGTTACGTTGACTATAGTTTGATTTGCTATATTTTTTGAACTATTTACGCTACCTAAGTAGTTTTCGTAATTAGGAGCAACAGCCGAGACTTCTCCATTTAGGTGGATGGCGGGCCTCAGCCTTGAATTGGATTCTACACGTCTCTGTCGATGGCGTCTCCTGTGAGCTTGCACGATAGTCGGATCTGATGACACGACTTGATCCTATTAAAAAGTTATATGTTCAATTTAAAATATCGCATTTTATGACTTAATGAGGACTTACTGGAGTATTACTGTTGAGTGATTTAACCATAGGCCTTTTGATTCTCCTTCGAATTTTTCTTTTTAAATTACTCTGCATTACTCTCGATTTTCGATTGTATACTAACGTTGGTGTAGTTGATGTCGATAGTTCGTCATTTAACTTTTGTTTTTCAGTATTAAGCACAAAACTATAAACAATATTTACATTTATTTCATCCAACATGACGAAATTTAAATAATGTTAAAAGTCTTAATACACATTGGTCTCCAAATCTGTTTTGTTTTATAACACCCTGTATATTGAAAGTTTAATTAAGTTTGATTAAAATTATCAAGAAACCATGACCGATGCTCATTAATTATTTTCAGATGACTTCTATTTCAAGGCTACATGTCCGATAGTAGAAGCTTAAAATCGTTACATTATACACGCATAACTGAGGATTCTATTAATAATTTATTAAATTTGCGGTAACAAGCTAGTAACTTAACGTATACTCAAACAGCAAATAAAGAGGCTGTATTGTATATTAATAATAGTGTAACGTTTGTCTTTCGGGTCCTTAAATAAAACTAACAATAACTTTAGACACACACACTATATTAATATTAAAACGTATAATAATCTAAAACTAACTATTAACAACAATAAGTACATTTATGTATTCTATATTTATGTAACTATATTTATGTACTTCGCGAGACTGTAGGATTCAATGAATGTCTACATCCCTTCCTCGACGGCTTATATATCAATGGGAACGTTTGGTCTAGAATGCTCCAAATCTGTCGCGAAAACGTCCAGAGCGATGACGCGCCTCGCGTCATCGAATGAGTCATTACATTGCCCCCTTCTTAAAAATGAAGTTTCGTCCCGAAACATGTCATGCTTTGGTCTCCTCAAACGATGACGAAATCGACAGGTAGGGCCTTTGTTACATTGCGACGTCATATCGAAATAACAGTCCACGGTCTTATCTTGCCTGGATGGACAGGAATATTCAAGCTGGTAACTGCATACCAGAATTTCCATACCAGTATGTCGGAAGATTACTTCCAACATGCTCCTTACAATTCTCCAGTCCATGCGGTCCAATCCACAACCCAATTTTGGAACTGCCAATTTCAGAATGTCTTGTTGTAACATTTGTTCGCGTAAGTGGGTCAGGGCCTCCCATAAGGCTCGATAGGTTGGCTTTAGGCTCGACAGTTCTTTCGTGACCAAATAAAATATGGGCTGTCCTTCATTTATTATTTGGAGACTCTTCCCAATTGCTGGTCCCTGCTGCCTTAGCTTTTCGATTCTGCCAAATCTCTCTTTAAATTCCCAGGCGATTCCTTTGGCCATTCGTAGATCTCGGGCTACGCAATGAGCAAGCGCGTAGTCTGGCGGCACCGTGAACAAATCCTGCTGTTTCTCGATGGTTACCCCAAATCGAGCTTTTCTCGAACCAGAATACTCTTGCATAAAGTCTTCGAAGGTTAGTTCATGGTATTGGCTATCCAATCGGCGCAAGTCAACGGTTTCGTCATTGTCTCCAGAGTATGGGGCTAATCGATTAAAATGTACGACTCTTGGCTTAGTGTGAGGTGTTCGCCTGATGCGGTATATTACATCGTTGATCCGCTTCAACACCTCGTATGGCCCCTCCCAATTCTTTTGAAGTTTTGGAGATAGGCCCCGTCGACGTTGTGGATTATACAACCAAACTCGATCGCCTTCATGGTAACCACTCTTCTCGGCGTTGATGTCATAGCTCTCTTTCATTCTGTCACTAGCATCTTGGATATTATGTCTGACTTGTTCATGGATATTATCTAGTCGTCGTCTGAGCGTGCTAACATAATCTTCTCCGGCAAGATCTTCACCAGGCTTGCTCCCAAACTTTAAATCACAGGGCAATCGGAGTTCCCTCCCGAATAGCACGTTTGCTGGTGATTGGCCTGTTGTCTCTTGAACGGAGGCCCGATACGCCATTAGAAATAATGGTAAATGTTCGTCCCAATCTCTCTGGTGTTCGGAGACCACTTTGGATAAGTGTCTGATCATGGTCTTGTTCATTCGCTCTACCATCCCATCTGATTGTGGATGCAAGCGAGTTGTTCTCGTCTTCCGTATGCCCAAATGTCCACACATCTTTTCGAATAGACTGGACTCAAAATTTCGCCCTTGATCGGAATGAAGTTCCAAGGGTACACCAAAACGGCTGACGAACTCCTTCACAATCACGTCTGCTACAGTTCCAGCTTCTTGATTTGGTAGAGCATATGCTTCAACCCATTTGGTAAAGTAATCCATGACAACTATTATGTATTTATTTCCTTTGCTGCTTTCTGGAAAAGGACCGGCGGCGTCTATGGCGATCCTTTCAAATGGGCTTCCTACATTATATTGCCGCATGGGTGCACGTCGACGCCTCTGGGGACCATTGCTTCCGGCGCAATTTGCACACTTTCGGCACCATTCTTTCACATCTCGTGAACAATTCACCCAGTAAAATCTCTGGCGCACCTTCTCCAGTGTTTTATGGACTCCAAAATGTCCCCCAGAAGCACCATTATGGAGTTCTCGCAATACCTCTGGTATTCTTTTCTTGGGAACCACCATTTGCATGTTGCGCTCACTTCCATCGTGATTTTCGACCTCACGTCCCAGGAGATCGTCATCCATGATTAAGGAATCCCATTGTGCCCAGTATGACTTCAATTCTCGTGAATAGGAAGCAATTTCTTGCCAGGTCGGTCTTTGCCCATTTCTTTTCCAAGCCCTGAGGACTGCAAGATCCGGATCAGCTTCTTGATCCGCGCGCAAATTGTCAGGTTGCCATTGGTCATCAACAACGGTGGTTCGAAGAGCGTTGGCCGATTTGTCTTCGATTCTGTTGCAATGTCGACAGTCTTCTGGACAGGGCCTTCTGGAAAGGGCGTCTGCATTTTGATGTTTGAGGCCTGCTCTGTGTTCAATGACAAAGTCGTACTCCTGTAGCCTCTCAATCCATCTAGCTACTTGACCCTCTGGATTCTTGAATTGCAAGAGCCACTTTAAGGCGGCATGATCAGTGCGGATCAGGAACTTCTGCCCATACAGGTACTTGTAAAAGTGCTCAATGGTCTTAACTACTGCCAGTAGTTCTCTCCTGGTTACGCAGTAGTTCCTCTCTGGTTTGGACAGGGTCTTGCTGAAGTATCCAATGACCTTTTCTTGGCCATCTTGGATTTGAGAGAGCACGCCACCAATCCCGACGTTACTGGCATCCGTATCCAAAACAAACCTCCCAGATGGCAGCGGATAGTTCAAAACGGGTGCACTGATCAACGTACCTTTTAACAACTCAAAGGCCGCTTGGCATTCGTTGTTCCAATTGAATGCTCGATTTTCTGTTAGGCGAGTAAGTGGTTTTACAATGTTGGAGAATCCAGGAACGTAGCGTCGATAATATGTGCATAATCCCAAAAAGCTTCTTAGCTGATGTTTGTCTTTGGGTACCGGCCATTTTTCCACAGCTTTTACTTTTTCTGGATCCACAGCAATTCCTTTTCCGGAAACCACATGTCCAAGGTAATTTACCTCCTTGCGGAAAAGGTGACACTTCTTTGGACTTAATCTCAGGTTGGCATCTCGCAACCTCTGGAATACTACTTCCAAATTTTTCATGTGATCTTCAAAGGTCTTCCCTACCACAATCACATCATCGAGATATACCAGGCAGGTATTCCAAGACAATCCCCTCAGTACAGTGTCCATGAGTCGCTCAAAAGTAGCTGGGGCGTTACACAGTCCAAATGGCATGACTGTAAATTGCCAGAGTCCTGCACCTAAACTGAAGGCAGTCTTCTCTTTGTCATTGGGATCCATTCCCACTTGCCAATAACCGCTCTTTAAGTCGAGAGTGGAGAACCATTTTGCTCCTGCCAAGGTGTCTAGCGTATCGTCTATTCTTGGGAGAGGATAGCTGTCCTTTTTGGTCACACTATTCAAACGACGATAGTCCACACAGAATCTGGTAGATCCATCCTTCTTCCTGACAAGGACCACTGGTGAAGCCCATGGACTATTCGATGGTTCAATTACTCCTTGGCCTTCCATATCTTGTATAATTTGCTTGGCTTCCTCACATTTTGCCAGAGGTAACCTCCTTGGTCCTTGTCGAATTGGACTTGCATCGCTGGTATTTATTTTGTGCATTACAATATTGGTTCTTCCCTTCGTACCTGTTTCAGTTTCAAAGACGTCTTCATAATGTTTGATTAGGTCCTTAACTTGACTTTGTTCCTTCTTGCTCAATCCTTGACAGGCGGAGTCGATTATCTTGGACAATTTCTCAGGAACCTGCACGAATCCATTCTTCTTCGCCTCTATGCGATGAACGACGGCCGACACTGGCGAACACCACCCCAGAATAGTACCCTTCTTCAATGAAACAGGGTAATGGTTCACATTCATTACCCTTATCGGTACAGTCTTCTGAGTCTTAACCAGCATTTTGGCAACTACTATTCCTCGGCCCACCTCGTCATCATCAGCCTTTGGTTCCAACATTGTAACATTTCCGTCCAAATAATCACCTTCCATACACGCCGTCAAAAATGTCTCACTTCTTGCATCCAGAACAACATTCTCTGCAGTAATTACTTGTACACTCCCACAATTTTTCCCATGAAGAAACAATTCCTCATTATTTATTTTTAAAGTGCCTTCTTTCATGTTTAACTGGAAGCCGTAGGTGTTCATGATGTCTAATCCCAAGATTATCTGTTCTTCTATGTCGGCTACGAGAACACGATGTCGGATTGATGTTGGTCCTATGACAAAATTGACATCTACTTCACCTTCCACAGAAGCTGCTTCTCCAGTAGCTGTCCTTAGTCTCCATTTGCTAGAAAGTAATTCTTTATTCCTGGATATTAAATCGGGTCGTACAATGGTTTTCGTCGATCCCGTATCTAGCAAGCAAGCATAGGTCTTTCTCTCCATAACAGCGTCCACATACAGGCCGTTGGTTTGATGTTGCAGGGATGCGACTTGGCCAGGCGTCTTTGGGGCTTCCTGATGCTGGATCGATGATTGCCCTCGCTCATCGACCCGCTTTAGTTTTTCCTGCTGCTCAGACGATGCTTTCTTGGTCACCTTACCACATTTACTCCGAACGTGACCAATCTCTCCACAATTCCAGCATCGCAGTACTCTCTTATTTGATTTGATCTGGTTTAGAACTCTACTAACCACCTGCTCCATGAACTCCTCATTTTCCTGCTTGTCAACAGTGCAGACACGAGCATGATTCCGAGAGGCTTGCTTTGCAGTCTCAAACTCAAGCGCGTGTGCCAAAGCATCGATCAAGGTTTTCGGTCTTGCCAACCTTAATGCTTGCTGCGTATCAATATCCCGGAGACCATCTATGAATGTCTGGACCGCTAGGTGTTCCATGAAATTATCTGGTGCCATCGGATATGCAAGTCGAACTAGACGAGCAATATCTGCCTCAAATTCCTGAAGATTCTCGCCTTTCTTCTGTGATCGATTCTTCAGTTGGGTATGGTATACTTGCTCCAAATGCGCATGGCCATATCTCATCTCCAAGCGTTTAATGAGTTGAGAATAATCTTTACGTTCCTCAGGAGGCAATGTCTGCAAAATATCACTAGCATCACCCCTCAATGCTATGACTAAAGCAGTCGCCTTCTCGGCAGAAGACCATGCGTTTGCTTCTGCGGCCGCTTCGAATTGCGTCAGGTAAGTTGCCCATGACGTCTTTCCATCAAAGGTTGGTGGCTTGATTCTGGTCTTTGAAATAGTCACAAATTCTTCTTTTATTTCGATGGGCCGCGGTATAACTTCTTCGTTGACCTGCCTGGGATCAGAATGACTCATGGTAGCGGGTAATTTCATCTCAATCATTATTGCCTCTAAAAGTCTAGAATGTTCTCCAATTTTCTCTTCTACAGCTGTGAAAACCTCTTCTTTTAACGCTTCTGATTTTTCCGCTAGTCGCTGTTCTAGAACTTTTTCGAAGTTTCTAGAATTTTCTAGTAATTTCTTTTCTAGATTTTTCTCGAGGATTCTAGCGGTTTCTAGGTTTCTTTGTTCCATTTGTTCTAGAGTTTTCGCTAAGTTTCCAGAAGTTTCCAGGTTCTTCTGCTCCATTTGTTGCATTTGAGTTTGTGAATCTATCAGATGCTGTTCCATATTTCTCGCACTATCCAGATTCTTCTGTTCCATTTGTTCTAGAGTTTTCGCTAAGTTTCCAGAAGTTTCCAGGTTCTTCTGCTCCATTTGTTGCATTTGAGTTTGTGAATCTATTAGACGCTGTTCTAGTTTCATAAACAGCGAATTCACGTCAGCATCTCCGCCTGGAACTTGAAAGACATAATTCTCTGGATCCTCGCCTTCTTGGATCAACACATTGCGAAGCCGTTGCTGGAGGATCGACTTTTTGCCAGTTGTATCCTCATCCCTCTCTTCTAATTCTCGTTTTAACTCGGACACTTTTAATTCCGTGAGTTTCATTCTATTAGCCATCACGATATTTAAAATAATGTCTTTCCGCACTGTATATTTATTTAAACGAATACTTAATTAACACTTAATTGTCTACTTAGTTTATTATTTATTAATTACCCCACACCTGACACCACTGTAACGTTTGTCTTTCGGGTCCTTAAATAAAACTAACAATAACTTTAGACACACACACTATATTAATATTAAAACGTATAATAATCTAAAACTAACTATTAACAACAATAAGTACATTTATGTATTCTATATTTATGTAACTATATTTATGTACTTCGCGAGACTGTAGGATTCAATGAATGTCTACATCCCTTCCTCGACGGCTTATATATCAATGGGAACGTTTGGTCTAGAATGCTCCAAATCTGTCGCGAAAACGTCCAGAGCGATGACGCGCCTCGCGTCATCGAATGAGTCATTACAATAGCATTGTTTCATTGTAATACCCGTTATATTTATTATTTAACTTAGACCAAAAGAGAATACTACTCGTATTAATAACACGCTGTAATGCAAGTGAGAACTATGCAACAACAATCTCCTACATCTGTGTACTTTATTCAAGTGTAAAATTACCACTTCAATACACTTATTATTAACATAATTCGACACTTATTTAAAGTTGTGTTAGAACTTGGTCGCAGTAAAGGCGTTATAAAATAATATAAATAATCTTCTATTCAATTTTAAAATGATTATACACCTATTCCTATCATAAGTTCTGTTCCACAGAGTATTCGTAAATACCCCACTTCTTAAATACATTCAATCGAGTATAAATTGTCAAGCCTTAATTAATAATGGAATGGGGCCGAGAAAATCGAATTGCATTTTACAAATATGGTAAAAAAACTAAATGAGATTTTGTGACTTCACCAAGACTTTTGAAAATATGTCAGAAATTTATTTATTGTACTATTAAAAGGTACATGGATTCAGACCCGAAAGGAGCACGTAAGATCATATGTTTACGCTAAAATAAATAGTTAACAAAAGATTGCAACAAGGGAAAAAGGCATATTTCGCATTTATTGATTTAGAAAAAGCCTTTGATATAGTACCAAGGTATGAAATATGGAAAGCTCTTGAAGAAAGGGGAGTAAAAAAAAAATAATTCGAAATATCCAAAGGTTATATAAAAACAACAAAAATTATATAATGAGATCCGAGGAATTTGTATCTCAAGATGGGTTAAGGCAGGACGGAGGATTAAGCCCCGTACTATTCGACGATGTAATAAGATAATGCTCAATGCAGACGAAAAAATTTAAATCGGGTACAGGAATCTAGAGAGGATACAAATAATTGAGGCAGCATTCGCAGATGACATAGTACTAATAGCCGAAAATGGAAATAACCTACAAGAAAGTATAGATATATGGAACGAAACACTTATAAATTAATAATAATAATAATAAATTAATAATAAATTAAAAGTGATCACCACAGGTGAAGAACAACTAAATATTCAAATTTAAGGAATAAAACATTTAATAACTAAACGAGTTTCATTATTTAGGTGTCCTGATAGAAAACACTGGCAAAAGTGAGTCCGAAATTAATGAAAGAATTGAAAAGGCAACCAAATTGTATTACGCAATTAATAAGAACTTCATTACGAAAAAAGAAATATCACAAAATACCAAGATAAAAGTATACAAAGCAGTCTACAGAGCAATTCTGACATACGGATGTGAATATGGGTACTTAATAATAGACAAAAAAGCAAAATCCAGGCTACAGAAATGAGATATCTTAGGAGAGTGAGAGGCGTAACTAGAAAGGATAAAATAATAAATTCACAAATACGAAAGGAACTGGAGATACAATCGATTGGACTTTATTGAATAGCGGCAACTACTGGTGGTGACATCAACAACGAATGGGGGACACTAGACCAATAAAGCTAATATATGAAGCCAAAGTGAAGTGTAAAAGGAAAAGAGGAAGACAGCGACAAGTACGGGAGCATACCATTGGAAATAGCATCCAAAAGAGAGAAAAGAGCTGGAAAGAAGCAAAATCACTGGCCAGTAACCGAAGACTATGAAAGAATTTTGTTTATAATTTAGATTACAAATGTACTTGCCCGACACCCTTTAAGGTAAAAGGGTTAAATTCACAACTATTTGGGTTATCGGTCTGTTTTAATTAAAACTCAATTGTAAAACTCAAAACACTTCTGAAGTGTTTTGTCACTTGCATATTAAAGGCATGTGGGTGAAAATGGTTAAATTAAAATTTTACGGTTGTCGTTTGTTTAAGTTTATAATGTCCATGTGTTTTTTTTGCGAGTTGCTAGTGACAATTATGTGTGAATTATTTAATAAGACAGCCAACGCCTAACTCTAGCTCTACTCCAGATGAAGTCAAAAAATATACTGACGAAATATTGAGTTTAGAACAATTGAGTTTTAATTAAAACAGACCGATAACCCAAATAGTTGTGAATTTATATTAGTACGCTCAAGAAATTTTCTAAAATTATATATATATGTATATATATATATATATATATATATATATATATATATATATATAGTAAATTCAATTTATTGGCGATTTAAGGTCTGGTTTTACTTCAAAATATATATATATATATATATATATTGAAGTAAAACCAGACCTTAAATCGTCAACAAATTGAATTTATCATAACATACAAATGTCACGAAATAATTATCTATATATATGTATATATATATACAGGGTCCGGCAACAAAGCGGGGACGGAAGATTACACGCGTATTTGAAAGTTAGTCAAATATTTAGTCATCGGATATCCTTCCGCACCATCAAGCGCACGTTTTAAAAATATTTTATATTTTATACAGGGTGTTCCAGATGGAAATGCCAGACTAAAGTTGCATTTTTTTAAATGGAATACCCTATATATTAATACATAAAATGATCCGCGCTTGAAAGCTGGTTACATCGATATCATGTTGTATGGGTCTAAAGTTGATAGTTTCTGTGTAAATAATTATTTTACTTGATAAATTGGTACATTTCAGTAGGCTATTCTGCATAAGGAAAATCAAAAAATCCGAAACCAATAGAATAGAATATTTTCTACTAGTATGCACTTTCGTTGCTACGTGAAATAAATTCTGCAACTGCTCGTGTTATACAGGGTGTTCACAATTTCGCAAAATCGAAGAAATCTCGTAATTTGTAAATGGAACACCCTGTATATTTTTAGCTCATTGAAAAGCCCTTTTATTACGCTTTCTATTGATACCTCATTTGATGCACCTGGGATGGATCATTTGCTAATTATTTCTTTTTAGAATTGAATTAATGAAAAATGCTTGTATTTTTAGTAGCTAATTTGCGCTTTTAAACCTTCTGTAAGATCGGATATTCAAAAAATTATCCATAAATGGTCTATAACAAGAAAAAACCCCATTAAGTACGAGAAACAGTTGATTTTCACTCAGCGGTGAAAGCAAACATTAAATTAATATAAAGTAATATAGCATTTTCAATAGATTCACTGCTGATCAAGTTATCTGGCGTCAGTTTTAAGCTTGTATACTTAATAATCAAGTTGTCAAAAATTTCGTTCCATCTTACACAGTATTTCGTTCAATCTTTAAAAGAAATTGCTATAATGACTAATTTTACTATTCAAGAAATGGTGAATATGATATTTATTCTTGGGGAGTGTACAAGAAATTGTCGCCTAGCAAGTAGAGTATATGCAGAGAGATTTCCAAACCTTGAAAGGAAGCCAAGACCGGAAGCATTTGAAAGGTTATTAGAGAGATTTACAGAAACTGGTAGTGTAACCTACAAGAAAAGAGAAATAAATAAGCAATAATCAATGAAAAAAGCGAATTTACCGTATTATTAACAATACAGGAAAATCCACATATAAGTATACACGTCACACGGTATTTCAAAGGCAACAGCTATTGAAGAAAGGAGCGTACGAAGAATTTTAAGAAGTCATAAGTATCATCCGTACCATATGGAATTAAATCAGGAATTGCATGGTGATGATTTCATTAACAGACTTTTGTGGTTGGTTGTTAAATAAAATGCGAGAAATGCCAAATATTTTAACAAAGATTTTGTTTAGCGATGAGACTACTTTCAAAAGTAATGGGGCGGTAAATAAGCATAACATGCATTATTATGTAACAGAAAACCCGCATTGGATACGTCATGTAGACAATCAGAATAGATGGTCTCTTAACGTCTGGGGAGGTATACTTGGTCCATATATCATTGGGCCGTACTTTTTCGATGGAACCGTTACAGGCGATACGTATTTGGCATTTTTGCAGAACGAACTGCTTAATTTACTTGAGCATGTGGATGCTGACACCCGACAAATTTTCTGGTTGCAACACGATGGTGCACCTTCTCATTACAGCCTTAACGGTAGGGAGTTTCTAGGGCGATGGAAGGAAGACAAATGGATAGGACGAGGTGGTCCAATCGCTTGGCCTCCACGAAGTCCAGATCTTACTGTCTTGGACTTCTACTTTTGGGGATATGTCAAGGCTCTAGTTTATGTGGAAGTTCCTACAACAAGGGAAAATATGATGGAACGCATAAGAGAGGCATTTAGAAATGTTCGCCAAGAAACATTACAGCATGTTCAACAGAATTTCACCAGGCGGCTTCATTTATGTATTGAGAGACATGGAATGACATTTAAAAGTTTTCTTTGATTTATTTGCATTTACTATTTACATTTACATTATTTTTATTTACTGTGCTACTACTTTTGTTAATTAAATTTGATGTTGTGGTTAATAATTAGTATTTATTTAAAATAGTGCAAACTTTTAATATTACTCGTACTTGATTCTTTCCTACATGATTTAGATTTATGTTAAGCTAATTAGGTATGTATTGTTTCATATTAGGTATTCGTAAAATAGTTGGTTTTACAAAATTCTTTAAAATACAATTAATTAGTGCAAATTTTTTATTAAACTAACACCAGATAACTTGATCGGCAGTGAATCTATTGAAAATGCTATATTACTTTATATTAATTAATGTTTGCTTTCACCGCTGAGTGAAAATCAACTGTTTCTCGTACTTAATGGGGTTTTTTCTTGTTATAGACCATTTATGGATAATTTGTTGAATATTCGATCTTACAGAAGGTCTAAAAGCGCAAATTAGCTACTAACAATACAAGTATTTTTCATTAATTCAATTCTAAAAAGAAATAATTAGCAAATGATCCATCCTAGGTGCATCAAATGAGGTATCAATAGAAAGCGTAGTAAAAGGGCTTTTCAATTAGCTAAAAATATACAGGGTGTTACATTTAAAGATTACGAGATTTCTTCGATTTTGCGAAATTGTGAACACCCTGTATAACGCGAGCACTTGCAGAATTTATTTCACGTAGCAACGAAAGTGCATACTAGTAAAAAATATTCTATTCTATTGGCTTCGGATCTTTTGATTTTCCTTATGCAGAATAGCCTACTGAAATGTATCAATTTATCAAGTAAAATAATTATTTACACAGAAACTATCAACTTTAGACCCATACAACATTACATCGATGTAACCAACTTTCAAGCGCGGATTATTTTATCTATTAATATACAGGCTGTTCCATTTAAAAAAATGCAACTTTAGTCTGGCATTTCCGTCTGGAACATCCTGTATAAAACAAAATATTTTTAAAACGTGCGTTTGATGGTGCGGAAGGATATCCGATGACTAAATATTTGACTAACTTTCAAACACGCGTGTAATCTTCCGTCCCCGCTTCGTTGCCGGACCCTGTATATATATATATGTATATAGACTATTAAGTATTATCGACCGTACTGTATTAGTAAAAATTAATTAACGGGTGAGCGGTCTATCAAATAAAAAAACTCATTTATTTCACTCTATATATTTCATAAGGAATTTATTACTTCTTCAGGAGTGCAATTGAGAGTTAAAATCTAGCAGAGACCCCACTACACATGTTAAAATCAATCGTCTAACTTTTAAAACATTAAATTAATAACACAGGCCTGCATTTTTCAACTCTTTGAATGTTGATTTAAAAATTTTAACTGTTTTCTAGTAATTGGGTAGCGCTGATTTCAAATCTGCTTTTATTTTTTTTTGTATCACGTAAGGTTATTTTTCAAACCAGTAAAATCAAAAAATATAGAAAAAACACGATTTATTTCATTTAGAAGCTAGCTTTATGTTATATTAAAAAAGATACAAAAATATACACATAGAAACTATTAGAAATAGTTATTTATTCTTTATGCTTCTTAAAAAAAGTTTTAGTTTTTCAGAAAAGTTTCGTTTGGTTGTTTTTCTATCATATTCTGCTAAAGGAAGATCTGAAGGTAGTTTCTAGGGCAAGCAAATTTGTTTGTTTCAACCTAGACCCCAGTACTTCAGAAAGATCTTTTGAAAGTCCCAAATCTCTTACTAAATCATTCAGTTCGGCTTGTGAAAATAGCTGAGGTTGGTTTTGACCTGAGGTTGATGGTTCAAAATCACTATCCATCTGTACGGAGCCGGAACTTGAAGAGGTTTCAATATCTTCTTGTAGTACTTTGGGGGGTATAGGTATAGGTACATGATCACTGTGAGGAACTGGTCTGATAGCTGATTTAATATTGCTTGGGTACAAAATATGTTTCAAAGTTTTTCTATTATGCCCCTTAATATCACAAAGACAAAAGTAGCAATCTTCATGATGATTTTGCGGTTCTCTCCAAACCATCGGTATTCCAAAAGGAAGGCTTTTTCTATTCCCTTTGGTCCAATGTCTTAAACCTTCTTCACATACCTTACAAACAACGTGCGGTGCCCAATCTTTATCTTGATCTCCTAATTTGATTTTGAAATAAGCATAATATGCATTTTTCACAAATTCACCAATTGGTCTCTTAAACTTTTTCAAGACGAAATATCCACAAATATAACAGAAATCATCTGGTTTGTTTTTGTAACACCGGCTAGACATATTTAACCGTCAAAATATCGTCTCAAGTTTCCGCAGTGTACTTATTGTAAATTGTTGGTGTTATAATTATTGCATAAATCAGTGTGTTGAAGCGAAAGTGATTTCTCCTAGTTAAAGCAATGCTCTTTTTAAATCATAAATATAGTGTCTTTGTGATTAAAGTTTTGCTGTATAATCTATATAATCTAAGCACAACACTAAAGACAAATTAATTTTACTTGTTTACTGATCGACACTCAGAGCTATAATGAAGTAAATGACATTAAAATATACATTTTGTTTGGAGGGATAAACTTGAAATCCTTCTTCGCAGTACTAATAAAGTGAAAGCATACTAAATAGGATTTAGCAGGTAAAAATTCCCGGAAATCTTGTCCAAAATTAATACATGTAATAAAAGATTTACATCAGGTAATGAGAGTCTATTTAACAAATTTCTTTAAAACCACAACAGAAAATCATTTTTGGAGAATTTGAAGAAAATTTGAAGTAGTACATTCATTTTAAAATGTATTAAAACGCCTATTATAAGATTTTTTTATATATTTTCTTTTTCTTTTGTGCAAAAAAAAATCTGTGGGTGGTAGAGACCAACTGTATTTTAATTAGTTATAGCTATATAAAAACTGAGTTTAACAAACAAAAATCACGTCATCACAAATTTTATGCAGGCCTGTGTAATTAATGTTTTAAAAGTTAGACAATTGATTTTAACACGTGTAGTGGCGTCTTTGCTAGATTTTAACTCTCAATTGCACTCCTGAAGAAGTAACAAATTCGTTATGAAATATATAGAGTGAAATAAATGAGTTTGTTTATTTGACAGACCGCTCACCCGTTAATTAAATTTTTACTATATATATATATATATATATATATATATATATATATATATATATATATATATATATATATATGGTAAACCTAATCAGTAGGCGATTAAAGGTCTGTATATTACTTCAAAATATATGTATTTAAAAAACTCTACATGTTTCGGCTGTATACGCCTTTATCAAGAGAATACAAAATATGAATGACAGGATATAAATGTCAAGTAATTCTTGACATTTATATCCTGTCATTCATATTTTGTATTCTCTTGATAAAGGCGTATACAGCCGAAACATGTAGAGTTTTTTAAATACATATATTTTGAAGTAATATACAGACCTTTAATCGCCTACTGATTAGGTTTACCATATCATACCAAGGTCACGAAGTTATTATATATATATATATATATATATATATATATATATATAAAGGTACGTTCTGTGCCAGCAAGAGAATAAGAGGCAGACGCTTCAAGAACACCAGCAGCTATTAAAGAAAGGCGCTTCACGATGTCATCATGATCTAATGAGTTTCCTCAAGTTTCAAGAAGTCTTCTATGAAATTATGGCATAACACTTAAATTAACAGAAGTTGTGCTCACGCTGGGTATCAAAAATGCTGACCGAGTTGCATAAAACCAATGGTTTACACAGTACTTATGTTTTTAAGCCAAACTATCACTGGTGATGAAACCTGGCTTATTCACGTTACCCTGGCATCAAAACAATAGTCCATGAAATGGAAACATTCAACATCAGCTCAGAAAATGAACTTCAAGCAAACGATTTCAGCCCGAAAAATCACGTGCATTGTGTTTCAGGATAAGCAGGGAATGTTGGAAGTGAATTTTTAGCCTCAGGGTGTTACACCAAATGCTGACACAAATTGTGACATCTCATTACAGCAATCGTTCTACTTCACACACAATGTTCGTCCACATAAATATCTCATCGCATCAACCTAACCCTGACCTAGCACTCAGTGACAACTATTTGTTTTTGCACTTAAAGGTGCACCATGACGGTCAGCGATACTACGACCATGTCGTGCAGTGGTTAACAAATCAGGCGGCAGATGTCTATGAGGAGAGTTCGTACGATACGATAAGTGGCTTAATATAACGGGTGTTCAGAAACATTCGAAGTCAAGTGGGCTCTGAACAAAAAATCGTATATCTTTACTTAAGTATTAATATACTAATTTGATAACCTATAAAATTGTATTAAGTAAATGTATCAATCTATCTCAGACATGCCTTCATATTTTCAAGGCCTACTTTGACTTCGAATGTTTCTGAACACCCGTTAGGTGAAAATTATGTTGAAAAGTATATTAAGGCTCGCTCAGTCTTTCAAGTAAAAATAAAATTGTTAAAAAAATGGCCTTGTTTTTACTATTAAGACGGTACTAACATTTCTAAAGGGCATTTAAAAAAATTCGTATAAATATGTGCTTATGATCTAAAAAAAAGAGAGCTAGAGCTAAAAAAGCGCGAATGAGCAAATCAAAATACAAAGTTATGATGATTGTTTTTTCGGCATCCATGTGATTATGTACGTTAACTGTATTTCTGAAGGTCAAACTGTTAATCAGAATTACTACCTCGAGGTTTTTGCTCAACTCCATGAGAAAATCAGAAAAAAAGACCTGAATTGTGGAAAAAAAGGCTCTTTATCAGGACAACGCACCGGCGCACACTATATTGTCTGTCAAGACGTTTCCAGCCAAGAATTAGACCATCCGCTGTATTCGCCTGACCAGTCGTCCAGTGACTTTTATCTATTCCCTAAGGTCAAATCTGCATTAAAGGGAACAAGATTTCAGACCGTTGAAGCTGTGAAAGAAAAAGCGGCAAGCATCATAAACGAGCTTGCAGAAGACGACTTCCAACGCTGTTTTGCACAACGAAAAGTTCTAATAGAGTAATGTAGGTATATAGTAAGGTGTATATTGAAGGGGATAATAGTTGAATATGTATAAATTTAAAATAAAAAGTTTTGCATCATCAGTCTCGTTATTTTGTAGGTACGCCTCGCATCGTAACCTTTCTCCTAAAATAATTCCGCATAAATATACATTTTACATATTAATTTAAATATATACATCATAATAAATGCAAACAGTTTATTTTTCAAACCTTGATATTTTAGTTAGTCAGCGGCGACGTTGGCGTCGTCTCAAACGTAAAAATTATAGTAACGGAAATATATTTTTAGATTGAATATGTATTTTCTGCATACATTACGTGCAAATTATATACTTAACTCGATGGACGATTTATTTTTGATTTCCTATAGTCATTGAACTGTAATAGTGTGAATAAATACGTACAAAAAAACAGTACCAAATGATTTTTCTTTAAAGAAACTACTTCAGCGAAAATAACTTTATTCGAAATGACTCACATACAGACAAACTTTTTATTATATAATTTTTGTTTCCAAATAATACTTTTCAATGTATTAATAGTTGAAAAATGAACATAACTTCAAAATTCAAATGTTTGTCTAAAATACATATTTAATATTCAGATAATTTATTTTGGAATCCTTGGGTTGTACATTAGCATTTTATTCGCAATAACGAAGGAAGAAATCAATCTCTGCTGAATATTCAAATAATAGCAACAAAAGGGTGCCAATCCTTATTATTGCTGAACTCCAGAGCAGACTCTATTGAAATTCGTAAAAGGGTATTTGATTTAAAATGAAAAAGTTAACATCGTTTCCGGCTAAACGGGAAGTCTGATTCGGATATAAATATACTCATCGAATCCCCGGTTGGCATTTAATTAATTGTGTAAAGTCTATATATATATATAAATATATATAGATAATTATTTCGTGACCTTTGTATGTTATGGTAGATTTAATTAGATGGCGATTTAATGTCTGGTTTTTCTCAAAGAATATATATTCTTTGAGAAGGCATCACTTGCCGAAACATGTAAGATTGTTTTAAATATATGCATTTTTGAGTAAAACCAGACTTTAAATCGCCAACTAATTAAATCTACTATTATATATATATATATATATATATATATATATATATATATATATATATATATATAGTAAATTCAATCAGTCGGCGATTAAAGGTGTGGTTTACTTCAAAGTATATATATTTAAAACAACCCTACATGTTTCGGCAATGACGCCTTTATCAAGGATATAAAATATAAATGACAGAATATAAATGTCAAAAAATTTTTTGACATTTGTATTCTGTCATTTATATTTTATATCCTTGATATATCCATAATTGAAAAATATAGATCCAAAAAATGCAAACGAAGAAAAATTAATTGCTTGCATAACAGAGCTGTGAAATGTTTAAGATCCACCAATTCCAGAAAGGGCATTCCAGGTGTAAATGTGAATAAAATCGGTTCCTAAGCTTATATTATCACACTGTCAGAATGACGTCGTTTGCATTTTTGGAATCTAGATTATCGTCGGGATTTGTCAGTTTTTTCTAGGGCGCGAGTTCTGGGACACCTCTATATAAATAAAAGTCTTGTCTAGATTTAGTTACAAAGATTTACAATCGAAAGACATTTTTACGAAAATTCAGAGTGTCAGCATAGGCAAAAACAAGCTAAGTTAATTAAGTAATGACAAAAGACAGTTTATACAAGCATTTGACAAAAGTAGACCAAAGTTTGAGCCTTGTGAAATTTCTGAGCAAGCGGTGGATATGGAAAAATAAAAGCAGTTATAAAACAAACGTAATATAAGTAAATGTTGATATAAAAAATCAAAGAAATACATAGACAACGACATCAAATGCCTTTGGGGATACTGCGTCATTTAATTATATTTTTTATGTATTTAAAAATATCAAAACTCTGTTAATTAAGTTTTTGGTTGATACCGTACGACATCCAGTGATATGAACCAGAGAATTTAATTTAGTTTGTAATCTATTGCCAATTTTCTTTTCTAAAACTTGTAAGTAAAGAATTTACTAGGTCAAAATATTTGGGTGTATTTTCATGTAAATATTTCTTATGCTTGAAGAAGTCGAATAGCTAATCAATAATTGAAATGTGTGTAGGATGAATATATCAGAACTTGAATTTATATTTAGAAAAGAGCTTTGTAAAAGGATAGCGTCAGAAGAAGCTTGCAAGAATGTTTCACAAATCAAACATATGTAACATCAAAACACACGATTTCTTTAGGAAAAATGAAAATATCAATAAACCGTAGAAGCAGAAAACAGTGATCTGAATTTCTCACGTTCTGAATTTCTCAGTCTCTCGTCAGGTCTAAGTTTCAGCAAAATAATATCGAAATACAATCAATAATTTCATGCCTTCATCTGTCGACACTGGCAAACACATAAAATGAATCAGTTTGTCTGAATGGAATTTTTACAACTAATAAAGCATGAATGAACAGTCTTTGTGTATATTTTCACAGAAAGAATGTGCAATTTTAAATTTGTTTAGAGATAAAGAATGTTATATCTGTCATCGGAGCATGTGTTTAAATATTTTAACACAACGAAAAACAAACAAGTTTCTTACATTTTTTCTGTATTACCACTTACTAAATTTAATTTTAATGTTCCTCAAATATTTTCAATGAGATCCGTTTGGTGTGGGTGTACTTACATACCAGAAGCCGTTTCTATCTTCCCGAAATAGGCAGGTTTAAGTTTTAATGCAATTTCCCTTTATGCTTTTTTTAAATTACATATGCTTTGGTAATTTGTGCCAATTTTCGGAACATTTGCAACGTTATTCACTTTATTATCTATGAGTTTGTGTTGCTGTGTATTTTACATTAAAATGAACAAAATCGAATTTAGAGTCGTTATAAAGTTACTTACAAAACAAGGAAACGCTGTAAAAATATTCTTGAAGAAATGATAATCTTTCCAAGTCAACTATTTACGAGTGGTCGGAATTGATTAAACATGGTCGAAATTCATTGTATAATGATCTCCATCCAAGTCGCCCTAATGATATGATCACTTCAGATATTGTTGAAAAAAGCAAGTGTTTGGTATTGGACGATGCGAGATTCAAGAAGGGACAATTAGCGGTTCAACTGGGTGTTTCAGAAACCACAGCTTTTAGAATTCTATACGAGTAGCTTGGAATGGAAAAGCTAGTGCAAGGTAGGTTCCACAAATGCTTTCACCATTACAAATGCGTGTTCATGTAGAGACATGTAAACAATTCTTAGCGATTTTTGGAAACGAACCAAATTTAATTATCGTCCGATTTGTCACTGGAGATGAAACATAAGTCCATCATTATGATCCAAAATCGAAACAAGAGTCGACGTGGTGGTATGTTAAAGGCTTGAGCAACCCTAAGAAATTTAAAGTCTGCCCTTCTCCAGGAAAAATAATGGCAACTGTTTTTTGGGGACTGTTAAGGAATTTTGTTAGTTGATTATATGAATAAGGGTAATATGGGAAATGGAGAGTATTATGCAAGTTTGATGTATTGTCTTAGAGATTCTTGCTGATTGTGGTTTTGAATAAATCGAACGCTCGCCTTTTCGATTCTGAACCATTTTGCAGAGAAGCAAAAATAATATTTTTACGATGGATTAAAGATTTTATTGAAACAGTGTAATACCTGTATTCAAAAGCAAGGAAACTCTTTTGAAAAATTAATTTTTATTTATGCTCTAATCTTTTATTTTCATGCCTAGTTCAGGAAGATAAAAACGTACTGGTACATATACATGCATATATACGATATGTCGGTAGTGTATGAATCCTTTGAAGACCTACCTGACATGTTTTGCTTGTGCGTTAGTAGATCCTTGGGAGGATACTGATTGTAATTTGACATACGATTGCTTCGTTTTCGTTTTATTTTTTTTCTTGACTTCAGCATAAGAATCCGAATTTATAGGAACACCATCTGCGGTAGTTCCAATAATATCACGTTTTAAGCGCTTATTTTCTAAACCATCTTTTGTATGATAGCCTCCACCTTGTAGTTCATCTAATTCAAACTCCATATTTTCTTCGATACCATCATCGCCATTGTCATTTGATGAATGATAATCATAGTAGTCGTATGCGTCCTGCTAAAATTTTATTAATTTTAAGAAAACTTATAATTCATTTCATAATATTTGACAAAAATAATTTTAAACAAATAAGTTTTAAACAAGAAAATTTTATAACATTTGGAAAAAAAAATGGTTAACTTCAAATTAATATAAATAAGAATTCTAATTAACTTTCTACATGGAATTTGAATAACACGCACGAAAAAATCACAACGTCTTTACCCTAGATCCGGCGACAATTAACGAATATCATGAAAGAACAAAGAAAAATTATTTGTCAGGAACTGCTTAACCAGTATCAACGTGAAGGAGACGACTTTCTCATTAACATCATCATTATGATACCGAAAACAAGCGGTAGTCAATGGAATATCGCCGTCCTTATTCTCCACATGTATGAAAATTCAAAAGAGTTCTATGGCGCAGGAAGTTATGTTGACCATTTTCTGGGATGCAAGGGGATTTATTCATACCTAAGATCTGCCGGAAGAGATCAATGATTAATTCAATAAGGTACTGCAGAATTTTAGGATAATTAAAGAATCGTATCCGTAGAGTAAGGTCTGAAAGAACAATTTTTTTTTGCACCACAACACCAGCCTGAAATTCACGATTCTTTCACGCCCTCCGTACAGTCATGATTCGGCACCTTCAGATTTCTGGTTGCTCCTAAAGTTGAAGGAAGTATCGACAGATCAACATTTTTCATCAGACACCGAAGTTTTGACTGCTGTTCGCAATTGGATCAACAGTAAACAAGAAATTTTTTCATGGGCGAAATGAAGAAATGGATTCAGCGTTTGAAGAAATGTGTTTATGTGGACTAAATGTTGATTATGTGGAAAAAAATTATAAACATTGGTCGTACAATAAATTTACTTCCTTTGAGAGTGGTTTCATTATTTTGTCTTTTCTTATTCTTATTTTATAGAGTTTGCAGACCTTATTGATATACACTGCGCCAAAAAATTATCGAGACACTAGAAATTTAGCAAATATCCCACATTTAACGCGGAAGAAAACCTTTACTCGGACAAAAGCTACATCCTATTCAAAAATTACTTAAATTAAAATCTCATTTTTGAGTTCTTTTTAATTTTTTCCCCCAAATTTAAGAAAAATTGCGAAAATAATTAACAAAAAAACAAAAAAAATAAAAATAACAAGAATTACTAATGCGTATTGCTTCCTCTGGCTGCAATAATAGTTTTATGGCATGCTTGAAATTAAATTTCTAATTAAACGATCATCCAACTGTTCCCAACCTTCTACCAAAGCTTCTGATAATTTTTCTAAAGTCTGAGAACGCCATAAAAGTGAACGAACGCGCTGTTCCAACCTGTCCCATATATGCTCAATGGTATTGAGGTCAGGACTTCTTGCAGGCCAATTCAAAGTGAAAATGTTCACTTCATTAAGGTAATTCATAACCACATTAGCTATGTGTGGTTTTGAGTTAACGTGCATTAATTAAAAATCTTTTCCTATAAATGGAACAAAAGGAACAACATCAGGTTCCAAAATATTTCTTATATACCTATCCGCATTTACCACTTGTCTAACCATTATATATAAATCTGTACGTGCCCCTAAGTTTATTCCTCCCATACTATAACCGAACCACCTCAAAAATTTATTCAAGATTTAATGCTACACTGAGCATAACGTTCTCTTTGTCTGCTGTAAACCTTTACACGATTGTCAGATAAAAATAAACAAAATTTGGATTCATCTGTAAAACGAACTTTGTCCCACTCATTAAGTCCCCAATGAACATTATGTTCGGAAAATTCTAAACGTGCTCTACGGTGGTCCCTGGTAAGGAGAGGTCCTTTGGCTGGCACTTATGGTGTCAATTAATTCTTTCAACCTATTCCTCACAGTCTGAACGTGAATTTGTCGGTTATGTACGTTGGCTAACTCAATCTGGAGTATCCGCGGAGTAACAAACCGCCGTCGCAGGGTACACGATCTCAAAAAATGATATTTGTTGACTGTTTTCAGCCTTGTCCAGGTCTCCTTTTATAACTATGAAACCTTTGAATACAACTACTGATGGTTGAAGTATGGACATTTAGAATTCTGGCAACATTCCTAACACCTTGACCACTGTTGATTAAAGCGACTATTTGAGTCGTTTCTTCACTGCTCGAATGACGAGTTTGTCTGGTTGGACGATTCATTTTAATCAAAATTTAAAAAGTGTAAAAAAAATTTCACAAAACTTACCAAAATTTAACAGAATGACAATCTGTCAGAATTTTTTTTTAAATTATTGAAAAAAAAGAATAATGCAATAATGGTAAAACAGTGGTGACAGTTTTTTTTAGTTTAAATGTGTAAAATATATTAATTACACATTTTTGACCAAATCTCATGAAGCATTTGCAAATAGAACAAAAATAAGTGTTGCGATAATTTTTGGTGCAGGTATAATCCGCTCATATAATTCTACCTGCCCATGTCTGCAGACACATCTATTTAAATTAGTGTAAATCGATTTCTTATAACAAATTATAGCCTGGATACCGTCGTGTTAAGAC
Organism: Melolontha melolontha; assembly: GCA_935421215.2. Taxonomy (NCBI): domain Eukaryota; kingdom Metazoa; phylum Arthropoda; class Insecta; order Coleoptera; family Scarabaeidae; genus Melolontha; species Melolontha melolontha. The sequence continues at coordinate 8,810,853 of OW285244.1, read as the reverse complement.
TTTTACAATAACCCGATACATAAATAAATAAAAGTAAAGAGAATTACTTATTACCTTGGTACGTCGTGAATAACCGTCGCACATTGGTCTTTATTTGTACCAGTTCAAAGAAAGTTAAAATCTAATGAGTACAAAAAAGTAAATGAAAACGCTATCAGAAACCAAGATAAAATAAAAAAATGAGCAAACAAATGTTCAGAAATTAAACGTTTGTAAAGAAAATATATAAGTATATTTCATTAAAGATGCTAGCGTCGCACAAGGGATTTGAATAAATGTACTTACTAATATAATTTTACTGAAGAAATAAAGAAACATAATACAAAATAATATCATGGAATGAGAAGTGGAAAGTATTATCTATATTCTCAGACATTAATATAGGAACTAACCCAAATAAATCTATAATAAATGCACTTACTTGAAAGTAAGCCCCATAAATTCCCTGTTTAATTATGAAAAAATAAAGAAATACATTTTATTTTTTTTACATAACTTATCTAATAGCATTTTACAAGCATAAAAATAATCAATCTTATTTGCAAAATGAATCATTGCGAATCTCTTTTTAGATTATTAGTTATAAAACATGACTGGGAGATAGGAATATTGATACCGATATTCAAGAAAGGGAATAAACGGGACTGCGCTAACTACAGGGGTATTACTCTGCTTTGCAAGTTGGCCAAACTCTATGAATGGATACTGACCAAAAGACTAGAAAGAACAGTGGAAAGACAATTAGAAGATTTACAAAGTGGTTTCAGAAAGGGAAGAGGAGTTCAGGACCACACATTCACACTGAAACAATTAATAGAGAAATGTACCAATGACAATATATATGTGGCCTTTATAGACCTCAAGAAAGCCTTTGACAGCGTGCCAAGGGAACTAGTTTGGAACAGTCTAAGAAGGAGAGGAGTCGGGCAAAAATTAATAAACTGTATTAAAGCTATATATAAGAACACAAGAAATTACGTTAGAACCAGGAACACAAGATCTGAATAATTTGCAACGACGGAGGGATTAAGACAAGGAGGCAACCTTAGCCCAGTATTATTTAATATAATAATGGATGATGTAACAAAAGAAGCGAAAATGAAAGTTAAGAAAATGAAGGTGGGATACTACAACATGGAACCGGTAGAAATAGCAGAGAGCATATTTGCAGATGATTTGGTGATTTATGCGAAAAACAAGCTCAACCTTCAGCGTAATCTAGATATATGGGCAGAGGCGTTGCGAAAGAAGAATTTAAAAATAAACGCAGAGAAAACCAAAGTTATGGTAATAGGGAAAAAAGATGATGAATTACAAATAAAACTTGACGACACTAAAATAGAACAAGTAGAAACATTTAAATACCTAGGGGTGAAAATACACAAAACAGGAACCATGGAGGCAGAATTGAATGACAGGTTAGATGCAGCATCAGCACTTTACTACTCCTTGAACAATTCGTTCCTGGGAAGAAGAGAAATGTCAAGGAAAACTAAGACCTCAGTTTACAAAACTATATTTAAGCCCGTATTGATATACGGAAGCGAAAGTTGGACATTGACGAAACGAATGGAAAACAAAATCCAAGCAATGGAGATGAGGTTTTTAAGAGGAATAATGGGAATTACTAAGAGAGACAGAGTAAGAAATAGCAAAATAAGGGAAGAACTTAAAGTACGGATGCTGAAGGAAGATATACAACGAAATCAATTAAGATGGTTTGGACACTTGACAAGAATGACAGAGGAGAGAACAATAAGAAAAGTATGGCAAGCAAGAAGATATCAGAGAAGACCAAGAGGTAGACCTAGGAATTCGTGGGACAGCCAAGTGGAAGACATATTGAGAGCCAAGGGAATGTCAGGGAGAGAGGCGAAAAGAATGGCAATCAACAAGAAAGAATGGGCAAAGATGATGTACGGAACGAAATTAGAAAAAAATAATAATGATAGATTCTGATAGGCTGCACTGACTGATTTAATGTACTGTAACTTTAAGGAATTGTTAGATTTTTTATTTAACCTTAACACCTAACGGTAAATAAGGTATTGATAATATATATATATACATATATATATATATATATATATATATATATATATATATATATATATATATATATAGTTATAAAACCAAATACGAGATGTGTAGAATTGAACAATAGCAGTGATGTGAGCAAGTACTGCTGTGCAATAATCCAATGTATTTTCTTAGTTTTCCCCGACATTTCTCACGAATAAAATCGAACAAGAATGCGTTGTATTTCCTGTTTTCCTCCATAAAGGGCGCATATATGGATGTAGTTGCTTTAACTGATCGACCGACATTCTTGAGAAAATCTGTTCCTATTCGAAATTTCTTCGCTCATTCTTTTACCTTGTAATACGAAGAAAATCGCCGCTATACGCACAATCAAAACATTCTTTAATTAGACGTGGCGTCTGACCTTTCTTCCTTAAAAATCTTACAACGGCATGGTACTCCTCTATCTTGGAAATCAACGACGCCGTGGTATTCATTTAAGTGTTACTCGCATATTAATAATACAAGTCCGAAACTTTTACTTTGTTCTATTAAGATACTGTACAATAAGATACAACGATATACAGTGCTTCTCAAAAGCCCCCCCCCTCTTATCTTTGGAACGATTATACATACACATGTGAAATTTGGAAACTGAATATTATAGGTTATAAACTTCCCTACTAGTGATGATAGATGACGAAATCGTCATAGATGACGTCACAAGGCCATTGTGACCAATAATTTTAAATGGAACGCTACGCAAGCGACATCTCTTTTAAAAGGTATCGAAAAAACCTATTCAATGATACTAATTTTGTTTGTGTTTGAGGCAGTTTTAATGGCTCATTAGTAAACATAAAAATTTCAATTCCATTCAGTATAATATTAAATACAGATTTAAGAAACAGTATGTACTTAAAGAAATTGCTCGAAGTGACCTCCATTTACTTCCTGACAGTAAAATATCCTATTTTTAAACTCTTCTCGTACTTATTCAAATGTGTCTGCGGAAACAGCCTCACATTCTGCAAGAATACGTTGTTTTAAAACGTCAAATTGTCAAGTTAATACTAAAATTCCAAATTCAAGCTCCGCCTATGGTTAGTTGTCAAATAATCTGACGTTTTTGTTAGTCTCCAATATTCGACGTTTTTGTAATTGTCCAAGTTTTTGTACATTTAATAATTTGTGTATTGTTGATCGAACGTCTCACTGTTTTTACAGCTTATGGTACTTTTAATATTTTTGTACATTTTAATAATTTGTTAAACTGTTGTGAGTCGAAAGTTTAAGTGCTTCAAGAAGCGAAATGGTAGTGCTTTAGGTGATAAAGTAGCAGCGGTCCTAATTCTTGGTGAAACTAGACAAAATATTCATGCAGCAGAACGCATTTTTAATGAGAGGTTTCCCGATCGCCCCATTTCGAGGACTTATTTAAGGGAGCTTCTTCGTAAGTTTGAAACAACGGGTAGTATTAATGATGCGAAACGATCTGGCAGTCCACAAATTTCTGATGAGAAAAAAATTGATATACTGGCAGAAGTAAGAGTTAATCCTACTTCTTCGACAACTCAAGTTGCATCTACCTGTGAAGTTAGTCGAAGTACAGTACACAGGGTGTTGAAAAAATACAAATTTCATCCATACAAATTAAAAATGGTTCATCAACTCTCAGACGACGACCCAGACCGAAGACTAGAATTTTGTGAAAATATGGAAACTAAAATTAACCAACAGCCAGACTACGTCAAAACAATTTGTTTTAGTGACGAAAGTACTTTCTATCTAAATGGAAATGTAAATACACAGAATGTGAGGTATTGGAGTGATGCAAATCCTCACCTGTTTCGTGAAACACATACCCAATTTCCCCAGAAGGTGAATGTTTGGGCAGGTATCCTAGGAAACCACATCGTTGGGCCTCTTTTTTTAAATACTAATTTAACTGGTGAGGTTTATCTGGAGATGTTGCAAAACGCAATAGAACCGTTAATCCTTGAAATTTTGGAAGATAATCCAGATGAATTCGGCAATTTGGAAATAAAATTCCAACAGGATAGTGCTCCTCCACACTATTACGGTGCAGTAAGACGGTATTTGCATGAGGAGTATCCTGGTAGATGGATTGGACGACGAGGTTCAACGGAATGGCCACCTCGATCACCGGACCTCACACCTTTGGATTTTTTTCTGTGGGGGTACCTTAAATCGAAGGTTTACGCCACTGAACTTGACAATATTGACGTTTTAAAACAACGTATTGTTGCAGAATGTGAGGCTGTTTCCGCAGACACATTTGAAGAAGTACGAGAAGAGTTTAAAAATAGGATATTTTACTGTCAGGAAGTAAATGGAGGTCACTTCGAGCAATTTCTTTAAGTACATACTGTTTCTTAAACCTGTATTTAATATCATACTGAATGGAATTTAAATTTTCATGTTTACTAATGAGCCATTAAAACTGCCTCAAACACAAACAAAATTAGTATCATAGAATAGGTTTCTTCGATACCTTTTAAAAGAAGTGTCGCTTGCCGTAGCGTTCCATTTAAAATTATTGGTCACAATGGCCTTGTGACGTCATCTATGACGATTTCGTCATCTATCATCACTAGTAGGGAAGTTTATAACCTATAATATTCAGTTTCCAAATTTCACATGTGTATGTATAATCGTTCCAAAGATAAGAGGGGGGAGGGGACTTTTGAGAAGCACTGTATGCAATCCCTAGAGACAGGGCGCAGCAGGCCGAAATTACGATGCACCATATAAATAGTCTATAACATATGTTTTTTGTCGTTGAATTGTGACGCAATTATTTCAATATTACAGTTAAATTGCTTTCTCCAAGGACGTAGATAGAAGCGTGAGGAGTTTCTATCATTTATTTTATTTATTAGTTAACATTGCGTGGGATAAATAAAATACGGTGATTTATTTCCTTTTTTTTTCATTGTTTTAACTGTTAATTACATAATTACATACTTCGTAATTTTTGTAATAGATCCTGTTTAATATCGTTTCATCGAATCTACTTCTCCCCATTATTTTGACGTAAATGTCCAGTGAATTTCGTTAAGTTTCAATAACTTACACACATATTTTTAATTTTCATTTATTTAGATCTAGAACATTGTTTAAGTTACTTTTTCAAATATGATATGGAACAACGTCGAGAATGGCATCGTGAAACAATGGCGAGTTGGATTAAGGGTCATACTGATTGTATGTCCATTGCCAGTGATTCCGAAATTTATAGAAATCGCACTTAAAACGTCACTTAGCATCGCAAACACATACACAGAAATTAGAGCCGTTGGAATTTGACAATTTTAACTGTGAAACTTTAATGGCGGCAAATATTCCATTAAATAAACTTAACAATCCCAGCTTCGAAACACTTCTACAAAAATATACTGGTCGAAATGTTCCTGACGAATCCACCTTACGCAAATATTATGTTTCTGAGTGCTACACGAAAGCAGTAGAATGCATTAGAAGCCATCTTTCAAACCAGTACCTATTGATAAGTGCCGACGAAACTGTCGATATAGTAGGACGCTGTTAGGTAAATGTTGTAGCTGGTGTAATACATCCAACTATTCCATATAACGCATATGTAATAGAAACAAAAGTTATAAATACAGTTGATGCGGGAACAGTAGCTAAAACCATTTACGAGAATATGCACCAAATGCTTCATTCGGACGACAAGTACAAAGATAAAATACTTTTATTCGTCACTGAAAGTGCAGCATGTATGTTAAAAACAGGCAGACTATTAAACGAAACATGTCCTAATATGCTGCATATTACTTGTGTAGCACATGCTCTCCACAGAATCTGTGAATATATCAGAGACACCTTTCCGGAAGTTGATAGACTTGTATCCGCTTTTAAAAGTTTTCAGAAAAACACCATTGAGAGTAGCTCTTTACAGGGAAAAACGTCCATCTTTGTCACTGTCTCCTTCTCTAGTAATAACTAGATGGGGAACATGCTTGGGAGCTACTAGTTTTTATGCAGAGAATTTCGATAATTTACAAAATTTCGTTACATGTTTAAAGGACGATGCTCAAAGTATTTCTGAGTGCAAGGAACTAATACAAATTCCAAATTAAAAAAATCAATTGTATTTTCTTCAGGAACGCTTTGGGAATTTGCCAAAACTAATCACTTATTTTGAAAATCAAAATCTCAAATTAAATTATGGATTAACCATATTAGATGTGGCTATTAATAATTTGAAAATAATTCCAAGTGACTTCGGATGTGGCCTTCGGCAAAAGTTAGACGCAGTTTTTAATAGAAATCAAGATTTAAAACATTGCGGTAATTGTGTGTGGGGACAATGCCTCAAAATCTAACTGCTAAATACCCTGAAATAAAAGAATATTTCCAATGCACCCGATGTAGAAAGGATGTTTTCTATCTACAAGGATGTATTTCATTCAAAGAGAACAAATTTTACAGAAGAGAACCTTGAGAAAGTATTGCTAGTTAATATTAATACTTCTGTACTCAACTTGAACTACAAAATAAACAAATAAAAATGTATTTCATATTTTATAGATCACCACCTGTTTGTTTTCCAATTATATAAATAAAATTAAAAACTCTTAAAAAATACAAACTTTCAATAGTTCAAAGATGCACAACTTCAGTTACTAATTTATTGTCCTTACAACTCATATACATAACATTAAAAAGGAATCTTGGCAGGAACTATAGGAACAAACTTCAAGTTAAATAATAGTTTGTTTCTAAAAGGCGCCTAAGATTTTAGTGATTTTGAGATTTTTATGTTTACATTCGACCACCGACAATCGTTTAGTGCTAAAAAGAATTAAGTCCGGATGCCACCTATAGTGTTTACACATTCACTTGAAATAAGTTTAGTGCAAAAAGGACCCAAGTCCATGAACTTAGTACCTTTTACAATTATTAGCATAGGTACAGCACTGTCTATACCTTATTATGACAGGAGTCATTCTTGTTAGATTCGTTGACAAGTGTAGTTTGTTTTGCAATTTATAAAAGTATTATGGAGAACAAAGGTTCAGAGAATCTGCTAAGTGGACACAGTGAGGGCGATAATGAAAGTGATGTCGAAGCAGGAGAATAAGGAATGATGGTAATGCTATAAAGAAGACGAAAGTGAAAGGAGTAGAGCACAAGAATCATATAGGGAAGGTTGTGCCCACCAAAACTGTTGTAGAAAATTGCAGGAAAATATGTCTAATGATTCTAATTGATTTACTGATATATTACTGCTTGTTTAGATGTCGTTTAAAGTACTTTGTTAATCTCACCGAAACCAAGAGAATGAATGTTTTCAACAAATTTTGCAAACTTTTAGAAGATCAACAGGATATTTGCCTACAAGGATTTATTGCAGTTACTAATGTTGCCAGGCACAGAAAACGTAAAAAAAAAATGGAAAACTGAGGCAAAACTTACTAAACAATTATAGTGGGTCTGTGTTTTATTTTATATCAAAGAAAATATATTGTAGGAGAGAATTACTTCAAAATCTATACATCTATTAGTCTATTACGTCTTATACAAGTGTACGAAATTAATCTTTAGTTCAATTACACCTAACGTTTTATGGTGACATAATTTCTCATTCATCAATTAATGTAATGTTATTTACTGAAAAAAAAATGGGAAAATACAGCTGTCCAGAAATTAAACAGATCATGGCTTTCTGCACTATCATCAACATCATCATCAATATGATCCGGAGAATGAAATTCTTATAAACAAACAATCTATTTAAAGATATGCCGCATATTTGTTCCATATTTTTAAACGATTAAAATTCCTTGGGTGTTTCATATGAAATGAAATGATGATGACACATTCGCTAAGCTATTAAAATTAAATTAAGAAAAAAACAACCATAAACAATCTGCTTTTTCAATCGTCTGCTGACCAGTCAGAATGCAATTAATTATGGCACATTTTTCCTTGTAAATATTTTTTCGCGACACGTGGATTTTAGTCTGCAATGTACATGTGCGCGTGTTGAAAAAAACGGCCTTAAGTATACGACGCTTGTGCATAAATAATAATTATATAAACATTTTTTAATAACTGTTATAAAACACTTTGTAAACAAACTAAAAAAAAAATAAAAACATCTTAACACTATTATGTCTTAATTAATCATTGATAGTGTTTTACAAAACTAATTTTTATTGTCAATAGAACTACTTAAAACGCGCCGATTGCATATCACAATATAAAATGTATGACATTGACATTGTTCCTAATTGAATAGACGGACAATTTCTGCTAGGTCAGTGCTTTGTCGAAATCCATATACGATAAATCTATTTTAATCCTAATTCTATCTTATATCTCATGGTTTAGTCCATGAACATTGGTTTTAGAACGTATAAAGAAAGTACGTTTCACAACAGATTTTTGAACATGGTGTATTAATTATTCTTAATGATTAAAAATGGTTTCAAAATGAGGTACTAACGACCTCATAGAAAATGTCCCTATCGTAAACCGACCCCTCGGTCGGTGATTATTGCCTTTTACCTGGACCGGGGACTCGAGAATTGGTCACCATAATTTTGCACGTAAAAAGCGGATAACTACCAAGTAATATTAATGAAACTGTATGATGCAAAGATCCAAAAACAAGAAGAAAAATTTTACATTAATTAGTTAATTATAAATAAATATAAATAATGAAGGAATTGCAGTTATTGTATTTTGTTTTTGTGGGTATTTGTAATACTCGAAAGGCCGATTGTATATTTTCCCATCAATGAGATTGTTCATCAAGAACAATAATAGTTAATTAATACTATTAAATACTTCATAAGTTATTAACAGTAATTAATATTTTTTATTATGTCTGATTTCGACTAAAGAAACAAGCGACGAAATACGAGAGCGTGAATGAATTCGGCACTATTGGAATGAATCCCTACTTACGGCGATCGTCTGTTTTTACCTGCTTTTCTGAGAATGCCCACCGACAGCGGTTCCTTTTGGAAAGTCCCATTGTAAATTCCTTTGCAGAAGCCCGAGATGTAAATTTGTCCACCAATAAAATTGCCGCAAGCAACTTACCACCCTGACATCCCCACTAATTTTAAACTCTTATTTATTCGAAAATATCGACGTCTTTAGTTCTCTCGAATAGTCTTCGAAGACACCTCGTGGTTTCTCGAAGATTATTGCGATTATAATTGTTTTGTGTTAAAAATGCCGAGATTACCTGGGCAAAGAGAATCTCCTCCAGAACTGAGAGGGCAAATCCTGGGAATGGCTGCTGCGGGTTTAAACCGAAGAGTAATTGCCGAACAAGTAGGATTATCGGTAGGTAAAAAAAAATAAATACGATTTTCTATTGGTGAGTACTAAATTAAGAATGCTATTGACTTATGTTTCTTTTTCATTAAATAGGTGAAGCAAGTTGGCCGATGGATTGCGCGCGGGAACGAGGTCGGGGATCGCCCCTTACGAACAGTTCATCCTGGCCCGGCACGGAAAACAACTCGTGAGCAAGATCGTGCTATGTTGGATTTGGTCGCAGAAAATCCGTTGACCAACGCTGTCTTAATTAAAGAAGCTAAAGGTGTTACCGTTTCTACCGAAACCGTTCGCAGAAGACTGAGGGAGGCGAATTTAAAATGTCGGACACCGGCTAAAAAAATTATTATCACGCCAGAATTGGCAGAACGCCGCTTACAATTTTGCAAAGAACATTTAAATAGAAATTGGCAGAACGTCATTTTTACCGCCGAGAAAACGTTTTCTTCAAGCCAAGACGTCGGTCAAAGTTTATGGCGAGTGGATGGCACCCGCTTCGAACCGCGGCATGTGGTTGCTAACCGAAGAAGTAGCAGAATAAGCGCTGGTTTCTGGGGTTGGATGAGCAACGCCGGGCCAGGGGAAGTGGTCCAAATCACGCCACCTAATTTTAACGCGAGGCAATATTTGGGAGTTTTAGAGAATGTGATGTTACCATCAGTCGGGGCGATTTATCCTCCAAACGAAATGGACCAACCTATAGTGTTCGTCCAGGACAACTGTCCGATACACCGGGCAAGAATCGTGGACGACTGGTTCGGAGTTCGAAATTTTAAGATGGCCTGCTAGATCCCCGGACCTTAATCCAATAGAAAATTTGTGGGGAAATATAGTTACCCATTGGAGGCGAGTCATTAATGATGACGTCCAAGAAAGGACTGTAGAGGCATTGGCAGGACATGTCCACCAAGTTTGGGAATCTTTTCGATTTTCTGAAATCTGCCAAAATTTGGTAAATAGTATGCCACGTCGTTTGGCAGACTGCATAGAAAACAATGGGTATTACACCAAATATTAATTACTGTTGATTTATTTAATTTAATTTTTATTTTCTTTTTATTTTAATTTTTGTTCAATTTTTGTTCAAATTTTTGTTCTATTTGTATTCTATTTTTATTCTATTTTGTTTGTATTAAGTTTTCATTTATTTTTTATTTTGTTTTTATTTTTTTTATTTTTATTATTATTTTTATTTTATTTTTATTGAATAAAAGTATTTTTATTTTATGTATATTTGAAATTGAAGCTATGCTCGACATATTTTTATTTTTCTAATTCTTGTTTTTAGTTTTTAGTCGATTTATTTGATTTAATAAATTTATTCATGTCTCTAGTACTTTTACTTCTATGGCCTCTTTTTCCTCTAGTATTCTTAGACAGTTTCAAAATTCTATTTTCTTAAAATTAGAAGGAGAATTTCAGTTGAGTAAACGAAAATTACAGGAAGAATGTTACTGTTTGGTTTCATTTTATTAGCTCGAAAAAACGTGTTCCAAAATAAATTTATGAAGTATTTAATTGTATTAATTAATTATTATTATTCTTGACGAACAATCTCATTGATGGGGAAATTTACAATCGGCCTTTCGAATAATACAAATAACCACAAAAACATAATACAATAACAACAATTCCTTCAATATTTATATTTATTTATAATTAACTAATTAATGTAAAATTTTTCTTCTTGTTTTTGGATCTTTGCATCATACAGGTTCATTAATATTACTTGGTAGTTATCCGCTTTTTACGTGCTAAATTATGGTGACCAATTCTCGAGTTCCCGGTCCAGGTAAAAGGCAATAATCACCGACCGCGGGCTCGGTTTACCGGAATGTACCAAGCTTTGCAATTGAACGAAATCTGCAAGTACCCTGTGTATGAGCAGCGTTATTGTTGGACAATGTTATATCAGAAAGTACAAAAGAACAGTATAAAAGAAAAACGTTTTGAACAAGATGATACCATACAGCTCCATGGGTACATGTAAATTGGGTCCCGAGCAAATAGACGTCCAAAAATATCATGTAAATTCGGTCTCGTAATTTTTCTTTGCCTGATAGTGCATGTGTAAATTCGGTCCCGGCTACCCTTGGGTAAACACAAACAGTGAAAGCATATACATTTAATGAAATGCAAAGTAAATTACAAAAATACTAAAATTAAATCTAAAAATTTACAATTACCTTAATTTTTAACGCCACAGTGAAAAGATGTACATTTAATGTAATGCAAATAGTTTGCGGTCTGTATGCTTCAATCATTTTCGTGATAAACTTTTGACGGTTTTTAACTTTACTGTTATGTATTTTAGAAATCAAATGTACACTTTGTAATTTTACATAGGTTCCAATTGAAATTTTTTACGTTTTTGTAAAAAAATTAATATATTGGGGTGAGCTTTATAAAAGGAATCCTTGAAATGTTGGGATCGAATTTACATATCGATAAAGAAGCTTTAAATTTACATATTTTATTTATGATCTGCCGGGGCCCAATTTACCTCATATAATGGACATACCTAATTAATATTATTTCATTTACTTTTCAATATGTTTTTCCGAAACCTGGCGTGCCAGAATATATTTGTTGTTATTAACTTATTACTATTGCTAGAACTATAAACGAAACGAAAATTGTACACAATTTCTAAAAAAAAATTAAAATTTGTTGACCAGTTGCAATATTTCGTCCGTAAAACAGAATCGGATTAGACATCTCGTTTACGGCTTAGCACTAATTCAAACATGCGACGTAAAAAAATATAATACTAAACAGCTATTGCGTTATATACTTTATAAATAGAGATTTTATTTACACAATAAATACGGAAGAATAATACTTGTATGCCAACGAAGAGATACTGCCAATATAAACAACGAATGCATGATAAATTCAGAATATAATTCTCATAAATCGGCAGTGATCTATTTTGTTACACGATATTGCAAGACCCCATATATCATAAATATGAAACTAAAATTCTACACGTTGAATTTCTGGGAGAATAATACCAAATAGGTAATTTAACTCATATATGTCTTCAATTAAAACAAGTACAACAATACGTGAAAGACATAAAATTGAGAAAATCTCCTGGACCTTGAAGGATACACCCGGAATTTATAAAATATGGACCTGAAAAGCTGCTAAGAATACTAAAGTCTTTATTTTAAAGATGCTTAAATGGCGAAGAAACGCCGATTGACTGGAGAACTTCCTATATATCGACCATTTATAAAAAAGGTTCAAAAGACAATCCCAAGAATTACCGAGATATAGCAGTCATTCCAACAATAGGAAGAATATATTCCCGGATTCTTAGAACTCACTTTGAAGATCAGCAACCGGAGGGAGAAGCGGGATTCCGGGCGGGAAGATCTACGACGGACAACCTTTTACTTTGAAAATAACATTAGAAAAGCGAACTTAGCGAAATAGAGAAACACATATAGCTTTCATTGATCTTGAAAAAGCTTACGACAGTGTCCCAGTATCACAGTTATGGAAAACAATGGAAAAGCTCTACATTAGACCAACATTAATTAGGGCCGACCAACAATATTACAAAGAAAATTATACTGCAATCAAAGTTGGAACATCATTGACTGAATCCTTTAACACCACAAAGGGACTCAGATAGGGGTGTTGTCTGTCGCCTACCTTATTTAAAATATATCTAAACCAATCCCTAAAAGGCTAGACACGCACATGTAAGAACATGTGTCTGTAAGTTGGTGATGGTATCCTATATTTTTCGCGGATGATCAGGTAGTAATCGCAGAAGACGAGCAGGATTTGAGTTATATGGTCAGAAAACTCAATGAAGAGTATCGGGGTCTTAAAATAAATCTGAGTAAATGTGAATACCTCATTGTAGGCAGCGATAAAAACGACAACCTACCTTTGGAAAACGAAACAATAAATAACGTTGACAAGGTTAAATATTTAGGAGTAATTTTCAATAAGCAAGGAAACAGCAAAGACGAGATCCAGGAAAGAATTACAAAAGGTAGGAAAACTATTGGAGCACTCAATTCCAAACTTTGGGAAAAAAACATTATACGAGACGCAAAACTTCGTATTTACAACTCAATTGTTAAGAGTATTTAGACATGGTTCAGAAGTATGAGATTTAAGTAAAACTAATAGAAGGAAGCTGCTGGTCACAGAAATGGATTTTTTAAGAAGCTGTCGAATATTGAGACTCGAAAGGATAAGAAATATAGAAATAAGAAGGAGGATGAACATCGAGAGAGATATTATTGACGACATAGAGAAAAAACAATTGGTTCGGACACACAAAAAGAATGAATGATACGAGATGGCCAAGGAATGTGTTAAAATGGACACATCCAGAAAAGCGAAAGAGAAGAAGACCAAGAAGTTGGAGAGAACCTATAACGAAGCTATGGATGCAAGAAATTTAGAGGAAGACATGTGTTACGACAGAAGGATATGGAAACTAGGGACGGAGAGGCGGCGACAGCTGTAGATAATCCGTATATACATATAAAATCCAAACCATTCATCATATTTACCAGATTTATCTTAAATTATTTATTTATTTTTTTTAATATTTGGTCGTCTTCTTAAAATGAAAAAGTTTATTAGTAGGCTTTGGATAATTATGCATTTGCATAAGTGAATATGCAAATGAATATTTTATGTAAGTGCATATTTTGAAACTTTTTTCATTGTAAATGCATATTTGACGATTTTTTCAGCAAAGTATTATTTTGAAATAGTCTATGACTTCACATAAATATTTAATGTTCTTGTTAGTATAATTACACTTTTGCGATTTCACTTGTTTGTATGTCTACCGGACATACGTAGTATTTCTTAAAACTCTTTAGCATTAAGCCATTTCGCATACTAAAATAACACCCATTAACTGAATACCAAACGCAAACAGACACTTTTTAGCAGACAATTAAATAATCTTCTAAACCATTGAATAGGTAGGCGAAGTGAATAGCAAGTTAAAGCTGGATTTACTATAAACAGCCATCACAATAGTTAGTGTTTTGAAACCACAATACTTGGAAATATTAAGAGGATTATGGGGGATTACCCGGGTAATCGAACAACGAGAAATAAACATAGTGGGGATTTCCTTAAGTTTACCAAGTCCTTTTACATTCCAACAATCTGTTTTAGTCGTGTACTAGTTATATATAGTATTAACATCAATAGTATTAACATCCATTAAGATTCCTAAATAAAAAGTGTGTAAGTGCAATTTTAAGTGAATTTATGAAGGATTATAATGATTTTACCATAGATGGGCGTCTGTTATTTTGTAAATACAACTGCGAAGTTCATGTTACGGCGACAGAAAAGTTTCAAGTCACTCCGACATTGACCTAACCGCAGGGTATTCGGTGAAGAATTTTGTACAGCCTTTATTTGCGCTAACATTCCGTTAACTAAATTAAAGAGTCAAGTTTTTCGCAACTTTAAGGACAAGTATGCAAAAGAAAATATTCTAGATAAATTGACGTTAAGAAAAAATGACATTTCTGAGTTATATAGAACAACACTGAACAAATTAAAAGGAAAAGCAAATGATCATTCTATTTGGGTGAAACAACCGACGTAGAACAAAGATGCATACCAAATTTTGTATTTGGTAATTAGGAGTTAATGAAAAAAAAAGATAAATCACATCTGCTGACTTTAAAAGCGCTGGACAAAGTCAATCGTTCAACAGACGTTGTTTTTTTCAACGATTCTCTAAGTTTATTGTGGCCGTCTGGGATTTTATACGAAAAAGTGCTACTAATTTGTAATGATGCTGCACCATATATGTCCAATGTAATGCGGGGACTACAGATTTTGTACCCAAACATGATACATTTGACTTGTGTAGCGCATGCTTTACACCGAGTAACTGATTTAGTTCATACTCTTTATCATTAATATACTGATATCGTCTATGAAAAAGATTTTTCTTAAAGCACCAACTCATGTTCAGAGGTTTCGAGAAACTGCAGGGGACATTGCACTTCTACCCGCGCCAATCATTACAAGATGGGGAAGTTGGATCGACACTGCTGTATATTACGCTGAACCTTTTAAAATTCTGAAGAAAATAGTTAATAAATTCGACCCTGAAGAAACGCAGTGCAGTGGAGAAGCACATATTGTTCTGAGAAAAACAAATATTCGAGAAGATTTCATTTTTATTCGAGCTAATCTGGCGTGTATTTCGACTGCAATCTCTACGTTAGAAACTAATAACAAAAGAATTACCTTTACAAGTCAGCATTGAAATAATAGCAAATATAGGAGATAAACGTTTAGCAAAATTCCGTTTAATTGATTGATGATACTGGACGGGCTGTTCCGGTTCCGTTGACGTTGCTTCGTCGCTCGTTCCCTTTGATTACAGCTCGACTAATAATGAACTCACCGCGCACAAGGTGTAAGTTTGTATACGCTTTCTTATTTTTTCTTCGGTGAAAGGTTAGTTTTTGAATAAATGCAATTGATCTAAATATATTTATTTACACTAATTACACCTATTTTTAAATATACAACAACTTAAGCTATTTATCTTATGAGTATGACTGCTGTGATACTTTGTGTCTTGTAATTAATTAAATGAATCGGTACTGTTTGAATGACTTTATGTTTGATGATATATAAAAGAGACTGATATACTTAAATGAATAAACTGACTGTCTATGTTGAGACAAATTAACACTCTGATGAGTGTTTGATTACTCGGTAAATGAGGAGTTTACCCCGATAAAGTTATAAACGCGAAAGAACTTGTTTGTGTGTTAAACTTGTAGGTAAGACTGACTTGAGATTGAGATTTTTGTGATAAAGAAAACTCCAAATGAAAAATTCAAAATCCCCACTATACCATGATTGGTAGAAACTGTTCAAAGAGGCGTTCTCAATTGAACTTAAAATATGGGAAAAACTGTCGGTGAGTTTCTTTGACTATAGAATATATTGCATTGCCGTAATAAACCAGCGATTATAAACGTTTCACCAGTTCACCATTTAACAAATCCTGGGAAGTTCAGACAGTAAAACCAAATGTTTTGGATGTTCCTTGAACTACCAAGATCCAATTATTGTAGGTACCTTGAATGGAAATACTGTAATACCGCGTACATGTTGGGATTGACGGAATTATATGATACAAAGAACCCACCATTACTGGTAATAAAAGATCTTTGAATTTAACTAGATAGTATATGGATTATTGTTCTGAAAGGCAATATAACTAGACCCTGATTGTATACATAGTTTAAAGCTGGCAAAAGAATATAAATTTGACCTCGTGTACAATTGCCCCTAAGAGTATCCGGATCGAACCAACCGCTTTATGTAAATATGATGGGCCGCAGATGATAAAACTAAGACATATACCGTGTGATACATGAGCCTGCATACTGAATTTAATTTGATTATAATTAAAAATTGTACGTTATTATACTTAATCGAAACCTAATAATTTCTTAAATTAATTTAAAAATACTTAATATTAAAGTGATATGAAAGGATCCTGCATGTATCCTCAACAGATACAATAAATAAAACGCAGTGCTGTCAAAAAACACGGGCTATTAACAACTGAAGAATATCAGTAAAGTGTTGCGAAATAAAATAACCCTTAATTTAGAAAATGAACATTTAAATGCCAGTGACATTGTAAAATATGAACTTGTACCAACAGTGTCGTGTGATGTCAACAGAACATCACGTTATAGTTCTATAATTTCAATAATGTGTGTTTTAACTGGAAAATAAAAATGTCTTAATATAAAAAATTGCTATTTATTTTTTAAAAATCGATGTTTAGTGCATATTTAAGTGCATATTCTGAATGTTCGGATATTCGGATATTTAAAAGAATGGTACCTATGTCTTTGTTTGTTGTTGCTAGAATTGTCTTTAAAAAGATGGAAATTGTTTTGATTAATACGAAAGTAAGCTGAAAAATTCTACAATTCTAAAAACTAACTATGAGATGGCGCTATGTAAAAGCAATCTTTGACACTATTGTATAGCTTGATGTTTCAATGATATACGCGTTAAACTTCATGTCGATCTGTCAATCTGTCAAGTAGTTTGTTGTGTACACTCGTTCAAAGCAGAGTACTTTTGCCGCTTCTTAAAAATGGACAATATCGAAATTCGCGCAGTGATTAAATACCTGTGGAAAAAGTATTCTTCGCCCAGAGAAATTCATGTTGATATGGTAAATGTGTTAGGCGAGGAAGCTCCTTGTTTTAAGACCGTTTGCAAATGGGTGAACGAATTTAAAAAAGGTCGAACGAGCGTAAATGACAATCACCGTTGTGAACGTCCTAAAACAGCCACTTCTGCAGAAAGTGTGCAAAAAGTTTTGAAATTTGTGGAAGCTGATACACATTGCAAGATATTTCTGAGGCTACACGCATCTCCAGAGAACGAGTGTCGTAACTGTTTAACTGTTGAATTAGACATGTCTAAGCGGTGTGCTAGATGGGTGCCGCGTTTACTAACAACACAGTAAAAACTCAAACGCGTGGAATGTTCTACAGCCATTTTGGAGCGGTTTCGGCAAAATCCAACATATTTTTTGCGCAAATTTGTGCCGTGCAATGAAACTTGGGTCCACCACTACACAACAGAAAATAAAGAGCAATCAAAACAGATGACTAAATGTGGTGAACCGGCTCCAAAAAATGCTAGTCAGTCTATCGGCAGGAAAGGCGATGGTTTCCGTTTTCTGGGATGCGAAGGGAATCTTGCTTATCGACTACCTGCCAAAGGGACAAACGATTACTGCACTATACTATTCTAAACTTTTGGATCGATTGAAAGCAGCTATCGTCGAAAAAAGACCCGGAAGAAAGCATAATAAATCACTTTCAATCAAGACAATGCTCCAGTTCATACGAGCGGAATTGTCAAAGAAAAATTGGCCAAATTAAATTTGCTTCGGACGAGGAGCTGATAGCTGCCGTTGACCACTATTTTGATTAGCTCGAGGAAAATGAGTACTGTGAAGGCATAAAGAAACTTGAGCATCGACTAAATAAATGTATTGATCTTGAGGGAGATTATATCGAAAAATAAAACACATTTCACTGAAATATTGTTTTTTGTTATACTTTAGTTACCGAATTTTTCAGCTTACCCTCGTAGATAATTACTTTCTAGAAGCTAAATAACTTTAAATTTTACCCATCATATCCAATATCTCATGCACGCCAACCTAATAGAATTAATCCATGTCATTTTCTTTATATTCTATTGCCTTATTACTTACAACTCGGTCAATTAATTCTGGGAATTACATTGTTCATTCAGAACATTGTATATGTATTCTAATTCTTAGACACCCAAAATTGTTAAGAGTGATTAATACATATGATTCAGATAAATGAAAGTATACAAATAAAATTAAATATTAAACTACATTCTGCACAGATAACGTACTTAATTAACTAATTATTAGTTAATAAAATACTAAATGATTGTTAAGAAAGATGTTAAATATTTAGTGCGCTATTTGGAAGCATGAATAATGTAATTATTGGTTTATAATGTAATATTATCAGCTTGTTACATACATATCGTATTAATTGTAAACATTACCTTATCTAACATGAATAAAACCGAAAAATTGAGAAGGAAGATTATAAAATATTGCAAAATTCATTTACAAATTTCCTTTGATGATAAAGTACTAAATAGCATACTAAAAAACAGTTTCATAAGTCATAAGTAGAGCTGAGGATGTTTGCGGTACGGCAGGACCGTATGTATTGCATCCCCACATTTAACTATTTATCTAAATATTCTCTGAAATGATTTGCCGGATCTCATAAATTAATAGAGTGATATTTTAGTATGCACTGGATATTGTTATTATACAAAATCATAATAGCCATTTGTATTTATGGATCATAAATAATAATACGCATGTATTTGTATTTGGTTGTGAATTCAATTTAAACTTAAAACGAATCGTAATATTTTAACGACAAGCCGTCCTTACAATACATGCATTCGAGACAAAGTGTGCAACTCTACGAATAACTTCCATAATTGATCGAAAATGGACATTTTGGAGCTGAAGTAAAGCCCCTATTCTTAGAAAATTTTATTACTGTCGTTAAGAACTATTATTATAAACAACAAAGGCCTTTTATTAGTGTTGAAGTTTTAGTTTCATTGAATTTCCATGTTGTAAGTAGTCAATTGTAAAGTGTTCATTCACAATATTCTAAAACAAGGTGTAAATTTAACTAAAATCCAGAAAAACACATTCTGATAATATATTACTAGATTAGAAGCTGTGTTTATTACTATTTATTATATTATTTTTATAACCAAATGCAATAAAAGCTACGAAAACAAAAGAAACCTCGATTTATTAAAATCTTGTCACACAGCCTTTCAAAGCCTGGCAGCACATATTTTGCATATATTTTATATATACTACCTACTTGAACTAGGTGAATGAAGTTAGAAGTTAGAAGTTATAACTTCTAACTTCATTCACCTAGTTGAAGTAGGTAGTATATATAAAATATATGCAAAATATGTGCTGCCAGGCTTTGAAAGGCTGTGTGACAAGATTTTAATAAATCGAGGTTTCTTTTGTTTTCGTAGCTTTTATTGCATTTGGTTATAAAAATAATATAATAAATAGTAATAAACACAGCTTCTAATCTAGTAATATATTATCAGAATGTGTTTTTCTGGATTTTAGTTAAATTTACACCTTGTTTTAGAATATTGTGAATGAACACTTTACAAATTGACTACTTACAACATGGAAATTCAATGAAACTAAAACTTCAACACTAATAAAAGGCCTTTGTTGTTTATAATTATAGTTCTTAACGACAGTAATAAAATTTTCTAAGAATAGGGGCTTTACTTCAGCTCCAAAATGTCCATTTTCGATCAATTATGGAAGTTATTCGTAGAGTTGCACACTTTTTCTCGAATGCATGTATTGTAAGGACGGCTTGTCGTTAAAATATTACGATTCGTTTTAAGTTTAAATTGAATTCACAACCAAATACAAATACATGCGTATTATTATTTATGATCCATAAATACAAATGGCTATTATGATGTCCATTTTCGAGCAATTATGGAAGTTATTCGTAGAGTTGCACACTTTTTCTCGAATGCATGTATTGTAAGGACGGCTTGTCGTTAAAATATTACGATTCGTTTTAAGTTTAAATTGAATTCACAACCAAATACAAATACATGCGTATTATTATTTATGATCCATAAATACAAATGGCTATTATGATTTTGTATAATAACAATATCCAGTGCATACTAAAATATCACTCTATTAATTTATGAGATCCGGCAAATCATTTCAGAGAATATTTAGATAAATAGTTAAATGTGGGGATGCACTTCATACGGTCCTGCCGTACCGCAAACATCCTCAGCTCTAGTCATAAGACACGTTTTAAAGCACGAATTCCAGTTTAAAAACGAGTTTTTTAATGAATGAATGCTTTAATGTCTTATGAAACATGTTTTTTATACTATTTTTTACAATTAGCTTTGTTAATGTATTTTTTAAGAGAAAATGAGAAATTTGATAATCTAGGGAATTTAATGATAGTTGGTAACGTTCGCGTATGTTTAGAATAAAATTCAAATTTTTTAATTTAGTTGTCCATGGCTGACTTGAATTAACTTGACATTTGACTCTTCATAAATAAAATATTTGTTATTGTATTGTAAATATAATTGCCATACAATAAAATGTTTATTAATTGTCAGTTTAATCATAACCTTAAATTATCACTATGACTACTGACTTATAGACGTAGTGCCACCAACTTAAAACTGAATCCGCTAAATATTCCATGCTTTAATGATTTATTAAAGCACTCATTTTAAGTGCTTCAATAAGTCTCTTAGGAACGGTAATTGCGAAAACATTGTTAAGTTAGAGTCATTACATATATTTAGTTTAGATTTTATTTGTGCATACATATTAACGATTATTGTAAAAATATACATAGTTGAAAATAAGCATATTAACAAATAGTAAATTTTGATTCGCATACCTCAGTGGAATGGCCAAAACTAAATTCGTGACTAGTCTGTAACAAAACAAAATACATATTTTAATTATTTATTTAAAAAACTGTCAAATAAAAATCTAAAACTACAAAAATATATATATCTCAAATTCCTGGCTTTTAATTTTCGATTCAATAATCCTCGTATATGTATATGTATGAATAGAAAAAATGTGTGTAATTCGGCAAGGTTGACGGTCACAATCTATCCACCAGAATGTTATTAGATTACACAAATCAATATAGTAAAGTTGAATCAACTCAAGTTTAAAACTTGACAAGGTTATTTACACAATAATTGATTAGTTTTAAGTGTGCTAAGAAATTATATATTTTACTTGTAACCGGTTTGTAAGTTTAAAATACCAAAACCGTTTAAACATCGTATAATATTAAACTTGGCAAAAAAGTTATTTAAATGAAGGTGTTTTCAGGGTCGACCCATGCATTAAGCCAAATAAAGAAATTCAAGTATAATGAAATATTTTTGTTGAATTTTTGTTAAATAAACAGAGAAATATCACATGTTTCTAACTAAGAAAATATTTCGGAATACAAAACAACTTACATAAGTATTTTCTTGATAAAACTAGATGATAAGACAGTAAATGAATGATTGAGTAACCAAATATCTTCAGAGTAAATTGGTAATACGAAACACTGATCTAGGTAGGCGAAAGGGCACGTGGCAAATTAATCCGAGGTAAGTGGACATTAGACAGGAAAGGTGGATGAGGAAAATCAATGGTTTCAATTTTCTAAGTTAATCTTGCTTTAAGAATATCCCAACGAATATCCCATAGCTAATTATTAAATATATAAAATTAAGTACATACCTTTAGAATATATAAAACTGCTATAAATCTGAAGATACCAGAAAATACAGGAATATAAAAATTTACTCAATTTATAGGCAAATTCAAGAGAGATACTAGATTCTTCATCACCTTTTAGAAGTAACTTTCTACTTTGTGTATTCCTCGCAAATTGCCAAACCAAATGGTGTCATAAATAGATTAAATAGTTGAAATCCGGTGAATCTTATAATTATATGGTCGTAGGTGATAAAACACGATTTTCTTATTATAATATACCATGGAAACCCAGAAACAGCATCTTGATGTTTGAAAACAAAGGATCACCATCAAAACAGCTGTACGATGTTAGAAAGAAGACGATATTTTTTGTAAATCGTGAAATGATTGCGCAAATAATATTTAAAACTGTTATGTCTATGTGGTATGCTGAGGAATCTCTCCCTGAACTTTTGTTGGCTTTAAAAATGAATACCTGGTTTTTTCATTAAGACGACGTTTTTGTACATAAATCTTACTTCACACGAAAGCTTGTTGAGACATTAAGTTTACAATTATTAAATCATTCTCAGTATAACCCGCACTTTGTACCTATGCTACGCAAAAAAAAAAACACTTGAAAGTCAATTAATTTTCATAGATGGTGCGCTAAATGAAACTGTGTCCCAAGAAGATATAAATATAATAAATGGATAGTATTTTAAAAAGTATGTAAAAACTTTCTTAGTACCTACCATACATATCATTTATTTATTTATTTGTGCATAACAGGAATACAAAATTCCAAATAGTACAATCATTTTTCTTAAATAAAATAAAATAAAATGTGCACATTTATAATCATAATTAAGTAATAATTCTATCAAAAATCAAATCAAACTTATATAGATTGTTATATAATGAGTACAATATAAAGAAATACATATTGAAAATAGTTGACTGAATGTTGAAACTCCATTTTAAAGTAATAAAATAAACCAGAGCAGTTTCAAAGTTTTTTATTGTTCACTACAATACTGTTTCGCAAAACTTTGGCTTCATCAGGTGATGATAAACTGAACAATTTTACGTATATCTCAAATTTTCTTAAATAATTTTTTCAAAAAAACGCATTAAATTTTACAAAATTTCAAAGTTACTTTTATATAAGAAAGATACTACTAAAAATACTGTTCTGTCGAATATTTAGTGAACATGTCTGAACATGTCCATGCATGTTTCCTATGTCGGAGCACTTAAACCACGCCCATTTTTGCTCTGGAACCAATCAAATTATATTTGACTGTGTGGGTATATAAAGAGCTACACACGGCTCTTTCAAACACATTCTCACTGCGTCTTCTGATCCAGCAGTATTCCAGTTGAGATAACTTACGACGAAATATCGTCAAGCGAAGCCGGAAGAAATGGCCGGGCGAATTATCACATTAACGAAACTAATAGTGAATCCCAAATCGATTGAATTCTGGCCACCTGAACTAATTCAACAAACACAGGCAATAATTGATGAAACACACGCCGAAAGTGGCATACAACAACTTCTACAGACATCACCGAGTATCTTCGCTGTAGACCCGGATCAACCGAAAATACAAGTCAGGATAACAGAAAACAATACCGAACCACCCAAAGAAGAAAAAAAAACCCGCCGAACACAGAACAAGAAACAACCTGAAAACAAAACTGATGACTTTATATACCCGAAATTTACAAAGAAGCCGAAAACAGACGAAACAACTATACCGATCGAAACAAAAAATTCATACGACGCCCTCGAAACCAAAACCGAAGAAAAAATGGAAGAAGAAACAACCGAATTCACCCCACAGCCATCAACAACAGACAGCACACCCAGGGTAAGTGACAAAACAAACACCACACAAAACACAAACACCGAAACACGTAATACACAACACAAAATCGCACCAATAATAATAACAGAAAAAGACAAATGGGCACATATACGACAAATACTTAAAACACATAACATTAACACCGTACAAAACAAACTTGTGAAACCTGGTATTCACATCCAACCGAAAACTGACGAAGACTACCGTACACTTAAACACATACTCGACACAGAACACATTCAATTTTACACGTTTCAATTAAGAAGCGAAAAACCACTAAAGGTAGTTATGCGAGGCATTCCTACCTTTATCACTGACATAGACATTACAAACGACTTGACTGACCAAGGCTACCCGACATTAAAAATTAAACGTATGAACGGTAAACACGGAATACCTGCACCACTTGTATTAATCGAACTGACGAGACAATACAAATCAATCTATAACATACACGACTGCTGCGGACTCACAATTAAAATTGAACCTCTAAACAAACGGACAGACATAATACAATGCCACAAATGCCAGACTTTTGGACACCATCAAAAAAACTGTAACGTAAACTACAAATGCATGAAATGCGGAGACGAACACTCGACACACCTATGTACAAAAACGAAAACAACCCCACCAAAGTGTGCAAACTGCGGTGGTCCTCACCTTTCTACATTCATAAACTGTCCTAACAACCCAAACAACCCTGCAAACAAAACCACAACCAAACCAAAATACATACCAGCACCACCCCCAACAACTAACCCCTGGACACAAAAACAAAAAAACACAACACCTAACACAATTGACGAATTAGCACTTGCCTTAGGCAATATGCTAATAACATTACACTCTACAAACGCAACGGATACAATACTTTGTAAAGCAAACACAGAAAATAATTACTCTTTACAACAACAAACAGTAAACACACACATGACTGAAACGCAAAAGACCGATGACCAGTGACTTAAACGCAAAAAAGCGACAAACACACAGACTAAACACACGCAACACAGGACCGCACAAAACCCACAATTATTTATTAATCAGACACAAACACGTCACAACCCTGGGAGATACGAAACAGTGGAGTGGAAATGGAGGCAACTTCGACCACAAAACAAAATTCAAAGGACTCATACGCTCTTTCGATTCAATGTAAGTCGGTTTGTGATAGCCAAACGTCTTTTTACTTCATAATGTCGCGTACGTGTATAAATAATCCAAACAGTTTCTATTATATATGTGGAGAATTCACTACCCACCAGCATAAGCGGTACATTACTCCTTTACTAGAAAAGTTATATTTTCATTATTTTGGTTTAACCAAGGACTGGTTTAGCCGTAAGAAAAGCGCTATGCCATTTGCAAGACCTATGATTTGGCGTGAACAAACTGATTGCTACTTTTGCTGGACGAAAACTTTCGGGTTTTCCAGCAAAAAATAAGATAAATATTACTTATGCTAGTCATTGAAAAAAAGGCAACGTTGGTTCCATTTGTTTTATGGAACCAACGCTAGTAGACTGCCAAAGCGGAATACGAGAAAATATAAGTACCCAAGATTATATGCATATTAAAAGAAATTACTAAGAGAACTTTGCCAAGATCAAGAACAGCTTTCCTAGCAGTTTTTGACATGGAAAAAATCGATATACAATATTCTAGAACCTTTAAATTTTAATGACCAAGTTTGTTATTCGTGTAATGTTGGAAACGATGACTTAAAATATCTATTTTTGCGAAAAAGACATCATTCAGAAATTTTAAAACCAATACATACTAAAAATACAAATGTCAAGCATTTTTAGTATGTATGTAAACATAATGGTTGTTTAAATATTTATTATGTATTTACAGAAATATGTATTTTTTGTTCACAGTAAGCCGTAATCACAAAGAAGATTGGACACTCATACTATGACATAATAATGAGTAAACAATAAAGGGCTTTGTGTTAAAGGAATTAAAGAAATTCCTGCTATTTAAAATAACATTATCTATGCATATTTCTAGTGGTGACGCCATAAATTCTTAAATACTAAATAAGTATTTTAATGTCTTAAGGAAGATAATAATAAAAAAACAAATAAAGAATCATTACATAAAAATTATCACATCTAACAATAACAGTTGAAATTTTTTTTGTTAGTCATGTCCTGCTACAGGCAATGATATGAATTATGTATATACGAGGTGTGACTATAAAATATCGCGCTGATCCTGAAAAACTTTTATTTTAAATTTATACATATTTAATTATTATCCCCTTCAATATACACCCCTCCTCTATTTCTACACGGCTCTCTAAAATCTTATTCCTTTCAATGTAGATTTAGGCTTGGGGAACAGATAAAGGACACATGGTGCCTGGTCAAGCGTGTGATGTGATACTTGGTTAGAAACAGCTAACAACGTCTTGACAGACAATGCAGTGTGCGCCGGTGCGTTGCCCTGATGAAGAGCCTATAACTTTTTTCCACAATTCGGGTCTTCTTTTGTGATTTTGTGACGGAATTGTGCAAGAACCTCAAGGAAGTAATGCTGATTAACAGTTTGACCTTCAGAACTTTGGCCCAGTTAACGCAGATTAAGATTCATCATATATTATCACTCTTTCCAAAAAGTTTGGGCCATTTTCAATGCTAGTTAAAGTGTCAAATATTTTCACGAGCTATGTTCGATTGGGAGAATTTTCAGCACCATTTTCGTACGCATATTTTGCATGTTTAAGCAAGTTTGCAAATCAGTCTCAGGCGTGCGTCATCTTCAACGTCTTCTCGGCCATTTTGAGAATGCTTTAACCACTCAAATAAGTTTCGATGGCGGTTTTTCCAAGTTTCAATGAAATTTCACTACAATTCTTTACTCTATCAAAACCCTTTTTTTCAATTTTTCCGGCAAAACAAAACGCAGGCCACGTACAGACTATTATGTCTGCAGACACGAGAGAGGCGGTAATCGAAAGAGAAGAGTTTACGCTACACAGCTGTCTGCCGTACTATTTGACACATGCGTAGTTCGCCGATAGTAGCATCTGTCTCGTTATTTTATAGACATATTTCATATACATACACTCGTAGACAAAAAAAAACATTACGGATAACAATGCACTTTGTTAAGAAAGCTTAAGACAAAGGTGAACATTTGTTTCACACTGTATATGTATATATTCAATGCAAAACAATAATATTCATAATTGTTTTGTGTTTTTTTTGTTTTACATAGTTTAGTTTAGTTTCTCTATATTTAGCTAATTGCATTTGTGTCACACGAATTGCTATTTATTGTTAATTACATATCTTTATAATATATGCGAAATGCTGAAATTTCTAAATAATGTACTTAAAATTTCCTAATTAATTTAACATAATAAATGTAAGTCTGTGGCCCATCACGTGCCTATTATTTGGTTAAATATGAAAGACGAAATTGGATGTAAAGGTCCATTAAGGGTTCCACACAGTTTATAGCCCTCTTTGTCTTATTCATTAAGTGTTTTTCCGTTACCTATTGATTAATATTCTAGATTTCTTAAAATATGTTTAATTTAATTTTATTACCTTGTCGGAATAATTGTGTATGCGAACCCAGACTTTACCTGATATAGAAGAAACAGTGGCTAGGAAGAACTCAACCAGCAAACATATAGCGAGAACTCGAATAGCATCTAGCTAGACAGAAAACTCGGCATTCCCTCAGACGTTCAAGTATCTTTTATAGAACAATTACGTAGTTATGTACGTAGTAGATTAAATTATTTTGGCTCACAAACAAGTGTTTTATTCGGAAAAACTGTGCATAACAAAAAGCCTCTCAAACCAGGGAGACTTCAACACACTGCTTAGAAAAAAATTCATCTGATCAAACCATATCTCGTTTGGACGGACTCTATCTTTTATGGGAGGTACATACCTAAACGAGCTCAGTGATCACAAGAAAGTGACATTGGCCTGGGTCTCAGGGCACGGAGACCATAGGTCTAATGAAAGGACGGGCAAATTGGCTTGACAAGCCTCGTCTACAACCTTCATGGGAGCGGAGCCCTTCTTAGCCGTTGCAAAAACAATTATTAAAACAGTCATGAAAAAGAGAAAAGGGGCGAAAATAGATCCAGGGAAAGATGGAAAAATTACCCAGGTCAAAGACAGGTAAAACATTTGTCAGCTATGAATAATATGGGCTTGATAGAAAGGGTATGTAAATTCTGCCAAGAGGAAGAAGATTCAGGAACTATATCAATGCAAAGATAAAATAAGAACGCGGTTTCTACAAATGAGAAATTAATAGAAAGGTCGCAATGGAATAAGCCTTACAGCCACTTCAAGTAATCTAATCCCAATGGAAAATACAACTTAAATTTTTAAGAAAGATACGGCTATTATCAAATATATTGGGTGTGAGAGAAATCTGTTGTGGTTGGATACCTCATAATTTAACACAGGAACAAAAGCAATACCGAGTGGAATGGTGTAAAAAACGATTAAGAAATATAATGGAGGTAGGTCTAAAACAGTCTACAACATTATTACTGATGATGGAAGCTGGATATATGGATATATGGATATATGCATTTGAACCGGAATCAAAACAGCAGTCGGCTTAATGCGTGTTTCCAACAGAATTTAATCCAGTCAAAGTGAAAAAATTTCGAAATGTTGGAAAGAAAATGGTAGCCAGTTTCTTCTCAAAATCAGGACCCATCACAATAGTTGTGCTTGAAAATAAACGTACGGTTACCGTAGAATGGTACACGACAGTATGTCTGCCAGATGTTGTTCAAAAGGCTCGTTTACGACGCCCTAAATCGGAGATTGTCCTTCATCACGACAATGCTTCAAGTTACACTGCGCGTCAAACAAATGAATTTTTGAAAGCTTTCGGATTAAAATTACTAGATCATCCGCCATATAGTCCGGACCTGGCACCTTCAGATTTCTTTCTATTTCCAAGACTAAACGATAAAATGCATAGTGTACGATTTGCAAGCCGAGAAGATACAGTGGAGAGCTTCAAAAACCTTATATCTGAAGTGACTCAAGAAGAGTGGCATTTATGGTAAGATAACTGCTTTTATCGAATGTCTAAATGCATTGAGTTTAAGGGCGAATGTTTTGAAAAACAATAATAAAATATAATTTTTGACTGCAACATTTTGTTTTATTAATTTGCAGAAATAATCAGTGCCACCCTCGTAGTACTGTAACAGTATTAGGTCGTCCAATTAAATAAGAGGATTCATCTGCAAATAATATTATTTTAAGAAATTTGGGTTGTTACTTGTGATTGTCGTCCTCTTACGTGTAAGATCCTATCAATAGGTTAAATATTTACATATGGTATATTTGCATATTACGTTGTGTATTAATAAATGTCGTGAGGTTATTTTTAAAAGATAAACAAATAATTCTTGCAATTAAGGCGTAATATTTTGTATACATTAACTACAAATAAACATGTTTCAGATATTCTTTCATTAATTAAATATGTGATTGCAATGTAACTATAATTAAAAACGTAATTTAATTTCTATTTTAGATAATAAGTGAATACAAATTTGTGTGTATACTTAATTACATGTACTCTCAAATATATGGAAACAATCTTCCGTAAATATGTAATTAAAGGCATTTATTTACACAAAAAATTTTCTAAATTTTTGCATAGATAAGATTATCATTCTCGTAAATTAAGATTTTCTTTTGCTCACGTTCTTAATTTTTTTCCTATCTAAATAACACACATATAATTTTATGACAATATAGTATTTTAATTTTTTATTTAAATTAATTTATATAATTAATTAATCTTTAATAATTAAATTATTAAAGAAATCTATAAAGAAAGGGCTGTTAAAACTATTCCTTACACAAATACTTGTGTTGATAAAAACTATAAACTAAAAAAATATACAAAACTATTCACCTGTAGTTTATTTTTGGTTTCAGAACCAGTCATACACATTATAAGACTACAACATGTTTAGAAATCAAAAAAGGGGTTATACAACCTCGAAAAATTGTATTATTATTAAGTATTATAGGGTATGGTTAACACAATATATGTATAACAATATTTAAGTCTAAATTTTAGAAACTTTCTGAAGTAACTGATTGTATGATCATCAAGAGCAAATAAGTCTGCAGGACTTATCTACAATATACCAAGATTGGTGTATAAACTATCGCCCATATGTACGAGTACAGTACAAATAACATGCTTCGAGATTGAAATAAAGTTCCTTAAAATTTAATAATTAATAAAGAAGCTAAGATAGTTTTTCGATTCAACTACGTAACTTATATGAACAAACAGAAACATTTCTAAATCTAAAAGATAAAGTATGGAATCGCAGCACAAAATTTCACAGAAATTGTAAAACATGAAAGCCATTCTTGGAACCCGAAATTGTACGATTCCGCAGGAGATTACGGCAGTATAATTCTTACGATATCATTAGATATACCACACAATAAAGATCATTTCCATAAAAAAAAGTTGGAAGTGTCTAACCAGCAATGTGACTCTCATTTATAATTAGTACATAACCACATACCGCTCAGTTGACCACTGAATAAACACAACTCCTATTTGTCATTTTGATATTTTCACCTCTTCCGATCAGTTAAAAAAGGGTTGGATGGTGGTATTATATTTCACGACAACAAGAATAAGAAGACATACTATAATGCAGTATTTTACTAGGAGTTTTGTAGTTCATTAGTAAAAGCCTCCAAGAATTTGTCCCACTAGATGAATCTACAGTACGAAGAATAATCGTATGTAAATCGAATAGACTAAAATATTAAGAATAGGACCATACCAAATAGTACTAACTAATTACGAAATGAAACGGGAAAGTATTACAGTAGACTGCTATAAAAGCAACTAAACTTGTACTTCTGAGTCACCTAACCAATTACAATATTAGCAAACACATAAATTAACATACTAATTTGTGTATGTTCTTCTAAATAAAGAAAAGAATCTGATATGAGAACTGTGACTTGCTTAATTAGCTATCTGAAGAAGGTTAAAATAAATAAAACTTAAATGTCTCGATAGCTAAAAGAATGTTTTCTTTGCATCTAATCTAATTAAATACACCCATAACCAGGCGCGGCTCGTGATGACGTGTTTGGGAGGGCGCGAGTGCCTCGTGTGTTTTCAGTGTTTACAAAGAAAACGCTACAGTTAGTACACGAGAATACACGAAGCACTCGCATCATTGTACGCGCCCTCCCAAATACGTCATCACGAGCCGCGCCTGCCCATAACTCAGGAATTTTTTTTCTAGTAAAGAAATGATACTCTAGTATAGTCTTATCTCCTGATGAACTTCTAAAATATACACGAAATACTGAAAATTAAACGCGATAATTTCTTTTAATAAACCCTTCATTAATAAACAGAATATCCAGCTCCAATACCCCACCACCAAGCCTTGACCGATCGGTTTGACATTAACAACACTCCACAACGAAAGTGACACTAAGCTAGTGGAATATCTTTCAACAGCGGCTACCTAGGATATGCGTAATTGACCGCTGCCTTAGTGAAAATTCAAACATTATATTTAACTAAAAAGGTATTGATAAGATAAAGATTCTCAGATATACGACGATTCCTAATTCATTTCCAGAAACTAGATATAATACGATTCACCAGTGACATGAAATTTTAAAAGAAATTGTGTACTTTTGATTCCCTAATTTATTTTTAACGTAATTTGTGTAAATTTTAGTTGTATTTTTCTAAAACTCTTAAATATTTTTGTACTCAACTGGAAAAAATGAACAGCGTTTATGGTGTTTAAAGTCTTAATTAGTGTTAAATATGTTTTAAATTTAAATTTAATCAATTTTAATGTCTGTGTACGCCACTTTCATTTTTTAACTCTACATTATCATCTCCTGAAGAAGCAACAAACTCGTTGCGAAATATAGAGATCGAAAATAAATGAGTTTATATATATATATATATACACACACCGGCAAAATTAACGCATAATTTGAATTCTTATGATATTTATTATAAAAAACCTTATATGATCAAAAAAATGTGTGCAAATGATGTGCAGTCTTAATTCTTTGAATAATTCATGTTATGGCCTTTAAAATTCTTTTATTTAATAAAAAACTCATGGTTGTTACAAACGTAATTTATTTATGGTTAATATTTGGTATGGCCTCCTCGTGCTCTTATAACAGCTTGCACATGTTGAGGCATGGTCTGAATTAAATTTAGCACAAAAGTTTGGGTCGACATTATTCCACTCTTCTTGTAAAGCTTCTTGAAGCTGGTTAAGAGTAGTTATATTATATCTTCTGTTGTGTAGCTTTCTTTTCATCTCATCCCATAAATGCTCTATGGGATTTAAGTCTGGACTACATGCTGACCAATCGAGACGGTGAATATCAACATCATTTAAAAATTCATCAACTACAGCAGCTGTGTGAAGTCGGGCATTGTCCTCTATTAGCAGAAAATCTGAACCGCGTATTACAGCAGGTACTACATGATCTTGCAGGACTTCTTCGATGTACCTATAAGAATTCAGAGCAGGTCTACCAAGAATGACAAGGTTCGTAAAGCCATGTATAGAAATGCCACCCCATACCACCGAATCGGTTCCTCACTACAATCGCGCAGTCCGCAAAATGTTCACCTGACCGTCTCCATACTCTCTGCCTACTGACATACTGACAGTCGGAACCTTGTAGACCAAACCAGCATTCATCTGTAAAAAGAACTCCTTGTCAGTCGTTCACATTCTAGTTGGTACATAAACGACAAAAAGCTAGACGAGCTCTTCAATGATGTGGTAATAAAATAAGGCATCTAGCAGGGCGACGGGCATAAAGATTGGCTTGTTCTAACCTTCTTCGTACTGTCCTCTCACTAAATTGTACTTCTCGAGTTGCATACAGCATGCCTCTACGCTGTACTGCAGTGGTGGTGCGATCACGAAGGCAATTTAAACTTAAAAATCTATCATCCACCGCCAAACTAGCATATTTGCTACTTTGCCCTGGCCTCCTCCTTACACCACCAGTTTCTCTAAGGTGTCTAGCAAGTCGGGATATGCTAAATTGGTTTACTCCAAGAAGATTTGCGACATAATGATGGGTTCTTCCATGCTGGAGCAATGTGGTATCATCACGTTAAAAGTCCCATATTAAATAAAAATGCTTTTAAATAATAACAGAACGACAAATAAACGCCAAAATGATTGAAACAACTTTAAAAAACAATTACGACGTATACACGGTCTTTAACAACTGCACTTCTTTGATTGATTGAATGAAAATAGCTGGCTTAGTTAACGACATGCGCCTACTTAGATTTTATTCTACACATAAAGCACCTAAAGTTAATTCTGTAGTAAGATAAGCCAAATAGAAGCAAGAATGCAAGAAAAAGCATTTTAATAAATTATGAGTTAATTTTGCCGGTGAGTGTATATATTATTTGATAAATCTTGGAATTTCAGCTTTATATTAAATATTTAAATTAGAATGTTATTTCGCGAACACCTAAGGACGAAATTTTTTCAATAAAAATTTCGAATAATTAGCGTCGTAATTGTAGATAGCAATATTTACAATTCACATTACTTCGCGAAATAACATTCTAATTTAAATATTTAATATAAAGCCAAAATTCCAGGATTTATCAAATGATATATTAAATGAACCGCTAAGAAATAGATTTTCTCTATATTATATATACATATATGTATACCGTATGTGTTAAATATCATTAGGCCTAGAGAATCAACCTATGAGTACATACAATGTATACGTACATGAGAAAGCCAGTCCAATGCTCTCCGATACCGATTGACTGGAAATTTTGCATTCAGTCTAGCTGCGGCCGTTACAGTTTGAAAGCGTACAATAGAATTAATGTATAATGGCTCTTTATACACCCACTGAAAATCTTCAGTTAGTAAAATGGCTTTATGCTGGCAAGTCTGCAATGGAGTGCATGAATTTGTTTGCGTGCAGACAAACAATTTATAATATTATAAATAAATTTGAAACTTGTTTCTGTCTCAATAACTGTACGAAATGCAAACCAAGAGAGGTATCACCACAAAAGCTGAGGAAAGAGAACGGCGGGATGTATTCATTTGTAGTATTGTGGAAATTGATAATACGAGATCTACTAGAAGTGCTGCCGAGGAATTGGGTACAAGTAACACAACTATTTCACGTATTTGGAAACGTAATGGTTTAAAATGTTTCAAATATTCGAAAACTCAAGAAATATTTCCCGAGGATAATTTCCGGAGAATGGAGTTTTGTTTGTCACGACGTTATGGAAAAGATACATCGAGATGAAAATTTCGTTAAAAATATTCTCCTCACCGATGAATCAACTTTTCCATTACACC
Organism: Melolontha melolontha; assembly: GCA_935421215.2. Taxonomy (NCBI): domain Eukaryota; kingdom Metazoa; phylum Arthropoda; class Insecta; order Coleoptera; family Scarabaeidae; genus Melolontha; species Melolontha melolontha. Next base: position 8,776,343 of record OW285244.1, on the reverse strand, counting down.
GAAAGCACAATCCCTCTGTTCTTCGATATTGGGCTTCGGAAAATCAACACCGGCATTTTGCAAATCGCACTCAGTATCCTCAAAAACTAAACGTTTGGGCAGGTATTTTAGGTGACCATTCTATAGGCCCCTGTTTTATTGATGGTATATTAAATGCCAACAAGTATCTCGAATTACTGAAAAATTAAATACTTCCCGCCATTCAAAACATTGGAATAAATCAGGAAATTGTTTGGTTTCAACATTATGGCTGTCCAGCACATAATGCAGTGAGGGTAAAGGAATTTCTAGGAAATAATTTTCCTGGCCGTCTTATTACTGGAACAGGAAACATTAAATGGCCTCCGCGATCTCCTGATCTATCTCCAAATGATTTCTTTTTGTGGGGATATCTAAAAAATATTGTTTATACTCATGAAGCTGGTAGAGCAGAAAATCTAGTGGCCATGAGAGAAAAAATAACTGAGGTTGCGAATTCATTAACTGCCGACATGTTAGCAAATGTAAGAGCTAATTTCTACGACCGCCTAGGACAATCTCTAATCTGTGCAAGGAGGAATTTTTGAACCTCTGGTATAATTTATTATAATTTTTAGAATCCTTTTTTATTTATTTTATTAGGATTATTCTTTAATTTTATTAGAATTACGCTTTTGTTTATGCGACGCACCGCAGCTTCAAAATTTCCTGCATCTACTGAAAGAAATAAGAAAAGCAAATCCCTTGCAATTCGTAAATGTTATTTTAGAACGCATTACAAGTACCTATGTCGATGGTCAAATGATTACTGCTAACTTGTATTTGCGAAACAATTGGAGACAATCGTTGCCGGCCGTCGCGGTCTTCGCCGGCATTGGATCGGCTTTTCCATATACATATACATCGTATGTACTCATACGTATTCCCTATGCCTAATGATATTTGACACATGCAGTATATATATATATATATATAGGTATATATATATATATATATATATATATATATATATATATAAGTGTTTAGATAATTTCTTAGCCGTTCATTAAATATAACATTTGATAAATTATTGGAGTTTTTCGGCTTTTTATATGAAATATTTACAAATATTAAATTAGAATGTATGTAATTGCAGAGTAAGTGGGGATGTAAACATTGCTGTCTACAAATTACAAAGCAAATCATACGAAATTTTGTATTTGAAAAATATGGTCTACGTTGGGACTCGAACCCAAGTCTACAGCTATCCGGGCTGTCGCCTTTACCACTAGGCCACAATAGACCCAGGTTCAAGCCATATAGAAATGTTATATATACAGGGTGGGGCATAGGAACCAAGTGTTTTTGGTTTGGGTAGTACTCGGCCATTAGAAAAGGGAGGGGCGCGCGGTTTATTACAATCCATTCCTCGACTCAAAGCATTTCACTTTCTCAGTTGCCACTTGCCATCATGGAGAGGTGGACGCTAGAGCAACGCGTGTTCGCGTATGATTGTTTTGTTCGAAGTGGCGAGTCGGTGACTGCAGTACAGCGTGAATTTCGCAGAAGATTTAATATCCATCGTAATGACTCTGTTCCTGCCCGAGACACCATCTTACGCTGGGTCAATAACCTTCGAACAGTAGGTTCAATAATGAAAAGAAAGCCGCCCGGTCGTCAACGTACTGTGCGTACTCCTGAGAATATTGAAAGGGCGAGACAAGCATTACTGCGAAGTCCACGCCGCTCTGCACGTCGACATTCAGCTGCACTTCAAATCAGCAATCGCACTGTACGGCGGATTTTGCATGGTGACTTACATTTTCACCCATACAAAATACTGGTTGCCCAACAATTAAATGTAAGAGATTACGCCCAACGCTTGAGTTTCGCACAACAAATGCTTGAACTTGTTCAGGAGAATGAAAACATGTTGTTACTCATGAGTGATGAAGCTCATTTCCATCTTACGGGGGCCGTCAATAAACAAAATTGCCGGTACTGGGCTGACGAGAATCCACGACAGTTACATGAGATGCCATTGCATAGTCCTAAGGTAACAGTTTGGTGTGCGGTGGGAAAATTTGGCATCATTGGCCCATATTTTTTTTTAAGAAAATGGGGTAACCGCTACAGTAACATCTGCGCGTTACATTCATATGGTGAATAACTTCTTCATACCTGAATTGTTAAGAAGAGGTGTGGATATTTAAGATTTGTGGTTACAGCAAGATGGGGCCACGGCACACACCGCCAGAGCATCTATGGCTGTTCTTCGCCACCTGTTTCCAAATCGTCTAATTTCGAGATTTGGTGACGTTTTGTGGCCTCCTCGGTCTCCCGACTTATCGATTTGTGATTTTTATCTATGGGGGTACCTCAAGTCACGTGTTTACGAGGCCAAACCCCGTACGTTAGACGCATTAAAGGAATGGATTCGTTATGAAATCTCCCTAATCGACAGAGAATGCTGGAAAGAGTGGAGGCCAATTTTCGTCAACGGCTGCAACGTGTATCAATGAAAACGGACATCATATGCCAGATGTAATTTTCCGTACTTGAATATTTCAAAATGCTTTATTATTAGCTATGTTGTACTACCAATAATTTTTTTTTAGAGTAAAAACTAATAATTTTATTATCATTTCAAAAACACTTGATTCCTATGCCCCACCCTGTATATATATATATATATATTCTTTTGTTATATTATTCTGCTTAATTTGTTTAAGCTTTATTTTTTACAGTTTGTCTAACCTTTTATAATAATTATATTATAAATTCCTTTTCATATTTAATATTGTAATTATTACAGTTATGTCCTATAATTGGGTCACCTGTTGGGCATTAAAGACTATTATTATTATTATTATTATTATTATTATTATTATTATTATTATTATTATTATTAAGTGTATCTTTGATTAGTATAGTGTGTCTTTAATTACACTAAACTAACCAAAACGAAATTTTATCACAATGTGAATAAATTTAAAATAATTTACTGATAACTGAAGTCTAAACTAGAGGCTGGTGATTATTAAAACACCTTAGAATTTGAAAATTTATTAAATTTAAAAACTAATATGTAAAAACGGGTTGAAGTCGATCATTTCTTCAATAATTTTCTGTAAATTTAAAAAGGGGTATTTTTTATAGAGCGTAAGGTGGAAATAAACAAGTTTATATGGTATGCGTTAAAAGAAAATAAATAAAATTACACATTATGGAATATCCAATAAATTAGAATAGTAAACAAAATTGAGAAACGTTTGTTCAAAATTTATTTTTATCTTCGTTTGTGTATACTATCTCTAGTATCAACTCATTTTTGCACACAAATCATCGATATTTCGCTGTAAGTATACAAAAATATTAATTGAGATCTATTTACATAAGACGTGGATTTTTAAGAAATGCAGACTCCGATAAGGTATTGGAATTGGAACATTGGAGATTTTGACTTATTTATTAGTTTTTACTGTATACCAACGATGTTGGCACGAAACTTGAGTTTAATTAATATTTATTTAATAAAATTACTTCAATTATATATTCTTCCCTTGAATACAATTTAAATTTTAAGATAAGTTTTTTAAATTTCACAGATTATATTTTATGATCAAAGTATTCGCTTTTAATTTTTAATTAATAATTAAAGCGACCTATGATACACACTTATATAAATAGAATGTTATGTATGTAGTGTAATTCAAATATTTATCTTTCAGAATATATAAATAAGACTACAAATTTTTATGGGATATCTACCTTTCAATTTGAAGAAACCATTAGATAAAATTATAAATTAGATACATTTTTAGTATAATGTTGTACTACATATATGTAATAAGAAGAAGAAAGATTAGGAACATATGTTTTAAAGACTTAATTATTTAAATTAATCTTTTAATCCCCTTTAAGTAGAAAGAAAACGGGACTGCTTATTTTAAGGCTAATATTCAATTAATAATATATTTTTTCTACTCATGACATTGAAATCGCTAATTTTGGAATTGATTACGATGGTTGAAATCATATTTACGAGTTCACTTATAGAAAGTTTATGAACTGGAGAACTAATTCAATAAAAAATGACGTCGATATTTCAAAGTATTTAAAGTTATGGTAATTTTTAAAATGAAAATCAGATGGGTATCATCCAAAAATCTCAAACCTTTACGAAAGAAGATATAGCTAAATTTATAATTGAAGTTCCTGATCATGTTTACTTGTTTACAAAAGTATGTACAAAAAGAAACATTTCTTTTAACTTTCCATTCGTTATAGGGCGTACTTATAATGGGAATTTCAGGCGTTTGTCGGTGCGACAAACTTTATAAGTTAAAATTGACAGATATTGAAACCACTAAAGATATAATCGTAACACTTCTAGACACCAAAAACAATACCACAAGAAAGTTTGTTAGTCCTAAGAAATACGTTGAAGTGTACAAAAAGTATCTATCACTCCGTCCTTCAAATTTAAAAAATTAAAGATTGTTACTATTATCAAGCTGGAAAGTGTACAAGGCAATTTGTTGGCATAAATAAAATTAGCGCATTGCCAAAAACCACAGCTACTTATTTTAATATTAGGCAATCCGCAAGACTACACAGTACATGCAATACGAAGAACTTCTTATACTATGTTAGTTAACGCAGGAGGCAACACAACTATGTTGAAAAGACACGGGATGAGAAAGCTATTTATTATTTATTATATTTATTATTACAAACTAGTTCAGCTTATAACCTGCTCTTTAGCTGTAAGTACCCGATGAAGCTTCTGTGTTGGCGAAACAATTGTCGATTTACGATTATGGATTAAAAAAATTAAGATTTTAACCATTAGTTTGATTTCTATTTTAAATTATGGATCTTCATCAAGTAAAAGCCGAATCAATTCAATTATCTAAAATTGATGTTTCTTTTATAATTTCTTTCCTAAACTTAATACTTTTGTTTATTTTTTGATTTATTTTTTTATAGGCGGATTTAAACTTATTTATTAACTTTTTATGTATAAGAACGTTATTGGCGTGGAATTGCAGTTTAATTAGTATATACTTTAGAAAATGTTTTAGAATAAACATATTTCCCTTAACATAATTTAAACTTTCAAATAACTGACGAGCGATCAAATAAATCCGGAGTTGAGTAGGTTGTGCATGATAAAACGTATTTTCTTAACTCAAGCATTTCTAGTATCAACATACATATACGTATTTGTCAATGTTAACATTTGACATTTGGTTGTCAAAGCTGACATTTCACATAAGTTTAAAGGTATTTCAGTGATTGTAAAATTATAATTTTTTGATATATTTATTAATTTAGAACCAAAGTTATGGTAATAGGGAAAAAAGATGATGAATTACAAATAAAACTTGACGACACTAAAATAGAACAAGTAGAAACATTTAAATACCTAGGGGTGAAAATACACAAAACAGGAACCATGGAGGCAGAACTGAATGACAGGTTAGATGCAGCATCTGCACTTTACTACTCCTTGAACAATTCGTTCCTGGGAAGAAGAGACGTGTCAAGGAAAACTAAGACCTCAGTTTATAAAACTATATTTAAGCCCGTATTGATATACGGAAGCGAAAGTTGGACATTGACGAAACGAATGGAAAACAAAATACAAGCAATGGAGATGAGAAAGAAAAATATGGCAAGCAAGAAGATATCAGAGAAGACCAAGAGGTAGACCTAGGAATTCGTGGGACAGCCAAGTGGAAGACATATTGAGAGCCAAGGGAATGTCAGGGAGAGAGGCGAAAAGAATGGCAATCAACAAGAAAGAATGGGCAAGGATGATATACGGAACGAAATTAGAATAAAATAATAATGATAGATTCTGATAGGCTGCACTTACTGATCTCATGTACTGTAACTATAAGGAAGTGTTTGATTTTTGTATTTAACCTTAACACCTAACGGTAAATAAGGTATTGATGATATATATATATATATATATATATACCGAGCGTAGAAGGCAGCACTGAATTTACTTCTACGCTCGGTCTGGATAATTTCTGTGATGTGGCGATGTGGTTCTTTTTTGTAAATGTGTCTGAAGATATCCTTTCTCCAGCAGGGGCGTACCGATGAGCCTGTAGAAAGGCGAAATACGTATCTACGTCTCTGGGAAGGGATATGTTCGGACACGTTCACAAAAATATTAATAGTGAACCTGTATTTGTGTTCTTCACACCAGATTTTTAATAATATTTTATATTATTAAAAATACCTTTGTATAGCAAACGCCAATTAAGTTGGCGCGAGGAGGGGTAAGTTCGCGCAGGATTAAAAGTAGTGGGGAGATTTGTACTTGGTTTTACATCAAATGTCAGATAATTCTAACCTCTGAGCGTGTGTCACTTTATGATCCCCTAGCAAAGACATTATGTTCCGTCAAACATCAATGACAAATGTATTCTGATAATTACTTGAGTAGTAGGGGTGGACGTTTTTAAAAACGGCTTCTGCGCACCCCCTCCTCGCGCCAACTTAATTGGTGCTTACTATACATCATAATATGTTAACATGTTTTTGAAAGCGTAAATAGGAGATATGCAAAATGTATTGAGCAAGGCGGTGGACAATTTCAGCATGATTTGTAAAATGTGTTTATTAATTCTTAAAATTGTACATCTAATTTTCTAGTTTATAAATAAGTACCTATTGTGTTACAATATAAACGTTTGATTTCATTACATGACATTTGACTTTTGAATGAATACAATTTATAAATTGACAATTATGTATGTTGATATTACGAATGCTTAAGTTAGAAAATACGTTTTTTCGTGTAAAATCTACTTCTACTTTATTTGATCGCTCGTTATTACAAATTATTTTCGGAGTTTGTAAAATATACGAGTAGCGAAAATAATTGGATAAAAAATAGAGGAACGTGTAAAGAACCTAAAAAGTAACAACTTATAGTAGAAACTTCAAGGTGGAAACGTAATTAAAAAAAAATACTAATCTTAAATCTATTTTCATACACGAGCAAATCAAGCCAAATTTCGGATAATCGTGTTCATTGAATATCCTAATGTATTAATTAGACATTACTCTCAGGTATTTTTGCTATATTAATCTTCAATTTGTTTAAATAACCTCGTGTATTTTCTTTAATTGCGATTCCCCCGTTAAGTTTATACTAAAAATTGTTCCTTTTTAAGTCCTTTACATGTTCTACTACTTCTTATTCGATAATTTTCACTACCATTACCTTCTTTCTTTTTAAATTTGGTTAATTAAAATTTTTCACTCAAAGAATTCTTTTAAATTTTTAATATTAATAAATTCACATAGCATGGAATATTGTATACAACTTTACTTTAGAATATTTACCTTTTTAATAATATAAATGCTTAAATTCTAGTTTCAAAAGAATGCGTGAAGAATGATTTTATTACTTTACACAATATATTAAACATAAATTGCAATTTTAGAAATGACGAAAAGTTTTCACAAACAGTCAAAACCACAAGATATTATTTAAATTGTAACACTTTTATATGTTCGTTGAAAGAATCCGTTTAAAACATAGTAATATATGAATATTAAATAAATTACAGTGACAATAATAAAATAATAAAAAAACAGCAAATATACCATATTTTAAAAATGTATCGCTTATATTATTTTTTATTAAGAAAAACGTTAAAAGTTTTACGAGTTTTATCGCAAGCAAAAATAAGAAATGATGGTACACGTGCCATCATTTGTAATAAAATAACTAATTTTAACATTACATATACTCACAATTATTTTATAAATCAATTTCTCCTGTTCGGCTTTTAATATGTTTATCTCTTTATTTAATTTGTAAAGGCCGAAAAACAATATAACCCACATAAATATCGACAACACTAATCCAAGAATTGCGATAATTTTGGTGACACAGGAGGGAAATCCTTCGCTCGTTAATTTCTTGTATTCCATGGTGTTCCTCTGGTCAAAAAACCGCGTAATGTAATGCAGCACAACAAATAATAATCCAATATGTGTATATGTACGTAAATCTGTTAATTCTTCACTTTCTGCTCGAACCCGTTGCTATATCTGACTGGACCCAAGATCATTATGTCTCAATATTTGTATAGGCCGGTATACTTACTACATACTGCATGCATTACAGCTTAATAAACTCATTGTTAAGCTACCAGTAAATTATATTTAAAGTTTATCGTGCAGTTATCGTCATAAACTAAACAGGGATAATGGAATGATAAATATCACTCGCGTTCAGGACTTCCTTTGACAATGACATTAAAAAATATGCGAAACAAATTCTGTTGCTTAGCAATTTTAAGAAATTAATAAAACATATCTGTAGAATTTATACCACGAATATTTTTGCTAAATTAACTTATTTTCTCATTTAAAACTGTTTAATTTTATAATTCAAATTTACGTTATTATATATGTAATGTTTGCTTGAAGATTATTTTTTAAAATTATATACAGTAGGTGCCAAAAGTATTAAAACAATTTCGAAATAGCAATAACACTTTAATCCGCAAATTGAATATTAATTATATGAAGGCAATTTCACGGGAGACTTTCGAATGAAATATTTATTTTAGAGTAAACATTATATTTTATTTTTCAACATAATCCCCAATCAATTCTTTCTTATACACTTAGCGTTTTTTCAATTTTTCTAAGTTGTCTAAAAAATACTCTGTCAAAACAGGCATTCATTGCGCATTTGCCCCGAATTTCTTTCCACCAAGCCATTTTCTCAAGTTTTCGAACAAGAAAAAATTACTCTAAACCAGATGTAGTGAACATGATGAATGGATGCAGCTAGCAATTTGTATCCTAACTTCTCGACAACTTTAGCAGTTGCCATAGCGCGTTATCCTGATGAAAGAGAACGTTTTTCTGAATAAATGCAGTAATTTTTTCTTCAGACATCGAAGCATGTTAGTACACCAGCATAATATTGCTTATTTATGTAAATATTCGATCACGATTAGGTCTTTAGAACCTCAAAAAATTACCATAATTTTATTGGAAGGAGAAAAGGTTGCCTTCTTTGGAACACACTCATCAGAAGAAACCCATTGTTTTGAGTATAGTGATGTATCAAGGTTTCATTTACAGTGGCATATTGATGAAAAAAATTTCTTTGATTTTCTTCGAACTTAACAACTATTTGAAATTATCAGAAAGGAACTACCATTAATCGACAATTAAAAGTTTATAACTATTGCCATTAAAAGAAGAGAAGAAATTCAAGAATACTTTAGAGTAGAATATGTTGTGAAATGTCAGAATTGACAACAAAACAAGAAGGTTAATAAAAACAGAAAGTCTCTTTAAAAATAGCGGCAAATTTTACTGAAGTAAAATATTACTTGATAGAAGCAGGATTTAAAGATCAAGTAGCTATAAACAAACCACGATTAAGTCTTGAGAGAGAGACTAAATTGGGCTAAAAGTGACATAAACTAATCTATTTGAAAGTATTATAGAGCAAGAAGCCCAAATTTAAATTGTTTAGCAACAAACGCCGTATATTTATTCATTTTTACATCGGAAAAACAATACTATGACACTGCTATGATAGTCAAGTACGGAAGTGAAAAGGAGTGTATTTATCGACAAGACAATGATTCTAAACATAGTACAAAAATTATTAGCTTTTCTCGATGTAATTAAGGTACTCTTTCCTTGAAGGAATGGCTATCACAAAGTCTTAATTACAACCCTATTGTAGGATTAGTTGGATTGTGACACTGGAAGCATTAATCAAAAAGTAAAGAACATTTGGAATCTACAAAATGTATGGAATTCATCTAAAGCTTGTAGATCTTCAGCGAGTTGTAATTCTCCATTCTCTAAATTCTTGATTTGGGAGAATAAAGTCAAGTCATCTGCATATAGACATTTTCGTGATTTTGTGGGTGGGAGATCATTGGTGTAAATGTTGAATGTTAGAGGAGTCAGACCAAATCTTTGAAGAAAGCCATTTTTCAAGGTTCTGCCATTACAAGTTCGATTGCTTAACCAGACTACGATTCGGCGATTGCTCAGCATATTCTAGATGTTTGCCTAATTTAGCACATAGGATGACTGGTTGGAATTTAAAATCATTTCATTCTTTCAGATTGTGGCATAGGCACTGGAAATGTCAACAAAGGTAGCAGATGTTTTCAGGCCCTTCCGAAAACCCGCTTTAATGTGCGTTGTTAACGCCAAGACTTGGTCACAGCAGTTCCTTCCTCCTCTTAAACATGTGCTACAGTAAGCGTAAGGGATATCAGACTGTTTGACTTTTTGAATAAGTGAGGTAGATAGTAATCAACTGGGCGATTACTATCTACCTCACTTGCAAGTTGCATTTAATAAAGTAAGGAATGATGCACAAGAGAATGCGCAGGGGAATATTTTATTTCAATAATTTAGGTTACTTTTCTAACTGCTTAAAGTTTATACTGTGCTCTAAATAATCTTGCATTCAGAAATGTTATACCTACGTGTTTCAGATAATATGACTATAGGTATTTCTCATAAACTAAACTAAATATTGCGAAGCTAAATAGGACCAAAATAATTCGTATTTTTCTAAGCAGAAGCATTTAAAATTGAAATAAAATTAATACATAGTTAAAATCTTCATTTTATTAATAAAGTGAAACTTTATTTCTATTTTAAATTATGAATCTTCATCTAGTAAAAGCCGAATCAATCTAATTAGAAGCATTTAAATACGACAATTCTCTTATGTACAGGGTGGGGCACGGCAATCGGATGTTTTTGAAATAACAATAAAATCGTCAGTTTTTGCTTTAAAAGAAATTTATTGGTAGGATTACATACGCAAGAATTTAGCATTTCATAATGTGCGGAGAATTACTTCAGGCATGTGATGTCCGTTTTCGTTTACGCAATGTTGTAGTCGTTCACGAAAATTGACTTCCACTCTTTCCAGCAGGTTTCTAGGAATTAGATTAACTTGTTGACGCATCGCTTCCTTCAGTTCTTGTAACGTACGAGGTCTACCCTCGTAAACACGAGACTTGAGGAACCCCCATAGAAAGAAATCACATGTGGACAAGTCGGGAGACCGAGGCCATAAAACATCACCAAATCTCGAAATGAGATGATTAGGAAACAGAGTACGAAGAACAGCAATACACGCTTTGGCGGTGTGTGCCGTGGCTGCATCTTGCTGAAACCATAATTGTAGAGGATCCAAACCTCTTCTTTGCAATTCAGGGATAAAACAGGTGTTCACCATATTAATGTAACGCGCCGATGTTACAGTAACGGTAACATCGTTTTGTTCAAAAAAATAGGGACCGATAACGCCAAACCTCCCCACTGCGCACCAAACTGTAACCTTAGGACTGTGCAGCGGTTTTTGATGAAGCTCTTGAGGATTTTCGGTAGCCCAATACCGACAATTTTGTCTATTGACAGCCCCATTAAGGTGGAAATGGGCTTCATCACTCATTACCACCAACATGTTTTCGTTCTGCTCATAAAGTGTAAGCATTTGTTGGGCAAAATTCACTCGTTGCTGGTAATCCCTTTCATTCAATTCCTGCACAACCGCTATTTTGTATGGATGCAAATGTAATTCACCATGTAAAATCCTTCTTACAGTACGATTACTGATTCGCAGTCCGGCCGAATGAGCCCGAGCAGAGCGGCGTGGGTTTCGCAGTATCGCTTGTCTAACCCTTTCAACGTTCTCTGGAGTGCGCACTGTACGTTGGGATCCGAGCGGTTTTATTTTGAGTATTGAGTCTCGTGTTCGAAGATTATGAACCCAACGTAGGATTGTGTTACGCGTGGGGACAGAGTCATTTCGATTAATATTGAATCTCCGACGAAATTCACGTTGAACCGTAGTCACTGATTCACCACTTCTAACGAAAGAATCATATGCAAATATGCGCTGTTCTAGCGTCCACGGCTCCATGACAGTAACTGACAGTAAAATGCTTTGAGCCAGGGAAGGTATCCCCACCTGTCAAATGCCCTTTCCTTTTCTAATGGTCGAATATTATGCATTCTAAAAACATCCGGTTCCTGTGCCCCACCCTGTATATTATTTTATACTATTTTTTAATAAAGAATTTCTCACTTCCCTTCCTTGAAATGCCTATATCTTTTATTATCCATATGTAAAGTTTTTAATATACCGCAATAATCTATTGCAGTACGAAATACTATCAAAGTGGTTTGCTTTATAATTGTTTTGTAAAGTCAAAATATACACTTTAAGGAAAAGCTTATCAAATTATGACGTAGAAGACCTATTTTTAAATAGAGTTCCTCGTTCCCTCGCCCGCCTACCCTTCCTTAAGTCATCTACGTCGGCAAATATATCGTTCCCTTTCATCACTATCATTTCCTTTGACGAATCTAAACAACAGCATCAATGATATTGGTTTGGTTGACATGAATCATGACGAAATTAAAATCACTTAGAGAGGTTATACATTTAGAATTTCCAAGAAAGGATGCGGTGTAATTAATCGCTATATTAATCACGACAGTCTTTTTTCTTTGTTTTTATAAGAAGTACGTGCAGAAAGAATTTAATTATGTAAAGAGAGACCAATTTAACAAGCCATAATAATAAATAATGGTACATATACCGCTTTTTTTTGTTTCTTCCCTTGCTTCAGGAAATAATAAACAGAGAACGGATGCAATTTCCATAAAACGCAATCGGCAATTGGAATTGTGTACAACGTCGCTCAGTACATCCCGGCGTAATTCAATAAAGTATTTGTTTGACTTACTCGGACACCTGGTCTCGCCGCGATAACAATGAACAAGCCAGCTATTGTATTCGGAGAATATAGTGTTTTTTAAAGTGTTTTCATGAGCGTAGATAGAAGCGGGGTTCTTATAATGTATTTTATTTATTAGTTCATATTTCGTAAGATAAATAAAGTGCTGTGAGTAAGTTTCTTGTTTTCATAGTTTTAACTGTTAATTACATCGTAATTTTTGTGATAGATCCTGTTTAATATCGCTTGATTGAATTTCGTTCAATTTCAATAACTTACTCGTACATTAGTTTTCATTAATTTAGACCAAGAGCATTGTTTAAGTTACTTTTTCAGATATGATACGGAAGAACGTCGAGAACGGCATCGTAAAACAATGGCGAGTTGGATTGACGGTCATACTGATTGTATGTCCATTGTCAGTGATTCCGAAATTTATTACAAAATCCGTAAAATATCGTCAAAAATTCGTCACTTAGGATCGCAAACACATCTGAACTCTGTAAAACTTTTATGGCGGCTAATATTCCATTAAATAAACTTAGCAATCCCACTTTAAAAATATACTGGTCGAAATGTTCCTGATGAATCAACTTTACGCAAATATTATGTTTCTAGGTGCTATACGAGAACAGTAGAACGCATTAGAAGCCATCTTTTAAATAAATACATATGGATAAGCGCCGACGAAACGGTGGATATGTTAGGACGCTGTATGGTAAATGTTGTAGCTGGTGTACTACATCCAACTATTCCATATAACGCATATGTAATAGCAACAAAAGTTATAAATACAGGTGATGCGGAAACAGTTGCTAAAACGATTAATGAGAATATTCAAAATATACTTCATTCCGACGACAGGTACAAAGAAAAAGTACTTTTATTTGTAAGTGACTGAACTGCATATATATTAAAGGAAACATATCCTAATTTGCTGCATATTACTTGTGTAGCAAATGTTCTCCGCAGAATCTGTGAATATATCAGAGCACCTTTCCAGAAGTCGATAGACTTGTATACGCTTTTCAAAAATTTTCAGAAAAGCACCATTGAGAGTAGCTCTTTTCAGGGAAAAATTTCCATCTCTGTCACTGCCTCCCACTCCAGTAATAACTAGATGGGGAACATGGCCGGAAGCTACTAGTTATTATGCTGAGAATTTCGATAGTCTAAAACATTTCGTAACACTGCTAAAGGAGGATGCTAGAAGTATTGGTGAGTGCAAGGAGCTCACACAAATTCCAAATTTAAAAAATCAGTTGTACTTTCTTCACGAACACTTTGGAAAATTGCCAAAACTAATGACTTATTTTGAAAATCGAAACCTCAATTAAATGACGGATTAACCACATTAGATGTGGCTGTTAATAATTTGAAAAGTATTCCAAGTGACTTCGGATGTGGCCTTCGGCAAAAGTTTGAAGCAATTCTTAATAGAAATCCAGATTTAATTACATTGCAGCAATTATGTATGGAGACAATTCCACAAAATCTAACGGCTAAATATGAAGAAATAAAAGAATATTTCCAGTATGCACCTATAACCAGTTGCGATGTAGAAAGGACGTTTTCTATTTATAAGGATGTACTTAAATCAAAGAGAACAAAATTGACAGAAGAAAACCTTGAGAAACTATTGCTAGTCAATATTAATACTCCTTTACTCAACTTGAACGACAAAATGAACAAATAAAAATGTTCCAATTATAGAAATAAAATTAAAAACTTTAAAAATACAACTTTTCAACAAATACATATGTATTTCGTAATTTTATAGATCACCACCCGTTTGTTTTCCAATTATATAAATAAAATTAAATATTTTAGAAAAACAGCCTTTCGCCAGTACTGCACTGGGTGGTAAGCGTGTCTGTTCTCTAGTCATTATCAAACTTCAAAAGTTACAGGCCTACATAGAACTTATAAATGACACAAAAATATATGGGGGTGGTTTATGATGTTATTTAAAATTACTACTATATACTTAACTATTATATACAACATTGGAAAAGAGCTGTATATATAAGATCCAACTGGTCGTTTAAAACGATATCTATTGTGTTTTTTCGGCTTTTAAAAATTTCTAGGGCCTCTAAAAGATTTAATTTACGAACTTTCTCGGCCAAATGCAATATTTTACGATGACCAAATGTATGCCTTTCTGTAATAAGATGGTTTGCGAATGTTGAATCTGTCTTCTTTAGTTTATATGACCTCATGTGTTCTTTTACCCGAATAATAAAACTGCGACCAGTCTGACCTATATATACACTTTTACAATCATTATATAATTTCAAAAAATAATAGTAATGTTAGTATAGCTTACAAGCCATATATAAAAACAAGTAATTTCATTTTTAACGCAAAACCTAAAACAGATATCAATAATAAATCAGGAGTGTATAAATTATATTGTAATGATTGTAAAAGTGTATATATAGGTCAGACTGGTCGAAGTTTTATTATACGGGTAAAAGAACACATGAGGTCATATAAACTAAAGAAGACAGATTCAACATTCGCAAACCATCTTATTACAGAAAGGCATACATTTGGTCATCGTAAAATATTGCATTTGGCCGAGAAAGGTCGTAAATTAAATCTTTTAGAGGCCCTAGAAATTTTTAAAATCCGAAAAAACACAATAGATATTGTTTTAAACGACCAGTTGGATCTTATATATACACCTCTTTTCCAATGTTGTATATAATAGTTAAGTATATAGTAGTAATTTTAAATAACATCATAAACCACTTTGAAAATAATAAAATAAAATAAAACAATAACTTTGTTTTACCACTTTATTCACATATAATCGTAACCGCGGTTTCGACATACAATGTCATTATCAAACTGCAAAAGTTACAGGCCTACATAGAACTTATAAATGACACAAAAAAATATATGGGGGTGGTTTATGATGTTATTTAAAATTACTACTATATACTTAACTATTATATACAACATTGGAAAAGAGGTGTATATATAAGATCCAACTGTTCATTTAAAACGATATCTATTGTATTGTTCCGGCTTTTAAAAATCTCTAGGGCCTCTAAAATATTTAAAAGCCGGAACAATACAATAGATATCGTTTTAAATGAACAGTTGAATCTTATATATAACCTCTTTTCCAATGTTGTATATAATAGTTAAGTATATAGTAGTAATTTTAAATAACATCATAAACCACCCCCATATATTTTTTTGTGTCATTTATAAGTTGTATGTAGGCCTGTAACTTTTGCAGTTTGATAATGACATTGTATGTCGAAACCGCGGTCACGATTATATGTGAATAAAGTGGTAAAACAAAGTTATTGTTTTATTTTATTTTATTATTTTCAAAATGAATTACCACAAAGTTACGGCTACCAGTATTAATTTTCTTAAACAAAGCAGTGTAGTGCAACAAGCCAATTTCTACTTGAAGTTACGGGTGAAACACAGGATGGCAGTACAAAATATATGGTTTAATCAACAATGCTTACGAAGAAATTTAACACCGAATTATGTACAGCTGAGAACCAGAACACACACCATATCCTCTAAAAAAGCGATCAATGCCGCGAAGAGAATTTGGATAAAACAAGAATCCAAATTTTGGTTCCACCGCAGAGACACTCTTCTGATTTACATTAAGGTATTACATTCAGAACTATCGTTTAAGTTACACAACATTGAATTCGATGTATTAGATGACCACATTAGACAACAAGTTAGTGAAATTATTCATAAGAAACGACTCATTCAAGACAGGAAGTTAGAGTCTCTATCAAACCTACACAATACACCCCTAGTTAACAATACTTTCAGTAATGTTCAGTTTTACCCTAGAGTCATTAATCTCACGAATGTTAGCTTCTCAGACAATGAACTTAGCTTATTAAATAAAGGTCCTAAATATGCACCACACATCCATTGTAACAAACAAAAAGAAATTCTAGCAATAGAAACAGAACTGGCATTTGCAAATAACAATCAAATTAGCAGTATCTTAGGTAAAGCCAAAGTTACAAATATTCTGAAAAACAACTCAACATCTCGCAATAATCAGTCAGACAGACGAGCATTGCAAAGTATTAATCACAAAGTCATAGAAAACAACCTCACGATAACAAAAGCAGATAAAGGAAATTCGTCTGTAATATTAACTAAAGGTGATTATGAAAATAAAGTTAAGAAATTTATAGACGACAATACTATCATAGAATTGAAAAAGGACCCCACTAAACAGTATCAGGCAGAAATTAAAGAATGTGTCAAAAATTGTAATGCAGTAATCTCAAACACAGATAAGTACAAACTTTCCATATGAATCCTTCCCCCCCTAAATTATACGGTTTAGTAAAAATTCACAAAGAGGAAGCACCCATCAGACCAGTTGTTTCGTTTATTTCTTGCACCAATAAAGAGTTAGCCGAAAAATTAAACATAATAATTAGACAATATACAGAATTTAGAGATAGCTCTTCCATAAAAAACGCAATACAGTTAACAGCTAAATTAAAAGATTGTAATATACAAAAGACCGAAATCCTTGTATCATTTGATGTTTCCAACATGTTTTCAAAAATACCACATAAGGAATGCTTAAGGTTAATAGAAAACATATTAGTAAAGAAAAATACAAACCCGGTTGTTATACACGAAATCATATCTCTAACGGAGTTAGTCACCAACCAAAGTTACTTTACATTTAACAACAAATTCTACAAACAAACAGAAGGTCTGGCAATGGGCTCACCTCTAAGTCCTCTATTAGCTGAAATTTTCATGAAGCATATTACAGAAAAAATTCTTTCATCACAACTAGGTAAAAAACATATTAAATTTTGGTATCGGTATGTAGACGACATCCTAGCTTGCTTTAAGGGAACTCATAGACAACTACAAACATTTCTGAACTACATAAATTCAATCCATTCTAATATCAATTTTACAGTAGAAATAGAAGAGAATAACAGTATTAACTTCCTGGATTTAAAATTAAACAAATTAGATCAGAGCTTAAAATTTGATATATGTATATCGTAAACCTACTTTCACTGATTGCATTATTCCCAAAGATTCACTACACCCTAAGACACACAAACATTCATTTTTTAATTCTATGATACCTAGAGCATTAAATATTCCTTTGTCTAATGAATCTTTTGTTCGTGAAATCAATACGATAAAACAAATAGCGATAAACAATAGTTATAAAAGTAGCGTAATTGACACTTTGACAGTATACTAAAGAAAAAACAGTTACAAGTGACCCTTAGTTTAGTATATCCTAAAGATATTGCTAATTTGAAACAATTTGTCTCGTTAACTTACTTCGGTAAAATAAGCGAGCAAATTGGAAATATAATTTCAAAAAATAATAGTAATGTTAGTATAGCTTACAAACCATATGTAAAAACAAGTAATTTCATTTTTAACGCAAAACCTAAAACAGATATCAATAACAAATCAGGAGTGTATAAGTTATATTGTAATGATTGTAAAAGTGTATATATAGGTCAGACTGGTCGAAGTTTTATTATACGGGAAAAAGAACACAGGAGGTCATATAAACTAAAGAAAACAGATTCAACATTCGCAAACCATCTTATTACAGAAAGACATACATTTGGTCACCGTAAAATATTGCATTTGGCCGAGAAGGTCGTAAATTAAATATTTTAGAGGCCCTAGAGATTTTTAAAAGCCGGAACAATACAATAGATATCGTTTTAAATGAACAGTTGGATCTTATATATACACCTCTTTTCCAATGTTGTATATAATAGTTAAGTATATAGTAGTAATTTTAAATAACATCATAAACCACCCCCATATATTTTTTTGTGTCATTTATAAGTTCTATGTAGGCCTGTAACTTTTGCAGTTTGATAATGACATTGTATGTCGAAACCGCGGTCACGATTATATGTGAATAAAGTGGTAAAACAAAGTTATTGTTTTATTTTATTTTATTATTTTCATAAACCACCCCCATATATTTTTGTGTCATTTATAAGTTCTATGTAGGCCTGTAACTTTTGCAGTTTGATAATGACATTGTATGTCGAAACCGCGGTCACGATTATATGTGAATAAAGTGGTCCTATAACAAAGTTATTGTTTTATTTTACAGTCTTTTTTCTTTGTGTTTATAAGAAGTATGTGCAGAAAGAATTTAATTATGTAAAGAGAGACCAATTTAACAAGCTATAATAATAAGTAATGGTATACCGTTGTTTTTTTTGTTTCTTCCCTTGCTTCAGGAAATAATAAATATTCAAAAAAGTAACTAAATTTGGGTTTTATATACTAGCTGTTATCTACCTAGCTATGAAAACAACATGCTATCGTGACAATTTGCTTACGTCAAGTTTCTGTGACATTTTATATTGTTACCGAATCGCTTAACACTGTTACTTTTACATTCGTTTAAAGAAGGGAAAATGAGTGATTTGAAACTTGAACAGAAATTTCTATAAAAAGAAGGCAAGTAGTCCGAAGAATATTCATAAGAGAATGGTGACAGTGTATGGAGAAAATAGCCCGTCCTATTATTAAGTCAAATTTTTGAGTAAGCAGTTCAAATCGGGCAGAGAATCCATTCATGATGATCCAAAGTGTGGAAGACCTTTAGAAGCACGAACTGAAAAAATCATGAACAATGGTGTTGACTGACCGCCGAGTAAAAGTTTCAGTTATTACTAGAGAAATAGGAATATCAGAAAGTGTTTTTAAAATTCTACACGAAGATTTTGGAATGATCACAGTGTCGGCACGATGGATTCCCAGGCTGCTCAGTCCCGGACAAAAATTGTGTAGACGAAAAATTTGTGATGAGAATTTGACAGTTTTATATCAAGATGAAAACTTCTTAAATAGAATTGTAAGTAGATGCACATTTACCAGTACTGGGACAGTCGGTTTTGTTCCAAACAAAAAAAATAACATCCATTGCATTTTACCGATTATGGTTCAATTATTAAGGCGTTGCAAAAAAAAACGCGACCCCCAGTAATTTAGATAGACAGGGAGTCCTATTTTGGGGCGGCCCTAAATTATTATAACTTTTAACACCATCATTATCTAGGGTGTATGGTAGATACCTCAATAAAAAACATATATAATCTGATTTATATATGCTGCAAACTAATGTTGAATTATTGTGGGGGTGGACTCCAGAGCCACCCTATATTTTATTTGAATGTGTTTTCAAGAGGGGCGTTTTGCCTCCCATAGGTTTTTGAATATTCTTATTCAATATTCAAGGAGATGACACTAATTATTTGTAAACTAGTTAGTTGCAAATAATTATTATTTTTATGATATACTTATTGTATTTACTATAACGCACCCCAAAAGTGAACGTAAACATGAAAGATAGAACGTAACGTAAAACGTAAACGTGAACATTGAACGTAACATAAACGTAATAGTTCTAGTATTATCATGTCTAACGTCGATGGAAATAAGTGAGTATTAATAATTTTTTTTGCTAAAAAAAATTCAACGATAGAAAATAAAATAGTTACATAATTATTTTAAATATTAATAAATTGAAATCGATTCTGACAAAACTTACACGAAGGGAATTAAATTACAATGAAGTACATAAATACGTATAACTCACTATCGAAGCTACCAATAAATAAAATATTATTCATTATAGCAAACGCCAATTAAGTTGGCGCGAGGAGGGGTAAGTTCGCGCAGGATTAGAAGTAGTGGGGAGATCTGTATTTGGTATTACATCAAATGTCAGATAATTCTAACCTCTGAGCATGTATCACTTTATGATCCTCTAGCAAAGACATTATGTTCCGTCAAACGTCTATGACAAATTAATGCATTCTGACAATTACTTGAGTAGTGGGGGTGGACGTTTTTAAAAGCGACTTCTGCGCACCCCCTCCTCGCGCCAACTTAATTGGCGTTTGCTATACAAACCTATCAAAATTGTAAAAATCCATTCAAATCAATATTTCTTAAACTTTTATTTTATTCTATCTTTTGTAATTGTTAGTAAGATATGTATCTTTAAGTACCTACTACTTTCTTGTTCAGGTTTACTACGTAGGACAGGTATGCTCCTCGTCGTTCCTAGCATATTGTTACGAGACTAGAAATCTGTCGAACGAACTATATTACTCGAAGACTCGCGAAACACGTCGGTATTATCCCCGAACAATGTGGTATGTTCTCGATGTTAGGTAACTCGTATAAATACAACGCATCGCCCGCTATCGTGGCAGTTAAGTTTTAACAACGGACAAGCGAACGTTATATTGTTTGAATTGTAATCTGTGAAGAATAATTATTTCGTCGTTCGAACTTGGCATCTACCTACGTAACAATATAATATCAATTTTGATATGGATAAACCAGGCCCCAGTAAAAAACGTAGTCGTAAGGTTGAAGATAAAAATCGACAGTTTCAAGATATTTGGACCGAAAAATACTTTTTTATTTCATCGCATAACAAAAGTGTCTGTTTAATATACAATATTCAATATTCGGAATACAATATTCCGAAGGAATATAATGTGAAAAGGCATTATGAAACCCAGCATCATACTTTTACCAAATTAACCGGTGAAAATCGAACGCAAAAAATTTCCACTTTACAAAGGGAACTAATAGGCCAGCAAGCTATGTTTACAAAACCAATTCCAGATGCTGAAACAGCTACTGAAGTTAGCTTTGAAATATCTCGAATAATAGCGAAAACTTGTCGGCCTTTTAAAGATTGGTGAGTTTGTTAAGCAGTGTTTAGATGTCGCCGCAAAAAAAATGTGTCCGAAAGATGCAAAGAGGTTTGAGAAAATTCAACTAAATCGGATGACTGATCGGAAGACTTACCACATTAGCAGCTAATATAGAAGAGCAATTAGCTACGAAATCGAAAAGTTTTGAGTATTTTTCTATAGCACTCGACGAATCTACAGATATAAGTTCCACTGCTCAACTCTTAATATTTTTACGAGGTGTAACGCAAAATTTTGAAGTAAGTGAAGAACTGATTGGTATGAGTTCTTTGACAAGTCACACCAAGGGGAGTGACATACTCAAAGCTCTTCTGGAAAAATGTTCTATAATGGATTTGGATTTAACGAAATTATCTGGAATTACGACTGACGGAGCACCTTCAATGCTTGGAAGTCAATCTGATACCAAGGAATTAATGCAGTTTCATTGCATTATACATCAAGAGGCCCTCTGTTCAAAATTATTGGGATTTGAAAATGTGATGAAAGTTGTAGTACCTACTGTAAACTTTATAAAATCACGAGGTCTCAATCACTGACAATTCATACAATTTCTCGAGGATATTGAAAGCGAATATGGTGATCTCCTGTTTTACACTGAAGTAAGGTGGCTAAGTCGTGGGTTATCACTAGAGCAGTTTCTTAACTCGATTGAAGAAATCAAAATATTTCTGGCGGAAAAGAAAAAGGACGTCTCCGAACTCGACAACCCTGATTGGCTGTGTGACTTAGCGTTTCTTGTAGACATCACAAATCACTTGAATGTCTTAAATACGCGACTCCAAGGCAAAGATCAATTCGCAGTTATACTCTCATGTTTCGTCCTTTCATTGCAAATTGAGTCTGGCATTGATAGACATGCAAAATAAAAAAAAAATTTACCGTTGCGTTGACAAAACCGCTAATAAAGAGTTGCGAATAAATGTATTGAAATGCGTAAGTTTATTTGGATCGACGTATATTTGTGAGCAAACGTTTTGAGTGATGAAACTTAACAAAACAAATAATCGAAACCGTCTGGCAAATGAAAATCTGGAAGCAATTTTACGTGTGGCGACAAGTAATGTGGCGCCAAACATAAACAAAATTGTTAGGTCAATAATGTCATGCATCAAAATAATAAAACATGAAATATTACATTGTAATGATTAGATTACATTACGATTACATAATTACAACAAACATTTTTGAATGTTCTTTTATTGTTATCATTTATAGTAAATAAAAATATTTGTGTTAATAAGTATTCTTTGCAGTGGCCCGTCCTTGGCTTATAATTTTCCCGAGTGGCCCCTGTTCCCTATAAGTCTGTGCATCCCTGGCCTAAGCCAATGTATCTATTTTGTTGGATACATCTTTTATCATCTCTCCAACACAATGATTTTTTATTTAATTCCTCAGTGTATATATTATGATTAGAGAACGGATGCAATTTCCATAAAACGCAATCGTCGCTCAGTACATCCCGGCGTAATTCAATGAAGTATTTGTTTGACTTACTCGGCCACCTGGTCTCGCAGCGATAACAATGAACAACCCAGCTATTGTATTCGGAGAATATAGTGTTTGTCAGTGGTGTCGTGTACATAGATCAAATAAATAAGTTTATCGTATTTCGTAAGAGAAATAGCACGTACATTCCTTTTCTTTTCATTTAAGGAACATCTTCCAATTATTTCCAGTTATTTCCAGTATGCACCTATAACCAGTTGCGATGTAGAAAGGACGTTTTCTATTTATAAGGATGTACTTAATTCAAAGAGAACAAAATTGACAGAAGAAAACCTTGAGAAACTATTGCTCAATATTAATACTGCTTTACTCAACTTGAACGACAAAATGAACAAATAAAAATGTTTCAATTATAGAAATAAAATTAAAAACTTTAAAAATACAACTTTTAAACAAATACATATTGCAATGAACTGTGCCTTTGCTTATTAGGTCAGCTCACCACAAATGTCCGGACTAACTCAATGGTAAATACTTCTGCTTGAAACTACTTTCTTCAGTACTTGCTCTCGCACGAGCAAGAATCGTGGAAAAATAAAGTTCAAAATGGCATTAATTCAAAGTCACAATTTTCCTGATAAAATTTATTAAAATAAAAAAAAAGAAAAAACCCTTTTCAAAATGAAAAGGGAGCTAAAGCGTGATTAACAGTAGCTGGGAGGAAACAGTCTGTGTGATAATTAACACGCACACAGAGAAAAACCTCCTATGACTCGCGAGCAATAATTAAAACTAATAGATAATTAAGAAAATTCTCAAATTCAAACTCTAAGTTATAACCCCTAATTTCAACCGTAAACAGACTAAACGTCAAATCGTACTTTACTTAACTTGTGCGAACTAAACACAAGGACAAATCTCCCCTCCAACCTGAATAAAATGTTCTTGAATATCGTGACACAGAAAAAACTCCCTCATTCAAAAAAATATGGTAATTTTCTTATCTATCTATCTATATTATAAGCTAATATAGAAATAAATCAAAATTACAAATAAGCACAAATATCAACAAATTATAGAAATAGGAATTTATATAAAGCAACTGTAAAAAGTATACTTACGTAAGCAACTCTTTTATTCACAGAAAAAAACTATAGTAGCGAGAGATACCAAATATAATTTAAATTAAATACAAACGAGATCACCACCACTCGTTAAAAATCGTAAATGAAATTTAAACGCTAACCAAAAGCACACAAAATAAATAAACCGACTTTAAATCATTATTAGCCGGAATTATTAGCCGTTGTTTGGGCAGTTAAGCATTTCAGACTTTACTTATATGGTCGAAAATTTAAGATCTTTACATACCAAATAAATATATAAGTGGCCTGTGACTTATATATTTATTTGGTATGACCAATCCGTCAAGTCGCCTTACAAAGTTTAGATTGATTTTAGAGGAATATGACTTCATCATTAATTACATTAAGGGTTCCGAAAATGTAGTTGCAGACGCCTTATCACGGATAGAAGTAGATTCCAATGACTTAAAAAAGGTTAGTAGTGTAGCTACCGACAGCATCTTCGTTACGACTAGGATCCAGTCAAGACAGACAGCTGCCGATTGCACCATTACGAAACCTGCAGCCACAGATTCCGCCGGCTCCAGGGCAGATCACCCCGGGGTTGTGGAACTGTTGAAAAGACCAGCGGGATCTATAGAACTTCGAGTGGTAGAGAAGGCAACCTTCAATTCACTCCAACGTCGTAATGAAGAAAGCATGCTCTTCAAGGGAATGTTCCTATACGACGAAGACGCTCTCACAATTTTTACAAAGGAGCAAGTAGGCACAATAAGTCCTCAGCAGTACATGCACTTGTTGACTACGCTCAAAGAGTTCTGCGCAGAACACGGCATACAGGAAGTATGTATTGTCAAAGATAACTCAAGGAACAGCGATTTCCTGAGGAAAATTATTCCATGGAGCAAGAGAGAGCCGAATCATTTAAAAGTAAATGTGATTAGAGGAGTGCAAAGAATTGAAGACTACGAGACAAAGCAACTAATTATCAATGACTACCACATGTTACCTACAGGGGGACATAGCGGGGTAAATAGAACGTTCAACAAAATCAAGAGATTTTACTTTTGGCCCAAATTAAAACACGACATCGAATCGTTCGTGAAACGATGTAGTGATTGCCAGAAATACAAGCACTCAATACCTAGCAAAGAACCAATCAAGGTCACAACCACAGCGTCATACGCCTTCTAGAAAATTTTTGTGGATTTAGTAGGTCCTTTAAACCAAGACCAGGAGGAGAACAAATACATTCTGACACTCCAATGCGAACTAACGAAATTCGTCGAAGCCTATCCCATACCAAACAAAGAAGTTTCCACAGTAGCCAAAGCTCTGGTCGAAAATTTTATACGTAGATATGCAATTCCCGAACAAATAGCTTCTGACCAGGGAACCGAGTTCATGGCTACAGTTTTTAAGGAAACTTGCTCTCTTTTAGGCATACAGCAACTTAAATCAACTGCATACCACCACGAAACGTTAGGCGCATTAGAAAACACACACAAAAATTTGGGAGCGTATCTTCGAATTCAACTGTCAAACCACAAAGACAATTGGTCAACGTGGATACCCTATTGGTGCTTTGCATTTAACAACACAATGCATACAGAAACGAAATATACCCCACACGAACTAGTTTTCGGGAAACAGAACCCTCTGCCCTCATCAATAACCACCGCGATAGAACCACTTTATAATTTCGATAACTATACCGCGGAAATGAAATATAGATTACAAACAGCCCTAGACGTGGCAAAATGCAATTTAATCAAATCAAAAATTAAAAGGCAAAGTAAGTTAAACAGTAATCGCAGACCCACACACTTCTGTGTTGGAGATCAAGTTTTAGTTAAAAACGAATCAGGAAACAAACTTGAGACATTGTATAACGGCCCTTTTACTATCACAAAAATTGATAAACCACCTAACGTAACTATTCAAATAGACAACAAATGCGTCGAAATACATAAGAACCGTTTAAAACACTTTTATATGTAAATTACTCACAGTGAACAATACAGTGAACAATACAGTGAACAATACAGTGGACAATACAGTGAACTGATTATAATAAATGTTAATACTCTAATGTAACTTCTACAGATACAACGTTGTACAGAACTTTTGTAGAGAATAATGTATAGATAATAGTTTATAGAAGGTATTGAATAATTACATAATAAGAAATTAATATATTTAGCACCTGCACAGAGTATATAAGGAAATATAATTATATATATATATATTTAACACAAGAAAAGCTAAATGGCTTAGAAGCCTTTTCTTTTCTTTTTCGCCGGGAGGAAGATGCAGTAACTAAACCAGCTCATGTATTGCAAACGCATCTCTTTCGTCAAACACGACCTCGGTGTGTTTCGATCTTTCCAAACACGACCTCGGTGTGTTATGATCTTTCGTCAAACACGACCTCGGTGTGTTACGATCTTTCACCACCTTGTTTATCTTATCACCAGGTCACTAGGCTAAAGGGGGATACGCTCGAATATATAATGAGGCCTTGCGAGATCTCAAGACAGAGTCAGACAGAGACATAGTCCGAGCGAGTATATTAGTATCCCTGCTAGACTAGTGGCTCTTGATTACAATGTAATATCTGTTATTGTTAATCGTTGTTATGTCGTTATTAAATTATATATTGTTATTCAACCGTTGTCCCGTCTATAATTTATTATGTTGGTGAACCTCCGGTGTTAAAGCAGCGATGTGACCTCCGGCACCGGGTGGCATCACAAGAGTATAAAGATTGTGTAATAATATACTTATTACATCTGAGGTAAAAATAACACACGGAAATGACCGCTACATGCATTCAAAAACCTCAATGAATAGCGAACAAACTTATATTAAAATAATAACAAAGATTATTTTTAATTTCTCCCCAGAGAACAAAATAAAAATAAACAACTAGACAGCTCGATCAAAAATCTAACGCATGTGCAAACATCACACATCAAAAAAAAAAAGCCTTGAAGTTCCCAACGTATAAAATTTTACAGTTACTGTTTTTTACTTAGAAATGTTAAAAATCCTCTTTGTCATCTAACTCAATTAATTAAGACTAAATCTCTTAAATAACAATGTTAATACAATTGAAATATAATATTCAAATCTTTTGAATAAATAAGATATCTTTTAAAATATATACTCGTATATACAGGCTGATTCATTTTCGGCCCTCACCATGGGGATCTCGCTTATTATTGGAGATAGAGTATACGTTTAAATTTGGCAAAGTTGTTAAATTTTGTGTTTGTTATAAATCCGTAAAGAAAATAGACCTGTGACAAATGACCTTCGTTATTTAAAAAAAAAAACGCGAAAACCCCATTTTCTTCTTTTACCTGTAGCACCGACATTTGACCTTGTAGAGAAAAAATAAAAACACATCCTTGTGGCAATTTCTAAACCTCTATCTAGTGGTGTACTCTAAATTTTTATACGACGTTTCGTTTATTTCTGGCCATCATCAACTATCTAATTTCTTATAGGCGCCATATTGGATTTAGACATCTTCAGAAAGAGTCTTTTTCCTGATTTCAACCATGTACCACATGCTGACTAAAGTTTTTGACATTAGGTTTTATTTGAAAGAATAAATTATAAGATTAAATAAGGTAGCCATGGAATTTCAATCTGTCAAACATTTCATTTATTGTTCATTAATAATACAAAAATGTCATACATTAACGAAGAGAAACGAGATATGATAAGTATTTTTTTTTTCGAACCGAAATTCAACAGTAGCGAGTACAAGATATCTACAATTATATCCAGAACGACAACAGCCTCATCGTACCATTTTTCTAGATATCGACAGAAATTTGGTCGAGAATGGATCGTTTACCAAGCCGCGTAATAGTCAAGACAACAGGAATTTAAATGAAAATCGACAAGATATTTTACAAATGGTAAATTAAAAGCGTGTTTTCAAATTTCATGTTAATCTTGTATTTTTATAGATAAATAATGTGATGACTCATCCTACGACGCGTAAGCGCGTCATACTAGTCTGGTGTTCTCTGGAGCGTTCCACATACGTCGAGAAAATATAAGCCACGATATAAATGCCGTCGAGGAAGGGATGGCGGCATTCAATACCTGAGTCGCGCGGAGTAAACATAAATATAGTTACATAAATATAAAATACATAAATGTGCTTATTGTTGTTAATAGTTAGTTTTATTTTGTTATACGTTTTATTATTAATATAGTGTGTGTGTCTAAAGTTATTATTAGTTTTATTTAAGAACCCGAAAAGACAAACTTTACAATAATAATCCATCAATTTCTACACGCGAAGTAGCGTCAGAATTAAATTTGTGCCAGTCCAGAGTTTGGAGAACTTTACATAAAAGTAGGTTTAAACCATACAGGATCCATGTTAGTCACTCTTTACTGCCTGGAGATAATTTGAGAAGGCTAGAATATTGTAATTGGTTAATGGGAAGGATAGAAAATGACGAAAATTTTTTAAGCAAAATCATCTGGTCAGATGAAACAAAATTTACAAATTCTGGAATGTTCAACAGAAATACGGAGCACTATTGGGCAGTACAAAATCCCGACAAAACAGGGCTAGAAGACCACAACATCGTTTTGGAATAAACGTTTGGATGGGTATTTTGGCAAATCGTCTCTTAGTACCAGTTATGTATGAAGAACATTTAAATGGAGAAAGATATTTAAACATTTTACGTACATACGTATCTGACTATCTTGACGACAATATCCCATTAAATCAATTACAATATTTATGGTGGCAACAAGATGGCGCACCAGCACACAATGCAGCAGTTGTTAGAAATTTCTTAAATCAAGAGTTTGCAAACCGTTGGATTGGAAATATGGGAGTTGTTGAATGGCCTGCGAGATCACCTGATTTAAGTCCGCTAGATTTTTTTTTATGGGGATATGTTCAAAATAATATTTATAAAGTAGATACGCCACAAAACATTGAAGAATTACGAGACAGACTTCAGAATGCCTTCGATGCAGTTCCTAGAAGAACTATACAAAGGGCAGTACAAAATGCCAGAAGGCGTGCCCAATTGTGCATTACCGAAGATGGCCAGATAATTGAACATTTACTGTAATTGTTTATTATTTACTTTTCTATGTATTTTTTGTTATCTTGTACTCGCTACTGTTGAATTTCGTTTCGAAGAATAAAAAATACTTATCATATCTCGTTTCTCTTCGTTAGTGTATGACATTTTTGTATTTTTAATGAACAATAAATGAAATGTTTGACAGATTGAAATTCCAAAGGCTACCTTATTTAATCTTATAATTTATTCTTTCAAATAAAACCTAATGTCAAAAACTTTAGTCAGCATGTGGTACATGGTTGAAATCAGAAAAAAAACTCTTTCTGAAGATGTCTAAATCCAATATGGCGCCTATAAGAAATTAGATAGTTGATGATGGCCAGAAAGAAACGAAACATCGTATAAAAATTTAGAGTACACCACTGGATAGAGGTTTATAAATGGCCACAAGGATGTGTTCTTATTTTTTCTCTACAAGGCCAAATGTCGGTGCTACAGGTAAAAGAAGAAAATGGGGTTTTCGCGTTTTTTTTTTTAAATAACGAAGGTCATTTGTCACAGGTCTATTTTCTTTACGGATTTATAACAAACACAAAATTTAACAACTTTGCCAAATTTAAAGTTATACTCTATCTCCAATAATAAGAGAGATCCCCATGGTGAGGGCCGAAAATGAATCAGCCTGTATATATATATATACAATATATATAACGGGTGTTCAGAAACATTCGAAGTCAAGTGGGCTCTGAACAAAAAATCGTATATCTTTACTTAAGTATCTGATTTGTAATAATTATTAAATGTTAACTGTTGTCTGTCAAAAATCAATCTATCTCAGACATGACTTCATATTTTCAAGGACTACTTTGACTTCGAATGTTTCTGAACACCCGTTATATATATATATATTTTTACTTACATAAAAAATAATGTGAGACACATTGACGAGATAACGTTATAATATTAATCAAAATTACGAGAGCAACCTCGCAGAATAAACGGGAAATTGAAATAACAACCACATCAACTAATTAAATCAAATACAACCCGAATTTAACTTTCAATAGATAATTATCTATTTTCTAAATAAAAATGAACGTTCTCATCTAACTGTTAACTTGTGTCTAAAGGTCAAATCATACACATCTATCGTAGTGTCATCACACCACAAGGCGCATGACATGAAATATACATAGGAGTCCAAAATAATAGTACATAGATAAATACATAAATTTTTAATATTTATTGGGGAAAAAAACCATAGCAATATGTTATAAACCAACATAAAATAAAAATTTCCATTTGTTTAATATTATATATTTGACGTTTACACGGGTTGTGGTTATTTATTACCTGTTAGAGATACAAAAATATTGAAAAAATTAATTCGAAAACCGATATATCGGTGCCCCATATTTTGTTACTGGACATTCTGACACAATTTCTATTAATTTTCAGAACAAAACAAACACTACGTAACCTGCAATTATTACATGATTTTTATTTAAAATAAACAGTTGGTACAAACGAAATGGTGTTTAATGCGCAAGTCTAGTATGAAACTTGGATAAAAAGTGGGATCGGATCTAGTTTTGTAGTTTAGAAACTTTGATGTATTTCTTCCGAATTACACTATCAAAGTTTCAACAAGTACATCTAGTTTGAAAACTTGTCCAAGTTTCTAGACGAAAAAAGTGTAATGTAACTCAGGCTTACACCATCTTATGGTGAAAACGGAAAGGTGTGTTGTGTAGCAGGCACTCGGGTGCGTGCATCGGGTGGTTCTTCTCGTCCTTATCTTCCCTATATTCCTGTTCAGCATTTTTATGGTTTAGTCGTCA
This sequence comes from Melolontha melolontha, assembly GCA_935421215.2. Lineage (NCBI taxonomy): Eukaryota > Metazoa > Arthropoda > Insecta > Coleoptera > Scarabaeidae > Melolontha > Melolontha melolontha. Next base: position 8,745,397 of record OW285244.1, on the reverse strand, counting down.
CAGACGTATTACATGTTTTTTCGTTTGCTGTTTTTCTATGGGTAAGCATTCACAAGAAACATTAAACAAGACCCTTCAAAATAATGTTTTTTAGTATTATAATGGATTTGGATAGTCTTAAAGAAAATCTACCAGTCCTATCTGATATAGTGATGGAGACCTCTTTGGTGCCTCTTGGTACAGGCTATCTTCTAAAAGCCGGTGAATATTACGAGGTATCGATCCTTCGATGTGATTACCGGAATGGAATTATGATAATCCCGTTAGATATAGTTAAATATGAAACATTGTTACTTAATTGGAGCAATCTTAATGGCTTCCAAACAGAAGAGAATCAAATTGAAATAACTTGTTGCGCTAGGATTGGAATAATTAAATTAAAGTTTTATTCAAGTACTTTGAGGATACCAGCAAGGAATTAATGAAAATGAAGGTGTAATAAAATATTTCATAGTTTTTAATAGTTATTGTTTCCCCAATATTTTATTATCTATGAAATTTTATTAATTGTTACAGGTGATGGCGTGAAGAAGTCGTTTTTGATGAATTCTTTTTGTCTTTAAGAATAATAAAATATTTATAAAAGCAAAAATAAAGCATTTTTTTATTTACTTATTAAGTAATTAATTTATAAACTTTTATTGAATTGAGGGTGATCAATTTGATTAAATTTATTGAAATATTGTCTTTATAGACTATAATTAAAATCACGCAACAGATGCAGTAGTAATTTTAAGTAACATTGCAATGACATCAACGTTGACAACTTTGATTTGCAATAAAACAATTGTCCACTAAGGCTTATCGTATGCATATAGATGTACAGAAAAAATTGAAAGGAATTAAAAAATCAGTACTTGATAAAGAAATTAAATTTTAGCATTATAAAAAGTAAATTGAATTGATTCGGCATTTACTTGATGAAGATCCATAATTTAAAATAGAAATAAAACGACGTATATGTTATATGTCTGATGAAGCTCAGGTTGGAGCGAAACGATCGTTACGGTGTAAAGTAAAAAGTGAAATTAATTAAAATTTGTTTTAATAAAACTACTGTTCTAATCTTCACTTTATAAAAAAATATTTGTTTGATCAGCAGGAATATTATCATAAACAATGCGTTATTAGGAGCTATGATCATAATTAGAGAACGGACACGCTTACCACATGACGCAAAGCCCAGTGCAGTACTGGCGAAAGGCTGTATTTCTAAAATATTTAATTTTATTTATATAATTGGAAAACGAACGGGTGGTGATCTATAAAATTACGAAATACATATTTATTTGTTGAAAAGTTGTATTTATAAAGTTTTTATTTTTATTTATATAATTGGAAAACATACGGGTGGTGATCTATCTATCTAAAATTACGAAATACATATTTATTAATTAATTTTATTTATATAATTGGAAAACAAACGGGTGGTGATCTATCTATCTAAAATTACGAAATACATATGTATTTGTTGAAAAGTTGTATTTTTTAAGTTTTTAATTTTATTTCTATAATTGGAACATTTTTATTTGTTCATTTTGTCGTTCAAGTTGAGTAAAGGACTATTAATATTGACTAGCAATAGTTTCTCAAGGTTTTCTTCTGTCAATTTTGTTCTCTTTGAATTAAGTACATCCTTATAAATAGAAAACGTCCTTTCTACATCGCCACTGGTTATAGGTGCATACTGGAAATATTCTTTTATTTCTTCATATTCAGCCTTTAGATTTTGTGGAATTGTCTCCATACATAATTGCTGAAATGTAATTAAATCTGGATTTCTATTAAGAATTGCTTCAAACTTTTGCCGAAGGCCACACCCGAAGTCACTTGGAATACTTTTCAAATTATTAACAGCCACATCTAATGTGGTTAATCCGTCATTTAATTTGAGATTTCGATTTTCAAAATAAGTGATTAGTGTTGGCAATTTTCCAAAGTGTTCGTGAAGAAAGTACAACTGATTTTTTAAATTTGGGATTTGTGTGAGCTCCTTGCACTCACCAATACTTCTAGCATCCTCCTTTAGCAGTGTTACGAAATGTTTTAGACTATCGAAATTCTCAGCATAATAACTAGTAGCTTCCAGCCATGTTCCCCATCTAGTTATTACTGGAGTGGGAGGCAGTGACAGAGATGGAAATTTTTCCCTGAAAAGAGCTACTCTCAATGGTGCTTTTCTGAAAACTTTTTTAAAAGCTGATACAAGTCTATCGACTTCCGGAAAAGTGTCACAGATTCTGTGGAGCATGTGCTACACAAGTAATATGCAGCATATTAGGATATGTTTTCTTCAATAGTCTGCCTGTTTTTAACACATACGCAGCACTATCACTGACAAATAAAAGTATTTTTTCTTTGTACGTGGCGTCCGAATGAAGCATTTTTTGCATATTCTCCTTAATGGTTTCGGCAACTGTTTCCGCATCAACTCTATTTATAACACTTGTTGCTATTACATATGAGTTATATGGAATAGTTGGATGTAGTACACCAGCTACAACATTTACCACACAGCGTCCTAACATATCCACCGTTTCGTCGGCGCTTATCCATATGTATTGATTTAAAAGATGGCTTCTAATGCGTTCTGCTGTTCTCGTATAGCACCTAGAAACATAATATTTGCGTAAAGTTGATTCATCAGGAACATTTCGACCAGTATATTTTTTCAGAAATATTTTTAAAGTGGGATTGCTAAGTTTATTTAATGGAATATTAGCCGCCATAAAAGTTTTACAGAGTTCAGATGTGTTTGCGATCCTAAGTGACGAATTTTTGACGATATTTTACGGATTTTTAATCAATTTCGGAATCACTGACAATGGACATACAATCAGTATGACCGTCAATCCAACTCGCCATTGTTTCACAATGCCGTTCTCGACATTCTTCCATATCATGTCTGAAAAAGTAACTTAAACAATGCTCTAGATCTAAATAAATGAAAACTAAAAATGTGTGCGTAAGTTATTGAAACTGAACGAAATTCAATGCACACTTACGTCGATATAATTGGTAGAAATAGGTTCAATCAAACGATATTAAGCAGGATCTATCACAAAAATTACGATGTAATTAACAGTTAAAACTATGAAAACAAGAAACTTACTCACAGCACTTTATTTATCTTACGAAATATAAACTAATAAATAAAATACATTATAAAATCCCCGCTTCTATCTACGCTCATGAAAACACTTTAAAAAACACTATATTCTCCGAATACAATAGATGGCTTGTCCATTGTTATCGCGGCGAGACCAGGTGTCCGAGTAAGTCAAACAAATACTTCATTGAATTACGCCGGGATGTACTGAGCGACGTTATACACAATTCCAATTGCCGATTGCGTTTTATGGAATATATTCTCCGAATACAATAGCTGGATTGGCCATTGTTATCGCTGCGACCAGGTGGCCAAGTAAGTCAAACAAATACTTCATTGAAATACGCCGGGATGTACTGAGCGACGTTATACACAATTCCAATTGCCGATTGCGTTTTATGGAAATTGCATCAGTTCTCTAATCATAATATATACAATCACGAATTAAATAAAAAATCATTGTATTGGAGAGATGATAAAAGATGTATCCAACAAAATAGTATTGATACACAGGCGGGCTCGTGATGACGTACTCTAAGGGCACGTACAATGATGCGAGTGCTTCGTTATTCTCGTGTACTAATTGTAGCCTTTTCTTAGTAAACACCGAAGACACACGAGGCAGTCGCATCATTGTACATGCCACAACAGTACGTCATCATGAGCCGCGCTTGCTGATACATTGAGATCTATTATGATCTATTTGGTATGTTACAATTTTGCTCAGAAAACTCTGCTTCTGCACAACTGAAGGGTGCATAAGACACAAATTGTTCAAGCGGTAATCAATGAATACGGCTTTGAGAAATTACAACATCCACCCTACAGTTCTGGCCTCGCCCCCTGTGACCAGGTTTATCTCTTTCCAAAACTCAAAAAACACTTGACAGAGCGTTGATTTTTATCGAATGTGGAAAGTGGGATCGTACTTTGAATTTTTTTTCGAAGGCATAGCGTTATTAAAGAAACGTTGGAATAAGTGTGTTAGTATCAATGGTTCTTGCGTTGAAAAACAATATTTTGTTTCTAACTCGTTTCTTTCATAGCTAGGTGGATAACATAAAAAATTCCACTCATATCACGAGATTAAGTAATAAATAAATTAAATAATTTATCAAATAGAAAAAAACACGATGTTTACTTGCATTAATCATTCTAATTACTTTTTCCTCGCATAAGGTGCCCCCAAGGGACTTACATACTAACTTGGGACGGTTATTATTCCTAATTTTCAATAATGACTTGTATTATGAAACTGGATTGGTAATGACTTAATTCTTTATTGCACATTGCACAGATTTTTATATATAAAAGAAAATTTCTTTATATTTGTGGTTATTTTTCGATAACAGTGTTGCGTAAATGCGTAAATCTAGTTTAACTTGCAGAAATATAATGCAGTGGCGGCTGGTACTAAAGGGCACAAGGGCACGTGCCCACCCCACCACCAAGATGAACACAGAAAGAAATTCGCATGTAACTCTGCATTATTTTATTTTATTATTTTTACGTATTTTTATAACGAAGGTATCAAAGTTTCTTTCCGCATCACAGCCATTATGCCAACTCTCAAAACTATGTCCCGGGAAACGATTTCAGATGTACCTATTCCGAGTATGAATCGGCCGGCTCCGCTTATCTTCGCCATATGCGGTTATGCCGTCGGTTTGGGACACAAAATAGGTCGACTCCAGTTAACGTCTTGCATGCATTATGACTGTATTGTTTTCGGCGTATCGCAAGTGAAATGACGTTTATTATTAATGTTGGAAGTTAACTGTGTGCAAAATTAAAAAAAAAGAAACCCGTTATCCGTTGGAGAAAAACTTTTAATTAAGAAGAAAGGAAGGCCCACACCTGATCTTCAAATAAACTACACTTACAATAGAGTATTCAATAAAAATATATATGAAAAATATGAGTAGATTTGCGGATGTTCACTAACAAATAAACTATCTTGTTTTATCTGCTTAATTTTTAAGAAAGAGGTTAGTGCGTGGAATAAACAAGGGTTGAATGATTTAAAGCATACCGCAAACAGGGCAAATAAACACGAAAATTCCGTTTCTCACATGAATGCATGCGTGAATTTTAGTGTTCTAGGCAAAGTGAACATACGTGAACAGTTAAACAGTGCTTATTTGCGACATAAAATTAAGGACAACAAAGATGTGGAAAAAAATCGTCATATTTTGCGCCGGTTAATTATGTATATAAAATTTTGCGGAGCTTTTGAATTGGCGTTACGAGGCAATGATGAGACATTGACGTCGGAAAATCCATGTATTTATGTAGGCTTAATCAACTTTGCAGCTGAATTAGACGCTCTGCTTACCATACATATGAAAGGTTCACAAGTGTTTAAAGGCGCCTCAAAAACTATTCAGAACGAATTATCGAACTTCTTACTTTACTAGATGCAATGTGGCAAATTTACAAGCAAGAAATATTAAAAGAAATTAAATCTGCAAATTTCATTGCTTTGAAAGCCGATGAAACTCCAGACACCTCTAATAATCAGAAAATGGTTGTTATTATTCGATTTTTGAACGCTTTTGGTCTTTTTTTAAGCCAGGTGGACATAATTCTGATGTATTAGCAAAACATTGCTGAATGAATTGCAAACTATTTTAAATTCTCCTTCTGGGTCTGATAAAAATAAATTAATCGCTCTAAGTTACGATGGGGCGTCCGTGATGAGTGGTAAGACAAATGGTGTCCAAGCTCAATTTAGTTTAATTATTGAATGAGCGGCATCGTGCAATAAAAATGTAAAAATTTTCTTTTCAAATTTGCAGTCATTTTCAAGTTTTTTTCTCGATCGCCAAAACGAACGGTAATTCTTGATGAAATAGTCAAAGGTAGATTACCACGCGCTGCTCCTGCACGCTGGATTTTCAAAAGTCAAACTGTGAACGCATTATTTGAACACCACGATTCTTTCAAAGAATGTTTAGACAAAATTATTGACAAAGATGGGATGGATTCAGTTACTATTAGTGGTGCAAGTGGTTTATTGAAACATTTGAATTGCCCGAAATTTCTCTACTGGTTGAAAATATTTCATTTCATCATGCCATATGTTGAAATATTATTTAATCAAACTCAAATGCGCGGGATTGACAGCGCTCAACTGCAAAAAGCAATTGAACAATTCCAACTGCAAATTATTCACATTAGAAATTTAAAAATTTTTACAGACAATGACAATCAAGAACGCAATAATGAAGAACCTTTAAGGAAAAGACAAAAAACGACAGGTGGAGATAACAGAGCTGTTATTGCAAAGCAAGTATGTGACACTATTTTAAGCCAAATTAGCGATCAATTTGATTTTAGGGATCACTTAAGTGCAGCAAAATTATTTGATTCTCAAAATTTTAAAACTTAGTCATTCATTTCCACAAAAAAAATTTGATGAAACTGTGAAATCTTATCCTATGATGGACAGCGTAAAATTGAAAGGGAACTTTTAGTAATTTATGAGCGCGATGACATGTGTGACGTAGGTGGTGTTTTGCCACTTTTAGTGTTCATAACAGACAACAACCTAAAAAAAGGTTTTGACGGAAACATACAAACTGTTGTATATTATTTGTACAACGCCCATGTCGACAGCAGAATGTGAACAGTGTTTTTTGACCCTCAAACGCATTTAAACTTTTCTGAGAAGCACAGTGTCAGAAGATCGACTGAACGCATTGGCGGTCCTATCAATAGAAAAGAAGTTTTCCCAGTCTATCCGGATTTTGACAACAAAGTCATAGACGTCTTTTCCAGCATGAAAAATAGGTAAGTTTTTTTGTGCCCACCCTTTTTCATAACTCACGAGCCGCCACTGATATAAGGTACATCGAGATTTTGTAAACGGTTATTTCAAGTATCTCGTCTTAGCATGCAAAGTTTCAATTTCCTGTGTATCGTCGTTGACCAACAGCATCATTTATCAGGAATTTGATTTCTGAGACGCGTATCAAGCAACAATTCGTAATAAAATTGTTTAGCGCTAAAAGATTACGCGGTCATTTTAAATTTACGAGCGTTTAAAAGCTGTTTATGGCAACAATTGTATGGATCGCCAGTAGATTCGACTGTTATAAATGTTCGACGAAAAACTTATTCAAGGAACTCGACGGATTACGTAAAAACAAATTGCTCGACAAATAGACATTAGTCAAGAAAGAGTCCAGTAAGTACATTGTTCAGACGTTGAATTACAGAAAAAAATGCGCCAGATAGGTCCCGCGACGATTACCGGATGTCATGAAAGAAAAATACATTTGTAAGAACTTCTTAGTCAGTATCGACGCGATGAAGATGATTTTCTCATGAACGTCACTACCGTGGACGCATCTTGAGTTCTTCATTATGATTCCGAAAACAAGCGGAAATCAAAGGACTATCGTCGTCCTGATTCTCCACGTGTACGAAAATTACGCCATTTTCTGGGATGCAAAGAGAGTCGTTCATACCGAATACCTACCAAAGAGATCAACGATTCATTCAATAAGATACTACACACTTTACGATCACCAAAGAATCGTGTCTGTAGAGTAAGACCGGGTTAAACGAACTTTTTCTTGCACCAAGACAATGCCAGACCGCATTGCAGCAACGAAATTATGAAGCTAATGACAAGCCTGAAATTCACGGTTGTTTTGCATCCTCCGTATAGTCCTGATTTGGCACCTTTAGATGTATTGAAAGGTTACATTTTTCATCAGACACTGAGATTAGGGCTACTGTTGGCCATTGGATTACAGTACCTAAACAAGAAAGTTCTTTTCATGGACGGAATGAGGAAATGGATTCATCGCTTGAAGAAATGTGTTACACCAAATAGTGATTATGTAGAAAAATAATTATGTACCTACATTCGTAGTATGTACAACAAATTTATTTCATTTCGAGACTGGTTTCATTATTTTGTCTTTTCTTATTCTTATTTTATAAAGTTGGGGATCTTATACATCAATCCGCCCTCGTATATACATACACAGCACACATTTGAGGTTGAGGATTGTGAATTTCTTCAGAAACAAAAATCGATATTGGTCACGATTCTCGTAACAGAAATAAATCTAATGCCTTTAAATGTAGATCACCGCATGAACAACATTATTTGTTCTATATAAATAGTTAGAATATGCAAGTCTCAAGTCTTATTATGTGAATTGTAATGCAATTTTACCTTTAATTGAAATCTTAAAATACATATTTTAAATACTTTGTATTTAATGGGGGTAAATATTATATATTTTAATTATAATTTCAAGGAAAAATTATTCATAGCAATAATTATAAAGAAAGAAAAGACAATAACGTTCTTTTACACATTTTATGTGTTACACAAACAGATAACGAAAATATGTAAAGAATTTTTATAGCAAATATTTTTCATTGTATCAAAATACCTCCTACTTATCTTCTATATTACAGCATACCTGTACTATAATTACGTTTTAAATGTTAATCAAAATGTTATTTTAATTACATAGTTTATTTTATAACATTAACACATGCTCAGAGAATCTTGAACTTAACCTTACATTAATTACGTCACCTAAACAAATTTATAATAATAAAATAATTAAAAGTCTGGTAAATAAGATCATTTTTATGTACAGAAGAAAAATAATAGAAATCCACATTCATATTTTACATAAATTTTCAGAAATTTAAATTTTATATTTTTAAATTTACCTCCTTTCAGAACTGTCAACAGAACTTAATCATAAAAATTAAATTCCGAACGGGGTATGTAGTTCCGAATTTAAAAATAAACGTTTTGTATATCTTTTTGTTCGATTAAATAGATTAATGTAAATACTTTTAATAGTTTTATTTGTAAATTAATTATGCAATGTTCCTCCAAAAAGACTAAAAATTCATCAAGTAATTCTTATATGCTTAACAGCTACAATTAACCGGTATATTTAGAGGTTATGAACTAAAAATTCAATATAAAATCAAATAAAATGGAAACATTCCCGTAAGTATTAAAAATTAAATAGTAAAATAATATTTAGACTTCTTATTTTAATTATAGATACTGGAAGAAGATATGGTCCACTTTAATAGGGCAAAATAAGCTTACAACAGAGACAGATATTAACAATGTATTAAAAATTGTTAAGAAGGATATATGCACTGGTATCTGTATATTTAAACAATTTACCAAAGAAAGTTTTGATGAATGGAAAAAAACTCTAAATAAATCAAATGAAAATCATCCCTTTGAACAATTTGTAAAGAGGTTAAGCCAGATGTTAGTAAGTTCGACATGGCCCAATAAATTTAATAATATATGAATAATATATGATTATTTTTAGAACCTAGAAACTGTTCAGGCATGGAAAATATTTTGTAATTTTCTAATGTATGAGTATTATGGCAGTATAACAGATATTGAACGTACTGCAGATGTAGAAATGTATAATGACAGTTTATTTGAACAAGTGTGGCTTTTCTACTCTTCTGAGAGAATGTATTTAATCAAAGCATTTAAACATATAATGGAATCCTGTTTACAAGAAGACCATAAATTTAATGCTTTGTATATGAATTTTATCAGTTTTAAATATGATGAAGTTAGAAATTATTTATTTAAACAATTTGAGCATTTATTAAAAGAGATAACCCTTGAAAGCTCATCAAATTGCCGTGAATTTAGAGATTGGGTAAACAGAAATCAACAGGAGCAATTTGAAGTGATTAATTGCATTATATTATCAGAGGAATTTTTGCCATTAGACTTATCAGAATTTAAAGCATTATTTAACATATTTAAAACTCACAATTTTACACAGGATCCAGTTTATTATAAGATCCTAGATGTTGTAAACCAAGATGACTTAAGGAGAATAAGGAGACTAGAAGTAATGGCATTAGTCATTGGATTAAGTCCATGTTGGTCTGTTTAAACATTAAAATTTGATTATATAATTTTAATTATTTTTAATAAATAGGGAAAGTACTAAACCATGGGACCAACATATAGAAGAGATAGAAAACCTTATAATGACGGCTATATGTGAAGGAGATCTTTGTATTTTATTGTTAACATGGGCCACTTTACAAATGACCTTACCCTGTAAAGTAGCTGTTGAAATGTTTAACGTACATTACAGCAAATTTACTAAAGCTGCCTTGAAGGAAAAAGTTTTTGTACTGATGTACCAGATCTTATGTGACCCTATCATTCAGGTAAATATATGTTAAATTCTATTATATTTTACAAGGGTTTTTAAATTTCTTTAACGATTGAGAAGAAATTTGTATGTTCTATATAACTGACCCATAACATAGTGGTAAGGCACTGGCTTATCGTGCTGGAGCTTGACTGTCTGAGAAAGTTTTCGTGGGTTGGTGCATTGTCGTGGTGTAGGATCCTACGCCGCATGTTGAGTTCGCCAGACAGAATACGCCGTACGACAAGCCGACATGAGCTCTAATAATAATTTTTAATTATAGTAATAAGTAGGGACCGGACACGAAAGGCCGATGACTCATCGCCCACGGGCGTACTATTGAAAATTTGTATTTTTAGAGTTTTTAATTTCACTTATATAATTGGAAAACAAACGGGTGGTAATCTATAAAATGCGAACTACATTTTTATTTGTTAATTTTGTAATTCAAGTTGAGTAAAGGAACTAGCAATACTTTCTCAAGGTTCTCTTCTGTAAAATTTGTTCTCTTTGAATGAAATACATCATTGTAGATAGAAAACGTTCTTTCTACAACGCAACTGGTTATAGGCGCATACTGGAAGTATTCTTTTATTTCAGTGTATTTAGCAGTTAGATTTGGAGGGATTGTCCCCATACACAATTGCCGCAATGTTATTAAATCTGGATTTCTATTAAAAACTGCGTCAAACTTTTGGCGAAGGTCACATCACTTGGTCACTTGGAATATTTTTCAAATTATTAATAGCCACATCTAATGTGGTTAATCCATCATTTAATTTGAGATTTTTATTTTCAAAATAAGTGATTAGTTTTGACAAATTTCCAGTGTTCCTGTAAAATGTTTCATTGTTTCAGGATGCCATTCTCGACGTTGTTCCATATAATATCTGAAAAAGTAGGTTAAACAATGTTCTAGATCTAAATAAATGAAAATTAAAAATGTACGCATAAGTTATTGAAACTTAACGGAATTCACTGGACACTTACGTCAAAATAATTGGGATAAATAGAATCGATGAAATGATATTAAACAGGATCTATTATAAAAATTACGAAGTATGTTAAATTAACAGTTAAAAAAAAGAAATTAACTCGCCGTACTTTATTTATCTTACGAAATATAAACTACACTCACCGGCAAAATAATCGATCCACTCAAAAAATTGATGAAGTTTGTTCGTTAATAAGTTTGTTATTTTAAATTCGAAATATTTTAAATTTGATTCATTTTTTTTGCATATTGTAGGTAAATTTAAATGTAATCTATCACATCTTTGGAATTTTAAGAAAATTTGGCGTACATCATTTTATACAGGTGACACAAAGTCTGTTTTTTTAAATCAACTTTAAAACCACATATGGATTGTCAAAGTTGCTCCACCTTGTATTTTCTTATTTTGTTAACAAGACACATCATTTCTTTACAATTTCTTTTTTTATTTATTACAATAGCTTAATTTTTGTAAAAGATACAAGGGTTTAAGAAAAATCTTACATTTTTACATTTTTCCTATGGTACTAACAATAAGTTTACGAATTTAACTTAACACCGAATTTAATGAAAAGGAATTGAAAAGAAAATGAAAAACCTAAAAGACTTAATACGAAGTGTTTCCTCCACGTGCACGGATAACAGCTGCAATTCGTCTTGGCATGCTCTCAATTAAGTTTTGAATGTAAGCCTGGTTGATTTGATTCCATTCTTCAGTTAGAACGTCACTAAGCTGCTGTAAATTTGCAGGCGTTGGTACACGAGATCGTATTTTCCTCCCAAGTGCATCCCAAACATGCTCAATTGGGTTTAGGTCTGGGCTTAGAGCAGGCCAATTTACTACTGAGATTTCAACCTCGGCTAAATACTCGCGTACAATTCTGGCAACATGCGGTCGGGCATTATCATGCATCAGCAGGAAATCATCTCCGATGAACGGTGCAAAAGGAACAATATGTGGCTCTAAAACTTCTCTTATGTATCTATCGGCTGTCATAGCTCCCCCGTTAATTATAACCAAGTCCGTCCGAGCTTCAAAATTTATGCCACCCCACACCATTATCGAACCGCCTCCATAACTTACTCTAGGGAAAAAATGGTTTTGAAAGAAACGTTCACCAGTTCTCCGGTAAATTCTTTCACGTCCATCTGGTGTTCTAAGACAAAATCTGGACTCATCCGTGAATAGGATGTTGCTCCATTCTTCGTTACCCCAATTTACATGTTCCCTAGCAAATCTAAGGCGTTCAACTCGATGGTGTCTCAATAACTCTAGACCAGTTGCAGGTCTCCTAGAACGCAGTCCAATATCATACAGCCGCCTTCTTATTGTTCTATCACTTACTTGAACTTGCCTTATGTCCTCTAATCTGTTTTTCATTTGCACAGAAGTAACTTTTCTGTCCCTCAAAACATTTAACGTTATAAACTTAACTTAACGTTGTAAACTTATTGTTAGTACCATAGGAAAAATGTAAAAATGTAAGATTTTTCTTAAACCCTTGTATTTTTTACAAAAATTAAGCTATTGTAATAAATAAAAAAAGAAATTGTAAAGAAATGATTTGTCTTGTTAACAAAATAAGAAAATACAAGGTGGAGCAACTTTGACAATCCATATGTGGTTTTAAAGTTGATTTAAAAAAACAGACTTTGTGTCACCCTGTATAAAATGATGTACGCCAAATTTTCTTAAAATTCCAAAGATGTGATAGATTACATTTAAATTTATCTACAATATGCAAAAAAAATGAATCAAATCGAATTTAAAATAACAAACTTATTAACGAACAAACTTCATCAATTTTTTGAGTGGATCGATTATTTTGCCGGTGAGTGTAATAAATAAAATAAATTATAAAAACTCCTTCCGCTTCTATTTACGCGCATGAAGAAAGGAATTTATCTGTAATATTTAAGTAATTGCGTCACAATTCAACGACAAAAAACAGATGTGTGGTTACCCGAATGAATAGTGCTATTCAATAATTGCGTGTTGTGCTTAGCGATGTTATAAACTATTTCATTAATTGACGTAGCAGACACTTCTTGGTGAAACATTTTGTAATTAACAAATTTATTATAAAAACACACTTGGCTATTTCACAATTTTTTATTAGATGATTTCTAACATATGTTTCGGCTGTTATGCCATTGTCAAAGAGTATCTTAAAACTAACTTACAATACGTATTGTAAGTTAGTTTTAAGATACTCTTTGACATTGGCATAACAGCCGAAACATATGTTAGAAATAATCTAATAAAAAATTGTGAAATAGCCAAGTGTGTTTTTATAATAAATTTGTTAGTTATAAACTATGTATATGGTCCATCGTAATTTCGGCCTATGGTATCCTGTCCCTAGTAATAAGCAATATATTTTATGTTATTATTGTTGTGCTTCGCTCGCTGCTCATACATGCTGTCTAAATATCCTCGCTTTATTAATAACTGGCGAAGTATAGTCAAATAATTCGACCCTTAAATAAATAAGCAATTCATATAACTTATTTCAAGTGTTATTAAACCTAATGTTATCGCTATAAAAACGAATTCAAACCACCAACAATGGATAATATAGGCAGATACGAAGAGCACGTTAATTTGATATTAGAGCTCCATTAAATCTAATTTAACAGTGTCTGCAGTTCTACAAGTTCTATGTTTCAATGTTTAAGGGAAAATTAAAAAAAAAATAATACACTTTGTAACAGTTTTATTGCACGTTCCATTTCCATAATTATGTATTTCCTTTTCAGGATTCCAACATGTTCAAACCAATCCAAAAAGCACTCTATAATTTATTGGATTTTATTTGTTTTAAATTCGACGACCAAGGTTCTATAATAGAACACGAAGGGGTCGTACAGTTGACGGCAGAATTAATAAAGAATCCAGAATTGGCTGAAAAATTTTTCCATGATCGAAAAACTAACGCTAATGTTATTTATAACGTACTACTTGAAATGTTTCCATGTTCGTTTGACAGTTATAGTGAAGTAGTTCTGCAATTATTGAAACATGAAAAATTGTTTCCGGAGGTAAATATTGATCGTTACTATAGTCTATTTTTAAACTAAGAGGAGCGTTTTAAATTAATCGCGCCAAAATTACTATGCGTGATTGGTTGCTTCAGAGGTAGGATTACGTTATGCAAAAATTGCGTGTTGACCTATCGATGTCAAACGCTTGTCAAATTTCGTTTTCTATTGTGTTCCCGTTGTTCTATTCAGTTGTATTGTTGTATTAACGTAAATAAATCCGTTCTTTTTAGAATTTGCGAAACCTTTAAGATACCCTTCTGTAGTTATCGATAATTATTCAATATTCATATAAATATGGATACTGTTGCAACAAGTTCAGCATCATTTTCACTTCCGAAAAAACGCAAACGTTTAGATATAGGGCATTTATCTGTTGCTGAAAAGCAATGTGTTTTAAATATGTATAAACAGCTGCGAACTGATGAACCGAATCTTAAAAAAACTGTTATTGTTTCTAAAATTAGTAACACCGTGGGTAAGTTTTCATGGATTGAATAATGTAACCAATTTGATAATGTTCTGCTTTTAGGCGTTGCACAATCGACAGTATATCGCACCATAAAAGAGTATAATGAGACTGGTACAGTTACTGCATCTAAACACTATGGAGGACGACCTGGTAATGTTGCTGCATACGATGAAGTAGTTAAACAGTCTGTGCGGCAAATAGTGCATGCTTTCTTTTATAAAAACGAATTACCTACGTTGGACAATATTTTGATGGAAATAAAGAAACGTCCAGATTTACCACAAATGTCCCGTTCGTCATTGTACAAATTTATGAAGCAAATTAACTTCAAGTACATGAAAAGAAACCGTAAAAGTATTCTTATCGAACGGGATGATATCATTACATGGAGAAGAAAATACTTACTTAAAATGAAGGAATTTAGGAGAGAAGGTAGACCAATTTATTATTTAGATGAGACATGGGTTAATGAAGGTCATACAAAAGAAAAAGTATGGATAGATAACAGTATAAGAGATCGGCGTCAAACATTCATCGAAGGGCTATCTACAGGACTAAAAAACCCATCAGGAAAAGGGAGGAGGCTTATTGTGTTACATATTGGATCCGAACATGGCTTTGTTGATGGAGGGTTATTGCTTTACGAAGGTAAGAAAACAGGAGATTATCATGAAGAAATGAATGCAGCCGTTTTTGAGACATGGTTTAATAATGTATTATCAAAATTACCTGACAACGCTGTTATCGTCATGGACAACGCGTCTTACCACAGCCGTAGAATGGAGAAAATTCCTACAGCAGGATCAAAGAAAAAAGATATGCAAGAGTGGTTGCGAAATAAGCAGATTGAATTCAGAGAAGAGATGATACGAGCTGAACTTCTGAATTTAATCAAAATAAATAAAGAACAATATAATTTGTATGTGATTGATGAAATGGCAAAACGTAATAATAAAGTTCTATTAAGGTTGCCACCGTACCATTGTGAACTCAATCCAATAGAGTTGATATGGGCAAAAATAAAGAATGAAGTAGCATCGAAGAACATCACATTTAAATTGACAGAAGTGAGGGGGCTGTTATTGCAAGCTATCGAAAATGTTCAAAATGTTAATTGGAAAAGTTGTGTTGAGCATATAATTAAGGAAGAAATAAAAATGGCCACACTAGATGGCATCGTAGATGATCTAATCGAAACGTTTATTATTTCTATTGGTGCTGATAGTGACAGTGATACTTTCTCAGACAGTTCAGATTTAGAATAGATTATTTTGTTTAATTTTTGCAAGTAACAAGTAGTTAACGGAGCCTTTGATTTCTTTAAATCCTTTATTTATGTTATTTTTGTGTTTAATGTAAATAATTTTTAATAAATGTTTAATTACGTTGTGACTTTATTTATGTAGAGTTTATATTCAAAATTAAGCGTGAAATAACGCTAAATTAAATGTTGCCTTTGAGCTCAATGAATAAAGAAAAACTAATAAAATACGAAAATTAAAAAAAACATTCAGAATGTCATTGATTTGGTAACTTTTACAGTGTAAATGTGGCTTTTCCATTTACTCCTCTTAGTTTAAAAATAGACTATAATGCATTTTACACTTCACATCATTTTAAAGTGAAAGTGCAGAAGATCTAACGACAATCCGAAAATCCAAAGATTTCATACTTAGATCCTTCAATTCATAGAACTTCCCAGTTTTCTGTTCAATTAACAAGTGTTTTGACCCATCGTAATATTCACCTATTTACCTAAAGTAGAAGGGGGTTCCAAAGTTGCATATACACCATAAGCTCTCTACTTCGAGTCGTTGTCTTTGATGCCATTTGCTGAACTCTGCAAATTTCAGAGGCCGCCGTCACCCTGATTGTTAGATCTTCAGCAAAGCTTTTAACTTTAAACTTCTCTAACCGTGATTTATTTTGATATCCACCAAGCAGTTTGGAATCCTTTAATTGTATTTTGTACACTGTTATAAGAAACACGCATTACAGCTTATTACAAAACGATTAAGCTTCGCATTCGTTAGTATTGATTAGTAAATCTATTACTTTGCAAATGATTGAATGTCCAAAAGAAAAACTTTTTTCTTTCTTTTTTTAACAGGTGGTGAAATGTTTAAATAGTTTAGAATATTTCACTGAAGAATACCCATTTCACTCCAAGGATTGTGTTGTAACAATGCAAGACGCTTACAATCCATGCAAATGTGTTCGGGTAAATGCTGGATCTCAAGCAATTATGTTCAATCAATTCGGCAAGTGTTTTATGAAATATGAAGCCGGCTACACTTATTTTGAACTAGCCCGTGAAAAAATCAATAAAGCCATTTTTAACAAAGAAAATTCACAATGCCATTTAAGAATTAATGAATTATTTTATGAAATAATGGAAGTCGTACTAAAGAAATCAGACACCAGTCCGGAATACATGAACGATGCGTTAGAAACTGTTGGCAACGTCTTAGCAAGCGTAGCTAAAACACCTCCGATAAACTACAAATTAATGAAAATCTGTTTGGATATATGCATATCACAAATGGAAAATAATTATGAAGATATATTGGAGATGCTAATAGCAAAGAATTTTTTACCATACACAACCAAAAATTCCAAAGATTTAAACAATTATTTTGGTAAAAACTTTTTAAATCAAAATATTATACTGTTGTCAATCCAAGATCAACTTAGTCAAGGGGAATATGGTATTTTATTTTCTTATATAAATATAATAAAAGCAACACCAAAGGTAAGTCAGTTTTTTGTTTATATTGAGTTTTAGAGTTCCTATTTTGAAGATTATTCATGCGAACTGAAATCTATTGATTTACCAAACATAATTATGCAAAAAGATTGAAGCGATGATTTTTCGTAATTGATAAAAATCTATTAATGCTTCCGTCTTACAGTGAACAAACGATAAAAAGCCATGGTACACTTTTAAAACTCCTGTGATTTTGATTAACCTTAAACTTGATACATCTTTGGATCAAATCCCGTAAAGAAAATGTTAAATGCGTAGTTAATTAACTAACTGAAAACAGTTTTCAAACAGTTGCATATTATACATTAAACTTATACCGTGAGGTTTTTATAACACCGTACATAGCCCCTATGTTCGATTTTATTTGTCCCATGTCAACGCATGGGCAGTTATGCAACTAACATTACTCCTATTAGATTTCTACATAAACAATTTTATCGATAACTGTCAAAGTCGTGACAAGATAGAATAATTCATACAATGTATTCTAAAGACGAAAAAATTGAATTTATAAATTTGTATCAAGCTGGAAACAGTATTAGAAGTATACGAGATCTGTTTGCTGCAAAGTATCCCGACAGACCAATACCGGCTCTATCAACCATCCATACAATTATTAAAACATTTAATAGGGATGGTTGTATAAGAAGCACACACAAAAAGAAAAATAAACCTTCCCATGTACTTACCGAAGAACTAAAATTAAATGTTTTATGTTTCATCGAAGAAAGCCCAATAACCGCAACAAATAAGATTGCACAGCACTTTAACATTTCAAAAACGTCTGTACGTAGAATTTTTAAAATGTATAAATACAAAGCTTACAAATTTAGTAATCACCAAGAACTCTTCCCTGAAGATAAAATCAAACGCATAGATTTTTGTGAAACCTTATTTAATATAATTAATGAAAATGACAACATTTTAACAAAAATATTGTTTACCGATGAGGCGTCTTTTTCTTTAAATGGTTCAGTAAACTCTCAAAATTTTCGGTATGTATAAAAAGTATTTTTTTCAATAAAATCTAATTAATTCGTTTCTATTGCACTTTTAGGTATTGGTCATCGAGATTAGTATAGTATGTATACGCCCGCATGTTTGCAATAGGAGTAATGTTAGTTGCATAACTGCCCATGGGTTGACATGGGGCAAATAAAATCGAACATAGGGGCTATGTACGGTGTTATAAAAATCTCACGGTATATTGTAAAATAATTGTCTTTCGGGTTTGTTTAAATAAAACTAACGGTAATTTAAAACACACTAAATAACATTTAATAACTAATAATAACAGTGTTTATTTCTCATTTATATAACAATATCAACACGACGGCAATTACTCGTTGAATGAATGCTTTTTCTCTGTCAAGCGCCATTTATAATATATCAGTTTTCTCGAATTTTTTGTTTCGGGAACTTTCTCGGATGTACGCGTCTAGTGACATCATCCATTACGGTATCGACGTTTTTCCAGAAGACTAGGCCGTATTGACTGCGCACGGCGGGTGACGTCAATGCATGACTCACATCACAATATCTTTACAGGTTCTAAACTCGAAAGTTTTTTGTAGACTTATCGTCGATTCGCCTTTACGAATTTCTCCGTCTAAATGATTCCCCCCACCGTTCGTCGTCTGCCGGCACCAGGAAGGTTCCTTACTGCCCCTTGTTCTCGAAAATTTGCAACCAGACGGTTTATTGTTGACTCTGAGGGTCCAACCCGCACATTAAAATAACGAAGATATGCACGCTGAGTCAAAACAATGGATCGTTGATTTGAGAAATAAAGTTCAACGATTTTGGCACGTTGTTCAATTGTGTACTGTTCCATTTTAAATTCCCCAAGTCTTCTTTACAAAATACTGAAAACAAAAAAAAAATTATAATAAAAAAGTTATAAGGAATTAAAACCCCTTCGGTCATTTTGGGCCACCCTGTATATGCTTGGGTTCGGTATACTACTGAACAACGAAATCCTAAGTGATTACATCAAAGCCTGTTGTAACAACATGTTCTTTTATTATTTTTAAATTAAGTCATTTATTTTAATTAATTTCGCTATTTGACCTCCGCAAAAGCATTCTAAACCATATAACATAAGTGGTTTAGGAATTTTAGTGACATAATTGTCTTACCATTATTTCTTCAGACCTACTCTGGAAAATGTACAGTATTTGTTGCTAATTAATACAAATTTTGGTTCATCGAATTATAAAACGCATTTGCATTCTTCTAGAAACAACTTCTGGTGTTCGTAAGTTAAACTATCAAGAGCAAAGCTACTTTTAAATTCGCACATCCAAAAAATTAGTTAGCATATAGTGAACGAATCGGTATCCGCCTCTGAAGCCAAGAAGTTGTTCATCAATTGTTGCATTCGTATATGGTATGTTGTACGTTTTGCATTGTTGAATAAACAGATCCAGATGTAAGATACAAGCGCGAATTTATCAGTTTCTAAACGTATTCATCGATTTCTATCATCGAATCTAATAAATCATCGTATTTATTCAAATCTAAATATGGACATCGTGGTTCGATATATGAGATTAACAAATTCCTCAGAAAAGAGTTCCCTCGCAGGCACATCCCAGTTTCTGTCAACTCTAGCATAAATAAGTACTCCACAAAATGAACAGTTACATGAGTCCACGTTTTTGATTTCTCATTGTAAACACGTCTTGCTTCTAAGTTGGTACAGTGCACAATATCCTGCATAATAACTTCAGGCACAAATAACTGAAAAACTTCTCTTGGCTTCTCAGCCATATGTTTGTGTGCCAAGGTAGGTGCGCACGCCGACTAATATGTGGTTCAATTTTATTTTTAACTGGTGGTTCTATTCTCCACTCCAGGCTGCTTGGAGAAATATAAAAGCTTGCAAATACAATCATCCGGGTTTGAATTATGATTATCGCTAATATTTACTGCATTAGTATTATCACCATCGTCAATGGTACTGGATTTAGAAAACTCATTACAATTTTCTTCGAAATCACTGTCAATTATGTCATTATTTTCTACTTCTGAAACACTTTCTTCAGAAGGTGGATTTTCGTACTCATTTGCCCATTGCAACAATATTTCCTCGAACTTCGGATCACCAAACATTACACTTTGTACACATTTTTTCGATGCCATTATTGCTTTTGTATTATAACTTCCCTCAGTGTAGCTGTAGGTTCCAACTTGTACAAACATATAGATCGTTTACTGCAAATTTTATGACAACACAGGCCAGAAAGAACAAGGTGAGACGTGTTACAAAGAAATTGCTTGTGGCCCTCGCCCAGGTTATGTAAATGCAGAATAGTGATGATACAAAATTATTTTCTAATTTAAAAAACTAAATAAAATTATTTGACCCGAGAAACAGTTGAATGAATACCTGTTTAAACCATACCCGAACGCTGGATTAATTTAAGAATATTTAATACAAATTATAAGCAATCAAATATTATTCCTGATAGGCCCGGAGTAATACATATTAGGGTTAAATACAGATCTATTTTTGTATATTTTATTACAATAATTGAATTAAAAGTTTATGTATATTTCCAATTTAGAAAAATAATATTTTCTTTCAGACAACACGAAATATAGTGAGAATACATATTCCAGGAATAGTGTTTTTACTTATGAATTTCTTCCCTATTCATCTAGACACGTCTTACAAGCGGATCAACGAAAAATATGAATTAATGCAAATATGTTTGGAATATTTTTTTGAAATACTCGCTACCCTGCATAATGCAACAGAGGAATATGATAAAATCATCTATAATTTTTGCTACGAACTCCTCATTAATTATGAACCCAGCGTATCGGTGTTTGTGAGGATATTCAGAACTTCTAATGTGTATCTGCATACGCGAATGTTAAAAGAACCCAATTGGAACAACGGAATGACATATACGATTATCAATTCCGTGAAAATTACAATTAATATATTGATGAGATTATTTACGCTTCATAACAAAAATGAACGATCACTTCTAGGTACAAATTTATTAAATAAATTTCTAGACAAAAATTTCACTCCCAGTTCTCTCAGGTTATTAATTGGGTATCTGAATCATGCCTTCGATCCAGCTATACCGAAAATATCTATCCAGTTACTAAAGAAAATAGCGTATGTGCGTTCTCAAATTATTTGTTCTACTTTATTTTTATAATTAAGTCTTTTTATTTTTCATAGAACAAATTCATTCCCATATTAGCGTTAATAGAGATGGATCAATATCAAATACAAAGTGCAATTCTTGACAAGTTACGTGACCCTTTAGAAGAGGAATCAGTTAAAATAGCAATACTGGAATTAATAACTTTGAGTATTGTTAATCAGAATGGATTAACTGTAGCATTTTTTGATCTACGTCAACAGTCTTCTAAAAAACATGGTAGCGCTGGTGACAGTATAATAGCATTTATGGAAGAGTATTTGGATAATATAAAAAAGGTAAGAAAATAACTGGAAACTTCCTTTTGTTATAGGTCGGTTTATACTTCGTTCTTTAGTTTAATAATATTCAATATTTGCAAGGTTTTTCAGTTCGTCTTTTCATGATTAACATCTTGTTAACATTATCAAACACTCTGATCTTGGTTTCTTATCTTGATTTCTTCATACTAGATGTTGTGGGGTAGGCATATTTTTGGTGCTTGTATTTCTAGAGAATATTGTTCTGCCAACAATTTATTACGTAATCTGGATCCTCTCCCCTCTACGTCAACGTTACAAACTATGCCTGTCTTTCCTTTTATTTTCTGCAGACGTATCTTTTTTTATGTTGAGTTTGTGATTAATGTCAACTATGCATTTCGCCATACCTTAGCAATTCTCCAGTTAGGAAGCCGAGACCACGTAGGCGATTCCCTTGCCGCGTAATTCCAGTAGAAATTTTAATCTGTGCACATCCAAGCGGACTTCTAATTTAATATGGCCCCAGACTGGCACCCGAGTAGATGGATTCGGGATTATATCAAAGTTTCCAAAAGGACTCGGCATCAGATTTAAGGTGCGTATCCACCAAAAAGGCGATTATATTCGCAACTAAAAACAATACACTATACAAACTACCAAAATGGCCTTAAATATGGTACAAGAACAGCCTTTTCGAAATCTTAAACTCGCTTCCAAATGAAGTCAAACGGTCGTTATCTCTTTCACCTCACACACCGAAAAATCTCAACACGCTAAGCGTATACATATCTCTCACTAGTATAAAATGATTCCAGTGTACCGATCAACAATATATACGAGGCTAATTGATAAATAATCGTAACAAATTCTATAAAAGTAAAGAATAAGTAAGCTTTTTAACTCAATTTTATATTTGTCTCCGTAAAACTTTCACGTTGCTATCAATCATCAATAATATCATGATCCCTTCTTTTTTATCCTTATCTTAGGCAACTGATGAATATACAAACTAAATTCATCTTTCTTAAACTCAACCAAACATCTTTTTGGCGCTATGAACTTAGAATGTCTAAACTGTTCTCTTTTAAAATTATTCAAAAATGTCTCAAATAAATTCTATCAACAGGCATCTTTTTGGGTTACAAGCACAGTACACATTGACGGCTACACATAAGTGTATCGTATTGTAGAGCTAACGCATAACATGTACTAATACTATTTCCTTTATTTTCAGTCTTCTACATATCTAAATAGTCCCGTCCAGTCAGCAGTCTTAGATTTATTCCACACTCTTTGGATGTATAGAAAAGACATATTAGTTGAACAGTTAAAACAAGAAGAAAGTTTTTGGGCAACACTAGTTGACCCGTTATTTCAAGACCTTAAACTTCCTAATCGCACCTACACGCAAATATTCAACATTATAACATTCGAGTTGTTCAAACATAAAGGCACAAACGATCAAATAAATGAAATAATATATAAATTGTTCAACAAAGATTTAAAATTCGTCAAAGTCTGGTGCAATCATATTTTATCATCTTTAGATGAAAACGATGTTGCGATGAATACTCAAAGCTTATTACGATCCTGGAAGAATTTAATAATGTCAGTTATATTAATTTATCCAACATGTTTAGAAGAAGTCGAATTACAAAAACTGCTAACAGAAACTGCTCTGCACGGACTAGTACAACATTTTAAACAACCGGAAGATATTAGAATCCTTACCAGCTGCGCGGAAATGTATTTGCTTTTTATAAAACATTGGCCGGAAATGCAAAAGGATCTTAAGGACACGTTTACGATTCTAACAAAAGCCTTTAAGTATTTAGGGGACTATTACTACCATATGAGCACCATTTTTAAAGAAATAATGTTAACTATTGCTATTAAAACAATACAAGATTTATCTAAATTGGTGACTGCGTATCCAGCACTAGCAGAAAAGTATCTTTATTCAATTGGAGGAATATTTGAGAAAGAATTTATGAAAATTACAAGCATTGATGTTGAACCTACTGACGGACAGGTTTACAACGAATGGTTGCTTCTGTTAATATTCGCGGACAATTTAATATCGTTAAATTTCGTGGAAACTCATCCTACATGGTTTTGTCTAACACAATTTGTAAATAAAGTCGTAATGTCTGTCGGCTTATTTACTTCCAATCCTATATACTTTCCGGTAGCGAAAGTTGCTGTTCAATGTTTATTAAATTTTGCAAAAACAAATCTTTATACTGAATTTATAAATATAGATTTCGAAGCATTCTTCGATTCAACGAAGCCACCGAAGAAATTCCTTTGTGCAGATATTTCATGCTTTCAGGTAAGATTTTAGTGAAGTTCTTGATAGAGAATCTAAAATTTTATAAATAATACGATATTTTTTTTTATTAATGGTTGAATTTGTAATAACATGCTTGAATTACTCTAGCTAATTCATAGTCACCGTTATGGCTAACACATTTCTCCCAACGTGTAACAAGTATTTTCATTCCGTCACTGAAAAATTCTTTCGACTTTTCTCGAATCCAGGACTTGACAGCTGCCTTTACCTCATCGTCCGAGGTATAATAATTACCCTTGAAGTCTCTATTTAGTAGAGGAAAAAAAATAAATTCGCAAGGCGCAAGATCGGGGCACTAAGGAGGGTATTGAATCGGTTCAAACTTCAGGGGTCACAGAGCCTCTGCAGTTTCGCGCGAGGTGTGTGGACGAGCGTCGTCGTCATGTTGCAAGATTATTGGTTCCGGGCTGCCTCTAACATGACAAACTCGACGTCGGAGGTGTTTTAGAGTCTGTATGTACCGAAAAGAATTTACCGTTGCCAGAAAATCAGTCACATAAACTCAGTGAGCATCTCAAAACAGTCGAATTTTTTTGCGAATGCTTGTGTTTTGAACTTTTTCGCCTGAGGTAAAGACTGATATTCGATATTCAGCGTCTTTTCTCTTCCGGATCCTCATGATGGACTCATGACTCGTGCCCCGTCACAATATTTAAAAGAAAGTCGTCTCCTTCGTCACGGCACGGCTGCAAAAGTTGCTCCCAACATTCCAATCGACCCTGTTTGTTCTCGTCTGTGAAATGGCGTGGTCCATCGTGCACAAATTTTACGGCACCCCAATTGTTCAATAATGAAGCCGATACGCTTTTGAGTGATTCGCCGGTCATTTTGAATCAAATCGTTGACGAGTTTGCGATGTTTATCGTCTGTGGCAGCGATCGGACGTCCGCTGAGTGTTTTATCAACAATTTTGGCTTTTCCAGGCTCGCAATCACGAAATTTTATTACCCATCGCTTTACAGTAGACCTATCAACAGCATTGTCACCATAAACATTCTTTAACAGCACGCACGTTCACATAGCACTAGAACACGTCCCCATACTTTAGCTTCTCAAAATACACTGGATGAATTCAACGACCTCAAACCTATGCATGCGTATAAAGGGGGAATGTCACTTCCACATTCCACCTGACGCACTTCTGAAGGTCATTTCGTTCGCGTTGTACAAGCATGTGTGCATTACTTTCTGGCTAGCCCCCTATGTGTCGCCTATAGACTATGTCTATCAATAATACCTCTATTGAACTTACTACACACATATAAAAACTCACTTACAAGAAAATTTTTAAATATGCTAAGGGTTCGATAGCTTCAATATTTACGTGCGAAAATGTCGGCTGTGAATCATTTATAAATGTTTATTTTGTATGCAAGGGGATTATTTAAAAAATAATTAAAAATGATTTCATTGCAATAAAAATAGAAATTCTCTACAAGGCCTCTCACGTCCGCAACCTTCGTAATTTGGTAACAATCTCTTTGTTATAGTCGTAACATGAACTTATTGCAATGCAGTGACGGAACAAATATTTTATAAAACTTTATTTTTTTACACGTCTGCGAGGGAATTTATGGAAGCTATTTTGGATCCATATTCTATATACATAATTATATTTTTCCATTTTTCATACGTCGTCTTTTTCAATCAAGGACACTAGTATACACTTTTAATTAATTTAAAATGATTTAATATTAACTGATGCAGTATATTATATTCAGTAAATTTAATAATGTTTGCCTGAGAACTTAAATTTTATTAGTTCTTTATTTCATTACTTTTTATAAAATATACTTTTGGTTACTTTTTATATGTCAGTATAAATATATGAACCACAACTCTCTCTCGGATTACTATCAATCGATATACGGATTCCAGCAACCCACAATACAACAAGGTACAAGGTGATTCAAAGAAACGGGAAATTTTAAAAATTAAATAATTTCACGAAAATAAATTACAAAAAAAGTTATTTATGTCATTTAATAATAAAAATGATGCCATTTGACAATACATACTGTACAATTTATTTTTTGAAGATGACATCTTTTAAGTGAGCTCCTTCTCTACGCAAACAATCCTGCAGTCGCTTCGTTACAGTATTCATGGTTTGACGTAGCATCTCAACTGGGATTTCGGCAATTTCTCTTCGAATGTTGGCTTTCTTCAATTGTAGCAGGTCGACTAAAGAAAACTCTGGTTTTAAGGTAACCCCATAAAAAGAAATTACAAAAAAAAGCGCAACAAAGGCTTGAAACACAGAAATTTTCCAGAAATTATGCCTGGTTTCAACAAGATGGAGCAACGTCGCACACTGCAGTAATATCGATGGCAGTTGTACGCCAATTGTTTGGGGAACGTGTAATTTCAAGATATTATAGAATATTTGTGTCTGGGTTTGCTTAAATAGAACTAACGGTAATTTAAACACACTATCTTAAGAAAATCCACTAAATAACAATTTAAAAACTAATAACTAACAATAAGCGCATTTATTTCACAATATGTATTTATATATAAGTATTTACATTTATATATCACATGACGGCGATTACTCGTTGAATGAATTAATCCCTTCCTTGGCGGCTTATATACAGGGGTTGGCATAAGTCAGGCAACAAATTTGCATTAAAAGAAAAAAATGCAGCGTCAAAATGTATTTATTCAAAGAAATTACAAAAGGGATTCGAAAAAGGGTTACTGTAAGTGTTCAAATTGATGGCCATCTTGATCAATGCATTTACTGCAACGTTTCTCAACGATGAGGCAGGTCCGGCGAAGCACGTCAAGCTGTCCGCGAAGATTTTCTAATTCTTCTTCAATTGCAGTTCGGAGGTCGGGAAGGGTACGTGGTCCTCTTGCAAAAACGCGGTCCTTGAGAAGGCCCCACAGGAAGAAATCACAGGGTGTCAGGTCACATGACCGTGCGGGCCACTCAACGATTCCTCGTCTGCCTATCCATTCTCCAAAATGAACATTAAGGTACTCGCGCACACATAACGCGTAGTGCGGCGAAGCTCCATCCTGCATGAAATGACGGATGTTCGCGAGTGTTGGATCGTTGTCCATTTGCCCACGTAAATCTTCGAGCATTTCCAGATAACTTTGGCCCGTCACGTTACCCTAAAAAAAGTACGTACCCACGAGACCTCCCGCATGGATACCTGCCCACACACACCCCAGGCAGGTTTAATTCTTCTTCAATGAAGACGTGAGGATTCTGGTCGTTTCAGTACACGCAGTTATGCCGATTGACCGTACCGTTCAGCTTGAAGGTTGCTTCATCCGACCACAAAATGGAACGCTGGAACTGCGGATCATCCTGACTGCATCCGAGGTACCACTCGCAAAATTCCAATCTGCGATCGAAATCATCCTCGTGAAGTGCGTGGAGGAGACGCGGACGGTAAACTCGATAGTGCATGCGTTTCAGCATTCGTCGTAAAGAACGATCGGATATTTGAAGTTCTCCCGAAAGCCGCACTGCAGATTGGTTCGGCTGCTCGACAAACGCCAGCGCCACTGTTTCCATATTTTCGTTAGTTGTTACAGATACTGGTCGTCCAGAACGCGGCGCGTCGGCAACAGAGCCCGTTTTTAAGAATTTCTGGTACATCTTCCACACTGTTGAACGATTTGGTAGCGACGAGTTCGGAAATTGTTGTTGAAATTCGGTAAACATAGTTTCGTAATCCGCGTTCGTACGAAGATACGACGTAACAAAAAAAACTCTTTCTTGAAGCGTGAACTTGTATCGGTTATTCATTCTGAAAACGTGTCTACTCGACGAGCACGTGTTATCATGACACCGAGACAGCTGTCTGAAGCACGAACATGCTTCGTTTTAATCTTTTTCGACAGCGTTGCCAGACTTATGAGCGTTGTCGGGCTTATGCCGATTTTTCGAGAGCGTTGCCTGACTTATGCCGACCTTTGTATAGGCCGCCGCATGTTCGAGGACCATATCCGGACTTCTCTCGTTTTATTCTAAATCGTCCGGGAGACTTGATGTGTTCCGCGGGTGATGTCATCGCTTGCCTGACGTATCGCTGGATGACTCACACCACAATATGGTGACTTCCAATGGCCGCTCAGATCCCCTGATCTGTCGGGTTGTGATTTATTTTTGTGGGATTACCTTAAAACCAAAGTGTTCTTTACTCAACTTACTATATTTGAAGAATTGAAAGCCAACATGTGAGACATTGACGAAATTTTAGTTGAGATGCTACGTCAAGCCATGAACAATGTTACAAAGCGACTGCAGGAATGTTTGCGTAGAGGAGCTCACCTGAAAGATGCCATCTTCAAAATATAAATTGTATAATATGTATTCTAAGATGTCATCATTTTTACTATTAAATGACATAAATAATTTTTTTTTAATTTATTTTCATGAAATGATTTAATTTTCAAAATTTCCCGTTTCTTTGAATCACCTTGTATATATTGGGTTATGGTGGACATTTAAAGGTAACTAATAGTATATTTAATTTATTTTTATTTTAATTCTATTTCTTCTAATCATTTTTGCTTTTTCGAGCGTCGGACCTATTTTCATTTTATTTCATAGAATCCTATACCTTGGCATTTTGAGGAATGGTGGTTAATATATACAGGATTACTGAAATTAATGATTATATTATTGAAGAAGATAGGTGCACGCAAATTAGAAATATTTTTCGCGTATACTTCCATACACTACGAAATAATAAAAAGTGTCTTAAGGTTACCAAAAGTTACTGTCGATAAAACTGCTTTACACCTGACTACAAGTTGCTTTTATTTCGTATATAAACTATTACCATGGAGGCAAGAATGGAAAGTGACACAAACTAATATATATTCTAATATAATCGTAAGTATTATCTAAATGTTATAATGATTCATTAACATAATTTCACCATTTTAGGCTACGATATATGAAGCAATAAATGGCGTTACATGTATATTTATAAGGCCGAAAATTTTAACGTTTTTCACTGTTGACGATGGAAAGTTATGTCACGTGGAAAACATACCAACTGATCTATTTGTAAATACTATGAATGAGTAAGTCTTTTTTTCTCAGTTAACGTCTAAACTTTTTCGCATTGATTGGGTTCATAGGACCCTAGACGAAGGTTGAACCTACCAATACCTTCGAAGTTGTTGAGTCAAGATGCAGAAGAGATAGATTTACGAGAAAATGGTTATTAATAGCAGAGCAAGATCAAAAAGTTTTTAAAGTGCGAAATTGGAAAATAGCAATGACTAACAAAGAGCAATGGAAGCACATATTTGAAGCTATGATTCGACGTGATTATGGCTTAAAATTTTACAAGGAAATGGTTATTAATAGCAGAGCAAGATCTAAAAGTTTTGAGAGTGCGAAATTGAAAAATATCAACAACCAACAAAGAGAAATGGAAGCACATATTTGAAGCCATGTTTCGACGTGATTATGGCTTCAAATATGTATTTTCATTGCTCTTTGTTGGTTACTGCTATTTTTCAAATTTACACTCTAAAAAATTTTAGATCTTGCTCTTCTCGTAAATCTACCTTTTCTGCATCTTAACCAAGAGGTGCTAGGTCCACCTCCACCCTTTTTTTTCTAAAAATCTATGAACCCAATCAATGCGAACTTTGAGGTGTTCCAATCATCTTAATCTTTATTTTGTTCACCGTCTACCGATACCATCTTCCTTCAAACATTATAAATTCTTATTTCTAACATATTTTCAGTTATCTTATTTAGAATCTATGCTTCATAATCATGTAAAACAGTGCGTTGTGTATGGTCTTAATTTGGTCGACCTTGGCGTGTTTTCTAACCTTAATGGACTTACCAGAGATCCAGCATTTGTACTTTAAACATAGACCAATAAAACAAATTTATCGTTACACAAGAATCAAATTGTTTTTTATGTACACTATCGTAGCTACTCGACTTATAGTGGAGACACTTCAATACAGTTTCCATCTATTGCGGCTGTGATCGTTCGATGGAAATTACTTGCCAGTTTTACACTTATCATGAGGACGGTGATGATTAGTTTGACGTTTACGATGTTGACAATAGTCAATGAGTGGCGCTAAATGTTTTTCCGTACTGTCTTTTATGACTTGATTGTATGTAGTAAGGAAATTGTTGTAGTGTTTTTTGGTAGGTTTTTTCTAGCATCATGCACTGATGAATTTATAGCAAAATGAAACACGTGTCTGCATAGCAATTTTCACACCAATACACAATGAACTTGTATTGTGTTCTCTGCACCCGATTTTTAATATTTTATTATTCAAAAGCTTTTGTTTTTATTTAATTTTAGATTAATGAAGATTATTGGATTATGCTGCTTGTGCTTACTCAGAGCAAGTCCAAATCTACTTTCGTTAATGGCACTCCCCGATCAAGTGAGTTTCATCAATGACGTGGTAATTGACTACGATTTCCACATACCCCGTATTTATGAAGAAAATCCACGAAGGATTACATACGGAACTGTACTAAGCTTAACGAATTTCTTATGTAAAACTGTAACATATGTAAGTATACAAATATTACGCATGCAAACATGACATCCATACTTTTATAGATTAACGCACAAAGAGTGACGCCTCAAAAGCATTCGAATCGAGCTAGTGAAAAATCCACAACTCCGAAACTTTTTGCGTTCGTTTATCCAGATTATACGGGCGGTTATAGTATTTCTGAACATCACAGTTCTTTATCTACAGAGATATCCAACTTATCTGCGCCATGGTTAATGAAATTAAATCTTTCATACGTTCAGTCTGCACTAGAAGCACTAGGTACTATAGTGGCGACTCAAGTATATATAGATTTCAATATGTTACACATGAAGCCCGATGTGAAACGTCATGTCAAAAGGGAACTTTGCTCAGAATTAATGTATTTCTACGAGTTTGTCAGAAAACGATTCATTGATACAAGTCAACATCGTAAAATTGAGAATATGGTTTTCCGAAAATATACACCCTGGAAGTTACCTTATGCACAAAATATAAACGAATCAACAGTAGAAATATCATTTGTTAAAAAAAATGCAGCGAGTGATGATGAAGAGTGTGATCCTGAGAGTGTAGAGTCTTTCAATGATTTAGATCCAAATTTATTCTTCTCGCGGGATGATTTTTCGAATATCAACCCGTCTGGCGGTGCTGGCGACGCAAGAATGGCCATTAGTAAAATAATACGCCCACTTGGTAGAAAACCATTCTACGGAGAAAAACTTGCTAACTCGCGTGTTTATCGAATACCACTAGATAAAGTGTTGTTAAAATATGAAGAACTACCAGCAATGAAAGACACTGATTACTTATTGTTTTTAACTCATTGGTTTATATTCTTTTGTGATCTATCTCAATACTGAACTGTTCAAGTTTATTAGGTTTTATAAAATACATTTTTGCAAAAATTTTTTTTTTAATTTACCTACCTGATCCTTTTTTAAAACAACCATTTCCAATAACGGGACGTAAATTCATAACCTGGGAGTGAAGGAAATGATTTTGAATAGGTTTTATTTAGGCTTGGAGGACTTGCAGCAACAGACGTAATAAAAATTGCTTTAATTGTTTCATACTGGTAGTTAGAAAGAAATAATACGATTACTTGCTGGGGCTTATAAATTAAATTAATTATTTCCAGCATTTAGAACAATTTGCTTGTTTCAATAATTGCAAAAATGCAGAAATATATTGGCAAAATATCCGAAAAGGGACGATTATTAAAGCCCACTAGAGCCAAATACGATTTTTCTCTCGACAGCTCACAGTAGTTTCCGTAATTCCAGCTATTTTGCCTTAATATACTTTTGTAATGGCACTCTTGAACCTGTGTCTTCCTCCTATTTTTCACGTCTCCTACACCAGGGCTCGCTAACAAGCCCATGCTGTACAAATGCTTCCCTGATGGACAATGTCCGGTTATTAAGTCGGTAATAATTTTAATTTATTTTTATAACTACGAAGTAGGTTGGCTGAAAGCCTAGCGTCCAGCGTCTCTAGTAGTGTCTTAATATGAAGTTGACCTTCCGTTACGCTCTATTTATTTTGATGTTCTCTTTCTAGCCATAATCAGATTTCCCTTCTAGCGGAATTCTTGGCTAATATACACATTTATATCATATATATATATATATATATATATATATATATATATATATATATATATATATATAAGTTGAAACGAAATTATCGACCGTGATATATTATAAAAAATTAATTTAAATTCGGGTAAGCGGTCAATTAAGAAAAAAAACTCCTTTATTAAATAACCCTATATTTCGCAACAGACTTTGTCGCTTCTTCTGGAGTAAAAAATGTAGAGTTGAAGATAATATAAAATTGACGTACAAAATATAAAAATGATTAATCATTTTTATATTTAGTTGACAAAGGCGTATTACCGAAACATGTAGGGTTGTTTTAAATATATATACTCTGAAGTAAACCAGACCTTTAATCGCCGACTTATTAAGTTTACCTTATCATACCAAGGTCACGAAGATATTATATTTATATATATATATGTATATATATACATATAGTAAACCTAATCAGTAGGCGATTATTATATATATATACATATATATATATATATATATACATATATATATATATATATACATATATATATATATATATACATATATATATATATATATACATATATATATACGAGATAAAAGTAATGTTTTTTGGGAGTAGCGGCCGGGTAATTAAAACAATATTTAATTTGACGGTTCGGTACTATATATAGTACCTTTTTCAAAAGCTAAAATTTATTTAAATGTTAAAAAAGGTAAAAGGTGTAATAATTCTACTTACATCATCTTTTACCTTTTTTTACATTTAAATAAATTTTAGCTTTTGAAAAAGGTACTATGTATAGTACCGAAACGTCAAATTAAATATTGTTTATATATATATATATATATATATATATATATATATGTATTGGTCTAGATCAAGCCGACTACTGTATGTTATGATTTACTTTAGATTGCTCATAAATGGGTTTTCTCTCATGATCCAATGCCTCACATCCTTACAAAATTTATTCTGGGATGTGAGTCATACAATGACGTCACCCGCCGTGGGACGTCAACACGGCCTAGAACCGTCTAAAAAAACGCTGATGCAGATGGATAAAGAAAATCTAACATGCAGCGAGTAATCGCCGTCGTGTTGATATTATATAAATACTGATACATAAATATTTGTGAAATAAATACTTATTACTTAGCGTTATAATGAAGTTTCAACAAGTTCCTTCGTCAATTAACTATTTGAAATCAATACTGTTATTATTAGTTTTTTAATGTGTTTAGTGTATTTGTTTTATTATTAATATAATGTTTTAAATTATCGTTAGTTTTATTTACAACGAAGCCAGAAAAACAAGTTTATCACAGTACAATAAAGCACCAAAAGCGGGTACTTATTGCACAATATGTAATTAAGGACCCCATTATACTTGTCAATTTTATACAAGAATTGTCTTATACACGTATGGCCTGTGATGTATTGCTATTCTGAGCTGGTTTCAAATAAAGTAATTTCCCAAGTTTTTATGGCTTAGCTCACCAATAAACGCGCTTTGCCTATAAATATTGCTAATACAAAACACATGATTTTCCCTCACACTTCAAATGAATAACATGAAATGTTATGAATAAGGTATTCATCAGGTTTGTTCCAACTCAGA
This sequence comes from Melolontha melolontha, assembly GCA_935421215.2. Classification (NCBI taxonomy): domain Eukaryota; kingdom Metazoa; phylum Arthropoda; class Insecta; order Coleoptera; family Scarabaeidae; genus Melolontha; species Melolontha melolontha. The sequence continues at coordinate 8,711,329 of OW285244.1, read as the reverse complement.
AAAACCGTATAGTGATGGTACCGAACAGGCGCACTGCAGAAAATGCGTTCCAACTTCCTTTTTGGATCGTACATAGAACAATACCAAAAGTGTTCTGATTAAATTTTGATCATACACAAATCAGTCAGTAGACGATCAAAACAGTTCACAGATTAAAGCAGGTACCGTTTATACTGACATGCGCATTACATACTTCATCCTATGAGAAATACAGTTGACAATAGCAATATCATAGAATAGAACAAAGTTTATTACAATTATTTCTGTTGGCAATACTATAAAAGAGATTGATAACCAAACGATCAGAAATACGTTCCAACTATAATTTATCACTGCACCACAAACAGTGCAAAACTAACGCATGTGCACAAAATTATCACCAAACAATACGCGAACCGTTACTAAAGCGGTAGTTGGCACAAACCTATAATTTCTGCTGCGATTATGTTCGTAACTATACGTATTTCAGCTTAATTATAAAAGGAAACAGAAAAATATAAAAAGTACATGTAAACATATAAAAAAAATATATAATACTATCGATAGTACAACATTTATTTTACATTAATTCCTTAATATTATCTTATCTAATATAAATTATGGATAACAATAATCACATTATATTAATTTCACTTTGTTCATGGAAAAATTGTCATGGAAGTGTAACCATTGAATTTACGACAGACATTGGATTAAAATTAAATATTACTAACATGTATGTCTATTTTAATTTATACTTAAATAAATACTTTACGTTAATGTGATGTAGAGAAACAAAATAGACCATTCCAAAGACTAGTTTATCATCTTAATATATGTCGGAATTCATCCAACTCATAAATACTTGTTGACAGCCTGAAATTAATAAGGATGGGGTTATTAGGACTAGATGAATTATTAAAATTTTTACCGTCCAAAACTGTTTATTAAAGATACAATCTCAGTTCTTTCTAATTGGAAGTCTTTCCTATTCTCACTATTAATGTAGTTTAGACTATTTTGGTCAAATAATCCGGAAAACAATATTTTTAAAGCTGTCCCTAATCCTTGCACCTGAAAAACACATTTTATATTCGGTTTCGAGCAATGGTAACATATTATTTCAAGTATTTGCAAAATAAAATGCAAACAATAAACATTGTAAATACTATTTTCGCTAAATTTAAATGGTTATTTTTTCAGGTTTTTCTTCATTTATACAGGGAGCGCCGGTCTAACCTGCATTTTTTAAATAACTAAGTCTTATTCTACGTTAAAAAGCATTCAACAAAACTGTTTTAATGTTTAAAAATAACACCAGTAAGATGTCGTCCATCTCGATCAAGACATTCTTACAGGCGATTCATTACAACGTGGAGCATCTGCTGAGGGATTCTTTCGATTTTCCGACTAATTCTTGCCTTCAGTTCTGCAAGGGTACGAGGACGTTCTTGGAACACCTTACGCTTTTGGTACCTCCATAAGAAGAAATCGCACGTTGTGAGGTCAGGTGAATGCGACGGCCAATTAAATCGCTCCGTTCCGGGATATCACCCGATTCGTAAAAAATTGGCTGAGAATATCCATGCTCACGCGGGCTATGTGACTTGTGGCCACATCTTGTTGGAATAATATTTCAGCATTCACTCCGTACTGACGAACCTGAGGAATGCAGAATGTCCGTAAGATTTCCGAGTAGCGCTCAGCATTCACGGTTACAACTTGCTCATTTTCATTAAAAAGAAAATTGGCCTATGATGCCCATTGCAGACATTGCGCACCAAACTGTAACCGTGGCTGAATAAGAGGTTGTTCATAGAGTTGATCAGGGTTTTGATCACTCCAGTATCTAAAGTTTTGTTTGTTTACATAACCTGACAGATGAAAATATGCCTTGTCGCTCATCCAGAGGTTACGGACAATCCTTCGTTTTCTTCAATCATTTCCAAAAATGTTTCACAAAAACGCCGTCAAGCAGCAAAATCCTGGACCACTTTAATTTTGTATTAGTGTAAATCTAGATCTCAAGATCCTTCGGATGGTTCTGTCTAAAATTTCAAGCGCAGCACTGCGAGCTGATCTCCGAGGACTTCTTTCAATGGCGATTCTCACGCGTCCAACATTCTCGGGAGTTCGTATTGATCTCGCACTAACACATCTGATGTTTCTCGTTTCACCGATGTTTTCAAAAATTTTTACCCACAACTTTATTGAGCTCACAGAAGATATAGGCCGATTACGATGAACTCGAAAATGAGTCCGGAAACGGCGCCGAGCGACTGGATAGCTACCGTTTTGGTAAAATGCTTTCACGGCGAAAGACCGTTGTTGTTTAGTCCAGTGTTCCATAGCAACTGAAACGCTTTAAGGGAAGAACACAACGGTAACATGCGCAAATTGCCCCGCCCGCTTTCTTGGTTCCTGCGCCCTTTTTTAAAAATGTAGGTTTGACTGCCGCACCCATTACATAATCAAAGACCTTTATATTGAACCAAAGGACGTTCAATATATTCATCAACAAACGCTTCCTAACGATTTTATATTAATATTTTAGTACCTTTTGGACTAACACGACGCAGTGATAAATGAACTGAATTGGAGATTCTATTAAAATGTTTAGATACTATATTTATTAACGTCATAACATGTAACAGCAGCTTGATTACTGTTTAATTATGCATGAAATAAAAATGAATTACTGGTTAATAGTACATTTTCACGTTGTCATTGTCTGTGAGTTTATAACTTCTTATATTGTTTTTAAAAATATATTTTTAAAAAGCACGTGTTAAGAAATCATTGACTAGATATATACAGAAATTTCCTAAATTAGTTATACCAAAGTATATCTCTACAGCTGTGGAACTGAATGTAGTAGGTCTAGTATGTTCTAATAGTTACACCATATCCTCATGTTCACTAGACGTCCGCTAGAATACGCGTGCATCACGCTACTACGCCCATGATGGCGTCGTATTCAGTCGTATTCAGGTGCGGAGCGCGCTCATTGTTGTTTGTTGCTTCATGAATTGCGATTAACCACTTCTGTTAAACGGAAATTCAAGACCAAATATCACAAGCAACCACCACAATGACCGAAATTATTGCATGGTATCACCAGTTTATTGAACATAGTTGTATAAGACACAAGGCAGAAGGTCAGGGTAGGCCTCGAGTTGCAGAAGAGACAATCGAACACGTGCGTTCGTAACCCAACGAAATCACTTACACGTGCCAGCTTAGAACTAAACATTCCCCAAACAACAGTGGGGAGATCTCAAGAACACGTCTGCAATTTAAACCATACAGAATACAGTTGCTGCAAGCTTTAAGTGATACTGATAAGAAAGACAACTTCAATTTTGTGTAGAAATGTTTGACAGAATGGAGAACGATGACAATTTTCTTGGTCAAATTGCCTTTAGTGATGTGTGATGAAGCTACATTCCATGCAAGTGTAAAAGTAAACGGACATAATGTACGAATATGGGGTGCTTCAACGACATTTGAGATAGTCGAACATGTAAGACATTCGCCCAAATTAAACGTCACACCACAAAAAAAAAACTATAAGTGTTGGCAATAATCTAAATGAAGATTATCAGATAATTTAAAGAGATCTCACAGCTATTTTCATAAGTTTCTTACTGCTAATTATTGCATGCGCATCCGTCCTTTACACATTTAACCTGAGAAACTGTCATTTAATTATATTTTCATTGTAGACGTTATTAGAGTTTATCAATATATGTATTTACAGTTTTAAGTGAAACGCTTTATTTAAATAAATATTACCTGAACTATTTATACGATACCTGTAATTTGCCCCATAATTTACATTTATCACATCCCACGCAATCCATTATGTTAGATATATTACGAAAATGATGTTTAAAGTCATCTTTAAGTTTCTTGGCCTGATCACCTCCGTTGAACATTTTCTTTTCGTCAAAATGTTCAGGAAATATTTTCACAATACCCAGTAAGTCTTGAACGGCCAATTTCGTATCCCAGTCTTCAGCCTCGTTGCCCGTATAAAATTCCTCGCGTTCCAGATAAGGAGACGCCTTGGCCAAAGCACGCAATTCTAATAAGAACAGGAAGTATAGATTTCGCAACCAGTTAGGGCCTTCATTGCTCGTAGTTTCTGGAGCAAATCTTCTTTTGAATTCCTCGATATTTGGACCCCATTTACCTTTATTATCTACACCTAATTCTTCTTTGTCAGATAGTAAGTACTTAGCACATAAATGAATGTTTATACTGGAATGTAGACCGGATATCGCTCTATAAAATGCACGCTTTTCTAAGCACATATGATTAAGTTTTTCACTTTGGATATATGTATGAAACGAATTTCTTGGCCTGTAAAAAATAATGTCATTAATTTATTGATGAGGATCCTACATAATGGCATAACTGCCGATATGTTTCAGCAGTTATGCCATTTTTAAAGTTATTCTAATATATTCTTTCAAAATAAGTGAATAATTAGTGTTTGATTTTCTATGAAAAGTTCTAAAATATTTGTCTAATTATACATGCATAAGGGCCTTTCTATTTATATTTGGTTATTGAATTAAATTTGGCTGTTACTCGCATGAATTTTAAGATACTTAAACTGTATTAGATGAACTACTTAAAGCTATATTATAATCTGACATATATGTACATATTTAAAAAATTATTTGGTGTAATTCTGGTATTTATTTTTTTTTACATACATTAAGTTCTAAAAAATTGTTATTTAAACATTAATAATCTATATCAGATATATTTTAAATAAAATTGCAGAGAACGTGTACAAGTATTACTACTTTACATCAGGGTTTAATAATTGAATTATTTTTTTACATTGAAAGTAATATTAAAAAGCATAACAGATGGATTATCAAGGCAATATAAATCCATATGAAATCCATGGAATTATACTAATTAAATTTCTATATAAAGATAAGAATATTCCATGGTACAAGATAGCAAGATAAATACATACTTGAAACAATTCTCCCTATAAATGCTATTCCATATTCTTTGCGCAGATACGCCTTTATACCCTGTGTACCTTTCTGGATTCAAAAGTAAATCTACGTATTCAGCATCACTATCATTTTCATCTATTAAACAGTAGTTCTCTTGGGCATTATCATAAGCTGTCCATGCAACAAATTCTTCTCTAGCCTGTTTACTGATTGTGGTATTTAAGAAACCTAATTCAGCATCATGATCTTCATTACAACTTGATGTTTGTTTATACTAGAATTTAAATGTATTATAAAGGAAATCATTTAATAAAAGATGTGTTACTTTTTCTGCTGGATTGATATCTACCCCATCTACTTGCTTCGTTTGACCTTTTAGGCCTGATGGAATTAAATCCTCCTTACAAGGTTCGACATGACAATACCTAATTGCACAACGGCTGTCATCGGTCCAAAATGGACAGCTTTTCTTTAAATTGACTTTATAAAACCGGAAGTAATCTTTATTTAAAAGACTACGTAGTCTTGGATATATTTTAACGTTATTATAATAATCTACGGTGTCTACATTACAGGAACAGTCATCTATTCTCCCTTGGAGCTATTGAAAGAAATTATATATTGCCAAGGCAATAATATTTAAGTAAAAACTTCTCTTACTTACCTGGCAAAAGCAATCGTGGTCTTCTTGAAAATCAAAATAACAATAACTTTGATGAATTATGAACATAAACAAACATATTTGTATTGACAAATGACACCTGTAATCCATTACTCTTTATTCCCACTCAGTTTTCATAAATCAACTGCATTTGCGAAGACGGGTTTTCAAGTTATCTATGCAATATCTTGACTATCGGCACGTACAACAAACACCTAAACCGAATATCTAACGTACACGTATGTTTGAAAGTGAAAATTAACAAATTCCGATCATCTGTCATTATTTATTTTTAGGTTATCTCTAGGGTAATTTCACGTTAGTTTCCAACAAAACTTCTGAAAGTTAATGGAGGAATATTGCTCTTGTTATGTTTAGTAAAGTTACTTATAAATGCCTCATTATATTTATAATTACTCATTGAATTGTAATTAACCATTGAAAGATAAGAGATAGGAATTACGATTCTATAAAAAACATGTATACGTAGTAACAATTACGTACACTCAACCGTAACATAACCTATATAATATCCCTCACTATAAAATCTAATAAGAATGGATCCTTCGCGTACAGAAGAAGAAAGTACTGAACAAATTGTTCAAAAAAATATAGCAAGATGGCAAGATGTAGAAAATCCATTAGCACCTCTCTCAGAACAAGAAATGGATATAATATATCAAATAGAAGATACAGTTAAATATATGTTTTATAAACAAGATAAACCAAAGGTTTGTATATAATTAATAGAAGTAGAAAAACACGTCAGTTTTCCAAAGTTTTACTTCAAACAATATTTATGTTTATACAGGCATAAAAATAGGCATTCAATTTTAGGCAACAACCACAGACAATATTATTCATACACAAAATGATTTTATTAAATGGATGGTTAAAGTTGAAAAAGGAATACAAGATGAAAGTTACAGTGATTCATTTTTATACCATGACAAATTACACAAGCAATCTGAAAATTGTAAAGAACTTTTTAATTTTGTAAGTACATATATTTAAAAAACAAGGGAACATTGTTGAGTACAATTTTTTAGACTGAAGATGTAATAAAAGCTTTACATGAACTAGAAGACAAGTATCAACAGGTAACAACTAAAACAGATTCAATGCATATACTGAGTGAAGAGTTAATGAGACATCAAAAAGAATTAAAAGACAAAAAGAAAGATATACAAGAAAAATTACATTTTTTTAACTTATATCTGTCTTTATACGATCATATAAATATCCATAATCTAAATATAAATAGCAAAGAATTCTGTAGTATGTTAGATGATATTGATAAGGCTTTGCTATATTTAAATAATCATGTATGTATATTATATCCACTTAAAAATTTACTTTTGCAAATTCTAGTCCTTTATTTTGATAGCAAAATTTTAAAGAAGCCTATAGCTACAGGATAAAATATGAAAATTTACTTACCAATACATTACTGAATGTATTAAGGACTGTCGTTGAAGTAATAACTGTTGCGACAACTCAAGTGGTTAATTTGGATAATAAGGGTTTATTAAATTTAGATGATAAAAGTAATGCAAATGTTAACAAGGATTCAGCATTTTCATTTTATTACGGAAAATTTCAAAATGCTGCAAATAAAATATCCATGATAACAAATCACATCGAAACAAAAATCAATGAAAACGATATGTAAGAAATCTTAGTTTCATTACTTCTTAAGTTTATACAAATTGTAATTTTAGGTATAAAAGGACATTAATAGATTGCCAAAAGGCATATTTCTCCCAGAGAACCCCTATAATGACCGCTGCAGTTTTAAAAGCTCTATTAGATTTAAAAAATAAATATAAAAATGATCACAGCATTCTGTTTCGATCTTCAGGGCTTTTTGTGATCAAAGTGTGTCACGATGAAGCCGCTTGTTTCCATTACTTTTTCATCAGGCAATCGCCTCAGCTTGAGTACAAAGGGTTGCATAATTTACATTACTAAGTTAAATTTTGATATTTTTAGCGAATATTTGGCAACGTTATGCCAAAATTTATACGATGTTCTAAGGCCTAGTTTGATTAGTATTAATCACTTGGAAGTTCTTACTGAATTATGTACAATTTTGAAGCAAATGTTGAATGACCAAATACAAAACAATGGTAATGTAAAAGTGTATTAAGAATATAAAACGCAAAATGATTGAAATGAATAAATCTGTGGATTTAATACAAATTTTTAACATTTATTATTAACATATATTATTAATTAAAAAATATTTATACAGTTTTACTTTATCCACAACAGATTATTGATCCACTATTTGCAGAAAGTTTTGAAATACAAAAATGTCAAAAGAGCACACAAATGATTTAATATGTGATTAATTAAAGAGTGTAAGGCTTACAACTTGCACTTTACACTAGTTTTTTTATAAACTTTTTCCAGTTTTTTCTGTTCTGAGCAAACTTCTTTACTTCTAACCAGGTTTTTATTTTTTTAAAGATTTTTACAATTGTATTGATCCAGGTTTCTCTTGGTCTTATATTTCCAAATTCTTTTCACAGGTACTGAACTGTTTAATCTTTGGAAGTGTCCCTACCATTTCTCTTTATATAATGTATAGAATCCACGGTTGGCTCTTGATGAAACATAATGAATAATTTACTAAAGAAAACACTCGGTATATTTTATGAAACAAATATACCGAGTGTTTTCTTTAGTAAATTATTTCTCTATATATTCTTGATCTGATACTATTTTAAGGTCTGTTCTTCTTCCTTTATCTAATTTCGTTACTTTTTATACTCTTCTTAAGTATTTCATTTCCACTGTTCTAATCTTTCTCTGACAACACCCGTACGTCAGGATAGGCCTATATATGGATTTGTATATGTACTTGCATCTTTGTCTGAGAATAAACTTCTTTATTATTTATGACACACTTATCATTGTATAATAAACTCTTTGCCTTTTTTATTCTATTGTTTAACTCAACATCTTGTCTTCCCTTTTCGTTCAAAGTAATCGCCAGGTATTAGAAACTATCCACCTGCTCTATTAACTCACCTTCTATTTGTATTTTCTATGGTCCTCAGATATTGCAATAGTTTTGCTTTTACTTTTATTCCATTTTCAGTTAGCACTACGTTCCAAATATTCATGTTTTCTTGTAATTCTTTTTGGCTTCTTGCTACTATTGCAATATCGTCCGCAAAGGCACACTCAGAGACACCAACCAGCTCGAGATTTATGTAACCCATAAACATTAGTTTTATTCTTCTTTGAGCCTTTTTGATCAGTTCATCCATAAAAGTAATAAACAACAGTGGACTTAAACATCCTCCCTGTCTCACTCCTTTGGTGTCAAAGTCCTCAGACATCAAGTTTCCCATAATTACACAGTTTCTCGTTCTTTTCGTTATTCTGATTAATTTTAGTTCAACATTCCTTTTCTTTAGACATTCCCATATTTTTAATCTTGGCATTTTGTGGCTTTTTCCAAGTCAAGAAATGCTAGGTCAACTGTTCTTGACTTTGCCAAAGTTCTGTTGATAATTTCTTTTAATTTAATACATGGTCTTGGGTACTTCTATTTTCTCGAAATACGCTTTGGGTGTCTGCTAACGTGGGTTCTATTTGTTTTCTTAACTTTTTCAATAATTTTTTTGTACGAGTAAAAACTGCTGTACTCAGTAGCGAGCGTTATGCCTCTGTAATTACTACAATCTTTGTTATCGCCCGTTTTGTGTAGTCGAAGAATCATTCCCATCTCCTAATACTTTGGAATTTGTTCATATTTCCATATTTGATTACAGATTCTGAGAAGTAGCAATATGCCTTTTTCTCTCATGTTTTTTTATGATTTCTGTGGTAATTCTATCACTTCCTGGTGCCTTGCCATTCTTTAGTTGTTTCATAACTTCTATCAACTCTTTTATTATCTCTTGATCTTCTTTTTGGATAGATTATTTTCCTTCTTGTAAGTCTTCATTTTGAAATATTTGTTCTGTTACTGGCTCAACATTAAGTTATCTTTGAAAATGTTTTCAACGTTTCATAATGTCTGTTTCATTTGTTAATATTTCTCCTGAATCATTTTTAATTACTAGACTATCGATCTTTTGTCACCGCTTAGATTTTAAAACACTTTTTCGGTAGCACTTTTGTACACACTTTTTGTATGTTGTATGTATGAGATTACCGATTTTGTCAGTATTTTCATCCGTTTTTGACGCGAAAAAGTGTTCCGGGCCGGCGTCTTCTCGGCCATCTTGGTAACGTTTAAACCATTCAAAAACCCGCGCACGTCATAAACATTAATTGCCATATACTTCTTTTAATAAAAGATAAGTCTCGATAGCGGATTTTCCAAGCTTCATATGAAATTTCACGACAATTCGTTCCTTTATTAAAACAACACTTATCATTTTTTCGTCAAACCAAAGAGAAATAGATCTTATATAAATCGTAGGCCACGGTGAGACTATTATGTCTACATTCACGGAAGGAGTGGCAATCGAAACAGAAGAGTTCATGCTACACAGCTGGTGGTCGTACAAGTTTGGCGTTATTTTATAGCCACACCGCGTATACCTTTATAATTTTAGGATATACAGTAAACTCTTTTGCTAACGGGCATCTCTATTCGCCGGATGTATGTTTGGGCATCAATTCTCACCAATTGCCCATACATGTAAAATATCCTCTGTTAAGAGGAGTGTTCGTTTGACAGGACACGTCATTAGGGTCATTTTAGTGTAATCCATCTCCTCTAAGCGGACACCTACTGATCTTATTTTGCTTATTAACACGTGCTCAGTTCGGGAAATTTCTTGTCAACTCGATTGCTTATCAGCATATATTGAGTTCGGGGAATTCCTTGACAACTCGATTACTTATCAATTTGGGGAATTCCCTGACAACTCGATACCATTCATGCAGTTATAAATCGCATTCTTGCACATTCGCGTAAATATTCGCCGAAATAGTCAGTTTCATATTCACATTTCAATTGTGTACATAGATGTGTTTCACGCTGGTATTTCAAGATTAGCCTTTCAAAAAAAAAACCGTTTTATCGTTAATAGAAAAAATGGACGTAATAAATGTTTACGAAAAAGAAAAACTTAGCGTACGCAATCTGGCCAAACATTTAAAAACAATAAAACTCAAGCAAGTGAAATCATTCGACAAAAACATAGATTAACTACACAGTGGGTGTCAAATATCAATGTTAATCCAAAAAGAAGTTTCTTGAAAAAGGAACGACTTCAAATTGATAGCATATGTTACGAATGGTTTGAAAAAGCTCGAAACAAAAACATTTCATTATCAGGGCCGATAGTGCAAGCAAAAGTCAGGAAAATCGACAATTCTTTGCGTTATTCAAATTTCAGTACATCATCCGGGTGATTCAAAAAATTCCAGTTGCATCATAACATCAGTTTTAATCGATTTCCAGAGAAGCCGCTAGTGTCAACCCTGAAGATGTGACACAATTCTTCGAAAAACTTCCGTCATTAATTGATGGCTATAGTGAAAAAAACATTTTCAGTGCGGACGAAACCGAACTTTTTTCGTGCATTACCGAACAAGACTTTTGCCATCAAAAAGCAAAAAATGTGTAAGCGGAACAATATCAAAAGAACGTTTAACACTTTCACATTGTGTAAGCATGGCCAGTAAAATGGAAATCGGAAAGCTTGAATGACATGTGATATCATAACAGAGTGGCTTCTTCAATTGGATAGGAAAATAGGCGCCCAAAACAGAAAAATTATTGCTTTTCATGGACAACGTAGCTTCTCAACCAAGACAGCCCCGTCTGCATAATATAGAAATCATATTTTTGCCTACAAATACAACAGCATGTTGCCAACCTCTTGATCACGGAATCATACAAAATTTTATACAGATTTCTTATTCTAAATCGTATTTTAGCCGAAATGGACGGTGTCACGTATGCAAGTGAATTGGTAACAAAAATAGGTTTGTTAGATGCAATTTATATGATCACAGCTGCATGGCAGACAATCTCGCCCGAGACAATTAAGAATTATCTTAAAAAAGCAGGGTTTTGTCAAGAAGACCTAAATCCTACAATAAAAGAAGGTTTTGATGCCGAAGATAATTTATCGCTCTCTGTGCTCGAAGAATATTTAATAAGTATGAAAAGAGTTGATGATCAGATTGATGACACTCTGGAATACGTGAATATTGACGACAATTTAGTTTTTGAAGATTAAATTATCGAAACTTCGCAACAATGATTAAAGACGATCCAATGGAATTAGAGTCTAATGAAGAAGAAGAAAATTTGTATCAAGAAATCTTAGCTATAAACTCATATAGAGAGGCTCTTAAAAATGTGAAAGGCTTAAAGTAATTTTCTAGAATGAACAATGATTTAAAAACTCAAAAAAGGAATAAAACCTCTTACCACAATTAATAATCGTATCCTAAATACGTATTCACAAGTTTGATATCTCAACATAACCAGGAGAAAAAGTACGTACATGTGTTTACTATACCATCCAATCACGAAAAACTTTAATAGAGTTGTTAAAGAATAAGGTCTCCAAGTTGCTTTTCGGTTCGAAAACACCATCAAAAGTGTCCTAGATAATACCAAAGATAAAGTTAATTTGAATTTGAAATCAGGTATATACGAAATTCGTTGCGACGATTGTAATTTGAAATATATATGTCAGACGAAACGCTCAATAATAACATATTAAATTTAATTGACCAGAAAAATCGAACGTCGCAAACCATGCATTGGCCACGGATTATAACATCTCAATAAAAAGGTTAAAACTTATCAAAAACATCAAAAACCTCGGAGATCTGGACGCATACAAAAGCATTCATATCGTTAAAAACAAATTCAATACGTTTAACACGGACAACGGTCCTATCCCAGCCCGTTTTTTTTCATTCTTAGAAAAGAGGTAGGAAAGATTGAAGGCGTTGAGAATAAACACATGCTGTTGCCGTGACCCCGTGTAAAGTTGTGCGCGATTCTGTGTGTTAGCTTTACTATGGCTTATGTTCAAAACTTTGATTAGTGGTTTTACCTACTGATAATGACAACTTAGTTGTCAAATCATATTTAGGACACGATTATTAATTGCGGTAAGGGGTTTTATATCTTTTTTTGAGTTTTTACTGTCTCAAAAGAAAGACTTTTCACAATGATTTAAAAGCGATTTAGAAATGCATTTTGAGAATTGTATAAGTCAAAACACGGTCTAACGACAAAGTTCTATGTTAGAATATGTATCATTATAAATATGCAGAAGCTTTGCTAAATGACTCCAGTTAAGCAGTAAAAATTGTTGCATTTAAAATTTGTAGTTTTTATTCATAAATAACCTTTTTAAAAGCATTTATGTAATATATTTTTCTGTTAAACGGATAAAATTTTGTGAATTGTTAGGTGTCTGCTTAGCAGAGAGTTTACTGTATTACATTATTAAAAGAATAATAAATTTTTTTTTAGTTGCTCTTGATCAGTTTGTCGAAACTATAAAACAACTTGTCCAAGATGTAGAAGAACGGTTAGTTTTTCGTGCTAATGTATTTTTCCAGCATGATCTTTTAAAATATGATCCATCACCTGGAGATTTAGCCTACCCAGAAAAATTAGAACAAATGGAAGTATGTAAAAATAGACTCTCTAATATTTTACGGTATTACGATAAATTTTGTTGACATTTATAGAATATTGCTGAGGAAATAAGCGATAGACGATCTGATTCTAGAGCTTCCGTTGTATCTATTGATTTACAAGATGCTGTGAATTTAAACACGAATTATTTAGGTCAATTTAGATCATACACAGGGAGTATGTATATAAATTATATTTAAATTAATTTTGAATCGGTATTAGATGTGAAAGGATCGGTAGCAATAAAAATTCTTGTAGATTCCCCAGCAGATCTTCACGGGATGTGGTATCCAACAGTTAAAAGAACATTAGTATGCCTTTCTAGATTATATTTTTGTTTAGATCGAGAAATTTTCCAGGGTCTTGCACAAGAAGCTTTGATAATATGTATTACAACAATAAGCACAGCGGCGGAGAAAATTACTTTAAAAAAAGTATATTTGTTTTTATTCGCGTTGGAAATAATCTCATTTTCTAATATTGTAGACCAGTTTAGACGGTAAATTATTCCAAATAAAGCATTTACTTATAATAAGGGAACAGATTGCTCCATTTCAAGTAGATTTCACTGTGAAAGAAGTAGGTTTAGATTTCAGTACTATTAAAGCAGCGGCAGTAGTGTTACTTCAAAAACGAGATAGACTTTTCAGCTTTAGCAGCAATAATGCATTGTTAGAGTTTCTTTTGGAGGGAACGCCAAAAGTAAAGGAGTATCTAATTGATTCCAGAAAGGAAATTGATAAGGAATTGAAATCATCTTGTGAAGCATTCATATTGAATACTACTAATGTATTGATAGGCAATGTAACCCAGTGGATACAAAAAGTTAGTTTATAAATATTATAATTTTACAGCAAATGTATAATTAATTAAAATATTTCAGGCGGAACATATCTTAAATCTTATAAATAGTGCACAGAGCAATAAATCGTTGTCGTTGAAGGAGCAAGAATTCGCAAGGCCACAAAATTTGGCTGACATTATTGTTCAAACTATTAGAAATATTAAGGCGAAGATACCTGAAATACAGAGATCTATGAAACTATATTTAGCTAATAAAGAAACGGAATTTATATTGTTTAGGCCAATAAAGGTAAGTCTATTTTTAGTAATAATTGTGTTGGCAGAGTTTTCAATTTTGAAAAATTGTGATTGTGGAAGCCATTACTTCGTGATAATTTCATATTGATACACAAAAAAAAACCGATTACATACTTTGTTTTTTACCACTTAATTATAACAGGTAACGTTACTGCAGTTGCGACATTAAAAACATGTTATTCTCAAATGAAATTAACAATACGTATGAGAAACATAGGAACAATTATACAGGTGCGAGGTGTGGTAATTAAATGAGTTTTTCACTGTAGACTTTATTACATGGCTTTAAGCATTTATCCCTTCACAATAGTCTCCCTCGAGTGTGATACCTTTGTTCCAGCGGTTCTCCCATTGCTGGAAGCATTGTCGAAAATCACGTGAAGTTAACTCCTTCCATCGTGTGTCTTTGTATCTATTCAATCGTATCAAAAACGGCGGCCTTTCAGCGGAGTTTTGGGAAACATGAAAAAGTCTGCAGGAGTCATATCCCAGCTATGGAGGGGGATTTCGGGAGGGTTTCGCTAACAATTGCTGCATAACGAATGTAGTCTAGGCAGGGACGTTATTATGATGCAGAATTCATCAATTCTTGGCCAATTCTGGTCTCAGCCGAGCAACTTTGGCGCACAGACGCTGTGGGACATCAAGGTAGAAGGCACTGTTAATAATTCTACACTGTGTTAACGGCGAAGCAATGTCCTAATCTAGAGACAAACGCTTGTTGAATATTGTCTACCATTTTCAGAGTGATTCCACGTATTTCTTGTCGAATTTTCTCTTTCAACTCGCCTGTGTTAACGACGAGGCAATGTCGTCATCTAGAGACAAACGCTTATTGAATATTATCTACCATTTCCGGGGTGATTGCGCGTATTTCTTGTCGAATTTTCTCCTTTAACTCGCCAATGCTTTAGGTCGACTTAAATAAATTTTAGATTTTAAATAACCCCAGAGGAAATAATCTAAAGGGGTTAAATCCGAAGATCTTGCCGGGCATTTAATACGTCCGCGTCTACCAATTCACCGATTAAGAAATCTTTGGTCGAGATATTCTCGTACTGGTCGTGCGTAATGAGGAGACGCACCATCTTGCTGTAACCAAATTCTGGAATCAGGTGAATCAGGATCTTCTGCATTAGGAAACAGTACCGATAAGGCCGTAATTAATTCAAATTAGAGGAAGTCGAGATACTATTCAGCGTTCCTTAAGGTGAGGACATGCTTGACAGAATAATCACTGGAGATTAATCTTGGGTGCATCACTGCCTGAATCAAAACGTGCGTCAATGCATTGGAAGCATCCTTCCTCGCCCACCAGCAAAAAATTCAAGGTTACACCTTCAGCTGGTAAGGTCACGCTCTTACACTGTTTTGGAATTACAAAGAAGTGATAATTGCCGAGTTTAGAAAAAAAAAAGTAAAACTGTGAATGCTCAGTCATACTCTGATGTTCTCTGATGTCTAGGCCTATTACGCAAAGGTATGCTATTTCATCATGATAACGCGGGACCTCATATCAGTGCTACAGCATTCATCTTACAGCCCAAACTTAGCCCCAAGCGATTTTCATTTGTTTCGTCCACTAAAACAACATCTTGGAGGCAAACACTTTGCAGATGATGACGACATTCAACACGAAGTACTGTGGACACAGCAACCCACAGAATTTTATGCAGCTGGAATTGAGGTGCTATTAAGTAGGTCTGGCCTTATTTTTTTTATGAATGAAATTTTATTGTAGACGATAGCGTTCAAGTTACATATTGAAGAGCGGTGTGTTCGTAATTCGTAATGTTTGTATATTATGCTTATTTTTTTATTATATACAATACCAGTGTTGTAAAATAAACAACATTAAGTGGGGTGCTCTGTGTTCGTTAAATTGGAATGTGTAGACAGGATATTATTATAAGCGATATTGTTATCTTATAAATGTTTACTTTTATTATATTTGTCGTTTTAAGGCCTGTCTATAGTTTAATTAATAACACATTCCTTTCATAAATCGATATGTCAAAGACATGTAAAGTATATTTTACCCTTGCCTTTCGTAAATTTAGAACGCAGGTGCAGTAGATTAGTACTATTCATCCCGATAATGGTTAACTGTTTATATTTCGGGTAGAAGTATCTCTTCAAGAATTTTATAGTGTTGATGTTTGCAATAATATTATTACTACAATTTAGAATAATAGTTACACTTTAAGCCGAATATCCGCCGGTTAATTATGAAAGTTACACCATTCTCGAATTTAGTAATTATTATCGAAACTGCGATGTCTAAACAGTGTAATTTTCAATTGATAACACAGATCTACAAAATTAAATTTTTTGACAGATGTTTTTATTTTGAAAACTGATTTTATATAATTTTGGTAGGCTGATTTCAAAAATTTTATGCATTTATTTGTATCACGTAAGGTTTTTTTGCAAATATGTATTAAATGAAAAAAAACGATATTTCTAAAAATCCACTGATGTTCTTGGTAGTTTATTTTCTTTAAAAGAAGTTCAAAATTTTCATACGTTTCCATTAAATGTACCGAATGGGCAACGGTAACCGAGGCCAGCTCGTTACCATTGTGCAATAAAACGCCTTTTAAAGTACGCTTACTTGAGTTAATAAACAGGCGCCATTCTTCTTTTACATACGGCACATTTCCTAATTTTGAAATTAAGTCAGGAATATTGTTGCAATACACTAGCGGTTCGTCTTGAGTAAAATATTGACATAACTCTTTTTCGCGATCCCGGTAAAAGCTTGATGTGACGCCAGGTGCCAGTAAATGTTTCTCACGAAGTCGGGAGGCTAACAATTCGGATGCATCCTTTGGAAGGTGCAAATCTCTAATTAAATCATTTAGTTCGCTCTGGTTAAACACTTCGGGCTCTCTGAAATCTGGTGTGAAATCTGAGTCATCTGGGTCGCAATTAGATTCCTCTGATTCTGACGATATGACGTTTTCTAGTGCTTTTGGGGCGGTAGGTATCAGTACATCTGGTCCATGAGGAACTGGTCGAATAGCAGGGTCAAGATTGGGATACACAATTTATTTCTTATTTTTTCTGTTAAATCCTTGAACATTACACGAACAAAAATAACAATCATCACTGTGATTTCTAGGCTCTCGCCATACCATAGGAACACCAAAACTTAAACATTTCTTCCTACCTTTTTGCCAGTTTCTTAATGCTTCAACGCAACGGAACAAACAGTATGAGGAGCCCAGGACTTGTCTTGGTCGCCAATTTTTACACAAAAATAAGCGTGGTATACATTTTTCACAAACGAAGTTATAGTTTGCCTCTGCTTTACTGCGACATAACTACCACAGATATAACAAAAGTTATTCGGATTGTTCACACAATGTCTTCTTTCCATATTTATACGTTCTAGAACACTTAAAATATGCAACAACGAAGACAACAAGCGCGCGGACACAGTAGCACGACGACTAACACAACGAAACTGCACATAAGCAGGTTTCAACGTTGTATTGACGCTTCTGCGCCGACTCTGTTGCTTTGCTGAGAAATCTAATATTAACCAGTGTTGCCAAATCACATTTAATTTCATAAAAATCAATTCATTTAAAAATCATGCCTAACATGGAACAAACATATTCTTGTCATAGGTATGTATATTAATAAATTCACATTTTTAAGATATAGAGCGCTATAAAAAAAATTTACGTGATAGAGCAAAAATATGGCGTTTTTTGGAATAAGGGCCGCCAAACATATACAAATTAGCAAACAGCTTTCAAACATCAAAATCACTGTAGACCTGTGTAATTAATTCATTTTGTTTGTATGTTGAATGAATATTGACACATTTGCAAACAATTTATTTCCCAAACTTATTAGGAATTTCGAGACAAAGTCGAAACTGTTTGGAGTTGATATTTTAGATGCATATTGTAGAAAGATCATTCATTCAATGCGTCCAATACTTCAAGAAGTCATCAGAAATTACGTAGATTTGACTCACAATCACTTCTTACCTGAAATAGTAACAGTGACCCTCTTTCATGACAATTTTATTTTATTTTTATTAGTTTAAAAATGTTTTGTGAAAATTCGTTAAATATTGTGTTTTTTTTTTAAATAGCATGTATAACATATAGATGCTGTAGAATTAATTTAATTATAATTGTTTTATTATATTTTAATAAAAAAATTACTTTTTGTTAACAAACAAATTAACAAAATTTGTTTATAAATTTAATATTAAATGGAAAACACCAAAAAAATTATTATTTTGATTAATTTTTTGTATGACAATTGTGCAGTAACTTGCAAAATTAATTAGAAACACATATGATGATTTTCGATTAATTAAAGATGATGTTGATCAACGACAACCAAATTTCAAAGAAGATTAGTCTTTTTTTAATAATAAAAATATTGATATTTTTAATTGAAATTTAGCTCGAAAATCAGAAGAAATATGGAATTAGAGTATTATTCCAATGCATTTTAAAATATGTAGTTAATAATTTTTTTAAAATATTTTTTAAGTTCACTAAATAACTAAAAATTATGTTATAATTTATAACCCAACAACTATAAAATAAGAAAAAAAATATTATTTAATAAATACTATCC
Organism: Melolontha melolontha; assembly: GCA_935421215.2. NCBI lineage: Eukaryota > Metazoa > Arthropoda > Insecta > Coleoptera > Scarabaeidae > Melolontha > Melolontha melolontha. Next base: position 8,692,359 of record OW285244.1, on the reverse strand, counting down.
GGAAACATACATATTTAAATACATACTTGTATTCATTCATTTTTTCTCCTAAGGAAATACGAGTATACTAAAAACAAAACGCAAGAATCAGTTCACATTTATATTTATACCGCCTCATTCCGAGCAAACGCAACGATCCGAATGTATGAATATTTCTCCCGCTCCTAATACAATTCCCCTGAATGCTGTAGGCGTGGCAACATCAATGTCATATATCATACATACTTACGTATTATGGAGCCGCGTAAGAAAAATTATCTGATTACCAAATTACTATTAAAGGACTATAAATTGTTTAGTCCTGTGTTATGGTAATGAGTAAATTGCAATACGTTATACTGACGATGGTCACACAAAGCGTAATGATACTATTAATAAGCGATTAAGAAAATTGCAAATAAGGCATCAAGAGATTAAATAAATTAAATTTTAATAATAAAGGTCACAAAAACTATTCATAGTATACTAAATAAATTTCAGAACTAATAAAAACTAAATTAAATTCTAGTAATGTAAAGAAAAATTTACTCTTACAAATAATAAAATAAATTGTTCATAATGAGAAATTAATTATATAATAATGGAAATTCATCCATTTAAACTCATCGCCGTAAAATAATTGATGATGTTTGGAATATTTATAATTACGAAAACCATTTAATTTTAGTATGCGGTTAACGGAAGAGCAGCATATGCCTAAATCATTGGAAATATCGCTAAGTGTCAAATTTAAATTTAGTTCTATTGCAGCGCATACTAAAATGGACGTATCATTAGGAACTCTGCGATTTGGGAATAATGGTTTTAAATTTTGTACAGAACCAGTAATGTCTATTTTCTTTTTAAGTCTACAAATTGTAGCTTTGTTCGGGATGGGCCTGTCGGCATACCTTCCGGCAAATAAGTCACATACTCTTTGATAAGAATTATCAGCGTGATACCATTTCATCATTTCGGCTTTCTCTTCTAGTGTATAACGCGGCATGATCACTATTCAAACGCTTAAGAGACTCCGTATAGGGTGACAGTGGTGACACTAATTTGTGACATCAATTGTCAAATGGTTGGGCGACAGACTGTTTTGTGATTGACTAAAAGCGTTCAGGGGATTTTTATTCGGAGCGGGAGAAATATTCATACATTCGGATCGTTGCGTTTGCTCAGAATGAGGCGGTATATTTCTAGTAACGGATATTGGCTGTTTATAAAATGCGTTCAAATAAATTTTACCTCAAGTTGCTCATGGAAATTATATGTATGTCTTAGCTTTTTACTTAAGTTCTTAATACGAATTTTGTTGGTTATAAACTATTTAATAATATGACAAATGTCAAAATAATAAAATTAAAATGAGAATGAGATACGTTTATTTGCAACAAACATTTTATAAAAATTGTTGAAAGTGGCCACCACCTTGTTCGAGACATTTCTCACATCTTCTAATAGAGGAGAAAACCTTTTCATCATATCGTCGATTTCGTTCATTCTTTCAGCAATTCTGATTTGAAGGTCTGCAAGATCAGGTATCTGTACCCGAAAAATTGAGTTCTTTAAAAAAGGCCACAGAAAAAAATCATAGGGGGTAAGATCACAAGGTCTTGGTGGAAATTCATGTTCGGTGATTAAACTTATCAACCGATTTTGATAAATTTGCTGTATCATATTAATTGTTTCACCAGCTGTGTGCGCTCTAGCTCCGTCTTGTTGAAAGTAACCCTGATTTATTTCTTTTTCATTAAGCTGTTCAATAAATGGCTTAATAATTTCTTGTCGAAAGCTTCCTCCTGTTAAGGTACCGTTAAAGAAAATAGGGCCAATAATTTTCCTTCGACTAATAGCACACCATACACCAATTTTCTGTGGATGAAGTGAGGTTTCAACATAAAAGTGTGAGTTAACATATCCATTCAGATAAAATCATGATTCATAAGAAGAAAAAGTTTTGTCAAGAAGGTCATTATCAAAATTATTTAAGAACCACTGACAAAATGTTGTTCTCCTAGGATAGACAATTTCTTTGATTTCTTGATAACAGATCATGCGATATGGAAATAAATGTAAGTCTTTTTTTCAAAATTGTATGACAAGTGCCAATTGATACATCCACTCGTTGAGATAATACTCGTATGGAAGTTCCTGGTTTACCATTCATAATTTGCGTTACATCGTCAACTAGCTCTTCCGTACGTTTTTTCGGCCGGCCACTGCCTTCTTTCCGTATAACACTCCCTGTTCCTCTGAAAACCTTAGTGCAATATTTAACTTTGTACCGAAAACTATCAATATCAAAGACGAAGTTTGGAAACACATTTCTAAATTCCTCTAAGCATTCTTCAAGAAAATAGTGCCATTGTCTGTTAATCTTACGTCCGTTCCGAAAATAAGACTCAACTATGAATGATTTGTGTTGAATAGTGAAAACCATCTTAAATCAATTTTAAATTACAAAGCAATTTAAAAATGTTCCCTCTAAGTATATATCAGAATAAATAGTCTGTCAATTTGACAACTGATGCAAATGTAAATAATACAAAAAAGGTTTAAGTATATCAATACGTTAAGCACGTATTACGCATTTGTTACAAATGAAACAGACATGTAAAATACACATCTGCAACTGTAAACATGGACAACACACCTCGTATTTTCCAGCTTTTTACTTCTGCTTAAGACATATGTTTCTGCTATTACTACTATTAAGCCTCGTCAGTTAAGCTAGTGAAGTAATTTAAAAGCTTAAATCGCCTATAAGGTATAGCAAATTTCGTCCTATCAGGTAGCACCATATAATATAGTGACATCTGACGGACGAAAGAGACTATGCCGAAAATGGCAACCCTTCCCTTGACCGGCTAAGCCGGTACAGAAGGGAAGAAAATACGCATATAGGTGTAAGTCCATTAACACGATGCCAGATGGCACTAAATATACAAAAAAGGTGTATATCAATACGTTAAGCACGTATTACGCATTTGTTACAAATGAATGAATGCGTATTTTCTTCCCTTCTGTACCGGCTTAGCCGGTCAAGGGAAGGGTTGCCATTTTCGGCATAGTCTCTTTCGTCCGTCAGATGTCACTATATTATATGGTGCTACCTGATAGGACGAAATTTGCTATACCTTATAGGCGATTTAAGCTTTTAAATTACTTCACTAGCTTAACTGACGAGGCTTAATAGTAGTAATAGCAGAAACATATGTCTTAAGCAGAAGTAAAAAGCTGGAAAATACGAGGTGTGTTGTCCATGTTTACAGTTACAGATGTGTATTTTACATGTCTGTTTCATTTGTAATAAATAGTACAAGTTACGACAAACATTTTTATTGTCATGGACTACTGGAGCTAAAATTTATTTCAACGCACATTATTTAAACAAACAAATGTTGACTAAACAAACTCGTGAACTGTTCGCTTTATCAATGAACGAAGCCTCTGCGTAAAAGTGATAGACCGTCCCAAATGAGATCGGCTCATGTAGATTGTCAACCTTTTTCTTAATATAACTGTGCATCAACATTGGAGATTATGTTAAAAAATAAAATGTTAAAAATAAAAAAAATGTTGAAAAATAAAATGTTAAAAATAAAAAAAATATCGTAATAATATATATGTATTTCGAGAACAGCCTGTATATTATTATTTCGAATATGAAAACGCGATTTTTTTAAATAAGTAAACAAGTCTGTAAAATTTATTTAAAAAATATTCGATTCGATTTAATCTTTAAGAATTAAAAATTGAGTTTTATAGAGTATAACTGTTATTAGTTATTATATTATTTCTCTGGATTTAATATGTATTTTTAGCTGAAATAGTATTGAATGTAAATGTCAAAAAATGACAAAGAAACCAGCAATGTTAGGTCAATTAACTTAACATATGATTTTTACGGTTAGGCGACCACCAAGCTTTCTGACCTTTGATCTGCGCCGCTCAGTTGCAGCGGCTAACATCAAAGGAAGAAAACAATGCATAAAAACAATGTTAATATTGCCGGTTTTTTCTACCCTTTTCCTCTTTTCTTTCTTGTCCGCTCGCCATAGAAATCGTGATCCTTTTTCTGTTCAGGAAAGTGCCTATTTAGTTAATAGTCATAAACGCCAGCCACTTTAATTAATGAACAAAATTACTTTATATTTGTGTATGTTTACAGATTACACAGGATGTGATATACCTATATTACTTTACGAAGTGTATTTAGGTTTTTTTTTTTAATTTGTATCAAATCATAAATAAAGAGAGGATTTTTTTACATTTTCACAAGCTATATCTTCAATGGTTTTTTTTTTCGGTTTACCAAATTATAATGCGACTATTATATCAGTGTTTCTATGTAGTATATATTGCAAAATTCAAAGATAAATGGACTATTAATCATATATATCAACACTTAATTGCAAAAGAGATCTATTTTAATTAAATATCGCTAAAATCCTCATGCACTACACCGATCTCCACTTCTCGAGAATGTCTGTAGCTATTTTAAGAGGGAATTCTATAAATAGACATCTATAGCATCATCTACAACAATAAAATACGAGGTATGATCTAGAAATACGATAAATATTCAATATATAAAAAATCATTATACGAGGGTGGTTCGTAAAATAAGTTCCGTTTGGTTATTTAAAAAAACACCAATACATAAGATTTTTTTATTATATACAACCTAAAGCTACTACGTTCAGCTATTCTTCTACATAGCTGCCATTAAGATGGAGATATTTGTCATAGCGATGAACCAGCCTCTTCATAGAAGTCTGCCGCCTGTGAAGTAAGCCATGCTGCAATACTGTCCTGCAGCTCTTCATCGCTCACAAACCGTTGGTCTGCAAGTTTACAAGAAGGATGCCTTTCTTGCCCCAAAAGACAGTGACCATGATTTTTCTCGCAGAAAAAGTTTTACGGCGCTTTAAAGATTTCCTCGTAGGCGAGTTAGAGCGACCCCACTGCAAACATCTTTGTATATAAAGAGTGGCGACTTCTCCTCTAACATGTCCTACATATGGTTGCCATGCACCTGCCGGAGAAATGGCGCACTAGACTAAAATTTTATTTTCGAATTTAGCTCTTCTTTTATATTTGACATTGTCCAGAGCTGCATTGAAATTCTCGCTATAGAATCCATCATTTACCTCAGATAATTCAAAATATTTTTTATCGTCCATGACTCGGTTTCAAAAGTGTTGAAGTCTTAGTGCTCGACAACACTGTGGAATTCGTTGCAACTACGCAAGCAGATATACTATGGGGGTTCTAGGCCAAAATCCCATGTATTTTCTTATGGAGGTTCATTTTACATTTTTGAGGGTGAGTTGTGGTGGGGGTGTCGCTGTCTGTTTCAAAAACAGATGTCTGTTTCAAAAACAGATCTGTCTGTTTCAAAGATAGACCTGTCTGTTTCAAAGACAGACCTGTCTTTGAAACAGACAGGTCTGTCTTTGAAACAAACAGATCTGTCTTTAAAACAGATAGATCTGTCTTTGAAACAGACAGGTCTGTCTTTGAAACAGACAGGTCTGTCTTTGAAACAGAAAGGTCTGTCTTTGAAACAGACAGGTCTGTCTTTGAAACAGACAGGTCTGTCTTTGAAACAGACAGGTCTGTCTTTGAAACAGACAGCGACATTCCCACCACAACTCACCCTCAAAAATGAAAAATGAACCTCCATAAGAAAATACATGGGATTTTGGCCTAGAACCCCCATAGTATATCTACTTGCGCAGCTGTGTATTTTGGGAATTTTCTTCTTTTTCTAAATGTCATTCCATTTCTCTTAATTTCCCGATGTACAGTTATCTGTGATACTCTATAGCGCCTTCTAAATCTTCGCGTGGATACACCAATTCTCTCTTTTGCAATTTCTCTCAGTCTACCTGCTTTGACATCAGTCAACACCCGAGACCTTCCTCTTTTTGGTAGATTAAGGCAAGGTATTTCTTCCTCAGATTTCCTTACTGTTCGGTAAATTGTTGCACGGGAGATATTAGGTCCCCGAAACATATTTACAATATCCATTTTTCGCATTCGGCCAACTAAATTAGAGATGCCTTTTCGGATTTCGATTTTGTACGCTATGACACCAAAAAGTTTATCTACGAGAACTGTTAATATTTAAATTCACGATGAAATCAATCAATTTAATAATGTTAATATTTATGGAATATTATGTTAATATTTATGGCAAAACCTGCTTGCATAAACTTCCAGCAAGGGTAACTAAATCGAACTATTTCTAAGTGATTAAAATTAGTTGGGTACAAAATTTGTCTCAAAACTTTTGTTACATACTGCTATGAATTGTGGTCATATATTTACTGCACCACCATCCACAACTAATCTACCCAACTACGATACTCAGCCAGTTGATATCCAACAATGAGACTTCTTTCTTCTCAGGGTTCCAATCGGAAACGTGGAACTGGAATATTACTAGGCGCCAATCAAACGTACTTGACAAATATGATTGTTATCTTTTTAATAATATACTTCTTTTAATAATAAATGCGCAGAAAAAGGTTTATTAAATTAAACGAGCACAATATAAAATTTAAATGAATATTTAATACAAAAAGAAAAGAAAAAAATCTATCTTTATAAAGTATAAAGATTGTGTATTTAACAATATACAACTTCTGAGGTAAAACAATTCACTGAATATGACCGCTAAGTGAATTAAAACTTCCTCTAATGACTTCCGATCAACTTAATTAAAATAACAAAGTTTATTCTTAATTTCTCCCCAGAGAACAACATAGTACAATAAACAAACTTGAAAACACGAACAAAAATCTACTACATGCGCGCTCACATCTAACAAAAAAATTTCCCTTGAATTCCAAACGAATAAAATTTTAGCAATATATTTTTTTACGTAGAAATTTTAAAAATATTCTTTATCATTTATCTCAACTAATAAAGACTCTTAACTAATAATATTAATACAATTGATATACAATCTTAAAAACTCTTTGAATTAATAAGACGTGTTATAAATATATATCTTTACTTACATAAAAAATTATATAGGAGACACGTTGACAAGAAAAACGTTATTTAAGCAAATACTATAAAAATTACGAGAATACAATCTCGTCGAATATACGGGAATTGAAAATCAAACACCAACAACTAATTAACTCAATAAATTCAACCCGAATTTAATTAAAATATATATATATTTTTTAAAGAAAAAGAACGTTCTTGTCTAAAGGTATAACTTCGTCTCCCCCTCAATATCGTCACTACGTTCGCTTTCACATAAAGACCTTCAAAAATCTAGTTTTTGCTTACACATATTTTATCTAAATATAACGGATATACACAGATATCCAAAAACAATGTACATTTATTTTTAAATAAATTTCAAATATAATTTAGGGAAAAATCCAAAGCAATACGTTATTCGATAAATTCCTCAATAACACCAATTGGCGTTATTGAGGAAGGGTGCAATGGCACATTTTCGAAAACATCATATCTGAGATGTTTATGTAATTTTTGACCATTCCGACCCATCGCGCATTTTTATTTATGCAAAATTGCCAGGCCGTTAATTTAAAATTAATTTGTATATAAATTCATTCCAACTAGAGAATACAATCCCGCATCAAAACTTCAAGCCTGCAGGTCATCATTCCCGCGGATCCGCAAGATTACAAACTATCACAATGCTTTTTTCAGTTGCTAAGAAAATTAAGTACCAGAAGCTAATTATGCAATAGAAGACAACTAAATTCAAAATAAAAATAACATTTATTATTAAAAATAATTAAGAATATTTTCGGAGAAATGATAAACTAGTGAAAGTTTGATCGTGTAAATTTGATCTGATTTTATTGCAGAAATACCCAGCGGCAGAAAACGCGCGCTCGGCTTCAACGCTTGTTGGAGGAATGGACTTTACGTAGATATAAGCAGCTTCTAAATACTTTCCTCTGTTGCCGCCACATTCCAAGAGTGTCATATCACATTATAAGGTGTAGATCTAGAGAGCTTACTCGGGTGGGTGCAGAAGCAGATGAAGTCTCTGCTACCCATTCAGTGCGAAGGCTGCGCTCTAATTCACCTTCTAATGTACACGGCGAGGTTTCACGACTTGTCACAATATGGGACAAGGGAAAGTCGTCTTCATCATCAGTGACTTTAAGTTGCTCAGCCTCGTCGTTTTGAGCTGGCGGGTGAAATGCGTCTAATAGTAGCCGCTGGATTAAACTGTGAATTTCCTTTCTTGGATCAGTTACCAGTTCGTTCTTTAGTATCGTGTTTTGCCTTTCCAATTTGCTTATCATGAAATGCAGTGTGGTTTCAGCTGAAATCAACGTTGCAACTTCGCGGCACAAAACACTGACAGCAAGTTCAATTGGATCTTAAAGCACGTTCAAGATCAAGCAAAGTTGCACATTCTTGGCCAGTAAAAGAATATGAGGATGAAGTTTTTTTTTAAATCAATAAGGGCTCTGGATATGCAGTTTTTAACCTTGTTGAACCTCCGCTTCGATTAAGTTATGCTTTGTGAAGGCCTTTAGTTGACAGTGCAGAGATTTTTATGATAGCGGGGCATAATTTACATTTAGCTGAAAATCCATTTTCTGCCTTTAAAAATGTTTCCAAACGAAACTTGAGCTTTTATTCTTTTTGTAAATGACAATTGCACTCATTTTGTATTATCACTGATCGAAAGAAAACAATTTATTGGATAAACACGTAATATACACACACATAACACGTTTGGAATTTGTAAAGTAACTAACTAAAATGCAATCTCGATTCGACATATACCGGGTGTATTATGAAAAACCTTTGTGGCTGTAGCTTCCTTATATTTTATCTGATTTTAATGAATGATATGTCAAACTAGATCGTTTTTAAAGCACTGTAACCTGTTTAAAAAAAAAAAAAAAATTTTACATTTCGTTTTGACAGACAGTAATTTTTTTTTTAAATTGTACTACATATTTTTTTTTAATTGTTCTAATAAACATTTATTTCCTGAAGACACCTCCATTAAATTGAGTGACAAATTTATTATTATTAAAAAAAGACTACGAAATTTACAGAAATCAAGCTATCATATATTTTAATGAATCAAATGTTCGAAATTGGCCCCATTTTGTTCCAGACACATTTGACACCTTCTATTAACTCCAACTGCTGCGTTTAATAAAAGATTTGGTGGTATTTCATGACATACTTGTACTATCCTTCTTACTAAATCATCTCTGGTATCAGGTGGAGTCAAATAGACATGATCTTGAATGTAAGACCACAGAAAGAAATCCAGTGGATTCAGATCTGGCGATCTAGCAGGCCATCGAATAGGTCCGTAAGTGCCTATCCATCTGACGCCAAAATAATTATTTAGAAAATCAGTATTCATTCGTGCATTATGGGGTGTGGCACCGTCCTGTTGGAAGACCACCCTGTTTAACTCAGCAAGTGGCAACTCATCTAAATAATCGCCTAATTCATTGCGTAACAAATTATTATACTTTTCTTGGTTTAGATTACTCTCCACAAAAAAGGCCCTACTACTCTATCGCCTAAAATGCCACACCATACATTTACACTGAACCGATTTTGAAAATTGTGTTGCATCACAACATGGTTACTTTCAGTGCTCCAATGGCGATGATTATTTCTGTTGAATACACCAGTTTTCCCAATAGTGCATTCATCTGACCACAACACACGACGATACAAAATTGGATCTTCCCTTAGTTTATTCATGAAAACCGTGCAGAATTGAACCCTTCGTTGAGGGTCGTTTTCACCGAGAGCATGCACCTTCCGTGGTTTATAAGGAAAGAACTTGTGCTTCTTCAGAATGCACTGAACTGTAGAATGTGATATCTGCATGTAGTGAGCAATTTCTCGCGTAGACGTATTAGGGTTTTCTTCCACATAGAGCAAGACACTTAATTCTAAATTTTGATCTTGAATTACACGTGCGTTTATTTTCGGTTTTTTGAATGATCCAAAATTTCGTAAATTTCGCACGAGCCTTCCAAACTTATCGGCACTTGGACGCAGTCTGTCAGGAAAATGATTTCCATAAAGTCGCAAAGCAGCTGCAGAATTTGTTCCGCATTCAAAACATGCTTGAATCGCATCCACACATTCGCCATTATCCATTTCAATAACAAAATTTAGAAATAAATCGTTGAAAATGTTATAATGAATGTGTGACTGACAGATGTCACAGCTCTCTTCGAAAATTTACAAACACTGTAAATAAACACTGTAAATGTTGTTGTTGACCCACCGCTCACTGATAACTAGAGAACGGACATTCTTACCACATGACTATATTCTCCGAATACAATAGCTGGGTTGTTCATTTTTATCGGGTGGCCGAGTAAGTCAAACAAATACTTCATTGAATTACGCCGGGATGTACTGAGCGACGTTATACACAATTCTAATTGCCGATTGCGTTTTATGGAATATATTCTCCGAATACAATAGCTGGGTTGTCCATCGTTATCGCTGCGACCAGGTGGCCAAGTAAGTCAAACAAATACTTCATTGAATTACGCCGGGATGTACTGAGCGACGTTATACACAATTCCAATTGCCGATTGCGTTTTATGGAAATTGCATCCGTTCTCTACTGATAACATTGGTTTGTAATCCTTTATGGGCTATATAGTATTGTTGGTAAAGTGTTGGTAATAAAATGAAATAGAGTATTTAAAATGCATTTAAGAAATCTCTGTGTTCGGAAAAACCAGAATAAATCGAACTAAAAAAAAACCTTCAATTTCTCGATTTTTTTTCATACAAGGATATCGTTGTTTACAGTTTCATATTCAGAAAAAGTAATATATTTGAATAAGGAAAAAAAAGTATAGTGCAATTTAAAAAAACACAGTTTGCAGCTGTCCGTCAAAAACAAAGTGTAAAAAAAAATTCAAAGCGGATCATGTTACAGTGTTTTTAAAACGATTTAGTTCGACGTATAATTTATTACAATCGGATAAAAAATAAAAAAGTTACAGCACGAAAGGTTTTTCATAATACACCCGGTATATGCACGAAACGAAACAAAATCACTTTGTTAACTTTGTTTGTTCTCAGTCGCGGCTCGAGTAGCAAGGAAAATCCCTACCATCTGGCAGGGAAATACCCAGCCCATAGTTGATATCGGTCAGGTCATATTCGGATACACTAACAAATAGATACACGTTTGTTTTTCAAATTCAGATACACTAACAAATTGGCATACATATTTCAAATTCGGATGTTTTTATTCAGTCCCGCATTACTGATCCCGCGAAAATCGTGCAGGATCCCGCGTTTACGGGATTGGATGCCCTATCCAACACATGAGAAATATTTATTTACGCGAAATCCATTGACATGGCGATTACTTTTTTTTCTTAATTACAATATTATGAAATACATCTCATTTAAATTTCACAAAACAAACTGATAACATACTGTATATAGCGAACCTGAAACCAGAGCTATAAAAAACGACATTATTGGTTACTGACAGTTCATGCAATCATTAATCAATTGTATATCTTTCAATTTCAATCGAGACAGGCTAGGAAACCTCGAGGTTTAATTATATTAATTGTTAAACGGCCACAATTGCTGTGACCTTTGATCTACGCCGCTGTGTCGCTCGGCAAAATATCAAAAGACTAAACACGAAAACAATGTTAAATATTGCTAGCCTTGTTTTCGTACATTCAATATAATATAAATATTTCCTTTGAAAATACATCCCATGTGTAATGTAAGTGAAATTCATCCGATGTCGTAAAATAGTTATTAATTTAAACAAATGACAACCAGTTCTCTTTGATCGGAGCTTGTTTTTAGCCGAAAAGCTTAAAATACACCTATAATATAGGTTTCAAACGATGGTATTTAGGATAATTAATACTTTGACATACATACATGTGTATATGGGATGTCAGACTTAATTTAAGCATCTATACAGTAATATAATAATTAATAATCACTGCAATTATAAACTCCTAGACAAAATTAAAGCATCAGAAAAATATCTTTTTGTTTACTTTTATTTTTTCGAACTTCTAAATCATACTGTCCTATGTGATATGATAATTAAATTATTTCAACTAATGTTTAACAAATTAAACTGGTATTATCGGAAAAAACATACATAAATAAGTCAGACAAACAACAATCAAATCAATGAAAACGGTGTCGATGAAAATTTTTGAAAAAAAAAAGTTGAAGGTGAAATCCTAAGAATTTAAATTCAGTAGCGTATAGCTCTTATAACTGCTTCCATTCGTCTGGGCATACTTTTGATCAAGTTATGAATGGATTCCTTGGGAATATTCCCTCATTCAAGGAGAACGACCTGTTCAAGTTCCTTAAGATGCTTAGGAGCAAGTATGTGGCATCCCATAGGATCCTCGGAGATATTGCAGATAGCTAACCTCTCTCCTATACTTCGTCAGATTCATTCACGTCCATCTGGTGAATTAAGACTTAAACTCGCTCCCAGTTGTTAATAGCCCAATTAACGCGTTCCTTTGCCAAACGCAGTCTAGGATAACTTTCTGTTCCCTGGAGAATAGTGGTGCAATAGCTAGTCCTACTACTGCACATTTTTCCTTCACTAAACACGCGTTCTATCGGTTATTAAACATAGCCTAATATCGCTCATCTCTTGAATTTGTGGACTTCTTACGACCTTGTCTTAGGTTTCTATAGTAACTTCACAGTTCATTGAAATGTTTAACTGTTCGACTAATTACTTCTTGGCTAATTACTAACAAGTTTGCTACATATCGCTGGCTATGTCCACTGCTTCTTCTCTTAAGTTACGTGAACAATCCATTTCTTCTACTCGAAGTCCACTAGATAAGGCATTTCATTCAATTAATGAAATTAACTTAGAAAACCACTAGCAAAACTAAATTTACACCAATTTAAAAATCACTTTAAACAGCGCTAAATGTCTTATTGACAAGCAAATGCAAAATGTTACTTTACTTTTGTCAAACAATTGCAATTGTTTATCATTAGTGACAGAGGATATTCTAGGTCAACAACATAGAATATTTAATGATTTAAAACTTCGAAAAATTACAAGTATATTACTTGATACGTTTTCCTGATACGGTATTTTTGTCCAGTAGTGTATAGAAGCATTGGATACTAAACAGGATTCGAAATAAAAATCAAACCAAAGAAAGACAAACTAATAATTATGTTATTAGTTTTATTTAGTTATTTTTACTAAATAGTGAGGCGACAAAAGTTTTTATTGATAAACGCCGCTTAAAATTACGAAAAAGTAATATATTACGATATATTTCTTAAAATGATATTGTAATATCATTGGTATTTGTGTATTAATGTGATAATATTTTTTTAAATTTTCAGAATAACATATTGAATACTTTCTTGCAATTGGAGCAAATCCTAGTCACAGGTGAATACACCCAAGAGGAGCAGTTATTGATAGCGTCCCCATCAACGGAACAATTGAACATACTCATCTGTTCAGTTTCCCTGACAATAGAACAAGAACGACCAATCGCATCCAGAGCCTCGCAATCCAGGCATTCTGATGTCACAAATCAATAGTTCATACCCCTCCAAAACTGTTAAGCACATTATTTAACTTTCACACCTTGTTCATATTGAATGTACATTTTTTTATTATTAAATTTATTTTTTGAATAAATAGTGTTTTATTTGGCTCTTTACTGATCCCTTAAATTATGTCATGATGAACAAATTAATAAAATAAAAGATTTTAGTATATCTATGAATATTCAGAAGAAAAAAATTGCGCATATATGTATATGTAGTTGAATGAAGCTTTGAAATTTAATTGTTTTCTTTTTAATAGTTCAATGAATAATATCTCGAACAATAGCTAAGTAGTAATGGGATTATTAGGTACATTAAGCTAACTAAAGATTATGTACGATGCCTTCGAAAGCTAAACGAAGTCGATATATCTAACAAAAGTAAGAAAAGTAGACCATGCTTCAATTTTATTATCCATCTGGTCTATCCACTATAAAACAAAACACTATTTACTTCAATTTTTGAGAGGTCGTGAATATGTAATTTTAGGACGTATTTATTTCTATTAGGAAATGACAACCAACAAAATTTTAAAATAAAAGCAGGAAGTAGTGAGATTACATAGACGTGAAACCCTGATAACTAACGACTGCGATGAAAATAAAATCGAAAGACGCATCCATAAAAGATCAAGAAATGGACAAACTTTGGAGAGGAAAATATTAAGTTTACGGGAAGCTAATTGAGAAAGAAGAAGAAACGCAGAATTGTATTAAATTTTCACAGAAAAACTAATAAAATATATTCGAATCAGAAATTTACAATGGCTGAAGCATGAACAAATAGGCAATGAGAATGTAACATGTAAAGTACCAGAAGAAAGGAAAAAATTGATAAAGTTGAGAAAAAGGTGGAAGAATGCGATGAAGGAAGAGCTAAGAAAAAGCAGATTGGAAACTTTAAAGAACTTACTATACAGGGTGTAAATGAAATACACCGACGTTCGCTAATATATAATAGATATGTAAGACAGCCATTCAAATCTGCAAAAAATTTTATTCTATCGAAACTTTAATTTTTGCGGAAATTTAGGAACACAAACTTTTCAAATAGGGTCCTGTATTCAGATTGAATCTAAATATGTAAATAAAAATTATATACATATTTATATGTTGTCGATTCAACAAACAAATTAGGTATTTATTTGTTCAAGTTTCCAAACAATCCCCTACACATATCAATAATACGTAATACGTGTTTGTGTGAAAAGTTTATAAACATGTATTCATTCATTTATAGCAGCGGCGGCTCGTGCATAAAAAATGTGGGGGTTGCAAATTTAGTGAATACTAATACTTTTTACAGTAGGTAAACAAGGTAGGTCACTAAGTATGTTTTATTAAAAGTAATTTTGCTAAGGTACATATAAAGAAGAAAAAAGGCTTTTAAAACTCACTGATTCTGATCCTGATTTTATTGAAGCAAAAAATCCATGCGACGATCTTTCGCAGTCGCAAATTTATCTTTCTTGAGAAAGCAAGTTCAAAAGCTCCACAAAAACGTACACAATTAATTATAATGTTCACTACATATCGATTGTACTTAACTTTCTCGTTGTGCAATGCTATATTTCTTCGATATGCACTATCCATCTGAGCAGCAATATCCACATTCCCAAAAAGCGATAATTGGACTACATTTTTCATATGCCTTTGTGATATACTGTGTTTTTTAATTCGATCGCTTGAATGATTTAAATCAGTTAAACCCATTTTCGTCCATAATTCTTCACCTTCAAATAGTAAGCAAGGAAAGCAGAATAATGCATTTTTTATACTACAACCGCAAATCCACAAATGTTTATTATAAATATCCTTATTAAATAGTCTATTAAAAGTTCGCGTCTTACTGGAAATCGTTTGTTTCAGATTTAAATTCGGAACAGGTCTGCCCAACCGCTTTATTTCAATTTTTTCGGCGTACGTTCTTTTATAGAACGGATCCACTATTAAACTCTGCACTGAATTCATTATTATTTAAAAATAAAGAGCATAAACACTTTTAAACACACAAATACAACTTTTTTATTCGCTTTTATACCGTTGCACCGTAAGCAAGAAATATGTCTAATGTTTTGGTTGCACTGCTGCTGCAACACTATTGTCGTTTATGGAGATATACCCGAAAGACGTTCGACAAAGTTCGTCAGCCGTATAGGGATATATACGTTCGTGGATTGCAATGAGTCTGCAAACCAAGTGTGTTATTCTCTCATTTATTTAACGTATTCATATCCAATTAGATATACCTATTATAAGTAATTTATAATAGTTCATTTATTCTGTGAGGTAGTACAAATTTTTAATTTAAAAAATGTAGAATTACGCTTTTTTTCATTAAATTAAATCTATTAGTTTTGGTGGTTGCGCAAACTTGCAAACCATAGCAGAAACCGCCACTGATTTATAGATATCAATTTTCGTATGCATCAGCTGTTCTGTTGTTATTTATAAGTAAGTCAATGGCCTGACCTTTGTAATATCGCGAAAAAACGCAATATGGAGTTTCTTTAAATATTAAAATCACGCCGAGAAATAATAAATTACATTTGTAATTTTTTATTAAATATTTTTTTCTGTATTCTATTTACCTCTTTTTTTAATGACAACTTCTTTGCTCTAAAAAGGGCAGGTTTGTGTGAAACAGGTGGAAAGCTTTTAAAGGAAATGTTAAATGTGGTTGCCATTTGCATAAATACAAGCCTCTAACCGATCAGTAACCTTTCGAAGAACACGATTTAACACGGCTCGGTCTTCACGGATATGGATCGCAGCTTCAAAAATACGTTGCCGAAGATCGTCTCTCACGGCCATGGTTTCATAACTTGGATGCAATGTATCGCGATCTCTCAATCTGTACACAGTTTGTAAAATTAAATAATTTGATGGACATCTTCGTTTCAGAAACCGCCCCTCATAAATACGTTTAGTTGCTCTAACATTTCCACCTATTTCACCGTATAGTAAACCGATATCTGTTAATTCGTGATTTGAATAAGCCATATTTCACGCAAGTTGATAACAGACTGACTTCTGTCTTACAATATGCATAACTCCCACCATTACGCTTCAGTAGGGGTACCGATGCAGTTATAAAGGAATACTAAATTTACCAGAGTTTGGTCGAGCCACGCGCATTTGTTAATTTTTTTTTTTCTTTGATCTCGTTCGAGATGAGTTTTCGTGCACTACCATTTTATGTTTAATATTATTGTAGCTATTACATACTAAAGTATGTCGTCATATTTCGTTTACACCCTGTAGATAAAAGAAGTAGCAGAAGGTTATAGAGCTGAAAATAATGATGACCTATTTAGACTATGTATACGTACAACTATTTAACGAAAAAACAATACTTGCCAGTGTTCATGAATTTTTATACTGCCATCATTTCGTACTGTACATTTGTCTGATATTTCAGAAAGTATGTTTAATTATAGACTTCTATTCTTTCAATGGAGACTGTGGTTAAATAATAATTTAAAAAGGTATATAACCCCTTACCACAATTATTAGTCGTATCCTAAATACGTATTTCGACAACTAAGTTGTCATCATCAGTAGGTAAAAACTACTAATTAACTACTAATTGTTACTTTACTGTGCCCCATGTGTGACTTTAATTAGTAGTTTTTACCTACTGATGATGACAACTTAGTTGTCGAAATACGTATTTAGGATACGACTAATAATTGTGGTAAGGGGTTATATACCTTTTTAAATAGACTTCTATGTTCAATACAATGCATATACATAAATATTTATATTATATTCTATTAATATTATATATAGAAAAAATATAAATATTAGAATCTAAGGATTATTCAAAACTATTGAATCGAACTAATTAAATCTGAAATAATTATCGTTACAGGAAAAGAAAACATCCAATTCTTTACATCCATGTTAATTAATGTTTTGAATTAGTCTGTTAAGTTAATAGTTTAAACATTCAGAATATGTATAAGATTACATTTAAAAATACACTCAACAAATGAAAAGAATTTTCTGTTAGAGAAAGAAAGATTATTTTGAAACGGGAAATAGGCTGTAATGTCTACGTTAAAAAGAAGTGGCACAACAAAACAAAGTGTTATTAAACGGTTTAATAATAGGAATAGTGCTGTTAGCAAGGCAAGACCTGGAAGACAACGAAAAATTAAATGAACTGAAGAAAAATATATTACACGTTCCATTAATGAAGAACTGGATATCAAGCTTACAGTAACTTAAAAAATTGCCAACACATTTTGACAAAAGTGGCTGTTGTAAAGAGAAACCGAAAATTTTGTGCCAATACAAAGTGTCGTTAAACGACTTAATGATAGAGAGAGAGCGACAATGCTTCTAAAAAGACAAAATCTTGAAGACCACGGAAAATTAAATAAACTAAAAACAAATATCTTCTTCTTAGAATTAAAATCACATTTTGGCACACCAGTTCACAAATCTACACTATCAAAAGCTTCCCATTGCAGGACACTGTTACAGTATAGACATCCTATATCTCAACCATCAACCAAAAAAAGATTGGTGTTTGCAAAAGAGCTATAGAGAAATGTGGCTTGCTTCGACGGAAATATATTTAATATTAAGTGGTAATGATGCGAAAAAAATAGTATGAAGGCGCTGTGAGAAAAGGTATCTTACTAAAAATATGCAAGGCACTGTTAGATATGGAGGAAAAGTTAGCCCTTATGGGTTCCATGTCAGTGGCGGAGATTAGAAATTTAGAAACAATCAGGCAAATAATGGACAGACTTGCTTATTTATATATTTTGGAAAACAATCTTCGACAAAGTATGGCCTAATTAAGTCTTCGACAAGATTACTACTTACAGCATGACAACGATCCTAACCATTCCGCAAATATGCGTCAATGGATCACTTCAGTATCCCTCATTTTCTATAAACTCCGCTGCAATTCGCTAACGTCAACTTAATAGAATATGTATGGTCAGAAGTTAAAAGAACACTAAAAATGCATGATATCTAATCCATACAGAAGTTGGAGAAAAGTCAAATTGAAGAATTGGAGAAAATACCTCTAGAAACAACAGAAAATTTTGCTTCTAGTTTTCATCAGCGCCTATAAGCTATCATAAATGCCAAAGCAGGTTCCACAAAACATTAACTTTCAGTACTAATCTAAATAATTTCCGTATCTGTATTCACATTATTTTTAAATTATCGTAAATATAACGACCAGTTTGACCTATGTAAAAACTACCACACTCTCGGTAAGTACCGGGTTCTAATTTCGTGAACTACAGGATATCTTTCTTCTGGTTTTAAAAAATACAAATTTATCTGTTAATGAAAAGTAAATACTTAAAATTTAAAAATATAAAAAGCCCGAAGTTTATAGTTGACTTGGCCAAAGTGTGGTAACTTTTACATAGGTCAAACTAGTCGTCTTGTCTGTATTGAAATTAGATCTAAAGAACAGTTACGTTCATTTAAAAATAATAAACCGGATTCTACTTTCGCAAACCATATTTGAGAAACAGACAACTTTTTCCTGAATTAAATAATACATTAATTCTATCCGATGAGAAAAAAGATTTAAAATTTAATATCTTAGAATACCTAGAAATGTATAAAGGTATTAAAAATTCGAAAGACGTTATTCTTAATGACCAGCTAGACCTATTTAAAACTAATCTTTTCAATAGTATGATCTAAATTTATTTTTCCTAAATTATATGTAAATAATTCCATACAAATAATTGCAAACTAGCTATCTATCCAATTGGACACGCTACATAAAGCTTTTTGTTTTATGACGATTTTTGCTTTTTTATAAACATACTTTTAAAAGAAGTCTAACGTTCAAACTACATATTTAGTTTTAATCACATTTTAATCAGTGCGGCATAGGTTTGTCGGCATATTCGACGTAAAGACTATTATTGATATCCACAACAAAAAACATCGCCATATGTGCGGCTGAGGTCAATGAACTTGAATTACAGCCTTTATTTCGGTAAATATAGAATAAACAAAAATATGGACTGATTTTACCAACATTTTAGCCCTAAAAATTTTTGATGAATTACAAATAAATTTCTTTTTTGATTTTCAGTTAGACATTTATACATATTCTTCAGATTTGCATAGCTTGGGCGCTATCCAGCGATAAGCCTGTATAATGTATAGCTTGTTACCTATTATTATATTACTATTGTTAATGTGTACAATGTCGAATTTTAAAGTCAGGTCCTGTAATGTACCCCTGACTGCCGATTACTAGTGATAATATATGTAAACAGAGTAATAAAAATTATCGCAAAAGTCCTTCCTTTAATTTTACACTACTTTTTCTGAATAATTCCAAGTATACACGCAGACTTATGCACCTAACTGTATGTGTATTTGGTACAAAACTGATAGTCACGAAATAAGTTGATTAAGCTATCATTTTATTTCATTTTTTAAATTTTTTTGTGGGCGGACAGTGTTTCAGTTCTGACGCCCACAGGTAAAGCGCCGCTAAAAGAATAAAGAACGCCTAAATTTCGGCAATCACCTTTAGACAAAGATAGAAGTGGAAGTAATACGCGCATAGGTACGTATATAAAAAAATTAATGCGATCAATCGATTTTTGGGTTACAGAACCATTAACGATGAAACTTAATTTATTTATTTATGATAGCGTACGCATGAAATGAGTATTTTTTTTCTAGCAACGAAAATAACCTATAATCTTTATTGGGATATGTACGAGTATTTGTTAATAATATTCTCGTCGATTAATTAAACTTTTTCGAAAATTCATGGTCCTTACTTTCAAGTTCTTTTGCTAAAACTCTTCACTTGTTTTTATTTATATCACTGATACAATAGTATATTAAAACACAAGTTTCATAAGGCACCATTTTGCCGCACGAGTTCAGTTTAGAAGACGAGCCGTGATAGCGGCGAGTTTTCTAAAGAACAAGTGCAACAAAAGGCCTTATCACGATATGTTGCTTATGTTGATAAACATTTTTCTTTGTACGTATTTTGCATTATTGGACATAGAGGGCGCCACTACTAATCAAATGTCAGTACTAAAAATTAACCTCCATCTTTAGTTAGCATAAATCCAAAGTTTGAATGGCAATTGTCTCCCCGCCGAGTTAGTTTCTGGTTTGGTAGTGAAGCATCACATCAGTTAACAATTTCTCGTTGGTAAGAAGAATTCAAACGTGGGCGGATTAGTCTTACCGATGACCCAAGAGCAGATGCACCAAAAACGGCCGTCACTCAGGAAAACGTCGATGCTGTGCGCAAGCTCATCAACGAAGATCGACATGTGACATATTGCGAAACTGAGGCATCATTGGGGATTTCAAAGAACTCAATTCAAAAAAATTTGCATTAAGAACTGTATGTAAAAAAATAGTTTTCCGTTGGATACCGCATCTGTTAACCGAAGAACAGAAAACAGCTAGGGTGAATTGGTGTCAAGAAACTCTATACCGCTTCAACGCAGGAAACTCGAAAAACGTGTACAACATCGTGAGTGGTGATGAATCTTGGATTTACTTATACTAGCCAGAAAATAAACGCTAGTCCGCTGTTTCGGTGTTCCAAGGTGAAGAAAAGCCGACAAAAATTCTCGAAGTGTCTCCAAAAAGATGGTCGCAACAATTGTCTCGAAAGCAAGTTATGTAGCAACAATTTCTCTACAAGATCAAAGAACTGGTTCTGCCGATTGGTATACAGCCATTTATCCGAGAAACCAACCCACAACGACGACGAATCATCTTCCATCAAAACAATGCTAGTTCGCACACAGCTCGCAAGACAATTGAATTTTTAACGCAACAAAACGTCAAATTGTTAAGGCCATCTTCCGTACAGTCCCGACCTATTTCTTTACCTTTCCGAAAATCTAGGACGGTCTACGTGGTCAAAGGTTCCAATCGTCAGAAGAAGCAGTCGATGCCTTCAAACACGCAATTTCGACTGTACCAATAAACGAGTGGAATAACTGCTTCCAGAGTTACTTCGAGTGCATGCAAAAGTGCATTAATCTTCGTGGAGAATACTTCGAAAAACAATAATGATGAACCCATTGTATGGTGAAACAATATTGTAGTGGATTTATAATCAAAAAAATTTGAAACTAGAAATATAGTTAGTACTTATTTCTTATCGTTATAATGAAGTTTCAACAAGTATTTCCGCCAATCAACGATTTAAACAAAGTCTTTAAAAGCTATCTACTGTTTTATTCCAGCTCTATGTGCAAAATATAAAAGACAATTATCGTAGTTTTTTCTTGAGTATGCATAAATATTTTCATATTTCATTTATTGTTTCGGTTATAATTATGCAAAAGAATATTTTGTTATAATAATTAATTTATTATGTTTTAGCGTTTCAAATCGTTATTTCTTCCAGCTGCATTAAAGAAGGATTTTTGTTCTTTTATATTTGATTCGGATATTTATAGAGAACTATTTTATTTACATATTCTTATACCTACACAGGTTTGAATCAAAGCTACGTTTTGCCACCTGTTTGTCTTATGTTGACCTGCTGTCTCGTCCGGTCATGTCTTGTGTTTGAAGTTGCCGCCACTGATCCCTCGGCGTGACGTACCTCTATCGTTCCATAATTTGGTTCTGCTATGTATAAGTGCGTTTGTTCCGGTGGAATAATTTCCACTTCACAAATTTACTACCTATTGCGTCTGTGTTAAATCATCCAACTTTGAGTGTATTTAGTCCATTACATATTCAAGTTTTCTATGAGAAGTTCCTATCCAAGACTAAAATTACATTATTATGTCTCTAAAAAAGAAATGCGCACGGCTTCCTTCCTGTTATAACAAAATTCAATCTGATAAAAATTTTGATATTGTTAATCGCTTTGAGGCGGGTATTAACTCCATTGAAGGATTATAATATGTCCTATAAAATTCTACAATCCAGCCTCCGATTTTTCTCATTTTTTAGTTGGTTGACTTAGTACTACGTAAATGTTCCATCGGTAGTGTTATTTTCTATATTCTATACGAGGTGCAACCCAGATGTTACTGGACTGATGCTATACAAATTGGAAACTTAACTTATTCCAAGCGGTTGCTGTCACCTTCGAAGTAGTCTCCTCGCGAAGCTATGCACCGGTCCCCAAGTTTTTTCTAGTTCTGGAAGATATTCAAGAAGTCGTTTTCTTTGAAAGCGATAAAGCCTTCTTATACCCGAAGGTGTTAAGGCGTCTAAAAAACTTTTTATTTACGAACAAACATTGCCCAATCCCTTCTGTCTCTTGCCATTACTTACGCGACCGGTCACTAAACACACGCACGAGCGCACTAACATACAAAACCCTACACTTACGCGGTCACACAAATACAAAATCACACACCCAGAGAGAGACGCAAGCTGCCAGCAGCAACCAACACACAGGTTCATACCCAGAAAGAGACACAAGCTGCTGGCAGCGAACAACACATATGTTCACACCTTGCTATCTATTTTTTGGAATACTAAGGCATGACTTATTATTATTATTGGAATGCATCTTTGAATAATTTAAACCATAGCAACTCAATTATTTGACATTTATATTCTGTCATTTATATTTTTTATTCCCTTGACAAAGGCATCATTGCCGAAACATGTAGGGTTGTTTTAAATATATATACTTTGAAGTTTACCTTATATATATATATATATATATATATATATATATATATATATATATATATATATACAGTAAACTTAATAAGTAAACTTATTAAGTTTACCATATCATACCAAGGTCACGAAAATATTATATATACAATGTGTCCGGGAAAATGTGGGAAATTTCTCGGATTCAGATAGAACATTAAAAAATAAGATGACAAGTTCCTATAATTTTTTTCCTAGCGGCCCTCCCTACGGAGATACGGCCGCCTAAAGGACGCCACTGGAAATCAATTTTTCTTGAATAACTTTTAAACTACTTATTATCATTTAATGAAAATTTAATATGATAAACAGTGGTAAGGACCTCTTAAAATACTGCCCTTAAATTTAAATTAGCTTGTTTAGTTTACCAGGGGCGGACTAGGTTGTACATTTTAATGCTTACATTTTTAACACCCTGTATGGTAAGGAGTTAAAAAAACAAATTTGGATACCTTGAAAATTAAGCTAAAGAAAAGGTACTCTTGTTCATTGTCGATAAAATGAACCGTTTTCGAGAAAAAAAAATAATAAAAGAATTAATGTTTTATTTCTATTAAAAAGAACCATGATTTCTAATTTTTTTTGTCTGCAACAAAGTGTGATACAAAAGTCATTCCAGGAACAAAAAAGTTTTAGTTTAGGTTATGTAATCCGACAAAATTACAAAGATTCTTAGAAATGCAGTTTTGTCCCAGAAAGGCACCTTAACAAAAATTATGTTTAGAAATGTACTCACTAAAGCTTGCAACGATTGAACCTAAATACGCTAATTAGAAATAATCAATTAAAAACTTCATAAGTGGGTTCAATATGGGCTCCGTGAACTCTGATACACTCGCGGGCACGACGAATAGAGGACTGCTGTACTCGCCACAACAACCCAGCATTGTTTCTTATCACATCACAATGAAATGTGATTCTCTGTAAAAGTTCCTCCCTAGTATCAACCGGAGAGGAATACACCAAGGTTTTGAGATGACCGCACAGGTGAAAATCCGTTGGCGTTAGGTCGGGAGACCGTGGAGGCCAGGCAATGGGACCTCCTCTGCCTATCCAACGGTTTGGATAGACGTTATTCAGGTGGTCGCGTACAGCATCGCTAAAATGAGGTGGGACCCCATCATGCATAAAATACATGCTTTGGCGGGTTGCAAGTGGCAAATGCTCTATTCAATCCAGAAAAGCGTTCTGAAGGAACTGTAAATAAAGTTCACCATTCAATCGTGGCGGCAATACGCATGGTCCAATCCAATTCCGGCCCAAACATTAATTGATTGGAACTGATGTTGATAATGATGAACGACAGTGGCATGAGGGTTTTCATCAGCCCATACATGCGAGTTATGTAAATTTACAATACCATTTTTGGTAAATCCTGCTTCATCGGTAAAAAGAATAGTGCTAATGAAGTTTGGGTTTGTTCGTTGCTGATCTAACAGCCAGTTTGCGAACTGGATTCTACGAGGAAAATCTTCAGGAAGTAGTAGATTCACTTTTTGCAGATGATAAGGGTATAACAACTGTTCTTTAAGTACTTCATGAATTGTCGTTTTTGACGTATTAAGCTGCGCAGCTAATCTTCGAGTGCTTATTGAAGGAGTATCATCTACAGTATCCAAAATATTTTCCTCCAATTGCACCGTACGTCAGGCGCGGCTCGTGATGACGTATTTTGGTTTGCAGTACAATGATCCGAGTGCTTCGTGTATTCTCGTGTACTAACTGTAACGTTTGCTTAGTAAACACCGAAAACACACGAGGCACTCGTATCATTGTACTGCAAACCAAAATACGTCATCACGAGCCGCGCCTGCCGTACGTACTGTTCTTCTCACACCAGCATCAGTACTTGTTTTCGCAAAACTTCCTAAAACATTAAAGAAAGTCAATAATGTTACCTTATTAACTGGAATCACCCACCAGTCTCTCTTAGACGTTGGTCAAGTCGCTGAAATGTTTTCTGATTTGGAACATTGCGATTAGGATATCTTTCTTCATACAACCTTCTTGCTTCCAAAGCATTGCAAGATGCAAGACCGTACATAAGATGCATATCTGCATACTCACTAAATGTGTATCCCATTATCAAATTAAATTTACCAAGATATTCAAATTCAATAAATTAATATCGAAGTAAAGGATCAACGTGTTAACAATATGAAAGATTACAAGATTTAAAATTTACACGTCAATGCAAGATATTTATTAATTCGTGGGTACCATAGTAACGTTTGTAAAAACAATGCGTTTTTTTAGTACTGAAAACAGTTTTATTTCAGACTTTTTTATCACACTTTGTTGCAGACAAAAAAAATTAGAAATCATGGTTCTTTTTAATAGAAATAAAACATTAATTCTTTTATTCTTTTTTTTTCTCGAAAACGGTTCATTTTATCGACAATGAACAAGAGTACCTTTTCTTTAGCTTAATGTTCAAGGTATCCAAATTTGTTTTTTTTAACTCCTTATCATACAGGGTGTTAAAAATGTAAGCATTAAAATGTACAACCTAGTCCGCCCCTGGTAAACTAAACAAGCTAATTTAAATTTAAGGGCAGTATTTTAAGAGGTCCTTACTACTGTTTATCAAATTAAATTTTCATTAAATTATAATAAGTAGTTTAAAAGTTATTCAAGAAAAGTTTATTTCCAGTGGCGTCCTTTAGGAGGCCGTATCTCCGTAGGGAGGGCCGCTAGGAAGAAAATTATAGGAACTTGTCATCTTATTTTTTAATGTTCTATCTGAATCCGAGAGATTTCCCACATTTTCCCGGACACATTGTATAGTATGTATATAGTATTGTAATTTATACTAGAAATTAGTAAAAAAAAAATAACTTATATATATTTATTTAGTGTTAATAAGAATTAAAATTTATTTCTTATTTATTTTATTGGCCGTGTGCAAAATATTAAAATAATAAGCTTTTTTTTTTGGTTTAGCGGTTTTAAATTTTAATTTTCTTTACTCTAATCATTATTTTAATTTTAATTCATTCATATAATGTAAATATAATTCTTACATGTATATATATATATATATATATATATAGTTATTGATATTAATACTAAAGAAAAGATGCATTAAAATTTAAGTGATCTTACTTTCTGATCAAGAACTTGTAATAAAACAACACTTAGGTTTAAAGTTTGTAAAGCGTGTTATAAAAGAACAGTATTCTCGAGGCTCAGCGTCGGCGAACATCAAAGAGTCGGCATTTTGATTGAAGTCGTACAATTACCAGCTGACCTTGTATTAGAGGTCTCTAGTCTCACACCTCCCGCGGCTAGCCATTTCTTTTATTCTTTGTGCCTGCCATCAGGCAACTGTTTATTTCGATCCAGCTGTATTTTAATGTTTATTAGTGACGCTGGTGAGCCCGATAAACCGGTAGTTAAAATTAAAAACGATGTCAAAGATTTTTAAATGTTCATTATTTTAAAATTCCGGAATGCCTACTCTACCGCTGTGGTCGGCATCTAACGCGTATTCAAGGCGGACGAGCAGTTACAAAAATAACATTGAACGATTTTGTTTTTTGCAAAAAACTGTTGTTCGACTTTAACGACTGCAGAACAAAAAGAATCTAAATTGCCAAGTCGAAATGACAATTTAAATTTGGCAAGACGTTGTCTTGAAAATGTACAGTTGTCCAAGAAAATATTTAAATATTATTGCATATAAAAACAAAATTAACTTGGATTAATTTTCATTTGTTTCTACATACCATTTCCTTAACGTTTTACTTAAATTAATAAATTATATATCTATATAGATTTAAATGTGAACTATGTTTTACTATGTGAAACTGTTTTGAATATTTACGTTATTTTCGTAATTGTTTTAAACAAAAAAAAAGGGAATAAATAAAAGTAGATTGTTATAAAAGGCATACAAAATTATAAAATACAATTGAACATTTCAATAAGTAAGTGATCTTAAATTAAGCTTGAGTGTTTACAATATAGCAGCATGTTAAAATTTTAATTCAATAATAATAATAAGGAAGAGAAATATCTGATGTGCACGCATTTCATGCGAAACAAATATAATACTTTCGAAACACGATAATCTACACATCGCAATAACAAAAGCAGACCAAAACTACACACATTTCATTTAACGATTCAACGTATAGCAAGCGCCAATTAAGTTGGCGCGAGGAGGGGGTGCGCAGAAGCAGTTTTTAAAAACGTCCACCCCCACTACCCAAGTAATTGTCAGAATACATTTGTCATTGACGTTTGACGGAACATAATGTCTTTGCTAGGGGATCATAAAGTGATATACGCTCAGAGGTTAGAATTATCTGACATTTGATGTAAAACCAAATACAAATCTCCCCACTACTTCTAATCCTGCGCGAACTTACCCCTCCTCGCGCCAACTTAATTGGCGTTAGCTATACATCTTGAAACAAAAAAGCGTATATATAATACCCTTCATTGTATCATTTACCGTAATTACACTCTATCAGTTCTCAAAGGGTCTCAAATCATTATAATTTCCATCTAAAGTTCACGAATTAATGCAGCGATCAATAATATTAAACATATGTAACATAATTCGTAAATTTTTACCAATAGAATAAATTCGAATTGCTGATTAAACATCCCGATATAGACTTCTACAATCTCAGAAATTATGGAAATGAAAAAAAAACCAATAACAATAAATTACATCATAGAACTTGTATAAATACCATTCTATGATGAATACCAATATCGCAACATGAGTCGCGTACCACCGAGGTCATACCCTCCGATATGTGGGTAGAGTAAAATGTTACCCGGTTGCAGGCTGAGGAAGTGCGAGATAACTCGACGCCATAATAACAATAATAATAATAATGTCCTGCATAATATTTTTGTTACTTAATCACCATTTATGCGATATTAAGATATTTTTATGGATGACACTTTAGTGAGCAGAAGTTCTGGTATTGAGAAAGTGTGAATTTGGTTTTTCGCTTTTCGGTTTTGAGGCTGACTGTCTGACTGTGTATATTGTTTTTGAATTCTTTGTGGTGTGTTTTTAGTTTTATTACTTTAGATACTAGCTAGGATACGAAACCATCGCGAGGATATGCCCATTGTAGACCCAGATATCGTCAGTACAAATATAAAAACATGTTTTATATCAAAGTATTTGTCGACATCAAATAATAGCAAAAATTCTTCAACTGTCTGAGATGTTGTTGACGTGACTAGCGATCAACCTGTAAAGACGGAAATCATAAAACAGGCAAATAGATAACGTATTTAATGAACTCAACTATTGAACATTTATCTATATCATTGCCAGCCGCAAATTATAAAAATGAAGACTATTAATATTCCTTCCGGCAACAAGTTATAGAAAAGAATTACAGAACTTAATCCAATCAATAACTAAAAATAACCTTTATTAACGAAAGCCTTAAAATATATGCATATATAATTATACAAAATTTCTTGACCGTACTAATATAAATTCACTAATATTTGGGTTATCGATCTGTTTACATTAAAACTCAAATAGTTAATTGACGAAGGAGATACTTGTTGAAACTGCATTATAACGCTAAGAAATAAGTAATTAAACTTCTAGTTTAAAAAATTCTTTTATTGTAAATACCACTACAATATTGTTTCGCCATACAATGGCTTCATCAGGTGGATGAATACTGAATATGTACAATGCAAGTTAGAATATTTATGTGAAAATTATTGGGGAATGGTGGTGGACAAATTTTTACAATCTTAAATTTAGTAGAGGGGAGTTGTTTAAATCTAGTTGGTCATTTAAAGCTAATCCTAAACTATTGTATCTATTAATTTCTAAGTTTTCTAACAGGTTAAGTTTTTTACTTTTTCCTTGAACGTGTAAAATTTTGAAATCTATATTAAATCTATGATTAATTTCTAAACAATGATTTGCGAAAGTTGAATCTGTTTTCTTTTCTTTATGGCTTCTCTCGTGTTCTTTCATCCTAATTTTGAATGTCCTCCCCGTTTGTCCTATGTATACCTTATTGCAATCTTCGCATGTTAACTTATACACACCAGAGTTTGATTCTTTGTCTATTTTATCTTTGTTATTTTTAATAAAGTTCTGTATAGTATTGTCTGTTTTAAATGATATATGTTCGTTATTAACTTTTTTAATGAAAGTACCAATTTTTTCCGAAATTTTTCCTAAGTAAGTGATTGAATTGTAGGAATTAATTATCTTGTGTTTTATTTTTGGGTAAACTAAGGAAAGGGTTTTAGATTTTTGTTTTCTATTCAAGATGTTATTGATAATATTTATAGAGTAACCATTGTTTAAAGCTATTGTATATATTCTATTTAGTTCAAGGCCGAAATTACTATTACTCATAGGTACATGAATTAATCTATATACCATTGATTGGTATGCTGACAATTTGTGTGTTATAGAATGAAAAGAATTAGCGTGTATTGTGGTATCTGTATGTGTTGGTTTATGGTACATAGCGAACTCGTGTTTATTAGTTTTGCGTGATATGGTTAAATCTAGAAAATTAATGCTTTTGTTTATTTCTGTTTCTATAGTAAAATTTATTTTGGGGTGAATAGTGTTGATATAATTATGTAAAGTTTTTAATTGTCTATCTGAACCGTTAAAGCAAATTAATATGTCATCAACATACCTAAACCAATATACACAATTACCAAACAGGGCATGTGTACTAATTATAGTTTCTAAATTATTCATGAAAATTTCCGCTAATAAGGGGCTTATTTATAACTTATTTCCTGTAAAAAACATAACACAATGCCGATTCCTTTAGTTAACATAAATCAAAATATTAATTTTTATGAACGATTTAAAAACCTTACGGATGTAGAATTCAATACCGAAGAAATTAATCTTTTATCTAAAGGTTTCAAATACAACTTAACCCCTAACTTTAATAATAAAAACGTAGGAATCTTAGCAGTAGAAACAGATTTAGCCTTAAATAAGCAAAATGATAACCAGGGAAATAAATATGCAGCTAAACATATTCTAGAAAATTACGGTACTACATTTTAATATTGAAAATAAAATAATTAAATCAATTAAACAGAAAGCGACTAGTAACAATATTATATTTACAAAAGCTGATAAAGGAAATACAGTTATAGCAATTCCGGAATCAAACTACATACATAAAGTTCATGAATTCCTCGATAATAATTCATTCATAAAACTTAAATCTGATCCTACTAACAAATTTCAAAAACAGATTAAACAAACTATAGAAAAATCAGGTTCTCTTTTTAATAACACTCAAAAACGTATATTAACCACTATGAATCCCCTACCTCCCAAATTATACGGTTTAATTAAACTACATAAAGAAAATACACCTATACGACCAGTAGTATCGTACGTAAAAGCACCTTGTAGAAATGTGTCCAAACACTTAATAGATTTAATTCTTACACACACTAAATTCAAATCCAAGTTCTCCGTTAAAAATTCCCAGGAATTAATTAACAACATTTCAAACTTGCAATTACCAAACAAATGTAAACTCATTTCTTTTGATGTCTCGAATTTGTTCACTAGTATCCCACCCCAGGAGGTAATAGATTTAATTACTTTACAACTAGAACGTAAAAACACGAACATTGTCACAAAGACCGAAATTTTACAGCTCTTACAAACGTGCCTGGAACAAAATTATTTTCAATTTAAAAAGAAATTTTATAAACAAACAGAGGGTCTAGCAATGGGAAACCCACTAAGCCCCTTATTAGCGGAAATTTTCATGAATAATTTAGAAACTATAATTAGTACACATCCCCTGTTTGGTAATTGTGTATATTGGTTTAGGTATGTTGATGACATATTAATTTGCTTTAACAGTTCAGATAGACAATTAAAAACTTTACATAATTATATCAACACTATTCACCCCAAAATAAATTTTACTATAGAAACAGAAATAAACAAAAGCATTAATTTTCTAGATTTAACCATATCACACAAAACTAATAAACACGAGTTCGCTATATACCATAAACCAACACATACAGATACCACAATACACGCTAATTCTTTTCATCCTATAACACACAAATTGTCAGCATACCAATCAATGGTATATAGATTAATTCATGTACCTATGAGTAATAGTAATTTCGACCTTGAACTAAATAGAATATATACAATAGCTTTAAACAATGGTTACTCTATAAATATTATCAATAACATCTTGAATAGCCAACAAAAATCTAAAACCTTTTCCTTAATTTACCCAAAAATAAAACACAAGATAATTAATTCCTACAATTCAATCACTTACTTAGGAAAAATTTCGGAAAAAATTGGTACTTTCATTAAAAAAGTTAATAACGAACATATATCATTTAAAACAGACAATACTATACAGAACTTTATTAAAAATAACAAAGATAAAATAGACAAAGAATCAAACTCTGGTGTGTATAAGTTAACATGCGAAGATTGCAATAAGGTATACATAGGACAAACGGGGAGGACATTCAAAATTAGAATGAAAGAACACGAGAGAAGCCATAAAGAAAAGAAAACAGATTCAACTTTCGCAAATCATTGTTTAGAAATTAATCATAGATTTAATATAGATTTCAAAATTTTACACGTTCAAGGAAAAAGTAAAAAACTTAACCTGTTAGAAAACTTAGAAATTAATAGATACAATAGTTTAGGATTAGCTTTAAATGACCACCTAGATTTAAACAACCCCCCTCTACTAAATTTAAGATTGTAAAAATTTTTCCACCACCATTCCCCAATAATTTTCACATAAATATTCTAACTTGCATTGTACATATTCAGTATTCATCCACCTGATGAAGCCATTGTATGGCGAAACAATATTGTAGTGGTATTTACAATAAAAGAATTTTTGAAACTAGAAGTTTAATTACTTATTTCTTAGCGTTAAAACTCAAATGTTCTACCTCAATATTTCGTCAACTTATTAACGACTTCATCATGAGAAGAGCTAGAGTTTAGTATTGGCAGTCTTATTAATTAATTTACACATATGTAATTGTCACTAGCAACTCGTAAATCAAACATGAACATTACATTTTTAACAACTCTTTCAGTTCTTGCTTAAAAATGTAATGTTCTGTACTTTGATCTACTTTTTCATAAAAGTGGATCAAAGTACAGAACGTCTTTTGCCGAATTATTTCAGCAGTAACCGGGATGTTTTTCGGCGTTGTTTAAGAAACCATCTATATACAATTTTTTCCGCTTCTCTTAATGTACGTTTTTTTTGTTAGATGTTGACGTAGTAGCCAAAACAGCAATGATTTTTTCTTTTTATTTTTAATTGAGAAAACTGTCGATTTTGCTAGCCATACTTTTTTTTAAATAGCAGGCACACTCAAACATTTCTCATAATCTTCTATTAGTTTACCTTTTTCAGATAAAGACAAACTCTTTGCTTTAACTTTTATCATTCCACGGCAGTTAACAACGCACAAGAGCATTCACTGAACACTGGCGTGTTTTTTACATATTGTAGCATATCATAAAGATAGGGGAAACCCCGGATAACTTAAAAATTAAGCCTATTTAGAAAATATTTCGTTAGGGGGTATTCTATCAAATACGAAATTTCGGGCAAGATGTGCGCGCTATCTCAGTTTCATATGGCGTACTAAATATAGTATTGTCGCCAAGCCTTTGTAGTCTCTGTATTTAAAAGGATTATAATCAAACATCAAAGGCTTTGTTTGGTTGGGTTGGGTATGAGATTTTTTAGCGCTATTTTTACAAAAAAAGTCTTCGTTGCTCATATTCTTAAGAAATCTATGAATAAATATGGTTAACTATAAGAGTATGCGACATGGCAACAGTGGACGGTACCGACGATACAATAAAAATTTACTTGACTTTTCCAAGTATGCACAAATATAAATGTAAAATTCCAGGTTGCGAAAATCAATATTAGTCCAATATTTTTCCTAATTCGAGTTATCAAAATAAACATTTCTTCACTTTCCCTTCAGATGATGGTAGAAAACAGGTATGGTTGAACTCTATTAAAAGTTTTTCAGGTATTAATATTTCTTCGAATTCAAAACAAATATATGTTTGCGGGGATCGTTTTGAACATCTCAATAATTTAGTGTCTTCTCATTCTATCGAATTCAATTGTGAGGAGGATAATGGGCATATCTGCAATCATTTATGTCTTCTATTGAGTCTAAAAGTGCTAAGATTAGTTCATTGGATAGGAATGAATTAGAAGATTCTTCTCTAAATATTCCGATTAATGATGAGAATGATTTTAATTATCGAGGTGTCACCTATGTATGTGGATTCTTCTAATTTACCCGGTTGTGAGGTTAATAAATCTTCTTTATTTTGTGCTAACGTAGAACCTCATTTGAGGACCAAAAAAATCTTCTTTATCCCACTCTTAATTTGGTATTATATGTTAATAATATTTACGATAAGTGGGTTGTGTTGTTAAAATCATTTGGCCATGTAAATTCTATTCACAAGAAAATATTGGTAACTTTGCAGAAGGTTAGTTTTTCAAGGTACACTTGTGCTAAATCCAATCATCAAACTTTAGTTCAAGAGCAGTTGTTAAATATATCTGAGTTTAATTATTAGGAAATTTCATCATGCTTTTTGTCGGTCTTCTAATGATAGATCTCTGAATCGAAACTCGAGAAAAATAAAGCAGCTGATGCATTTATAGGTTCTTGGTGCGTTGGCAAGTTTAGGGTTTTCTAATCTTTTGTGCATATGAAGAATTGTCCTTATTTTATATTGCTGGTTATTAGAATTTCTGTTAATTTATTGTTATGAGTATATAGTTTATTTTGTTTTATTGCAAGAATATTTCATTTCTTTATATATTTGTTGAATTTTAAATATTTATTATTC
Source organism: Melolontha melolontha (assembly GCA_935421215.2). Classification (NCBI taxonomy): domain Eukaryota; kingdom Metazoa; phylum Arthropoda; class Insecta; order Coleoptera; family Scarabaeidae; genus Melolontha; species Melolontha melolontha. Next base: position 8,658,213 of record OW285244.1, on the reverse strand, counting down.
TTACAGATAGAGTTTAAATTTATTTTTTAACAGAATTAATTTTTATTTATATGCACGTAAATACGTATCTGTGATTTCTATATTTATAGATATATCGCACTGATGAGATCAAAACAGATCGAAACATGTATTTAGAGCATATTTAGAACAAAAAAAACATTACAGTAATTTAAAAATGCCGCCATCGCGGTTGTTTACGAATTTAGCATAGCAAACGCCAATTAAGTTGGCGCGAGGAGGGGGTGCGCAGAAGCAGTTTTTAAAAACGTCCACCCCCACTACTCAAGTAATTGTCAGAATACATTTGTCATTGACGTTTGACGGAACATAATGTCATTGCTAGGGGATCATAAAGTGATACACGCTCAGAGGTTAGAATTATCTGACATTTGATGTAAAGCCAAATACAAATCTCCTCACTACTTCTAATTCTGCGCGAACTTACCCCTCCTCGCGCCAACTTAATTGGCGTTTGCTATACTAATATCAACATCAGAGGCGCTAGGATAAGAATCTAAGTTTTAACATGGAAGTAGCACTCTTATACGCCGTTCATGTTTCGAAGACGTGCACATCATCAACAGAATTTTCGAAATCACCAATACAACGACTGTAAACGAAGTATAATATTTATATCAACATCACTGTGAATACATATTTATATTGGTGCGAATGTTCAATGTTGACACATATCGTTCTGTCATGTTTTGCGTCTGTTTACTCTTGGTTTGCAATGCCGAAAGCTTTTGCAGCTAATGTCAGCCACTTGTTGCTGTGCTGTGACACAAAACGCGATAATAATGGACCATTGCTGTCTTTATCAGCTATCAGAGAAGTAATATCGTATTTGTATTTTGCTATAATTTTATATGTATTACATATTGCACTTATAACCTAAATATTGCAAATTTGACATAAGCGTTTACTACCCTAACCTAAAATGTAAACAAATTGATTTTGCCGATGGATTTTGCAACATTGTTTTGACATCATTGATGTCAACTCTCTTCGACATTTTCGAATCATGAACGGTGTATATATGACATGCTCCTTGATATTTCATGTTCACAGTACCGAGATATTCACGTCAACGAGATCGTACTGGATGTTGATGTTGCTTCTGTCGGTTTATTAATAAAAATTTTGGCGCCTTTTGAATTTTGCACCCTTAACTGCTGGCCAGAATTGAACACTTCTAAAGCCATCCCTGGTCTGGGGTACGATAGCACAAGGAAGCATTGATTATAATTTATTGGAATTAAAATGAAGAAATAAGACGCACTATTAATAAGAAGCAGGGCTTTCATCATTTGTTGTTTACAAATATATCTATGTGATAAACGATTATAAAAATTTAATAATCTCTATCAAGTGCTGCATTCTTTATGAATATCACATAAGACTTTATTAGATTTGATTATTCGTAGGATATAACTTACAAACTTATAAGCTTATAAGTTATAACTTATAAGTTATAAGATAAGTCTTATAAAATACATGAGTTAGTTGTTATAATATTTTATGTGTTGTAATTGGATTATGTAATCTGTTTGGCATTATTATTATCAAATATTTCTGAAGTCACAACAATACATTAATCACCATGTCTGCTTGAGAATTCATACATGTATTTTATTCATATCAAGTTTCACGTTTTTGCAAAACACCAGACTAATAAAAGTGTACGTTTCATTCTAGGAAACCTCTTATCGTAACAACAAACATACCGCCTAACCTATTCTTAGTTACAGCGGTTCCATTTGTGTGCGAAGATAAGAATGGATAAGATATCGTCTATATATATAAAAAGAACGAAAACGAGTATATCGTATGTATTAGGGGGAAAAATAGTACACAGAAATCAATATTTACTTTTTGTAACGACTCGCATTTCTGAAAAATCTTTCGATAAGCTTGTCATTCAGCTTACTCATTCATTCAGAATATGATAAAATCAATACATACAACTACATCAATATTTGTCAGCATGGTTAGGAATTGCAAAATAAAGATCTTTTCCCTCAACGAGGAACTCGTGTTAGAAAATAAATGGGAAATAACATTTGAAATATCAGTAGATAAAAATGGCAATTTTTTTATATTATTAATTATTATTTCTATTTCCTTACTTCCATTGTATGGAAACTGTTAATTCATGCTTTCTGTTTCCTCAGACTCGGTCTTAATATTTTTTATTATTATTAACTTTACTTCATTGATAAAAATTCGCAACATAATAAACCGCAATGCTCTCTCTTTCATATATTTTATATAATATGTATAGTATTAACAGTTCTAATTTTTCGTATTTGTTATAGTGTAATTTATAAGAAATTGTTCTGTTATTGAATAAATAAATACATAATTACTATTATCGCCGAATTTTCTTGTTTTTTCTCTTCCGGGAAACATTTAACTCAACCCACATATCTATGAGTATGAACTCAGGTGACGCGGCTGGTTATGTATAGACATCGGCTACTTCAAGCCGAAATTACGATTGACCATATAAATAGTCTATAACGTTGCTAAGTACAACACGCAGTTATTGAATAGCACTATTCATTTGGTTAACCGCACATATGTTTTTTGTCGTTGAATTGTGACGCAATTACTTCAATATTACAGTTAAATTCCTTTTTACATAGGCGTAGATAGAAGCGTGAGTTTTTATAATTTATTTTATTTATTAGTTAATATTTCGTAAGATAAAAAAGTACGGTGAGTTAGTTTCTTTTTTCATTGTTTTAACTGTTAATTACATACTTCGTAATTTTTGTAATAGTTCTTGTTTAATATCGTTTCATCGAATCTACTTCTCCCAATTATCTTGGCGTAAGTGTCCAATGAATTCCGTTAAGTTTCAATAACTTACGCATACATTTTTAATTTTCATTTATTGAGATCTAGAACATTGTTTAAGTTACTTTTTCAGATATGATATGGAACAACGTCGAGAATGGCATCGTGAAACGATGGCGAGTTGGATTAAGGGTCAAACTCTAAATGTTCCTAATGTTTCTAAGTGCTACACGAAAGCAGTAGAACATTAGAAGCCATCTTTAAAATCAGTACCTATGGATAAGTGCCGACGAAACTGTCGATATACTAGGACGCTGTGTGGTAAATGTTGTAGCTGGTATACTAACGGATGTTCAGAACCATTCGAAGTCAAGTGTGCTCTGATCAAAAAATCGTATATCTTTACTTAAGTATCTGATTTGTAATAATTATTAAATTTCAACTGTTGTCTGTCAAAAATTGTCAGAGCCTAATATCGAAGATACTAATTTAAATTTTTTAATTTTGAAAATGGTATTTACTAACGTACACAAAGCATTCATGGTTGAAGCATATTTTCGAAATGGTCAAAAGATCGATGGCCAGTGGAAGTATTCAATTCAAGCTTGTTTGGAAGAATTTCGAGATGAATTTCCCAACCTTGCTTTTGATTATAATACTTTTCAGTGTACACTAATCAGAATTGTTCCAGTTTTTCGACAAACTGGTAGTGTGGGACGCCAAGAGGGTGGTGGGCGACCAAAAGTCCGGACAGAAGAAGTGATTGGGAATGTTATAGAAATAATGACTGATGCCCCTAAAACTTCAGTAAGGACTCTTGCTCAACAAACCGGGTTGTCAGTTGGTTCTTGCCATAAAGTTTTAAAAGAAGATTTACAGTTATTCCCATATCGTATAACTTGTTTGCAAGAAATCCTCGATATTGATTATCCGCGACGAATAGTATTTTGCGAATGGTTTACAAATAATTTTAATGATGATGTGCTAGACAAAACTTTCTTTTCAGACGAAGCATGGTTTCATGTTAGTGGATATGTTAACTCGCAAAACATGAGAATGTGCAGTGATACAAAGCCCAATAATTTTTATGTTGAAGCTCCTTTACATCCTCAGAAAGTTGGTGTTTGGTGCGCTATAAGTAGAGGATTTTTGGTCCAATTTTTTTTTAATGGTACCTTGACTGCAGAAAGATATTGACAGGAAATACTATCGCCTTTCTTTAATCAACTTCGCGATGATGAACTAGCTTTGGGATACTTTCAATAAGATGGTGCTAGAGCTCACACAGCGGGGGAAACAATGAATATGTTACAAGAAGTGTTTGGAAATCGTTTAATTAGTTTGAACAGCGATCATGAATTTCCTCCAAGATCTTGTGATCTTACACCGTGTGATTACTATTTATGGCCTTTTTTAAAAAATTCAATTTATCAAGTACCAGTGCAAGATTATATAGATCTCCAAGACAGAATTATAAATAAAATTAGTGAAATTAGAAATAGTCCCATACTGCAAAATGTATTTAGTAGCATTCGGAGGAGGTGCGTAAAATGCTTGGAAGAAGGTGGTGGACATTTTCAACATCTTTTATAATTATGGTAATTATTGTTGGTAATTTATACAACTACAATTTATGATATTTATTATAAGGTTGTAATCTAAGGACTCTACAAACAATTTATTTGTTTCAAATTTATTTTAAGCCATTTCTTACAATAATTTGTTGAATGTTAATATATTAAACTAGTACGATAACTAGATACTATTGTCACTATAAGATGAATAAAACCTTTACTTGTAAAGTTATTTTCTCTTATTTCTGCATTGTCTTTTTACATGTTACTACAGATTAGATGAGCTTTATTACACAAGAATGAACAGCATATTAATTGGATTATGTAATTTTTTCCAGTTATCGGATGAAGAGGTGCTATTGTTCAGCAAGAATTCTCTAAAATATCAAAATACTTAATTTGAAATTTGCAAATTAATTACTGTTACCTTCTAAAATCATTACTTGACTAGTTTATATTAATTAATATGGCATATTAAAGTAATATATTTCGACATAAACTGACATTTGCGTGTATGATAAATGATAACCTATAAAATTGTATTAAGTAAATGTATCAATCTATATCAGACATGACTTCATATTTTCAAGGACTACTTTGACTTCGAATGTTTCTGAACACCCGTTACATCCAACTATTCCATATAACGTATATGTAATAGCAACAAAAGTTATAAATACAGTTGATGCGGAAACAGTAGCAAAACGATTAACGAGAATATTCACAATATACTTCATTAGGACGACAGGTACAAAGAAAAAGTACTTTTATTTGTCAGTGACAGTGCTGCATATATGTTAAAAACAGGCAGACTATTAAAGGAAACATATCCTAATATGCTGCATATTACTTGTGTAGCACATGCTCTCCACAGAATCTGTGAATATATCAGAGACACATTTCCGGAAGTTGATAGGACTTGTATCCGCTTTTAAAAAAGTTTTCAGAAAAGCACCATTGAGAGTAGCTCTTTACAAGTTTTGTCACTGCCTCCCTCTCCAGTAATAAATAGATCTAGATAGGGAACATGGTTGGTAGCTACTAGTTTTTATGTAGAGAATTTCGATAGTTTACAAAATTTCGTTACATGTTTAAATGAGGATGCTCGAAGTATTTTTGAGTGCAAGGAACAAATACAAATTCCAAATTTAAAAAATCAATTGTACTTCTTCAGGAACACTTTGAGAATTTGCCAAAACTAATAATTTATTATGAAAATCAAAATCTCAAATTAAATGATGGATTAACCACATTAGATGCGGCTATTAATAATTTGAAAAATATTCCAAGTGACTTCAGATGTGGCCTTCAGCAAGAGTTAGACGCAGTTTTTAATAGAAATCCAGATTTACTAACATTGCGGCAATTGTGTATGCCGACAATGCCTCAAAATCTAATTGCTAAATACGCTGAAATAAAAGAATATTTCCAGTATGCACCTATAACCAGTTGCGATGTAGAAAGGACGTTTTCTATCTGCAAGGATGTATTTCATTCAAAGAGAACAAATTTTATAGAAGAGGACCTTGAGAAAGTATTGCTAGTTAATATTAATACTCCTTTACTCAACTTGAACTGCAAAATGAACAAATAAGAATGTATTTCGTATTTTATAGATCACCACCCGTTTGTTTTCCAATTACAGTAGCCGCTCGATTATGTGAACTAATTAAAACCTTACCTGTTCACAGAATCGAAATGTTCACTCAATCGAATGTGCAGTTTAAAACGTTTATTTATATGTATATGTATTCAGTTACATCAAAAAGAATTAACAAATGAAAAATATACATGTTCTACATAGATACGTACATACATACATGAATACGTAATGATTTAAAGAAGTCAGTTTTGTTTGTTAAAAAACTGGTTAAATTTGTTTGAACCTTTTTTTCTTTTAAACATCTTTGAACTGCGATTTCTTTTATTCTTCGCAAAGTTAATAGATCTTCAGAATTTAGCATGTTTTGTTCTGCCAAAGAAATCACTATATTAAGTCCTTGTAAAGCTTCCTGAGTGGGATGGTAGTTGGCATTGGCTCATCATCCATTGTTTCTTCCGCACTTTCAATTTCAATTACATCCTCTTCAAGATCTTCTATGACATCCGTATTCCAGTTTTCTATGTCTTTACGGCTGTATGTTATGTTTCCGTTCACTTTCTGTAGTAATGCTACAGTTTCTTGAAATGTCACTGCCTCGACGCTGTTCTTGTATTTTTCTTGTAGAATAGCCAATGGAACACTGAATCAGAGTCGCTATTGAAAGAATCTGATAAAATATTTTTCCAACACTTAGCAATTATTTCTTCTTTCACATTCATCCATGCTAATGCCAGATGTGTAACAGCATCTTTTAGACTCAAGTTTTTAATGACAACTGAAATATCATTGCTATCAGAAGCAACTATTGTGGATAAAAGGCTTCTTCTATAAAACAATTTTGTTAACCTAATGACATTCTGGTCCATGGGCTGTATAAGAGCTGTTACATTCGGAGGCATGTACACAGTAAGAATTTTTCCATCATCGGAAACCAAGTTTTCTGCTGGTGGATGACTTGGAGCGTTATCCAAAAGTAGAAGAGCTTTTTGTGGTAATCCCTTTTGTTTCAAAAATCTTCGAACCTGCGGGACAAATGAATGATGAAACCAATTTTCAAATACCCCCGACGTCATCCACGCATTTTTCGTACTTGTGTATTGTACTGGAAGTGAAAAATTCTTAAAGCATCTTGGATTTGTGGCACGCCCAATCACTAACGGTTTGATTTTATGTTCACCGGTTGCACTGGTGCATGCTAGTAAAGTAACTCTACTTTTATCCGTTTTCCGACCAGGGGCCGATCTTTCTTCAGACGTAACCAGAGTCCTTTCTGGGAGTAATTTCCAAAACAAGCCGTCTCGTCGGCATTGTATAATTGGTCATGTGTTAATTGTAGCTCCTCTATTTTCTTTCGAAGATAATTCTTGAATGGACCTACATGCTCCGGAGCAGCTGATAACTTTTCTCCAGAAATTTTTAAATGTCTTATTCCAAATCTTCGTTTAAATCTCTGGCTCCATCCGTCACTAGCATTAAAATTAGGATTTTGAGCGATAGTTTCATTGATAGCTTTTGCTTTTGTTTTTAAAAGTTCAATCGAAATGGTACATTTTTAAGTCTTTGTGTACAAAACCATGAATATAATTTTTTCCATTCGTGGCATCATACAGGATTTTAAAGTTTTTCTTTTCCGTATTTCACTGCGCCTTGATGTGACTTTTAAAATGTCCCGTTTTTTATTTTTGATTGCACATACTGTGGATTTGGCAATCCCGTACTTTTTAGACAAATACGTTACACTGCTTCCACTGTCCAGACTTTTTAAAATTTCACATTTTTCGAGCAAACTTAACACTTTTCGCTTCATTTTTATTGTAAACACAAAAATGTTCTAGCACAGTACACCTACAACATCAACAGAATTCAGAATTACAACTAAAATAAAATACATACATACATCTGTCCGCTGTTCTTGTAAGTTACGCCGGCGAGTCAGCAAAATAATTCATACGCCGGGAATTTACCCAGTTCACCGAAACCGAATCGAATGCAGCAAAATAATTCATACGCCGGGAATTTACCCAGTTCACTGAATCGAATGTGTTATTGTTCACTCTATGGAGCTTTACTAATAAAATTTTAGTTGTTCATATATATTCACTGAATAGAGTGTTCACTCTTCCGAGCGGCTACTGTATATAAATAAAATTAAAAACTCTTTAAAAATACAAATAGTACGCCCGTGGGTGATGAGTCATCGGCCTCTCGTGTCCGGTCCCTAATTATTAGATTACTTGCTAGTAATGTACATAAAAGCAATATGTAATACTATGATAATGATGACTTATCAAGAAAAACTAATTTATAGTGATGCGGACGATTTTTACTGTAAGTAACTGTATACATATTATTCTGCATTTTGGTTTAGACACTAGAAAGAATCTCCATCGGAGGTAAATTAAAAGTTCTACAGTCACCACTTAGCAAATTAAATAGGGTGGAGTAACGGCGTTCGTGGAAATTAAATTTTGCTCTCCCCAAGCTCCCTGTCTTCAAATTCAATTAAATGTGTGAATCGATAAAATTCTTGATTTATGCTCAGGAAACGTTGTTTTGTTTGAAAGTAATGAACTGGCAGGTTATAAATTCTACAAGAAGCTCTTGTTTTTAGTTTATATACATTAACATTTCAACTTATTAAAATACTCGTAAGTAAAGTTCTGATTATATGCATGCAAAACTAGCAAAATATGCATTACCTAATATGCTAATTTTTCTAACAAATACCAAATCCGATTCTATGAAACAAAACTTTATTTTAAGGTCTGTTACATTACATAATATTTGTGTAACATTATTAAAAATAGGTTTACGAAAACTGTAAAATATCCTTAGACATTATATAAATGCTATTCAAGAATATATAATTACTAATATTTAGTAAAATTATGTATTAATAATATTTAACAACAAATTGACAAATTGTAAACAACATAATATTATATGTGTACATAATATTTGTGTAACATTATTAAAAATAGGTTTACGAAAACTGTAAAATATCCTTAGACATTATATAAATGCTATTCAAGAATATATAATTACTAATATTTAGTAAAATTATGTATTAATAATATTTAACAACAAATTGACAAATTGTAAACAATAAAACTAAAATCAAATTAAGCAGAATAATATTAGAAAAGAAAAAAAAAACTGGTTTAATTGAAAAAGAAAAAATCATCACAAAATTTGTTGGCAGTAGTGCTCATAATCACTGGCGTAGCTGGGGGGGGGGGGGGGGGGGGGATGACTGTTTAGATATTATGCTGTGTTGTTCCTAGGGTTATGATAATGCAGTTGTTACGAATGGCATACATGGAGGAGTGCAAGCTATTATTAAAGAAAAAAATAACTAAGCAATTTTTGTTGGATGTATAGATCAGTCAATTAATTTAAGTGGCCAACACTCATTTGCACAAAATGTATCATGTGTAACATTTTTCGGAACAGTAGAGACAATTTTTTAATTTTTTTCTGCTTTCACTAACCTCTGAGAAGTGCTTCTTAAATACAGCAAAGGATCAGTTAAAAGACTCTTAACAACGCGTTGGAATGCTCATTATGCTGTAGTGAAAGTGTTGGCTGAAAATGTCGATGGCATTGTGGCTGCAATTGCGGAATTATGTGATCAACAAGAAAACTTAGACACCAGATTTCTTTGCTATCTTTTCTTTTGGAATGATGTACTAAGGGAAATTAATTGTGCTTAGATTGTATTGCAAAGTAAAGGCTTAAGTGTTGATCAATCAGCTATCAAAATAGAGGCACTTCGTCTTTATATTGAGGAAAAACGGAGTTACATTGTAGAAGAGGCAATAGATCTTACTGTAAAATATCAAAGGGCTACGACATTCCAATGGGAAGGCGAATTCGTCCTAAAAAACGAACGGCCGGTGAATTTGCCAACGATGCAGTTCTGACACTGAGAGCTGAACTTCAAAAGGATATGTTCGAATGTCTTGACCGATTCAGTATTGAACTCCGAACTAGATCAAAGTCCGTTTAAGATGTGACTTCATTCTTTGAGGTTGCGCAGACAAATGCTTTGCTTTTGGCAAACAATGAAGAGTTGAAATTAGCTGTATCAAAATTTATTTGTTTTTATGATGAGGTATCAGAAACAGAACTCCTCTTAGACATACCAAGATTGTGAAGACATTTAAAGGCGGACAATGTTACAATTTCTAATTAGGTAACTATCATAATATTGTAACTTAATTATTAATGACACATTTGCGTTAATTAAAAAATCATACTTTACGTTTATCGGATATTTAATAATTTTAAAAGTTTTCATTCTTGGGGTGACGCCCCGGGTGCCACCCACGCTAGCTACGCCACTGAGGTTGATATTGTTATTTTTGTGTCCATGGCAATGGATAGTCTCCTATACGGAATATTCACTATACCGAGAGTGCACTGTAATTTATAGATACTAATAAATTATTCAAATAGTTTTAGAACTAACTAGGGTTAACAATAAACTGGAATTAACCCGTGACTGAATAATATATATTTAGTTCGAGAGTTCCATTACCAGAAACGGGGAATTATAAATAATAAAGTAATGCAAAGTAAGTTCTAAATTTATTAGAATATGATATTAAGATATAGACTAGAAAGAAAACCTTGTAAAATGTTTAAATATTAAACGAAGTCAGTGTATAAATTGGTCATAAATATCGAACAGACTAAATCAGTTGCTACACCCTCCTATTGGCGTGGTGTTGAGTCATGATTCAACCCCGGGCTTTCAGACTTCTAAACTGTGTGGGGTCCCGCTATACGGACGTATAAATTAATACTACCCACCCGCCTTATGGGTCCATTAAAATTTTTGAACAATCATCGGGACCAACGGTAGCACAAAAATGGTTTATTTTCAGCTGACAGTTGTCGCCGACTTGGCCACCTGGATAATCATGTCTCTATTGTTTGCATTAATTACATTTTAAGCAGGTAGAATCCGTTCTCTAGAATGAAAGTATTTCCAATGAAATCTGAAATTTTATGGTATAGGCCATAGGGAATGTGTTCGAAGAACAAAATTCAAATATTGAATAATATAGTGCATACGTTGGATCGCCACGCCAACAAAGTAGAGTGCACAAATTGTAAATTGGAAAAATATATTTAATATAAATAAACAACAAAGGATATTTGTATTATAATTTTTAAAGTATAACTACACTCACCGGCAAAATAATCGATCCACTCAAAAAATTGATGAAGTTTGTTCGTTAATAAGTTTGTTATTTTAAATTCGATTTGATTCATTTTTTTTTGCATATTGTAGGTAAATTTAAATGTAATCTATCACATCTTTGGAATTTTAAGAAAATTTGGCGTACATCATTTTATACAGGGTGACACAAAGTCTGTTTTTTTAAATAAACTTTAAAACCACATATGGATTGTCAAAGTTGCTCCACCTTGTATTTTCTTATTTTGTTAACAAGACACATCATTTCTTTACAATTTCTTTTTTTATTTATTACAATAGCTTAATTTTTGTAAAAGATACAAGGGTTTAAGAAAAATCTTACATTTTTACATTTTTCCTATGGTACTAACAATAAGTTTACGAATTTATCGTTTTTGCATAGAGGGCTATTGAAATACTGTCAGTTGTGAAATCTAAAACTTGTCAATTACGTTTTTGAACATGTTTCTTGTCGAATAGTAATTTAAAATATGGATCTTTCTGTAACCGACGCAGCGAGAGCTGTTGCTTTGATTCAGGATGGTAGGTCACAGTATTATGTGGCCAGAGTGTTGGGAGTTTCAAGATGTAAAGTTCAAAGAGCTGTTAAACGGTTTAATGAATTTGGTGTATACACAAGAAGAAATCATTGTGGTCGAAAAAAATCTACTAGTGAGCGAGATAATCGCTTTATAACGTTAAATGTTTTGAGGGACAGAAAAGTTACTTCTGAGCAAATGAAAAACAGATTAGAGGACGTAAGGCAAGTTCAAGTAAGTGATAGAACAATAAGAAGGCGGCTGTATGATATTGGACTGCGTTCTAGGAGACCTGCAACTGGTCTAGAGTTATTGAGACACCATCGAGTTGAACGCCTTAGATTTGCTAGGGAACATGTAAATTGGGGTAACGAAGAATGGAGCAACATCCTATTCACGGATGAGTCCAGATTTTGTCTTAGAACACCAGATGGACGTGAAAGAATTTACCGGAGAACTGGTGAACGTTTCTTTCAAAACCATTTTTTTCCTAGAGTAAGTTATGGAGGCGGTTCGATAATGGTGTGGGGTGGCATAAATTTTGAAGCTCGAACGGACTTGGTTATAATTAACGGGGGAGCCATGACAGCCGATAGATACATAAGAGAAGTTTTAGAGCTACATATTGTTCCTTTTGCACCGTTCATCGGAGATGATTTCATGCTGATGCATGATAATGCCCGACCGCATGTTGACAGAATTGTACGCGAGTATTTAGCCGAGGTTGAAATCTCAGTAGTAAATTGGCCTGCTCTAAGCCCAGACCTAAACCCAATTGAGCATGTTTGGGATGCACTTTGGAGGAAAATACGATCTCGTGTACCAACGCCTGCAAATTTACAGCAGCTTAGTGACGTTCTAACTGAAGAATGGAATCAAATCAACCAGGCTTACATTCAAAACTTAATTGAGAGCAGTGGCGGCTGGCGCATAAGCGCTTCAGTGCTGCAGAGCTCCCAAAAAATTGGGCGGGTGAACCTGTATTAGTTATAACTAGTTTTCTTTTACATCATTTTTCCGACATTTCTGATGTTTATAAAAGCGATATTGTTGTGAAAATTCTCCCCCTGTATATCAAAAAATTTGCATATTTTTCTACATCATCCTGTAGAGGACATCAAACCCTATAATTTGACACCTCAATCATCAAAATCCGATCAGTAGAAGCCGAGATATATGCTTCCGAAATTCCAACACTAACGCCGGTTATATACAGTATATATATATGTAGTATATGTATTATCAAATAATATGCAATAGGCGACCTAGGCGACCAGTGGAATAACCAACCTAATTCGCGCGATCGCTCACTTGTTCCTTATCTGGTCCACACGTACGGGCGCTCAGAGCTCTTTCCAACACCCGCGCGCACCGCGCTACCCCCGCGCATGTCTAAAACCAATGGGTGATTTTATAAGGCATCTGTGCTGCATTCGCTCCAGCGCTGTCGTGTGATTCGGTTTTTTTATTGTGCGGCGAGTTTTACGTAAAAACAATATTAGAGTTCGCGTGCTTGTTTGTGTTTTTTGTTGACAATTTATATAAACTCTGTGTATTATGGAGGTGGTTTTTAATTTAATTAATGTAAAGAGATTCTTTAAATATTCATTCGAAGAAAAGCTAAAATTAAAATCAAATGGTAGGCCATTAGTAGATATCACTATTGAAAAAACTGGTGTAAGTAGAGGGAAAAGTTATACACGTAAATTTAGTAGCGATATTTATTCAAAAAACGATTGGATTTGTGGATGCAACAAAAAAAATGCTTTGTATTGTTTTCCCTGTTTACTTTTTGGTGGCGATAAAGCTTGGACGGAAATAGGGGTCACGGATCTAGAGCACTTGAGTTTGAAAATAAAAAGACATGAGAATTCTAAAAGCCATCTTCATAACTGTATGGAATTTGCGTTACTAGGGTCAACTAATATTATGGCTCAACTAGATTCTGCTTATTGGGTAAATATACAGAGACATAATGAAAATGTGTCAAAGAATCGTTATATTTTATCAAAAATTATTAATTGTATAAAATTTTGTGGAGCTTTTGAATTGGCCCTTCGGGGGACATGATGAGAGCGATACTTCCGAGAATCCGGGGATATTTCGTGGACTTATTAATTTTTCGGCTGAATTAGATGCAACTCTAAGTGAGCACCTAAAAAATTGTTCGGTATTTAAAGGCACTTCCAAAGAAATACAGAATGATCTGTTACAGTGCATACTTGAAGTCTGCCAAGAACAAATAATTGAGGAAATTAATAATTCTCCGTTTTTGGCGATCATGGCGGACGAAACAACGGATGTTGCTGCAAAAACTCAAATGGTAGTTATTTTTAGATATGTTCGTGATGGTGAGCCAATTGAACGTTTTTGGAACTACGTCATTCCTGAAAAATGTGATGCAGAAACACTTAGCAAAACAATTTTAAGTGTCATAGATGCTTTAATTCAAACTTCACCTAACAAACTGATTGCACAGAGTTATGATGGAGCAGCGGTGATGAGCGGACAACACGCAGGCGTTCAAGCATTGATTAAAAAAAAGTACCCTTTTGCGCACTATGTACATTGCTATGCCCATCAATTAAATTTAATTATATCTAAAGCTGCTTCTGCAAATTCGCAAGTACGTGTATTTTTTGGAAATCTACAAGACATTCCCGGCTTTTTTAATAATTCACCCCAACGAGTAGAAGTGTTAAACAAGATTGTAAACAGAAGGATCCCCACGGCGCTACAACCCGTTGGAATTTTAATATCAGGACCATTAATGTTGTGTACGAAAATAGGGCCTCTCTCATTGAGTGTATGGAAGAAATAGAAGAACAATTCTCCAACAACACAGTCTGTAGTGCAGCCGCCTCTATTCGCCGTACATTAAATGATCCGATCTTCAATTTTTGGCTGACTTTTTTCCATCATGTAATGCCCCATGTAGATATCCTGTTTAATCAATTGCAGCAAAGAAAAATTGAACCCACTCTAGTAAAAGACGCTATCGAAAATTTTGAACGCAGTATAGGCCAAGTTCGAAATAATACTGACAACATCATAAGTGAAGCATCAGATTTAATAAGCGATGAGCCACCACCAGAAAAACGCAAACGTCCAAATAACAGCAGATTTAATCATCGAATTTCGGCTTTAGAGGTGTGTGATGTTATTCTAAATTGTGCAAAAGATCGATTTCATTTTAAAGAGCATCTAGTAGTGGCATCACTTTTTTTTTTGGAATGCTTTGGAGAGTATTGCAGTAAATTTCCTGAGGACAAACTCACTTCCGCATGCTCCTATTATCCCACCCTTGATAAAGAAAGATTACGAACTGAATTGTCTGTTATTTGCTCAAGAACTGATTGTAGATCTTTAAAAGGCGCACTACCTCTTCTAAAATTTTTAATAAAAAACAATCTGGGAGATACGTTGAAGGAGACTAGAAAATTATTAGAAATTGTAATAACAACTCCCAAGACAACATCAGAGGCCGAACGATGCTTTTCAACACTAAATCGAATTAAGACGTTTCTCAGAAATTCAATGACCGAAGATCGTTTAACATCTCTTTCCATGCTATCTATCGAAAAAAAGTTTATCTCCGAAATAGACAATTTTAATGACAAAGTGATAACAAAATTTGCAAATCGAAAAGAACGTAGAATAGATTTAATTTATAAGAAATAATTTGTTAGTAAAGTAGTGCTTAGTGACTCTTATTTTTTCGTGTGACAATTGACAATCGTTCCAGAAATCCATTACTTCAGTGCGGAAGGCGAAGAAAGCACGATAAGATCGATGGGAGACAACCTCTTACTGCCCGTGCAAGGTAAATTTTTTTGTAAAACTTGCAGAACACCTTAAAATTTTTAGCACGAGCCGCCACTGATTGAGAGCATGCCAAGACGAATTGCAGCTGTTATCCGTGCACGTGGAGGAAACACTTCGTATTAAGTCTTTTATGTTTTTCATTTTCTTTTCAATTCCTTTTCATTAAATTCGGTGTTAAGTTAAATTCGTAAACTTATTGTTAGTACCATAGGAAAAATGTAAAAATGTAAGATTTTTCTTAAACCCTTGTATCTTTTACAAATATTAAGCTATTGTAATAAATAAAAAAAGAAATTGTAGAGAAATGATGTGTCTTGTTAACAAAATAAGAAAATACAAGGTGGAGCAACTTTGACAAACCATATGTGGTTTTAAAGTTGATTTAAAAAAACAGACTTTGTGTCACCCTGTATAAAATGATGTACGCCAAATTTTCTTAAAATTCCAAAGATGTGATAGATTACATTTAAATTTACCTACAATATGCAAAAAAAATGAATCAAATCGAATTTAAAATAACAAACTTATTAACGAACAAACTTCATCAATTTTTTGAGTGGATCGATTATTTTGCCGGTGAGTGTATAATGGCCACCGTAAATAAATGAACACCCAGTAAATATTGATATATTTTAGTGAAATTTTCAGGAAAGATGGATTTTGTTCATGCTAACAAACGATACAAATTTCAAAATACATTCGATTATTCAAGATAATTTTGCAAATTTATTAAAGTTTTCAAAGCTGGTATAGTTGGACTGGTATAGATTAAGACTATTCCTTACTTTAATAACCAGAGTGGTATTAAATAAATTGTGACTAAGTAAGCGAACTTGATTTGCTTTACTTAACATCATATACTACATCATTACCCTTTTTTCGTCTAGAAACTTGCACAAGTTTTCAAATTAGATGTACTTGTCGAAACTGTGATAATGTAATTCAGAAGAAACGCATCAAAATTTCTAAACTACAAAACTAGATCCGATCCCACTTTTCATCAAAGTTACATACTAGACTTACGCATTAAACCCAATTTCGTTTGTACCAATTGTTCATTTGAAATAAAAATCATATAATAATTGCAGATTACGCACTGTTTGTTTTGTTTTGGAAATTAATAGAAATTGTGTAAGAATGTCCAGTAACAAAATATGGGGCCCCGATATAACGGTTTTAGAATTTATTTTTTTAATATTTTTATATCTATAAGAGCTAACGAATAACCACAACCCGTCTAAACGTCAAATATATGTATAATAATAATAATAATAATAAACAAACAGAAATTTTTATTTTATGTTGGTAACGCACTCAAAGTTTGGTGTCCTCTATTCAACATAGCATAAATTAAAACTTGTATGAGATCTTGTACAAGAACTTGTTCAAGTTTCCAGTATGAAAAAAGCGTAATGTCTACATGTCTACATCAATTTTCGTTTAAATTGTAATGAAAGCATATATTTTGTTATGAGAAAATGGTGGAGATCTTGGAACGAAGACAGGGAAGGTGGGCAATATGAAATAAATAACGATAATTGTGACTCGGTGACGGACAATATAAATAGTGGCGCTAAAAAGATTCATTTGGTAGTTCAAGCTAAGCAAATACTATTAAATGTGTATGATAATTTACAAGAAGTAAATGCAGAAGTTACAAAAATGGCTGTTATAGAAAGAATGTAGAAGTTAACTAGTGTCTGCTACAGCACAATTTATAATATCGTTAAGCATGGTATTACGGAAAGAAGAGTTAGAGGTGATAAAGGATCGAAAGGAAAGTACCAAGTTTCATTCGACGAACAGTATACAAGCAGGGCGAAGTTGACACATTAAATAGCTAACAAAAAAAATTAAAGAAAATAGCAAAACAGAAGCCTCTAGAACAACAAAATGGCTAACATTAAAGCAAGATGGTTTCCGAATTAAGACAAAAGACAAACGTGTTATAATAGAATCACCGAGAATACAAATATTACGCCAAGAATATTTAATAGACATGAAAAAATTCCGAGATGAAGGGCGGTTTATTTGTTACGTAGACGAAACTTGGTATGACACTCACGATACCATAAAAAAGGTTGGATTGATGATTAACAGGCATGTTTATTAGATGTAGGTATCTCTTTCCAAAGGAAAAAGAATTATTATTTTTCACGCTGGTTCTCAAAGTGGCTGGGTCGACAAAGTGTTACTTTTGGCAAAAAAATTGTAATATTTTGTAATCTATCACAACGATATGACAGCACCATTATTTGAAGAGTGGTTTCAGAAAAATCTCTTACCAGTATTACCCCAAAAAAGCATCATTGTCATGGATAATGCTTCTTACCATTCATGACAACTGAAGAAGCTACCAAATTCGTACAGTACGCAGACTGAAATATCGGAGTTTTTACAAAAACAATTATATTTACGAGAAGGTATTGATATATTCTTAGCCTACTATTGAAACCATTTAAAGTTGGGACTTTAACTCTTCTACAAAAAAAAAACTCTTCTTGGTCTGCAAACCAGCCCTCCACAGCTTCTATTACCTCTTCGTTACACAAAAATAGACTTCCTTTTTTTCAATCGAGGAAACAGATAATAGTCTGAGAGGGCTAGGTCTGGGGAATAGGGCGGATGTACCAGTAATTCGAATCCTAGATCCCGAATTGTATTCATGGTAATGCGCGATTTCTGTGCAGGGGCATTGTCCTGCAAAAACAACACTTTCGCTAACATGCCACGTCTGGTTTCCTTAATTTGCTTTCTCAGGGTGGTTAGTAATTTAGAATAAGTATTTTCAGTGACGGTCTGACCTTTCTTTAGATAATCGATCATAATTTTTCCACGGATATCCCAGAAAACTGAAGCGAGAATTTTTCCAGCAGATTTTTGAATTCGAAACTTCTTAGGTCTTGGAGAATCATGATGCTTCCACTTCATCCATTGCTTTTTTGTTTCTGAGTAGTAAAAATTGACCCGTGTTTCATCCATAGTTACAAAACGGTTCAAAGAATCTAGATGTCTTTCAAAACGGACACAGATTAATCGTGATGCTCTCACTCCTGCTCGTTTGTGTTCGGCGTTCAAACATTTAGGAATCCATTTTGCCTCAGCTATATGTTTCAACTCAATTCGACGGTCTGATAATATCATGTTATGGACTGCGTCAATATTAACGGGGGTTGACACCGAAATCGCTCTTCCTGGTCGCTTCTCATCTTCAACAGAAAGTTTTCCTCTTTTGAATGACGCAATCCAATTTTTGCAGTCGCATATTTCCTTAAATGGTGGTAAATTTCCTTACCACTTAACCTCTTCAAATACAAGTATTTGATGATGCCTCGATAACGTATGGAACATAAAGTTTTGAGAAAAAGTTTGGACGAGGAATGTTATTACCAAAAATTTTCCAAACTAGTTACCACTGGGCTAGAAACGATGCTCGTTTGTTAGTTACTATGGTGACATGTTAAATTTGTTAGAAATAGTTTTGAAAGATGTCATACAAGATTGAAATAAAAAGTCTATATATAATTTAGTTGGACGAGTACCTAAACGCGATATTGTTAACATTTTTCTAAACCAAAATATTGGACTGTCAACCATTTACCGCACAATTAAGGAATGTGAAGAAGGTATGCCATGCATGAATTTAGCGAAAAGTGGAGGACCTCCAGTTTTGGCCCCACATAAAGTAAACATACTCATCCAATCTGCTCAAGACAGAGTTGGGACGTCTACGCGCACTTTAGGCCGCAGATTTAGGTCTGTTGGCAGAATTTTGACTAAAAATGGATTCGAATATCGAAAAAGAAGGAAGTATCCCAAATACACCGCAACCCAGCTAGAGAGAATCCCCAGATGCTGCTTAACATTAAGGCGTCAACATTTTATTGGCAACTGAGCTATTGTTTTAGACGATGAGAAATATTTCTGGCTACCTAAGGGACCTCATATGGAGGAATAAATACATGTCCACCGAAAGTAAAGTCCGCATATATAAAACAGCCGTAAGACCGGTGATTACATACGCAGTGGAAACCCGAGCGGACACAACAAAAACGAAGAGCATGATGAGAGCAACGGAGATGAGGACCTTAAGGAATATCAGAGGAGTAAGCTTGAGAGATCATGTAAGAAGCAGGGATATACGAACAGACCTTAAAATTCAAGACGTGGTGCCATTTACGAGAAATAGACGAAGATACTGGCGAGACCACGTCGACCGAATGACGGGAGATCGATGGGCAAAATGGGCAAAGAACGGAAAACCGAACTCAAGGAGACCTCCAGGCCGACCTCCCAAGAGATGGTGCGAGAGCTGGACATCTGCTTCCCAAGACTAAGTCTTAAGGAAAGAGAAAGAAGAAGAAGAAGAAATATTTCACATTATCCAATTCGGGAATAAAGGGCAACGATGGTTTTTACACATCCAATATTGCAAATTGTCCTGACAATGTAAAATTCAAGATTATGGTCTGGTGTGCTATTTCTCAAGCAGGAATTTCAAGACCTTACGTTGGGAGAGTTAGAGGTGAAGCTGTGGATGCAAACGTCTCTATTCGCAAATGTCTATCTAAATTGATAAATTTCATTAATGCTCATCGCCCAAATGATGATGTAATATTCAATTTTTACTACTAATCGATTTTTACCTTTGATTTTTTTTTCAAAACTTATGTCCATACGTTACTCCAATTTATCGATTTTCGACATGTTTTCTTTCAAAATTTACTGCACAATACTTCAACTTCTTGACGTAAGATTTTACAGTGACACTTTTAAAATGTCATTATTTTTTGCCATTTAAACAAGATTTTGTTTTGTTCAAGAAAAATGGCCCAGGCCCAGGCTAACTAGATATCAATGCCCCCTCGTATTACGAAGATAGACACAAAAAGTCAATGATTAAAAGAACACTACACTGTTTTACGTTTGCCCCCATGTTAAGTTATATTCAATCCGATCGTGTTAATTTGGAGTCAATTGAGAGAATATGTTCTCCGCACTGCCAAACGTCCCAAATGAGATACAATAGAAATAGAAAATGTGTATATATGCAGTTATAAATAAAAGTTATAAATGCAGATATTATAAGTGGGTAATTATAGGAATAGTCTTAATTAGAATTGTATCATCAGTATGGGCACTGATATTGAATTAAACTACAACAAAAATCATAATAAATCATAGAGCGAACATTTTCACGCCTTAGCTACGATTAAGCTACATTCGCATTTAACTTAGTGCAGAATAATAGTCCATTAGGAAGGGTATTGCGGTTGCTAGAAGAGGAACGGTTCGGAATAGCGCAGGAATAGCATTTGTCGTTAATTATTGCATATGCGTAATGTCGCTTGAAACTGTAACCTTTATCTTAAAAATTGTTAAAAATGAATGGAAAAGAAATTGCTAGTACAATATTATATTTGATATCAGCATCAGCTTCAATTGTTACAGAATTACATAAAAGAAGAAATAAACGCAAAAAACGACGTTGGGGAATTCGTTCGATTTTTCGAAAACCACTTAGTCAGGATGATTACAATAATTTATTTAAAGAGATTACTGATCTCGAAATGTTCTTCAATTACACGAGAATAAGTGTAGAGATGTTTAATTATTTGTTGTCTTTCTTATTATTATTGGTTATTATCGATATAAGTGTTTATTCCTCCTGGTTTTAAGGAAGTTCGGTATGTATCGACCGAAGTATGAGTTGAAATAATGCAATAGTTTTTGAATAACAATAATATATTTACAAATTTAGTCTTGGGGTTCCGTTAACTTAAGACCTAAGCTAGAACTGGAGTTAACTCGAAGAGATCGTACTTGTAGTGAGCTCTAAGAGATCTTGTTTGGAACTGTTTTCTCATTTACTTATTTTTCGGCAAGAATGTTTTGTCCCCGCCAGTTACAAGAGAGGGAGAAAACAACGAAATTGATTATACAGAAATTTCTATACAACTATTTTTACCTTTCTTCCAAGAAAAATATATTCTGTAGTTTCCAACGTCATAAATGTATTAAAATAAACAATATACGCCGGAAACCCTTAATTATAGAATAATAAAATAACCCTTAAAATAATAAATATACAATACACAGGAAGTGCGTTAGAGATAACATAATAGTTCGTAGAATCGCATCGAACTGAACTATTTAACCTATTATAATAATATAACACTTTATCTATAACAGGAAATATGTCAATAAAACTTATTCTATTATACAATACATTTACAACTACTAAATGGATGGGTTAACCAGAAGGTTGTGCCTGTAATAAAATAAATAGTTTTTATGACCGTAGAAAACAAGACAATGAATAAAGAAATGTAATACCTGACCAGGCCTTAGGTAATTGACAACATTAAATATATCCGAACTCCAAGAAACTTTTCTATATACACTACAATATTTACAATTTAAAACTAGGATTGAATGCATTACATAAATATACCTACATCTGTTTGCTTATATCTAAATGAAACTAAAAATTCAAAATTAAATCTATTTTTCCCGAACAATAAGTTATGCTGACAAGTGACAGTGACAAGTATGAATATCGTTCATAATCGGAGAATGTCGGAAACTACATTAATTTCTATTGGTCTGCAGTCTCTGTTAATTGTAACAATAGCGCAAAAGTTTAAACTTTGAGAGCTTCTGCACTAATTCTCGTCCGCCATTATACACTAAGTTAATTCTGTATGCACTCATTAAATTACTCTGGTCAAACCTTTGTTCTTTTAAGTTACCATCCCATTTTACACTAAGTTGATTCTGAATGATACTTTAAGCAAACTTTAAAACTGCACTCTGCAGAAACTGAATGATATTTTGACAATCTGACAAAAACGTCATATTTTTGACATATTGCAGTACACCAGTGCACATAAGTTGCCAGAATCCCAAAATTTCTCGACTGACCCTCGTAGAAATTAAGTAAAGTAATATTAAATTAGTCTATTTTAAGTTCAAATAACTTATCTAAAAAATCAGTTCATCAAGATTGTTTTCTTATGTAATTGTTCAAAAAAAAGAAACAGTAGCCTCAAAATTGACAATTAATATAGTTCAAACGATATCGCAAACAGTATAATATGATTAACTCTAATTTAAATTTCATAAGTAACCGCATTGTTTGTATGACTCACTTTGGTCTGTGGCAAAATAAAAACGTATGTATTTACATTATTTGCATTCGCTTTAACAGCTTCACAATCATTTCAATGGTTTGCTGCCGACCTCGTTTTTTTTATTTGCTACATAATATCTAGACTGGCGCCGCTATCAACAATTCATAATTTTTTTATCGAACATTCCGCTATTGTATTTACATAATTTTTCAATAATAATGTGATACATGTACTATGATTTACAATTATGTAAATTAAACATAGGAAAATATTGTTTTGCACGTATTGAAAATTTTTTCTTTGGAAAACTTTAGAAGTCCATGGTACTTCTATTGATCCTATCTAAGTTTTCCCGAATACATTTTTAATGGATGCTTATAAGTTATAACAAAACTTAAAAGCTTCTAGTTTTTAGAATTCATAAATTATTTAGCATTTATCGAAATTGAATCATTCCTGTCCTGTTTTGATTTTATTACTTTCCATTTTAATATAATTACAAGCCTATTAGCAATTAGATTAATAATGATGACATCATTGATTCGTGATAGGATGGCGGAATTCTGGTCCTAATAATTATGCATATTGTAAAGTTTGAGCATGTACGTTACGTCCCCACCAATGTTGCCAGGCCCCACCGATTTTCAATATAATTCTACCGAAAAAATCAGAACTATCAAGCTATTCATCATGTAAAAATATTTAATAAAATAATATATAAATGTGTTGTTTTTATTGCGAATCGACAATGTGTAATTCATATGTCAAAGTAAAAATTGCCAGCATCCAATACTCGCTGCAACTAAAAACAATATTTTACATAAATTTATGAAATTTTTGGATCCGCACATAGTTAAAAGTGTCATTGCTGATGTAGTCGTTTCCAAATTTACTTAAAAATCTTAATGATATACAAAATTTGGATACAGATTGGCGTCCTTTGCGAAATACTGGTATTCGAGTGATACTGAAGAATTTTGGCAACAGATCAAGAAAACAACTTATGATGATGGTACTCCGATGTTTAGTATATTAACTAATAGATTTTGTTCAAAATTTACTTTGCCTTCCACATTCATCCGCAAATGTGAAAAGAGTTCAAGTATTAACTTAATGAAAACTAAACAGCGGAACATTTAGCGACTGCAATAAGATGTGGATTATTAGTATTACATACCGAGCAATTTATTGATAATAAAAGTTGTTAGGATTTTTCAATTGGGGAAAAGTTGCTTTTAAAAATGAATAATCATAATTTATATGCCACTGAGTAGGATGTAAATTATGTTTATTTATATATATTTTAGAAAACATTTAATTAGAATAATTGAAACATACATGAGTAGGTAAACCCCACCAGTTAATTAATAGTGAACCTGCATTTGTGTTCTTCACACCAGATTTTTAGTAATATTTTATATTAATAAAAATATACCTTTACATTTTATTTAGTTTGTGTAATAGTTTTATTTGTATTTGTTTAGTTTGAATCAAATTAATTTTGATTTTATCCTTTATAATTTTGTTTTCTTGTCGTCTCTGGAATACTGTATGTTCTACAATTCTGCTAGACTTATATGCACAGCTGCGAGCACGTCAATGTCATTGTAAAATTTGAGGAAATTGTCACAATGTAGATTTTTGCCCTGATTGATTATCCATTAACAATGAAATGTTAATATAAATTTATATTTTGTCGAAGTTTTGTTTTTTTTGAATTATTTTTAATATGGTCTCAATATTCTATTTTAAAAAAGTAAGAATTATTTCCTTAATAGAAACTGAACCCTCTAAAGCTACGGTGGCATCTCGTCTTGGACTTGCAAAAAGTTCCGTAAATTTTATTAACATGTGACAGATTAAGTTATAGGTTATTGCCTTACGACCGTTTGTCCGTTTGTCATTTTGTCAAAGAATGACATTGGCGACCGAAATTTATTGCTCATAGTTGTATCTAAGTAGGAAAGAAAACTGAGAATAAAATCTGAATTTTTATCGCAAATGGGTTGTTCAGAAAGGTATATAATAAGAATTAACAAATATATATGTATGTAGAAACCTATAAGTACTTATTTATTATTATTTAAAAAAGCTTATGTAGATACATCTATCTCTATATTACATTGATAATAGTCATCAGCAGCATGCATAGGTAATAATATTATAAAAATTTGAAATCTACCGATGTAACGTTAACGCTGGCTGGCAACACTGGTTCCCACAGACCTGAAAAGGCATTCAACTAGACCATTGATTCCCAAAGTGGTCCAGGTGGACCCACAGGGGTCCACGGGAAACTCGACGGGGGTCTACGTTGGCGTGACAAAAAAATGGGGGTTCACAATTCGTAAGCGGGGGTCCACGAAAATTTATCTGGTTTCGATAGTGAAGAACTAAAATGTTGGCTTGAGTTCACCTATCAATGTAGGCAGATAATATTTTAAGAAGCTCAGCGACTGTTACTTGTAAAAACTTGCATATTCCATAATCAGTACAACGTGTCGAGACTTGCAGAGCGCTGCCGCCGTCCGCAATGCTTGTTCAGACGTGCAAAGGGACGAAGTATGACTTGTGGTGTGTGTGCTTGCAATCTTGCATGAACTTGTTTGATTCTTCACCAATATAAATACGAATGCCACGGATAAACGTTACTCATTTGTTTCCCGAATTTCGAAAAGAAAAGTAAAGCACAGTGAATCGATGTTAGTGTTTGCCACTGTCGGAAAAGTAAGTACTTACCTGCCTATTTGTTATACATACTTTTATTTTATTTATTATTTATTTATTTATTTTACAATTTATTGTACACGTAAGTAAACAAAAAATGGAGAAATTACAAAAAAATATGTAGGTACAAAAGGTAAGGCTTATTCCTAAAAGAAATCTCTTCCAACCCCCCTGCAATAGGAGATATATTTATGTTGTAATAAGTATATTTGTAATGTTTGCGTGTAGTAGGTATGTATTAAAAATTAAATACTGAACAGAGCCATTATTAGATACTTCCATAAAAGAACAGAAAGCCGAGAAAGGTTGAACTTCTTGTCCCTACTTTATTAGTAATTTTTTTATTACCCGACTGTGTGGTGGTTCACTAATAATTAAATATATTTTCATAAATTGTACGTGTCTTTATATACTACATACTCGTAACGTGCATCAAAGTAATAAATAAATAATTAAAATCGCGAAGTTTTGATATTAAAATACTATTTACAAGTATTTTCTATCGAATTTACAGAAATATATCAAAATATAATTAATGAAAAAATGATTTACATTACATTAAAATCGGTTCAGCCGTTTTCATAAAACTCAATTATTGATCTTAGCGATTTATTGCTTTTAATAATTAGAATCAGTTTGCCGCCGGTACTTTGTTTATTTCATTGCAATAATCAATTAATCCTGTTAAAATAGCCATATCCTGTTAAGTAAGACCACCTTAAGATTACTACAACAAAGTTTTTTTTTTATTTACAGGTAGGTAACTAATACGAAACATGGCTGAATCTAACAAGAAATGTCGACAGTACAGTGTTGATTATTTAAAATTTGGTTTTCTTCCATCAGCGATTGCCCATATGCCTTTTATGCAATAAAGTTTTGAGCAATGACGTGATGAAACCATCGAAGCGCGAAGATCATCTAAGAAGGTGTCACCCTGATAAAATAGGTAAAGATTTGAACTATTTTCAAACATTGAAGGAAAAATATGAAAAGAGACCCACCGTGCACAGTATGTTCGCTTCAACGTCTGAAAGTAACGATGATGGCTTGCGGGCATCTTACAATATCTCATTACGTATAGCGAAATCTGGAAAATCGCACACCATTGGAGAACAGTTAATTTTACCCGCTGTTGAAGAGGTTTTAAAAACTGTTCTGCGCAAATCTCCATTTGACATACTCAAAAGAATTCCTTTGAGTAACAACACTGTACAAAGATGTATTGACGAAATGAGCTCTGATATTGAAAGTTTCTTGTGTAATTATCTGCAAACAACTCATTTTTCTATTCAACTGGACGAGTCGACTTACCTGGTAATGAAGCATTATTATTGGCATATGTTCGATTTGTTATGGACGAAGAAATTCATGAAGAGCTACTATTCGCGAAAACTTTGGAGACGGACACTAAAGGTGAATCAATATTTAATGTCCTGAGTGATTTTTTTAAGGAAAAATCGATTCCATTTACAAACGTTATTTCGGTGGCAACAGATGGAGCTCCTGCCATGGCCGGGCGATGTCGTGGGTTTATAAGCCATCTTAAAAGAATTATACCAGAGGTAACTGCAATTCACTGTGTCATCCACCGACAACACCTAGTAGCGAAAAATTTGAGTGCTAAATTGCACCAATCGCTTCAATTTGTGATTAATGCAGTTAACAAAATAAGAAGCAATGCATTGAATACGCATTTATTTGCACAATTGTGCGATGAAAATGATGAAGACTTCCAACGATTGCTCTTACATACTGAAGTACGCTGGTTGTCGAAAGGTGTATGTTTAACAAGATTTTTCTCACTTTTTGAATCAGTTTTAGAGTTTCTGGAAAGTAAAGATCCAGATTTAAAAGAAAACCTGATCAATTTGAAAGCAGACATCGCGTATTTGAAAGATTTGTTCAAAAAATTTAATGACATTAACTTACAATTACAAGGAGACAGCCTCAATTTAATAAAAACAAAGGGTGTAATTTCAGCTTTTCTTGGAAAATTGAAATTTATGAAGCAAAATAATAGTCGGCGCGAATTTTCCCAGGTTTCAAACTTGTCACAGGTAGAATGCCTTGATGAGGATATTCACACATACGTTCAACATTTAATTGCCCTGCATGATGACTTTAAAATCAGATTTGAAGATATTCTGACGATGGAAATACCACCATGGATCATAAATCCACTTGATGAAACGGAAGTGGAGAATGTGATATTACAAGAGGAGCTACTCGAGCTTAGCACTAATGAGAAACTGAAGGTGAACATTTTGGCTGCAGGCAGAAACACCCGAAAAATATCCTGGACTGTGGGGAATTGCGAGAAAGCTTTTGATAGCGTTTCCCTCGTCATATCTTGTCGAGAAAACTTTTAGTGTCGTTACAAACCTTTTAACAAAAAAAAGGAGCAGATTGAATATCACAGAACGGGGAGATTTGCGGTTATTCCTAACAAAACTGAAGCCAAATATTGATAATTTGCTGTCAATCCATCAAGTACATCCCTCCCACTAAAATTATGACTATTTTGTGATTGTCGTTGTAGAAGTTACGTTACGTTATTAATATTTAATTTTAATTATATTACGACTGTTATCATATTACAATGTATTATGATAACAATAATAATTAATAGTGTAATAATTACATATTTGAATAAATACAACACAAGGAAATATACTATTTTTCTTTTTATTTTTACCACTCCGAATGGGGAGTTTTCTAAATAAAATATGTGAGAATTGTGATTGGTTTCTTGTGCTGTGAGTAGATGTCAAAGGAGTAAAGTTGTATGGAATCACTTTTTTGATTGGCTAACTTTACTTTTTTGACATCCACTCACAGCACAATCAATTAATTAATTAACCAATAACTCAGCCGCAACGCAAATTTCCATAGTTAGATCTAATCTGCACATTTTGTGTCGAGTTTTGGGAATATGGTAGAAATGTAGCTGCAGGGGATCCACCGGAACCAGCAAAACTTTCAAAGTGGTCTATGAGAAAAAAAAGTTTGGGAGCCTCTGAACTAGACCAATACATAAAGCAAATTTAAAAAAGAATATTTAAAATATTCAACCAAAACTCACTGCTGTTGGGGTTTCACATGTAACTAAAGATATGAAAACAGTAGATTTATGTTTAGCTTGCTACATCGTTGTTCATAACAGTATAAGATCAATTGATCATTTATCAAATACTCGAATAAAACCAAATCCAGCATATTACTAAATTTACGTCTACACCGGACAAAACGCTCTGTATTAATTTAAAATGTGATTACATCATCTATGTTAGATCTTATTGAAAATATTGGTGATTCTTGTCATACACAAATCAATTGATGTCTCGATATGTAAATATATGCGTTTATGTGTAAGATATTTTAGTAAAAACAAAAATAAAATTGTCACAAATTATCTAGCTAACTGCTCAAAATTTTATTATTAGATTTTCAAAATAATATATAATTTGCCCATTAAAAACTTAATTGGATTAGGAGCAGATGGTACTAATAATAACTTTAAGTGGACAAAATCATTCATTATTTGTGTTGTTAAAACAACTTATTCCTAATTTGCAACTCATAAAATGTAGGTATAGCTTATTCGTTACACTACCTTCTGAAGCTCTCCCTACTAGTTTAGATTTTTTAGGTAGAGAAACACATAATTGGTTTTCGTGTAGTTTACGCAGGAGAAGCTTATATAAGAAAACATTTAATTTAATTAATTTAGGTATACAAAATAAATTTAACAATATTTTGCAATTATCTACAACTAAATGGCTATCACGTGCAAACGCTGTTCCAAGTAATTTTAAATCAATGCTGGCTAGAGCTTAAAACCCATTTTTCACTCATGGAAAAAGAAAAAATGTGATATTACAAGAACATCGCATAATATGTATAACGACAACCAATTGCATTTAAACTTTTGCTTTATTAGTCCGATTTTAAATAATGTCCGTCGAGTAAATTTGTTATTCCATGTGACAATGCAGATATTTTTATAGTATATACAGAAAGGTACTCATTATTGCTAATCAATCTAGGAATTATTGTTAAGCTGTTTTTTTTAGAAGGCTTAGAAGAAATTAATAACACAAATTCTCAAAAGATTTTGTGTAGTGGTTACTTATTTGACCACTTCCTTAAAGTCGGGTTACTAAATATATGTAAATCAAGAATTATAGGATACTGAACCTAATGATTTTACAAGTAGCTAGGAAGGTCTTGTGGTTCAATAAACGACCACATTCAAGTGCTATATGATAATGAACGCAAAGTGGTTACTTAGATAGCCACAATCCATTCACGTACGATGTTTTTATTATAATTCTGCAAGTTTTAACATGTTTGTCATCGAATGATAGACTTCCCTACTAAAGCAAGGTAAATTCGTTCATTGTGAACAGTATCACTGAATAGTCTTAGTTTCAAAAATTTGTGCATTTGGAAGAAAATATATTAGTGTTAGCAGGCGTACAAATCTTAAAAAGGTAAGTATATTATTATATTTTTTTGTATCGCAAAAATATGTTTTTTTCTGTTGTAATAATACATCATTATATTTGTAGTTATGTATAAAACAACGCATTATTTTTAATATCCACGGTTTGATTTCGGCATAGAAAATATGTCACCATACATACAAAACAAACTTCAAACCTGTATATATAAATTTTATAAATTAGTTTGCCAGATATTAGAAAGTATAGAACATTAATTACTGATCTAATGTAATGACTAATGATACATACGAAATATATTGTTTACATATGCATCTTTTGTGTTCTAAAACAGAATTTTTTTTAGAGATGTATCGTAAATTGCGATCATATATCAATTTAGAAAAGTTAACATCAGACGAAGCTTTCGACTTGATGGATGCTCTTACTAATGATGCAGAAAATTCCGAATATAATGCAGAGGATATTTTCATATCGTCTCTAAATAAGAAACGAGTCGGTAGATCTTTAACGTGTACTACGGCAACAACCTTACCAGATGAAGAAACTTGCCCCGAAACTTGTACTTCTGCAGCAACACCATCAACTTCCACACTAACACCATCAACTTCTATAGCAACACCATCAACAGCTCGCAAGAACAGGAATATGAAACCAATTTATAATACAGAAGATAGTTACAAAGATTTTAATGGTGACGATTCCATACGTTATCCCGATTATCGCGAAATTGAAGAATCAAGCAATGTATGTAACATATTTTCTAATAATTCTGATATAGAGGACATCATCGACAACTAACAACCACAAGAATACGCCATACAATTTTAAAAAAATTCCATGTGCTACTCAAATTTACAATGAATTTGTATATAATGAGAATTATGGACGAACATTTGCTGCCAATTGGCATTGCTAGTCCATTACCAATTTTTGAAAATTTTTTTGACAACAGTATAATGCAACACATTGTAGTACTCGTGCTAAACCAGTACGTTAGTCAATTATATGTAAAGAGTGCAACGTAGCTCTATGTCGTAACTCTTTTGCACCTTCTCATAAACAGTAATAATACTGTGTATTGTTAATACTATATAAATAAATCGTTTTAGTTTTGGGAATAAACTTTTTTGCTATTGTGGTCAATATATTAACCACAACCCTCACACCTTTTGTCACAAACCTAAGTGTTCTGTGGCTAGTAAATTAACCACACCCTCAAGACTTTATCAAAGATATTTTGTTTCTAAATTACCATTTACCACAAAAAATTGCAAAAAAGATTCTAAAATAATTCTGTGCGTTAAAGGGTTAATAGATTATGGTGGAAAAATTTAAGATTGTAAAAATTTAAATTTATCCACCACCATTTTTTCCCAATAATTTGTACATAAATATTCAAACTTTAAACCAAATAGAGGAAGGAAGAAAGGGAAGACAATGAAAGAAATGAGAATGATGGCAAAAGATGGAAAGGAATGGAAGAAATGGCTAGAGGAGGACTGGAACTCCCAATCCGACGCCTGAAAAGGCATAAGGAGTAGGACAAAGAAGTATTTTAAATATTCAGTTTTTCATCTACCTGATGTAGCCATTGTATGACGAAATGACGAAACAATATTGAAAATTCTTTCTTGGAGACTGTGGTTAAGTAAAAACTTAAAAAGGTATATAACCCCTTACCACAATTATTAATCGTATCCTAAATACGTATTTCGACAACTAAGTTGTCATCATCAGTAGGTAAAAACCACTAATTAAAAAGTCGCACATGGGGCACAGTAAAGCTAGATAACCGCTTACGCAACAACTACTTTATACCGCGTCCACGTATAGACTAATTTTACCATGCAAATATAAACTAGGATGGTAAAGTTAGTCTATACGTGGACGCGGTGTAAAGTAGTTGTTGCGTAAGCGGTTATCTAGCTTTACTGTGCCCCATGTGCGACTTTTTAATTAGTGGTTTTTACCTACTGATGATGACAACTTAGTTGTCGAAATACGTATTTAGGATACGATTAATAATTGTGGTAAGGGGTTATATACCTTTTTAAGACACAATATTGATAAAAAAATTTTGAAACTAGAAGTTTAATACTTATTTCTTATCGACTTAATTAATAGCTAAATAAAATTAAAAAAATTGCCTACGAAACACGCTCTGTCACAAATTTATCAAACACTAACAATAAGCTGACAAGGCATCGGTTTTTAAAATGTTATGTGTATTTTTTATATTTCACGGCCTACTAAAGGCGATCGGGCGAATAAGTCAACCAGCCCTCGTAACAAAACATTCTTTCAGTAAATCTAGTTTATGGATTATTTGTTACTCTTCATACTAAATAATAAAGGATATTTAATGTAATATAATTTTATTTATAAATATTATTTAATTAAAAATCAATTAAATGTGCTAACGTTTTTTTTTAAATATATCTTTACACTATCTTACAAAACAACGAAAATAACGTAAACATTATTCGGCGAATCTTTGATAAAAGGAAATTAATTACGAAAGATTAATGTGTCTGTCTTTAATTTGAAAGCGGGCGAATTTGATTTCGTTCTTTTTTTTTTAGGGATGGACGATGATTACTACTGCTACGTACTACTACCGACCTGAACCATTGCCATATACTTTAGCGTAAAATGCGGTAAACACCAAAGGAACTGAAGACCGAGAGATGGTAGATTTATAAGAGATCGGTGGAGCATTTTAAAAGAGAGTTCTGTTCTTGGCGGGGTACGGGGTATTACCGAGCAGCCTGTTGATAACTTGTTCCAGAGACGCGAGGGGCACGGTTCTCTAAACACTATAAAGATGGGCGCGGTCCGTCTATTTCATTTATTATTTTTCGAATAATAAACCTATCGAAAAGGAACTTCCTTTTTTAGACAGGGATGGTTCAAATATTATTATTTTTATTCGATTTTTAATAAATAATTGAATTGAGTTGGCTTTTACTTGATGAAGATCCATAATTTAAAATAGAAATAAAGCTAATGGTTAGTTTGTAACGCGCTCTTTAGCTGTAAGTACCTAATGAAGCCACTGTGCTGGCGAAACAATTGTCATCCGTTTTACGATTACGTATTAAAGAAGTGAAGATTTAACCATTAGTTTGATTATTATCTGGATAAAATAAAACAAATTTTAATAAATTTCATTACTTTATACTTTACACAGCAACGATCGTTTCGCTCCATAGGAACTTCGTCAGACATATATATATATATATATATATATATATATATATATATATGTATATATATATATAGATATATATATATATATATATATATATATGTATATATATATATATATAAAACTAACTTATGGACATATCCTTACATAAATGTACCGTAACAAACACATGTTTTGTTTTTATTACTTAAATGTCTATGAACAAAAACATTCACAAAGATATTGAACTACGGTTTATATACTACTGTTCATATAGTAATAAAACTAAGGGTCTACATTATGTTAAAGCGAGATAAAGTAGCGCTATGAAAAATAAAATATATTACAGTCTGAATATTAAATAAATAAATTAACAATAAAAAGTCAGGATTCTATGAGTTAACATGCGATAGTTGCAAGTTAATTCATAGACTCCTGACTGATCATATATTTACACTTAAACAAATAGTTAACAAAAGATTGCACCAAGGGAAAAAGGCATATTTCGCATTTCTTGATTTAGAAAAAACCTTTGATAGAGTACCAAGGTATGAAATATGGAAAGCTCTTGAAGAAAGGGGAGTCAACAAAAAATAATACGAAATATCCAAAGGTTATACAAGAACAACATAAATTATATAATAAGGCGGAACATGAGATCCGAGGGATTTGTATCTCAAGATGGGTTAAAGCAGGGCGGAGGGTTAAATCCCACACTATAACTTAATTATGTAACGATCTGCAATTTACCATCATAATAAATGTTGCTGTTATATAATTATATATCTTAAGTTATTAAAATATCTATACATTTGCTTATCATGCTGACAGTTCCGTGTTTTGATTCCTGTCTGGCTGTCCGAGTAGGTTTTCGTGGTTCTCCTTCTCGTTTAAGGCGAATGCCGACAGCTTTACATCTTAAGACGCTTCACGGGCGCATACATAATAATAACTCATGTCTTGCGCTTCCCTGTTTTTGTTGTCTTATCTATTTTAGAATACTAAGGCATGATTTATTATTATTCAATTGGAATGTATCTTTGAATAATTTTATCCATAGCAACTACAAATGTATGACATTAATATACTGTCATTTATATTTTATATTCCTTGAAAAAGGCATCATTTGCCGAAACATGTAGGATTGTTTTAAATATATATATTTTGAAGTAAAACCAGACCTTAAATCGCCAACAAATTGAATTTACCATATATCCATATATAACAATTGATAAATTATTGGAGTTTTTCGGCTTTTATATGAAATATTTACAAATATCAAATTAGAATGTATGTAATTGCAGAGTAAGTGGGGATGTAAACATTGCTGTCTACAAATTACAAAGCAAATCATACGAATTTTTTTTATTTGAAAAATATGGTCTAAAAAAATTTCGTATGATTTACTTTGTAATTTGTAGACAGCAATGTTTACATCCCCACTTACTCTGCAATTACATACATTCTAATTTGATATTTGTAAATATTTCATATAAAAGCCGAAAAACTCCAATAATTTATCAATTGTTATATTTAATAAACGGCTAAGAAATTATCTAAACACTTATATATATATAATTGACAATTTTGGTTACACATCTCTCACCAAAAATTTAGAAAACAAGAGAACTATTTTATTCAACTTCAGTTCAGTAAAAAAAAATAATTTTATTTTAAATTTAATCGTAAACAATATTTAAAGTATATAACCTTTCAACACAATTAATACTCGTATCCTAAATACGTATTCAACTAAATTGTCATCCTCAGTAGGTAAAATTAATAACCACAGTGTTGGGCATGGGGCACAGTAAACCTAACACACCAAAGAATCGCGAAACAATTCTAATTTACTACGTTTTTTATTTAATTTCTAGGTTTAATCATTTCATTTTCGCATTTGAAATCATTATCCATTTCACACTAAGAATTGCAACATAGTTGTCGAAATACGTATTTAGGATACGAGTATTAATTGTGGAAAGGGGTTTTATACCTTTTTTTAAGTTTTCAATTAACCACAGTGTCCAAAGATAGACTTTTTGTAAACAATATGTTTTAGATTCGCTGCATTATATCGATATTAATGTATTTTAGACTAGCATGTAAATGGGTAAAGGTGACAATGTGAAGGTCAAAGTTTGTTTTTTCGACTCCAACTCCACTGTTTTGCAATGAGTACCTTGGATAGCTATGGAGTAATAATAGGCGATCGATGCTTTAAACACTGTATTGTATCAAAGGATTCTAGTCGGAACGGATCTGTTTTAGAAACCCTTCAAGGTCTATTACGGACTTAATTATCAGTCTGTCTCAATTCCTGCATTTTCTCTGTTATAATTTCTTTTATTTGTATTTCTTATAATTTTAGACTAGCATGTTAATTGCTAAGTGACAATGTGAAGGGCTGTGGATTTGATGTTTTGGATTTGATCCATATCAATGCCCAATATCTCTAGAATAAATTCATATGATATCCGTTGATATTCCTCAAGCATTGCTAGAACGGAAATATTCTCATCAGTAACAGCAGTTATTGGACGTCCTTCACGAAATTCATCATTAAGAAAAAAAACATCTCTTTCGATTCGTTGTACCAATTATAAATTGTTGCCTTTGCCTTCTTCGCCAAACGCATTTCTAAATCGTTCTTCGCTTTTATTTTTTTTAGAAAAATGGCCATTCTAGACTTTTTCAGTGTTTCCCTCGTAATAATTAAATAATAATTCACTGTTACAACGAATTAATGCCAGGAGCTTAATGCTGAGGTATCTGTAACGGTTGTAGTTTAATAATGACATCGTCGAAATCATGGTCACACGAAGTGGATAAGTGTTTTTGAATATCGACTAGAAAGTGTTTAAAATAAGTAAAAAAAGTAATAATCCTATAAATATTAGATTGAACAATTTATTAAAATAATTTTCAAGATTGTATTTAACTAGAATTTAAATATCCCGCCATAGGTAAAGTTGGTACTTAATAAAAGCAATGTCCCTACGAATTTTAGTAAACCATGTCACTATATTTTTTTTTACAAATTTAGGTTAGTTCTTGGATATATGTTATAATCAATATGCAATAAGTTAACGTGATTATTTTAATGAAATTTTGAAAAAGTTCCTAGTACGGTCCTATACCCAAAAGCTTGTGAAGTTGCCGCCAATATATAAAGGCATGTTCATCGCGCGTATCTCTAAACACAGTTCGTCGTTGCACCTGGTTATGTGTTCGGGAGATGCGACTACATCGGACTAAAGCCGATTCCGAATCCGCCTGTCTGAGTTCAAGACATGCGGTTGACCTGAGTAGATGGCCTATCCGGGTTAAAAATTTAACTCTCGTTCGTTACGAGTGTGTTGTTTCATCTGTCAGTCCTTTACCAAGTGCCTTTAAGTAATAAATTTAATAATACCATTTTCTTAAATCACATATCGATTCTACTACAGCCGAAAAATACAAGTTACCACCGCTACAGATCCCATGCTCTATCGTTATTTTTCTTTTAGTGTTTGTATAATTGTGCGAAAAAATATAAACAAATGTAAACATAATTGCGAATTTTAAATTTACAGTGTGTCCTTAACCCCAGTGATGTTAAGTGCTTTAGTGTTCGTTCCATAAATTTCAAAAAGAAATGTGCATAATTTTACAGGGAAGAAATTACCTAAATATTTGACTTATATTTTCCATTGTTTTAAAGTAATTTGCCGTTTTGAGATGGCGAATAATTTCGTTAAATGGTGGAAAACGAAATTCTTAAATGGTTACAAACAATTTTCAGGTAAGAATATTTTCTTTGTAAAAAATATTACGGAAGTACCAGCAGAATAACCTAACAATTCTGTATGTATTATTATAGGTCAAAGGTAAGACGGGATGAATTCTCGTTTAATTCCAATAGCTACTGTTAATGTAATAAATTACATTTACTTTATTATTACAAGAGATTTACGGCACGATAAAAGAAATATAACCTAATTGGTTGATGTACAGAGATTTATTGCCTATGCAGACACTATTTGCAAATTTTCCCTGGATTTATTAACTCCTCTATTTAATGTATTATTATACCATATTTATTTACTTGCATACAAATACACACACAGAATAACAGTATAAATAGTTTTTCTAGGTTAGTCTAATTGATATTGGCTCTTCTTAAAGAACCACTAGTAAACAGTAACGTAATTTATGGCTCTTGCCTTCTACATATACATAAATATATACCTATATTTTTCTTATTTTACCGCCAACAGTGTTTAGTCTGAAAATAAAGGAATTAAACAAAATTCTGCAGCTTAGAATTTATTAGCCTGACGTATGTTTTTCTTTATTTTATATGGGTCTTCAAAGGTGATGACTATTTTGTATATTTTTTCTGTTTGGAAAATATCCTTTATATTTAAGTTTCAGTCAATAAAAAGTTTATTTCTGTCTTTTTTTTCCTTCTTTATACAGGCGCTGAGTAAAAGGTTATGTTAGCACGCAGCTGCTTTTTTGCTTACTTTAATTCTATATTATACCATAAATATTACACAAATTTATAGACAGATTTGCATATTTATGTTATATATTAGTGGAAAATCAAACATTGAATCGTTTACATACAGTAGCCTATCTACGAGGGCGAATCGCAAAGTTCCGTTTGGTTATTAAAAAAACACCAATATATCAAGAGGTTTTTATTATATACAGCTTAAAACTACTACTGTCAGCTATTTTCCTACATCGTTGCCGCCATTAAGATTGAGATATTTGTCATAGCGATGAACCAGCTGTTTAATGCCCTCTTTATAGAATTCATAAAATTAAGCCATGCTTGTAACACTGTCCTTCAGTCTATCGTTGTCCTTCGTTCTATAAAGTTTGCCTTTCTTATCCCAAAAGGCAGTGACCATGACTTCTCGCAGAAAAAGTTTGACGTCACTTTAAAGGTTCCTTTTCTTTTCGTCTCAACCTTGACGTAGGCTACCCAAGTCTCATCAGCTGTTACGATATGTCCGAGGAAGTCTTCACCTTGAACATTGTAATGTGTCAGAAAAGTTAGTGCCTATCCCATTTTCTTTGTTTTATGGTCTTCGGTAAGATGTTTTGGTACCCATCGTGAAGAAAATTTCTGGTAATCTAAATGTTCAGTTACAACATCGTACAAAACCACACGAAAAATTTGGTACCCATCGTGAAGAAAATTTCTGGTAATCTAAATGTTCAGTTACAACATCGTACAAAACCACACGAAAAATTTGCAAAATTGGCAAAAAAGGTGACTCTTTTGAAGGTTTTCGTCCAGGCAGTGGCGGCTCGTGAGTTATGAAAGAGGGTGGGCACAAAAAAAAATTACCTATTTTTTGTACATAAAATCCATTCTCCTATTTTTCATGTTGGAAAAGACGTCTATGACTTTGTTGTCAAAATCCGGGATAAACTAGATAAACTTCTTTTCTATTGATAGGACCGCCAATGCGTTCAGTCGATCTTCTGACATTGTCCTTCTCAGAAAAGTTTAAATGCGTGTGAGGGTGGAAAAACATCGTTCACATTCTGCTATCGACATGGGCATTGTACAAATAATATCCAACATTTTGTATGTTTCCGTCAAAACCTTTTTTTTAGGTTGTTGTCTGTTATGAACAATAAAAGTGCCAAAACACCACCTACGTTAGACATGTCATCGCGCTCATAAATTACTGAAAGCTCACTTTTCAATTTTACAATGTTCAACATAGGATAAGATTTTACAGTTTCATCAAATTTTTTTGTGGAAATGAATGACTGTTAAGTTTTAAAATTTTGAGAATCAAATAATTTTGCTGCACTCAAGTGATCTCTAAAATCAAATCGGTCGCTAATTTAGCTTAAGATAGTGTCACATACTTCCTTTGCAATAACAGCTCTGTTATCTCCAGCTGTCGTTTTTTGTCTTTTCCTTGCAGGTTCTTCATTATTGCG
The DNA here is from genome assembly GCA_935421215.2 of Melolontha melolontha. Classification (NCBI taxonomy): domain Eukaryota; kingdom Metazoa; phylum Arthropoda; class Insecta; order Coleoptera; family Scarabaeidae; genus Melolontha; species Melolontha melolontha. Next base: position 8,619,196 of record OW285244.1, on the reverse strand, counting down.
TTCTTGATTATTTTCAGTAGAATTTCTTAAATTTCAAATGTGAATAATTTGCTGTTGGAATTGTTCAATTGCCTTTTGCAGTTGAGCACTGTCAATCCCGTGCATTTGAGTCTGATTAAATAATATTTCAACATGTGTCATGATGAAATGAAATATTTTCAACCAGTTGAGAAATTCCGGGCAATTCAAATGTTTCAATATACCACTTGCTTCACTAATAGTAACTGAATCCATCCCATCTTCGTCAATAATTTTGTCTAAACATTCTTTGAAAGAATCGTGGTGTTCAAATAATGCGTTGACAGTTCGACTTTTGAAAATCCAGCGTGTAGGAGCCGGGCGTGGTAATCTACGTTTGACTATTTCATCAAGAATTACCGTTCGTTTTGGCGATCGAGAAAAAAAACTTGAAAATGACTGTAAATTTGCAAAGAAAATTTTTAAATTTTTATTGCACTGTGCCGCTCGTTCAATAATTAAATTAAATTGATGCGCGTAACAGTAAATACAATGTGCATGTGGAAATGTTTTTTTGATTATAGCTTGGACACCATTTGTCTTACCACTTATCACGGACGGCCCATCGTAACTTTAAGCGATTAGTTTATTGTTATCAGACCCAGAAGGAGAATTTAAAATAGTTTGCAATTCATTCAGCAATGTTTTTGCTAATACATCAGCATTATGTCCACCCGGCTTAAAAAAAAAGACCAAAAGCGTTCAAATATTTGTCCATTAAACACGTATCGAATAATAACAACCATTTGCTGATTATTAGAGGTGTCTGGAGTTTCATCGGCTTCCAAAGCAATGACATTTGCAGATTTAATTTCTTTTAATATTTCCTGCTTGTAAATTTGCCACATTGCATCTAGCAATTTGTTCTGTATAGTTTTTGAGACGCCTTTAAACACTTGTGAACCTTTCATATGTATTGTAAGCACAGCGTCTAATTTAGCTGCAAAGTTGATTAAGCCTACATAAATATCTGGATTTTCCGACGTCAATGTCTCATCATGGCCTCGTAACGCCAATTCAAAAGCTCCGCAAAATTTTATACACATAATTAACCGGCGCAAAATATGACGATTCTTTTCCACATCTTCGATGTACTTAATTTTATGTCGCAAAAAAGCACTGTCTTAACTGTTCACGTATGTCCACTTTGCCTAGAACGCTAAAATCCACGCATGCATTTATGTAAGAAACGGAATTTTCGTGTTTCTTTGCCCTTTCTGCGATATGCTTTAAATCATTCAACCCTTGTTTATTCCACGCACTAACCTCTTTCTTAAAAATTAAGCAGATAAAACAAAATAGTGTATTTGTTAGTGAACATCTGCAAATCCACTCATATTTTTCACATATATTTTTATTGTAAGTTCGAGTTTTACTTGTTGAAGTGTAGTTTATTTGAAGTTTAGGGATAGGTCTTCCTTTCTTCTTAATTAAAAGTTTCTCCTCAAATGATAGCGGGTTTTTTAAAAGATTTTGCACACTATTAACTTCCATCATTAATAATAAACACGTGCAGTAAGCGCCGAAGACAATACTATCACAATAAACGCAAGACGTTAACTGGAGTCGAGCGAGTCTGTGCCCCAAAACGACGTATAAAACATATGGCGAAGATAAGCGGGACCAGCCGATCCATATCCAGAATAGGTACATCTGAAATCGTGCCGGAACATAGTTTTGAGCGTTTATGCGGTAGTGTCTGTCGTGCGGAAGAAAACTTTGATACCATCATCATAAAAATTCGTAAAAATAATAAAATACAATAATGCACTGAATTACATGCGAATTTCTTTCTGTGTTTATCATTGTGGTTGGGTGGGCACGTGCCTTTGTGCCCTTTAGTACCAGCCGCCACTGCGTCCAGTAATTCTAAAACGATGCAGAATATATTTGGCTTGGGAGTACGTTTAACTTATCCATTTTGTCGGTGAATTTTCGTAAAAAATGGTTGTATAAAGATGAATCGCTAGTTTCTCTGCAACCTCTTTAAGATGATGTATACCGTATATCATTCTGAACCTATTTAGAACTCATCGTTTGCAAGTAATAAACTTGTGGTCATTATAATGTTTGAACAGCTTTTTCTTTTAAAATATTAGCTGCCAATTTCGCTGCAGCAGAAACGATTTGTATAATTCATTTCTGGAAATTCTGGTTTTCGGATAATTTTTCTACGCTTTGGTACTAAGATACAGCTTGCAACGTAACTGAGAATACAAAAAGCGCAGTAGTATATTAGCAATTAATAAAAGGAAGAAGTACAAACTTTTCTATTTTTGCCTTATTCTTTTCAATATCGAAAACTGTGTCGACGCCATATTTTGTTACCAGCACTTTTTCACTTGCACCACTATTTTAGTTTCAGTTATATTTCATGTTTTTCAGCGATTGTTAATGTTTTATGCTGCATTTTCGGAGTTATGTTGATTCAAATTAACTCAGAGATTTCCCTTTTTACGTTCCACGCCTTGTCGGGACTTCCTAAGATGAGAAATACGCAACGAAAACACGATGTACGATCCTGAGTAAGGAATCCCTAGTCGATCTAGATTACATGATTATAATGCAAAATACAATTTTTTTAAATTTAGTCCGAATAACAAGGGCATCCGGATTAGGGAGTGTTCGGATTGGTGGAACCTTACTGTATTACTGTAATTTGTTCCAATAAATATTACGTTTAAAATGAGAAATTATAAGATAAACAGGATAAAATCACTCACGGTGTAATCCATAATTTGGTAGAGGAATATCTAAAAACTTTTGTAAGGCAAATTACTACTTAGTACTACTTTTGTGTTAGAATTTTTTTTATTTTGTCTAAATTATGCCTATTTACTATATTTATTTATGTTAATAAAGGTTTATGCCCCCGTGTTTGAATACACCTGTGTTTTACGAAAATACTATGTAGGCGAATATTTTGTGTCCGACTGTATATACGATCACGTATAGAAATAAATTTATCTTTGCGTTATAAAAGAGACTTCATTCATACATAGGCGTCGAGATTGCATATATTATAATCAAACTGGGTTACAGTAGCACTTAACGACACGAACAATATGTTATTGAATAATATTTATTGTTTTGTTTGCAATTTTGTTTTGTTAAAGTAGTAATACAATAACTTTCCCTCTTCTAGAATTGTATCTTTTGTAGATATTTTTCCTCCCATGATTATGCTCGTAATGCTCGTTTTAATTATCCGTTTCGTAGAAGGCAGTTGTCGGTATCCTTATATTGTAGTAGTAACGACCAAGATTAAGTTAATATGCTTTTAAATGTTTTGAAACTTAAGAAATCTCAGCATTTTATGGCGGTTCTATCATTTGTAAACATTTCCTTTACGCGCGTAATCGTGTTGATAAGTAACTTCAAAAACAAATTTTTTAAAACGGCGATACTTGGCTAATTTTCTAAACGAAGTATTGTATAAAATAGAGACTCCTATTTTCAAATAATACATACATACAATAGATTTGTTCGCAATTCTGTACAGTTCTAGAACTAGTGCGCAATCATCGTACTCGCTGTTTGGTGTTTTGCTTACATACGAGGGGTGTTCTTTTTCCGCTGAGCCTATCTAGTAGGCGATGATATTTTGCAACAAATTTTGTTTGACAATTTCAATCTAGTTATTTACAAGTTTAATTGTCAAATATATAAGTCATGGAACTGAACAAAGAGTATTATCGAGCTGTGATTTTTACAATTTTAAGCGTGCCTTAAACTGTAGAGAATGTTTTGAGAAAATCAATCGAGTGTTTGGTAACAAGTTGTGTTCCTTCGCCACTGTAAAGCGGTGGTACAATAAATTTCAACGCTGTCAACTTTCCTTAAATGACAGTTTTCGAGCTCCTAAGCCAAAAATAGCAGTTACAGAAAAAAATATTGGTCTTAATTCGGAATATGATTGAAGAGGACCGGAAATTGGCGTGAAAGCAATGAAGATTATTTTACACAAACATTTGAAGGTGCGTAAGCTTTGGGTGGATTCCCCACAACTTGACTTCAATTCAAAATGAAGACCGTGTGGGATGGTGCAGATCTACACTACATCGCTTTGACCGTGGATCCTCATTTGATGTATAACATCATCACAGGGGATTCCTGCTATGATCCCGAAAAAAGCAACAATCGTCAGTTTGGGTCTTAGAGAATGAGTCGGCTCCAAACAAAAGTTGTTCGTGAAAAAAACCGAAACAAGAAGATGGTCCCTACGTTTTTTGGAGTTCTCAATATATAGCCAGCTCGTTCGTTTGATTTTAGCCCTTTAGATTTTTTTCTTTGGAGATACGTAAAAAAAAAGTTCACAAGATTTAAAAATCCGAATTACCAGAACGCTACAAGAAATTCCCCGTGAATTTTAAGAGAATTCTCTTCGGGGTTTTGTAAATCGATTGGTTTATTATCAAATTACAAAAGAAAGACAATTTGAACACTTAATGATACCATTTTGACAAATAACTTTATTAAAAAAACATTTATTAAATACTTGAACGGGCGTTTTCTTGAAAAAATGTTATTAAAATAATTAAAATTAGAAAAAATACTGCAAAAGAAAAAAATGCTCTATCGAATGGTAACGTAAAATTTACGTTTGGATTAAAAGAAAATCCGGAAAGGTATAACTCAAAAACAATTGAAGAAAAAAAAATTCAAGTACATTCACAAATGTAGATAAAATTCATAAAAAAACTTTTGTAATGAACATTAATTCCTAAAATGAATATTGACGATAATAAATCGTCACCTCTTTTAACTAATTCTGTATGTTTGTTTTTATATACATCGGCATATTTAAAAAATCACATAAAAACACCTACAAATAGAAATATTTTTCACTCCTAATTATTCACATATATTTAATGTTTTTATACTTCTTTTTTAAACTGGGAGGAGTAAATGAGAATAAGCACTACACTGTAAAAATTAAAAGTTCACATTCAAGCACATGGATATTTTTTAAACTTTTATTATATATTTTATTATATTATATATTATACAGTATTTACAATATTTATTTATTCATTTAACCCAAAGGCTACATTTAATATTGTAGCGCTACCCCCTCAATTAATTAAAACTACCGCTCAAAGGTTTTTAGGCACCCTCATAAAATCATAGTATTATAAATAATTAAAAATACAAACAAAAATGTGAATATATACCGCTTGATTCTGAGTAAACGCAGCGGCCTGAATGTACGAATATTTCTTCCGCTCCGAATAAAAATCCTCTGAACGCGTTAAGCCAATCACAAAACAGTCTGTTGCTAAACCCCTCCTCGCGCCAACTTAATTGGCGCTTGCTATATGTATGACATCGATGTTAAGCCAATCACAAAACAGTCTGTTGCTAAACCCCCTCCTCGCGCCAACTTAATTGGAGCTTGCTATATGTTTGACATCGATGTTGACGCGCCTACAGCATTCAGGGGAATTGTATTCGACGCGGGAGAAATATTCATACATTCGGATCGTTGCGTTTACTCAGAATTAGGCGGTATACCGATAGGTCCAACTCGCAACGGGCCATAGGCAACAATATACGTATGGAACGTAATGCGATGTGGCAACGTGTGTACGATGCCTATATTGAGTGACTTTCTTAAAATTTAAATTTATTTTGCAGAATTATTAATTTTTTTACTTTTATCTTTTAGAAAACGTTATTGTTTTTTTATTACTTAAAATTACTTTATATGAAAAATAGTATACCATAAAAGTGTTAAGAAAGACAGTATACATTGAAACGAATATTCATTCAATTGTATTGTCATGAAATTGAATTTGTCAATCGTTGTTAAATTTGTTAGAATGAATAGATATTTATATTTATCGGAAAATACTAATACTTAAAGCAAACAAATAAGGTGTTGTGTTTTGTTATAGGAATGTATAATATCCATTTCTTCCTGCATATTGATTATGCAGCTGATGCTTTCGTATTTAACAAAATTTAACAACGATATTGACAAATTCAATTTCATGACAATACAATTGAATGAATATTCGTTTCAATGTATACTGTCTTTGTCTACACTTTTATGGTAATACTATTTTTCATATAAAGTAATTTTAAGTAATAAAAAAACAATAACGTTTTCTAAAAGATAAAAGTAAAAAAATCAATAATTCTGCAAAATAAATTTAAATTTTAAGAAAGTCACTCAATATAGGCATCGTACACACGTTGGCACATCGCATTACGTTCCATACGTATATTGTTGCCTATGGCCCGTTGCGAGTTGGACCTATCGGTATATTGATACACTTACAAAAAGCAAAAAATATTTACGATTTTTAAATTTTTGTTCATCAATAGGGCCGCCTCTCTTTTTATAACAGCGGCGCATAATCTGGCTATTAGTTTAGCCAATGTTTCCGGTGCTATTTGTATCCATGCTTCTTGTAGCTTACTCCACATATCAGCCGTAGATGTTGGTGCTGATTTCCGCAGTAGCTCGATTGGATTTAAATCGGATCACTGGGAAGGCCATTCCATAATTTTTATTCTTCCATGTTCTACCAGTTGCTTCAAATATTTTCGAACAATTTCGGAAGAATGTTTCGGGTCATTATTTTGTTGGAATACAAAATTTTGACTCAATTCTGATTACACAAAGTATTGTGTTGACTTCTAAAGTATGCTTATATTGCTCCTTTCTACAAATTTCATGGATTTAAACATTATCACAAACGAGTGTACCGCCAAAACTTCCCGGACCACCGCCGTGTATAGCGGTAGGCATAACACATTCTTCTGTTGCGGGGTCACCTACAGGTTTTCTCACGAAAACACGTCTTCGTGAACCGAAAATCTCGAATTTAGACTCATCAGTCCACACCACTTTATTCCAGTCTTCTACTGTGTAGTGTTGATGTTTACGAGCTCAATTTAATAGCTTTCTTTTGTCTTGTAAATGTAGCAGCGGCTTGTTCATTGCTATTCGTCCATGATTACCAGCTTTCTGTAAACGGCATTTTACAGCAGAAACGCTTACTGGATTTTTACGAGTCTACCACGGTAGATGTTGTCGCTGTTGGTCTCCCATTTCTTTTTTATTGAGAAAACTGCTACTTTCACGATATTTTTTTTATATTGTCATCCACGATAGAAGGATTTAAATTGAATTGTTTGGCAATTGCACGAGTATTTTTGCCAGCATTATGATGTGCATGTGTTTCAACGTTTAATTCTTTCGTTTTAGGCATTTCTGACTATTATACTCCACTATCTCACAAATCGCAACGTTGTTAGTATGAATACGGAAACGAACTAAGTAAAAATTACCATAATTTATTTATTCTAGCACTTGTTTCTAACATCGTTAAATGATCATTACTAGAGTGGGGCACTTTTGTCTGCACGCCAGGACAGTACTAAGTTTTATATATGTATATATTACTCATTAGAGTTTAACGTAAGTATATATCGGGCAAGAGTAATGTTAGTTTATTTATTTAATTATAAAATATCATATACCGGGTGTCCTTGAAATAAAAAGACAACGTATGGAAAATGGAAAGATGTAATTATATAGAATATAAATCCAAAATATTTTCCCCAAAACTCCCTTTTATGAGCGAGAAAAAAATGACAATGATATTTAAAAAATTTTTGTCACGCCACTGTGTGATCGACTATGTTATAAAAGACGATATCTTAAAGTTTACCGACAATAACAAAAAGAATAGTTTTGTTATTGCCCATCCGATTCAGCTGTTACGTTCGTAAATATACGCTATAGTGTGTGTGTGTGTGTGTGTGGAGGGGGGGGGGTAAATAAATAAAATTTATACACATTCTGAATATTTTGAATTTATAGGCGTCACGTAATACAATTTTCAGGGTGTTTCTAATTTCGGGGTTCGCTTCGTAATTATTTTAGATTTATATTCGATATAATTACATCTTTTCATTTATCATACGTTGTCCCTTTATTTCAAAAATAGCCTGTATAACCCACTTGCCTTCTTTACGTAGCACAATTTGGATAAGATTGCTGAAATAACGGTTTATCGTAAACTTTATATATAAATCCGGAAATTTACCGATATACTTTTTTACGTTATCAAACGATATTCGCTTTTTGGCGCTTCTGTACGACCGACATACTATGACTTACATTTAGAAGGCGTAAAAGGTAACGGTGAAACGTTCGACCATCTCCGTATCTCTCGATCTTTTTGCGTTGCGCGCAGCGATACGTACTGAATCAGTCCTGATATGCAGACACGCTGGCCCACTCTAATCATTACTTACATTCCAGGAATTTCTAAACCCGGAAATTCTACCTATCCTTTCACGAAGGAAAAAGAATTGTCTGATTATTTATTGCGGTAAATAGGGCGGATAAATTGCGGGAATTTTAATCATTATTTCATTTGTTTTCAAGTACGTTTGTGAGACCTATTTAGTAATAATAAAATGTACCTCTTCAATATAATATAAATAGCGCGAAAAAACATATGTGCCCAAACACTTTTGAACGGTAGTGTATAGTGCATTCAGAATTATAAGAAACTAACTTTTAATGTGTTTACACACCCTGTGGCTATAATTAGACGGGCGTAATTTGTAGTCAATACGGCCAATGGATTGATATACTGCAGGTAGGTGTATTCTATTCAATAATAATGTGAGAATTACCACCACAGGGAGTGCAACAACAGTTGTAAAGACATTAAAAGTTACTTTCTTATTATTCTGAATGCACTATACACATTTCGGCAGGATAACATATCTGTGAAGCAACCAATTAATTACATTGTGTAATTAATTTGAAATGCTCCTCTTAGTCTAAAACAGACGACTATAGACTATTGTTTCAAAGGTATTTTTTTGGAGACTGTGGTTAAATACTACTGATGATGACAACTTAGTTCAAATAAATAAAACACACATAAGATGTTTTAGATTTACACTTTATTAATAAAATAATGACAGCTGTTTCGCTAACACAGTAGCTTCTTCAAATTCAACTTAAGACTAAAGATACATACAATATACAGCGTTAAATCAGGTAGTTGACCCAAGTTAAAATTCTAGGAACTATTACATTTATATTTTGCTTTTTGAAAACTATACCATGTCCTACTTGTGTGAGGTTTAAGTTTAATAATATAACATAAGCAACTAAGAAATAATATTTCAATGGGTGAACAGATTTAACAGTGGGGATGAATTCAAGTCTAATTTATCGTTTAGTAACATTTCTGAGTTTTTGAGTTTATTAATTTCTAAAGACTCTAAACAATTTAGTTTTCTACCTTTATTTTCTACATGTATGATATCTAATTGTAAATTAAATTCGTGTTCATTCTCTATTAAATGATTAGAGTAGGTTGAGTCAGTTTTCTTATTGATATAAGAATGATAGTGGTCTTGGATTCGTTTTTTAAACGTTCTACCTGTCTGTCCAATATATGTACCAAAACATATACATATTGGACAGAATTTGAAGAAGCTACTGTGTTAGCGAAACAGCTGTCGTTATTTTATTAATAAAGTGTAAATCTAAAACATCTTATGTGTGTTTTATTTATTTGTGATATGGATTTACATCAAGCAAAGGTCGAAACAATGAAAGAATTGACAACTTAGTTGTCGAAATACGTATTTAGGATACGATTATTAATTGTGGTAAGGGGTTTTATACCTTTTTTGAGTTATTATTTTAAAACTATATCATTTCGTAAGTACAACTACAGTTCATAAAGTATTTCTTTGCAGTCACATGACCAAATTTAAGGCATAAGAATACTTTAAAATGACTAACGTGTGTAATATACAGCGCCTATTTATGTGTATTAGAAAGAGGTTAAGTACAATTTGCGATTCGCACTTTGGGCAGTACGAACTGCAAAGAAATATGTACTTTATCAACTGTAGTTATGTTATGAATCTATAGTATTATTCCTTTTTAATATATGTATATGTATGGGCAATTTTTTTCCAGTATTTTAAATCATTTAATATTTAAATACTATTCACACTCACTGTATTTATTTAAATAAATATCAAGTTCGGTGTTTTAAACTTTTGAAGAGCACTGTATACAAAATGACATCGAAATACTTTCACTAACTGTTCTTTTACAATGTGCGCATTGTTTAAGAAAAAGAGCAACTCCGCATTATTTATCACATTTATCACAAATTATGTTAGAAACTAGAAAAATTATTGTGAAAGGACGTCTCTCTTAGCAAGAAACAAACGATGTCTTTGTGCGGTGCATAGCAAATGAAAAAAAGTCGAGAGTCTGGAATAATTCTAGACATCCTCCTCCTATACCTTGAATATAACAAAATGTGTTACTGAAGTTTTTGTGGCCGGTTAAAAAAAAGTACAAAGGCGGCGGCGCTGCGGCAAGCGAGACAGAATATCGTGAAGAGTATTCTTAGAAATTGAGGTGCGTGTTGTTTCGACTGAGAGGCTGTGACCTAAGAGATGTGTAAAGCCGACAAGCTGTTTCTACAATCGCAAACTAGTAAAGATTTCGGGTCATTTATTCTTCTTAAAGTCCGCGTCACATGTGCTACGCCTTTATACATATCTACGTTTGCAATTAAGGTCCTCAAATATCTTCAACATTCCTTGCCTTATTATTAAAGAAAATTTAAAGTTTATTATGTATGTGTGCTATACTACAAATATAAAACTTAATTATCAATACATTGGCGCAATAAATTAGCCTGTTATGTTTTAAATTTGTAGACTTATGACAAGTGAAAATTAAACTTTTTTATATAGTTCGTTTCAACTGATTTTAATTTGACTAAATAGCAGGTATGTACTTTTATAGCACCCCCTGCGGCGAGGGCTTAATAAAACGTAAACATATCTAAGATGTGAGCTGTTCCTTACTTTAATAGCCAGAATGGTGTTAAATAGATTGTGCCCAAGTAAGCGAAATTAAATTGCTTATTTATATTTCTGGGAATTAAATTTAATAGTAATCGTATAACTAAAATGGCATTACAGGCTTAACATCTTTTACATTTAAGTAATAGAGTTTACATAAGTTTTCGTTAGTAGCAAAATATAAATTGTAAAGTGAGAAAGCATATATTTTATTAGGAGAAAATGTGGATATTTTGAGATGAAGATAGGGAGGGAAGGTGACCAATATGAGATAAATAACGATAAGAGATTCGGTGACGGACAATATAAATAGTGGCGCTAAAAAGATTCATTTGGTAGTTCAAGGCAAGCAAATATGTTCTGTTAAATGTGTATTATAAATAATCAGAGAGCGGACTTGAGCGATTGATGATTCATAGCCCATAGGCGTCTGCCTTGTATTCACAATAGGTTTGTTTCTGTAAGCGATCTGCATCAAACAATTTGATGCGTGTGGTCACCTGCATAAGTGGCACATACCTGCATGTGCAGTTAATATGTATCTCTCAATGCGCAACATAGCGAGTGTAATAAACGGTTTGGTAACCGGCAGCAACTACTGCTGAAATAAAAGTAATGCTGACAAGCGAATTGCGTATAGAATTTTGAATAAAAATAATTTACAAAGAACAAAACTCAAAACTATGTATATTCTGTGAAACATTGAAAGTGTAGAACATTACTATGAACTACTAAAAATTTGTTCAAGGTGTTCCTGTGTTAAATTAATTCTTTTAGATGTTAAAACGTCTTTAAAAATAGAAAATGTCCGTTCCACATCACAACTGGTGATGGGTGCGTGATTCAAATGTTGCAAAAGTGCCACCTTACTTCGAATGTATAGATTTTTTAATCGGTTCACAATATATTCAAATCTGGATTTCTGCTAAATATAACATCAACTTTTTGTCTCAACTTTAAGAAATATCTTTTAAATGATGAAACTAACTTATCAACTTTTGGAAAATGACCCCTGATGTATTCACATACTCTGTGTAGTGCATCTGCTGCACAGGTAACGTGTAGCATATTGGGATAAGATTGCTTTAATAACTTCCCTGTTTTTAACATATAAGCTGCCGCATCAGTCAAAAATAACAGCATCTTGTCTTTATAGTTGTTATCCGATGAAAGAATATTATGAATACATTGATTAATTACATCCGCAACTGTTTCACCATTTACGACTGGCAATATTTTAGTTGCAGTTAAGTATGGTTGGTATGAAGTTGTCAGATGAAGAATACCAACAACTACATTTAACACATATCGTCCCATTACATCCGTTGTCTCGTCTGCACTTACCCAAAGATAATGACCAGATAGGTTTGGTTCGATTTTTTTCTATGGTTCTCAAATAACATTTTGGTAAGTGGTATTTACGTAAAGTAGATTCATCTGGTATATGACGATCAGTATATTTTGCAAGAAACCTCTCGAGGATTGGTTTGTTAAGCTTTTTGAATGGGATATTGGCCGCCATGAAAGCTTCACACAGTTCTTCGTTAAAAGTGTCAGGTGCAGATGGTCATATGTTATCTTGATGAGTTTTCGAAGAAACATGTCTCTGCACATTACTTCTAATCCATCCTACATGGTTGCCCTACGATAATTCTCCATAGTTAATGAAAATAAAGAGAAATAGTAAGAACAGAAAGAAATCGACTAAAAAAAGAAACGAAAACTACTCCAAAAATAAGGTAGTAAATTAAACTTAATATTTATAAAAAGTTATAGGATAAATATACAATATAACAATATAAACCGGATTTTTTAAAATACTAAACGTTGTAACCAAATAACCCTGAAAGAAACGAAACCAGAAACAATCCCATATAGAAGAGAATAGAAAATATACAGCATGTAAACACGAGAATATACTTTGGAAATTAGCGGTTATAATTTTTAAGCGATTATTTCAACGAAGTCTAACGAAATAATATATATGTAAATGTATATTCCGTCTTACACGCCACTGTTAAATTGAATTTATGAAAGAATACACACAATGCACTATTCATAACGACGGAAATAACATCTGCTCGACGAATGCAATCGAGCAAGCAAATAGTGGGGCTGTGATAACATGCATACTATATCTGATACCGCTAGACCGTTTTATCGGGGCAATTGGTCATTCAAACGCTTCAGTCCGCTCTCTGCTTATGTCACTCATTTTTTAATATACATACTATATTATTATTATAACAAATTGTGATGACTCATCCAACGACGCGTCACGCGTCATACCTCTGGAATTTTCTCGAGCGTTCTGCATGCATCGAGAAAATATAAGCCACGATATAAAAGCCGTCGAAGAAGGGATTGGACCATTCCATACCGAATCATCGCGGATTAAAGTTACATAAATATAAATACATAAATGTGCTTATTGTTAGTAGTTAAGTTTTATATTGTTATACGTTTTATTCTTAATATAGTGTGTGTCTAAAGTTATCGATAGTTTTATTTAAGAACCCGAAAAGACAAACTTTACAAAATATTTATTAAACTAAATAAAAATAAAAAAGTGTGCCATCCAAACATATTCACCTTGCCAAAAATGTTGAATTAAAACATTCTCTTTTACATTTCCGTAAGATTTATGAATAGATCAAATGCGATCAATGAATACTTAATGGGAGACCGCATTAAGTATTTAATTTATAAATTAAAAATAATTACAAACAAAAAATTATAAATACTTATACACATACACATGTCAGAGGCTCAATGGAAATATGAAATTCAATCGTAGTCACTTCATTCTATTTTGATATTAAGAATTCCACGGTGGTCCGACATCGTTTCCCTAAAGAATTATACACAGGACCTAATAAATTCAAGAGAGATGCTAATAACCTACGTGACGTATAATTTAAATTGTACATGATCTTGGAATACGCTTTACAAAGTGCCTGGCGCCATGCGTTTGTCGTCAATTGCATTTGTATTTTTAATACATTTCGACTTTGCTTACTGTTACCGCGCCGACTACATTCAATAAATCGAAATAGGAACTCTTCTTTCGTTTGTTGTTTAGGCCGTTTGTTCACTAGAAAGCATTCGTAAATATACATGTTCTAAATAATTTGTTTTGGTCTCAAAATAAATAAAACACAGAGATACGTATATATGCAATTACCCGAAGCTCTTTGAAGTATGTACGTACCGTGAATCTATAAATACTCACTACTCATTCGAAATATTTCTCTATTTGAATTGAAAAGTTGAAAATATCTTGCCGAAATTATGTTTGAATTCCTATGTTTTCACTATAAATATATAGTTGACGTGATTGTAAAGTAATTATGTGAAATAAATCGAAAGTATTTAGGAGAATGTACTAGAATTTTGTAGAAAGAACAGAAACTTCATGCACAACATCCGATCCCACACGTCTCCAAATAAAGTTCTAGAAATAAGTCTACGTGACCAAGAGTTCCGAAATGGTACATTATGGCATTTAAAATTAAATGGAATATCATCGAAAAAAACTTAGGTATTCCAGTTTTGTGTGTTTTGAAAACTCACGATTTTCCTTTATTTTTCTTTACTGCAATAGTAAAATATAGTATATATATACATTAAAATACTCGTAATTGAAAGTTGAACTATTAAAATTTTGTTCTGGTAAATTCTAATTTACGAAAGTTAGATTGTATTTATTAAATTCCATTAAACTAAAAGAAGAGGAATATTATAACAACGTAGTACTAAAATATATCGTTACAATGAAAACTAAATCAAAATTTAGAAAAAGGCAAATTTTATACGAAATATACGAATCGAACTGGTCCACCGAAAAATCTCCTACACTACCGTTCATAATTATTTGTTCACAGACAATGCCTTCAATTCAATTTTCGTTTACAGTAGCCTATGACTTCAATATAAATTTGGGAACATTGTGAAACAGTAAGGTTTTTCGAAAGTAAAATTTTGCTAACATATTACAATTCAGTTGTTACAACTTAATCTTATTTCTCGTGAAACGTTTCAAATAAAGTATATTTATTTACAGAAATGCGTTTACTGTAAACATACTACGTTAAAGAAGATGCTCGAAATGTTGCTGTCTTGTCACGATGCACACACGAACTCTGCGTTTCATGTTTTCAAATGCGTTTTACAAATGAGGGATTATATTATCCCAAACTTTTCTAATACTATTGCAAAGTTCTTCAATTGTATGTTGTGGCGTTCTAAAAATCGTGTTTTTCATATGCGGAAAAATGAAGTAATCCAGAATCGTGAGATCTGGAGACCTTGGACGAAAATTCACTATTCGATTAGCAAAGAACTCTTCCAAACGGGCACGTGTTTGATGAGCCACATGGAGCATTGTCTTGTTGGAAAAAACCTTTCTGTAATTTCATCGTCACGCAACTGATTAATAAAGGGTTCTAATAAGTCATTTGGGTATCTTTCAGCATTTATTGTTCCATTAAAAATATTGGTAAAATAATATTGGTCTCTTTGACACCACTGGCCAAACATCAATTTTATGCGTATTGTGTTTTCATAAATTCATGAAGATTTTCTGCCGACCATAATCCCATATTTTGTTTGTTTAAATATCCCGAAAGATGAAACCAGGCCTCATCACTAAAGAAACATTTATTAAGAACATCATCATTATTCAAGTTATTCAAGGACCATCGGCAGTACTCGGTTCTTCTATCGTAATCAACGGGACCGAGTTTATGAAAAGCTTGAATTTTTTATGGATATAATTTAAAATCTTTTTTAAGAATAGTGTGGCATGTTCCAACTGATAACAAAACTTCTTGCGACAGTTTCGCAATGGATTTCTTTGGTGAGTTTTTCATTCGATGTCGAACACCTTCGATGCAATTAGCAGTTCTTTTTTTAGGTGCTCCACTCCCAGATTTTCGAAATACTGTCCCCGTTTCATAAAATCTGTCAATACAACCATGAATTTGCCTAGCCAGTTGTTCTACGTGATTGCAAGATTAGGGAACTCTTGTCGATAGCTCGTTGATCATTGATGCTTAACCGGCAACGTTCGGAGTCTGAATTTGGTGACTGGAAGTGGCCAATGTACTTAATTTTCAATTTTTCTATACTTCCTCCCTCGATTTGAAGAAGATGTTGGATTTTCTTTTTATATTAAGTTCTAGGTCTTCTTCAAACAAATGCTCTCTGTTTGAAATTAATTATTGTTTCATTTATAGAAAATTATTCCAACAGTTTTTAACCATGGTTGCATATTTTGCAGCGAATTCTATGTTTCACCTCATTTGTTTAACTAATGTATGGTTATTGTTTTAGACTACGAATGTCGCAATAATCTTCGAACACATTCTGAATAGAATCTTCTTAGATTCTTTTGCAATGTTTTCAGCTATAATCTACAGTACTTACTTTTAAACACATTTCTATTTTTCTAATGGTATATCACTGACGTTTTAAAGAAAATGGGATTCCATGTAAATTAAAATAAAACGGTACATAAAGACTACAAATCGAGAGCGTATAACTTCAAGAAAAATCAATTTACACATCTATGGATGGAATTTGATAGAAAACAGGATGTTAGATGATGAAAACTAATTGTTAATAAAATAGTGTAATTCATATTTTATAATTATCGCACTGTATATGTTACGTATTATAATTTAGTATTATTAATCTAAATAAGATAGTTACGTATTATATTTAGCAATAAAATAATTCGCACATACAAGTCAGGTATTTAATATAAACTAGTTCTTTAAACTACTGATACAGAAACAATCATAGATCAGGTATTTAAAATAAACCAGTTCAATATTCAATATTGTCATCGCATAAATATGATGAAGTGCAAGAATTGTGAGGACATCAAAATGCATTATAAGCATCTGTATAAACATCGTAATTAAAGTAGGTTATAGCAGCGATACCACATCCTCGATATTCAATTACGCTTAAGTAATTTATGTAAAATTAAAATGTTTAGAACTGTTGGAATTAAATTGTATATAGAATTTGTATATATACCATAATTTTTGTTAAATAAAGCATTAAGGAATGTACTGTTCTTTAATCAACTATTCATGGTCCTTCGAGCCGGATTGTATATAGAATTTGTATGACATATATAACATATACTAATAATGGCAAATAATTATAACCATGTACAACAAGAGGACTCAAATTGAGAATGTATAAAATAATTATAAGATCAATAGTGGATAATAATAATAATATTTAATTGCACCCAACAGTAAAAACCAAAACAGGTTACAACAACATAACTCTAAATGTGTATAATAAATTTTAAAATGAAAGTTACATATTGAGGTCATTGCAGTTCAAAAACCAGAAAAAAAACGAGAAAAAACTGACAAAAAACATCACTAAAATCCTAACTCTTAGTCCCTATAAAAGCGTCTTCATAGTAAGTATTGCCAAACTTGCACATTTGAAATACGGAGCTCCTCAGCATAATTCCCGTACGATGGCGAAACGTGTGAAATGTATCAACATGTCTCGCGGCCATCCTTGGAACACAGAAGCCAATATTTGACAAAAGTTGCATGCATTCAGTCTACCTGGTTGTGAAGAAGTTTGCATAAAAATATGCGAAAGTTGTCTTCAACTTGTGCTCATGTAGTAGATTTGTATGACTTGTATTCCTCTCTGGATACGAACCGTCTCTTCTGTAGTTGATGTACTTTAAAAATCGCCTCTGAATCCTACCTCTCTCATTGAATTTGTGAGAGACGTAAGGTGGATGCCATATTATCGAAGCGTATTCTAATTTACTGCGTACCAATGACACGTAAATATACTTAATAGTTTCGAGATTGATCAAAAGTTTGGAGTTACGCAAGTAAAGTAAGTGGATGCGCCCATAGAGTAACTTAAGATATTTGACTGTTGGCATTTACCTTAAATGGAGTCACCACTGCCCTATCGACCGGCTAATTAATACTAAGTATGAGAAAGGAAACTATTTAAGAGGAAGGAACTAATAGAGAGCTGCAGATGCTGTTTAAGGAAATGATGAAAGGACAGCGCCCGAGAAGGTATGTAGTGAAAGAACTCCAAAGAGGTTGTTAGAGAATGGAATATGAGGAAGAAAACAACGAAGACAAGATGGAGGAAAGAGTAGTGAAGGGTATGAATTAGGATAACATCACTGGGTCTACTAAATTTACATTTTTTAAAATTTAAAACATCTTCAGTCACGACCAAATAAATAGAAAAAAATGTATATTGAACACTGTACATTGCTTGTGAAAAGTGTAAAATGTTTTCTTCAATATGGAAGTACTATAAATGTTATACAACTTGACAGCCAGAGAAACTAAGAAGAAATATTTACGTTTACTACATGCAAATCTTTAAAAAGTGTTCCTTTTTCATTTCTACAGAATTATTAACATATCTATAATTATTAAATTCTGTTCTTTATGTATATAT
The DNA here is from genome assembly GCA_935421215.2 of Melolontha melolontha. NCBI lineage: Eukaryota > Metazoa > Arthropoda > Insecta > Coleoptera > Scarabaeidae > Melolontha > Melolontha melolontha. The sequence continues at coordinate 8,600,833 of OW285244.1, read as the reverse complement.
AAACAAGCGTTCATTGATAGAATATATTGGCTGGCTTCCAAAATATCTAAGAGTTCGTGTACAAAATACACCGACCAATGTTCAAAGAGAACATCACCAAACACAAAAATAATATTTACGTAAAAATAAGCTTTTTTTTTTGCCGATTCTATTCCTTTTAAACTAGCCGCAACTGTTTGTGATAGAAATAATTCGGCGTGAGAGGGTTTCATCAAAGCTAAGGCAGGTATTTGAAGGTGGTTGTGTTAAATATCGCAACATAAATAATGTTTAGAATTCCAAAGGAGAGACATTAATCCTTAGGATAACACGCGAAACAAAAGTCTCTTTTTTTTGTTCCTCCAACGTCCTGCGTTGATGTTTTAAATGAAATTACGACAGTTCGGAAAATATGGATTTTGGCAAGCACTTCAATCGATACCAAAAGTATTTTTATAAACAATATAAAGATATTGTTTTATAATACGGCAATTTTCGTCTTAAACTCATATTTCAGAGATTGCTCATCCTCTGATATTTATGAAAATTTAATGTTCGTACAGAAAGTGTTCTCAAACATTAAATTTTATTAACTGTGGTACTTTTCTAGCATATTTATGTTTGTTTTTTACACAGTCAAAATCTAGTTTATGTCCAATTGATAGTTTATTATTCACTTTGTTCCAGTGTGTGTTTTGAATATAAGACTTATAGTTTTATGTGAATAATCAGATCGCGTGTTTACAATGTAATGCGAACTTGTTAACTATTGGTTTCTCATAGTCTTCAGTTTTCCCATCGGTCTCTTTCCCTACATTTTGTTGTTAAGCGCCTTTCATGTTACTTTCCATCCATAATGCCCGCCCATCCAAATCACTACAATGTGACGAACTATAAAAATAAGGTTCCTCATTAGATTTATACATTGTGTCTGTAAATGATCATACGCCAATTGTGCAAATTTCTCAACTTGTAGTGGCTACATTGTCGCTTATGTCAATTTTAACAGAGCCCATTGACGTTGGTTTTGTCTATTATTTGGTGTCGAGTTTTTGATAACTAGTAAAATGTTTACGATTGAATACGATGCATATATTCTTATGGCTCATTTTCGGACTGCATCTCGAAACCACGATGGAACGTGGTCATATAATTTGCGGTCTTGCTTTAAACAATTTGTGGAAGCATTTCCTTGCTAAAATGTAAATTATAAAGTTTTTGGTCACCACAAACGTGAAATTGTAAAGCGATTCGAGACAAAAACCTGTATTTGCAAAGGTAAATCTGGGTTGCAATATCAAGACGAAGGGACAGTTTTATTTAACGAAATAATTAACGCAGAGATACCAAACTCTCATTTTGACAGAATTTATTACCGATATTAGACGAACTTGAACACAAAATTAGACATGAAATTGAAAACATCACTCAGGAAAAACATTGTCGTGTATTTGAAAGTATTAAATGACAGTAAACTTGTGTTTACAAAATAATGGTGGACATTTTCAACAGTTTTTGTAAAAATGAAGTATTTTTTTACTCATCAGTGTTCTTTTCATTAAATAAAGCGTTTGTTACATACTCAGTTAACAAATTCACATAAACATAACCTTACTCTTCATTATTAATATTGCCACCAACTGTAGAAAACTAAAATCCATCGTACCAACATAATTGGCATACGATCATTTATAGACACGTTATATTTAGTTGCATTTAATCCATCACGCGTCAATTTTCTTTAATTAAACTGAATTCGTGTTAATATCTTTTCTTCGAAAAATAGCAAGCTTTGCACATTTTGTTGGTCTTATGACTAGAGATGGTTGGCTCATTTTTCAAGTGCACAGTAATGTGCCCGCAGTGTTGCCAACCTATAAATCCAAAAGTCGGTAGAACCAACCCTAAAAAATCGGTACTACATAATAAAATAACAGTACCAATAATAACTTAAGCAACGGGATAGTTGGGTAATACCAAGAAAACACGAGTCGAAAATAGAGGCAATAGAGATGAAACACTTAAGAAAAATATCAGGGAAAACGATATGGGACAAGTGTAAAAACGCAGAGATAAGAGAAATGGAAGAATAAGAAAGAAACAGCTGAAATGGTATGAACATATAGTAAGAATGACCAAGAAAGAATTACAAAAAGAATAATGAAGGTGGGAAAAATAAGGAAAGGGTAACGAGGGAGGCCAAGAATAAAATGGATAAACCAAATAGACGAAATAGGAAGGAAGAAAGTGACGACGATGGCAGAAATAAGAATGATGGCAAGAGATAAAAAGGAATGAAAGAAATGGGTAGAGGAGGACTGGGACTCCCAATCCGACGCCTGAAAAGGCATAAGGAGTAGAACAAAGAAGAAGTAACCACCCTATAAATTTTGTTATTTTTTTTCCATTTCTCCCTAGAGCGTTTAGAATATTTAATTCTTATTACACATTTTGGTTCACTACTTTCACTGCTCGAAGATCTTGACGTGTTTTGCAAAGAAATAAAAGACGACAATTCAGAACAACTATTTCTCAAACTGGCAATACGTTTTTATACTATGGATATTCTCATATACCTATAATATATTTATATTACTTCCCCATTCTCTACTGTAAAGAATTCAAATATTAAGCACGCGATTCAAATAGGGTACTCACCTATTGCTGAATGGGAATTGGTTTTAAATTGTAATGTCAACAAATCTACTATAAATATTAAATACAGGCATACTTTCAAATAGATGTTAGGAAATTGCACTAACGTTGCATTATTTGAATTATTTCCACACTAATTGTAAGATAACAATATGTAAACTGTTTATATACTTTACAATATTGAAGTCTTATAATTAAAAATTTTCACTTCTACCTTCTAAATCGGTAGATCTACCGATGAGTCGGTGGGGTTGGTAGCACTGTGTGCCCAGTACAAGTTCGACCGGCGGTGTTATATATCTGAATCAGTTCACTCACATTGCTTGTTAAGTGTGCGTTCTAATTGTTAATTGTAAAATAAGTTTACACACTCAGCAAGCAAGGCGAGCGAGCTGATTCAAATCTGCGCCGGCTTAATTAGTACCGAGCGTATTACTTCGCGCCGGCAAAACGAACCATTTCTACTTATGACGCTTTTGTAAATTAACAGTTGGTGTTGCAATGGACAATCTCTATTGGAAGATACAGGATGTCCCAGAACTCGCGCCCCAGAGAAAACAGACAAATCCCGACGACAATCTACGGGAATTGTTCGGAAACTACGTGACCTAACAGAGATGGCGCGAATTTGCAGGAATCTTCTATACCATTTTGTAGAATTATCCTTTAATAGGTTAAATATGACAGTACAGAGTAATCTGTCAATGAGTCTATTTTTGATAGTACGCCAAACAATGACAGTGTGCCCAGAATTTAATTGAAGAATTGGAAATGAGAAAATATTTGGCGCGTTGGACAAACTGAATCGTTTGAGTGATTCTCGCGATGTTTTGGCACGTTTTCGCCGCAATCAGAAGGATTTTGTACGTCGTTTCATTACCGTCGATGAAGCCTGGGGTCAACCATTACACTCTCGAAACCAAAGAACAATCAAAACAATGAAGAAAAAAAGTTCTCCGCCACTAAAGAAGGCAAAAACGGTTTTGTCAACAAGAAAGGTTATGGCAACTGTTTTTCGAGATTCTCGGAGAATTATCTTGGTCGATCGCTTAGAAAAGGGGAAAACAATAAATGGGGAGTATTATGCCAATTTGTTGCAATAATTAAGTAAGGCAAAGATGAACGTGATTTTCCATTGCCCACAAGCCTGCGATTGCAATGGCAAAAATTCATGAATTGGGATTTTAATTAGTGCCTCATTTACCTTGTTCCCCAGATTTGGCTCTTAGCGATTATCATCTCTTTCCAAACCTGAAAAAATGACTCGGCGGTAAGAGATTTTCATCTAACTCCCGATTAACTCGGAGTTACATGAAAATCTCTTACCGCCGACTCATTTTTTCAGGTTTGGAAAGAGATGATAATCGCTGCTGTAAATAGCTATTTCGATTACTTGGATTCATCGACATACAATGAAGGCATTACTAATTTGGAATATCGTTGGAATAAGTGTGTTCAGCAAGTAGGAGACTATATTGAAAAATCAAATGTTTTTTTTGTCAAAAGAAACTTGCGTTTTCTTTATCAGGCCAAGTAGTTTCCGAACCACTCTCGTAGATCCCAAAAATGCAAACGAAGAAAAATTAAACAGGAAAAAGAAGTGAATTTATGCAGAATTTTTGAACGCAGGACTTCACAATTTGCTTGAAGACATTTTATTTTTTGTGTTAATAACTGGTTTCAACACGATGGCGCACCAGCACTCTTCAGTCGAGAAGTTCGAGAAATTTTAGATCAACAGTATCCTGATCGACGGTTAGGTCGTGGAGGCCCACAACACTGGCTTGCGCGATCCTCCGATTTAAATCCTCTGGATGATGGCCTTAAAGAAATAATTTTTAGAGGCCACGTTAAAAATGTTGTATACAGGCACCCTATTGCTACAGAAGAACAACTTAGGGGTCGCGTTGTATACAGACACCCTATTGCTACAGAAGAACAACTTAGGGGTCGCGTTCAGAAAGCCTTTGCAACAATTACTCCTGAAATGGAAACGAATTCTATGCTTGCGCTTATGCTTGCAAATGAAAGGTGGTCACATTGAGCACTTGCCCCGATTGAATTTATTTTTCGTTTCATTATTCTTTTGGCTATGTTGTTTCTGTCATTATTAAAAATGGCATATTGATGCCACATACATACATAGCCGGAGATATTTCGCGCGTTATCGGGTTTGATATCGCCAGCTAGCCGTGCGAATGAAAGGAACCTTGAATTGGAAATTAGTATGCAGTCTTGTCGTGTATAAATATGCCACCTATGTGAGCTCGTTTAACCGTAATTTTATAATATTATATATATAACTAGCTCTGCGAACCTAGTAGGTCCATGGCTTGATTAATCGTTCTTTTCCATAGCTTTCTATCTCTAGCTTTTACCTTCCATCTGACAATGTTCAATATTTCTATGTCCTTCTCTACTTCCTCCTTCCACCTTGCTCTCGGTCGACCTCTCCTTCTCTTTCCTCCAATACTTCTTGTCAATAATGCCTTAGGTATTCTTGCTTCAGACATCCTCTCCATGTGTCCTAACCATCGCAATCTTTGTGCTCTTATGACTCCTATTATATTTATTTCCTTGTAAAGTTCTCTCACTTCATCATTTGTTCTCCTTATCCTGATGTCTCCTATTTTCTTTCCGCCAAATATCCTCCTAAGCACCTTCCTTTCCCACACCTCTAACCTTTTTTCTTCCGCCTTATTCAATACCCATGTCTCACACGCATACGTAACTATTGGTCTTATTACAGTCGTATACATTTTAATCTTTGCCTTTCTCGATACATTTTTGCTTTTTAATATTCCATTAAGGCCTCCTACACATCGACTTCCTGCCAATATTCTCGCTTGTATTTCTGCGTTCACGCTATCCGGTTTCCTCGTAAATACACTTCCCAGGTAAGTAAATCGATACACTTCTTCGAATTGATATTCTTTGCCTCCCGTAGCTGTTACCTTTAGATGATTTCCCTTTTGAAACTCTTTCCGCGTCCACTCCGTATATTTGGTCTTTTCCTCATTTATATATAATCCCATTGCTCTTGCTTTTTCCTCCATTCTCCTCAATGTACACTTTAATTCTTCCTTACTTCTTGTCAGGATCACCAAGTCATCGGCAAATGCCAAACACTGATGTCTCCTCTGGTATAATAGCCCATTCCTACTAATATTGGCTTGTCTCATAGCTTTTTCCAATACTATATTAAAAAGAGCCTACGACAGTGGGTCTCCTTGCCTAACACCTTCTCTGATTTTGAACTTTTCAGATGTTTTTCCTAATATTCTGACCATACTTTCTGTTCCTTGCAAGGTTATCTGTATCATTTTTACTAGTTTACTGTTAACTCCTAGCTCTTTCAATGCGATATAAAGTTCTTTTCTCTTCACCTTATCGTATGCTTGCTAGAAATCAATAAAGAGCACCATCGTTAGTATCTCGTACTCATGACTTTCAGCTTGTATTTCCTTTAGCGTAAAAATTTGATCGATGGTGCTTCTACCCCTTCTAAAACCACATTGGTACTCACCAATCATACACTCCGTTTGCTCCACCAATTTATTCTTTATATGGGTTGCCATTATCTTATACGCCACATTTAGTAGGGACACACCCCTATAATTGTGGCATTCACTTCTATCTCCTTTTTTATATAACGGACAAATTATTGCCTGCGTCCATTCTCTCGGTATTTTCTCCTGCCTCCATATTTCTTCTATTAATTTTTGTATACGTTCCATTAAGCTTTGCCCTCCATATTTAAACATCTCTGCCGTTATTCCATCACTACCCGGGCTTTTGTTATTTTTAAGCTTTCCTATTATTTCTTCAATCTGTTCTTTATTTGGAGGAGGCTCCCCTTCCTGACATTGAATTTCTTGCAATATACCTTCATCTTCGCCTCTTTCAGTCTCACTTTCCCCATTTAATAACTGCTCAAAATATTCCTTCCACCTGTTTAAAATTTCCTCATCTCCGGCAAGAATTGCTCCATTTTCATCTTTGTAAAATACCGTCTTGCATTGAAATCCTGTCCTTTCATTTCTTATTCCCTGATATAAATTTCTAATCTGGTTATTTCTATAATTCTGCTCTATATCCTGGATTACATCTTCATAGTGCTCTCTTTTCTTTTCTCTCAAAATTCTTTTTGTTTTCTTCCTTTGTTTTTCATATTTCATTCTTACATCTTCTGTTTTTTCCTTTAACATCCTCAATCGCAGTTTCTTTCTATATTCTAGTTCCTTTCTACACTCCTCATCGAACCACTTCTTTCTTTCTTGCTTTATTTCCTTGTTACAGCCTCTGACTGTTTTTCCCATTTGTTCCCTCAATTCCATCCATTCCTCCTCAATATTATCCTTCCCTACTGTGCCGTCTTTTTTTATTTTATAATATTAATATATTTATTAAATTGTCTAACAGGTCACCCCAATACAGACAATATAAACAAATAATAAATATAATACATATGTGAAAAAAAATTAACAACAAAGTATAATTCAATAAAATAATCAAACTACCGAAATATAAAAGAATAGGGCAAGAAAAGGGAAAAAAAACATTAAACGAAGTAACAAATTATTCAAAATTGTCTCTAGAAAAATTATTTAAACTATCAAAATTCTTTGCAGAATGTACAATGGGAGCCCTCAGCAAAATATTTGTTCTAGCCGTTGGAACTAGAAGCGCTTCATTCACTCTTAAGTTTGGACGAAGTACTCGAAAATTAAATTCTGCAAGTAAATCGGCTGAGTCGATCTTATAAAGAATTACATTTTTGATAAAGTTTGAACTAATTAGGTGTCGTCTTGCTTCCAGCGAATCAACTCCAACTTAAATTCTTTAGAAACTTGCGCTGTATGGATTCAACTGCATTAATATAGCAATCATATATTGGATACCACACGGCAACGGCATATTCTAACTTGCTAACAACTAGCGCAATTTAAATTAAATACAAAATTATATGCGTACGCCGCTGGCATGTGTGTTGAATTTACCATCTCTAGTTATTATTATTATGTTATACCTTTTCTCCCGTTTTTTATGATAAGCTTACGTGTATTAAAATAAACACGGTTCTTTTCGGAATCGCAATTTGTTGTTTTATTAAAAAAAATAAATAAAAATAGATTAATATGATGGCGAGTGTAACATCTTGAATGACATCTGCCTTAACCTAACATGTTGATGTTGACACTTTGGCAGGTACATATATCAATCTGACAGTGTGATAATATAAGCTTAGCAACCGATTTTATTCATATAACACCTGAAGTGCATTTTCTAAAATTGGTGAATCTTAAAATATCTCACAGCTCTGTTATGCAAGCAATTAATTTTTCTTCGTTTGCATTTTTGGGATCTAGATTGTCGTCGGCATTTTTCAGTTTTCTCTGGGCTACCCTGTATAGACAAGTACGAAGTAACTTCTGTTAGCCACTACGATCCTTTTTGTTCGTCTATCCTTTCAGATTTAGCTTTAACGTGAATTCCTCCTAATATTACAATGGCTGAACACTATATAATTCTGTTTGATCGTGATTGCTTCTGGGACCCCGAGCAGAAACCGCTCCCTTGGTACTGCTTCCATCTTGGTTGATGTTTCGTCCAGTGTTGCAAAGAACATCTTCAGGACTGCTACTATTGTTGCGGCACTGAAACCAGTTTCAGTACAGCAACAGCTGAATTGAAGAAGATAGAAGCAGTGCTAAGGACGCGTTTCCAGCCCAGAATCTCAGAGGCAATCACGTACGACGACCGCGGAAGCCTACAAGCTTGTTTGATCTTGTCTCCAGTTCTACGCTATGGTACTACTTTCCTATTTTTTTTTCGATTAACAAGTTTATAGATAATTCAGTGAATTTTAACTTTATATAACCAAGATTTGTTATAGGAAGTTATAGTATGTCCATACGTATGATAACGAAAAAGTATTTTAAATTAGTAAGCAAAATATGGCAACACTGAACCACCAACTAGTATCCCGCGCTCTTACTAAATGACATCACTTCGCACATTTTCGTCGTTAATGATACTTTTCCTACATATTTCTTTGTACTTTGTATAGTATAGACTATAAAAGAGAAATTGGTAGAAACTTGGTGTATTTTAAAGGAATTTTCTTTTTATAACATTCGAATGAAGTTAAGTACAAAGAAATATGTAGGAAAAGCATCATTAACGACGAAAATGTGCGAAGTGATGTCATTTAGTAAGAGCGCGGGATACTAGGTGGTGGTTCACAGTGTTGCCATATTTTTGCTTACTAATTTAAAATACTTTTTCATTATCATACATATGGACATACTATAACTTCCTATAACAAATCTTGGTCATATAAAGTTAAAATTCACTGAATTATCTATAATTTTCTAAAATAATTTGTGCAACATTAAATTAGAGATTCTTAAGTAAATTGTCGCTGTAAATTAATTTAAACAAAATACAAAGGAAGGAACATGTAAGTATGGCAACGCTGTTAAGCGCTCTCAGTAAGATCAACTGGTAAATGAAGCTTTTAAACCAAAAAGAACAAACGTCAATAATCACTGATATATTTAATAAAAAGGCACTTAACAATTTATGAGCTTATAGCTGAGTTATTTCTTACCTTGCATATAAAGTGTTTTGCCATCTGTCGGAGTCCGAGTCATGCTGAAAAATAACAAATATTTTTGGTAATTATAGTCATTATATATTAGTATTATATTTTAGTATATTTTTTAAATAGATAAAAGAATAAAAACAATTTGAAAAGATTTGAGTGTGTAAAATCTTAGAATCTGTAGGAAACAAAAATATTATTAAAAATCGAATGTGGAGGACATAATACAAGTATTTGCGTGAAAATATCGATCCAGTATCATGCACTGACGAGTCTATGGAAGGACGTAACACGTGTCTGCTGTGAATTTTATACAGTGAATGCTGAAACAGAATACCAAAAAAAACTTGTACATACAATTGTACAATTTGTTGTATAATTAACCATTTGTGTGAAAAAAAATGATAAAAAAGTTCCCATATCATCATTCTGCGATTTGGCAACATCACTGATCTCGACCTATCTTGCTTAAATCTTTATTGGGGGTTTGTTTATTTATTTATACTCCGTTGACTTCATAATAATATTCCTATGAATGGAACTGTTCAGTGTGAAATTTACGATGCATAAGAACAGTCAATTAATAAGTCGAAATGAATATTTATTCCGACATACATGCAATACATACGCGAGAAAGTGCGACGTTGCAAACTTTTCCTTACTTCGCGTTCAAAATAGTGGGTAACGGTTCATTGTAGGCAAAAAAAAATTTAGGAATTTTGTTTTATTTAATTAAATGTATATTTTTAAATTGGCAGCCACTTCTTACACCCTGTATATTTAAATACCTTCTTTCGCAACCTAAAATTAAAAAAAAACTTGGTGTGTGGAGTTAAATAATTAGTGTGATATTCTTTTCCTAAATGTATTTAATATTTACTTTTTTTCGTATTTGTACTAAATATTCCGACACAAAAAAAATCGGTTTCACCACGGGAGAGGGTGGCTTATAAGAAAACTGATCAGCTGGAGGCATATGTCTTTTTTCTCGGTAATAGTAAAATGGAAATTGTCAAATAAAAGGTTTAAAAGCCATAAACTCCTTGTTAAGAATTACGTCGGGTCTTCAAGGTATATACATACATACATTCATAACCAGATGTTATTTCTTGGAAAATGGAATGACGTATATTTAGCTTTTGATTCCCGCTAAAGTTGGACCTGCTTTTGTTAGCGGCATTTGCCTTTTGAATCTTTCCGATAAAAGTAAACGATATTATCTAAGGTGTCTTTAAGGAAGTGATAGCATTTTTTGACACTTTAGATTAGTAAAATCGATAACGTAAATATTATAATTGGAGCGCTGTGTTTCTTTAATGATTTGATTACAGATTTATGAAATAAAATAATTAAGTGGTACTTTGCCGAGAATTGGCATTTAAATTGTTAGGCATAATGACTCTATTTAAGTATTCTTTAATGAATAATACTCGTATCAATTGTTATAGTTATTTTTTTTTATTTTGAGACATACTTTAATGTAATTCAAAACTGCTGTATCCATAAAAAGCTAAACCTAGTTAATATTTAGAATATAAAATGTTTTAATACTCTAAAATATTTGTCTTTATGGTTCATTTAAATAAAACTAACGGTAATTGAAAACACTATATTAATAATAAAACACACTAAATACATTTAATAACTAATAACAGTATTTATTTCACATTTATATAACAACATTTATTTCACATTTAAACTCGGCCGTGACTTCAGCTTAAATGTCCTTTCTTGCGTTTGAGTCCTATATATATCCAAAGAGGAAAGTCTCGAATATTCGGTTTTCTAGTATCTTCTGTCCGGTGTCTTCCAGAAATGCCTGGACGTATTGTGTTGATGCGTACGGCGGGTGACATCAATGCATGAGTCACATCACAATACTTAAACTGGTATTTAAACTAGATGTAAATTTAAATAAAACTGGTATTTGATCATTTATAGTAAAACAGGAGTATCAAGTGAATTACACAAGGGGAGTTTTTACGTTATCTACCTAGCTATGAAAACAATATGCTATAGTGACAATTTTCTCACGTCAAGTTTCTGTGACATTTTGTAGTGTTATCTCCAAGTTTAGCTCGAATCGCTTAACATTTGTTCTTTTACATTCGTTTAAAGAAGAGAAGATGAGTGATTTGAGACTCTAACACAGAAGCATCATAAGAAGAAATGTAGAAAACAATATTTACGTTCACATTACTTCGCGATAATGCAATTAATTTGGGGCTACGGGCAAAAATAATAACATATGTTTCCTTAATGTAACTTAAGGCTTCTGTATTCGGAAGCGCAGTCCTTAATAGCTTAGTGGCGGAGCAATGGTCCGGCAAACCATGAACGTGGGTTCGAATTCTGATTAAGGGGGAATTTTTTCAATTAAATTCGAATAATTAGCGTCGTAAAATGTAGAAAGCAATATTTACATAACTATATATATTTTCTATGAGTAGTTTTAATATAACATTATTTAAACGTTCTCTAGATATAAATTATCTTCAATAGCTATATATATATTACAAAAATTACACTCCTAAAATAACCTGGAATTTATTTAAGTCTATAATAAATGCATAAAACTACTCCATCAAACTGTTAACAGAATATTTTAGTGGTAAAGTGATGGGTTAGGATCATAAGCTGGAATTTTGTTTTTATCTAACCTGAGATAATTTACGATCAACTTTAGTTAACACCTAAACTGTCTGCAAGCTACTATAAGGTATTACTTGGATCTTCTATCAAATTCGTTAAAATTGTCGTTGAGCAAAGTTTTTGAGCCTACTCCAAAAATATATCGTGTTTTTTACCACAAATATCGCAACATACTGCGCATTATGTCAGCACGAAGTAAAAACAAAACCATTTAATGAAAGACTGATCTATAATTCTACATATTTACATATTTTTTCTAGATAAAAATAAAATATGAAAAAGTCTTCAAGCCTGTTCTTATATTTATTTCCAGCTGAAACAAATTATGGTAAAATATCCGATACGGAAGAATTGTTAGGAAACGGTTTCCAAGAAAGTGATTCGGAAGATCGTTTACGAGCTGCCTGCACGACGCCTCCAATAGATTCCACCAATGCCAACCATTCACAGAGACCTACATCAAATGCCTCATCTCAACAGCACTTGAACTTGGAGGAGTTCTCGTGTGACGTGTCCGTGGAGGGAGGAGTGGACAGAAAAGGCCAAGAAAGGCAAGAATTTTCATTCACTTTGTACGACTTCGATGGATATGGCAAGATAACCAAAGATGTGAGTTAATTTGTTGCTATGCGTTGAGAATAACAATTGGGAAAGGTATTAATTTGTGTCGCGAGTGTTTCAAAATTTGCAAAACAGATGTGTGTCGTGTACGGAATATGTTATTTATTTACTTTTATTGTATCAGTGTTTAAGATGTATAGGAATTTATAGTTTTTAGGGAATCATAGATTTCAAAGCAGAGAATATGTATAAAATTGAGTATTCTATTTTATAGACCAAAATTTTGCAAATTATACCATATGATCGAATTCGTTTATACCCGAGAAAATATATCAAATACAATGACAGTTTATTCGTCATTGTCAATATAATTGAAGACATAATTTCATGGCTTTTTAGAGCATATAAGATTTTCATCATTACAATTGCGAAATTTCTGAAAATTGCTATCAAATAGACTTCATTTTAAATTTCATTGGTTTATAAATAAAAGAATTAACTGAGTATGAGCTGACTAATATTATGTAAGCATAATTAAACAGATTACGACACACACCTATAGAAAATATACTAGTTTATAGATATAGCGCCATGATAAAGATCTATAAATGATAATTGGTCAATAAATTTTATAAAAACTTAAAACCTCGAAAGATAAAAATAGAATGGGGAAATACTACAAACGTTTTTTTATCTGTGTTATTTATTATAAAATTGAAGTTAATTCCTTAGTTTATCATTGATAAAATAATCTTATGGATGAACATATGCTTTCTAATGATACCGAGTAATTTTTCTCACCAAATGTATACAGTCAGTTATAAAAGTCTTTGGGCATTAGTTACATATTGTCCAAATTCTTATATAAGCTCTAGTTATTCCTTTTATATTTACTTAAATTATATTTCCTAAAACTTTTTTTTACAAATTTTAGTGAAATATTAATTGTATTTACATATACTATAATCCCTGTTGTAGAGTTTCCAGTCATTGTAAAAGATGGAATTAATTGACATACATACAGATCATTCCAAAAAATTCGAAAGGATTTGACTCTCAATTCTGGGGTGGCTATTTTATTATGGAAATTGAATGCATATCTTCTAGTTCTAAATAATCTTAAATTAGTAGTATTTTTGGGGTTATTGTCACATTGAACCAGAAAGTGTTCCCAAATAATTCGAGTTCTTGAGCAAATAACGCAATTTCCTAAAATGTTTTTATAATTCCCTTTTGACAGTTTATCGTGCTTTACTCTTTACTATAGATACAATACATACCTAAGACAGCAATTCAAATCTGCAATAAATTTTATTCTATCGAAACTTTAATTTTTGCAGAAATTTAGGAACACAAACTTTTCAAATACGGTCCTGTATTTAGTTAAAAAAGGTATATAACCCCTTACCACAATTATTAATCGTATCCTAAATACGTATTTCGACAACTAAGTTGTCATCATCAGTAGGTAAAACCACTAATTAAAAGTCGCACATGGCGCACAGTAAAGCTAGAAAACCGCTTACGCAACAGCTTCTAGCTTTACTGTGCCCCATGTGCGACTTTTAATTAGTGGTTTTACCTACTGATGATGACAACTTAGTTGTCGAAATACGTATTTAGGATACGATTAATAATTGTGGTAAGGGGTTATATACCTTTTTTAAGTTTTTACTTAACCACAGTCTCCAAAGAAAGAATTTCCTGTATTTAGATTGAATCTAAATATGTTATCTAAATATGTTGTCGATTCAACAAACAAATTAGGCATTTATTTGTTCACCAAAAAAATCCGCTTCACATTGCAATAATGTAATATGTGTTTTTGTGTGAAGAGTTTGTAAACGTGTATTCATGTCCTAGATATAAATTTTCTTATGCATCAGCTGTTCTGTTGTTATTTATTAGTAGGTTAATGGCATGGCCTTTATAATAACCCCAAAAAAATGTAATATGGAGTTTCTTTAAATGTCTTAACATTAAATTCACGCCGAGAATAATATGTAATTTTTAATTGAATGTTAGTAAAATGATATCTGTTAATTCGTAATTTGAATAAGCCATATTTCACGAAAGTTGATAACAGACTGACTTCTGACATACAGTATAGATCATTGCATCAACAACTCCCACCATTACGCTTCAGTAGGGGTTGGGGTATACTAAATTTACCAGAGTCGGGTCGGGCCACGCGCATTAAATATTTTTTTCTTTGAATTCGTTCGATATAAAGTTTTCATGTATTAGCATTTTATGCTTAATATTATTACAGCTATTACATACTAAAATATGTCAGCATATTTTATTTACACCCTGTAGAACGCCTTACCTGCGTTATATTGTTGGCCCTTCTATTTCTTTTGTTTGCTGATGTTGGCTGATTTATTAATGGCGCGACTCTTTTAGGATAGTTTTTTCTTTCGTTAAAAGAAATAGATATTTACTCTCTTCTATTAGTACGAGGGTAGCTACTTATGTATTTGGAACTGGCGACACTAGCATCTAAGTGCCATCTTACATATCCATCGTAAAGTTTATACGTACTCAAAAAATACAGTTATAAACTCATAAACATTTTAGTGCGATGATTTTCGACGTGGATTATCACAACAGTGCATCGATCAACATACTTCGACTTTTGGCAATGAAGAAGCATCTAAATCCACTCTATATCACTGGGGTAGTGAATTCAATTCCGACTATCATTTGCTCACGAACGAATGTAGAGAAGGTCGTCCAAAATTGGTTGCCGTACCAGAAAAAATCGATGCTGTGCCAAACTGATAATGGAAGATCTTCATGTGACATATTGTGAGATTGAGCCCATGCCTGGTCATGAGTATGAGAAGTACACATAAGATATTGCATGAACATTTAGCCGTGTAAAATATTTATTTGCATTGGATTCCCCATAATTTAATAATCGCTCAAAAAGGAAACGGTCGCGCCGATTGGTGCAAAGAAATACTAAAAAAATACAATCGTGTTGCGTCAAAAGTCGTGTATGACATCTACACAAGTGTCGAAAGTGGATCTTACATATGAACACGAAAGCAAACAGCAGTCGATAATGTGGGTATTCCAAGACGAGCCAAACCCAACAAAAGTTGTTCGCACTAAAACACTGTTTTAATCGCCTGTTTTTTGGGGGAAAATACACTTGTGGTTATAGTGCAAGTAGAGAATTATAGAACTGTCAATTCTGAATGGTACACAACCATTTGTTTGGAATAAGAAAAAACAACCAGCGATGTAGAATCATTCTTCACCATGACAATGAGTGACATCGCCACAAATAACTCAATGTTTGACCGGTATTGATGGCTCATCTCCCATACAGCCCTTTTGGATAGGTTTGAACCAATTTTCGCAGCATCTTTTCCATTTGCTGGGAAAATTGGTTCAGACGTATGCAAAAGTGAAACGGTCATCAGAATATTTTGAAAAACAATGACGAAACCTCAACTGTTTCGAAAGGGTTGTAGTATATCATCCTAAAACTGTAATTCTGAAGCATTTAGCCAATTTTCGCGAGGAAGTGTTCTTATTGGAAAAAAAGAAAAAATGTAATCATGTTATATTTCAAGGATAGCAGTGTCATTTTGGTGGTAATGATACTGCTGTTCTAAATAGAATTAGTCAATATAAATTAGCAAAACATTCCACAATTAGCTATAATTATGTTGCGTCCTTATTTCAAGGATAGCTGTATATTAACCATCTAATTAATACGATTAAGCACTTAAACTAGTACCAAAATATACACTTATCCAACTAATCACTTTAATTGGGTTGTTTCTTTACTTCAAAAAAAGCTATACAATAATTAATTACCTAATGAATAGGTAGCAAAATATTTATACAGAATACATTTATCCTAAAAGCTTAACTATCGGTATTATTATTATTCATTTTAATAAATCTTGAAGGTAAGTCTACAAGATCCACAATATTAGTTTAACAAAATATTATTTCACAGTTTATTATATTTAATGTTCGAAATTTCTTGAATGATACTGCTAATTGAAAAACACGCTTTTTAATTGTTATTTCTTCAAATATTACGCAATATTTTGTTGATGTCAAGATGGGCAAGGTTACTTGAAGTTATCGTAAGTGGTCTTGTCATAAATAAATTCACTTCTATAATAGACTAGTAGTAAAGTGATATTAGTTGAGGTAATCTTTGCAAACTTTTAAACTGATTTTGTGTCAATCTGGTCTTAGAAAATAGCTAATTTATACTCACACAGTTGTCAAATGTTGAAATACATTTCTATATACGAGGGCGGTTTTATAGGAGAGTGACATCTCAAAAAAATATTTAGTTTTTGAACATAATCACCTTGCCAGTCGACACACTTAGTCCAGCGAGTTTTCATTTTTTTTTAAGTCTAAAAAGTAACCTTTTGTCAACTCTGGAATATGCATTTACCTCGGATATCACATTTGTCTCTTTTCACCAAGTCATTTTTTTAAATTTGGAAATAAAAGAAATCATTGTGAGCCAGATCTGGTAAATATTGTATAGGAAGCAGCAATACCAAACGAAATTCGACAAATTTTGTTGTAGCAACAGCCGAATGACGAATGACAAGGCGCATTATCGTGATACAACAAATGTCGTCATTTTTTCTTCAGTTCTGCATCGAAACGTGTAAGAAAATCACCATAAGATTGGCCAGTTATCGTTTTTCTCTTTAAATATACAATAAACCTTTGGAAACCCAAAAAAATTGGCCATGGCCTTATCGGTCGAAAACGTTCCCTAGATAATTTGTTTCGACTGAATTTTCGTTGCTAGAGATAATGATGTAGGCATCCAAGTTTCACCTACTCTGACATATCGATGAAATAATTCTCTTGGATTACGCTCGAGGATAGCCAAACATTCTTCTAATATTTAAATGTGAGTGCGCATTGGATCAGCATTAAACAAATGCGGATCCAATAAATGTTCATGCAACATATTGCATTCGTTGAAATGTTTATGGTGCATTCAGAATTATAAGAAACTAACTTTTAATGTGTTTACAATTGTTGCTGCACCCCTGTGGCGATGATGCCTCATTGTTATTGAATGAATACAGTTCACCTACCTCCAGTATACGAATCCAATGGCCGTATTAACTACAAATTAAGGCCTTACAAAATATCGTCACAGGAGGTGCAACAACAGTTGTAAACATACTAGAAGTTAGTTTCTTATAATACTGAATGCACTATACTTTATTAGCTATCACACGTACTTTCAGTCAACGATCTCTACTTACAAGGACACACTTAAATTTTGATAGTAGACATCAGAAACATGGCGGAGGTCAGCAACATAATCACCACAGCGAAAGCATTGCCAACCTTTGAAAAAACACTATATTCTTCATTTTTATGGATTTCAAAGTACATATAAAAATTTTTCTACCTGTTAGGCTTTGTAAGATTATTTCTCGTTATTCAGTCTCACTTAAATTTCAAATTTGAATACTGGAAAATCCTAACAATTAACACTATTACTATAAAATATAATTGCAAAGTTTAAATAAACATGTTTCGAATTTATTTAGTTTTGAAGTCATTTAATGTTTTCAAGGCTTTTCTAGAATAAATAAATGATTTAATGTGTTCGTGATTTATAACGGTCATAAATCTTAAGGGATATTCCATTGTATTTTGTTAATGGGTGGTAATAAAAATACTGTTATGAAAACCTAGGTTCTAAGAATTTATGCGAAAAAATGGAAATTATGCAAAAACAGGTAAAATTTGATTCAATTTCAATTTGAATGTGAATAAAGTATTGTGTTACTTGTGCTTGCTGTTACGAGGGTTGTTTAAATTTAACTAGGATTTTATTTATAAAAATGTTATACTATTTATTTACCTATTAGACCACATCAGTAATATTGGATATGTCAAATAATACAATACAAAAATATATAATGTTTTATAACTAATACAAGCACTAGAGACGCGTAACTTTTAAAAACACTTAATATCGCTATCAGTTATACAGGCTGTCCTGGAAATAAAAAGACAACGTATGAAAAATGGAAACACGTAATTATGCAGAATACCTATATATCCAAAATATTTTTTTTAAATTCCCTCTCATGAGCGAGAAAAAAAATGACAAATATATTTTTAAAAAAATTGTTACGCCACTGTGCGATCGACTATAGGTATTATAAGGAGTGTCAGAGACGATATTTCATACGTTGTCTCCTTATTTTAAGGACATCCTGTATATTCATTTAGCGGGTAGTAACATTTACACAGCAAGTCTTTTAATTTTTTTTTAAATCTATTTTAGCCATACATTTTGAAACTTTCCGGGAGTTACTAATCAAACCATTTTTGTACTGACGTTAAGAGGCCATTTTGATATAAATTAATCATCCTTTGTGCGTATAGAATAGTAGTAAAGTGCGCATTTTCATTGACTGATTTTATACCATGTTCTACAAGTCGATTTGTATTTGAGGATCATACTTTCTTTCTGGGTATCCAGGCTCTTGCGTAATTTATTCCTTAAAGACGTCAATTTGGTTCTTATATTCTTCCTTGCCAGTTTTGTTAGACCTCGCAGTCTTGTTAATCCAGACTTTTTTAAACAAACTAACAATAATTCTATCTTGTCTTATTACGGTTGTACGTGATTCGGGTCAATGAGAGATATCGTCTATTGTTTTTGTTAATTTATATCGATGAATCCATAATCTTACGAACTCCTAAGACTTTCTTTAATATTTGGCAGCTGCATTTACACTCAAGAAAACCGCCTCAACACATTTTGCATGCACAGAGCTTATTTTTACATAAAATTATACCTACTTTGTATAAGGCCTAATATTCAACTAAAATTTACAACTCGAATTAGGGAGGCGATTCTTCCTGGTTATATCTTCTTCGTTTTTGTTAGCAGCTATATGAGCTATTTATTTATTCGGATAAATACGAGGCTTGTATTACCGGGAAGTAAGTAAAACATTTTATCCAAAACAAAATTTATTTCTTCATGAAAGAGCATTTCTTAAATTATTTTTCAACATAGTTGCTATCATTGTTCAGACATTTGTCATAGCGGAAAACCAATTTTTCTATACCCTTTTCATGGAAAGACGCCGCCAGTGAAGACTAGAAACTGTAACACACCGTTTTTTACGTCTGTTTTCAAGAATTTTGTCATTCACCATTTTAACCAAACCATCATTGACAACAGAAGGCCGCCCACTCCGTGTTTCGTCATGAATATTGATTGGTCCATCATTGAATTGTCTAATCCACTTTCTCACCATGCCATCTGTCATTACATTTTCACCATAAATCTCAACAAGTTGACGATGAATTTCGGCTGGCTTAATATTCCTTGCGTTTAAAAAACGTATTACGGAACGCACTTCACAATTGGCGGGTTCAGCAATTGTCTTAAACATTTTGAACGATCACTAACAAATCTAACTAACACAATCCGACTGTAATGGCGTCAGCGGAAAAACTATGAACCAGAGAGACTCGTTTGCATACGCGGAACTACGACAATAGCGCTGCGGTGGCGGTCGAACGAAACGGTACTTACTTTCCGGACAAGCCTCGTACACTCATCGAATCACCGATTTCCATTTAATTAATTGTGGAAAGTCTTATTAAATCTAAATAGCCATATCCATGATATTCGAATGGATCCATACATTTGCCTAACCCTGTATATACATACAGAAAAATCTTCCTATCCTACTTCTCTTGCGTATATAGAAATTAGAAACATTCTAGTCTTTACAGTTCTCCTTTCTCTTGGATGCATAACAAGCATAATAAATATTGACTCTCAGAACGGTTAAAAGTTGCACATCACGCCCGGATTTAGTACTAACATATGCAAGTCTCAATATTATAGTCTTTGAAACTAGCTACATACATAATAGATTCACTAAACGCCAGATAGTGGTAACACACTGGCTTATCGTGCAGAGGGTCCCGGAATCGGATCTGTGGTTCGGCTTTCTGAGAAGGTTGTCGTTTTTTCTTTCTCGTTTAAGGTGAATGCCGACAGCTAAACATCTTAAGTCGCGGGCACAGGCGTAATATAAACTCATGGCCTGCCAATGCCTTGTGTAATTGTCGTCAAGTTGTTGGGGGGATGCTAGGGTATGAATTATTATTATCATTATGTAAATTACGAATGTTTTTTACACAAGAAATTTCTATGAAATCTGTTCTGTCCATTATATACTGCTCAAAAGAATTAGCGGATATTTATTATTTTGATTAAACAGGGTTGTAAATATTAAAATAAATAGCGTTTTAATGATAAGAATTATTAAATGACTTATTTGACTAAGTATAGGCAAAAATAAACATAGTCGCTTAGTTTCATTTTAACTTTATTATCATTTTGAGAAAATAAACATTTTTGTGCAGGAATAAGTACAGTAACTTACAGAGTTAACAGAAGTATAATTTTGGTAATTGTTATAAAAAATGAAAATTAATAAGGCGTATCTCCTTGGCATCGTGCTAGCATGGAGTGAACCAAATTATCAAACAATTCTTGGGGAATGTTGTCTCAATCTTCTCTAAGAGAAATTTGAAGTTCTGCAACTGAACAAGGTGCAAGATTTCGTGAGTGAGGCAATACGTTTTCCTAATGCATCCCAGGCATGTTCGTTAGGATTACCGTCTGGGGAATTGGCTTGCCAGTCGATTCAATCGATTCCTACTTCTTCAAACCAGTTGTTAACAATGTTTTCTTGATGTAGACGAGTATTATCATCCATATAAATATTTGTTCTGTATAAATTGTTCTCCCACAGTTCCTGCATATGGGAGAACAAAGCGTCTCAGTATCTCATCCAAATACCTTTGAGCAGTAAGTGAACCATTCTGAATGAAATACAGTTCCGTATGGCCTCCGATACTTATTCCGGCCCACACCATCGCACCACCAGCGTTATATCGAGGCCTTTCCCGGACAAATTAATGAGTATTTTGTGTTCTTGGTTCTCGGCAAATCAAAACACGTTTGTTATCTGGGTGGTGGACACTGAATCTTGACTCGTCACTAAACATAACTCGGCGAAACTTTTGCCGGTGTTACTTTAAGTCCGAATTAGTATTTTTGTCATTTTGAAGAAGCTAATTCTTTTGAGCAGTATATAAAGTCAAAGATAATGTTTACCTCGGTTTTTAATGATATAACAACATTGTTAAGATGAATTATTACAATTTATTATTCTCATAAAATGTTGTTATTCAATATAGTTTATAAAAGAATATAATTTTTACCATTTTCAGGACATTGCCGGTTTAGTAACAACCATATACGAAGCCTTGGGTTCGTCGGTGAAGGTACCGCATTACGGCAGCAAAACGATAAGAGTCAAACTAACCGTGTCACCCGATCAAAGAAAACACGTCAGCGCGACTGTAATAAATGAAAAAGAAAAGTTAGATGAAAAATCTGAACCCACCACGAGATTGAAAAGAGACTTAAACGTGACTATCAGAGAAGGAAACAAACATTTTAGAAAATCACATAAAAGAAAAGAACCAAGAAGCCACCATTGTTGTGAATCGACGGAAGCGGACCAAGACGAGTGTTTAAATGTGTCAGATGATTCTTCTGATATTTCGAGTAACCTGTCTGGAGACATAACCAGCGAAGACGATGGCGAATGCTCCGATCATTATATATGTAATAAAATTCGTCAAAAGAAATATCATAAAAAATTAAATAAGAATATCCATAAAGAAAATATGGGTAACCAGCAAGAGGGATGTTCAAAAACTGAAAAGGGTCAAAAGAGATCTAGTTCCTTGCAGAGACAAGAACTACTTGAAATTATTCAAGCAAATATGGATAAAAATAATCTTGGTCTACATGGCACGAGGTAACTATTCCATTACTTTTCTATGATATATTATTTTATTAGCATTATAGTAGAAAGTTTAATACAGAGCTTCTTATTATATTGCCATTTTTGCAAAATATAAAATGATCGTACGAGTTATTTCGACTTCCTATGTGGCTTGAAAATATTTCTAATTCTGCTTCCATTTCTAAATCAACGAATCTTGCAAAAAATGTTTATTTACAACGTTCTCGTTTTTGTTTACTTTTAGTTTATGATATACAAAGGAAGACCAGAATCCGATTACTATTTTCTAAGAAATCTAAGAATTACATATTTCGAAATTTATATAAAAGTAATCTATTAAAAAATATGTTGCTATGCTCTATGTAAGTAAGAGCTCTTTTGAACTTACTGCCAATGAGAATTAATGACTATTACATGCAAATGTCGTCCAATGTGTTGCATTAATTACTACGGTTTGAAGTTTGTACCAGTATACTGAACGCAACACGTCGCGACGCCAACCTTTCTGGTTGTTAGCATAATTAAAAATTCGCGAAAAGCCCCATCCATCCCGGAACGTGTGGATGCATTTCACTCTTCTTAGAGCTCGTCAGCACAACGACATCCTGATGACAGATATGACTCTTCACTTCTATACTTCATGTATACCGGGTGTCCATACGAAAACTTAATGTTGAATTATTTCTGGTGTTTTTGAAGACAAAAACTTGAAATTTAGGGTTGTTCGGGAAAATGGGGGACAATGAACAGTATATTTCATCCCGCCCCATCGGGTCACCCGCCGCCCCCACTCCAAGATTTGAAATGACACACTGTATTATTTTTGGTTGATTTTGAAAGAACACAATTTTCTTGATATGTCTATGTGAAAAAACTAGTTACTAACATCATGAAACTTATGAGATATTTAAAGTTATAGATGTGGATTTTCACGAATTTTTAATTAAAATAAAGCTCATTTATTCGCAATATTCACACACACTCAGAAAAGTAGCAGCGACTGTAGTTTTCTGTACTTCAGGGACTTATGAATAAGTCTCCGCTTCTCTTAAATACATTTTTCTGGGATTTAAAATACTTGAAGACGAAATACAGGGATGGCTATAATTTTGTTTCTTGGTGAGTTAACTATCTTCAATATCTTCAATATCTTAATCTCCTTTTAAACACATAAATGCGCGTACGCACGTATACAAAAATATACTGGATGAGTCACGAGGAGCGGACGAAACTCCGGGAGTGTACACAGTGTGCTGTGGACTGATGAGTCCACAGCAAAGTTTACCTACAGATCTTGAGAAGATCTGTAGGTGACCGTGCAACAGAGGAATGTATTACATCTACCGTTAAACACGGCGATGATTCGGTTAATGATTTGGGAATGTTTTGGTGGTACACACGGAATTCTAAAAAAAAGGAGCATATTTTGGAAATTAACGCAATACCTTGTGGAACCAGAATTTTGGGTCAAAATTTTGTATTCAAACAAAATAATGATCCGAAACATTCTTCCAAAATTGTTTGAGAATATTTAAAGCGACTGGAAAAACATGGAAGAATAAAAATTATGGAATGGCTTCTCCCAGAGCGCCGATTTAAATCCAATCGAGCTATTGTGGGAACAACTCGATCGGAAGGTGCGGAAATCAGCACCAACATCTACGGGTCATGTATAGAGTAAGCTACAAGAGACAAGGTCACAAATAGCACCGGAACCATTGGCTAAACTAATAGCCAGAACGTCCCGGTTATGCGCCACTGTTATAAAAAAAGAGCAGGCCACATAGGTGTGATAAAAATATAAGTGTATCTATCAATATATATTTTCACATTTTTGTTTCTATTTTTACTTATTTCTGCTAATACTATGATTTTATGAGTGTGCCCGAATACTTTTGAGCGGTAGTGTATATACAAATATACATTTACAGGGTTACCACTGAATAGCGACCAAGCTATGCGAATCTGAGGAATACGTAAATGTCTAACGGAAATAAAAAAATAAATTTATTTGTAATTCATCAAAAATGTCCAAATTTTTAGGGCCAAAATGTAGTTAAAGTCGGTCCATATCTTTGTTCATTCTATATTTACCAAAGTACAGCTGTAATTCAAGTTCATTGTCCTGCAAAATGAATCGATGAAATTCCCAGATATACGTTTAACATAAGTTTCTATTCATAAGAATAGTGAATATTGATGTTTTCATATCAAAACATTTATGCCAGCACATACGGTGTTTTTATTGCAATGTTTTTTTTCTAGTGGATATCAATAACCTCTAGGTTGAATATATTATTGTTAACTAGTTTGAACGTTAAATTTCCTTTAAAATAAAATGCTTATGTTTATAATAAAACAAAAGCCAAAAGGTAGCGTGTCCTGTAGGATAGATACATGGTTTTGAACTATTTCTATGGAATTATTTACATATAATTTTTTTCTTTAAATTTGTGGCGGTACTGACCAATACTGATAGAACAATATAATACGTCGGTAAAGAGAATTACTAATGAATTAGAGGTCGCAGCCCGTATTGCTGCCCATATATTTAACTGCGACAAAGCCGGACTCGAATAAAGAACAATCATTTTCTTGTTACTACGTGAAAATTGTACCGCGATTTTTTTGCATGAAGGCATTACTCATGTATAGAGTGGACCAATTCGGAGCGAAAGCAGAGGCGTGACTAACGAATTGGTTCCCGCATGCGAAACATTATTAATATCTAGAGATATACTATCACGAACGGTGCTGTTATTATTTTAGATACAAAAAAAATGTAAGACGGTTTTTCTAGATTATGAAACGTTCTCGATGATACGTATAAAAAATAAAATCTAAAATGTATGTAATTAGATGATTAAAAAAAAACTTACCGTCTTATGCGTTTTCCGTGTCTTGAAAATCTGGAGAAGCGCGATGAAATATTGTTAACATAAGGTGCGTCTCCAAAATTATTTCTCGAAAACGCGTCCGCCGTGAGGAAAATATGTGCTTGTATAAAGAAAACGATCGCCACATCTAGTGATGTGATGTTTGCATAATTAAAATAATCTTTGAAACAACTTAACACATCTGTAGACGAACCTTCACAAATTTGTCTAAGTCTGGCAAAATCTAAATCTTTATCTAAAACACTTTCAAACTTACTTAAAATACACTCATTTCTTGCGTCTTCTATCGAACATAGCTGTGCGTGTGTATCTTTCACAACTAGCATTGATTCCTGTAACGATAGCGAAGAATTTTGTAGGTTTTCTAATGCTTGCACTATTCCGAAGTAATTGTTGTGAATAGTTTGTAAATCACTTTTAACCTGACTATTTTGAAATTTTTTCCGACTTTCTTCGATAGCGGGCGGCACTATCTTTCGGATTTAATAATAAAACCACTTTTTTTACATCCTCAAAATATTTATGATAGTAAAATGCCGCTCGTAGCCATGTTCCCCATCGTGTCAGAATCGGCTGTGGTGGCTCAGGGGTATGGGGACACAATTCGTGAAATTTCCGAATACGTTTGGCGATTTCTGGAATACTGCCTTTGTACTCGATATTAACGCATCTACATTTGGGTAACATTTACGGATCCGTTCTGCTACAAGATGTAGGGCATGGATTTTACATGTAATATGTCAAAAGTTACCACACTGTTCCTTAAGAGACCGGCCTACAGAAAGCATGGTTGCGGCACCATCTGTCAGAAACATTAGGATTTGATCTCTGGAAATTTCAAATTTTTCCAATGTACTTAACACCACTTTTGATATTACCCGCGCAGTACATTCTTCTATTTGTCTGCTAGCTAATAAAATTGAGGATGGCGATTGATTTGGTTCCATTTTACGCACCATAACATTAAGTACAGATCTTTTTTTGCTATCAGTTGTTTCATCCACACTCAACCACACTTTTTTATTTTTCAGATCAGCCTTAATTTTATTTTCTAAATGTACACGAACAGATTTTAAATAACGTCGTAAGTGGGTGCAGCTCGGTAATTCTACATTGCCATATTTTTCAAGAAATGAAATAAACGAATCATTGCGTAACAAAGTAAACGGCAAATTACACACAACCATCATAGTACACAAATCAAATAAGAACACTTCGTATTTTGTATCGGCACCAGTGTCTCTATCTTTATGTCTTGCGCTATGCACGTGGCGTTGCAAATTTGATTTTGTTAAATGGTTTATATATAGGTATATTGCACACTAAACATTTTACATTCACCCCATTGTAAGATAAACTAGATGGTTCTCAATAAACCTCTTGACTACCTTTGATGATAGCGGTTTTTTTACTGTACGCTCCTTCAACATTATTAAATACACAGAATACACTTTCCTGCTGCTATTATACGTGTACACATGATGACCGTAAACAACATACTAAGTAATCGTATGTGCGATGGGGCACGCGGGAACCAATACGTTAGTCACGCCTCTGCTTTCGCTCCGGATTGGTCCACTCTACTCATGTATATCTTTCACCGCTCCTTTTCTTTGTTATACACAACTAACATGGTATACATAAATACAATATAAATTAAAATAAATTTCATTTATTGCATTTAAAAGCCTAATTTTCTCTTGTCTCTTTTGATTTCAGAAAGCAAACGAATAATCACACAAATTACGAAACGAAAAACACACAAAGAAACGAACTGAAACAACATCAAAGACGACAAAAGGCAAACAACATACCAACATTACAGTATTTAGCAAACATAATGGATCCTACACATTTTTACGTAGATTTAGCCTCATTCCAAAATGCCACACAATTACCTAGTACGAATTGTCAATACAATAAATTAATAGATGCGGTAATGTGCGTTTCTAGCAAAAAAGTAGCTGTTAAGAAAAATACGGGGTGTCGCAAACACAATAGGATAAAAGTGCATGAGTACAGTAGTCCGCTTCGTTGTAATATATTGACAGAGCCCGTGCAGAACAATGAGAAAACACCAAAGAAATTGAAAAACACCGAAGTCGATCAGGCTAAACAGTTTAGGAAGAATGTAAAAAGGATACCCCAAATAGTTTTAGGAAATACGTCATCCCCACACTATTTGAGACATAGAAACAGGCAGGAGGATCAGGCAAGGGCCATGGCGCAGGTGGTAAGATGGTTGGAGCAAGAATTTTCCTCGAATTTTTACACGAATGATCAATGCCCAAAGACGGAATTTAGGTCGAATTCTTACGAGAAGCAATCGAATAACGCGACACCGAGCCCGACATCCAGTGTAGAACGGCACGAGCACCATCATGTTCATGAACACATTCACCACCACTACCATCATTATCAAGAAACGCCGATCGTCGTATAGTTTTTGTTGTAAATTATGTTCACGTATTTATTATTAGTCTTGCCATTAAAATTGGGACCACGTAGGGTTTAAAGATATAATGAAGGATGTTGAATTTTCTTTACAGTACAATAAAGTGTACGATGGGAAGAATAGCGTTTAATAGATGTACGATTTTGTAAATTAGATTCGATTATCATTGTGAAATTCGCTGACAATAAATTATTATTATTATTAATATTTTGTATAGACAGCTTTTTATGGTATTAATAACTAAACGTTCCTAAATTAGATAATTTACGAGTGCTATTGTATATTCACAAACAAATAACAACAAAATAAACCCCTGTTTATTAACCCCTAAACCCCAAATGAAGTATATCCTAAAAATTCGAGCTGAGAAAGGAATAGGTAGTATTCAAGTAACTCTGTTTAAATTAAGGATTTTTATGGTGTCACCAAACTAACATTTAATCTTATTCCTTTTAAACTAATAAAATAATAAATAAAATCTAAATTTTCGCAGAAACTTATTAGTTGACGACTAGATGGGCTTTTCGTGTCTAACACATGCGTCATCAGTAGATACCATTTCATCAGCAAATACATATAGTATCTACTGGTGATGTGTACATTTCACACAAAATGCGCATATAGCCTTGCTTTAATTTGAAGAAAAAGTTTCACAAGAGGTTCCAAAAGAGTTACAAGGGTAAACTTGCTATGTTTATTAAAATTATACTTTTTTGTTTAATTTAAATTCTCCAAAATTATATTGACTTTGTAAATGTGCTTAGTTTCCTAGATATATCGTCTGGAAATATGGTGAGTTAACGGCAGAGACGTGAACGATACCCCACCAGTACACTAGATAAGAGAGAAAGGAGGTACCGTGCCAGGCGCCAGGCGTGTCTGTGCCCAGTCTGATCAGATTACGTCGACGATCGATACGATAGAAATACACAATACGTATGTTGTATACTACACCTACTTCTGACCTATCCCTATTGCTTATCCAATAAAATGCTACACTATACATTGAATAAACTTATGGAGGAAGTAAAGTTGGCGGGGACGCATCTTGCGTCGTGTCGTTAACTTACTACATTTCCAGACGCTATGTTTGGTCTATGCAATTTTAAATCAATTATTATGAAAATTATTTTGGATGTCAATTTTACGCCCCGACTTATTCAAATGGAAATATCCGTTGATACAACGGTCAAGTTTAATAATTAAAGATGCCCATTTGGGAGTAAACGCAGTGCCGCCGGGGATTCGGTTGCACGCGTATCTATTATATATACATGTTTCCGATAGCGGTGCTAACGGCACATAGCGATTAATATTATTACTCTATAGTACCGATGCCCACTGATACGTATACTTATAAATGAATAATGGTAATAATAAATAAAGTTATAAATTTATAAAACGTATTGGAATACTTACCATTTTAAACGTCTATACATAACTCGAACACAAATGCGTCACCATTTTTTTCCGTGTATGCTTTGCACTATTCACATTTCTTTGGCAGTTATATTTTGTTGTGCACGAGAGAGGTATTTCACAAACTTTGTATTTTATTGTAGTACCAGCGTAAACTAAATCTGGAAATCTACTTATTGATTCCTGAGCTTCGTGGTAGAACGGTCTCTTTATAGCTTTCGACATTGATTTATTATTTTTTACTTTACACGAAATAACTGTACTATATCGCAGCCACCTTGAGGTTGGACACATATCGGAAACATGTATGTATAGCAAGCGCCAATTAA
Source organism: Melolontha melolontha (assembly GCA_935421215.2). NCBI lineage: Eukaryota > Metazoa > Arthropoda > Insecta > Coleoptera > Scarabaeidae > Melolontha > Melolontha melolontha. The sequence continues at coordinate 8,571,404 of OW285244.1, read as the reverse complement.
GTTGGCGTGAGGAGGGGGTGCGCAGAAGCCGTTTTTAAAAACGTCCACCCCCACTACTCAAGTAATTGTCAGAATACATTTGTCATTGACGTTTGACGGAACATAACGTCTTTGCTAGTGATACACGCTCAGAGGTTAGAATGATCTGACATTTGATGTAAAACCAAATACAAATCTCCCTACTACTTCTAATCCTGCGCGAACTTACCCCTCCTCGCGCCAACTTAATTGGCGTTTGCTATACATATAAAATATAATACCATATGAGCAAAAATTATTTAGATAAGAGATGGCCATAATTGGGCGGATCACTGTCTTTGATAGGTTCAGCTTGTTGTTGCCAATTAAACGTCAGTTTTGATTTGAAGTAGTTGTAATTATATTGTCCGAGGCTGTGCCAGTAGTTCTTTGAGCGGTAGGTGTTTTTTGGACAGAATCAATGGTCATAGCAAAAGAACCCACTAGATGTAAACTGGCTGTAGATGACAAACCCATCCGACAATGTATGCGATGCACGTACCTGGGAGTCGAGATAACAAGCTCCAAAAACTTACAACAGGAAGTCAGAACACAAATGAATAAAGCCTCAAGAATTTCTGGCTACCTAAGGGACCTCATATGGAGGAATAAATACATGTCCACCGAAAGTAAAGTCCGCATATATAAAACAGCCGTAAGACCGGCGATTACATACGCAGTGGAAACCCGAGCGGACACAACAAAAACGAAGAGCATGATGAGAGCAACGGAGATGAGGACCTTAAGGAATATCAGAGGAGTAAGCTTGAGAGATCATGTAAGAAGCAGGGATATACGAACAGACCTTAAAATTCAAGACGTGGTGCAATTCACGAGAAATAGACGAAGATACTGGCGAGACCACGTCGACCGAATGACGGGGGATCAATGGGCAAAATGGTCAAAGAACGAAAAACCGAACTCAAGGAGACCTCCAGGCCGACCTCCCAAGAGTTGGTGCGAGAGCTGGACATCTGCTTCCCAAGAGGCTGAACAAAATTGAAAATAGTAGAAGAAACAAGACTAAGTCTTAAGGAAAGAGAAAGAAGAAGAAGTAATTATATTAGTTATGTTAGCTAAAAAAAACTGGCATTTAAATCATGTCGAATAAAACTTCAAATCGAAACTGACATCCAACCAACATATAGAACCAACAGGCTGAACCTATCAAAGACAGTGATTCTCCCAACCATGGCCACCCCTTTTATAAACAATTTTTGCTCATATGGTACATACGGGTGCAACCGAATCCCGTTCCAGTACGGAGCAAACGTAGTGGACGGGGAAGAATATTTTTAGTATTAAAATTATAAAATTGCAGTAAAAATTAGAAAATAGTTTTTAAATAACGTTGATAGTAATAAAATTTCTCACAATTAAAAATTCAAAGTAATTGAAAATAAATACATCAAAATAGTTTTCTTTTAGTTTTTATAGATAAATTTGTAAAAATTCGTAACACCCCACAAACAATGAAGTTCAGGACACTGAAAATCTCTGTATTGGTGTTATTATTTCTTTGGAGACTGTGGTTAAGTAAAAACTTAAAAAAGGTATATAACCCCTTACCACAATTATTAATCGTACCCTAAATACGTATTTCGACAACTAAGTTGTCATCATCAGTAGGTAAAAACCGCTAATTAAAAAGTCGCACATGGGGCACAGTAAAGCTAGAAAACCGCTCACGCAACAACTACTTTACAACGCGTCCACGTATAGACTAATTTAACTGCGAATCTAAACTACGAAAATATCGAAAAACACTTACTTCTTAGGGAAAGGCATTCACATCTGTTTAATGTCCGAGTTGAAATATCTCGACCGAAGGACCGACAAACATTCCATTTCTAAAGGGAACGGCACTAAACATGTCCTAATAACTTCAAATTTAAAACGACGATGACACAATTATGGTAATACAAATGAAAAGAGACAACTGAAAGCAATCGGTGATTTATCGCTATTCATGGAATATTGTTTATTCTTCGCGATATGTATACTTTCATAAGCATCAAGTTCGCGGGGTTTATTAATTCCTTTGACCAGCTTCAACCCTGTAATCGACACATTGTGTAGTGTACTTAAAGCGTGGTTGGCAACGTTGGATTTATTCGGTCTATTGTATTTAATATGTGATATGTGTTCTTTAAAACGGGTTATTATTGGTCGTTTTGTTTGGCCTATATATTTCAAATTACAATGTTTGTCGGTCCTTCGGTCGAGATATTTCAACTCGGACATTAAACAGATGTGAATGCCTTTCCCTAAGAAGTAAGTGTTTTTCGATATTTTCGTAGTTTAGATTCGCATGTTAAATTAGTCTATACGTGGACGCGGTGTAAAGTAGTTGTTGCGTGAGCGGTTTTCTAGCTTTACTGTGCCCCATGTGCGACTTTTTAATTAGTGGTTTTTACCTACTGATGATGACAACTTAGTTGTCGAAATACGTATTTAGGATACGATTAATAATTGTGGTAAGGGGTTATATACCTTTTTTAGGTTTTTATTGGTGTTATAATCAGGATACAATACCATTTAATTATAGAAAATATGGTTATTCTATTAAAAAAAAATCAGATCATACCTAAATTTAACTGTGATTATTAAATTTCAATTGCTTTTATAAACGAATAAAAATTATGCATCTTGTATTTTTTAAATTTGCATTGGGAAAAACATGCTGAATATAATTTTATAATGAAAATACAGTCTTATTCATATCTAAGAGAGACCCCTTGTTAGATATAATAAATAAATCAGTTGTATTAAAATGCTTTAAAAGATAAGGATCTTAAAATTAATTTTTTTGTAAATACAACAAAAAAATTGTATGTTTTTGTTATATTACTCTTTGCTTTAGTGACAATTCGAATTTTTCGTAAGATATTCTGGTTAATTATTATTAATTAATGTTCACGCTTCAAAGACTATTTTTTTGTATACATTTATATTTAATTATTTTAACTTTTACATTTGCCATAAATGTTCAATTACCGATCAATCCGGATTTCGCGGGTGAATAGCGTATTTTTCGTACGAGATTTATAGTATAGTATGCTATCCTGCTGAAAGAGGTAACAATCGGGCACGTTTTTGTTAAATAACTTAAAAGAAAGAACAAACGATTCCTCTAACACCTTTTTTGAATGTGCGATATAACGGTTACTAAGAATAATTCTCCGAGGCCAACACACATATGCAACCCCACGCCATTATATTTTATTATTGTTTTAGTAGTGTACTACTATTAGGACAGCCCTCAGCCTGTCCAAATATATTCAAATTGTTACCTTTATAATATTGGATTCTTCTAACTTCCTCTAATTTAATTTTGGTATTTTTTTTTGTTTTTCTGCAGGTGGCCTAATATATAATAAAGGCAAATGAGTATATGTAAATATACAGGGTTGCTTTAATACAAAAAGTACTACCCATCCTCTTTCTTTGCTCTAAACGTATATAAAAATATAAAATAAGAATAACATTATATTTTTAGTCAAAGAAAGTTTTAAATTCTAACAGTAAATTGTTGCGATGTATAAAGAAATGCTCAAAATGTTTATAGTTATTATACTCAAATCTAATTTATTACTTAATTTTAGGTAAAGTATAGGTAAAAGCTAGTCTACAGGTATTAACTTGATTTTTTTTAAAGTGTAACTTAGTATTCATGTGAAAAAAGGTGCCCGCCTTTTTATTTTTAGAATACTCATCAATATGCTATGTGTATAATAACTGCTATCTGTGTAAATTATAAAATATATATTTAGTATTAGAGTTATTTATAATATTTAGATACGTTAAGAAATAAAAGAATTGTTGAAAATTCACGTTTCTTTAAATTAAAAAAAGTTATCAACAAATCTTTCATTTCTTTAGATTTTGCTGTATAAATTTAGTAAAGACTGATGAATACTATTTCCTTGTTTCTCTCTTTTCTCTCTCTCTTTCTCTCTCTATCACTCTTCGTTCTCGTGCGAAATACTTAATAACAAAGTATAGCAAGCGCCAAATAAGATGGCGCGAGGAGGGGGTGCGCAGAAGCCGTTTTTATAAACGTCCATATATATATTTTACTCTAATAAATTATTAATTTATGAAATGATAGATGCGTAGTTTACGCCACCTAAGGTATCTCGCAAATTGATGTAAAACTAAATACAAATCTCCCCAATACTTCTAATCCTGCGCGAACTTACCCCTCCGCTCGCCAACTTATCTGGCGCTTGCTTATACATAAGTATTGGATTTTAAATGTGCCTTTTCAAATGCACAAAACTGACTACCTCTTATACCACTAGTTTTTTTTTTCATTTTTATTTATTTATATAAAATTTTAATGTTGTAATATTTTAGTTTCCCCTTTTTAGGGATTCAAGAAATTAATAATACTAATTCTGCGCAGTGCACACAGAAAATATATGAACAATATATGTATCTCTTTTTTTTAACAACTACAAACTATTGTATTTTTGTATAATCTTTGTGCATTATTATTATTATAATTACATGATTTTTATTTATACCTGTTGTGACTTCTCTACCTATGTTAGTATTTCTATAGTTTTTTTTTTATAATCTGCCAACTATGTTTTTATTTATGTTGATATTTAAGTATATATACATTAATGTATAATAAATATATGTTTGTATGTATACTTATAACAGGATCATGAATCTGTACTATTAAAAGACCATGAGAGCAAAATGCGTTTTTTATCATGTATATACATAACACTCCTTAACAATTAATTAGCCCTACCAATAATGCTTTACCTAAATTCGTGGACTTACGTTTGCAAGAAAGTGGCTTTAAGTTTGCTAATAGAAATGTCAAAATTAGATTTTTATGTACCCGAGTAATATTGGCCTCCAATGCCTCGATTGTAGCCGGTTTATCCATGTAGACTTTAGACTTCACGTAGCCCCACAGAAAAAAGTCTAATGGTGTGATGTCACAAGATCTAGGCGGCCAATTTACTGGTCCGAAGCGTGAAATTAAATGTTCACCGAATCGTTCTCGCACTAAAGCCATAGTTTCACGGGCTGTATGGCTAGTGGCGCCATCTTGTTGGAAGTAAATGTCTTGTAGACCACGGGTGTCAAGTTCAGGCAGCAAATAGTCCCTTATCAAGGCGCGATAACGGTCGCCATTCACAGTCATATTCCGGTCGGCTTCTGTTTTGAAGAAATATGGACCAATTATTCCACCGGCCCATAATCCGCACCAAACAGTTGTTTTGTCTGGATGTAATGGTAGCACTTCAATCTCTTCAGGTTGCTCATCACCCCAAATACGGGCATTTTGCTTATTCACGTACCCATTAAGCCAGAAATGGGCCTCATCGGAGAACAAAATTTTTGTCGAAAACTGGATCTTCTGCAAGTTAATCAAGAGTCCAACGGCTGAAACGGAAACGATTCGGAAGGTCGGTCGCCTTTAGCTCTTGCACTAGTTGAATTTTGTATGCTTTTAAACCAAGATCCTTTCGTAAAATACGCCAAGTTGTTGCATACGACAAACCAAGTTGTTGAGAACGGCGACGAATTGATTCTTCCCGGTCTTCCCGTACACTCGCTGCTACCGCCGCTATATTTCCTTCACTACGTGCTGGATGAGGTCTATGTGATCGCGTATTATCCATTATTGTAAATTGAGTTTCAAACTTATTGATGATATAGCGAATTGTGCGTTCGGTAGGCCGATTATGTGGCCCATATGTTGCACGATACACATTCCTTGTAGAACGCCCATTTTCGTAATAAAGCTGTACTATTTGTAGACGCTGTGCCGGGCTAAGTCTTTCCATTACGTAATGTCAAATAGTACTGAACCAGAATGCGCAGTCCACTGACGCGTCGCATGCGCGCTGAGCCATTAAATCCCCACCTAAAAAAGTACCTCCGAATGAATCACCCATTACATAGAAATGAAAAATCCTACACAAACAACTATATTGGGGTGGAGTACAAGATATATTAGTTTCTATGTCACTCATGTCTATATTTTTAAATAAAATGTCAACTAATGTTGTCGAAAATTAATAAATAATATTTGGTGGATAGCAATATTTAAATTTGAAAATGTCATATATCAATGTGACTAACTGCATACTTTAATATAAAATTAAAACTCTGAACTTTCAAATTAAATAATTTCAATTTATTAACGTAAAAAGTGTAAAATAGAAAAAAATAGTATAAAAAAACTCGTTTCATAATGCCTTTTCTCGCACTCGATCTTTATAAAACTCGTTTTCTAAACATGAACTAGTGCGACAAAATGGTTCCTTATGAAACTAGGGTTTTAATATACTATTTTTAACCACATTTATTTAACAATATTTTACTTTATTTCGAAAAAAATAAGTTAAAAACTATGACTACAAAACGAAATGGACATGTAAGATGTAGGCAAAATTTCCAGCGAAATATTTCCTATCAATATGCATTCGGCAGTGTAGAATAGGTCGTGTAGGAGAGAGATGTCGATTTTCGGTACTTATTTATTAAGTATTATTTAGGTATTATTCGTTACTTAAACGTTGAATGTATTACTTTGATTCATATACATATTCATTTTACATAAGTATAGCGCGCCAATTAAGTTGGCGCGAGGAGGGGATCCGCAGAAGCCGTTTTTAAAAACATCCACCCTCACTATCCAAGTAGTTGTCAGAATACATTTGTCATTGACGTTTGACGGAACATAATGTCTTTGCTAGGGGATCATAAAGTGACACACGCTTAAAGGTTAGAATTATCTGACATTTGATGTAAAACCAAATACAAATCTCCCCACTACTTTTAATCCTGCGCGGATTTACCCCTCCTCGCGCCAACTTAATTGGCGTTTGCTATACGAGTTTAACGTTCGCTGCCGGCATTCATCTTATTTACTATTATATCAGTAATCGGTATTATTTGCCTTGCAGAATTTGTAATGGTATACATAGCTTCTTTTCTCTAAATTTGCCAAAATATTAATAACAAACTGCATAAATTTTATCAAAATGTATTGTAATTAATATAGCGTATATGATGCGTGATGAAATATTAATAAAAAATATCGGCAAACAAGAAAATAAACTTTAATACATTACACATAATTTTTTTGCGACAGCATGTAAAAACAGGTAAAGTGTAAACAAATAAAATGATGTTGACTGTTGACGGATAAAAAAACATGTTTTGCCTTTCATCTTTTAACATCATTTAACAACATCATGCTGTCAACCTTTCCTCACATTAGTTCAATTTGTAAGTATATTTTTATTGTATAGATATTATATAATATGTCGTATTAGGTACAACTTAATTACAATTACCGTTACTTTACCCTGATAAAGCACACCGAATCTGTGGCGAAATATTGGCTAAAAATAGACAATTAACTTTCCCCAACCAGGTTTCTAGCCGAGACTCCTAACCTTATCAAATTATATTTTAAATCCCAATTGTGTGTCGTATTTGTCTATGTTATAGTGTTGTTTGAATGAATATATGCAATGCCTATTACAATATAAAGCATTTATTGCTGTTAGGTCGCATTGTAAAATATCGTTTCTCTCTCGTATTATCGCTGTTATCCAAATAAACGCAACTATGGCTTAGCGGCAACACGAAACAGCGGCAAGTTAGTAGGCAAGAGGTGTGCGAAGGTACATTGGGATAAGACACGCAGTAGCATATAGCGTTTCGCATCTTTATATATTCCTTCAATCAACGGTTATAGATTTGTATTTATTTGCAAATATGCAATTAATTCACATATAATCACTGGTGATCATGATCAGCTTATTTTCAATTTATTTACTTGTAATAAATTAAATTAGCTGCACATTCTGTAAATCTGAATTTTATAATTACGCGAGTAAATTGGATTGCAAAATTCTATGTTTATATTTGATAGGTCTAATCAGGTCTATACTTAAGAAGTATGCTATATAGTATAGATAATCAATGAATATGATATCCTGTACCCGTAGATTTATACTATACATATACATATGTACGAACGTAACGATATGTACAAAAGTAATCAAATACGAGTGTACCGATATGTACCAAAAGTAATCAAATGCGAGTGTAATGATTATGTACTGAAACTAATCAAAGACGAGTGTAACGATATTTATCAAAAGTAATCAAATACGGATATAACGATATGTACCGAAAGTAATCAAATTTTGAAAAATTTACAATCCTGAATTTCTACGCAGAAACCGCCCAGGAGTTTAATTACTAATCAACTAAATGGTGTCATTTAACTCAATATTAACGTAAATAATAGCTTTATTGCTCAATTGATAAATTAATAATAGGGCAAACTAAAAAATATATATGTATAAAAAAATATTAAATAAAACGATAATTATAATAATAATAATAATAATATTTATTAGAGCCCAACAGCAAAGCCAAAATGGGCGCTTCAACAATATACAATAACGCACATAAAACAATAGTATACATATATAAGGCATAGTAAGTACTCATATATAAAAGTAAAATACACTCATACACACCAACACAAACACACTGCCCCCGTCCACGCTACCGCCTGACGGTTCGCTCCAGGAAGACGTCAGCAAAGATCCTATCAGCATCTCGACACATCCGATAAATGGGACTGCGCATTCCAACATTGGTCCTGCAGCGAGGAAGTGAAAAAGTAGTACTGCTCCTAGACGACAACCTCGGCACACGAAACCCAACCTGCACCAACAGAGCGGGGCAATCGATCCCCCCAGACACCAAGCCATGCAAGAAATTGGCCCCACAAATCTCCCTACGGGTAGTCAGGGGCGACAGACCATGTTCATGTATAACTAAAATAAAGAAATACATACCGTTTGGAACTGGGGTGAGAGAACGGCGGGGAGGTAAACGATACCTCACCAGTTTTCTTCTTCTCTGTTTTGGGGTGGACGCCACCACGTCCAGGCACTTGAGCACACTGCTCTTTGTACTATCCCCAATAGATCTCTCAATTCCACTCTGTTAGTCTTGTGTCCTCGATAAAAGCCACTATCCTCCTCAGGGGAAGTTTGAGTACACTCGAAGGATCCAATAGATCTCTCCCGAAATATTTCTGTCTGAGTTCCTTCAGTTCCTTACACGTGCATATTACATGAAGGCTAGTTTCCTCCTGTTTTTCACATCTCCTACACCAGGGCTCGCTAACCAAGCCCATGGTGTACAAATGCTTCCTTGAAGGAAATCCGGTTATTAACCCGGTAATTATTTTAATTTCTTTTTTGCTACTACGAATTAGGTTGGCTGAAAACTTCCCGTCCAGCCCCCTTAGTAGTGTTTTGGTATGGAGTTGACCTTCCGTTAACCTCCATTTATTTTTACGTTCTTTTTCTAGCCATAACCAGATCTCCCTTTTAGCAGAATCCTTAGTGATTCCACATACAGGTTCTGGTCCTATGAAGTTCCTATTAGTACCTTCTTTGGCCAGTTTGTCGGCTCATTGCCTTTAATTCCCTCATGTCCTGGCACCCATATCAGCGACACTGTATTGTCTTGTGCAAGGTTATTGAGGACCTGTTTACAATATTTCATCAGCTTAGACCTGGTAGATGGGTTCATAATGGCTTTAATAGCCGCCTGACTATCAGTCATTATGTTATTTTTTTTGCTTTTTTGCTTGCCCAGCCGGATTCCCGAATTTCATCGGCGCAGGCTGCGACTGCTAACAATTCGGCCTGGACAACCGTAGCATGTTTCCCCAGACATATCGATATCTTCCTTCTAGGGCACATTCCGTATATGCCTGCACCTGCCCCCTGACTAGATTGTGATCCATCAGTGTACCAGGTGCCGGCACCACAATCGATCGAGCGACTTTTTGCCTTTTCCCTGATCGGTATAAGTACGTTCAGCTTAGCTGTAAACATAATTTCAGGTGCCATACTGTCCACCGGCATTTGAAATATCGGCTCTTCCAGTATAGTTCCTGTGATATCTGTATGGCTCCCTACAACCTTATTAGGGCACCATACGTCATTGGCCTTCAGCCTCAGTATCGCAGCCATTGCCTCCGCCTTTATAAAAAGTTCCAGCGGAGGGAGACCCACGATGGCCTCCATGGAAGCGGTTCCCGTGCTGTTCATAGCTCCCGTGATTCCCAACAGGGCCTGTCGCTGGAGAGTCGTGAGGAGCCCCACCGACGATGTCCGCTCCGTCCTCCACCAGACAACTGCCCCATAGGTAATCGTTGGTCTTATTACTGCTGTGTACAACCAGTGTACCACATTTGGTCTTAGTCCCAGGTCTTGCCAACAGCTCTTCTGCATCTCCAGAAGAGCTGCGCCGCCCTGTCTGCCACTTTGGCTAGGTGTCTGCTCCAATTCAGTTTCGCATCAAGTGTTATGCCTAGATACTTCACTTCATTGGTTAGTTCTAACTCTTGTCCAAACAGCTTTACGCTGCCCAGATCATTTAGTTTTCTCATGTTCATAAAGGCTACAAACTTGTTTTTTTGAGGATTGACAGTTAATCCCTCCTCAAGGCACCATATTTCTACAATTCGCAGAGCATTTCGCATGATGCTCGCCACTGTCCCCGGGAATTTCCCGTGGGACACTATGACAATGTCATCGGCGAACCCCTGCGTCCATATTCCCTGGTCATTTAATGTCCTGAGGAGATTATCCACTACTAGACTCCATACGCCACTACTAGACAATACTCCACTACTAGACAATACGCCTCCTTGAGGACACCCTTTTGTTGTCCTCATGGAGATCGTATTGTTTTGCATTTGGGCATGAACTACTCTGCTACGCAGCATGTTATGAACCCAGTTGCATGTGGTGTTTTTTATTTTTCGATCTCTTAAAGATCGAATAATAGAAGACATCGAGGTGTTATCGAAAGCTCCCTCTATGTCTAAGAAGACTGCAAGTGCAATTTCCTTGTAGTGTAGGCTTCTTTCGAGCCCTCTCACCAGGCTATGCAGGGCACCCTCACCTGATTTTCCCATCTGCTATGCCCATTGCAGTGGGTGTAGAGGAGATCTATCCAGAGCCCCTTCTTTAATATTTAAATATATCATTTTTTCCATAGTCTTCAACATAAAGGAGGTAAGACTAATTGGTCTAAATGATTTAGGGTGGGTATATGTTGCTTTTCCGGGCCTCGGAATAAACACTACCCTAGTTTCTCTCCATGCCCTAGGGATATAACCCATAGCATGGCTAGACCTGAATATCTCTAATAGAGGACCCATAATTTCACCAATTCCCTCTTGAAGGAGCTTGGGAAACACTCCGTCTGGTCCTGCGGATTTATATGGTTCAAACGATCCTATCGCCCATCTAATTAAATGGGGCTTGAAGATCTCGTTTAATGTCTCCCAATCATTCCTAGTCGCCCTCCAAGAGGTGACAACTTGATTGGTATCACAATAATCCATACGCTCCGAACCTGGAAAGTGTACCCCCAGAAGATACTCTAAAGTCTCTTCCACGGTAATGGTACACCTCCCGTCCGATTTTTGTATAGATCTAATTGCGTTGGACGGATCTTTTTGAGAATTCCGTTTATTCTGGCCATGTCAGCAACACCTTCGATGTCCTCACAACACCTTCGATGTCCTCACAGAATTTTCTCCAGGCCTTCCTTTTGCTCTCTTTGATTTTATCATTGTATTTATTGAGGCCTTGTAGGCTTCCCAATTACCTGTTTTCTTCGCCCTATTAAATGACCGGCGAGTTTCTTTCCTTAAATTGGTTAACTCTGCATTCCACCAGGCAGACCGCTTAGCTATACGGCGCTCCCTAAAGGGACAGTTATTTTCATAGCAGGAAAGAATGGTCCGTTGCAACCAGTCAACAGCCAACTCCAGCTCTTCCACATTCCCTTTTCTAACAGGGATATTTCGGGTCGCAGCTAACAGGTCTTCCTTGTAAGAGCCCCAGTCTGTTCTCTTGGGATCCCTGTATAGTCTGGGTTCCGTTAAATCTGTACATAGTTCATAGCGGACATACGCATGATCAGAGAGCGACGGCTCGTCGGATACATGCCACCCCCCTACAATATCCCGCATTCCCAACGTACATAAGGTTATATAAATAAATAAAATAAACCCATTTATCTCAATATTAACGTAAATAATAGCTTTATTGTTCAATTGATAAATTAATATTAGGGCAAACTAAAAAATGTATATGTATAAAAAAAATTTTAAATAAAACGATAATTACAACAAAAATAAAGAAATACATACCGTTTGGAACTGGGGTGAGAGAACGGCGGGGAGGTAAACGATACCTCACCAGTATACTAGATAAGAGAGAGGGGACGGTTATAGCGCCAGGCGTGTCTGTGTCTAGTCGTCGACGATAGATACGACAGAAATACGAGTACATACGCAATACGTAGTGTGTAAGACATCTGCTCCTGACGTATCACTGCTTATCCAATCATACGTATGTGTATACCACACCTACATCTGACCTATCCTTATGCTGACCTATGCTTATCCAATCAAATGCTACACTGTACATTCAATAAACATGTCGGGGAAGTAAAGCGGCGGGGACGCGCCTTGCGCAGCAGTGTCGTTTTCTTACCTCGTTTACACACGGTATATGTAATATATAATGAAAAAATAATTAAATAATAATCCTTTTTATGTTGTAACATTGAAAAAATGTCTTCATAAAACACTTCAGCAATGCGACACAGGCTCGTAAACGGAGAACCATGCAGCAAGTTGGCCCTGGGAAAAGGTAAGGCAAAGGTAGGAGAAGAACCAGATGATATAAGGTGAACACGAAAGTAGATTGAGGAAATCAATGGTACCATGGACAATCTTCTACACAAATCTCGCTCTCAGGATATCTCGACGATAGCCCAAAGATACACCTTAGTAGTAGTAGTCTTCTTAGTAGAGCCCGGCATTTTAGGTCCAGTTATCTCTTTCTACGTATTTTGTCATTGTTTACTCATGGGCGAATTTGTGAAAAGCAGTCTAGATTTCATAATTCCGGACAAGAAAGAGAAAGCTCTTCTATTAGTAACTGATAGCTACATCAGCTACATACCGTATGAACGCCGGGGAGTGATTGATCTACCACAATGTAGTAAGACGAAGACGAATAGCGAGTTTATGTGGTTAGGGTTGAGAGAGTATATTCAATCTGTTCTACTGTCTAACTGTACGGGCGTTCCATTTCTTTATCCAACACATTCTACATACGATCTAAGAACGAATAAAATAATCTCTCTCTAACACATTGAATATTCCTATCAGTCGCTTATTGTGTTCAAGCAAGGCGAATATACTTGCAGTTGGCCAGTCATTACTTATATATCCATCGATCGCACGACGTTGTGCACACGGTATAGCTACATATGCTTCACGCAGGCATAAATTTACAAACTTTTTTACCAGGTATGGTTCATGTTACTTGTTTTGCACATTCTTTATAACGCGTGTGTGAATTTGTTCGAGAAGAGTTCGCAGATGTAATAGTATATTAAAAAACGAGTTTCATAAGGCACCATTTTGCCGCACGAGATCAGTTTAGAAAACGAGCCGCTTGCGGCGAGTTTTCTAAAGAGCGAGTGCGGCAAAAGGCCTTATGAAACGAGTTTTTTATACTATTTTTTTTATTTTGCATTTTTTACATTAATAAATTGCTTAAATTTGAATTATTTAATTTGAAAGTTCAGAGTTTAATTTTTATATAAAGCATGCAGTTGGTCACATTGATACTTGACATTTTCAAATTTAAATCTTGCTATCCGCGAAGTATATTATATTACATATTATTTATTAATTTTCGTTAACATTACTTGATATTTCATTTAAAAATATAAACATGAGTGACATAGAAACATATATATGTTGTTGTCAATTGTATACAACATACGATGTTTGTATAAAATACGGATATATATCATATCTGTCAAATGTACATAAATTCTTAAAATCAAATGACAGCAATGATATTTATTTCTGTATTCGAACAACGCCAACATTGAAAAATGAAAAAAAGCGTATCGAAATGAAGCTCATTTCGATACTGTTTTGGGTTTCATAATGAGTTCATTTCGAACGCAAAATAGAAAAATACATTTATTAGTAATACGATAACAATTTTTTCTATTTTGCGTTCGAAATGAACTCATTATGAAACCCAAAACAGTATCGAAATGAGCTTCATTTCGATACGCTTTTTTTCATTTTTCAATGTTGGCGTTGTTCGAATACCGAAATAAATATCATTGCTGTCATTTGATTTTAAGAATTTATGTACATTTGACAGATATGATATATGTCCGTATTTTACACAAACAACGGTTGTTGTATACAATTGACAACAACATATATATGTTTCTATGTCACTCATGTTTATATTTTTAAATGAAGTATCAAGTAATGTTAACGAAAATTAGTAAATAATATGTAATATAATATACTTCGCGGATAGCAAGATTTAAATTTGAAAATGTCAAGTATCAATGTGACCAACTGCATGCTTTATATAAAAATTAAACTCTGAACTTTCAAATTAAATAATTCCAATTTAAGCAATTTATTAATGTAAAAAACGCAAAATAGAAAAAATAGTATAAAAGACTCGTTTCATAAGGCCTTTTGCCGTACTCGCTCTTTAGAAAACTCGCCGCTAACGCGGCTCGTTTTCTAAACTGATCTCGTGCGGCAAAATGGTGCCTTATGAAACTTGTTTTTTAATATACTATTCTTAAATGCTCCCAGCAAAATACAATTTTTCAAAGAACCTTGTCCTGGATTAAGTTTGCTTCCTCCTAGATAGGGTACCTGGATACAAGCTTGTGTTTTTAAACAAGTGACAATTTTAAAAGAATTAAAAATGTGGTAATGTGTCTAGAAGATACGGTGATAAGTGTATCAATTAGTAAAACGTTAGTACAAAAACTCTTTTTGCTTAAACAATTACCATTTATTCATAAATATTTTGGTTTTATACATCGTATAATAAAGAATATAGAAAGTCAAAAATTACCTTTACGACAATGATTAGAAATAACTATATAATAACGCTATTCAAATGTTAAATAACGAACGGTTTTTTTTATTATAATAATTGTATTTTGTATTTATTTTGATTTTTTTGGTGCAAATAATAACTGTCAATTCGCTTTAACAAATAAATTAATATTTTTGAATAGAATTAATTATTTGTTAATTTAAAGTCGGGAATTTTAAGTATTTAATTCATAGGAACAAGGAAAAATAAGAAAAAGAGATGATAAATGTTTTATAAGAAAGTTAACTTGATTGTCAGAATTTAGTATAATTAACCACACCATTTTTTTGGCATAATTTCAATATGACGTATGTAAATGTTTTGTTAAAAGACTGTTGCCAGTTATTCGTACAAAAACTAATAGTGAATGAAATATTAGGAAGTGACCTTAAAGAGTATTTATAACAAGAAGGATTAAACCAGTTTTACATAATATAAAGCCCTGGATTTATAAAAATAGTCTTCTATACAAAGACATAATAATCGATTGATTAAATATATGCCCAACCCTGTAGAGGATAGACTACCTATTCATCACTCATCACAGCTATTCATTCTTAGTCGACCAGTCAATGCTGTGAGTAACGTTAGAAATTAAGTATGTACATTCAATGTATTATTATGATTAACCAGTAGTAATTGTAATAATATCATTCCCGATTTGCCATTAATATGATTTCCGAACTGCTATTTTTGGCGCATACCTGAACATCCTCTTTAAGTATTGACTGCGTCAGTTTCGCGGAATTTTTGGTGGACGACGACGACTCCCGCGAAAAATTGCAAACTTATGAGCTCGTTCTAAATCGTATTGATATTATAGTAAAAAAATTGGCAACGCATCAAGACTATTTATAAGAATACGTATTAAAATGTCATTGCATGTTTATGATATTGCGTGATTAGGAAGATCGGTTTATAAATTTAGTAGGAAAATCTCATGATCTATGTTTTCTGAATAGCAGTGCCGTAAAAACCTTACAATGTGGAGAGATACAGTTTACAGTGTAAGTAAATTTATTATTAATTGTAATTCCTCCCATACATAACCTTAAACTATTTTTAAGGGTACTCTGAGGCCGAAATGTTCGGAAATCATAACAGGGAAATATTTGAATGATCTACTAGACGAATTAACGTATTCAGTTCGGTCAAATTCCATATCGAGCATATCTAGTATACACTCTATACATAAAATTGATAATGGCTTGTATTTGGGTGACAAGTAAGTTAGATTTTAAGTTTTTACCACATAAACAATGAATGGATCGGTACAATTTTTTTTCTATACATAGATACGCTGCGAAAGATAGAAGATTTCTGATCGCGAACCAAATAACCCATGTTTTAAATTGTGCAGAAGGTTGTGATGAGTATCAAGTTAATACCAGTGAGGCGTATTATAGAGATTTTAAAATAAAATATATGGGTGTACCAGGCCATGACAGGCCCTCATGGAACATATCAGTGTATTTTGAACAGGCAGCTAGATTTATAGATAACGCTATAAGAAGTGGAGGTACAATAAAAGCGTGCCATTGATTTATAAAATAATTTGCTTTGCTTAATGTAGTCTATTTTTTTTGTAGTTTGCGTTTTAATTAAAACTAATGCATAGAATACTAGAATTATTAGTCCATTAGTATGTACTAATAATAGACTTAGATAGTGACATTATACCATAAACATTTGCATAATTTTTAAATTAAATTTCTGATATTAAAAAATAGAACATCAATATGACCTTGAATGAATGTATAGGCCACAATCCCAATACATGTATAATAACAGCTGTAAACGTTAGAAATCAAGTTTTGCCCCGAGGGACAGCTGTAATCAATAATATACACATAAATTCTGATCAATAAAAAATTTATCCGACAGACTCAACTTTATTCTAAACATCTTTCTTTTATCATTAACACAAGGTATAAATAAATCAAACAAACTATTAAATATTTTATAATTCCTTAGCTTTTTGATTTGAAGCACTTGTTTTGATACTGGCATGGAACTAAATTACTTTTTAACTAATAACAAAAGAAAATACTTGTCCAGTATAAAAAGGAAATTTTATTTTCATGAATAAACTTATTAAAATCTAACTTTTTAGATATATATATTTAAACAAAATACAACGGTTTAGTTAAATATTGAAAACTTAATTACATTAATTTATTAACTGAATATATTGAAAGATTTTACTTTGTTTCACCGATACCACTGCGAGCATAGGTATATAAAAATTTCGCAACCTTTTGTCATTCATCACCGATGGCTTTGTACAAAACTGCATTTTCATTAAAAAATGTTCTTATTTTGTTTTAATATTACTTTCTACTCATTTACAGGAAGAGTTTTAGTTCATTGTGTTGTGGGAATCTCAAGATCTGCTACAATTGTTATAGCTTACTTGATGATCGTTAAACACATGAATGCTGCAGAAGCTCTTCAATTCGTCTTCAGGCAAAGGCGGATCTTTCCGAATTCAGGATTCCTACACCATTTAGCACAACTAAATAATGTATTGTTTAAGAGAAGATCATTGTCTTTAACCAGAAGTTATTATTAATTTTTAGAATGTACACACACATGTATCCTTTGATGTACAAAAACATTATATAACCAGAAAGGTGTTGATAGTATTTTTATTATTGTATGGGAGAAGTTTATTATGGTATTGGCCGAAATCTGGAGTAGCGAAAGAGGTTGAACGAACATTTCAATGGAAATTTGAAACTGAATTATTGGTCTTGCCGTCCTATTTTTTGGCTTAATAATACAAAAACAGTTTCTCCGATGACATAAATCAAGCATGTACCAAACAATATTATGTACAAATTAGATATACATCTGTTTTTCTATACATAAGCCAAAGTAATTGTTCTCTTCAAATTTAGGCCCATGAAATGACAATATTTCAATACTTCCTGGTTATATAGGCGAAATATTTATTACTTATTTTACGAATATTTTGTTTTTATACCAAAATGATTCTGTAACTGTTTCCATAATAAAATATTTATTTTTCTATTGTATTAGTATATTTACGAGGAACTTATTCGGTAATCTTTTCTATTGCAATATTTTTTTACTTAATTCACGGAATCAAGTCTTTGAAAGTGTTCATAAGAATTAGTAAATTCCAGTTAGAATAGTAAATATTCGTTAAATACCATGATATACATAATTATAATAAGAAAAAAAAAGTCAAAATATGCTACTAAATTTTATAAAAATTTAATTTACAATGGCCCTGAATCCGTATAAAACATAATCAATAAAAATTATAGTACGATAGCGACATCTATGGACGGAACGTAGCAGTAAAGTCAAAAGTGCTTGCGGGAAAAACTTTAAAAAAAGGTATATAACCCTTTACCACAATTATTGTGGAAAGGGGCTTTTTTTAAGTTTTTACTTAACCACAATCTCCAAAGAAAGACTTTTAATAGCGGGAAATTTTAAATAAAAAAAAGGTTCCGTTATTAAACGGAATCAGGTGTTTCTATGTGAAGTATATTAATTTATAGATGGGACTCTAGAAAAGTGATCATATCATACAATTATTATTATAACGGGTGTTCAGAAACATTCGAAGTCAAAGTAGTCCTTGAAAATATGAAGTCATGTCTGAGATAGATTGATTTTTGACAGACAACAGTTGACATTTAATTATTACAAATCAGATATAGCAAACGCCAATTAAGTTGGCGCGAGGAGGGGTAAGTTCGCGCAGGATTAGAAGTAGTGGGGAGATTTGTATTTGGTTTTACATCAAATGTCAGATAATTCTAACCTCTGAGCGTGTATCACTTTATGATCCCCTAGCAAAGACATTATGTTCCGTCAAACGTCAATGACAAATGTATTCTGACAATTACTTGAGTAGTGGGGGTAGACGTTTTTAAAAACGTTTTCTGCGCTCCCCCAGAGCCCACTTGACTTCGAATTTTTCTGAACACCCGTAACATAAATATGTCTTACTGCGAATGGAATTTAACCATGTCAAGCTTTTTACAAATAATGATTGTATTATGCAACATTAATTAGCGAATTTTTCTGAACACCCGTAACATAAATATGTCTTACTGCGAATGGAATTTAACCATGTCAAGCTTTTTACAAATAATGATGGTATTATGCAACATTAATTAGCCAAACAGGACAGTGGCGGCTCGTGCTAAAAATTTTAAGGTGTTCTGCAAGTTTTACAAAAAAATTTACCTTGCACGGGCAGTAAGAGGTTGTCTCCCATCTATCTTATCGTGCTTTCTTCGCCTTCCGCACTGAAGTAATGGATTTCTGGAACGATTGTCAATTGTCACACAAAAAAATAAGAGTCACTAAGCACTACTTTACTAACAAATTATTTCTTATAAATTAAATCTATTCTACGTTCTTTTCGATTTGCAAATTTTGTTATCACTTTGTCATTAAAATTGTCTAGAGAATTATTAATTTCCTCAATTATTTGTTCTTGGCAGACTTCAAGTATGCACTGTAACAACAGATCATTCTGTATTTCTTTGGAAGTGCCTTTAAATACCGAACAATTTTTTAGGTGCTCACTTAGAGTTGCATCTAATTCAGCCGAAAAATTAATAAGTCCACGAAATATCCCCGGATTCTCGGAAGTATCGCTCTCATCATGTCCCCGAAGGGCCAATTCAAAAGCTCCACAAAATTTTATACAATTAATAATTTTTGATAAAATATAACGATTCTTTGACACATTTTCATTATGTCTCTGTATATTTACCCAATAAGCAGAATCTAGTTGAGCCATAATATTAGTTGACCCTAGTAACGCAAATTCCATACAATTATGAAGATGGCTTTTAGAATTCTCATGTCTTTTTATTTTCAAACTTAAGTGCTCTAGATCCGTGACCCCTATTTCCGTCCAAGCTTTATCGCCACCAAAAAGTAAACAGGGAAAACAATATAAAGCATTTTTTTTGTTGCATCCACAAATCCATTCGTTTTTTGAATAAATATCGCTACTAAATTTACGTGTATAATTTTTCCCTCTACTTACACCAGTTTTTTCAATAGTGATATCTACTAATGGCCTACCATTTGCTTTTAAGTTTAACTTTTCTTCGTATGTATATTTAAAGAATCTCTTCACATTAATTAAATTAAAGACCACCTCCATAATACACAGAGTTTATATAAATTGTCAACAATACAGAAAAATAGAAGCACGCACACTCTAATATTATTGTTTTTACGTTAAACTCGCCGCACAGTAAAAAACACGCGAAAATATTAAATACCTATACCGATTCATATGACCTCTGCGCTGGAATGAATGCAGCGAATATTGCCTGGTAAAATCATGCATTGGTTTTAGACAGTCACGGGTGTAGCGGGGTGCGCGCGGGTGTTGGAAAGAGCGCTCAGAGCACGTTCGTGTGGACCAGATAAGGAACAAGTGAGCGATCGCGCGAATTAGGTTGGTTATTCCACTGGTCGCCTATTGTATATTTGATAATATAGTATATACGATATAACCGGCGTTAGTGTTGGAATATCGGAAGCGAATATCTCGGCTTCTACTGATCGGATTTTGATGATTGAGGTGTCAAATTGTAGGGTTTGATGTCCTCTACAGGTGATGTAAAAAAATATGCAAATTTTTTGATATACAGGGGGAGAATTTTCACAACAATATGTTACGCTTTTATAAACATCAGAAATGTCGGAAAAATTATGTAAAAGAAAACTAGTTATAACTAATACAGGTTCGCCCGCCCAATTTTTTGGGAGCTCTGCAGCACTGCAGCGCTTATGCGCCAGCCGCCACTGAAACAGGAGAATATACGTTTTATATTTACTTGGTTTCTTCACTATATGCTTAAATATGTATAAACTGTAAATTGTATATAGATAGATCTAGAATGTACTACTAGTAATGTGTTCCATCTTTGAAACCTATTCCATAAAATAAACGCATTAATTTATATACGGTCAGGAAAAATAAAGAAAGGTTATATATATATATATATATATATATATATATATATATATATATATAATAGATTTGTTTCTTAGCCGTTCACCAGTAATGCGCCAAGTATCTTCGGCGCCGTCGTGCGAAATACTGATAGGCGCCTTTACCCTATATGTATTGAGCCAAAATTACCAGCCACTCTCCCACAGTTCAACATTGAAATTTATGACGAACTCTTTAGACTTGTTAGTACTGGTAGGTATTTTTTATTTGAGGCAAACAACAGGTTCACATACAAAAAAATATTATTAAAATTTTTATTGCACACTGAAACAACAGTAACAAAATAAAAAACAGTATTCCAAATTATTAAAAAACAAAAGGTCAAGTACCTCTTTGAAGTAACAATAAAATTATTGCTGTCAATGCTAAAATAATTGTAATAATTGTTTTATGTAAATTTGTTGATTTGTTGTAAACTTTCAAAAAATGTTTTTAATATTTTTAAAATTTAACTTATCACAAGTGGCCGTAGGCGCCTTTAAGGCCTTGGCGCCGTTGTGCGCTGCACGACCTTGCCCATATGGACGGCGCGTCACTGCCGTTCACAATATATTAAATCCTAAAAATTCTTGGAAATTCGACATATTGTTGAATTAAATGTAATGTAATGTTTATTGTCTTCATCAGAAATGTATACATAATTAGTTAAGAGTTAAAACGACAGTAACACATAACATGCTAAAATTTAAAAAAAACATGTGTTACTGTCGTTTTAACTCTAACTAATTATGTACACATTTTTGATGAAGACAATAAAAAATAAGTTGTCGAAACGTTAAAATGTGTTTTACATTTAATTCAACAATAAGCCGAATTTCCAAGAATTTTTAGGATTATATATATATATATATATATATATATACACATAATTATTTCGTGACCTTTGTATGTTATGGTAAATTCAATATATATTTAAAACAATCCACAATTGTTTTAAATATATACATTTTGAAGTAAAACCAGAACTTAAATCGCCAACTAATTTAATTTACTATATATATATATATATATATATATATATATATATATATATACATATATATATATATATTAAAATACTAGACTCTTTCTTGGTTTAGCGACCTTTAATGAATTTCAGTTTTTTACTGCGACGTTTCGACTTTTTTATTATTAAGTCTTTTTCAAGTGATTAGAACTGAAAAATTAATACAAAGAAAGGTAAGAAATATATTTACATTTGTATGAATGAATTAAAATTAAAATAATAATTAGAGTAAGGAAAATTAAAGGATACAAAACTCACCAATTTATTTCGTGTCAAAACACATATTTTGTGTCGCATGTATGGCAAGGCATTTCGAACCTTTTTATAGGGTTGAACTGCCTTTCTCGGAATATTTAGTGAAACTAAATGTCTTGGTGCAGAAATGAAATTGTTTATTTCGTTTTAAAATTAGTTTGGTCAGGCCATGTGTTTGGGAAAATACAGTATATTTACAATGGGAAAGAAAAATTTTTGTGTGGTTGGGGTTGTCTTCTATTGTTTAATGAGCGGATAATAAAGTTTAGAAAGTCCATCAATCTCGTTACCATCGTTGATTGTTTTGTTGCTTTTGAATATATGAATCATTTCTAAGACCTCCCTAGCCTTTGTATTTTTTTGTTTGGTTATTATTTTTGTATTTTCAAAATCAAAATTATGTTTTAATGTTATCTGGTGTTTTTTTAAAGCTGTCTGATTTTTTGCGTATTTGTGTCCTTTTAATCTTTCCTGTAGTAACTGTTTTGTTTGGCCTATGTATACTTTGTCACAGTCTTTGCAGGGTATGTTATATATTGTATGTGATTGTTTAAGTGTTGGTGTTGAGTCTTTTAGTTTTGTGTGTAGGAATTTTAGTTTTTTTCCGCTTTGATGTGCTATTTTAAAATTGAATGGTTTAAATATATTGTTTAGTTTTTCGGATAATCCAGTTATATAGGGTGTAGGGATATATGTTAATTCATTGGTTGTTTTATTTATATTTTGGCACTTAGTTTTGTTATATATTTTATTAAGTCTCTGTTTTATAATGTTTTGTATAAATTGTGGTGGACCATTGTTTTCTGTTAAAATTGTTTTTACTTTTTTCAGTACTATTGGTCTGAAAACTGGATTGGTGAGATTTAAAGCCCTGTCCACTAACGCTGTTACAACATTTTTTTTGTGGGATAGGGGTTGGTTTGAATAAAAGTTTACGTATCTGCCGGATGTGATTGGTTTAGTGCACCATTTTGTTTGTATGTTGTTGTTTGTTTTTATTAGTGTTAAGTCTAAGTAGTTTATGGAGTTGTTTTTTTCTATTTCAATGGTAAAGTTTAAATTTGGATGGAAGTTGTTGAAGCTATTTTGTACATTGCTTATTTCCTTTTCTGGTAACATCATTATGCAGTCATCGACATATCTTTTGAAAAAAGTTGGTTTGATTTTCAGGG
The DNA here is from genome assembly GCA_935421215.2 of Melolontha melolontha. Classification (NCBI taxonomy): domain Eukaryota; kingdom Metazoa; phylum Arthropoda; class Insecta; order Coleoptera; family Scarabaeidae; genus Melolontha; species Melolontha melolontha. The sequence continues at coordinate 8,547,896 of OW285244.1, read as the reverse complement.
ATTTAATAACATTTTCTTCGATGTGTTCTAATACTAATTGGGCTACTACGCTCGATATAGGTGCTCCCATTGCTAGTCCTTCAATTTGTTTGAAATATTTATTGTCGAATTGAAAATATGTGGAAGTTAAAGTTAATTCTATTGCTTCAAGGAAATCTATTAATGGTAAGTCTGTGAAATTTTTGATGGAGTCCCATTTTTCTGTAATTCCTTTTTTTGCTAGTGTTAAAGGTATATTGGTGTACATTGATTCTACATCCAAGAAAACAAGTTTTTCGTTGTTATTTGTTTTGATTTTATCGATGTATTGTTTGAATTCGAAAGTATTTTTAATATAATATTTATTTTGACCTATGACATTGGTTACAGACAAAGCATTAAATAAACACATTAAAGAAACTAAAAATTTCCTAAAAAACAACAGTCATTTAATAGTACTACAATCAGACAAATCTAATAAAACAGTAATAATGGAAAAAAGACATTATATACAAAACATGGAAAAACTCCTAAATGACGATAAAACTTATACTAAATTAAAGAATGACCCCACAACAAAATATCAAAAGATAAACAACACACTAATTAAAAAATGGGAAAATAAACAAATCATCTCACCAAAAACAGCCAACAAATTAAAAATACATAATGCACTACCACCCAAAATATATGGCTTACCAAAACTACATAAAAATAATATCCCATTAAGACTGATCGTATCTTGCATTCAATTCAGTTTTATGAACTATCAAAATATCTAACAAAAACACTAACCAATGTCATAGCTCAAAATAAATATTATATTAAAAATACTTTCGAATTCAAACAATACATCGATAAAATCAAAACAAATAACAACGAAAGACTTGTTTCCTTGGATGTAGAATCAATGTACACCAATATACCTTTAACACTACCAAAAAAAGTAATTACAGAAAAATGGGACTACATCAAAAATTTCACAGACTTACCATTAATAGATTTCCTTGAAGCAATAGAATTAACTTTAACTTCCACATATTTTCAATTCGACAATAAATATTTCAAACAAATTGAAGGACTAGCAATGGGAGCACCTATATCGAGCTTAGTAGCCCAATTAGCCCATAAACTACTTAGACTTAACACTAATAAAAACAAACAACAACATACAAACAAAATGGTACACTAAACCAATCACATCCGGCAGATACGTAAACTTTTATTCAAACCAACCCCTATCCCACAAAAAAAATGTTGTAACAGCGTTAGTGGACAGGGCTTTAAATCTCACCAATCCAGTTTTTAGACCAACAGTACTGAAAAAAGTAAAAACAATTTTAACAGGAAACAATTATCCACCACAATTTATACAAAACATTATAAAACAGAGACTTAATAAAATATATAATGAATTAACATATATCCCTACACCCTATATAACTGGATTATCCGAAAAACTAAACAATATATTTAAACCATTTAATTTTAAAATAGCACATCAAAGCGGAAAAAACATAAAATTCCTACACACAAAACTAAAAGACTCAACACCAACACTTAAACAATCACATACAATATATAACATACCCTGCAAAGACTGTGACAAAGGACACAAATACGCAAAAAATCAAACAGCTTTAAAAAAACACCAGATAACATTAAAACATAATTTTGATTTTGAATATACAAAAATAATAACCAAACAAAAAAATACAAAGGCTAGGGAGGTCTTAGAAATGATTCATATATTCAAAAACAATCAACGATCGTAACGAGATTGATGGACTTTCTAAACTTGATTATCCGCTCATTAAACAATAGAAGACAACCCCAACCACACAAAAAAATTTTTTTCCCATTGTAAATATACTGTATTTTCCCAAACACATGGCCTGACCAAACTAATTTTAAAACGAAATAAACAATTTCATTTCTGCACCAAGACATTTAGTTACACTAAAGATTCCGAGAAAGGCAGTTCGACCCTATAAAAAGGTTCTACATGTCTGGCCATACATGTGACACAAAATATGTGTTTTGACAAGAAATAAATTGGTGAGTTTTGTATCCTTTAATTTTCCTTACTCTAATTATTATTTTAATTTTAATTCATTCATACAAATGTAAATATATTTCTTACCTTTCTTTGTATTATTTTTTTAGTTCTAATCGCTTGAAAAAGACTTAATAATAAAAAAAGTCGAAACGTCGTAGTAAAAAACTGAAATTCATTAAAGGTCGCTAAACCAAGAAAAAGTCTATTATTTTAATATTATGACACGGCCAATAAAATAACTAAGAAATAAATTTTAATTCTTATTAACACTAAATTTATATATATATATATATATATATATATATATATATATATATATATAAATATATTATATATATATATATATTAATTTCTTACTACACTTGGGTAGAATTAGGGTGTCCTTTTGTAGAAAAACACTATTTTGGTTTCGTGACGTTTCCGTCTTGTATTTAGACCTTCCTCAGACCTGTTTTTATTTATTAAGAAAAAAAGAAATGTAACAAAACTTGCCAATATGCTGTCATTGTACAATATTAATAAAATGTATCACAAGTACTTACATAACCTAACTATATGGGCTATTGATTGTATTACTCCACACACGAGCCTGTTACAGTGGCCTTTACACTTTAAAATCATCGTTATGTTAATGATAATAAAAAACACAAAACATTTAATAAACCAGTACATATACAGTAATAAAAAACAGTCAAAGGCAAGCTTGAAATCTCTTTCTATTGTGTGCATTTTAAAATATGCATGTGAGTACTTTTATCGCTAAATATATATCTTAATGTACGTATATAAGTAAAATGTGTGTCATGAAAACTTCAATTCTTTTTACTTGTGTTTTGTGTGTCTTGCCATTTTTATATTTGAAAACATACTTTACTAGAAAAACCGGAAAAAAACCCAGGAAAAAACAGAAAAACAAAACGCCACGTCAAAAAGGCAAAAACCCCACCCACTAACAGGAACTACACTCCCACACATTATAAAATATTATTAAGTGAACTTATTCTGTATACCCGGTGTTATATGTTGTAGTTGTGGTATGTAGATATTGCTGAAACTGAGGGAGTCGGCTATAGTATTTAGATTATGTTTCACGCTCTTAATTGTTAGAGTTTCCAGGAAAAGCCGTCTTGTGTAGTTTGGTTCTTTGAAGATGATTCTGACATCATTGTATCTCGGTTGGTGGTGTGTCGACGCTATATGGCTTGCCAGTGCGCATGCCTGTGGTTTAACTCTACTGTCGCTGTCGTGTTGTGTTAATCTATTTTTTAATCTTTGCTTAGTTTGCCCTATATAAAACGAGTTGCAACTACACAGTATTGCATGTATGACATTGTTATTCATATCTATGGGTATTGGATGTTTTAATTTCGTAAACAGTCTGGAAACGGGGACGGCTGTTGTGTACGCTACTGAAACCACGTTATGGAAAACATTTTTTATTTTGTTAGTTAGGTTTGGAATATATTGCAATTTCCCATACCTGGGCTCGCTGTCACCGTTGACGCCTTGTGGTATTTCGCTAGTAATATTTCTTGATATTTGGTCTCTCTCTACACCCATTCTGATATTTTCAGTGGCAAAGATTATTTTGTTTGTTAATGCGCTGGGGTAGTTATTCTGTAGCAGTATCTGTTTTAATGTGTGTAAGTCGTGCTGTACATAGTCTGCGTGTGAAATTCTCATTATCCTGTTTTTGAAAGCTTTGATCAAGTTCACCTTATACTTCTTGGGACAATTGGAATGGTAATTTAAAAGTCTATTTGTGTTTGACGGTTTTCTGTACCATCTCAACTTTAGGATACCATTGTCGTTTATGAATAGTTTGTCTAAAAAAGGTATTGCTTTATTGTGCTCCGTCTCGACCGTCAACTGCAATTTGTTGTTGTAGCTATTAAATACCTCTAAGGTGGTGTTGATTTTGTCGTTAGGAATGCAACAGATGAGGTCATCCACATATTGTTTAATGAAATGGAATTGAAATGAATTGTGATGAATACCATCATAAAATACGTGGTAGAGAAAATAGATTTTTAATTCCGTTTCATTAAACAATATGTGTATGACCTCATCTGTTGCATTCCAAACGACAAAATCAACACCACCTTAGAGGTACTTAATAGCTGCAACAACAAATTGCAGTTGACGGTCGAGACGGAGCACAATAAAGCAATACCTTTTTTAGACAAACTATTCATTAAGATGTATATTTAGCGATAAAAGTACTCACATGCATATTTTAAAATGCACACAATAGAAAGAGATTTCAAGCCTGTCTTTGACTGATTTTTATTACTGTATATGTACTGGTTTATTAAATGTTTTGTGTTTTTTATTATCATTAACATAACGATTATTTTAAAGTGTAAAGGCCACTGTAACAGGCTCGTGTGTGGCGTAATACAATCAATAGCCCATATAGTTAGGTTATGTAAGTACTTGTGATATATTTTATTAATATTGTACAATGACAGCATATTGGCAAGTTTTGTTACATTTCTTTTTTTCTTCTTAATAAATAAAAACAGGTCTGAGGAAGGTCTAAATACAAGACAGGACCGTCACGAAACCAAAATAGTGTTTTTCTACAAAAGGACACCCTAATTCTACACAAGTGTAGTAATACATTAATATATAGTGCTATTCACCATCAACATACACGTTGAATTCCACTATACATATATATATATATATATATATATATATATATATATATATATATATACATATATATACATATATATATATAATAAAAAATTAATTTAAATTCGGGTAAGCGGTCAATTAAGAAAAAAACTCCTTTATTAAATAACCCTATATTTCGCAACAGACTTTGTCGCTTCTTCTGGGGTAAAAAATGTTGAGTTGAAAAATAATAAAATTGATAATTTCGTTTCAATTATATATATATATATGTAAACGATCATAACGAGATTGCAAATTTATCAAAAATATATTAATAATATGTAGAATAGTCAATATGTCATAGTATATTTAAGTAAAATAGTTTAAATATATAAAATGTAAAAATGATGAAAACAATGTGGAAGTAACATTTAACATATTATTGACGTATTATAATCAACAATTTATTCTGACGAAGACAATAAAAAATCGAAACGTTAATATGAGTATTTTTAATTAATGAATAGTAACCAAGCCGAATTCCAAGAAGTAATTCACCATTTGTATATATACACCGTGTTAGGGAATGCTTTAGCCAAAATTAAAGGATAGATTCTTCATAAAAACTTTTGCAAAAAAGCTTATTATCGCTTTTCTCCTAGTCGTATGGTTTTCGAGAAACACGATGTACAAGATAGACACCAAAAATTTAGGCAACTACTGATATAATCTCCTTTATGCTATCAAGTGACGTGTTGATTAAATTATTTAAGATGTTACTCAGCAATTTAAAAAAAGTAAAACATTTCAAATTGACAGTTATTCTGCTCAATTAAATTGTTCCATTCAAGAGTACGCTGACCAGGCGCGGCTCGTGATGACGTATTTGGGGGTGCAAGTACACTGATGTGAGTGCTTCGTGTATTCTCGTGTACTAACTGTAACGTTTTCTCAGTGAACACCGAAAACACACGAGGCACTCGCATCATTGTACTTGCACTCCCAAATACGTCATCACGAGCCGCGCCTGACGCTGACATGCATTTTGTGTATGGTGAATGTGGTAGAAATGCCAGGGACGTAGTTAGAAGATATGCAGAACGGTATCTGTTTCTTCCTCCTGGTTTGAACGAAGTTCGGTATGTATCGACCGAAGTATGAGTTGAAGTAATGCAATATTTTTTTGAATAACAATAATATTTACAAATTTAGTCTTGGAGTTCCGTTAACTTAATACAAATGCAGTATCTGGTCTTAATACTAAAGACCGAGAAAACTGGCTAATAAATAATATTTGCTCCTATTTAGATCACTGAGATCTTAGTAGGAACTGTTAGTTAGATCACTGAGACCTAAGCTAGAACTGTAGTTAACTCGAAGAGATCGTACTTGGAACTGTAGTGAGCTCTAAGAGATCTTGTTTGGAACTATTTCTTCATTTACTTATTTTTCGGCAAGAAAGTTTTGTCCCCGCCAGTTACAAGAGAGGGAGAAAACAACGAAATTGATTATACGGAAATTTCCATACAACCATTTTTACTTCTTCCAAGAAAGTATATTCTGTAGTTTTCAACGTCATAAATGTATTAAAATAAAAAATATACGCCGGAAACCCTTAATTATAGAAAATAAAATAATTCTTAAAATAATAAATATACAATACACAGGCAGTGCGTTAGAGATAACATAATAGTTCGCAGAATCGCATCGAACCCAAAACTATTTAACCTATTATAATAATATAATACTTTATCTATAACAGGAAATATGTCAATAAAACTTATGCTATTATGCTATTATACAATACATTTACAACTACTAAATGGATGGGTTAACCAGAGGGTTGTGCCTGTAATAAAATAAATAGTTTTTATGACTGTAGAAAACAAGACAATGAATAAAGAAATGTAATACCTGACCAGGCCTAAGGTAATTGACAACATTAAATATCCGAACTCCAAGAATCTATTCTATATACACTCTATAATTAAAACTAGGATTTAATACATTAACATAAATATACCTACATCTATTTGCTTATATCTAAATGAAACTAAAAATACAAAATTAAATCTATTTTTCCCGAACATGCCGCCCACTTTGAAAGAGTCTCTTTTCAAGGAAAATATAATGATCACGTTCAAGAATTGTCACCATCGTTCGATATAGGAAGCACGCACAACATTGTCGTCGGTCTCTAGAACACACCACGCACCGTCTTTACACTAACTGTGCGAACTATACCGTCGTCTCCGGGGAACACTTGTATCACTCCGCCTAATAACCATTGTACAGGGGGAACATTTTCTTCCTTTATGATAACAAGAATCCTGGGTATTAAATTGGGATTGCCCATACGGTTCCACTTGGTTCTTGCTTGTAACTCGTTCAAAAATTACTTACACCATTGCTTCCAAAAGTGCTCGCGAAGACACTGAATGTATTGCCAACGAGACAACGTGTTGGCTTTTGGATGTTCCACAGTTGGCTCAGCTAATGAGGTTATTATGTCTCCAGTTAAAAAATGTGAAGGGGTTAGGAATGAAAGATCATTAGGGTCACTGGAAATAGGAGTTATGGGTCGGTAATTAAGGATGCCTTCTATCTGAACTAATAAAGTATACAAATGAAACAGACATGCAATATACATATCTGTAACTGTACACATGGACAATACACCTCGTATTTTCAGCATTTACTTCTGCTTAAGACACGTGTTTCTGCCATCTATAGGCGTCATCAGTCAAGCTAGTGAAACAATGTAATACAAAATAATACAAATCTGTTAAAAAACAGATTTGTATCTGTATATACATTTAAGCTGAAATCGCCTACAAGACATATCAAATTTTGTCCTATCAGGTGGCACTATATAATAAGTGACATATATATAATATAATACTTTATCTATAACAGGAAATATGTCAATAAAACTTATGCTATTATACAATACATTTACAACTACTAGAAGGATGGGTTAACCAAAGGGTTGTGCCTGTAATAAAATAAATAGTTTTTATGACTGTAGAAAACAAGACAATGAATAAAGATATGTAATACCTAACCAGGCCTAAGGTAATTGACAACATAAAATATATCCGAACTCCATGAATTTTTTCTATATACACTCTAAATTTAAAACTAGGATTGAATACATTAACATAAATATATCTACATCTATTTGCTTATATCTAAATGAAACTAAAAATACAAAATTAAATCTATTTTTCGCGAACAGTATCCTCACTCATTATAACAAAAATAGTTTCATAACGGTGCACTAAAGACTTCGGAAAACAGGTTCGGTAGAACCAAAAAACCAAGAAGTGGGAAGAGGACGTGATGAAAGAATGGTGGCTGTTGAGGAAAATATTCTTCAAATTGTTGAAGTAGATCCTTCAATCAGCACTAGCTCGTCAAGTTGGAGTTAGTCACTGGACAGTGTGGAGGACTCTTAAAGAATCTCTTTGGAGTTCTTATCATTTCGAAACAGTCCAAAGTTTGAACAGGGACGATTTTGTCGTTAGACGTCGATTTTTGCTTTTGGCTGTCGACAAAAATTGGAGAAGACCCTCTGTTTTCGGAAGAAATTTTAATGCCTGACGAATGTTGTTTTACTAGATGTGGAATTCTTAATTTACACAACAGGCATGTCTGGGCCGATATCAATCCTCATGCAATAATTAAACAAACTTTTCAACGTCGATTTTCTATCAATGTGTGGGCTGAAAATTACGGATCTCTGTATAAATAATTTTTCCAAATCATAATTTCCACAATACGTTATAATATTACTTTTTGATGTTATTGGATAATAGTTATCGCTATTATGACCAATTATATATCGAACTGATCTATTATTAGAATTTCTAATAATTGTACCTAGAAGAAAGCTGGATCCAATAACACTGACTATATTTATTTAATTCTTTAGTTATAAATATCTTTCTCAGATATTTATGACAAGTGGACCAAACGATGGGACAAGTGTATTGCACAGAATGGAGAGTACTTTGAAACATAGTTGCTGAAGTTTTCTAAATAAATGTTTCATTTTTGTACTACAGCCAATACTACAGCATATTGCCGGCCCCTTTAAACAATAAAAAGATTACAATTATCCCCACGAAGTAAGTTACTAGTTTATAAAGTCTATCTAAATCCAAATTAGTGCAAAGATTTCAAAATACAACGCTTTATTTTGGTTTGTATTCGGGCTGTAATGAATGCCCCTTGATATGTGATAAATAAAACTTTGCTAGTAATTTCTGTGAATGCTTGGTGAAAGAAAAAATTTCAAAATTTACCGGATGCAAGTGTCGCCCAAATAAACTAAAATAAACTAAATTTTTTATAGAATGAACGTGTGTTCTATTGAAAAGTTCATATAGTTTAAAAAGAAAGCGTAGCTAAAAGAAGATTGATTTCCATTTTCATATACGTTAGCAAGTGGCATTTGTCAATCATAGTTATCAATTTTCAAACACAGGATTTTAGGATATATTTATCAAGAAGGACAATACTACTTAGTTCTACTTACATATTTAGTTTTTTTTTCATTTTATTCATATTCCAAAATATTATCATAATTAGGATTTTATATAAAAGTCCTAATTATCTATTAAATTATATTTAATAATAAATACGTTAGTTTAACGGAATATATTAACAGTATGATAAGTAAATAAGATTGTGAAATAATGCATCGAACATACGAGGGTAGGGTTGCCAGATGGAAGCTTCGGAAAATCAGGGACAATTCTAGGATAACGGTATGGGGTCGTGGTAGTTCTTTGCCGCCCATTACCGCTATGCGTTTTGCACTCATATAAAAATGTGTATTTCTTATTTTCGAAGGATATGTACTTTAAATAAAACATTTATTTTCAAAAACATACGTTTATTAATTATGTTTTGGTAGCGTATACAATAAGTCTTAACAAAAACAAAAAACTCTTATTAAATAAAATTGCGAATAGATCATTTTTTTAAATATTTATCACTGGGTTTTGCGAGTTTTATTAGTTTTTCTCCGTCAGAGCTTTGCAAAAGTGATAAAATTTCTGAACACGACTCGTCAAAATTGATACGAGTCTGCAGTTCGGATTTAATTAAATCCATGGACATTCGGTTTCGCTCTTTAGTCCATAAACTATTCATTTGGCTAATACTCTTTCGCAAAAGGCATTGCTTGTTGGAATTGAAAGAACAAAACAAACTACTTTCTTTAAATTTGTAAAGTTTGTGGATGTGTTATTTCTGAAGAAATAGGCCCATATTTCGTCGCTTGGCAAGTCTTTCGGAAGCGCCTTATACATAGTTTTCAGACATGCAAACTCTGTATAAAGGGAGTCAATATTAACAGAGTCCTCTATATTCAATATCTGGGGAAATTCGGAAAGCACTTCCCAAGTCAACTCTAATTCCTCCGATTTGAGCGATAAAAGCTCAAACTTTTTATAGATTCCATTGGGACCGAAATCATATCTCTCTTCTAAATATTTAATGGCTCTTTGAAGAAAAATGTGTGCCTGTGATGTGAATTGATTTCTTTCTTCTCCATCAATTTTTCTAAAGATGGTCCTGACTTTACTCCCAAAAAAATTATCAGCCATCCTACTTTTTAATTGATCGTGAAGACTTCGCATGGCATGATCCATTTCCAAAATAGTGAAGCTCTCACTTTCTAGTAGCAAAATCACTTTTGTAAATTCAGGCAACACATTACTTAAGAATAAGAGGTAACAGTCATTCTTGCCTTCTTTTTTACATTCTTCCTCATTATTTATGTCACTGCTATTACTGCTATAGCAACCTTCTGAAATAAAGTCCCATAACACTTTGTGGCAGTTGTCTGAACCTTTTTTTAAGAAATAATGTTTCACAGCAGGCCAACTCTGAATAAGGCGATCTATAGCTGGCAAAAGTGACAACCATCTTGTAGGTACATGTCTTAGCAGCTCATTATACTCTATTTGAGCAAACTCACAACATTCTTTCAATTTTTGTGTTTTTAATGCTGATGAACTGAACTCATTATAAATTTTTATGACTATGCTCTCTATATCAACATCGATGCCTTTTAATGCATATTTCACACAATTATTTATTACATGGCAATAACAATTGGCTTTAAAAATATGCTTATTTTCTTCTTTTAATTTCTGATATACAGAATTATGGGCACCATAATTGACAGAAGCATTGTCTGCACTATATGCACTTATTTGATCCATGCTGAGATTGGCATCAATAGTAATTTTTTTAAGGCATTTATATATATCTAGCGATGTTTCTTCAGCTTCCTCGTAAAAGTCTAGTAATTTCCTGCATATACCTTTATTACAATTAAAATATTGAGCAGCATATGGAAATGTTTTCAAATTGCCAACATTTGATGCATCTGAGGATATTGAAAAATAAAAACAAGATTTTAAATCAGAGATCACTTTTTCTTGAGAATAGGGTCCTAAAACATTTCGAGTGATTGCTGATGCTTTTGTACGTCCACATGTCATTTTTGCTGTTATTTGACTATCTGGAATTAACTTGCTGATATTTTTTTGCCAAGCAGTCCAAGCTATTGTAACTTAATCCATGTTTCACATTATGATAAACAAATGCTAATTCGGAAATTATTATAGATCTTTCTTCTGATGTGTGTTTTTTAATTAAAAAATTATTCATGCTTTGAGAAGTTTTTTTAGCCAAATCCATTTTTTTATGCTTTATGCTATTGGCGTGAACCTGTAACAAAGTAACAAGCATATACCAAATGGCAATATCCGAGTTACATGCTTTACACATTGCAGTAAAGTCATTCTTTTTCTCTATCCAGTCTTTAAAGCCAGGATCGTTGGTCCATTTATCATTAAATCCAGTTAACCTTTTCTTACTTGTTGATGGAGTCGACAATGAATCCATGATAATTGCAATTAACTACTTATTGCACCTCACAGTTCGCACGTGTATATTAACGCAGTTGACAAGCGATGTTTATAGGTCGAGCAATGGGAATAGACTGATTTTACAATAATGGGCCCAGTGCAGAGATGTCAGATCGGGGACCAAACATACACACTCCATTGCGCTCGGTCCATAGTGCTCTATGGCTCGGTCCCATGCACTCAAGGTAAAGCTAGCGCGCGAATTTAGGAGCTAACGAAGGAGAAATAAAAATAAAACTAATAGGTTTTCGGAATCCGGGACAATAAGGTCTAATTACTGGACACGGGACAAGACGCAAAATTCCTGGACAATCCCGGATTTCCCGGCCATCTGGCAACCCTATACGAGGGACACCTTTTATATTTTTACAATCGACCACTAGATGGTGCTTTTGACATATGTAATCACTATATTCTTAAAGTTTGACATTTGTCAATCAGAAATCCGCAATAGCTTAGAAATTGAGTCAGTAGTTTGTTGGCAGTGACAGTTTTAAGTTTGTAAAATAATGGAGATTAATCGTGAAGGTTTATCGTTGGATAATTTTGTACTATTATAAAAGAGGCCTAATTCCAAAAGAATGCATTATATCACTTCGATCAACTTTTGGTAATGAAGCACCATCAGAGAAGACAGTTTACAATTAGTTTGCAGAATTTCGTCATGGTCATGCCTTAGTGAGGAAAGAATCACGTAAAAGTCGACCAAAAACTATTGTGATTCCAAAAAACCATCGATGCTGTGCGGAAAATGATAGAACACGATCGACGTGAGACTTACAGTGAGGTAGAGGCATCTTTTGGCATATCGCAGACTGCAATTCATTCGATTTTACATGAACATTTATTTGTAAAAGAAATATGTTCTAGATAGATTCCACATAACTGACCGAAGCACAGAAAGCAGCTCGTGTAAATTGGTGTAAAGAGATGCGCAAAAAATTCGACATAGGAACCGCAAAATCCATATACAACATCATCACAGGTAACGAAACATGGATATATGCGTATGAACCGGAAACCAAGAATCTACTGTATGGGTGTTCCAAGCCGAACCGAACCCCACAAAAGTTGTTCGTGCAAGGAGCACTTCCAAGAAAATGATTGTTTCTTCGGCTGTACAGGACACATGGCAACAATTCCTTTAGAGGATCGAAAAACTGTTAACGCTGAATGGTATACAGTAATTTGTTTACCAAAAGTTATAGACGAAATCAGGAAGAACAACCGAAAACGTCGCATTATTCTTCATCACGACAATGCGAGTTCCCATACAGGACGTCTAACAGTTGACTATTTGAAGGAGAAAAGTGTTGTGTTGTAATAATTATTCACCTGAGTTGTCCCCGAATGATTTCTTTTTGTGCTCAACTGTGAAACAAAAATGTGTGAACAGCGATTTTCAACACCTCAAGAAGCAGTCAAAGCCTTTGAAAACATGTTTCTGAGATACAACCATCAGAGTGAAAAAAATTTTTTGAGAATTGATTCGTACGCATGCAAAAGTGTATAGACCATAAAGGCGAATATTTTGAAAAACAATAAAATAGTTTGTTCCCAAAAATTTTGTTTTCTTCCCAGATTTTGTAAAAATATAAAAGGTGACCCTCGTAAATACATTTTACTTCTGAAGAAATGCCAGTAAAATGTATAGAAATTTATAAAAATATTTGACATCGCCATTAAATTTTAAAAGCAAATAAGGCAACATGACTAACTTGAAGCTTAATTTGTCCATTGATCAATGGTTTAACTCTACATGACTCAGTGTAGATGCATTAAACATGTTCATTCTATTGTTTCTTTTGTTTTGCAATAACGATCCTACACACAAGATTAAGCAAATTTAATAAATATTTTTTTTAGTATTCCCAATGATGTAGAAATTAATATTTTTGAATTTATAATTTAATGACATATTTAGCAAAATATTTTTGTGTCGAATACAGACATTTTCACAAATACATATTTCGCCTTCAAACTATGATTAATTCAGCTATTTGAATCCCACATGTATGAGTATTCTCTGAAGAACTGTCTACAAATATTTTGACCATATTTGCGAATTAAACCACGCTTGTTACGACAGAAACAGGAAATTAAAGGGGTAATAGTGGAAATGGGACGATCACACAAAATAGAATTATCTCAAAAGGAAATTAATCAAACACCTATGAAGTAGAAGAATGGTTTAGACAGGAAAAGTCATTATCCACAGCATTTTTAACTTAATACATACATAGTATTAAGAAAAAAACGGTATATACATACGAGGGTCACGCTATATATTTTGAGATGTAAGAAAACTACAAGTCTTTTTACGAAAATGATTTTATTTATGTTCAAAATAATCACCTCCTGCATCAATGCACTTTTGTAACCAAAGTTTCAACAACGTAAAAGCTTGAAGTCAGTCATCTTTTGGAATGCTCTCAAAAAATTGATGAATTGCTTCATCTATCTCATCCTCCGTCGTGAAACGTCGACCACGTAAATGTTTCTTTAGGTTAAAGAACAACCAGAAGTCACACATGGCCAAAACAGGCGAAAAAGGTGGATGTTCAATGACTTTTACCTTATTTTCCCGTAAAAATTCAACTGTCTGCTGTGCACTGTGTGACGATGCATTGTCGTGATGGAACATTAACCCGTGAATGTTGACTGACTCAAGAACTGCAGGTAAATATTTTGTGGTGTACCAGTTTGCTGTGACTATACGTTGATTTTCCAGCTTGATTGCTTTTACTAATCCGGTACTACAGAAGAAAACTGCGTACATACTTTCTTGACAGCCCTTTGCTTTTTGGCCATTGTTGGTGTTGAAGCATCTTCGTGGATCCACACACGGCTCTCCTGGCGGGTAGGAATATCATAAAATAGGATGTAAGTTTCATCACCTGTTACTATTCTACGATTCTTAATAGCTCTGCTTTTTGGAAATCGTTAAACCTGTGTGGCACCCAACGAGAAACAATTTTTTTCATCCGAAGATGATCATGTAAAATTGAATTTACTGTTGCAGATCCAACACCAAGAGTTGCCTCAATCGCTTGGTAGGTGCATCTTGGATCTTCGTCGATCATACGTCTCACTCTCTCAATGTTTCCAGCGGTTACTGAAGAACAGGGCCTACCAGCCGTTCCTCATCACCAAGCGATATCCGTCCTCTTTTAAATTCGTTATACCGTCACCAAATGCGAGTTGCAATCGTTCAAGACTTTGTTGTTCACTTAAACCGACCTTAAAATCGTAGTTGATCATTGCGCGTACATGTTCTCTTGACAAGTCCATGTTTCGATGACAAATCGTATCTGCCATGCTTGCTCTATGACAGCAGCGACTCAACAGACAGTTAGAGTTTACTACTTAAGGATTGTCTTATTTGGAAATGCAGTGTTGCCAGCTCTAACTTCTCTAGTTTCGTGGCATCTCAAAATATGTAGCGTGTCCCTCGTATAAGGAATTTAATTATTTAATACATCAAATTTCATCTAAAATACTGGGACTTTTTGAGTATCATCGTTTCAAGTAATAATGTATGAATAAATTTATTTTAAAATGTATTTATTTAAAGTGACCAATGTGTTGCATATTATTTTATACGATAATTTTGATATCCACTTCAGAAAATCTTACTGGTTTTGAATTGAAATGTTAAACCATTTAAATGTCATCTTAGATACGAACTTTTCTAATAAAAATTTTTTTCAGTTATTGTCAAAGATTTAAAGCTGTTATATTCGGAGAATATAACAAATGCAGTAACACTTTCCAGTCTAGGGCTAAATCTAGACGGGCATTGTCGTTAGTAGATAAAGTCAAAACTTAATTGAATATTTATTAAAAATTAATTACATTAAACAGAAAAAAATACCATTAATTACGAAATCAAAAGGCTTTTTTAACTACTGGTTACTTACATAAAGTAAAGTAAATAATCTTTACTCTAAATCCGAACTGTCTGAAAAAATATCACTGTCACTATCAGCACCAAGAGAAATAATAAATGGCACAATTAGATCACCTACGATTCCATCTAGTGCACACATTTTTATTTCTTCTTTAATTATATCGCCAATACAACTTTTTCAATTAATATTTTGAACATTTTCTATAGCTTGCAATAAAAGTCTCTCTCAATTTAAATGTGTTGTTCTTAGATGCCACTTCCATTCTTTATGTCATTCTATTGGATTGAGTTCACAATGATAAGGTGGCAACTCTAATACAATCTTATTGTTACGTTTTACCATTTCATCACTCACATATAAATTATACTTCTTTATTAATTTTGATTAAATTCAGAAGTTCAGCTGGTATCCATATCTCTCTGAGTTCTGCTTAACTTGCAGTCACTCTTGCACATCTTTTTTCTTAGATCTTGCTGTAGGAATTTTCTTCAATTTACTACTATGATAAGAAGCATTATCTATGACGACAACAGCATTATCGTATGGTAATCTCCAGTTTTTTTTACATTCGAAAAGCAACAGCTCTCCATCAACAAAGCCATGTTCAGATCCAACGTGTAAAACAATATGCCTCTTCTCCTTTGCGGACAGGTTTCTTGGTCTTGTAGATAGCCCTTCAATGAATGTGTTCGTCATATGTAACCACACTAACAGGTTGATCACCTCTGTGCTTAGATGCAGTAACTATGCCAGTCTCATTTATAATCCTTTATGGCCTGATAATGACGCCTAATAGTAGATGGCAGAAACACGTGTCTTAAGCAGAAGTAAATGCTGGAAAATACGAGGTGTATTGTCCATGTGTACAGTTACAGACGTGTATATTGCATGTCTGTCTCATTTGTAACAAATGCGTAATATGTGCTTAACGTATTGATATACTTAAACCTTTTTTTGTATATTTGCTGCCATCTGGCATCGTGTTAATGGCCTTACACCTATATACGTATTTTCTTCTCTTCTGTACCGGCATAGCCGGTCAAGGGAAGGGTTGCCACTTTCGGCATAGTCTCTTTCGTCCGTCAGATGTCACTAGATTATATGGTGCCACCTGATAGGACAAAATTTGCTATACCTTATGAGGCGATTCAAGCTTTACTTACTTCACTAGCTTAACTGATGACGCCTAATAGTAGATGGCAGAAACACTTAAGCAGAAGTAAATGCTGGAAAATACGAGGTGTATTGTCCATGTGTACAGTTACAGACGTGTATATTGCATGTCTGTCTCATTTGTAACAAATGCGTAATATGTGCTTAACGTATTGATATACTTAAACCTTTTTTTGTATATTTGCTGCCATCTGGCATCGTGTTAATGGCCTTACACCTATATACGTATTTTCTTCTCTTCTGTACCGGCATAGCCGGTCAAGGGAAGGGTTGCCACTTTCGGCTAGTCTCTTTCGTCCGTCAGATGTCACTAGATTATATGGTGCCACCTGATAGGACAAAATTTGCTATACCTTATGAGGCGATTCAAGCTTTACTTACTTCACTAGCTTAACTGATGACGCCTAATAGTAGATGGCAGAAACACTTAAGCAGAAGTAAATGCTGGAAAATACGAGGTGTATTGTCCATGTGTACAGTTACAGACGTGTATATTGCATGTCTGTTTCATTTGTAATAAATATTATTGTTTACTGTTACCTAAAAATTAAAGTAAAAAAATAGTATGTTCATTTTAATACTTTGAGTACTACGAAACCCTGGAGCTTTGCTCCCAAATAAGCTTTCTTACATTTAATTTTTAACTTGTATACTATTTTAACAAGTTATCCGGTCTTATTTTAATGGTTTGTCAATTATAGCATAACTTAAATTAATGAAATCACTAATTAACTAGTTAAACGACTATTTAATAATATTGCGGGCATTTCTCAAATACAAAGACTTTTTTGATGTATTTTGTTAAGGAAAGAAAGCACAAGGAATATAACACAGTTGGATTTTTGACTTGCAATTGTCTAGGAAGCGTAACGGTAAGAAAGTAATACAAATTTATAGGATCGTATTTTTTTATGAACAACCGTTCAGGCGATTCGGCGTTCCATGGGTCAAACAGAAGAAAGAAATCTGTAAAAAAGTGTTTTATATTCAAGACGTTAGATGGTAAGGTCGGAAAGGAAAGGCGCATTATTTACCTTTTCTTTCCAATATTCTAGCGAGAGACAAGTGTATAGTAGTAGGTAGATGTGTATAAGCAGTAAACTTTGAATGATTCAGTAACGGTGGTATCGTATAGGTTGGTGCGCAGGAACGTATACAATAGAGTTCGGCATGGCGCATTGGCCAATATCTTTACTAGATTATTGAAACATGGCGAAACATGCGCACGTTCTGTCGTGATAAGTGAAGTGCTTTCTCAGTTTTATTATGTTCGAAAATGGATAAATATGTGAAACTCTGTATAAAAGCCGTGTGATAATTGTAAATATTGTTTTGGTGTTTAACAGTCCAAACCGAAAGATGTCTTCGACGGATAAAATAAAAGTTGCCGTAAGGGTACGTCCTTTCAGTAGAAGAGGTATGTTGAATATATATATTTTTTAGCGAAAAAAATTCGAAACTTGTGCAAGATAGTAGGATAACGTGTGTATGTCTTTGTCCTCATCAAACATAATGTTTAAAACAATTAACCTGTTATTATTTATTACAAACGCACAAATATGTAACGATATTATTCAAAGTGTTTACCTTGACATCGTGATGTTTGGGTTTTTAATTAAATAAATTACCTCATTTAGAGGTGCGGTATCATGCGATACGTCTATTCATTAATCCCTTTATTATTTGCATTTCAAATAACGATAATATAATAAAAACAAGAGCTGCATGATTCATGGTAAAGAGAGGGCATCATCATGATCATAATAATGCAAACAGTTCCCGTTAAGAGTGGATTTACTGCTTTTGGTACAGCCTAGTTTTTTCTGCTTTCTCAGCAAAATTTGATAACAAAGCGAATATTTCGTAATTGTTCGGAAAAAAAGAGAAAACAACAGAAACCCAATGACAACAAACAAAAACAAACGCCGCGAATTGCTCTTGTGAGTGTTGTAAAAGCAACAAACCGGCATGATGTTTTGCAAAATATATCTGTCTGTTCGTGAAATAATTTTGTTGGTATTGCGAAATATAAGTGACGCGAACAAAATCTAATAAGTGTCAGCACTTTGTGTGCATACCTTTGCAATAGAAAACATTCTTTGCAAAATATTTGCGGGACGTTTAATTAGAAAGGGCATTTTACTACATATTTTAAGAATAAACAGAAAAAGGATACATTGATATTGTGCATTACTTTATGTTTTTGAAAACTAGAAAGATAATTTATAATACATTTAATAGATGCCTTAATAATAAATGAAATAATTATTTATCTAATATAATAATTTGTACATAATGTGAATATTGCTATTAGAAAATTAGTATTTTTTTTTTACCAAGTGCATGCTACTATATCTAAAACATAAATAAACAAATGATTCAAAAATAATAATTTAATTAATTACAATTAAATGAAATTAAAACATGTTACAAAATAGTAAAATCAAATGATAAAATTGAACAAAAGATTTTGATAATTAATTACGAAAATATTAAATATGTTTCTAATATTTTAGTTTTATTTATACAGGGTTTCCCATATTATACTACCCATTTTATATTTCGAATAAAATCCTTAGATTTGAGTAAAAAAGGTAGAGTAAAAAAATCTTTTAATACACTAATGTACAAGAAATTCTCTTGGATTTATAATTAATATTAACTTTTCTTCATTATTTAAAAATCATGTCTTCTAAAATTCCCTCCATCAACTTGAATACAATTTTCAATTCTGAATTGTGCATCTCCCGGCGAAGCAAATCCCCATCTATTCCTGTGATTTCTTCTCGAATGTGGTCTTTTAATTCCTCAATTGTTGCAGGACGACTTGCATGGACTTTTGTCTTGAAATACCCCCATAGAGAAAAATCGGGTGCCGTTAAGTTGGGGGACCTAGGTGGCCAAGGCAAATTTCCAAATCGCGAAATTATACGGCCCTTGAAAAATTCTCGCAGTATCCTCATGGAGTTTCTGACTGTGCGAGCTGTTGAAATAACAGAGCATCATTTAGTAATCTCCGTCTAATCAGTTCTGGGATGACAAACGCTTATAACATGTTTATGTAATGCTCGGAATTGACTGTTACGGAACTGTTATTTTCACTCTCAAAGAAGTAAGGAGCAATGATACCAAATGATCCTACACTACACCAAACAACGACCTTTGGACTATGAGATTTTTTGTAAATAATTCGCGACGATTTACAGATCCTCAATATCTAAAATTTTGTTTGTTAACAACATTCAAATGAAAGTTTGCTTCGTCGGTCATTAACAAATCGTGTATTGATTCTCGATACCGATTAAAAATTCTTGACAAAGTGTTAACCTCGCTTCCTCATCTCGGTGGCCAAGCTGCTGTGTCATTTGGTATTTGTACGGATGCAATTTTAAATCGTTACGAAAGATTCTGTAAAGACTTCAGTTGGATATTCGTAGAGCAAGTGATTGCCGATTAGCAGAACTGGTAGTACTGGTGAAATCAGCTCTCACTCGTTCAATATTTGCAAGCGTACGAACCGTTCTTCGACGTCCAGGTTTTTTAATGTTCTGCACATAACCATTTTCACGCCAATGACGAACCTATGCCGTAACTGTTTAGCGCGTTGGCGCATTACCCCTATTATTATCACCAAACTGCCGTCGAAATGCATGCCGAACTTCTTCCACTGAACCAGTTCTAATGTAAATTTAAACGGAAAACACACGTTGTTGCTGCCACACTACTGAAAAATTTTATAAAATTTAACACAAATTGTAACACTTGGTTTGTGACACTGACGCGAATTTATGTTTAGTAATTATTCGATTGGTTTGAACCAGACGCCTAGTCGATAAAATGTAATCCCTAAGCCTACTGAACTTAATCTACTGAAGAAAAAATAATCACATACTTTGTGTAGATTTAAATCGCATATCAAAATGGGTAGTCTATTATGAGGATCCCTGTATATTGACATCTAATTAATATAAAGTTTGCAGAATTATACATTTTTCTGTAGGTAAACGCATTACGGAACGAAAGTACCTCTTAAAGCTAGGTCTTAGCGATTAAAAAATATGGAACTGTTTTGTTTGAGATATCGGGTGTTCACTTAAAAACGTCATCAAGTAGCATATGAAATTTGTAAAATAATTTTATGCATGTCTTATACCTTTAATCGATCAGAACTAACTATTCGATCGTCAAAAAATTGCATCAACAAGTCCAATGTTTCATCTGTACAATGGGGAGTAACTCCGTCTTGTTGAAAGTAACAATTCTGGCATTCAATATCATCCACTTCAATAAATGGTTCTAAAATTTCTGTTCGGTGTTGTTTAGCGTTTATTTCACCTAAAATTAATAAAAATTGAAAAGAATCATTGGGAAGCATAATTTTTTTTACCTTAAAAAATATTGGTCCAATTATTTGTCTGTGACCAAAAGCTGCCGACACGCCTTTTTTTCCAGTATGTGGCGGTTGTTGAATTATTTCGTGTGGGTTTACATGGCTCCTAATTCTCATGTTTTGGGATTTTACAAATCCCGATAAGTGAAACCATGCTTCATTAGTCCAAATCATTTGTAATTCTTCATTATTGACAATGTTACAAAACAAAATAATACAAATCTGTATAAAAACAAATTTGTATCTGTATATGCATGGACACACAGTACGTATTTACCAGCTTTTGCTTCAACTACCAGACGCATGCGTTTCTGTGTAACCACCAATGATGGGTTTACGAAGACAAAAAAATGCGTCTGGTAGTTGAAGCAAAAGCTGGTAAATACGTACTGTGTGTCCATGCATATACAGATACAAATTTGTTTTTATACAGATTTGTATTATTTTGTATCGAAGCTTGATGTGAATTGTCGCATCGACATGCAATTTGTTTTTTGCAATGTTACAAAACTCAAGACGCCGTGCATAATCTGCTGGTTTCAATTCTTGTACCGCAGTGACACTGTAAAGATACAGTTCCAAATCTTTGTGTAAAAGTTTATTGGAGAGATTGACCTGTTGACTCAATTGCCTAATAGATGCTTTCGATTGGCAACAACTTCTTCAGTACGTTTTTTCGGTGCTCCACTACCAACTTTTCGTAGAATGCTACCAGTTTCACGATACAGTCTTACGCCTCTATCAATTTTTTTTTTTAATGTATGTTGCCAACAGCAAATTTGGAAACTGTGCTTGAAATTCTTCTCAGCAATTTTCGACAGAAAAAAACCATTCTCCTGAACTAAGAACTTTCAACTAAGAAAGTTCTTTGTTCTGCAGAAACCAATCCCTTGTTTAACTATGAAAACAGCTGATTTGTAGGAAGTGTGTTAAAAAGGCGATAAAATAAAAGAATAAAAGAAATAAACACACTGGATTTAGACTTGAGACCCTAAACTATATCAGTCATGGGGTCCTTTATAAGTCGAAATTTTCTGTGTCGGTTCTACAGAACACACCATAGTTGCAAATTGTACATTGAAGTTACACCAACAACAATCCCTTCTTTAACTATGAAAACAGCTGATTTGTACGAAGTGGGTTACAAAAGCGATAAAATGAAAGAATTAAAGAAATAAACACACTTGAAACGTTAAAGCAGGTTACTTTGCTTGTCAAAATGGAATTCTGAAAAATGTCAAGTCTATAACTACAAGGACCAAGTTACGACTTCCCGTATCGGATCTATCTTATTCTATCAAATAATCACAAGTAAATGATGACGTTTTTAAGAGAACATTTTTCACATATTTTCAGTGCATTATTTTTAAAACTCTAGATAAGATTTCAAATGTATGGAAAACTTCTTCAATTCTAGAGCATGGATTTACGAAATTTATAATTTATTTTTGAAAAAATTAAAATCAAGTATTGTACAATAAATAGCGTGTTTAGAACGGTATACCTCAAGGCTGTATATTAGGCTGGGCCAAAACATGTTTTTCTTCATTTCTTGAGAGGCTCAGTGATAAAAAAGTGCTAAATGGTATAGCTAATCTGCATATAAAATTTTATTGCATTATTTAAAGTTTTACTGCCTCCGGATAGCGATAGAAATTTCAGAAAAAGCAGATTTTTGACATCACTTTAATCATACTTTTTAAGTTACATATCTAAGTAGTGTAGATGTTGGAACAACAATACGGATTAGAAAGACATTAAAAAGAAAGTTGTTCCGAGAAAAATCTACTCTAAAGCAACAAAAAATGGCCGAAATACCTACAGATAGATATATTGAGTAGTGCATCTGAAACCGAATGTGTTCAGTCGGATTGTCAAGAAACACGACATTTTATTGCGTCCTTCAAAAACTGAAACAAAAAAAGGGGCAATTGATTTTAGCTTATTATTAAAAACATGCGATAGATTTGGAGTATCAGACAGGGCAGGAGCTGCTATCGCATCTGCAGCTCTGCACACTTCGAGCTCAGTAGTTATAGACAAAAATAAACTTCGCCGAGAAAGAAAAAAAATCAGAGAAAATATAACTTTACAACAAAGTGTTTCACAAATACCCGCTCTATATTTCGATGGAAGAAAAGACCGAACTTCAATTATATCTGAAAAAGATGGAAAGAAGTACAGGCAATGTATACTAGAGGAGCATATTTCATTAATTAAAGAACCTAACTCGAAGTTTTTAGGATATGTTTCACCTTCTTCGGGCACTGCAAAGTGCATAGAACAAGAAATATTCAACTTTTTCTTGAATGCGGATATATCGATGGATTCTTTTATTGCAATTGGTTGTGATGGCACAAATGGTAATGTTGGCAAATCTGGGGGTATTATACGTATACTAGAAAAAAGATTGAGTAGACCCTTACAGTGGATCATTTGTATGTTGCAAATGAATGAACTGCCATTCAGACACCTGTTTCAACATGTTGATGGTGGTACATCAGGACCACAGACATTTTTGGGAAAAATTGGCAAGGCACTTGAAAACTGTGAAAAAAGACCTATAGTGAAGTTTCAACCAATTCCCACGAACTTACCAGAGCTTTGTGTTGAAGATATAAGTGCAGATCAGAAGTATTTGTACAATATAGTTAAAACAGTTTCAACGGGTATAGCTGCAAACAATTTGGCAAATAAATCACCCGGCAAAATGTCTCGTGCTCGATGGCTAACACGCGCTAACAGAATTCTTCGTCTATATATTTCAGTTGAGAACCCTTCTGTAAACCTTACCACTCTTGCAATATATATTGTCAAGGTTTACGCTCCAGTG
The DNA here is from genome assembly GCA_935421215.2 of Melolontha melolontha. Taxonomy (NCBI): domain Eukaryota; kingdom Metazoa; phylum Arthropoda; class Insecta; order Coleoptera; family Scarabaeidae; genus Melolontha; species Melolontha melolontha. The sequence goes on along the minus strand of OW285244.1, from coordinate 8,523,982 downwards.
TGGTTTTCTATAAAAACTCTCCGCAGCTGTAAAGACGGACCACGACACCTTTTTAAACTAATTAAACTAAGCAGATATTTACCAACAACTTTGAAAGCCGTTGTTGACCCAGTAATTCAAAGAAACAGTTATTTTGCACACCCTGAAAACTTATTACTTGCAATGTTGACAGATCCCCAGCAACACATTCGTGAATTAGCTGTCCATCGAATTTTGAAAAGTAGATCAGCAACATCAAAGCAATTACGGCTTTTTCAGATACCAACGATAAACTTTAATGCATCATCATATTTTGATCTTTTGAATTGGGAAGAAACTATCACTGAACCACCTATATTAAAAACTGTAAATGAAGAAAATCTTCGACTGCTTATTGAAGAAGAAAACAATGGAGGAATTGAGCTATTACACCTTTCCGGTCACACCCAAGCAGTAGAAAGAGCAGTCAAAGCTGTGAGTGAAGCATCATCAACTTTGTGCAACAAAACAACAAGAGAAGGTTTCATCAAAACGCAGATAGAATCAAGAAAATTAATCCCGAAATTCGATAGCAAAAAGGATTTTGTCACAAAATAAACTCATTATATTCATTATTTTTATGATTATCCTTTCTTGCACTCTTGTAAAAAATATTTTGTCATGCTTTTTTTCTCTAGATAAATATATTTACAATTTATTTCTAACTTTTCCAAATAAATAAACTTAATTAGAGTATAGCAAGCGCCAATTAAGTTGGCGCGAGGAGGGGGTGCGCAGAACCCGTTTTTAAAAATATCCACCCCCACTACTCAAGTAATTGTCAGAATACATTTGTCATTGACGTTTGACGGAACCTAGAGGATCATAAAGTGATACATGCTCAGAGGTTAGAATTATCTGACATTTGATGTAAAACCAAATAGAAATCTCTCCACTACTTCTAATCCTGCGCGAACTTACCCCTCCTCGGGCCAACTTAATTGGCGTTTGCTATAATTTTATATATAATGCTTTAAGTTCTTTTTTAAGTACATTTTTGAAAGATTCAACATTAAACCGGAGGCAGAAGATTAACTCCGATTGCTACCAAACTTCGTAACCTAATAACACTTATAATTTGGCATCTTTTTGTCACCGTGCCCATAAACAAAATTAAAATTTTTTTTTCTCCATACATATTGCTATGAATTGTGATTTTAATTGCTTATTGACTTATGTTCACAATCCACAGTAGTTTTGCCGGACTATCTCAGTTGGGTCACCTTCCTTGAGCTTCTTAATCTCCAGGGCTTATTCTCACGAATATCGTGGTATAGAAGAGAATAATAGGTATAAGTCATTTAAACAAACATTTCCCAATTTACATATTTAATAAAAAAAAATTAAAAAAAACTCAATTTTACAAAGTGTAAAATTGAACTGACACAATTTTCAGCAAATAGGATAAAAAAATCTTTGATACCATATGAAGATAAAAGTTTTAAAAAAACCTCAAATTGACTTTCCGCGAGCAAATATTTAAAATTAAAATATAAACAAAATTTATCAGATGTCAACAACTACGTTACCCACACAAAATCAAACGTCAAAATAGAAAACTATCTACTTTCGCACGCATCTAAAATTTAAATTCATGCCTACGAATAACATTTAAAAAAAAAACTAACCCCGCCTTCTATCGTTCTAGAACATTTTATTTAACCAAAACCAAAAAAAAAACACCTGATAAGTTTTCTAGATATTTTTAGATTACAAAAATATTACAAACTAATATTATGAATTTAAGAAGCTTCTGATTGTAATAGAATTATCGCTAACGACATAAATATAATATTAAAAATACATACATTCAGTTTTTATACGTCACGTCACAAAAACTATTAGAAGAGAGACTCCAGATAGGTCATTTAATTCAAATTATAAGTTTTAAATACTCATAATAATACGTAATGAATTTTAATATTACATCAACACTATCAAAAACACACACCGTAATTATTCAAAGTTAAATTAAATAAAATTAAGTTTTATCTAATTTCAAATAACACAACCTATCTGCATAAAAACTACCCAGTCTCTAAGGCATGATGAAGCAGGAAACAGCAAGCTACCCCTACCTAACATAAAAATATAAATCAACATAACAACAATATATATATATATATATCTATATTATTATAACTTCCTGCTTGGCGCGAATTACGAACATCAAAATAGGCCCGTGCATCCTACAATCGTGGACCAAAATACACATTATAATAAATTGTTATATAAACTTTTAAATTTTGTAGATATTTCCCTGGAATAAAATATACATAAATACAATAATTTTCATATCTTCTTTTGTTTCTTTCTTCAAGGAAAAATCCACAACAATATGTGACCCAGCCTACTGTATATGGGACTCGAGATTGTTTACTATTCTTATTATTGATCTCAAAAACTGTTTAAATGCTAAGAGTGCAAATAGTGCTGGACTTAGATTTGAGGGCCTAAGCTATTTCAGTCATGAGGCTTTTTATAAGTCTATATATTCTATGTCGGTGACAAATATGATTTTGGAATACTTAGAGGGTTAAACTGAAATAAAATTAAGAAGTATATTGATAGTGAAATAATAAATCTTTAACTCAAAATAATTTTTGTTCATAACAAACTTAATAATGCAAATTCTGGTAAAAAGAAACAAAATTATTGTAAAAGGATCAATATAGGGGGCTCCCAGGAAAGTGGGGCTCTAAGCTATAGCTTGTGCAGCTTATACGTAAATCCGGCGCCGACTGCAAAGGTCTATGCAGGCAACATTTGTAAATATTCTTGCCAACTACTGTTTGTCATTTTATAATAATATATTAAGCTTCTTGTGTATACCAACGATGTGAAGGACATAGATATACAGGCATTTTACCAAAATAACCAATTTATTTTAATAAGGTACAGAGTGTAAAATCTACAAAAAAAATGAAGACAGCAGAACTTAAAAACGCCTTTGATTTCGTTGAAGAAATGAGTAAACATTGATTTGTTAGAGTGGACCTTCAAATTCCGTACTGAAGAAAAGATTGAAGAAGAAAAGCTTTATTGTAGATTAGCAGATGCTCAACGAATTCATCAAAGTATTTCTTATAAGAGGGATACTATACTCATTGGGCGAAAAAGAAAAACAAATATAAAATAGTTTATTTTTACGATTTCCAGTAACTATGAAGAAAATCATGAAATACGTGATCGCTTTTGTATGAAGAATCAAAGAAAATGCAAGGTCGAAATGAAAAAGAAGATCTAATAGACTTTTAACCATTCATCTTAAAACATATTTAGGCATAAAATACTACTAATAAACGTATAACTGATATCTGCAGTACATTTACTCTTCAAAATAATACTGTGCCTTGTACAGTATTATTTTAAAAAAAGATCTTAGAGAACGTCATTTTCATGGCGATATTGAATTGTAGAGAGTCGTAATGCAACATTTTAAGGGGAAACATCAGGTTATTTCTACAAGAATCTAGAATTAATCGTTTTAACAAATGCATTTAAGTTAATTGAAAAATAAAAATTAATTTTCAAAACTTTATTTTTTCTCTCAGACCGAGAACATATAGCGCTTATCTCGTCGTAGTTTTACCAAAATCATTTTGTCTAGAAGTAAAGCGTGGTATTAGAAAATGCTACAAGGACAACAATTCAAGACTATCGATCTTGAAATGAACTAAATTACAAAGTAATGAATTGTTGTCTAGTTTGAAAAGATTCAATTCGAAACTTATTGAGTAAGAGACGGTAGCCAACTCTCTACGGATAACGAATCTTCTCAACTCTAAGGTAAAAGGTATTTCGATTTTCTCTGAAAGCTCTCGATGTTAATTATCGAATTTCTGGTCAAACTTGAGTTCTCAATCTAAGAGGTGCTTTTTTACCTATGTATTTTTACAGGATTAGTTTTAAAAAGTTAACGTATGTGTGAAGATCTATTAAATTTGCATTTGATTACCGCTAAAAACCAAGAAAAAAGCTAACAGGAACCTATTTTAATAAAATCCACAGAAAACTTAAACTTAACAATTTGAATAAAAGATAACATTGTTATCAGAAATCATAAAATAAATTGCTTATTAACAGAAAATTACATTATAATTCAATTATATTTCAGAAAAAATTAGCAGAATGTATCGAAAAATGATTCGCTTTTTTCAAAGTACGATATACGACAGGGTATTAATATCTAGTTAGCCTAGGCCATTTTCCTTGAACAAAACAAAATCTTGTTACCTATAATGGTAAGAAATAATGACATTTTAAAAGTAGTGCAGTAAATTTTCAAAGAAAGCATGTCGAATGCAAGTGTGGAAATCGATAAATTGGAGTATTGAAGCATCATCAAATACTTGTATTAGAAGAGGTTAAGTGGTAAGGAAATTTACGAAGATATGCTTAACACACTTGGCGATCAATGCCCATCATATGCGGCTGTCCAAAATTGGATTGCGTCATACAAAAGAGGAAAACTTTCCGTTGAAGATGAGAAGCGACAAGGAAGACCGATTTCGGTGTCTACCCCCGAAGATATTGACGCAGTTCATAACATGATATTATCAGACCGTCGAATTGGGTTGAAACATATAGCTGAGGCACTAAAGATTTCATATGAATGCGTCCATCATATAGCTCACGTCGATTTAGATATGAAAAAAATGTCTGCAAAATGGATTCCTAAATGCTTGAACGCCTAACACAAACGAGCAAGAGTGAAAGCATCATGGTCAATCTGTGCCCGTTTTGAAGGAGATCCAGATTTTTTGAACCGTCTTGTGATTATGGATGAAACATGGGTCAATTTTTACAACCCAGAAACAAAACAGCAATCGATGGAGTGGGAGCATCATGGTTCGCCAAGGCCTAAGAAGTTTCGAGTTAAAAAATCCGCTGGAAAAGTTCTTGCTTTAGTTTTTTTGGGATATCCGTGGAATAATTATGATCAATTACCTAAAAAAGATTCAGACCATCACTGGAGATTCTTATTCTAATTTACTAACCACCCTGAGAGAAAAAATTAAGGAAACAAGACGCGGCATGTTAACGAAAGGTGTGTTGTTTTTGCAGGACAATGCCCCTGCACACAAATCGCGCATTGCCATGAACAGAATTCGGGATCTAGGGTTCGAATTACTGGAACACCTGCCCTATTCTCGAGACTTAATCCCCTCAGACTATTATTTGTTCTGTCGATTGTAAAAAAATTAAAGGACGTCAATTTTTGTGTAACGAAGAGGTAATAGAAGCTGTAGAGGGCTGGTTTGCAGACCAAGAAGAATCTTTTGTTTTAGAAGTATTAAAATTTAAGAGGAGACTATGTTGAATAATAAAATATTCTAAGTCAAAACTTTAAATTGTTTCTAATAGTAGGCTAAGAATATATCAATACCCTCTCGTATTTTATCTATCAGATATATTTATCTTGTGAATAGCTATCAGCCACTTATCTAGAGGTGAAGAAAACGGGCATTAGCAAGATTAAATTTTGAAGTGATAATGTGAGAATTTCTATTTAGGTCATTTATTTGACGTAAAAATAAATATCATAAAATATTTCGCCTTGGGTGATTTTGACGACAAAATCATTTTGTTTTCGACAGCTATAAAAGCGATCGCTTGGATTTTATTGCTTGCCCATTGGCGGTATCAAAAGATAAACCGGGCAAAATATGACAAAGAGAATTCATTTAAATCTGTAGCTGAAAAATATTAAATGTATAAAATACCATAAAAGAGAAAAAACATAATTTGACATATTAAACAGTTTAAATATTTAGTTACGCAAATATTGTTATAAATAGGAGTATTTAAACTTTTTTTACTACTACTTTTAGCGCCTGTATTATAAACAGCGAATAAATCTCTGAATAACAATTTAACGAACAAATTTATTGAACGAATAAATTAAAATCTTATATTATAAAAAATGCATGCAAGTAAAATAAGTATTTGCAGATTAACTGAATAGCTATATATTTTGTTGTTAGCGTTTCGATAAACAATGGAAGCACTGAATAAAATATACAAAGAAAAACTTAATTCTTTATGATTTCTTTTTGTTTGTATTTGTAGACTAGTAGGTTGTGTTTAAGTTTCCTCCGTAGTTGGGCAATTGCCTGTGATATATTAATTTTTCTATTGCATATATTATAATTTATTGTATTTATGTCTGAAGATTTAAAAAAAGGAAAGTTCTGAAAATTATACCGAAAAAGAAAAATTCACATTATTAGAGATAGTTCAGGGTTTTATACACATCATTGAAATTTAAAAAACTGATAGTATACATGTAAAAGAGAAAACAGACTGTGCGTCTGTTTCAAGTTATCAAAAACACAAAATATAAACTTCTAAAAATCAGGTTATGTTTATTTGAAGCACAGTGGAGCAAACAGCTGATCGCATTTAACCAATGAATAACTTTTAATACCACGATTTTCCAGGATGTAAAATAATTTAAAATATGTATTATTCAAAATCTGGTTGTGAAGAATACAATACAAGTTTATTATTAATATTTTTGTGAACGTATCCTTCTCCAGATACGCAGATACGTGTTTCATCTTTCTACAGATTCGTCAGTACGTCCCTGCTGGAGAAGGATACATTCACAAAAAAGAACAACTTCGCTATCTCACAGAAATTATTAAGACCGAGCGCTGCATATTAGCAAACAACCGAAGCAACTAGCTCTGTCTATATAACAACTGTAGAACTAACAAACTGTTTCCATCAGATGGCACCGCCGTATCTCTTATCTCTGGAAACTGTATTATCGTGTCTTCACTACTCTATAGCAGGGGTGTACTGACGAATCTGTAGAAAGATGAAATACGTATCTGCGTCTCCGGAGAAGGATACGTTCACAAAAATATTAATAATGAACTTGTATTATTGGTGCGATTGAAGTAAAAACCGTTTTTTTTTACTAATTTCCCGTATAAATTACAATATATTATATATACTATATATTCACAATGACCTGTTTCGCTACGATGTAGCTTCTTTAGATATTACCTTACTACTAACGCACATTCTATAAATTTATGAATTTCCCACCAACATTTTCGTCGAGTTTTACCTATCTTAGTTACTATAATTTCCTAACCGATATATAACACAGGCCTACATCTCTGGTGCATCTCTGTTTGTTTGAATTGTCGATAAAGTAGGTAATGTACAGTATATTGACATACGTCATTTTAACTCATCAGCTCTAGTTTACCTACTACCCTCATTGTGAATTGTTGTCGGTCTTGTTATGGTCTTGTTCGTAACTAGTCAGTATTACAATATCATCGATAAAGTTTGTGTTACTATTTCATTATGGCTAGTACGTCCAGACGTTGTGTTAACGATCCTGATATATTTTGTTATGTTTGTGGTGAATACATATTGAAAAATCAGCGTAAATCGATTACAAACACAGTGCGTCGTTTGAATTTTGCTTACTTCGGTATTGAAATTCTACACCAAGATAAAGTGTGGGTGCCTCATAGTGTTTGTAAAATATGCGTTGAACATTTGCGACAATGGGGGAGAGGGAAACGTAAGTCTTTGAAGTTTGGAGTGCCTATGATATGGCGAGAACAAAAAAATCATTATGACGACTGTTACTTTTGTATGATTAATATAGTGGGCATCAACAAAAACAATCGCCATAAATGGAAATACCCCAATATTTCTTCAGTACAAAGACCTGTTCCTCATTCAGAAAATGTTCCAATACCAACTTTTCACCAGGTAGTGCAGCAATCTCAGGAGGATGAAGCTGAAATACCTATTTCTTCCCAAGTAGATGATGACTTTCAATACTGCGGAATAACATCAGATCCTAAGCCATTTTCGCAGAATGAGCTTAGTGACCTCATCAGAGACTTAGATCTTTCGAAGAAACGTGCTGAGTTACTAGCGTCAAGATTAAAAGGAAGAAATTGTCTTTCCTCAGATGTTCGAGTGTCTACATATCGCACGAGAGAGGGAAAGTTATTGAAGTTTTTTTTCATGTGATGAAAATTTTGTGTATTGCTGTAATGTGAGTGGTTTGCTGGCTTTCATGGGTTTAACGATCTATCAGCCCAATGAATGGCGTCTCTCTATTGACAGTAGTAAACGAAGTCTAAAAGCAGTTCTTCTACATAATGGAAATAAATATGCTCCCGTTCCAATTGCTCACTCAACATGTGTAAAAGAAGAATATGAGGTAATTTCAAATCTTTTACAAAAAATAAAATATATTGAACATAACTGGGTGATCTGCGTCGACTTGAAGATGGTTAATTTTTTATTGGGTCAACAGTGTGGTTATACTAAATACCCATGTTTTATTTGTCTCTGGGACAGTCGAGCTAAATCACGTCATTAGACAGCAAAAAATTGGCCTGTGAGAGATGCTCTTGTTGTTGGGGAAAGAAATGTTATAAATGAACCCTTAGTTTCAAGAGAAAAAATCATTCTTCCGCCATTGCATATAAAATTAGAGATAATGAAGCAATTTGTTAAGGCCCTCGATAGAAATGGTCAATGTTTCCAGTTTATTTCTCACAAATTTCCTGGTTTAAGTACTGAAAAACTAAAAGCAGGTATCTTTGATGGACCTCAAATACGCAAATTGATGAAAGACACAACTAATTTTGAGACTTGTATGAATGATGTGGAGAGGCTTGCCTGGCAATCTTTTGTGGCAATTGCACAAAATTTCCTCGGAAATCATAAGGCTGACAACTATGTAGAACTAGTAGAGGAAATGCTGGTGCGATTCAAAGATTTAGGCTGTAATATGAGTATAAAATTACACTATCTCAATAGTCATCTACATCATTTCCAACACAATTTAGGAGATCTAAGCGAAGAACAAGGGGAACGTTTCCACCAAGACCTAAAAACAATGGAGAATAGATACCAAGGAAGGTGGGACAGTCATATGATGGCTGACTATTGCTGGGGAATCATGCGAGATTGCCCGAGTCAGTTTCATTCTAGAAAATTTCTTGATGTTTAATGTCAATAAAATATATATTTTTTCGTGAATTGTGTTTTTTTTTTTCTTGGGAACTAGAGCTGACAGAAGAAAACGGGTAACATTTTTGATATCGCCATGTAAGACATACTTAAAATCGGGTCTAAAATCTCCAGCACCAAAATGGTTGTAGGCCAGTGTAATCTAAATGTGTTAACATTCATATTTAATGATACCAATTTAAAAGCGGGGAGTTATTAAGATGTATTTGATCATTTAACAGTATATCTGTATATTTAAGTTTATTTATTTCTAGGACATCCAGTAAATTTAACTTTAATCCTTTTTTTTGTAAATGTAGAATCTCAAAATTGCTATTAAAACTATGGTTATTTTCTAACAGATGATGTGCGTAATTGGAAGCTGCTTTTTATTATTAAAATTCTTGAAATGTTCTTGTATTCGTTTCTTGAAGCTCCTCCCTGTTTGGCTTATGTATGTTTTATAGCAGTCTTTACATGTTAATTTGTATACTCCAGATTTTTTACTTTTGCTTGTCCTAGATTTATTATTTTTTTATGAATTTTGCTAATATACAATGTGTCCGGGAAAATGTGGGAAATCTCTCGGATTCAGATAGAACATTAAAAAATAAGATGACAAGTTCCCATAATTTTTTTCCTAGCGGCCCTCCCTACGGAGATACGGCCTCCTAAAGGACGCCACTGGAAATCATTTTTTCTTGAATAACTTTTAAACTACTTATTATAATTAGTAAGTAATAATAATAAGTAAGGACCTCTTAAAATACTGCCCTTAAATTGAAATTAGCTTGTTTAGTTTACCAGGGGCGGACTAGGTTGTATATTTTAAAGCTTACATTTTTAACACCCTGTATGATAAGGAGTTAAAAAAAACAAATTTGGATACCTTGAACATTAAGCTAAAGAAAAGGTACTCTTGTTCATTGTCGATAAAATGAACCATTTTCGAGGAAAAAAAAAGAAAAGAATAAATGTTTTATTTCTATTAAAAAGAACCATGTTTTTTTATTTTTTTTGGTCTGCAGCAAAGTGTGATACAAAAGTCATTCCAGGAACAAAAAAATTTTAGTTTAGGTTATTTAATACGACAAAATTACAAAGATTCTTAGAAATTCAGTTTTGTCCCAGAAAGGCACCTTAACAAAAATTATGTTTAGAAATGTACTCACTAAAGCTTGCAACGATTGAACCTAAATACGCTAATTAGAAATAATCAATTAAAAACTTCATAAGTGGGTTCAACATGGGCTCCGTGAACTCTGATACACTCGCGGGCACGACGAATAGAGGACTGCTGTTCTCGCCACAACAACCCAGCATTGTTTCTTATCACATCGCAATGAAATGTGATTCTCTGTAAAAGTTCCTCCCTAGTATCAACCGGAGAGGAATACACCAAGGTTTTGAGATGACCCCACAGGTGAAAATCCGTTGGCGTTAGGTCGGGAGACCGTGGAGGCCAGGCAATGGGACCTCCTCTGCCTATCCAACGGTTTGGATAGACGTTATTCAGGTGGTCGCGTACAGCAACGCTAAAATGAGGTGGGGCCCCATCATGCATAAAATACATGCTTTGGCGGGTTGCAAGTGGCAAATGCTCTATTGAATCCAGAAAAGCGTTCTGAAGGAACTGTAAATAAAGTTCACCATTCAATCGTGGCGGCAATACGCATGGTCCAATCAAAAAATTGCCAATTATTCCTGCCCAAACATTAATTGATTGGAACTGATGTTGATAATTATGAACGACAGTGGCATGAGGGTTTTCATCAGCCCATACATGCGAGTTATGTAAATTTACAATACCATTTTTGGTAAACCCTGCTTCAGAATAGTGCTAATGAAGTTTGGGTTTGTTCGTTGCTGATCTAACAGCCAGTTTGCGAACTGGATTCTACGAGGAAAATCTTCAGGAAGTAGTAGATGCACTTTTTACAGATGATAAGGGTAAAACAACTGTTCTTTAAGTACTTCATGAATTGTCGTTTTTGACGTATTAAGCTGCGCAGCTAATCTAATCAACGGTTTGGATAGACGTTATTCAGGTGGTCGCGTACAGCAACGCTAAAATGAGGTGGGGCCCCATCATGCATAAAATACATGCTTTGGCGGGTTGCAAGTGGCAAATGCTCTATTGAATCCAGAAAGGCGTTCTGAAGGAACTGTAAATAAAGTCCACCATTCAATCGTGGCGGCAATACGCATGGTCCAATCAAAAAATTGCCAATTATTCCTGCCCAAACATTAATTGATTGGAACTGATGTTGATAATGATGAACGACAGTGGCATGAGGGTTTTCATCAGCCCATACATGCGAGTTATGTAAATTTACAATACCATTTTTGGTAAACCCTGCTTCATCGGTAAAAAGAATAGTGCTAATGAAGTTTGGGTTTGTTCGTTGCTGATCTAACAGCCAGTTTGCGAACTGGATTCTACGAGGAAAATCTTCAGGAAGTAGTAGATGCACTTTTTGCAGATGATAAGGGTAAAACAACTGTTCTTTAAGTACTTCATGAATTGTTGTTTTTGACGTATTAAGCTGCGCGGCTAATCTTCGAGTGCTTATTGAAGGAGTATCACCTACAGTATCCAAAATATTTTTCTCCAATTGCACCGTACGTACTGTTCTTCTCACACCAGCATCAGTACTTTTTTTCGCAAAACTTCCTAAAACATTAAAGAAAGTCAATAATGTTACCTTATTAACTGGAATCGCCCACCAGTCTCTATTAGACGTTGGTCAAGTCGCTGAAATGTTTTCTGATTTGGAATATTGGGATTAGGATATCTTTCTTCATACAACCTTCTTGCTTCCAAAGCATTGCAAGATGCAAGACCGTACATAAGATGCATATCTGCATACTCACTAAATGTGTATCCCATTATCAAATTAAATTTACCAAGATATTCAAAATTTAATAAATTAATATCGATGTAAAGGATCAACGTGTTAACAATATGAAAGATTACAAGATTTAAAATTTACACGTCAATACAAGATATTTATTAATTCGTGGGTACCATAGTAACGTTTGTAAAAACAATGCGTTTTTTAGTACTGAAAACAGTTTTATTTCAGACTTTTGTATCACACTTTGTTGCAGACAAAAAAAATAAAAAACATGGTTCTTTTTAATAGAAATAAAACATTTATTCTTTTATTTTTTTTTCCTCGAAAACGGTTCATTTTATCGACAATGAACAAGAGTACCTTTTCTTTAGCTTAATGTTCAAGGTATCCAAATTTGTTTTTTTTAACTCCTTATCATACAGGGTGTTAAAAATGTAAGCATTAAAATGTACAACCTAGTCCGCCCCTGGTAAACTAAACAAGCTAATTTCAATTTAAGGGCAGTATTTTAAGAGGTCCTTACTACTGTTTATCATATTAAATTTTCATTAAATTATAATAAGTAGTTTAAAAGTTATTCAGGAAAAATTGATTTCCAGTGGCGTCCTTTAGGAGGCCGTATCTCCGTAGGGAGGGCCGCTAGGAAAAAAATTATGGGAACTTGTCATCTTATTTGTTAATGTTCTATCTGAATTCGAGAGATTTCCCACATTTTCCCGGACACATTGTATAGTATGTATATAGTATTGTAATTTATACTAGAAATTAGTAAAAAAAAAAATTAACTTAAAATCCCATCTATTATGGATTTCCAACAAGTATCGGCAGATTTAATCACTTGTATTGTGTTGTTCACACCAGATTTTCAATAATACTTTATACTATTAAAATAGTATATTAAAAAACAAGTTGCATAAGGCACCATTTTGCCGCACGAGATCGTTTAGAAAACGAGCCGTGATAGCGGCGAGTTTTCTAAAGAGCGAGTGCTGCAAAAGGCCTTATGAAACGAGTTTTTTATACTATTTTTTCTATTTTGCGTTTTTTACATTAATAAATTGCTTAAATTGGAATTATTTAATTTGAAAGTTCATAGTTTAATTTTTATATAAAGCATCAGTTGGTCACATTGATACTTGACATTTTCAAATTTAAATCTTGCTATCCACGAAGTATATTATATTACATATTATTTACTAATTTTCGTTAACATTACTTGATACTTCATTTAAAAATATAAACATGAGTGAAATAGAACATATATATGTTGTTGTCAATTGTATACAACATACGTTGTTTGTATAAAATACGGACATATATCATATCTGTCAAATGTACATAAATTCTTAAAATCAAATGACAGCAAATATATTTATTTTTGTATTCGAACAACGCCAACATTGAAAAATGAAAAAAAGCGTATCGAAATGAAGCTCATTTCGATACTGTTTTGGGTTTCATAACGAGTTCATTTCGAACGCAAAATAGAAAAACACTTTTGTATTATACAAAATTGGTGGGGTTTTTGCTCACTCAAGTATGTTTCAAATTATTCTGTTACATACGCATGCGGTTGATCCGTATACAGTAGCGAAGACACGATAATACAGTTTCCAGAGATACGGTGGTGCTATGATGGAAACACTTTGTTAGTTCTACAGTTGTTATGTAAACAGAGCTAGTTGTTTCGGTTGTTTGCTAATGTGCAGCGCCGAATGTAATTCTACGCTACGCTCGGTCTTAATAATTTCAGTGAGATAGCGAAGTTGTTTTTTTTTGTGAATGTATCCTTCTCCAGCAGTGGCGTAAATTTTTAATATTTGATATTATTAAAAACTCTTTTGTATTATGCAAAATTGGTGAGGTTTTTGCCCACTCAACTATATTTCAAATTATTCTGTAAATTAATTGGTAGATTTACTTACTTACTTAGTTACTTAGTATACCTGTACATATCGTAACTCCGTGTATAATATTATAAAAAAATACTTTTTTATTACGAATTCCACCCTTAAAACTCTCAACGTTTAACATCAAATTTGCGAATTTCCATTGTTGTTTTTTTACGATCCGCAAATGTTTCCTACTTTACATACAAAAATAATTAAAACAAATCCGTATTACTACGAGTATAACAAACGAAACTCTTTTCATAGCAGAACAATTTTTCTCTCGCTGCTCTTTAACTTTCCCGAGATAGAATTATTTATATTGTTTTCATTTCCGACAATTCACTGCATTTGTGCCATACAGCGCATTGCACAAAGTCCCTTAAATTGCTTTTTTTTTAAATCTTAAAACACGCCACTGAACTATAAAAATACCCATTTTAGTTTCGAAATTAATTTTCGATCGCCTTTTGTTTCCGAGTGATGCCGTATTTTTTTTATGACAACCCTTGTGTTTACACTCAATTTAATACAAGATTTAACACACATCATCGATCATAAAGTATGATACGTATACATCGCTGTTTAATATTAATGATGAAGAGAATAGGGAAGTGGAGAGACTATAATATTTTCAATTTCTATAATCAATAATCGATGACAAATTTTATATTAAGTGAACTGTACTTTTGATTCTAGTTCATTTAGTAGTTGTCTTTATATACGCGGGCGGGTTGATATTGGCGCGATCGTACAGAAACAACGGAATAATTTAAATAAACAAACTTTATTTTTCTACATAATCTCCTTTGGTCCATCTGTGTTCAAGCTTATTTATTCCGTCTCAAAAGTAATTTTCTTCTAACCCTGCAAAATTCTCGTTCACTGTAGAAGTTACTTCTTTATTTGTGGAGAACTTTGCTTCCGAGAAATCTTCTAATTTGGGGAATAGATGAATAATTCGAACCTTCTTCAATTTTTTTGCAGCAACCAAATTAGAATGCACAGTTGCATGATCACGGTGTAAGGGCACTTTCTTCTTAGTCATTCCTGGACGCTTTTTAGCGATAGTTGTCTTCAAACGATCTTAAAGTTTTGCGTAATATTCACCGTTTACGGTCTTGCCCTTTTGAAGATGGTTTTATCAGCAATATTCCTTTTGCATCCCAAAATTCCGATGCCAACACTTTTCTCGTCGATAAAACTGTCTTGGCCTTCTTTGGAGTTGGATCTCCACGTTTGCTCCACATCTTCGATTGTTGTTTAGATTAAGGTGTATAATAATGAACCCATTTTTCGTCACAAGTAACAAGTTATTCTTCGATATTTGACAGCTAACACCTTTTTGTTCCGTCGTCAATAAACGCGGCATCCATCTTGCCGAAAGCTTTCTCATATCAAGTTATTCGTGCAAAATATAAAGCAGTCGTTCCTTTGAAATGCCCACTGCCTCTTGCTTTTTCTAACGCTTTCAATCGTCAGTCACTTAGCAACAAATCATGAACTTTATCCATCATTTCTGGACTTGTAGCCGTTTTCGGGAATCATCTTCTAAGCTGCTCCTGCCATGCTTAAATTCATTTCCCCATTTTCTGGAGGTTGTATACGAAGGACAGTAATACAAAAAGGAAAACGGATTGAAAATAGACGACGAACTGCTCGTTCGCACTTATTTA
Organism: Melolontha melolontha; assembly: GCA_935421215.2. Taxonomy (NCBI): domain Eukaryota; kingdom Metazoa; phylum Arthropoda; class Insecta; order Coleoptera; family Scarabaeidae; genus Melolontha; species Melolontha melolontha. The sequence continues at coordinate 8,508,541 of OW285244.1, read as the reverse complement.
GTGAACAAGATAAACGTTATGTTTTAAGAAAAATTAAAAATAATCCTAACTGGGACACATTCTGAAACTCTGGGAAAGATACTACGAAAAGTTCATCATGGGCGAGCAGCAAGAAAGCAGCTTCATGTAATTGATAACTCTCAACCCCCAAACAAGGAATAGGCTATCTAAGGAAATTAAAAGCAGTACTGGTATCCGACAAGGCGATTCCCTAAGCCCAATACTTTTTAATCTTATTACGAATAAACTCATAGACGGCGTGAAAAACATGAATGGCTACAAAATGAGAAAAAGCAATCTGATTGTTTTATGTTACGCTCACGATGTGGTGCTAATCGCAAATACTGAGGAGAACCTGCAGAGACCCAATCCAACTTACAGAGACTTCTCCATAAATTCACAAAAACGGCTGAAAGATTTAACATTCAAATATCCACAGGAAAGACAAAATCGTTAGTGGTCGCAAAAGAGCCCATACAATGTAAATTAAAAATATGCAACAAAATCATCGAACAAGTGATGTCCTTTATGTACTTGGGGGTAGAAATATTGACTGAACTTAACAACTATTGAGAAGTCAAGCAACAGACCATGAAAGCAGCACTAATGTCTGGATATCTAAGAGATATCACCAGGAAAAATAAATACCTCACAACAGAGACCAAAGTGAAAATATATAAAACTAAGCTAAGGGCAATAATCACGTATGAAGCTGAATGAAATCCATGCCGACACAAGCAGATTTAAACAACTGATGCGAACAATCGAAATGAACACTTTAAGAATGATAGTGAGGAAAACGAAGAGAAATAGAGTTAGGAACGAAGGTGTAATAAGAGAAGAATGTGGAATCGGAGATGTCGTTAGATTCGCCAGAGGAAGGAGAAAAGCATGGAACGAGTACGTCCAAAGGGCGATGGAGACTAGGTTGATAAAAATTTCAAGAGACCAAAAACCAGCAGAAAAAAGAAATCCTGGGAGACCGTTAAAATATGGAACGAAAGCTGGGTCTCCTGTTCAGGATGCGTGAAGAAAAACAGGTTTCGACCTAAATAAGAAAAAAAGAAGAAGAGAAGAATTCTATAGCGCGATTAAAATTATAAAATTCGCAACAGAAATGAAACATCATGATTTCAAGACTGGTAGATCTGCAGGTCTTATATGTACGGCGCAACCTCAATAATTACGGACACGCGGTGAAGCTTCGAAGATTATTAATGCCATCGGTCGCAAAAGTCTACTGAATTTCTCTGATAAAGATTTGACGCCTGCACAGTCAACGTAAACTTTTACTCATAATCGTGATTATCTATTCGGCGTTGAACGTACAGATATTTAAATTCAAAGGTTTAGACCAAAAATCAGATTTACTAGACATAGCAAAAATTAACCTCAAATGAAATACATTTATCACTTCTATACCAATAGTTAATATTGAAGTTAAGTGAAGGTATATTTTGTCTGACGAAATTGGTTGCATGTTTCACGATTTATACCGCCTGATTCTGAGCAAACGCAACGGCCTGAATGTACGAATATTTCTCCCGCTCCGAATAAAAATCCCCTGAACGCGTTAAGCCAATCACAAAACAGTCTGTTGCTAAACCCCCTCCTCGCGCCAACTTAATTGGCGCTTGCTATATGTATGACATCGATGTTAAGCCAATCACAAAACAGTCTGTTGCTAAACCCCCTCCTCGCGCCAACTTAATTGGCGCTTGCTATATGTATGACATCGATGTTGACGCGATGTTGTATTCGAAGCGGGAGAAATATTCCTACATTCGGATCGTTGCGTTTACTCAGAATTAGGCGGTATAAGGTTATATTTCAATTTTAAGAATTTGTGCAAATACTTTTGCGACTTACTGTATATGTAATCGTGAGTTACGTTGCTGTAAATTCACTATCGCTATGGATTCTCCGAAATGCAAACTATAAAAAACAACCGCAAGTTTTTAATTTATAGATAATATATGTATATATAATAATTGCATAGAGAAAATATAGTATGTACTTACATCAGCACAGACTCAATTTTTATTTAAATTAGTTCAATTTAATCTAAGGTTATGTACGTAAGTACACATATTCTATTAAAATCCAAACAAAATATTTAAAGATAATTAATTCATACAAAAAGGTTTAGGTATATCAATACGTTAAGCACGTATTACGCATTTGTTACAAATGAAACAGACATGCAATATACATATCTGTAACTGTACACATGGACTATACACCTCGTATTTTCAGCATTTAGTTCTGCTTAAGACACGTGTTTCTGCCATTTACTATTAGGCGTCATCAGTTAAGCTAGTGAAGTAATTAAAGCTTAAATCGCCTATAAGATATAGCAAATTTTGTCCTATCAGGTAGCACCATATAATATAGTGACATCTGACGGACGAAAGAGACTATGCCGAAAATGGCAACCCTTCCCTTGGGGGGACAAAATTTGCTATACCTTATAGGCGATTTAAGCTTTAATTACTTCACTAGCTTAACTGATGATGCCTAATAGTAAATGGCAGAAACACGTGTCTTAAGCAGAAGTAAATACTGAAAATACGAGGTGTATTGTCCATGTGTACTGTTACAGATATGTATATTGCATGTCTGTTTCATTTGTAACAAATGCGTAATACGTGCTTAACGTATTGATATACCTAAACCTTTTTTGTATATTTACCGCCATCTGGCATCGTGTTAATGGACTTCCACCTATATATGTATTTTCTTCCCTTCTGTACCGGCATAGCCGGTCAAGGGAAGGGTTGCCATTTTCGGCATAGTCTCTTTCGTCCGTCAGATGTCACTATATTATATGGTGCTACCTGATAGGACAAAATTTGCTATACCTTATAGGCGATTTAAGCTTTAATTACCTCACTAGCTTAACTGATGACGCCTAAAAGTAAATGGCAGAAACACGTGTCTTAAGCAGAAGTAAATGCTGAAAATATGAGGTGTATTGTCCATGTGTACAGTTACAGATATGTATATTGCATGTCTGTTTCATTTGTAATAATTAATTCATTTACCTTATCGAAGTTTTGTGTTGTAAGATAAATCCATGCGACGGCATCATTATAATAAAAAGTATTCAGTTCAAATATAATTTAAAATATGTCACCTTACAACATCCCATGTCAAACACTAAATAAAGACTATATGAATGATTTTAACAAGAAAATGTCTGTTGACCGAGCCGGTAGGCAAAAAACATATCCCAATTTTGTTGTATATTTATATAATAAGTGCATTCATTTATTATATGTACATATATATATATATATATATATATATATATATATATATATGTACATATTTTATATTTTGTATTCCCTTGACAAAGGCATATTGCCGAAACATGTAGAGTTTTTTTAAATATATATACTTTGAAGTAATAACCAGACCTTTAATCGCCGACTTATTAAGTTTACTATATATATATATATATATATATATATATAGATAATTATTTCGTGACCTTTGTATGTTATGGTAAATTCAATTTGTTGGCGATTTAAGGTCTGGTTTTACTTTAAAATATATATATTTAAAACAACCCTACATGTTTCGGCAAATGATGCCTTTATCAAGGAATATAAAATATAAATGACAGTATATTGATGTCATACATTTGAGTTGCTATGGATAAAATTATTCAAAGATACATTCCAATTGAATAATAATAAATCATGCCTTAGTATTTTAAAATAGATAGACAACAAAAACAGGGAAACGCAAGACATGAGTTATTATTATGTATGCGCCCGCGGAGCGTCTTAAGATGTAAAGCTGTCGGCATTCGCCTTAAACGAGAAGGAAAACCACGAAAACCTGCTCGGACAAACAGACAGGAATCAAAACACGGAACTGTCCCCTGTTTTTTGTTGTCTATCTATTTTAGAATACTAAGACATGATTTATTATTATTCAATTGGAATGTATCTTTGCATAATTTTATCCATAGCAACTCAAATGTATGACATTAATATACTGTCATTTATATTTTATAGTCCTTGATAAAGGCATCACTTGCCGAAACATGTAGGGTTGTTTTAAATATATATATTTTAAAGTAAAACCAGACCTTAAATCGCCAACAAATTGAATTTGCCATATATATATATATATATATATATATATATATATAATATTTTCGTGACCTTGGTATGATAAGGTAAACTTAATAAGTCGGCGATTAAAGGTCTGGTTCATTACTTCAAAGTATATATATTTAAAACAACCCTACATGTTTCGGCAATGATGCCTTTGTCAAGGGAATAAAAAAATATAAATGACAGAATATAAATGTCAAATAATTGAGTTGCTATGGTTTAAATTATTCAAAGATACATTCCAATAATAATAATAAGTCATGCCTTATTATTCCAAAAAATAGATAGCAAGGTGTGAACATATGTGTTGTTCGCTGCCAGCAGCTTGTGTCTCTTTCTGGGTATGAACCTGTGTGTTGGTTGCTGCTGGCAGCTTGCGTCTCTCTCTGGGTGTGATTTTGTATTTGTGTGACCGCGTAAGTGTAGGGTTTTGTATGTTAGTGCGCTCGTGCGTGTGTTTAGTGACCGGTCGCGTAAATTTAGAGAGATCGGATAACCAGCCGTTGCGTAGGGCCGCCAACCCTTTCCCGGCAACTTCTTTACTTTTCCGAGCAGTACTTCGACGGCCCGACCCCCGCCCCAACGAGGCAAAGCGCAGACCAGCGAAGCGCACCCTGCACGGGGTTGCTCATCGCCAACCGAGGGAACACTCTTAGTGGCTACCTCAGTCGACGACGGTCACACTTTGTGCCATCTTAACGATTTCCGCAAAAGCGGGGGCAATGCACACACGTCGAACGTGTGTGTGCTGTTAACAGCAGCCTAGCCAGGTTGCCGCCCAGGGCCGGTCCTAGTGGTGTGTGCATTGCGCGGCGCCGTGATTTGCGCCGCGTAGCTTGGTTCCTCACTCCTGCTGGAAAGGCGGAATGGCACCTGACTGCCTATTGGGCAGACCCCCCCTAGAGTTTGGTAGCGCATATGCTAGGCTACAACCCAGTAGAGGACCACATCAGCACAAAACATAAAGCAGGGAAAAGCAAGACATGAGTTATTATTACGTATATATTTTTATATTTTTTATTCCCTTGACAAAGGCATCATTGCCGAAACATGTAGGGTTGTTTTAAATATATATACTTTGAAGTAATGAACCAGACATTTAATCGCCGACTTATTAAGTTTACCTTATATATATATATATATATATATATATACATATATATATATATATACATATATATATATATATATATATATATATATATATACATATATATATATATATATATATATATATATATATATATATATATATATAATACATATAAAAATATGACAAAAACTTACAATTTTAAGGAAAGGTACAGTTGTAGACAATCGCTTTGATGCACCTACAGTAAGTGTGAAAAGTATTTGTACACATACACATAACAATTTTGAAGAACATATTCACATATTAAAAATATTATATAATAATTAATATCAAAGAAACAGCACTATACAATTAAAATTTACAAAATACAATAAAAAAAGTTGAAGTAGAAACATGATAATATTTACTTGCGGAAAGTATTTGTACGTTTTTATATGATACCTGATATGCATGGTAAATAACCTCGTTCGATTATTACTCAGTTTAAATTGGGCGAAGAGGAAAAAACTACAGATGTAGAAAGAAAGTTTGTTAAGTTTATACATACATAATTCAGAAATTAGTGTTTTAAAAATTGTCAACCGAATAAATTCTCTGCAAGTACGAAGAACTAGCTGAAATTATTGAGAATAAAAAACACGCTTAATATTTTCTAGGATTTTATTTTAAATATGCTCAAAGTAATTCCCTTCAGCAATAATACACTTGACCATTCTTTCTTTCCACTGTTCAAAAGCTCCCAACCAATCTTATTTCGGAATACCTTCAAAATAAGCGTGAACTGCGGTATAAATCTCTTCCTCAGATGAAAACCTTCTACCCCGCAAATTGCGTTTAAGCCCAAAAAAATAGCCAAAGTTACACATTGTTAAATCAGGTGAGTACGGCAGATGTTCTATTACTTTTATATTTTTTCAGCCAAAAACTGAAGACTTAAAACTGCAGTATGGGACGGTGCATTATCATGGTGGAGTATAATTCCCTTGTCCGGAACTGAACACTTCAGGCAAACATTTTTCAGTGTACCACTTAGCTGTAACTGTCTTTTGTCTGTCTAGCTTAATTGTATTTAATAAGCCCGTACTTCTGAAGAATACCGCATACATAACCTTTTTCATAGCTCGCTGCTTTCTTAGTCATTGTAAGAGTTTCCTCATATTCGTGAATCCATACACCGACTCTCTTGGAGCGTAGGAAGTTCGAAAAAGAGAATATAAGTTTCGTCACCTCTCACTATTTTGGAAAAAATTTGGTGCCACCATTATTGAAGAAATTTAAAGTTTCATGGCAATTTCTTACACGCTCTGCTTTTGGAAATCAGAAAGGTGATGCGCACCAAACGATTTACCACTTTTTTAAATGCGGGTGATCGTGTATGATTGTTTTAACAGCTGATGATCCAATCTTGAGTTGATGCTCTATTACCGTATAAGTGGCTTTATTGTCGTCTTCAATTATTTTTTTAACAGCAGTAGTGTTTTTGTCGGTAACAGCCGTAGAAGGGGACGCCCTTCTCCTTTCTAATGCTGAACGGAATTCTTTTTCGCGTTCAATTTCCTTATACCAGCAGTAAATTGTAGCCAAGGAAGGTGCTTGTTCACTAAAAACTGAATCTAAACTCTCTTTACACTCATAAGCTCTTAATCCTCTTTTAAAATCAATGATTCGAAAGTGCTCTCTTGTTAATTCTATTTTCTTTTATATCGTCGTATATCGTGGGAGAACCTTCTAGCATTACCGAATAAAATTTTGAGGATGATAGCTGAGTCCACACGTGTATGCATTTAGTGGAATAAAAATTATAGAGATTTTAAAAACTGAGTGAAAAAGAATTGTCACTAAATTTTTAAATAAAAAAGGCCTAAACACTTTATATTAAACATCATTTGGGTAATATCAACGGAGAGTGGTTAAAAAGATTTCGCATGGAGATCTTTGGAAGATTATATATATGACCCGGTCGTCCTGTGACTGTAGACAATATTGTTATTGTTAAAAATTTAGCACTATCTGACAGTCGAATAAATGTTAAATAATTATTAGCAATGTCGCAGCTTTAGGAGACAAAGTTAGGCGAATTCTTCACATTATCTGTGGATAAACAAAGTTAATGCAAGGTGGGTACTAAAACTTCTGGTTAATCAACATCAAATGTAAAAGTTTATCTGAAATTGGTAAACATCTAAATTGTCTACCCTTAATGATTCACCCTAATGCACTAAATGCATGGCATTCAACCAAAAATAAATTTAGTAGTGGTTCGTCTAGAAAAACATAATATGCGACAAACAAAAAATGTAATAATTCCAGACTTTGTTATGAAATCAAGTTTATCAGCGCTGTACTGAATGCAAAAATATTGGACTAATGAATGAATTTGCAAAATACGCTTAATATTCGTCAAAATATTTACGAAGATTTACAAAATTCTTGAGCAAAGCTTTACTCACGAATTAAAATAATTTGAATGTATTGAATTTGAACTATATACTATTAAAGTATTTACCCAAAATATTGGAAACCATAATATACAGTAAATATTTATTTATTTTCCTCCCAATAATTACGAATATAACGATTTTATAGATGTACTGTAGTAGTAGAAATCAAACTTTTCGTTATATTTCATATTCTGACGCGACTGTATATCATTTGCAGTTTAAATTTATTCATAAAGTAAACTGAATTTTAATTTTCTAAATATTTTGGAAACTTGGTAATGCTAACATAAACTTTACAAGATGTTTAATATCACATATCAAAGCAAAATCTACATAATATTCTCGGAATTAGTCGGAATACGGCTTCTAATGTGAAATACAGTATTTCACTGGACGCCAATTTAATTATCCTCCCAGACGCTCGAAGCGCAAACCGAGGAGCTGAATTCGTCCAAACACTAACTTTCGTACAAAGTAATACTAAAAGGTTTATTTTGTTTCAACTAATATTGTACAATGCTTATCTTGTGAAAATAGTGTAAATAATAGGTTGTTTTGTAACTAAAAATATTTTATTTACAAAATTTTGATTAACATCGCTGTAATGATTGTAAATATCTAGGGAAAACAAATATTTAGACTGGAGGCATTTGTTTAGTTATCTTAAATCCTATCATGTGACTAGCATCAGTTTCAGTGGCTGTTTGCGGTAAGGATAAAATATACGTGCTTCAAAGTCATCTTCATTTAATTCAATATGCTCTTGGGTTGGTATTACACTAGATTCCCTGTTTGAGATCAAGGAACCTTTCTATTTTATTATTTTGTTTGGGAAAATTCCAATTTTATTTTATTTAATATTCTTACGAAACAACAAATTTGTCAAAATATTGTTATAGTTGAACAATCGTATTAACGCTAATGATGAGCAGAGAGCGGACTCGAACGATTGAGGATTCATAGCCCATAGGCGTCTGCCTTGTATTCGCAATAGGTTTGTTTCTGTAAGCGATGCGCGAGTTTCGAACAATTTGATACGTGAAATTTTACGCAAAATCCTAAAAATGTATCTTTACAAATTATAACGATTGTCTAATTGCGGTTTTTCTATGCGAATAGTGGCTCAGATTGAAATTGAACACAAATGGTTATCCCGCAATTTTTTGGACAGATGAGGTCCGTTTCTCTCTTTTATTATCTCAATTATTATTATTATTAAAGCTAAAACATTTCGGCGTAAAATTGTAGCTATTCCTTTTAAGGAACTCTATGAATCCTAGTCCATGTGGTGGATTTGTCCACATTCTCGTTTTTTTTTCTTGCAGACTTTGGTGACTTCTTGCCATCTCGACTATTTTCTTCCACTTCTTCCTGTCTGCCACTTATTGTCTCCATCCTTCTACATTTAGCGTTTTTAAGTTTTCTTTTACCTGTTGCTTCCATCTGCTTCTGGGTCGCCCTCTCAATCTATTTTTTTCTTTTTTGTTCTTTAATTGTAGAGCCAATACTCAAAACTATCGAATATAGTCAAAAGAAAATTCACAAGCAATTATTCAGGAAGGTCTTCATAACAAGAAAGTCACGGCTTGGTGCGGTTTCACAGCTAATTCCATCACTGGTCCGCATTTTTTCGAGGAAATACAGAATAACGAAGTCGTAACTGTAATTGTTACTGATGAATGATACCTGCAAATGTTAACAGATTATGCTGCAAAACGTGGGCATGTTCTTTATGCAGGATGGAGCACTCCCGTATATTTACCGACGAGTTAAAGACTTGTTAATTGCTATTTTTCAAGATCGTGTTATAAGTAGACATTTTGAAAATTCATGGCCACCAAGATCGCCTGATCTGAATCCAGCTGTTTTTGGGTTTTGGCGTCATTAAACAATTTAGTGTTTAGAAGACGACCACAAACGCTGGAAGAATTCAACCCGAAATGTTACATAATGTGGTGTATATCTAATTTGGAGGAAAGGTTGATGCTTTTATACCACTAAAATGGAGGGCATATTGAATAGTTGCGGTAAAACAGTGTTTGACATAAGTAGAGTCCGGATTATATCTAAAATATGCCTTTTTTAACTGCCTTATTTCATTCAAAAAGCATTAAATAAACCCAGAAAACTCATAATTTTGTTGATATACCTTTTAACAACAAAATAAAGAGATTTCTGTGTTTATTTATTATTATGGTTTTTTTTAATGAAATAAGGTAATTAAAAAAAGCATATTTTGCATATAATCCGGACTCTAGACATAAGAAATCCTATTATTCAAGATATTCTATTTCTATTGATTTTTATTGTGGCCTTAATTTATTAAGGTTGTGTACTAAAAGTTGAAATATATTCCTTACATTATGATAACCTTGTATATTCCATATTTTGTACACATCCTCTTTAATTTAGCGTATACAGGGTATTCCACGAGAGCCGTTCGTTAGAAGTTTTCGTGGTTAGAAAAAACTGAAATTTTGGGTTCCAGGGTTATTCAAGATTCTCTTTCATTTTAAAATATTTTCAAGATCAGACTACTTCCGGTTATACCGGAAGTCGCCATTAACTTCCTTATTTTAAATGGAACACCCGGTATATTATTTCATTTTTGGATTCCTGAGAAAATTTCATAGTGGGTTTTCATAGGTTTCCCTATACATACTTATTTTCAATTTTTTCTTAGATATCTTGTTTTTTTTGGAAAATTTTGACAGATGTAGCCCTGTTTTGAGCATTGCGCCCTTTAACCAATTTCGATTGGTGGAAAGCGCTTCTGGGGTAGACGGAAGCACAGGAATGATACTTTCGAATGCCATATTGACAACTGATTTATCGCATACAGGGTATCCAAAATTTAATGACCAATTACATCATTTTAAAAGTTGAAAAAGTTCGTTTTTTCAAATGGGACACCCTGTATTTTATTGGATGGTCGGATGCAGAATTTGATTCTGCATCGATTTGCTATAACATTTCCTATACCTATTTCTAGTGGTTTTCTTGTTAATCCATATTTTTTATTTTAATGTGTTTTTTTGGCAGAAACCGAAACATCGCTTGCCTTTCGTAGCCAAATAAACATCAATGAAACGGTAAAAAATTTACTTTAATTAGAACATGACATTAGTACATAACATTTAGAACGAAATATAAAATAAAAACAAAAAATTGGAACATAATGACAAAAAATAAGAGAATGTAAAATTACAATAATTGTTCTATATGACCTTAATTTTGGTTCAAACACTGAATAACTCTGTCATATACTCCTCGCGAAACAGATCTCCGAAGTTCGTCTGGACTTATATTAGTAAACGCATGGTGAACACGGTTCAATAATTCCTCTCTAGTTTGTACCGGCCTAGAGTACACTAGTTCTTTTATACGACCCCAGAGGTAAAAATCCAAGGGGGTCAAATCGAGTGATCTGGGTGGCCAGTTCCAAGGTCCCCGCGGGCCAATCCACCGATCCTCGAACATCATTGACAATTGCCGGTGTACAGCTATAGTTGAATGTGCTGGAGCACCATCAAGCTGATACCAACTGTTTGCTCTATCACGTGGAGGTAGGGCATTTAGAAAATCACTAACAAACCCTCTCAGTATCTCCAGATATCTAGCCGCATTTAAATTTTCATTGTACACTTGATAAGCCACTCTGTTGTCCATAATTAAACAAAAAACATTGAAACTAAAGCGGTCTTGGTAATTATGTTCCCTAATAACATGTGGATTATCTTGTGCCCAGTAGTGAGTATTTCGGCGATTTGTAATTCCTTGCCTGCTGAATTTCGATTCATCAGTCCACATAATCTGATGAAGAAATCTCGGATCTTCGGTCATTTTCAAAATCATGAATTCGCAAAAGTTGACACGTCTTGCCTCATCACCAAGACGTATTCCTTGAACAGTTATCTCACAAAAAGGATGCATTCCATGTTTTTTTAATATTCTGTGGATTGATGTTTTTGAAATACACAAATCCAGCGCTGCTGTCGAAATTGAACTCCGCGGATAAGCTTGAAAAAACGCCAACACATTCACCACGTTATCTTCATTATCAGTTACGGGCTTTAGGTTATTTTGAGTTGCCCTTACGTTTCCAATTGCTATAAAGCGAGTTTCGATTCTTGCGAATTTTCCGGGAGTCATTGTTGGTAGGTCCGGATATCGTTTATTAAATAGTCTGCATGTTCGTCGAACAATTCGTCCACATTCACCGTGCGCGTAAAACAAATTTAATAAATCATTATTGGAATATTCTTCAACATTCTCCATTATAAACTGTACTTAAGCAAGTTAACAAAATCCCTAGAACTGTAAGTAGATACCTCACGTATCTGTACGATGATACTGCTTTGACATTAAATCAACATTGTTTCAATTCCTGTCAAAATCAAGGCTTACTAGGTAGAACTTTTGGAGTTTGATCACCTTTTGATAAAAATATGGATTAACAAGAAAACCACTGGAAATAGGTATAGGGAATGTTATACCAAATCGATGCAGAATCAAATTCTGCATCCGACCATCCAATAAAATATAGGGTGTCCCATTTGAAAAAACGAACTTTTTCAACTTTTAAAATGATGTAATTGGTCATTAAATTTTGGATACCCTGTATGCGATAAATCAGTTGTCAATATGGCATTCGAAAGTATCATTCCTGTGCTTCCGTCTACCCCAGAAGCGCTTTCCACCAATTGAAATTGGTTAAAGGGCGCAATGCTCAAAACAGGGCTACATCTGTCAAAATTTTCAAAAAAAAAACAAGATATCTAAGAAAAAATTGAAAATAAGTATAGGGAAACCTATGAAATCCCACTATGAAATTTTCTCAGGAATCAAAAAATGAAATAATATACCGGGTGTTCCATTTAAAATAAGGAAGTTAATGGCGACTTCCGGTATAACTGGAAGTAGTATGATCTTGAAAATATTTTAAAATGAAAGAGAATCTTGAATAACCCTGGAACCCAAAATTTCAAAATTCTAAGTTTTTTCTAACCACGAAAACTTCTAACGAACGGCTCTCGTGGAATACCCTGTATTGTTCGACAATTTCTTGAAAATCAAGGAATTAATTTTATTATTTTTGAGACATTGTATAAAATGAAAAGAGACAATGAAACGGAATATATACAAAATCTGCACTTAAAAAGACACTACAGTGTTAAATCAAATTTACTTAGCCAACGAAAATAAAAAAAAAAGAGCAAAATTCCATTCTTCTAATCTTATTATAAAAGAATAAATGAGAAAAGTTAGAACGAAAGCTGAAGAGGAAGATACTCCACCAAATGTAATCTAAAACAAGTGCCTTGAATTTGAAAAAGCGTACTTCAGCTTTACAAGTCCTCAATTTAAATAGGGAAAAAACAGCGAAATTACTTTGTCAAACATTTTCCAATTGTAATAGGATTAGTACTCACGAAATGAATACATGAAGGTGAAATAAATCAGATTCCTTTTCTTTTTTTCTTAAGCGGAAAAATTGATTAAAAGGAATTATCTTTTATTGTAACGTATTCTACTTAACCATTCGAATTTAATGTCAATTTAAAATTAAAATTTCATATACGGTTTTCAATGCAACCAATTATAACTAATATTGTCATTTAATTGACTTTAATACATCATTAATATAAATAGAAATTATGCTAATTGCCTTTTACATAATTACAACTTATTGTTGAGATTATTTACATAAATTGTGTAATGTAATGTCTTAGCAACTCAATTTAAATAAGAATTCTTGTTTTATTGAACGAACAGTCTGTATAATAAGAAATGCAGTTTAATATTTTAACCACAAAAAGGCTAATAGAAAAAATTGAAATTTGGTTACAAAGCGAATCTTTCGGGCGATACCAAGTGGACATTGATAATGGTCTACTACCTACTTCTAATGACGCCGGATAATCCAGTAGGCAAGGTGGGCACCACATCATTCCGACTGTTATTAAAGGAATTATATCATAAAATAGATTTTATAAAATTACATCAGAACTACATTTATTCTGACATCCTTTGAGGATCTCTTTCTAGAAACTAAATAGTTTTAAATTGAAATCAGGAATTTCATATGTACCAACATAATAACTAAAGTATAGTGCATTCAGAATTATAAGAAACTAACTTTTAATGTGTTTACAACTGTTGTTGTTGCAATTCGTATACTGCAGAGAGATGAACCGTATCCATTCAACGAGAGAATTATCGCCACAGGGGTGTGGCGATAATTCTCTCGTTGAATGGATACGGTTCATCTCTCTGCAGTATACGAATCCATTGGCTGTATTGATTAAAAATTAGGACCCTCTAATTAAATAAGAAAATATAAAATAAAAAAATAAAATATAAAAAAAGGAATTCGTCAGGTTTATTTCTAAAAAAAATATTACCAGACGCGTGGTAATATAAATATAACAAACATATAAGTACATAATTGTATATGTCATGTTCCGTATATACACAAGTGTAACATTAAATTAACAAACGAATATTGTCACTGGGTAGAACTTTCTCTCATCAATCATCGTCTGTGCTTGAGTCGTCTGGTAAATTGGCATCTGTGTCTGAATCATATTGCAAATTTATAATTAAAGGTGCTACAAAATTATACATGTCTAAATATTCGTTCTCTTTTGTAATTGCGTGTTTAACGGCATTTTTCCACTTTTCAGCACGTATGTGTTCCATAGCATTGTTAATGTATGTTATGATTTCACTAAATTTCGGTGTTTTGTTAGTTCGCCTTATGGTGTTTTTAGGTTGGGCCCATATCAATTCTATTGGGTCTGTGATAACTAAAGTAAGACACCTATTTTCACACATTCAATGTAATACTTATTTAACGCAACACGTCCACTTTAATTACTGCGTATTTCGACATTTAGTTTAAGTATGTAACAAGGTCACATTAAGTAGGCTAGTAGTAATTAGAGATGATATATAAACTAAAGACTGAAGAGTCTTGTTAGTCTTGTGTATCAGATCTTAATGTTGTTATACAAGTGAACTTCGTAACTTGTAATGCTATTTACTTAATTAAACGTTATTGTATATCGTTCTCGAATGTGTAATTTATTCTACCAATAAACCCGGCCTCTAATGAGTCCGACGCGGAAACGAAGCTACAACCAGGGGACATAACATGGCGACCCTGCCTCTTGCTAGCTGAACTGACCTCACTTGGTGATTCTACCAGCCACTTCTGACATCACAGGTTGAGAACGCAATGATACGGTGGTAAAGATAAAACTGTATGTCCTGCTTCTTTGACTCTATTATCTACATAATAATCCTTCACATATTCTTTTGTGTTCTTCACCTCCAATAATGATCTGTTTTGCGTCTTGTGATAAATACTTTTTCTGTTGTCTTCCAATTTCACCATCATTATTCATATCGCTCTCACTATCACTAAAAGGTCGCGCATAGTAATGAAAATAAGAGAAAAATGGTAAACTGTAACCTTCAATAAATACTAAGAATAAATGATTAATACACTTAATATTATATGTATTATATACATACCCCACTACTTACTTGAATTATATTAATTGTTACAGTTAGGGACCTAATAGGTTTATCACCTACGTATTTACTTATTGCGTATATTACATAACAGATAATCCTATTATGCGGCCCGCAATATTTATAGTAGAGAGTAATACAATAACACCATTTGCAAAATTATAAATAATAAATAGTTAAAATCGTATTTGTTCCTTTTGCATTAATTACCTCACATGCTTAGTCAGATATACAGTTACCTGCGATAATTAAATATAGGGCCTTAATTTGTAGTCAATACGGCCAATGGAATCATACTAGGTGAATCGTATCCATTCAATAACAATGAGGGAATTATCAACACAGGGGGTGTAACACTGATCGTGTACCTCTCCGGGTACTTTTGATTAAACAATTCGTAAACTTCAGCCTGTGTTCGAGTCCTATCGCCATATCCTACTATCATCAATATTTCTATTCATTGTTTCTCAGTTAAATGCGCCATTCCTTCAAACTTTGCAACTGCACTTGACAAGTACTTATTTTAAGTGAAATTATCATACAGTTTCCATATGACTAAACGGTGACAAATCAAAAAATCAAAAAAGAAAGTAAACACACAATTGAATGTTTTGCTAGATTTACAAAAAAAAAACTTAAAAAGCAAGTCGATAATAGTTATACTCTGTTTTTTAATAAGAGAGATAAAATTGAAAATGGCCCACCAAAATATAGACTTACGATTGGCTAATTGCCGGTCATGTTTACTCTGCCCATATTTTGCTAATCGAGTAAATATTTTTGTAAGTATTTTCCGATTATTTTTTTTCTGTGTTTCTATAGTGTTTAGACAACAAAATAATTTTTTTCTATTTTGCGTTCGAAATGAACTCATTATGAAACCCAAAACAGTATCGAAATGAGCTTCATTTCGATACGATTTTTTTCTTTTTTCAATGTTGGCGTTGTTCGAATACAGAAATAAATATCATTGCTGTCATTTGATTTTAAGAATTTATGTACATTTGACAGATATGATATATGTCCGTATTTTACACAAACAACGTATGTTGTATACAATTAACAACAACATATATATGTTTCTATGTCACTCATGTTTATATTTTTAAATGAAGTATCAAGTAATGTTAACGAAAATTAGTAAATAATATGTAATATAATATACGGATAGCGGATAGCAAGATTTAAATTTGAAAATGTCAAGTATCAATGTGACCAACTGCATTCTTTATATAAAAATTAAGCTCTGAACTTTCAAATTAAATAATTCCAATTTAAGCAATTTATTAATGTAAAAAACGCAAAATAGAAAAAATAGTATAAAAAACTCGTTTCATAAGGCCTTTTGCCGCACTCGCTCTTTAGAAAACTCGCCGCTATCGCGGCTCGTTTTCTAAACTGATCTCGTGCGGCAAAATGGTGCCTTATGAAACTTGTTTTTTTAAAATACTATTTTTAAACTATTTGCTTGTGAAAATGAATCATATAAATTTACCGCCAAAATTGCTGTCAGTTAAATATGCCTAATGTGATGCGAATTAAGGCGGTTTATCTCTCTTATTAGAAAACAGACTATAGTGGTCAATAGTTTAAACATTTAATTTGATTGGTAGTCCTGCTTTTTTTTTTATAAACCGGTCCTTTTCAGACCACAGAGTGAAAGAAATTTGGTAGGATACGATCTCAGCTATTGATATGTTCAATCGTAAATTTCTCGATAACTGTCAAATTTGGGTATAGGACATGGTACATGAAACATACTTAGAATCGATACAGAATTCAAAAATAGGTTTCCATTTGGAAAAATTAAGTAACTATCTTTGGGCCAGTCTGTGTACATAAATTTACTATCAGAAAAACCGCGGCCAAAAATAAAAATCGACGTGTCCCCGAGCGTTTCAAAAAAAAAAAAAAAACAAACCCATGAATTTGAAATGATTTTGTTCCAAAAAATATATGAAAAAATAATATTCTTTAAGGGAAAGATTTTTAATAACTCTGGCCGATACGTTTTTATATACTCGAAAACTTCATACTTTTTTATGTGGATAGATTTGAGATATCTGCGACTTCTATATTAAAAATTCTTTTTAAGAACATAATATTAAAAAAAAGGAAAGCTAAAACAGAGAGTAAATGAAGAAAAGGTATTTATTTATTACTGCGGGTATCTAAAAAAGAAGATGTGAAAAAGAAAAGAATTCAGAATACACGAACTATTGAATTATTAATTAACAATTTCATAAATATCTCCATTAAAAGTTCGAGCCGAACACGAAGCTACAGGTTATTTTCAAGAAGTTTCAAGAACAAAGGACTTGATATCTCGCGTGAACAACATCAATGAATTATTCTTTCTCGTATTTCCCGGCTATCTATCAATCTAGAGGAAATTAAAAAACTTTTAAATAGCTTTTAAGTCTGTTCTCATGTATTCTTCATTATCAGTCCACGTGGGTAAATCTATCATAAATGTCGCCAACGTACTTCCTCTTGATAGAGACATAAAAATTAGTTTAATGACAATAAATGTTACAAAGATTATTTTGTTTTCCTAAAATTCTGGAAGATGAAATAAATATATAATAAAAATTGCGTTTGTTCGTAATTCTGTTTTCAAACAATTATACATCACCAAGAATACAATTTCGCTTCCATTAAAAATCAATTTCTATACTGAAACATAAAATAAAGGGTAATAATGCATTCTGATTCAATTTTTCATAATTGTAGCGCGATGTTTAATGCCGTGTTTTTTTAATTTCCTTCGCATTGTGTTTAGAGACACGTTTATATTCTTCTTTATGAAAATTTCCTTTGCTTGGTGTAAATAAATTTGCTTGTTCTTTTCAAAAACAATAATTATTGTCTTATCATGCGCTGTTTTTGTTGATCGTTTTTAACCCCTCTCAAACAAGTCGTCCACATTGCTACTTTATGTTTTCTTTCTGTTAAAATCTTGCTAACTAAACTAGCGCCATCTGCTTCGAATTTCATGCATTCATATTTGAAATAACATCTGGTGTATCTTAGGATTGCTGCTTAGAGCCATTTAATAATAATATTAATAATATATCCTTTATTTCAACACAAACTTTTTTTCACATTACATATATGAAAATAACAAATCGGAGAGAAAAAAGAGCAAAAAAGAAAGTGCTGCAACCTTAAGGCGTGCTTCAGATGGACGGAAAAGAATTTCCGCCGCACACGATCACTAACAATAAAAAGTTTGCCCAATCTAACTTAAAAATAATATTCTGCTATTAATAATAATAAAAATACATAAAAAATAAAAAATAAATAAAACAAACAGTATACAAATACCGCAATATGTAGTAAAGCCTGTACATCCGGTAACGAACTATAAGAGCAGAACAGACGCAAAGGAACAGATTAAAAAAAAGCAACAATATATAACATATATATATATACCGATAGGACCAGCTCTGAACGGGCCATAACCAGCAATAAGTGGCAACAGCGAATCCCCTCCACGCGCAGTAGCTTAAATTGCCATACATTGCAGTTATGAATTTAGTAAGACTTAAACCGCGCAAGGATATAGTCATTTGCATATTCGTTCTGTATACGTAATTTGCCCATTTGTTTCAGACATAATGAGGTCGTTATATCTCCAAGTTATTATTATTATTGTATTCCTAGCTGCTACGGAAAAGTAATTATAAGTAATAAAAAAACAATAACGTTTTCTAAAAGATAAAAGTAAAAAAAATCAATAATTCTGCAAAATAAATTTAAATTTTAAGAATTGTTGCGTTTTAGAATGCGCTTTACTGTACTTCTACTAACACCGATTTCGTCTGCTATTTGCCGGGTACACTTAAGGTCGCCCATTTCAACTAACGAACAAACCCTCACGTCTCTCTCCTCCCGATCGGCAGGTATTAGAGGGATATGAGGCTGTTCGTCAATTTGTTGGCATTTGCGGCAATTTCCGACGACACAGCCATATTTCCTAAACGCATTTACGATCCTTTCAATCGTCGAATGCGAAGGAATAGGCCGATTTACGTACTCTACAGCAAATAAATCAGCGGTTGTTCGAAAGGATTTGCCGGCAAGATACCACGAAACTATTTGTACCTTCTCTGCGGTTGTATACACTGACATGATAGCTACCTTTACGTTTGCACAGCTAAATACGAATGACGGGCAATCTATTGCTCTCGATCATCGGACTTATGTATGCGCACGCGGAGTGGCATCGTACACACGTTGCCACATCGCATTACGTTCCATACGTATATTGTTGCGTATGGCCCGTAGCGGGCTGAACCAATCGGTATATATATATATACACATATATACGTATAGATACATATATACACGCACATACTAGCCGAAAACCATTACTGACGCTTAAAAAGAAAGTACATGAATGCCTTTGTCTCCAAGGATTTATAACACGCCGGAGTGGAATTGTACAGCAGATAAATGTTATGCGTGAAGGATCTTTCAAAAAGCGCCAATCTGTGTTTGGGGGGTCTAATAAAGTTGGTGTTACGGAGATTTATATTGTGTACATCAGACCGGAAACCTATCTTTTCAGTTAAGTACGATGGCGTTTTCAAAGTTATAATTTTATGGTATAGACATAAGGCTTGAAGATTTCTCCTGTTGGCCATATTTAACTACTGCAACTCAAGAAGTTTATGCGAAATATGTTCAAATTTGCATATACCAAAAATATAACGCATACACGCGTTCTGAACCTTCTGTACGCGAGCTCGATCTGCACTATCCAAGCAAGCATAACATGGTTTTAGTACGGATGTCAAAAGTTGATCGATAAGGATACAATGTTTTGAGATTGGCATAGGCTGATTGAATAATTTTTGAAAGATGTTTCTTGTATCGGAAGGTGTTATCAATGATTAAACCTAGGTTTTTTGCTTAATCAACCAACGACACTTCTGCATTATTAATTTTGATCATGATTTGTTCTTTGATGTTCTGAATTAATGCAGGGTTACCAAACAAGACGGCAGTGGTCTTTTCCGGGTTGATCTTTAGTGCATGATTCTGCGAAAATGATTGTATGCGCTCTAAGTCGTGATTAATCTTATCAATAGCAACTCGAACATCGTTTTTTGTGAAACCAACGTAGAGCTGCGTATCCTCAGCATACATTTGCGCTTGGCAGTGCTTGACACATTTGTGTAAGTGGCTGGTATAAATGGAGAAAAATAAAGGGCCAAGGATTGATCCCTGCGGAACACCACTTGTCACAGGCAATGGTGATGATACGTCGCCACGCAACGTTACGCACTGATATCTTTCGGAGAGGTACGAAAGTACCAGACCCAAGACACCACCGCTGAACCCGAGATGATAAAGAATAGCCAATAAAATGTCATTGTTAACAGTATCAAACGCCTTACTGTAATCTAGCATAACCAATAGAGACATAGCGTTATAATCTCTAGATCTGAGAATGTCATCTGTGA
Source organism: Melolontha melolontha (assembly GCA_935421215.2). Classification (NCBI taxonomy): domain Eukaryota; kingdom Metazoa; phylum Arthropoda; class Insecta; order Coleoptera; family Scarabaeidae; genus Melolontha; species Melolontha melolontha. The sequence goes on along the minus strand of OW285244.1, from coordinate 8,487,870 downwards.
CCTTCAAAAGTGCAGTAGTACAACTATGATTAATTCGGAAACCGGATTGACACTGAGGGAGCAAATCAAAAGGTTGCAGATGTTCAGTGATTTGTGTATTTGTGTTTATTTATTTTGCTGTTGTTTATTAATAATCCGCTGTCTTACCTATCCAGTTTTAGCTTATGCGTTTGATTTAAAAATGTATTTATAAAATAAGTAATGACGATATTTTTCTATAAGATAATTTAGATTCGAGAGGTAAAATGTTGGAAATTTGCTAAATTTCCATCCTTAGCTATTTAATAATATAGAGAAATCTATTTCTATTTTAATATAAGCCGAAATTACAAGATTTATCAAATGATATATTCAATGAACGGCTAAGAAATAGATTTCTCTATATTATTAAATAAAAAAATTTAGCAAATTTCCAACCGACGACAGAATATTACTATCCTGTTCCTTAAAAAGTAACTTAAGGCATTTCTAACAAACTCGAAACCATGTCCTTTGTAGCTCAGAGGTTAGAGCCGTGGTCTGGAGAACCAATGGACGTGTTCGAGTCCCACCTAAGGACGAAATTTTTTCAATAAAAAATTCGAATAATTAGCGTCGTAATTGTAGATAGCAATATTTGCAATTCACATTACTTCGCTAAATAACATTCTAATTTAAATATTTAATATATATATATATATATATATATATATATATATTTATATATACATATACGTATACATATATATATATTGGGTGTTGTGCCGGAAAATATAACAAAAAAAAAAGTATTTCTGAACTAAATAGCGTGACGCAAATTCGGCGAGAACACGATTATGTAAACAGTATTGTAGTGACAGCATAAAGCACATGATGCCCACATATAGCATTATTAGAAATCATTGTTTGTATTTAAAAAAATACTTATCATGAAATTATGACATAGCTTTATTATAATGCTTATCAAGTTTAATTGATTTTAATTTATCAGGTTTAAATCATTATCATATGCGTTCGCCGCTTTCGTGAATCTTTCTCTTTGTTAATAGATTAGTATGTGAGGAAATTGAAATTACGATCTTGAATATCCATTCATGTTTTACGGAGAAACATTCATATATTATGAAAAAAAAAGAATTAAATAATAATATTTTATATTATTAAAAATACTTTTGTATTATACAAATTGGTGTGGTTTTTACCCACTCATGTATGTTTCAAATTATTTTGTTATATACGCATTCGGTTCGCCCGACAAGTAGTGAAGGCACGATAATACAGTTTTTTATAGATATGGTTGTTACCGTCTATAGAAACACGTTGCTTAGTTCGGCAGTTATTATGTAGACAGCGCTGAATATTCTTTCACGCTCTGTCTTAATAATTTCTGGTTGATAGCAAGGTAGTTATGTTTGGTTGAATGTATCTCTTCTCCAGCAGGGGCGTACCGACGATCCTGTAGAAAGGTGAAATACGTATCTGCGTCTCTGGAGGGGAGATACATTCACAAATATATAACTTGTATTGTGTTCTTCACACCCCATTTTTAATAATATTTTATATTATTAAAAATACTTTTGAATTAAATGTTTGTTTACAACAATCAATAATTAGTTAATTAGGAGGAGCACGTATTAAAACTTCATTTGTATAATTATAGTATCGACTAATAAGCCAATCTCAATTACTACGTATAAGAATTGTGAATGCTTGGAAGTTCGATATACATATTATATTACATACATACATGCAATATCTTAATTATGTTTAATCCTTTTCAACAGCTAGGACATAAGACATAATTCAATGTTCATTATTGTAGGGTGAGAATTTATTTCTTGAATTTATCACTAATATACTCGAAATAGTTAAGATATTTGTATACGCTACGAGTTATTGTTTTACAGAACATCCGTAGTTGTTATATGCGTAAATGAAGTAAAATTTCACATTAATACGACGTCGTTAATGTTGAAACTATGTCGTTAATTTAAATTTAATAATAGAGGTTGTAAGCAAACGCCGGGAGCATAAATTTCCGTTGTGTTGTTAAGCAAAAACATGTAAGTGAAAATACTATATGCTAAGGTAGGCGTAATGAAAGTTATTTTGGTTGTAATATATCGCTTGCCTTTACACGAAGCTTAGCTTAATTTAGTTTGACGTAATTAAATAAAATTTTCTTTTAAGTGAATTAAATTTCTAATTTTAATTTCCACTTAAAAAACTCCATTGTTTGTTTTATATTAATGAAATCACATACAATTTTTCTTCAAAATGTTACCTCCTGAATTTTTTAGCCAATTTCATAGTATTCATTCTCTGTAGATTTATCACTGGTATAAAAATGCCACTGAGTGAATAGCTATTATTATTCGTAAGATGCATAAAACCACCATCAATTGTTGTGAATAATATAAAAAACAAAATTTCCACACAATCCGTAAATAAATCGTGACTCAACTAATAAAACAACTTTTATCTCAATTAAAGATATAAATTCAAACAATATTTAATGCAAAAAGAGATTCATCGATCTTAATATAATTAAATTATTATTCTAAACATAAATGAATAGAATAAAAAAAGAAACAAAAAATAAATTCTGGCCCATATTCAATGACAAAATTGAAGCAAGTGCCGTAATTAACACGATTCTATATTAATTTTGACATGGTTTTCGTGAAATTTTGCTTCATTTAGCTTCCAACATGTTTCATAGTCCTTCGTTAGACATCGGACACCGATGTCTTATTCTTCTGTAGAGCTCATCTTATAGATATCTTATGGGATTCAAGTTCAGGTTTTACGAAGACTAAGTCATAATTTATAAAACACTTGACTTCTGTTTTAAGCATAAATAACTTTTACCAAATAATAGTGAGCACGAAAAGAAACTTGTAATCAAGTAATCTTAAATATGATGGAATTGCATTTTCTTCTAAAATTTGTCATAATGCTCTCTATATTGCCATCAGCGTAACCGTAACTGGTGAGCGCTACAGACAGATGTTAAACGAGTTTTTTTTTTTTACCGCAAATTGCTGAATTGGGTCTCGAGTATTGTTGGTTCCAGCAGGACGGAGTAATCGCTCACATAACTCGGCCAACGATGGAGATTTTGAAACAATTTCCGGGCCGCGTGATTTCCTGTGTTAGCGATTTAAACTGGCCGGCCAGATCGCTTAATCTAACGGCGCCAGGTTTCTTCCATTGGGACTTTTTGAAATTTCGCGTTTACCACAACAAACCACCTTGCAAGTCTTGAAAGCCAACATTGAAGAAGAAATCACCAGTTTGGAGCCAGATGTTTTGCGAGCAACACATCAAAATGGCATAAAACAAGCACAAATGTGCATCAACTCAGGAGGTGGTCATTTAACCGATATCATTTTTCAACTTAATGTCATCAATTTTATACCTTCAAATAAACTTTCCGTGAAAACAGAGCCCAATTTTTTTCATTTCTAATAAAGTGGCTGCCAATTCACATATGTATAACATTATTTTTGCCACATACTGTATATGTTGTAGTAGCGTCTACTATTAGTTTATTAGTTTTCAGCATCAGACACCCATTGGAGCATGTCATGCAATTTTTTTACGCCTCTGTAGTTTTCACCGGCAATGTATGCCCCCTTGATTTGTATTTTACTCTTTGCATATTTTGAAATATGTTAACTACATTCACATATAAACATACATATAGACATGGATAACCTGTTATTCCCATAGTTTGATAACATAACCGTAACCGCCTTAAAGCATCATTTATCAGTATCAGTACAGTTACATATTGACGCGAACAGGAAAATCCTATTGACGCTTAAGTTTGCAATAATGTTTCATTGTTTAACATCGTGAACGTGGTGGGAATGTATTAATTTAATAATCAATGGCAACTCGGCTTTATATCGACACTTCCACCAGCAAACTCGTCAACTGTAGTAGCAAACTTTCCATAATCTCGAAAGACGGGACAAAACAATCAAGATTATTAAAACATTCACTTAATCAAGTATCCGAGTGATTAATTTATGTTGGAAAAGCTTGTTGTTCTTAGAAAAATATGTTTTGTTGCAAATTACACTTTGGCTGCTACGAATAATAATAAAAAATTTAATGTAAAGGCTGGGCCAAGAAGAGCGCAACACTTAATTCTTTAATAAAAGACATATTTTTTTTTAAATGAATATTATTTTTATTGCAACTTAAAGTACATAATCTCCAATTAAGTATGAAAAAGAATATCCAATAAATGGCCACCAGGACTTTACTGGAACTCTCTTATTCTTTTAGTAAAATTTTTGATAATAATAATAATAATAGTCTTTAATGCCCAACAAGTGATCCTATTAAAACAAATGAACGTTATAATTAATATAAAAAAAAGGTTAGACAAATAGTAAAAATAAAATTAAAAACAAATTAGCAGAATAATATAACAAAAGAAAACAAAACCTATACATATATACAGACACACACACACATATATATACATATATATATTGAAAATAATAGATTTTTATTGGTTTTAGCGACCTTTTATTGAATTTAGATGTTTGTTTGCGACGTTTCGACTTTTTTCAATTCAGTCTTTTTCAAGCATATTTGTTGTTTGTTCTACACGTGTACGCATTCATGTGCCATATGTGTTGGACATCCGGGACCAATTTTCTTAGAACGAACATGCTTGTGCGGCTTTTGTAAGAGTTCACTTACAAAATCCGCACAAGCATGTTCGTTCTAAGAAAATTGGTCCCGGATGTCCAATACATGTGGCACATGAATGCGTACCCGTGTAGAACAAACAACAAATATGCTTGAAAAAGACTGAATTGAAAAAAGTCGAAACGTCGCAAACAAACATCTAAATTCAATAAAGGGTCGCTAAAACCAATAAAAATCTATTATTTTTAATATTAAAACACGGCCAATAAAATAAAAAAGAAAAACAAAATTCTTTAAACACTAAATATATATATATATATATATATATATATATATATATATATATATACATACATACATACACATACGCATTCACACATTTACCAGCATAATTGAAAAAGAACAAATCTTCAATAGTATATTAGAGAACTAGTGTCATAAGACGATGTTTTGTTGTACGAGGCCAAGTCAACAAAACGTCTTATGAAACGAGTTTTCTATACTATTTTTTCTATTTCGCATTTCCATAACTTTTAAAATTTGTATTTTTCATAGTATGCAATTTGTATAAAATAAGTGACATTTATTTTTTTGAAATGTAAACGTTGGTCAAACTGACATTCCCTATTTTTAAATAGCGAATGTCATTTAAAATTTATTATTATTCTAATTCAAACAGAAACTATAAAGAAATGATCGATAATTCTAATTACCTAAGCGGGACACCACCGAATCTCCGTGAAATAGCAGAAAATACATCTGGAAATTTATTGCCAGAAAAATCTCGTGTAGTATATGAAAAAAATTATCAGCAATTTGAATCTTGGTGTATTGAAAATGAAGTTCACATACTATCAGAAAATGTTTTATTGGCATATTTTAAGCTACAAAGTGAAATAAAAAAGCCCTCGACACTATGGGCATTATATTCTATGTTGAGTTCTTGTTTAAATATCTATAAGAACTTAGATATATGAAAATATTCTAAACTACAAGCATTCTTAAAACGTTGTGGACAAGGATATCAGCCAAAGAAATCTAAAATATTAGATATGGAACAAATTGATCATTTTATAGAAAATGCTGACGATAAATTGTACCTTGCAATAAAGGTATTTCTGTTTCTCTATTAAAACACAATTTGTATAGCATTTTCATTTTAGGTTGCATTATTAATAGGTTATGCTGGAGCTTGTAGACGAGATGAATTAGTAAATATGTCAATCAATGATATTGAATATAAGGATGATTTCATTGTTTTTTCGATACCTAAAACAAAAAATTATTTACCTAGAAGTTTTGCAATCACAACCACTAAATGGATTGATTTAATAAAAAAATATATAAGTTTAAGACCAAAAAACACAACCATTGAACGTTTCTTTCTTACCTATCGCAATGGATATTGTTACGCTAACAAATGCACTTTTCTGCAGACGACCTATTTTAGTGCAAGTTTTCTCTATTATTACTCATAAAACCCTCGTAGCTTTATCTTCTAAATAAATTTCTACTAATGCTATTTAATTCGCTTTCAAACTCCTTATTTCGAACAGTTAGATCCTTCAACTACAATATTGTCAATCCCTTACATTCTTACAAATCATTCTGAAAGCCTATGTTTTAAAGCATGCGGCCATCTTTATTAACCCTTTACCGAAACGATCGCAAGTTTTACATTGATTACTCGCTTAATGCCTTACCGAATGTCAAACTGATTTTATAGGAATTTTTGTTACGAATTATAGAACATCTAAACGCTTTTTATTTCGTTAATTTTGCTCTTTTAAAAGTTATTTCTAATTTAATTATAGTTTCACCGCTTATTGCGCCATCTCCATTTCGACGTTCGCCTTCTGCGACAGGAATCTCACTTGCCGACTCCTTTTAGAGATTTACGTCTCCAGACATTTAATTGTTTCACGTTGCTAGTTTTAAATGTCACCTTTTTTTTGCAAATTGAAATCTTTCTTAAATTCGAAAATAAACTCCTTTTCTTCTTGAACTTCCTAAATTACGATGACGTGTTTCCGGCATCTTCATCAATTTCGAAACGACCGCCATTGTGGCTTAATCTCCCTTAGCGCTGAGTCGTGTTTGTGACTTGTGAAACAGAAATTTGATCTTTGCGGTAAAAGGTATGGAAATCCTCTTAAAATTTATGCTTTATCCCTTTTGAACTTACAGGATTTTTCTGTACGTTATTGTGAACGTACAATTCTTTGTATAACGGAGATTTTGGAGATTTTCTTCCGTGAGGCGTTAGGCGTCTCCGGCATTTCTACCTGGTTATTTTGGGAACGTATTTAGGCCGTTCGAATATTACCGTCGCAGATCTCGAGAACCGGCAGGCCGTCCGTAACCTGAGTAATAGGGGCACATTTCTTCTGCGGAACCCTTTTGGTATAGGAGGAAGGACGCGAACTTCCAAATTGTTCTACCCCAAAATGGCGTCGGCGTGAGGACTACCGGAAAATCATAGAGCATCGAGATGCATATGTGTGCGGTAACAGAATTTGGAAGAAACGTTTACAGTTTGTAGAACCAGACAAAGTAGGTGTTGTTCTATTATTTGCTGAATTTTAAATACAATAACTTTTAGTACAGAAATCGTTTAGCTTATCTTATAATTTAAATTAAATGTCAAGTTTATACCACTAGAAAGACACTCATTAGGGGTGGAGATTTATCTCGGTATACAGATCATACGTAGGGAGTTTATTTTCCCTTATTTCAATTTAGTTTTACTGGATCTTACGAGTCTGTTTATAATTTAAACCCGATTTGTTCAGCATTTGCCCGGGGTTTCTGTAATCGGAATCTTTTAATTAAACCTGAAGACCGACAGCGTCACTGTTTGTCTTCTGCACTTTATTATAGTCGAAATCAAGCCCAATTCCTTCAGAACGGGCCTAAGTTTTGTTTTGTCGTTATTTTAATCATAGTTTACCTGTAATCTACCTTTCATGTTTGATATAGAAATACTGTACAGAATGAAAATTGCGTATACGGAATTGGTATTCTAGTTTTGTCTCTTGTAAATTTATTTCTTTAACTATTTCGATTTTATTGAATTTTTGCACACCTGTTATACGGGGGTTACTCCAAAAGTTTCCTACCGGGTAATTTGTATGTTATGATCGTTTCTTTTCTTGTTTTGAATATAATTGAAATCAAGGCCTAACCTTGGATTTGTTATAAAGTAACTTACCGAATTTCTTGAGATTCTTTTTTTTAAAAATTTAGAATCTTGCGCATTTACGTATTTGAGACTACCTTGTTCTCGTTTGTCTGTATTTTAAATAACTTCGACCCGAGGAATAATTTTGGGCTAACCCCTCCCACCTCTCGAATTACTTATACGGGAGAGAGTGATATAGTTTTGGTCTTAAACCTTTTTTTTAATTATCTACCTTCTATTGGTGTTCAAATTGTATTTGAACCGGGCTTCACCCTTAATGTTACGTTAGTTCTGAACCATGTATAAACGACTGTGTCTGGTACCTAGCATTTAGGTGTTGGCTTTGCCGTTTTGGATATATTAAGTTGTTTTACCGAATTGTGTACGCAATAAATTTAGTTGTACTGTTGAAAGCGTTTCGTTCTAAATCCCTTCCCACTAGCATTGAGTTTGTCAAGTTTCTTGTTTATCGACGAGTGATAGGGGGCTGATCCTCTGGTGTTATTGGAGCTACCAGGTCCCGCCTGCTTCCGTTATAGCGTTATCTCTGCAGGTGGATAATAACGGTGGCGTCCACATACCCCTCCACCTCGCGGCCTTGAATCCGCGACGTTCTCCGTAGCCTAGAGAGTTAGCCGGCAGAGACCTTCCTGGGGACTTAACATCAACAGGTAGGTTCAGACCAGAGAGGTTCAGCGTACGATCACACCTTATCACTCGCCACACTGTAAATTTTACGCCGCGGTGGTGGCAAGTTTTTGGCGCCCTGTGTGGAGGCCATTTTGTTTTTTTAAATCTATAGAAACTTTGCTTGCTCACGCTTGTGGGAGGGACTTTCGTTTATTGAGATTTATATTCAGCTTAGGGTTGTTTTAGATTTATTGAATTCGTTTAGAATTTTGAGGTTTCGATATTTTTGTAAATAGATTTTCGCTTTGTGTGTCTGAACATTTGTTGTGATGGAAGGTAAGATCGAAATCAACAGGTTAGAGCGAGATGAGTTAGTTTACGAACTAAGGGTTCGTGGAGCAAACGGAAATGTTCCGGTCAAGACGATGCGTGCGACTCTTAGGAGTTTATTACAGTTAGAGAGTGGGGGTATTCCGATGGCTAAGCCAGCTAATCCTTTCACTATCGAAGAGGACACTCGCGAAGTCAAGAGGAAGATTGCCGAGATTAATGATCTTCTAGATCAATTTGTTGAAATAGAAACTAGTTTAAGGTATCGGAAAATTAACACAAAAATCATCCATGCTTTTTCACGTATTAGGCGAGCAAAGCCAGAGACACCTGAGGCTGAGGAGGAAGTAGCAGGTTTTCTTGTTGAGTTGGTAACCCTTCAGACAACTCTTAAGTCTAAGGCCCGGAAGGCTAGGAAGTCAGCTTTGGCAGGTACCGTTCCTGCAGATATGTCGTTTGTGTTCGCATCCACTAGTGTAGCACAAGGTCCTACTGCTTCTGATAGCGAAATTTCCGATTCCGAAGAATCTGTGGGAGAACCGATTCTGTCACCTGTTCGTGCGACTGCGTCACATGCGGTGAGTTCGGCAGCTGTTTCTGCGTCATCTCCGTCGTGTAAGGTTGTTCCGGTGTCAAGGTGGAACTTCTCCAAATTTGATGGAGAAAATTCGCGTCAATCCTTGAGTGCATTTCTCGAAACCATCGAAGACAAATGCATAGCTAATAATCTCGCTAAGGAACAGTTAATAAGATCCGCTACAGAGTTGTTTTCAGGAAAGGCTTTGGTTTGGTGGCGTTCCACTCGCCATAAGGTAACGACTTGGGTCGATTTTGTACGAGAACTTCGTCTTCAATTTCAACCTCCCAACTATAACGACAAACTGTTTCAGGAAATAAAGAGGCGAACTCAAGGGCCGAATGAGACGATAGGTATGTACGTGGCGGTAATGAATGGTATGTTTGGGCGTTTGACTGTGCCAGTTGCCGAGGGACTTAGGTTGGACGTTCTGTTGCAAAACATTGCTCCGTTCTATCAGAGTCAATTAGGGCTTACAGAAATTAAATCCGTAGACCAGCTTTTAGAATTATGCCGAAAACTAGAAGCATGTAAGATCTCTATAGAAGCTTATGCTCCTCCACCTCGTAATAAAACTTCTTTGCAAGAGCCTGATTTGGCGTACACACACACATCATCTGGTGTTGCGACGATATCTGTACCTTTATCCGGCAATAGTCCGAAATGTTGGAATTGTCATGTTCCAGGTCATATGGTTAGAGATTGTCCGAATCCTCGTCAATCCCGTTATTGTTTCAGATGTGGTGCTCGTGGACATACCGTAAATTCTTGCCCTCGTTGTCAATCTTCTAATTTTTCTAGGGAACGACAGAAGGAAACGTCGTGGAGATCGTGTTCGTATCCTACTTCCGATACTCATCGAAAAAGTGAATACCGAGAGCCGAATCGCGCTCAAACCTGTTCAATGAAGGCCATGTCTAATACTTCTGACAAATGGTATAATCGACTCTTACATCATGTTAGGGAATCTCCTGAAAGATATTCAGCATTCCAAATTTTTGATGGTAAGCTTTTTAAGTTTGTACGCCCTTGGCGTGGTAGTTTGGGTACCGTAAGCGATTCTTGGAGGGAGTTGGTCCCTAAAGATCGTCGTTCCGATTTATTAAAAGCATATCATAAACCATCCACTGTTGGACATCTGAATATCTCGAAAACCTTAGGACGCATATCTCAGACATATTATTGGCCTAAAATGTCAGCTGATGTTATTCGCTATGTTAATCGCTGTCACACTTGTTTGAATACGAAACCCGAGCAACGCAAACCTATTAGTCGTATGGAAGATCACTCTCGTGAAGTTAAGTCTGTGGAAGAACCTCGTATCGATAACATTGATACCCAACCGAAATCTAAAACTCGATGTGATATGAGACATCGAGCAGTAGAGTTCTTGCCGAATCAAATAGTCTGGCGTAGGAATTTCGTTTGTCCTTATAGAATACATCGTCGACTATCTTCCGATTTCTATGAACTAAGAACCTGTGAAGGCGAACTTGTGCCTGGAACTTGGAATAGCGCACACCTAAAAGCGCAACCTGGAGTTGTTTAGGTATTTTTGGCCTGACTGGGGGCTGGACGAATACTCAGTCGGGTGTAATCCGCCCTGGCGTAAAAGGCGTCCAAAAAGGAGTCCTGCTTGGTTGTACATTCTATCTTGAATACATTTTTGTGGCCTGTTTGGGGGCTGGACGAATACTCAAACTGGTGTAATCCACCATGTCGTAAAAGGCGACAGAAAGGAGTCATGCTCAGCTCTGATCGTTACATCTTGAATCATTTTTTTGGCCTGTCTGGGGGCTAGACGAATACTCAGTCGGGTGTAATCCGCCCTGGCGTAAAAGGCGTCCAAAAGGGAGTCTTGCTTTGTTGTTCATTCCATCTGTACATTCCGTTTTTTTTTTTTTTTTCAGGTTGAAGTTAGATCTCAATAATTTATCGTACTGTATACCGTTTTGGACTTGACTTATTTACCGTGACATTCATTTGTCTGTTCTGGAACGATTGTTCGTGTTGACAAGTTTACGTATCGCAGATCCTTTAATTTTGGTATGTTTTGTTTCTAGATGTTGTGCTAGATCTTTGTTGTACTTATTTTGAGTTAAGTTTGGTATAACAAGTTTGGATCGGTCTGCGTTTGGTTGTTGATACATTTATCGATTCTTGATTCTGACAATGTTGGTTTAATATGGTGTCTTTTAAATTCTATGATAGCTTATGCTTTCGAGTTGACTCAGTAAACAATCTTGTAGATTGTTATACTATAATATGAGTATGGACGTTATAAGGTTTAGAACTGTTGATAGTGTTGTTCTAATTGCTGTTTTGCATCTCTATTTAGAGGATTTGGAGATCACACTTATATACAGATCTTACCTGATTGTTTTGTTCTTGTCGTTTAGAGTTTTATCGTACCGTGTAGGTTTTCCTCGTGTGAGGGTTTTGTAAACTCTTATACGTACTGGACGTTTGATTTTGACTTTTGGATTTTATACATTCCAATTTTAAATACCGATTTTGACTATTGTTTAATTTTCTTATAGAGATCTTCACTTTAGGTTAATATTTGGCATATGGGTTGTTATTTTACCTGCATATTTGCTGTTTACCGTTTTCTCCTTGACCTTTGTGAATGTTACTTTAAGATAATAGTATGTGGACTTTTGGATACATCTTGTTGTGTTCTATATATTTACCGATTTTGACTCTTTCGCTTTAAGAAGCGGGATGGACGTCGATAAATTCCGTCGTCCATTCCCGTTAGCTTCTTATAGGGCTGAGACCGACACCCCTCGTTTGTAATCGCGATTTTTCTTTTATCGGTCATGGACGTGTCTATGTTTGTTTACTTTTTTCTGTGTATTGGTCCTCAACCGTATCAGTGTGGTGGTAGGCCGCCGCTGCACTTTAAACATTTGTTGTAACGTAATCTCTTATTTTGTTTGGCCAGTTTAAGATTCTTTATGTTGTTGTTTCTATCGCATGGCGTAACGTTTGTAAGATTGTTGGAACTCGTAAGTACACAGTGTCACAGTTACTCATATCCTACCTTTTAGATTCTTACCTACTTTTCCTTAACCATTTGCTTCCTATACAGTAGTAATAAACCTTTTTAGTTAATCCTGTTTTTTTTTTGAGCTGCTACTGCTTCACGGTAGTTAGTCTCTTTAGAGCTGTCGGAAGTTGTTCCCTAGTTTTGGTTGTGACGCGACGATTTTCGTGACTTGTGTTCATAGCGCAGCTTTCTATCTTCTTTCGCCGCTAGGAGTAATGATCCCCTTCTAGTCTGTGCTTTTTTCGGTGCTATATGCAGCTATTCCTTCCCCTTTCTTGTTTTCTTCGTGGCGCATGAACACTCGGCATGATATCGGCTGTTGCACATTCTGATGCTGGGGTGACGACCGTTCAGTACTGTTTGTTTTGTTGTTTTATGTTCTCGTTATTTGTAATCCTCGTACCGGCTGAATGTCGAAGGGCCTTTGTGGTGGTTTTGGCCGAGCTAACTGTTGACATGGAGTGTTGGTTTGGTTATTGTTGTGCTAATGAGTTTCTGCCGTCGAACAATCTGTGCGTCGATAGTTTTGCTGACCTTGTGTCATTATCGCCTTCTGCGTTTTACTTTTCTTCTTTCTAGATTTGGATAGTTAGATGACTTTGTGTCAGTTTCGCTTTCTGCGTATTACCTGGTTCTTATCTAGTTTAAGTTAGTTTTGCTTGACTTTGTGTCAATTTCGCTTTTTGCGTAATATTTTGCTCCTATCTTCTTTAAGATAGTTTTACCTGACTTAGTGTCGTTTTCGCTTTTCTTTTTTCGATTAGTTTCGCCCCTGTCTAGTGAGAGATAGGTTATGCTTGACTTTGTGTCGATTTCGCCTTCTGCGTTTCATTTTGCTTCTATCCGTTTTAGATAGTTTTGATTGAGGTGTATTTCTGACTCATGTTCTTAGGTCGCTCTTCAGTGCTACCTTTTGTTTACGACTAGTGTCGTGTTATAACTCAGCTTACGTTTATATTTGGTTTTACCGCAATTCTCTGTATTGTTTCATCAGATTCTTGCGTTTCGCTTTTGTGACTTTAGGTCACTATAGTTTCAGAATTTAGATTTATTTGCGTTCCGTCGATTCTTATCAAATGTTTTGCTAGATACCGTCGTTTATGGACACCGCTCCGCCGAACTTTTGTTCAGTTTTTTTTTTAAATTAAGGCTCACGTTTTCACTCTTCTGGTTTTCTTTAGGAGACTTACCTTCTACTTCTGGAGAAATTTACAAGTAAATTTCTGTTGTGAAAGGGGGGAAATTGTTACGCTAACAAATGCACTTTTCTGCAGACGACCTATTTTAGTGCAAGTTTTCTCTATTATTACTCATAAAACCCTCGTAGCTTTATCTTCTAAATAAATTTCTACTAATGCTATTTAATTCGCTTTCAAACTCCTTATTTCGAACAGTTAGATCCTTCAACTACAATATTGTCAATCCCTTACATTCTTACAAATCATTCTGAAAGCCTATGTTTTAAAGCATGCGGCCATCTTTATTAACCCTTTACCGAAACGATCGCAAGTTTTACATTGATTACTCGCTTAATGCCTTACCGAATGTCAAACTGATTTTATAGGAATTTTTGTTACGAATTATAGAACATCTAAACGCTTTTTATTTCGTTAATTTTGCTCTTTTAAAAGTTATTTCTAATTTAATTATAGTTTCACCGCTTATTGCGCCATCTCCATTTCGACGTTCGCCTTCTGCGACAGGAATCTCACTTGCCGACTCCTTTTAGAGATTTACGTCTCCAGACATTTAATTGTTTCACGTTGCTAGTTTTAAATGTCACCTTTTTTTTGCAAATTGAAATCTTTCTTAAATTCGAAAATAAACTCCTTTTCTTCTTGAACTTCCTAAATTACGATGACGTGTTTCCGGCATCTTCATCAATTTCGAAACGACCGCCATTGTGGCTTAATCTCCCTTAGCGCTGAGTCGTGTTTGTGACTTGTGAAACAGAAATTTGATCTTTGCGGTAAAAGGTATGGAAATCCTCTTAAAATTTATGCTTTATCCCTTTTGAACTTACAGGATTTTTCTGTACGTTATTGTGAACGTACAATTCTTTGTATAACGGAGATTTTGGAGATTTTCTTCCGTGAGGCGTTAGGCGTCTCCGGCATTTCTACCTGGTTATTTTGGGAACGTATTTAGGCCGTTCGAATATTACCGTCGCAGATCTCGAGAACCGGCAGGCCGTCCGTAACCTGAGTAATAGGGGCACATTTCTTCTGCGGAACCCTTTTGGTATAGGAGGAAGGACGCGAACTTCCAAATTGTTCTACCCCAAAATGGCGTCGGCGTGAGGACTACCGGAAAATCATAGAGCATCGAGATGCATATGTGTGCGGTAACAGAATTTGGAAGAAACGTTTACAGTTTGTAGAACCAGACAAAGTAGGTGTTGTTCTATTATTTGCTGAATTTTAAATACAATAACTTTTAGTACAGAAATCGTTTAGCTTATCTTATAATTTAAATTAAATGTCAAGTTTATACCACTAGAAAGACACTCATTAGGGGTGGAGATTTATCTCGGTATACAGATCATACGTAGGGAGTTTATTTTCCCTTATTTCAATTTAGTTTTACTGGATCTTACGAGTCTGTTTATAATTTAAACCCGATTTGTTCAGCATTTGCCCGGGGTTTCTGTAATCGGAATCTTTTAATTAAACCTGAAGACCGACAGCGTCACTGTTTGTCTTCTGCACTTTATTATAGTCGAAATCAAGCCCAATTCCTTCAGAACGGGCCTAAGTTTTGTTTTGTCGTTATTTTAATCATAGTTTACCTGTAATCTACCTTTCATGTTTGATATAGAAATACTGTACAGAATGAAAATTGCGTATACGGAATTGGTATTCTAGTTTTGTCTCTTGTAAATTTATTTCTTTAACTATTTCGATTTTATTGAATTTTTGCACACCTGTTATACGGGGGTTACTCCAAAAGTTTCCTACCGGGTAATTTGTATGTTATGATCGTTTCTTTTCTTGTTTTGAATATAATTGAAATCAAGGCCTAACCTTGGATTTGTTATAAAGTAACTTACCGAATTTCTTGAGATTCTTTTTTTTAAAAATTTAGAATCTTGCGCATTTACGTATTTGAGACTACCTTGTTCTCGTTTGTCTGTATTTTAAATAACTTCGACCCGAGGAATAATTTTGGGCTAACCCCTCCCACCTCTCGAATTACTTATACGGGAGAGAGTGATATAGTTTTGGTCTTAAACCTTTTTTTTAATTATCTACCTTCTATTGGTGTTCAAATTGTATTTGAACCGGGCTTCACCCTTAATGTTACGTTAGTTCTGAACCATGTATAAACGACTGTGTCTGGTACCTAGCATTTAGGTGTTGGCTTTGCCGTTTTGGATATATTAAGTTGTTTTACCGAATTGTGTACGCAATAAATTTAGTTGTACTGTTGAAAGCGTTTCGTTCTAAATCCCTTCCCACTAGCATTGAGTTTGTCAAGTTTCTTGTTTATCGACGAGTGATAGGGGGCTGATCCTCTGGTGTTATTGGAGCTACCAGGTCCCGCCTGCTTCCGTTATAGCGTTATCTCTGCAGGTGGATAATAACGGTGGCGTCCACATACCCCTCCACCTCGCGGCCTTGAATCCGCGACGTTCTCCGTAGCCTAGAGAGTTAGCCGGCAGAGACCTTCCTGGGGACTTAACATCAACAGGTAGGTTCAGACCAGAGAGGTTCAGCGTACGATCACACCTTATCACTCGCCACACTGTAAATTTTACGCCGCGGTGGTGGCAATATTGTATATCATGTCCAATTGGAATTCATACAATAGGCAAGATGCGTAAACTTATTGCGGTCTTTCTTAAATTACCAAATCCGGAATTATTTAGTGGACACTGTTTTAGACGTTCCAGTGCGTCTCATATAGCAAATAAGGGTGGTGATTTGATTACAATTAAGCAACATGGAGGATGGAAATCGTCAGCTATAGCTGAGGGTTATATTGATACATCCACGAAAAGAAAAATTGAGGTTGCTCAAATGTTCTCGTGTGAACAAAATACATCAAGTGGGTGTTCAAGCGTTTCACAGCCACAATCTTCAAATAAAAAATCTAAAGTTATTGTTGAAACTAATACTACAAGGAAAACGTTAGTTTCCAATCAAAACCTACCTGGCATTAGTATAAATGCTTATGATTCATCGCAAGTTAATGTACATGTTTATACTAATTACAATAACTAAAATAAAATACATTAACGTAATTATATTTTTATATTGAGTTTTGTGCTTCATTATTACCTTGTTTAAGTACTAAAATATAATAATAAATAGTCGTTATTCTACATTCATGTATTATCTTTTGTATTCTGGTTGGTACATAACCTATATTAAGCAGCGTGTCAGATATTATTCCAAATTGAACAGGAAACCAACACTGAATAATGAAAGGTTGCGTCTCGAAATAAGGTTCATTTCGAGCCGCGAATGCGTATCAAAATGAGATCATTATGTGTGCGAAATAGAAAAAATATTTATTGGCAGTAGTGTTCATTAAGTAGACTGGGGAATGCTGCAACACGTTGGTCCTCGCCGTAGGCACATGAGCGACGGAGTTGAAACGTGAGTGACGCCTCGGCACGTGTACAGAAATCCTGGACAGAAGGAACGGGCAATCAATAATATTATTTAAGAGTTTCAACAAGAAAGTAGCACACTGGCGATCCCTTCTGTCCGAGAGCGAAGGCATATTGTGTCGCTGCAGCAAATCTTCCTGACTTATTCCAGTCGGTGGATACACTCCATCAATCCTAAAGGAGATGAATTTTTAAAATCCCCGGTGTATCCTATCCAAAATTAATCTATGGGAGGTATAGAAGGGATACCAAACAATAGCTGCATAATCCATGCTGACAACAAAAGCGAAATACAACACCTTAAGCAAGTCAATGTTCTTAAAATTAGTAGAAACTCGCATAATGAAGTCCAGAGTTTTGCAGGAGGAAGCTAGCAATTGTTGCTTAAAAGACAATACAGAATAATAGTACACCCGGTCTTTAATGACAGTTTTCCTTTCAAATAAGTATTATTAATTATATAGTGCGACAGTATAGAAAATTTGGAGCGGGTGCAACTCACAGAACAATACTTCTTAGTATTTAGTTCCAATTTGAAGCTATTACACCAATTTGAGATTATATCCAAATTGTCTTGCAGAAGACAACTATCGTCGATGTTAGTTATTTCCGAATATATCCGCATATGCTAAAACTGGACAGGTGATAGTAGCCAGCAGGTCGTTAATAAACAACACGAAAAGAAGTGGTCCCAAGTTGGAACTCTGAGGCACACCAGATTTTGCAATGTATTCAAATGAGCGAAAGCCATTGTAAGATACATAACAATTTCGATTTTTTAAATACGAATTCATAAAATTTAAAGAAGATGGCGCAAAGCCAAAGGAGCAAGATTAGAAAGTAAGGCTTTGTCACATGTAGTGTCAAATGCATGCGAAAAGTCTGTATAAATAACATCTACCTGACCGCGCCTATCCCGAACCTCAGCCAATACTTGAGACACACTACACAAATTAGTCAATGTGGAACGCTCAAGAAGAAAACCATGCTGGTTTTGGGATAAAAACCGACTAATATTTCCATAAATTCTAGTATATAAAACCTGTTCAAAGATCTTCGCAAAATTGGATAAAATGGAAATAGGACGATAGCTTGACAACAATGACTTATCTCCTTTTTTATGAACGGGGCAAACATCTGCTCGTTTCCATAGATCAGGAAAGGTTTCTGTTTTTATGGAAAGATTGGTAATCGTGACTAAAGGGGAGGCAAATGTAAATCTGCAGTCACGTACTAAAAAGCTTGGTAAGAGGTCATCACCAGCAGTAAACTGATTGTTAAGACTGGACATATATTTAAACAACTCATCCGCAGTAATTGCAGGAAAGGTGACAGATGGACAGTACGTAAAAGATACAGGATACCGGATTTTTTATCACATTTACGCACATTTGCTGCTCAATTTCACCAATGACGCGTCGAATTTGGTTGGAATATGCGTGAGACTTTAAAGAACGCACTACCAGAAATCGCATGGTGTAAGATCATATGATTTCAGTGGCCAATTTTTGTTGCCTTGGCTTGAAATGGCACGATCCGGAAATCTGTCTAGCAATAACCGTATTGTCTCTTGTGTTGTGTGGCAGGTTGCTCCATCCTGCTGGAACCACATATCGTCCAGGTCTATACCGACCAATGCAGGCCACAAAAACTCTCTTAGCATATTACGGTAATCGGTCACCTTCGTTCTCGAAGAAATATGGCCCAATAACTCCGCCATCCCACAACCCACACCAAACAGTCACTTTTTGTGATGCATTATTTTCTCATGAATTCGCCTAGGTTTCTCAGTAGCCCAAACACGACTGTTCTGGGTATTCACATACCCATCCAAATGAAAGTGCGCTTCGTCGCTAAGTAGAATTTTTTCGAAAAATTAACCTTCATTTCATGATTTAGCAAAACCCAGTTAGAAAATGCAAGCCGCTGGACATACTAGCCATAATGAAATAGTAACACAAACTTTATCGATGATATTGTAATAATGACTAGTTACGAACAAGACCATAACAAGACCGACAACAATTCACAATGAGGGTAGTAGGTAAACTAGAGCTGATTAGTTAAAATGACGTATGTCAATATACTGTACATTACCTACTTTATCGACTATTCAAACAAACAGAGATGCACCAAAAAAAATTTTTTTTGTAGGCCTGTGTAATGATTCAATAATTGCTGAAAATTCAGAAAATGAATAGGATTCAGATGATGATATTCCATTGCCGATTCTGAGAGAACAATTACAGTTAACGAATGACGTTCGACAAAAATTATATACTGAAATTGAAAATATGTTGCAGCAAATTAGCACTGACAATAAACAACTTAACGCCACTGAAATTTATGAATGGATAATGGATCAATGGCGATGAAGACCATTTGTAATTGGATAGTAACGACGGTATTTCCTCCGGCGAAAGTGTCAAGACCGTGCAGAGATGAAATAAGAATATAGCATGATGAAGCAATGGGGAGTTTCAGTACCTGCATTCAATGGGCGGAGGAAAACGAAGTCTACTTAAATAGTCTGACCATTCTGCGAATGCTGCGATTTTTTATACTTTATTTATAAAATCTGTATTAGAAGCTTTAGTGCTGTTTTGTTTTTATGGGAACAGAATCTAATATTTTTTTGCTTATTTCTCCTTTTATTCAATAATGTCAATAATGCTCCAGTAATCCGGATGTTCCACTAATCCGCATCGAGCCATCTTTAATTGATCCGGATTTGCGGGTCCTTACTGTAATTTAAATCTGAATCATTTAAGACATGATATACGAGGTTGTCTATAAAATTCGGTGGATGGTATAATACAAACACAAAAACAGAATGCACATGGGAAATACCTTTATTGGCCTTCGAAGTAGTCGCCACCAGACACAATACACTTTTGACAACGTTTATATAGCTTCTGGAAACTGTCGGAAAAGTATTTTCTTGGAACCGTTTTCAGAATAGCTGTCGTCACACGGTGCTAAATCTCCTTGACATCCGCAAACCCACTTCAAGGTGCCCTTAATACTGTGCTTGAGGCAACAAAAAAAAAGCAGCAGGAGCAAGATCTGAAGAGTAGGGTAGGTGTTCCAAAACAGTCAGCAAAAATTGGTGTACATGACAATGTGTGAGTGAAACTCATTTTTGGGTGAACACAAAATCTTTAAATTATGATAATTAACAAACTATTAGAGAAAAACAAACAAACTACACGGCAATCAACTCGCAAAACATTAAAAAGTAACTGACAAATAAAAATTTTTGACCATTCCAAAATTTTTTCAGTGTTGCTCTCATACAAAAATGTTAAAAAAAACATATCTGTATATGTATACATGGATATACGATTACACAAAGTATACTCTTATACAGTGGTTACTTCCACGTACAAACACGTGTTTCGAACTCAACATAGTTCGCGGAGAAGCATGCCAATGCCTTACGTATTACGAATTCATCGATTGCTTTATAAAAATTTGGAAATGTTTTATTTTGTAAATAAAAATTGAATGTTGACTACTATAAGAACAGAAACATTGGTAAAATTATTAAATAAATACAAAATAATTAAAGATCAGAATAATTGAAACATACATGAGTAGGTAAACCCCACCAGTTTTGTATAATACAAAGGTATTTTTAATAATATAAAATATTATTAAAAATCTGGTGTGAAGAACACAAATACAGGTTCACTATTAATATTTTTGTGAACGTGTCCGAACATATCCCTCCCCAGAGACGTAGATACGTATTTCGCTTTTCTACAGGCTCATCGGTACGCCCCTGCTGGAGAAAGGATATCTTCAGACACATTCACAAAAAGGAACCACATCGCCACATCACAGAAATTATCCAGACCGAGCGTAGAAGTAAATTCAGCGCTGCCTGTTGTCAGACAGCCGAAGTACCTCGCCCCGTCCACATAACCAATGTGAAGTAACGACGCAAACTGCATTTTGTTTGTGTCTTCACTCATACTACTTACTACTTTACTTACTACTTAATATTAATAGTGAATCTGTATTTGTGTTCTTCACACCAGATTTTTAATAATATTTTATATTATTAAAAATACCTTTGTATTATACAAAACTGGTGGGGTTTACCTACTCATGTATGTTTCAATTATTCTGATACATTACACATGCGGTTAGTCCGTAGAATGAGTGAAGACACAAACAAAATGCAGTTTCTAGAGAGATGGCTGTGCCACCTTTGGAAGGGCGTCGTTACTTCACATTGGTTATGTGGGCGGAGCGAGGTACTTCGGCTGTCTGACAACAGGCAGCGCTGAATTTACTTCTACGCTCGGTCTGGATAATTTCTGTGATGTGGCGATGTGGTTCTTTTTTGTGAATGTGTCTGAAGATATCCTTTCTCCAGCAGGGGCGTACCGATGAGCCTGTAGAAAGGCGAAATACGTATCTACGTCTCTGGGGAGGGATATGTTCGGACACGTTCACAAAAATATTAATAGTGAACCTGTATTTGTGTTCTTCACACCAGATTTTTAATAATATTTTATATTATTAAAAATACCTTTGTAATAATTAAAGACTTTGAAGAAATATTTGATGGATTTGCAATATATTAATGTGTTTATTTATAAATCTACTTCCTCGTGAGAAAGCAATACTTTTGAAAAGTAATTCTAAAATAGATGTAGGTATATCTTCTTTAACTGTCATCCTATTTATGTTTCCAAAATAAACCAGAGTAGTCATTAATTCTGTTAGTTGACTACGAACGTCGGTCGATGTTTCATTTTAATTTTTTTCTTCTTCTTAATGGACTTAAAAAAATCCTTATCGAATATATATCTTCCGTATACGTAATTTAATCTAGTTTTTTTTTGCCTTTCAGAACTGGAACTGGGTACACAATGTATAGTCGAAATGGAAAAACAACAGACGATCCTGCAATACCCATCGTCCCTGGATAAAATAGAACGGTAAGTGATATCATCCCGGGTTCCCTTTACTTTAATACCTTTCCACTCGTCAAATTGCAAATAGCGAAGTCGGGAAATCGGAATGAAATTGATATGGGAGATCGTTCCTCGAATATCATCGTTATTGGATGGTGAACTTGAAAGGTCGAATTTATTTAAATGTCACTTGGGCATTTTCGCGTGCAAATATTTATTTTCATTTAATTTTCGATTTCTTCCCTTTTTAAATTACAGTTGACGCATAAAAATTACTTCCTCGTCAGTAATTTTGTACGGTAAAGGTACGAATAATGAGACTAATTTAAATTTATAAATAATAAGAGATATGGTCATTAAATTATATTAAAAATAATTTTAACTAAAATACTTTGTTTGGTATATTAATCAAATCATCTAATGAATCAAAGTACAAATCACAATGATGAAATTTGATATTAAAATCACGAGTCGTAATTACTAGAGTGGAATTAACAGCTATATTAATAATTGATGGAACGTAAAAACTCATAAAAAAGTTCTTGGCATATGAAAATTAAATTTTTTAGTTGTAAATATTGTTAAAAGAAATTACACCATTGATTCGTTTTCTCGATTTCAAGGTTTCCATATTAAATATTTGTAGGAGAATGTTATAATCAATGCCATGCCTAGAATAAATACCATCCGTTAGGTAGCAGCGGGTTTTTCAATAAGGACATAACAATTTTGTACTTAAATAAAGCACAGATTAATTGAGATATCGGGCTGAAATTTATTCTAGGTGTAGTAGACATGTTAAATTTAAGTATGGAATTCGATATCGCCCATCTGCCTACCGCGAGCACGTTTGCAGCGATCGATTCTTTAGAGCCAATTTTCCACCACTATTCCACACATGTCGGCTGGAACGTTGGCAATTTCGCGTTTGATATTGTTACGGAGCTCCTCTAACGTTGTTGGCTTGTCGATATAAACTAACCACTTAAAGTGACCCCATAAAAAGAAATCCAACGGCGTTAAATACCATGAGGGAGGTGGCCGCACCATTTATCGAGATTACACAAATACCGAATTTCCCCTTCAATAGATTAATTGTTTTTGACCAGTTCTGTGGCATGTGGCGCCATTTTGTTAGAACCACATATCAACTATGTCAAGTCTATAAAATTCTGGCCAAAAAATAGTCTTCCAACATGGCGCAATAGCGAACTCCATTGACCGTAACATGGCGATCATTTTCATCGACGAAAAAATACGGTCGAATCACACCTCCGGCATGAAATCCACACCACATGGTCACTTTTTGTGGATGCAATGCAGTCTCTTGAAGCACATGTAGGTTGGTTGCTGTCCAATAACGCATATTTTGCTTATTGACAAAGCCGTTTAGCCAAAAATTAGCTACATCGCTGAAGATGACTTTTCGACAAAATTCAAGATTTTCTTCAAACTTTTATAGAGCCCAATCGGAGAAGTTTCGGCGCTTAAAATGATCAAGATCTTCAACTTCTTGAGTTAATTTTATCTTATACGGGTGTAAGCCAAGATTTTTACGCAAAATTCGCTACAATGTGGACTGAGAGATTCCCAATTCCTGTGAACGGCATGGAATCGACTGATTCGGGTCATTTTGAACTGAAGCACTTATGACTGCGATATTTTCGGTACTTCCGACCGGTGCGTCTAACTGGCACAGGAACATTCAATAGTGAATAATAGTTGACTCGAATTTATCCACTATAGATGATTATTACGACCGAAAATTACAGTAAGCGTTCTTAAAGTTGCGACCACCAACTCAGAATTTCGGTAATAATTTTTAATAATTTCCAACGTTACTTGTTCGTGAATTTCACCATGATAAAAATGTAATCCTTGAATGACGTTTTGACATATCATAAGGGTGTATTTGTATTTAATACAAAATTTATATCTCCCTATTGAAAAACACTATACAAATATTTAAAAAAATTCAAATTGCACTGGAATATTCAAGTTTGCTCCTTGCGTAGGCGTTGTGTAAAATTATAGCGGTTCTAATTTGAAAAGATTTGCAGTATCATTTTCTTACTGATTAATTAACCAGATACACGGAAAAAATCAATTAATAAGAGGGACAGGCGGAAAAGCTTTGACCATTAAATTCCATCTACTTTTTCATTTGTTCAAACCAATCATTGAAACAGTTACGCCTTTTTGAAGTTGGCGTACTCAAAGTGTGTGGCTTGAATGCAGTGACGGCCTCTTCTGAGCACGGAAAACGGTGGCCCGCTTTTATTTTGATTGTTGGAAACGCAATTGGGGTCAAGTCAGGACATATTTTCTGTCCCATGGTGTCATTTTGCAATAAACTGGTCCAAAACTTCTTTTGGGAATACGTTGCACTTTGACTAAAAAATGTTACTAGTTTCAAAGCTATCTTAAATTCATGCCGACACATGGCTGCGGAAGGGTAAACACAAAAGCTATTCTCTTGTTTCCTCTTTCACAAATATGAAATTAATATTTACTAAATTCAAACCCATAATTCTGCTTTACAACCCTCATCGTTACTGTAAAATTTTTCTAGAAGGACAAAAATGGGACACTATAACACCACACACACACTGGTGGGTTTTTATTTATTAAAATAGTGAAATATTAATAATGGAATTGGTTAGGCGCACAGAAATTTTTACATTTTCAGTGAAAATGTTATGAGAAACTAAAGCAAAAAAAAGAGCAAAATAGCAGTACAACATTCAAAACTTAAGAAAATTGATAATTACTTTTATCTAGTTTACATTAGCTTCGGCGACATTTAATCGCTACTTGTAAAGAGCAACTCAACAATAACTAAATTTATGGATTTTGCAGGTTTAAAATAGATTGATAATTACAACTGGTTAATTAATTTTTATCTAACGAAAATTTAGTTGATGAGCAAAATAAAGTAAAAATTCGAAATCTCTGACTTACTGTACATAAAACATGAAAACAGAAAATTAAAAAAAATAACGGCTCAATAGGTTTGAACTCGGATTATGTAGTCCACAGTCAAACGTGATAACCACTAGACCGCGCACAATTTGGTAATTTTTGCAGCGGTAGTTCTCAAAAATTGTCAATAGCTCAGTTTCTAATAAAAATTTTTAAAAACGGAAAAAAGTGTCGTCTACAGCACATAATGTAGATTGCTGATCTCGCCGAAAGGAATCAATTGGTATCACCTGAGACGCTCTAGCTTCAAAATTTACTGATTTGGGAGGTTCCAAAGCTTGTGGTCTTAAATCACTTACACCGTGGGAGGTGCCCCAATCGCGCACCATTGCATTTTCGTGAAAAACACTGACAGACAGCAGTTATAATAAAAAAAACAAAAAAGTTGACGAATTTTAACATGTTTAGTGCCGTTATTTGCTAAATTTTAACTCTGAATTACACTCCTGATGAAGTAACCAATGCGTTATGAAATGTAGAGTGGAATAAAGGAGTTTTATTTTTACTTGACAGACCGCTCACCCGTTAATGAAATTTTTACTTATACAGTACGGTCGATAATACTTTATAGTCTATATACAATGTGTCCGGGAAAATGTGGGAAATCTCTCGGATTCAGATAGAACATTCAAAAATAAGATGACAAGTTCCCATAATTTTTTTCCTAGCGGCCCTCCCTACGGAGATACGGCCTCCTAAAGGACGCCACTGGAAATCAATTTTTCTTGAATAACTTTTAAACTACTTATTATAATTTAATGAAAATGTAATATGATAAACAGTAGTAAGGACCTCTTAAAATACTGCCCTTAAATTTAAATTAGCATGTTTAGTTTACCAGGGGCGGACTAGGTTGTACATTTTAATGCTTACATTTTTAACACCCTGTATGATAAGGAGTTGGATACCTTGAACATTAAGCTAAAGGAAAGGTACTCTTGTTCATTGTCGATAAAATGAACCGTTTTCGAGGAAAAAAAAAATAAAAGAATTAATGTTTTATTTCTATTAAAAAGAACCATGTTTTTTATTTTTTTTTTGTCTGCAACAAAGTGTGATACAAAAGTCTGACATAAAACTGTTTTCAGTACTAAAAAACGCATTGTTTTTACAAAAATGGTATTGTAAATTTACATAACTCGCATGTATGGGCTGATGAAAACCCTCATGCCACTGTCGTTCATCATTATCAACATCAGCTCCAATCAATTAATGTTTGGGCAGGAATAATTGGCAATTTTTTGATTGGACCATGCGTATTGCCGCCACGATTGAATGGTGAACTTTATTTACAGTTCCTTCAGAACGCTTTTCTGGATTCAATAGAGCATTTGCCACTTGCAACCCGCCAAAGCATGTATTTTATGCGTGATGGGGCCCCACCTCATTTTAGCGTTGCTGTACGCGACCACCTGAATAACGTCTATCCAAACCGTTGGATAGGCAGAGGAGGTCCCATTGCCTGGCCTCCACGGTCTCCTGACCTAACGGCAATGGATTTTCACCTGTGGGGTCATCTCAAAACCTTGGTGTATTCCTCTCCGGTTGATACTAGGGAGGAACTTTTACAGAGAATCACATTTCATTGTGATGTGATAAGAAACAATGCTGGGTTGTTGTGGCGAGTGCAGCAGTCCTCTATTCGTCGTGCCCGCGAGTGTATCAGAGATCACGGAGCCCATGTTGAACCCACTTATGAAGTTTTTAATTGATTATTTCTAATTAGCGTATTTAGGTTCAATCGTTGCAAGCTTTAGTGAGTACATGTCTAAACATAATTTTTGTTAAGGTGCCTTTCTGGGACAAAACTGCATGTCTAAGAATCTTTGTAATTTTGTCGTATTAAATAACCTAAACTAAAACTTTTTGGTTCCTGGAATGACTTTTGTATCACACTTTGTTGCAGACAAAAAAAAATAAAAAACATGGTTCTTTTTAATAGAAATAAAACATTAATTCTTTTATTTTTTTTCCTCGAAAGCGGTTCATTTTATCGACAATGAACAAGAGTACCTTTTCTTTAACTTAATGTTCAAGGTATCCAAATTTGTTTTTTTTAACTCCTTATCATACAGGGTGTTAAAAATGTAAGCATTAAAATGTACAACCTAGTCCGTCCCTGGTAAACTAAACATGCTAATTTAAATTTAAGGGCAGTATTTTAAGAGGTCCTTACTACTGTTTATCATATTAAATTTTCATTAAATTATAATAAGTAGTTTAAAAGTTATTCAAGAAAAATTGATTTCCAGTGGCGTCCTTTAGGAGGCCGTATCTCCGTAGGGAGGGCCGCTAGGAAAAAAATTATGGGAACTTGTCATCTTATTTTTTAATGTTCTATCTGAATCCGAGAGATTTCCCACATTTTCCCGGACACATTGTATATGTATATATATACATATATATATACATATATATATACAAGGTGTGTATAAATTGGCGGACCCACTACACGTGGCGATGTTCTTCGTTAAATTCGGAGTCCAAAATCCTAATACGAAAATGTTGTACCATGCTCCATATCTTTGCACGAGGTTCCTAAAGTTCGGACTTTCAGTCTTGAAATAAGCATTATTACTCGATATTTGTTGACAGAAAGAGCTTCAATTTAGAAGAAAGAAGAATTGTTGTCATTATCCTTTCGTTAAAGTTTTCTTTTTGATTTTAAAGTTTGTTTTTAATATTTGTTTATTAACTTATTTTGACGAAAAACACATCTGACAACGTTGTAAAACAATAAGTAGGTAGCCTAATGTTGTTCTAGTCAAATACATTACTACTGTCAAATTTTGACACTTATGTAATCTACCTATTTCATTTGACTTGCTTATTTTTCGTGTTTATTTGTATAATTTTGTTTAGTTTTCGTATTTATTTGTATAGTTTTAATCAGTTTTCGGGTTTTCGTGTTTACTAGTTGTTCTGTTTGTTTATTATGAATTTTACGTTCAACGAATATGCCGATATGTACTATCGTGAGCAATTGAAAGTAAACGCACTATTATAGCTGCGTAAATTTTACCAAATTGTCAAGCTAATGTAATTTATGTTATGATTAAATGCTGACACTGACACTTCAAAAGTACTGTATACATTAGATAAATTTTGAAATTTCGACATGCCAACATAATAAAGTGTTAACTTTCAATTGCTCACGATATTACATGATATACGGTTTCTGTCGTGGAAATGCTAGCATGGCAGGGCAGGAATATCGAGTGCGTTTTCCAAATCGGAGGCATCCAAGTAAAAATGTATTTCGAAGGCTGGACCAACGACTTCGTGAAACAGGTTCGTTTATTCCAAGAAATGCGAACGCAGGTTGACCAAGGCAAAGGCGTACTGTGCAACTAGAAGAGCAAGTTCTAGCCACAATACAGGAAGATCCCTCTGCGAGTACCCGTCAATTAGCTTCTACACTAAATATTCTCAGTAATAAGACTGTTCATTTGGTTCTACGAGAAAACTTGCTTCATCCATACCATGTTTCTAAAGTTCAGCCTCTCTACGGAAATGATAACTTATTTCGAATCAATTATTGCAATACAATCTTAAATAGAATTCAGGAAGAAGGTGACTTTTTAAGACGTATTCTTTGGAGTGATGAGTGCATGTTTACCAGAGATGGTGTGTTTAATACTCATAATTTTCATCATTGGGCAGATGAAAATCCACATGAATTTCGCGAAGACGGTCACCAAAGAAGGTTTTCTGTTAACGTTTGGCTGGGTATAATAAACCACAGGGTAGTTGGACCAATTTACTTACCAAATCGCCTAGATGCCGGTGAATATTTAAATGTTTTAGAACAAGTTATTGATGAGATACCGCTGAACGTACGCCGTAATATGATTTACCTGCATGATGGAGCTCCTGCGCACTTTGCTCGTAATATAAGAGACTGGTTGACTGAACACTTCCCAGACAGATGGATTGGTCGTGGCGGTCCCCTTTTGTGGCCTGCGAGATTCCCCGATCTCAATCCATTAGATTTTTTTGTTTGGGGTTTCATTAAAGGTAAAGTTTATGCTACAGCTCCTCAAGACGCTGACGAAGTTAGAGCCCGAATTGACGCCGCTGTATTAGAAATCACACCAGAAAGACTTGAGCGAATAGTACAAATGATACCACAAAGATTGCAGCTATGTCTACAAACTGATGGATTTCAATTCGAACAATTATGTAGGTAATAATTACATTAATTTCTATCAAGAAGATGTACAAAAATTAGTCAATATTATCAAAAATTTTTAAAACTTTGTAATATTTTCGTAATAAATATGCAATCTAAGAAACCAATTTTATTTCGTTTGTTTCTTTTTTAAATTTAAAATGTAAGGTTCACATGACGACGTGTAAAAATCTTCCGAAGATTATAACTAGCACATGCGTGTTCAATGTTGCCAAATGTATGTTTCTTTCAAATTCATTCTGAAGACAAAGGAAGCCTGATACATCGTTTTAGGATTAGGACTTTTAACTCAAAATTTGACCAAGAATGTCGCCACGTGTAGTGGGTCCGCCAATTTATACACACCTTGTATATGTATATATATTGTGATGATACGATGTATGCCGTGGAGAATTGCCCCACGTTCGGCGTTCAAAAATGTAATAAGACGATGAATGCAAAAAAAAAAAAATATTTACTTGTTAATTGTCTTCCGGCAATAACCTAGTCGAAGAGATGAATCTACTCTCTTACTCAGGTTGAGATTCACAATAACTAGCCAATTTAATAGATAAAAGAATCTTTTATAACAAATAAACTATTTATTCACTATGTATGATTAAATCTGATATATTTACAAATGTGGCCATTTCTAATATTATAAAATAAACAAATTTAAATGTTAATATCTCAAATATACATAAACCATGAAAAAAAAAAGAAATAACTTATGCAAGGACTCTGAATTTAAAGAATCAACAATTAGTAATTATATTAAATGAGCTTGGTAAAACGGTATCTTTGAATATGTATAAGAAAATTTCTTGGTATAAGTATTCTTTTAGCTTATTACTTACACGAATATATTTTATTATGACTATACTTGGAGAAGTATTGCCAGACTCGGACCAACTACTGTTATATTTCCAATACGAATATATTTTATTATGACTATGCTTGGAGAAGTATTGCCAGACATCATACATAATATGATGTATTAATAGAAACACTACACAAATTTGAGATTTTACCGAAGCAAGTGTTAATGTTAGTTACCGATGCTGCCAAGGTTATGTGTTCCACGGCAAACTTACTCAAAACGATTCAACCAAACCTGCTGCATGTCACATGTTTGCTTCACGCTTTACACCTTGTAACAAACACTATACGTACAACTTATCCTGATGTGGATCAACTGATAGGACAAACGAAAGCGGTTTTTCTTAAATCTCCGAAACGGATTCGGCTATTTCATTCGCTGTGTCCTGATATACCCGAGCCGCCGCAACCAATTCTTATACGATGGGGTACTTGGTTAGAAGCGGCATTTTATTATCATAAACATTTTGAAAAAATTAAATCAGTGATTTTACAGCTAGATGCCAAAGAAGCAGCTGCAATACGGCTCAGCCAGGTTCAATTTAACAATCCTCAAGTTGCAGCAAATTTAAAAATTATTTACGACAGTTACGTTCCAATACTGGACGCAATAAAAAATTTACAGAACACTGCGCTGTCCTTATCGGACTCATTAGCAATTATTGACCACGTAAAACTAGTGCTGCATATCCTTGAAGATGAAAAAAGTGATTGTGTCCGTGAAAAATTTAACAGTGTATTAGATAAAAATGTAGATTTTACAAAATTAGGGCAACTTTTTACCAATACTGAAGATCCGTTGTACAGATACAAAGAGCGCTTTAACTATGCAAATATAACATCTCTCAACGTCGAACAATCCTTCTCTGTATATAAACATATATATACGTCGCTACGTACGAACCTTTCCGAGACTAATACAGAAACATATATTATGGTGCAGTTTTTTCATCGCGCACATCCGCATTTTTTTGCAACAATGTAAACATGTTGGGTAAGTTATTTATGTTTTTTCTTAACGTTTTGCATAGGGATTCGATATATTTATTTTTAAGTAAGCGCACTGTTATTCTGCTAAACTCTCCACGCAACGCCACTGCTGGGGCACATAGTCTGCCGTCTTTAGTTATAATATAAAAAAGAAAATCTTATAGACATAATATTAGAAATAGCTCATCAATAATGGAGGTTTATCCCATTATAATATATATATATATATATATATATATATATATATATATATATATATATATATATATATAAATATATATATATATATAAGGGTTATTTTGAAAAACACCGCATCAAAAAAACTTGTCTGCTAAGAGCCAAAATGACGACTTTTCGTTATGCTAAGTATATTACACAATGCACTAAGGTGCTCACCCTGATTATATTATTAGCAATCACTGCGTATTTGAAATTTACAATTTCCAGTGTTATTTATATTTAAGTATACTCTAATAATAGTCAGTTTCGACTAGAAAAACGCATATCGTGAATCAGGTGGTATCACATTTCTAATGTAGGATTAAGAACTTTGTCAATGGATTTTCAAATTTGCAGTTTATTTATTTGATTTATGTTACATTAAAAACGCAAATCACTTTAATAAGAAATTTAATGTCACAAATTTCTTTGTATTTTAGCTTAAAAGATTCAAGAAGATTGGATGCTATTAAATAATGAAAAAAAAAATATTTCTTACAAATAGACTTCTTATAAATTGATTATTAATTATGTAAATACTATTGTTTATTAAGTTTCTTAATAAACAAGTATATTATAAAAACATGCAACTTGTGAATAAACTTTATAAACAATAGCACAATGCTTTTAGAGATTTGTTTTATCTCGTTAATAAAAACGCGCCCGTAAAATATTACCGTATTTTAATTTTCGACAGATATATTGTGATTTATAAATTTTATCGTAAAGGCGCTTCTATTTTAATTTTCGACAGATATATTGTGATTTATAAATTTTATCGTAAAGGCGCTTCTCTATAATGAATAAGTTGATGTTTATCCTGACTTCTCTAAGGCTTTGAATCGTAGAGACACGAGATACTCTTAATTAAACTTGATTTAATTGGTTTTGCCCAGGCTTTATCCCCACTATTTCGACCTTACTTGTGTTACAGAACTCAATATGTTTATTAGAATGGTCACCGATCTAAATGCTCTCCGCCCCAGGGAAGCAACCTTGGTCCGTTACCTTTTCTCATCTACATAAATTACTTGTGCGATGTACTTGAATGCTGTAGCTTACTCTTTGCTATCCACCTGAAGCTGTGCCAGAGGATTAATGGTGAAGGAGATTCTACCTTTCTTCAGAAACAGATAAATGTGCTTAATTCTTGGTGTGTTGCTAATAAGTTAGATGTGAATGTGTGTATGGACGCTATTGTCCTTATTTATTTTACTTTTGTTCGGCCTACATTGGAATATGCATCACTAATATGGTCGTCGTAACATACTGTAAAATACTTGTTTTTTCTGAGTTCGTTGTACATAAAACTAACAGTAATTTACAACACTATATTAACAATCAAACAAATACACTAAAAACATGTAATAACTAATAATGACAGTATTTATTTCACAATATTTATATAACAATGTCAACACGACGGCGATTACTCGTTGAATGAATGCTATCCCTTCTGAAAGGTATATATATGGTCCGGCTTGCGCCTTCTAGATTCTTCCGGACTTTGTCTGGTGTTTTTCAGGATGCTTCGCGAGCGTCTCTCGAATGCTTAAGGAGGTGACGTCATTTCATGACTCACATTACGTTAATTTGTTGCAATCTATTTCACGAATTTTTTTTAAATATCTACGTTTCAAACATGCAGGATCTTATTCACCTCAGGATTTTAACAATATCGCGTTACCGGATACTTATCAGTTTGATTCCTTGGAGAACCGTAGGCGTCAAAATGATTGTACAATCTGTTCCATAATGGAATAGATGCCCCATCATTGCTTCCGAAATATAAATTAGTAGTTCCACAATATAATAGCCGCCTATGTAGCACATGGCAAGAACTAATATTTTGATGAAGTCACCAAGATATCGTATATATAACCTTTCGATACCGAAAGGTGGAAAAATGACGCTGTTGACGATGGGGGTACATTATGTACCCGATATTGCAAGTAGGTAAGTATATTCACAAAAATGCTCATTCAGCCGCTCTTGAAAGTAAAAGGGAATAAATAAGGCAATATTTTTTCTAAAAAAAAATATTTTTATAATAAACATAATATATTTATATGGCTCCTCTATTCTATTTCATGCAATTGGCAATGGCATATAGAACATGTTATTGTTTGTACAGTTGTTTGATGTTCAGCACAAACAAAGTTTTTGCACAAGTGACATGTTTCATGATCTTTATTACGTGAACATAAAACACACCATCTTGAAGATTTGAGTTGATCTTGTGTGTTGCTAATTTGTGTCTGTGGTGGGCGAACCAATTCGTACATGGCGTCCACAACACGTTTGTGGAATATTCTTGGATTTTCCAGTCTTCTAGCTACATGTAGTCTAATAAGTTCTTGTCCTAAAGAAAGAAGAACTTGCGTCTGTGAGAAGCAGCCTGAGAGGAAACAGAATTTTTAGTTCTCTATATGACGCGCAGAGAATAAAGCAATACCGATATTACTGGTTGACCTTGAAAAAGAACACGTGATATAATGTGTTTTCGTCAAATTGCGCAATGTTACCAGAGGTCCACTTGGAACATGGATGCCGGAGGGGGATCAGTTATACCCCATGCATAATTTTATTCAATTTTGGGAACACAGAGCATGAAATCACGATGTAATGCGCATATAATGTTGGTACACATTACAAATAAAGATAACTCAGTTGGATTAGTCGAAATTATAACCCTAATCCACAGAAACAAGGAACAATAACTGTTTAGGGTATAGTTGTACCCCCCTTAGGTATCGGAAGGTTAATTGTTTAGTACCCAAACTAGTCTCTCTGTTTTATTTAAGGCTCTAATATCGAATTGTTTCTATAATTATTTTGTGTATTCCTTTTTATTTTCTTTTAGAACATCGTATATTATTATTTATTTATTTTTTATATATTATTTAGAATATAAGAATATCATTTTTTGTTAGAATTATTGTTTATTTTGTGTAAGTTTATTATGTGTAGATGATTCAAGATATTTCCTTTATTTCTTTGTCTTGTAATTGGATATATGTATATCTGTTGGGCAATCAATTATTATCATTATTATTATAATAAATTTTATGTAGAATAAAATTAATTTCTACAGATATCACATTTACAGTGTTAAAATGCGGAATTCAATTTAACAAATGCCTTAAATGATTGTTTGTTAATACACATTTGTAGAAAATAGTTAAATATTCAAGGACGACTAGAAAACTATATTTTATAGGATTACATCAATAATTAACAAAGTCAATGAAAAATGACGCTTCGTGTTTTTTATTTGCGGTCTCGATAACAATGTACAGTTTGTTGAGAAATTAATGTCTCCCCTAGTCGCGACTAAATATTAATCCTACCTTGTAAATTCCCGCTTTCAAGTTCATAAACACAACTAATGTGTGGGACTCGCTTTTGTGTAATACAAAAAAATATCGAGAAGGAAAAATTTATAAATTCTAGCGTACACGTTTAAACTAAAACGCTCCTATTATTTATATTTCTATTGTTGTACACAACAGGATTCCATTCTAAAAAGTTTTATTAAAATTTAATTATATATTTGAAATTTTTTGATATTAATATTTTTTAATTATAATTGTTGCTCGATTTATTAAAATCATCATATTTAATCAAAATTTTAAATATATAAACAAAAGGATTGTGATTTGCCTTTGTGAAATACAGGAATATTTGAAAACTAGACTATTTATAAATTCATACATATCAGACTACACCGAAATATATATACACCAAAATTTATAATTATATACATATACAGTGAGATCAAAAATGGCTGATTAAGTTGGTATACCTGAAGAAGTGGTATTGAACCAATACAACTTCACACTTACTTTTGATAATTCAGTGGCGTTGCATTTGAACTGGAAATTGCATTTATTATAGATTTATTATATAGTTTTTTTTTTAATTCAGTAAGGTCAGTAATTGATCTTCATATTAAAAACCTCACTGACTATTACAAATAACGACATAACTAAATAAAATTAAGACGTTTTAGAAACTATCTTTATTGTATACAGACGTTTAAATCAATACATTTTTCTAGAATACCTATGAACAAAACAGCTCAAAACATACATGTTATGCCATGATAAGTCAAAAATTGTAGGTACATATTACAGTACTTTGTAAATTAAATTGTTACAGCAAATGTTCGAAGCGTTGTCTATTATTATCCAGGCAAGTTTGTACTCTTCTCTTTAAGTTCTCAAAAACATTGTGTAGAGTTTCAACATTAATATTATTAATTTCATGTTCGATTGCTGCTTGCAGTTCTTGAATATTATGTAACCTATTACGATATATTTTATTTTTTAAATGTCCAAACAAAAAAAAATCTAACGGAGTAAGATCTGGTGAACGGGCTGGCCATAGTCCTCTACTTATTAATCTTTCAGGGAAGACTTGCTCTAGATATCGCAGTGTATCACCTGCTGTATGTGCTGTAGCCCCGTCTTGTTGGAAATGTCCATGTAATATCTCATTGCCTTCTAATTGATTTATAAAGGGATCTAAAATTAATTCCCTGTATCGTTCTGCATTAATAGTTTGGTGGAATATGATGGGACCAATAATACATCTGCGAGATATTGCTACCCACACACCGATTTTCAGGGGATGTAAACTTGTTTCCACAAAAGCATGAGGATTTTCAGTGGACCATGTGCGATAATTTTGCGAGTTCACATATCCAGACAAGTGAAACCAAGCTTCATCTGTGAAAAACGTCTTATCCAATACTTCATTATTGTTTATGGTATTGAGAAACCACTGACAGTATTGCATTCGTGCATGCAAATCATGAGGAAGCAATTCTTGAGTCACAGTCATTTTATATGGATGCATGTGTAAATGTTTTCGTACAACTGTATGACAGCTTCCATATGATAATCCTACAAACAGTAAACATATTTATTTAA
The DNA here is from genome assembly GCA_935421215.2 of Melolontha melolontha. Classification (NCBI taxonomy): domain Eukaryota; kingdom Metazoa; phylum Arthropoda; class Insecta; order Coleoptera; family Scarabaeidae; genus Melolontha; species Melolontha melolontha. Next base: position 8,451,732 of record OW285244.1, on the reverse strand, counting down.
AGCAAAAAATATTTTTTGTGTAACAAATACCTGTTTGCTGAGAGAGTCTTCGAAGAGATTTATTTGGACTTTGTAACATTCGTTGACGCACGTCTTCACCAATTTCGGGGGTTAAGATTTTAGGTCTGCCAGATGATTTACGCTGACAAACACTTCCACTATCTATAAAACGATCAACGACACGTTGTTGATGTTGTGCAAAAGTATTAAACGGGACGGCATTATCTGGATACATTGCAATATATTGCTCGTAACAAGATTCTGTGGAGTATATCCAAGAACCCATGTTATCTTGTATGCCACTGCGAATATACGCAATCACTAAAAAAGTGTTTTCCTCCAAGGTAAACACCATTATCACGGCCAGGAGTACTAATAGGTTCTGTTTTTTATGTTTATGTATGGTTAGTATGTAGTAATAATTCAAGTACAAATATAATCTCTCACAAAATACTAACACGCCAATGACAAGAGGAGACAACGAAATTTGACAGTAATTTGAGATAATTGTAAAGTTCTAAAATTAAAAATTCCAATTTCCGAATTGTCAACTTAATCAGCTATTTTTGATCTCATTGTACATATAACAAGTGTTCATTTGAAAAGTCAATCTAGTAGCATGTGATTTACTGAGAACATTTTGAAGTATGTCGTAAATTAAAATTTACTACTTAACCTACGAAGTCGTATATTTTGACAGTTTCATACATACAAATAAATAACAAATAATAGGTATTTATTGAAAACTATAACAAATGTTGAAAATGTTGTCCTTCAAGATCAATGCACTTTAAAATCCTCCGTTCGAAATTTCTGATGATATTCTGCAACATTACTGGATTGTTATTAATTTCCATACATTTCTGTTCGATTCTCTGTAGCATATCATTCAAATTCAATATAGGTGTTCGAAATATGTTATTTTTTAGATAAGGCCACAAAAAGAAGTCGCAAGGTGTTAAATCGCATGAACGTGCAGGCCAGGCAATTTCAGTATTTCGACTAATTATACGCTCATCAAAAAATTGTCTTAAATAATCCAAAGATTCTGCAGTACAGTGACAAGGTGCTCCGTCTTGTTAGAAATATGCATTTTGAAGTTCATCATCATGCAACTGATTGACAAATGGTTGTAAAATTTCCATACGGTACCTTTGAGCAGTTAACGTTCCCTGAAAAAATATTGGTCCAATGATTCGCCTTTGGCTTATCGCTGCCCAAACACCAATTTTCTCTGGATGTAGCGATTCTTCATTAATTACATGTGGATTTTCACTACTCCAAATTCTTGTATTTTGTGAATTTAGGTATCCCGTTTTATAAAACCATGCTACATCAGTAAAGATGACTCTTTGCGAAAGTTCTCCATTATTGTTCATATTTACAAACCAATTACAAAACTGTAGTCTACGTGGGTAATCAATTTCTAACAATTCTTGTACTGCTGTGACACGGTATGGATAAAGTTGCATATCTTTTTTTAATGTGTGAGTTTAATTGTGAGTTGTACCAACAGAAAGGTTTATTTGTTGACTAAAATGTGGAACAGATGTTTGTGGTTCATTTTCCATTATTTCTTCAACACGATTGATAACTTGAGGTGTACGTTTCTTAACTGCTCCGCTGCCTGATTTTCTTAAGAGACTACCAGTTTCTGAAAAAAGTTTTAAAGTTCTATCCAAAGTATTCTTAAATTGTATATAATCTATTACAAAATGTGGAAACTCAACTTGAAATTCTACCATGCAATCTTGAACTGAATAAACCCATAAACCATCAATTTTATTACCACTTCGAAAATAAGCCTGGACTAAAAAAATTTTATGTTCTAAAGTGAAAGCCATTTTAAAACTGAGAAGCAATTTATTTAAACCAGAATCGACGCACGATTATTTTATGCAATAACTGATATTTGTGATTGACATTATCAAATGTCATTTAGATTTACGTTTATGGAACAACAAACACATACTAATATATTTGCGTCTTATTCTATCAAAATTTCAAAGTAACCTAGATTGACTTGTCAAATGAACACTTGTTATATACTACTCAAAAAATAAAATTAATCCTTTTTTTAACTTGAACTATATTTTTTTTATATTTTAAGAGATTTGGATGAAAACTGAAATATACATTGAACCGTCATTTATTCACGTAATTACAAAATTGTACTCGAATATTTCTTCCTGTAGTCAACTTATAACCTCAAATCTTCGAACAATACTGAAACGTAAATAGAAAAAATAGCTTTAGTTTCTAGTGGTAAACAATATTAGACCAGTTTGACAGTTCACTAATATTTAAAAGAAGCGATGGCTCAGGAATTAACTTCGACAGAAGTTAGTAGAGCTGTAACTTTACTTGAAGAAGGATATTCACAACGTTATGTTGCCCAACAGCTTTGGCTTGTGCAGGGAATTGTGTGGAAACTTTGGAAACGATATCGAGAAACAGGTACCGTAACAAGGCAAGCAGGTACAGGTCGGTAGAGGAAAACTACAGCGAGTGATGACCGTTTTCTGCGATTGAGAGCCCTTCGAAATCGGACACAAGCTGCGCGTGACTTGCAAGAATGAGGGCAAGAGGAGAAAGAATTAGCGACCAAACCGTCGACAATAGGCTAAGAGAGGCTGATTTGAGGCAAGACGTCCTGCAAAAGTGCCTAAATTGGCCACAGAACATCATCGAAGAAGATTTGAATTTGGAAGAGAACACTTAAACAGGCAACTTCGTCATTGGACTCCTGTTATGTTTAGCCATGAGTCCAAGTTTGTTCTGTCAGGTATGATGTACGTGTAAGAGTTTGGAGAAGGCCTGGATAATGTTTCATGCCAAATACAGTGCATGAAACCGTCGCTTTTAGTGGTGGATCCATAATGGTGTGGGGCGGAATAACAATCAACACTCGCATAGATATTGTTGTTATTCGCAATGGTGGACTAACAGCTCGAAGGTACATTGACGAGATTGTGGAGCCTCAAGTGATCCCTGGAGCAAATGTTGTTGGTCAAAATTTTATTTTTATGCAAGATAATGTCAGACTATACTGGAATCGCCGAACAGATTCAGTAATAAAAGTGCGTGATCACCTCGTGAACAAGACAAAAATGCATTTTATTGGTCGGCGGCCAAGACCGTTTACATTAGGCGATTCAGCAAACTAAATTGTTTGTCACAGTATCACAGATCAATCACAGATGGCAGATTTTTATTTATTTTTACGTTTCTGTTTGCGTTAATTCTGTTTTGTCTGCATTTATTCTGTTTTCTTTTGGATATTTTGATCAGTATTTTGAAATACGCACGTAAGTAACTAGTAAACCGAAATGTAACGAATTATAAGTCATTCTATCTTCTAGGTTATAATTCGACAGGAATTCAAATATTACTTCAATTTCTTTGTTTCGAGCTAAGTTATACGTGTTAAGCTATGGAATATTCACCTCCAAGAAAGAGGCCAGCAAAACACTTCTCAGTGGAAGAAAAAAACGTGGTTTTGAATATATTTAAAACCAGTCTTGACCAGCCAGGTACATCAAAAGTGTAGTGTTGAAACGACTGCAAAAGCGGCAGGTAGCCATTATTTTTGTTATAAGAAATTATAACAAACTGATATTATTTTTATCATATTTATAGGAATTACAACTCGCAGTGTTTATAATATATTGAAAGAACATAACACTGAGCAACAATTTAATCCACCCAAAAAATATCAGAGGAAAAGGGGTGTTTTGGGTACTGTTGATGAAGAAACGAAAAACAGAATTCGTAGAATTGTTCATTCATTCTATTTTAAAAACGAACCACCAAGTGTGCAAAAAATTCTCGCAGCTGTAAATGAAACAGAAGATCTGCCTAATTTTAAAATAACGACATTCAGGATGATCTTAAAGGAACTAAATTTTCGGTAAACTATCTAAGTTCTGTAACCTGAACTTTACTACATAAATATTATTTATATTAGGTATTACGTGTTTTATAGTAGTTGATGTTATATTTTTAGGTATGAAAAGAGAAAGCGCAATAGCATCTTGAAAGAAAAAGAAGAAATTATTGCTTGGAGAAGAAGATACCTACGTCAAATTATTCAATTTCGTATAGAAGGAAGGCCTATATATTATTTAGATGAAACATGGGTGAATGCTGAGCATACTGTAAGCAAAGTATGGACTGATAAATCTGTTCTGACTGCAAGGCAAGCATTCATAGAAGGGTTGTCTACAGGCCTTAAAAACCCCTCCGGAAAAGGAAAACGATTTATTATTGGCCATATAGGATCAGACGAAGGATTTGTAAATAACAGATTACTACTCTTTGAATCAAAAAGGACTGGCGATTATCACGAGGATATGAATGCGGCAAAATTTGAAGAGTGGTTGCAACAAATACTCCCTAATTTAAGAGAAGAATCAGTAATCGTTTTAGACAATGCTCCCTACCATAGTCGGAAACTAAACAAACGACCTACAGGTAGTACTAAAAAAAAAAAGGAAATACAAGAGTGGCTCAAGAAAAACAATATCCCATATGAGGAAGATATGGTTAAAGCAGAACTTTTAGTACTAGTTAAAGAAAAATCAACTGGAGCTGAAAGATATGCTGTGGCTGAGTTAATACTCAATAGCAACAGAAAGGTTCTCAGACTTCCACCATATCACTGTGAAATGAATCCTATTGAGTTAATATGGGCACAAGTAAAGGGATATGTCGCCAGAAACAATACGATATTTAAGTTATTAGATGTGAAAAGCTTATTCCAACAGGCTATCGATAATACTTCACCAGAAAATTGGAAAAATGCAGTGAAGCCATGTCCTTGGAGTAGAAAAAGAAGTGTGGGAACTTGATAATATAATCGATAATCATATAGAAGCCATAATAATCACTGGAAGTGATGATTCATCGACATCGTCAGATGAAGACGAATCTACCTAATTTTACTGATATTATTATTATATTTATACTTATAAAATGTAAAAGTTCTCATCAATAATAAAAATATTTCATTTATTTAACGTACTTGAATTTGTTTTATGATTATAGCCACTTTGAGTGTTCATATGTTTTTATCGTTTTTAAACAACAGAAAAATTATTTAAAATAACAGTTTTTTCATCTGCAAAATAGTTTATTCGTTCATATTGGGGATTACTACGTGTTAATTTATAGAGATAATACAATTGTGTAAAAGTTCTCATCAATAATAAAAATATTTCATTTATTTAACGTACTTGAATTTGTTTTATGATTATAGCCACTTTGAGTGTTCATATGTTTTTATCGTTTTTAAACAACTGAGAAAAATTATTTAAAATAACACAGTTTTTTCATCTGCAAAATAGTTTATTCGTTCATATTTGGGATTACTACGTGTTAATTTAAAGAGACAATACAATTGTAAAACGTTTTGATAGAAAACATTTGAATATGCACAATTTCTTATGTCAAATACTACGGCGATAACTATTTTACCGACATTGATCCTTGAATGATTCCATGTGCCTGTGTGCATACGGTTTTGGCGTTATCACGTGAACCCAACGTGATTACTGAATCTGGTCAGCGATTTGAGTATAATGCTCAAATCGTCACTAATTATCTTGATGATCACAATATCCGTAAAATATATTGGTTCGCATGCAGCGCAGACATGAATCCAATTGAACATGTTTGGGATCAATTAGGGAAAAGTGTTCGACGACGTCCAAAGCCTCCAATTACAAGACGCTTTTCGTAGGATTATTTATAGCATGTCACAACGTTGCGCAGCAGTTGTGCAGACAAGAGGAGGCCGCACTAATGTTAACTTCACAATTTGTATAAATTAGCCAAAAGACTTTTTTTTAATTTGATTTGATTTCAACAACTTTATTTTTGCACGTGTTAGTACATAAAAGTTAGTAGTAGGTTGTTACAGTCTTTTTCTGTTTTTAATTTGTTAAAATTAGTTCAATAAATAATGGATATACTTCATACTTCAAGTTTCATCCAAAACTCTTCAAAAAAATATTCAAATTTAAAAAAAATGACTACTTTTATTTTTTGAGTAGTGTATATAAATTAATTTTTGTTAGTGTGTCTTCGATAAACTCTGATATTACTTGAGCTCAAACTTTCACACAAAGTGTGTTTTGAGGAGAGGAATGTCACGGACATACTACGATTGCTTTACGATAGGTGGCGTTGAATAACAGTTTAGAAATACTGACAAATGAAGCAAAGAATGACAACCAACACAACAGCGACATTTCTCACGCCATTTCACAACAATTTTACATTTATGACATGAAACTCATGTAAATTATAAAAAAACATATACGAGGGTGGATCAATAAATACTCGTGTTAGGAAAGAAGCAAGTTTTTCACAAATTTTTTATTTATTTTTCAACGTAATCACCTTTTAGTACAATACACTTTTCCCAACGTTTCTGCCATTTCTTTAACCCCTCCAAAAAATACGATTTGTCAAACTCTGCAAAATACGCTTCTGTCTCGACGATAACCTCCTCGTTTGAGCTGAATCTTTTTCCCCCCGAGCCACGTTTTCATGTTGGGGAACAGAAAGAAGTCGCAGGGAGCCAAGTCAGGCGAGTACGGTGGGTGCGGCAGCAATTCGTAGTGCAGTTCATGCAACTTTGCCGCGACAATTCTGGATGAATGTGCTGGTGCATTATCGTGGTGAAACAGCACTTTTTTCTTAGCCAAATGGGGCCGTGTCTCCTTCAATTTTATATCGAATCGGTCCAATAATTCACTGTAGTACTGCCCCGTGACCGTTCTTCCTTTCTGCAAAAAGTCCATGAGGATTATTCCGTTGGAATCCCAAAAAATCGTGGCCATGACCTTTCCGGCCGATGGGACCGTCTTTGCCTTCTTCGGAGCAGATTCACCCCGAAAAATCCATTGTTTTGACTGTCGCTTGGACTCTGGCGTATAATAATGGATCCAGGTTTCATCTACGGTGACGACTCGACGCAAAAACTCCTGCGAATTTCTCTTAAAGAGGTCCAAACACTGCTTCGACATTGACAACCGTATCCGCTTGTTGTCCACCGTAAGCAATCGCGGCACCCATCGGGCCGACACCTTTCTCACCGATAACTTATCATGTAAAATATTAATTGCCGTTCCGTACGACACGCCTACGGCCTCTGCTACTTCGCGCACTTTCGTTCGGCGATCAGCGAGAATCATGTCGTGGACCTTTTCAACGATTTCCTCGGTAACCACGTCTGCCGGGCGGCCTGGGCGCTCCTCATCAAAAACAGATATACGACCACGTTTAAATTCGTTGAACCAATATCTTACGGTTGTCATAGATGGTGAAGGGTCCCCATAGACAGCATCCAACTTCGCTTTTATTTCTTCGCATGTTTTTCCATCCAAAAATAAAAAGCGATTTACGGATCGATATTGCTCTTTTTCCATTTTATCGAGAAACACGAAACACGTGTGATACAACTGGCTGCCAAATAAAAACTAACCTATGAATCAGTCTGAAATTTATTATGGTGTTGTCTGACAGATGGTAGTAGACGACGGTAATGCCAACTTCCCTCAGCAGCGCCACCTGTCTTCAAACACGGGTACTAACTGATCTTCCCTCGTAAATCAACATTGTGCGAATAATTTTGGTTTGAGTCTGTTTTTGTGTGGTTAAAATATAGCATTCAGATACGACAAAAATACAGGAAGAATTGCAACATATCTCATATCCGGTCATGCGTAAATAAACACAAAAGGATGTACAATGTTTCATTATTGTTTTTTATCCTCTTGAATTTCTGAATTCATTAGATTTACCAGGCTTGCCACATCACGTTGTTACGATGAAAATTGGGCTACCAATCATTCTGCTTCGAAACATTGATTCACTACGTCTTTGCAACGGTACCAGAATTGCAGTCAAACAGTTGACGAACATCATCGAAGCCACAATATTGAATAGATAATGGAAAGGAGAAAATGTGTTACTGCCACGTATACCTATGATATCGACAGATATGACGTTTGAATTCAAAAGACTGCAGTTTTCAATTCGACTCGCCTTCGCAATCATAATCAATAAAGCACAGGGACAATCGCTTCAAGTGTGTGCTTCAACTGTGTGAATTGAATTTACAAAATCCATACCTTCTTACATGGACTGCGTATGTAGCTTGCTCACACGTTGGAAGACCGAGAAATATATTTGTATACGCACCTGATAGCCGAACAAAAAATACTGTGTACCAGAAGGCATTACAATAACTAGAATTACTTTAAATTCAAGACAAAACGAAAAAATTATAGTTCTATAATTGTTCAATAAATATAAGGTATACACAGGTATATACAAAAACATCAATTTCATTTCATTAAATGGCGTTAGAGTGCACACAAGACATCCGCTAGTAATATATAAATGTCTTTGTTTCTTTCATTGGATGTAACATACAAAGGAATAATAAACTTCGTTTTTAAGAGGTTTTAGATATCTTTTGCTTTGAATTTTTAGGTTTTTGTAAATGTATTCAGTAGCTGTTCAACAAAGTTAATACTTAAATCGCAAGAGTTTTCTAGATATATTTTTAATATTTGATACTGCAAAAATTACAGAAAAAATAGGTACTCACATAATATACCGTGCATTCGTAAAGTAGCGAATAAATTCAATAAATGAAAAGGGAAGTTTTTCAAAAAAATCCTCGGAACCGTCGATTTTTAGTTTAGAGTTTTCTTACGTGAAACTGAAATATACAGGTGTCTCCAAAAACCGATATGACGTTATTTTTTTTACAGAATTAGAAAGGGTATTTACATATGACAAGGTAATTTTGGATAATGCTTACACAACGAAATTTTGAAGTAATACTATCCTAAACATTAAAAATGAAAACATAATTATCTAAATTAAATGTTCGAATTAAGTACCGTCAACAATCAGACAATAGCCAAGGCGATTAAGAAATTCTGTTTGAACGTCGTCGATGACATCTGCGGTAATGTTTCTAATTTCTTGGCGTATTCGTGCTTTTAAATCTTCCAAAGATGGAGCGCCGCCACACTACACTTTACCTGTTCGCGCTTTTTATTAGAAATTAGAAACATTACCGCAGATGCCATCAATAACGTTCAAAAAGACTTTCTTAATCGCCTTGGGTATTGTCTGATTGTTAACATTTAATTTAGATGATTATGTTTTCATTTTTAATGCTTACGATAATATTACTTCAAAATTTCCTTATGTACACATCGTCCAAAATTACCTTGTCGTATCTAAAAATCTACCCTTTCTAATTCTGTAGTAAGAAATGGGTATTTATATTTAAGAAAAAAAAAATGTCGTTATATCGGTCTGTATATTTCAGTTTCACGTAAAAACACTCTAAAACTAAAAATAAAAATCGACGGGTCCGAGGGTTTTTTTGAAAAACTTCCCTTTTAATTTTTATTGAATTTATCCGCTACTTTACGCATGCACTGTATAACAAAGTGACTGAACTAATAATACAGGTTCGTTGGAAAGACATTCTTCCATTTTCAATACTAATAAATTTAATTTAATTGTTAGCATGAAATAAATAAGCGAAATAATAGACGAATCTTAAATTCTCGCCTATTCATTATATCGTCTAAATTTTTATTCTGACTGACGTACCTAGTACATGAAAGATATACTTTATTTATGTGTTTTATAGGAATAGGAAAATTCACGAATTTTTGGTCTCCAACCAACTGAAACATTTGAAAAATAAGTCCCTTCTAAATGCTTTTCATCTTAGGAAAAAAATAGTAAATTGTAATCTAGGGAAAAGTTATGCTTCTCAAATCAACGCATTAATTGACAGCCATTGAAACGCAACTGTCTTGAGCTGGGGAGTTATCTTAGTAAAACAAAACGAAATGGTTCAATTTTGCCCATCCTTCTTCTTCTACTGCTTCGTGAACTTTCGATATAAGATCCGTATAATATTGGCACGTGATGACGTGCCCACGTAGTAAACGAAAAGAACCCTTTACTAGCGGAAAAATTGACCCGAAATTTTCGTAAGGGCGATCTGGACCAATGTGGATTCAGATTTACCAGGTCGGCCGTCACAAATTCCAAAAATTTTTCTAGGTTTGTATTATCTCTGAATTTGTCTCAATGGCGATTTGTGTGATGCGTTTTTGATCAACCGAGGAAAGTTTTCAATGAGCAAAAACCAAATTCGTCGAGTAGAATTTCTTTAAGTTTGTCTACTGGAAAACATATTTCCGCTATAAATTTTACTATATTTTTCGATAATTGAATAGCATGTTACGAACCAAATCAATATTCTCTTTTATCACAGTTGCTTAGTACTTTCGCACTTGGTGCCCATTCACAAGACTGTCTTTTCAATTTAAAAGCCGGAAACCAGTTTGTTATTATTTGATAGTACGATTTCTTTGACGAACGTTATCATTTTAATTTTAAAGAAGTTAAAGTAATAGTTATAATGGCTTTTATTACTTCTTAGATGTGTGAAGACATGCTATTGATGCAATTAATAATTGTATTTTTAATATTCCGATGCGTTAAGCCATTCATAACATCACGGTAGATTGTTTAAAACTTATTAAAAATATTAAGAATCCACATATACGAAAGTATTCATATTATTAAAGCAAAACTAAAACATACAACGTTGACGAAGGTCCAAATCGTTCGACTTCTTACAAAATAGATAGGAGATAGGAGAATAGTGTGTGAGAACACATGTGTCTCATTTCCGAAGAGGGGTAAGTGACCTACTTTTTGTTGCTTAAAACTGAATGTATACGTGGACGCCTTGTAAAGTGTTTCACGATTCTATACCTCATGTTTCATTATGAAACAGACATGTAAATAATTTACACATCTGTAAACATGGACAATACACCTCGTATTTTCGGCATTAACTTCTGCTTAAGACATATGTTTCTGCCATCTATGGGCGTCGTCAGCTAAGCTAGTGAAGCAATGTATACAAATGATACAAATCTTTATAAATAGATCTGTATCTGTATATAACATTAAGCCGCAATCCCTATTAGATAAAGCAAATTTCATCTTGTAAGGTGGCACTTATTAATAAGTGACATCTAACGGACGAAAGAAACTTTGCCGGAAAAGGGACCTTTCGTTTGTGACCAGCTATGCTGGTACGACAAGCGAAACAATACGGGTTAGTCCATAACAAGCCAGATGGCGGTAAATATACAAAAAGGTTTTAAATATTTCTATACGTTAATGCACGTATAATGCTTTTGTTTCATTATGAAACAGACATGTAAATAATTTACACATCTGTAAACATGGACAATACACCTCGTATTTTCGGCATTAACTTCTGCTTAAGACATATGTTTCTGCCATCTATGGGCGTCGTCAGCTAAGCTAGTGAAGCAATGTATACAAATGATCAAATCTTTATAAATAGATCTGTATCTGTATATAACATTAAGCCGCAATCCCTGGTCACAAACGAAAGGTCCCTTTTCCGGCAAAGTTTCTTTCGTCCGTTAGATGTCACTTATTAATAAGTGCCACCTTACAAGATGAAATTTGCTTTATCTAATAGGGATTGCGGCTTAATGTTATATACAGATACAGATCTATTTATAAAGATTTGTATCATTTGTATACATTGCTTCACTAGCTTAGCTGACGACGCCCATAGATGGCAGAAACATATGTCTTAAGCAGAAGTTAATGCCGAAAATACGAGGTGTATTGTCCATGTTTACAGATGTGTAAATTATTTACATGTCTGTTTCATAATGAAACAAAAGCATTATACGTGCATTAACGTATAGAAATATTTAAAACCTTTTTGTATCTATACCTCATGTTCAGCACTGTGATTATTAATTTTACCAGTGAAGATGACAACTTAGTTCTTGAAATATGTATTTTACTTAACCAGTTTCCAACGTTTTTTCAAAAAATTTAAATTAGTTCTTTTTAATAAAATCAAAGAGATGTTGAATAACATCGGAATTATTACTATATGAAAATATCCTTTATTATTTTTATATTTTTTAGATTTGTGACATGATTTTTTCTAGTTAATACTCAATTGATAATACCTTCAAAGACAAATCAAATAATAAAAATTCTTTAACTCTTAACCTTCGTTGGGTATATTAACTTCATTTCGTTGTTCATATTAAATTCATTTTTATACTCCTATAGATCGTTTCACGTTCACGATGCAGTATATATTCTTATGGGGATATATACATCTCCTTTTCTCTTTAAACAATTACAATAACGCTTACTTTTTCTATCACTCTAACCGTTGTCAAATGTATCCATATTTTTGTGAGTGATTTTTCATTTGTACAGTTAATGAAATTGACATGGTTACAATTTAATTTATTTTTCGTCTGTCAAATATTATTGTTACGTTCCCCTTGTTATTATTAATACTGGTGATGCTCTTAATGAAATTGATGCAGACACATTTGAAATATGGTTTATTATAATAATAATAATAATAATAGTCTTTAATGCCCAACAGGTGACCCCAATTACAGGACATAAATGTAATAATTACAATAATAAATATTAAAACAAAAGAACGTTATAATTAATATAAAAAAATAGGCAAATAAAAAGTTAGACAAAGTAAAAAATAAAATTAAAAACAAATTAGCAGAATAATATAACAAAAGGAAAAAAAAACGTATACATATATATAATAATAATAATAATAATAATATAGGCAGATAAGGAAGAAACAATTATCATTTGATGGCAGGATGCTCTGTACTTGCCCACAAACAATATTTCGAGAGGCACAACAGGGTTGCAAAAATATTACACCAGCTGCTCAGACAGAAGCACTTGTCGTATTCTGAAAATGTCCCGTATTATGAATATGAAGCACCTTCAGTTTGCGAGGACGAAAATTCTTGATTATATTGGAATCGCCAAATAATCACAGATAAAACAATTCCCAACAATATTCCAGATATAATACTGACACTGAAGAAGGACAAGGTAACGTACATCATTGACATTGCTGTTCCGTTGGCAAAAAACACTGCAAGGAACTATAGTGAGAAGGTAAATAAATATTGACCTCTCAGCGACGAAATCAAGAGTATGTGGAAGATGGACAAGGTCCTAATCGTCCCAATTGTGATTGGCGCAACTGAAGAAATTCCCCAGAAATTACACAAGTCCATAAATACTTTGGATCTCTACCAAAAACTTTATTTAAAAATGCAAAAAAGTGTCTTGTTAGACACGGCTGCAATAATACGTCGCGTGCTAAACTGATGTTGAAGCGCGCGAACGCGGGCAACGTGGCCGGAGGCGAAATGACGGAACGGGTGGGGTGCTGATGTGGTCCTCTACTGGGTTGTAGCCTAGCATATGCGCTACCAAACTCTAGGGGGGTCTGCCCGATGATAATGGCAACCAAGAACGAATGGTTCTTGTGAGTGAAAGAGATAATAATAATAATAATAATAATAATATACTTTAATACCCAACAGGCTAGGCCCAATTACAAGGTACATTATAATTATAAATTACATGACATGGAAGTGCAATCAAATGAAGTATAGACTTAAAATAGTGCTGTCCATCCGCGAGCCATCCTCAAGCAAATAGATCATCCTGCATTCTATTGGCCACGTTGGAGAGAATATAGGTAGGCGTCCGTTTCAAAACGTTTGTCTTCGCGAAGGGAACCATAAGTGTAGCTTCGTACCTAAAGTTCATACGAGGAACCAAAAACGACATTCGCTCCAATATGAACGGGCAGTCAATTATGTTTTTCATCAGTTTAATTAGGAATTTCCTACAAATATTATCTCTTCTTACGCTTAGTGATGACATGCCATGACGTAAAAGCAAATCATTCTGGGATGCACCACGTTCCGGGAAGATACCATCAGTCTTGAAAGTAAGGTACTTCAAAAACTTACGGTGAGCACAGTCCAAAGGAATGGAATCGCAAGCATAAATGGGATACCAAATTAATGAAGCGTATTCCATCTTGCTCAAAACATAAGCATGGTACAGTGATTTAAGGCAAGTGATGTCTTTAAAGTATTTTGATATACGCATAATAAATCCCAAACTTTTGTAGACATCGGAAGACATATGGATTATATGGGATCTGAACGTAAGATTAGAGTCAAATAAGACTCCGAGATCCTTTATTTCAGCTTTACTGGTTAAGATATTGTTTTTAATAAAATAAAAAGACTCGTGAGGCGTAGCAGAACGAGTATAAGTGACCACGCAGCATTTGTCGATATTTAATTTAAGTTTGAAACGGTCACACCATGCAACTAATACGTCCAGATTTTGCTGTAGTTTAACGATATCGGCAGTTGTGGAAATCTCAATATATTTTTTATATCATCTGCATAGGCGAGAATGGGACACTTCACTTGAAAAAGGAGATCATTCATAAACAAAACAAATAGCAAAGGACCCAAATTTGATCCCTGAGGAACGCCAGAAGAAAGAATAAAATTATTGGCGCAGAACCCATTATAGGTCACGTAGCATTTTTTTTGAAATAGATTAGACCGAAGGAGACTGATAGAAGTTGGAACGAGACCAAAAGATCCCAACTTATGAAGTAAAATCTCATGATCAATTGAATCGAAAGCCTTGGATAGGTCAGTATAAATTACATCAGTCTGACCTCTGCCGTCCAAAACCTCACCGATATGCTGAACAATCGACGCCAAATTGGTGACAGTAGATCTACCCGTGACAAAACCATGCTGGTTCGGTGAGATATGAGAGCGCGTGCCACTAAATAGCCTGGTGTATAATACCTTCTCATACAGTTTGGCGAAGTTAGAAATAATAGAGATGGGCCTGTAATTATTAATCAACGCACGATCTCCTTTCTTATGCACAGGGATAATTCTCGTGTTCTTCCACCGATCAGGAAAGATATTAGTTGTTATAGATAGATTAATAAGGAATTTCAGAGGATATGCCAGGACAAATCTACAGTCACGTATTAAAAAACTCGGTAAAGAATCATCTCCAGTGGTGTATTTGTTAGGAAAACTGGTCATTAAATCGATTAATTCATCCTCGGTGGTCAACGAAAAGGAAAAGGGTAGGGAACGGTCCGATCCATCACAAGTAAACCCCGACAAGGAGGTTGGCACAGTAGAAAACGCAACCGCGAAGGCATCTACAATAGTACTGGGATCCGAAAAAGCATTACCATCACTGTCATGAAGTGAATTTGGTATCCTACTGCAGCGCTGTGTATTGCGAAGAAAACTCCAGAGATTAGAAGGGGTTGTTTTTATTGAATGTTCCATTGCAGAAAGGTAAGATGTATAATTATCCTGAATTTTCACCTTTGCTATAGTACGAAGACGTTTGAATTCATTGTAGGAGTCAATATTTCGAGTTTTGATCCACTTTATAGTTACTTTAAGTTTTAAATCCAATCAATTTTATTGTCCTTGTACGTCAATTTTATTATTTTTTTCAACTCTACATTTTGTAAGTATTTTATTACTGCTTTATATTCTTATTTATTTAATGTTATTTCTCATTAATCTTGTAGTATCTCCAGAAGAAGCAACACAGTTGTTGCGAAATATAGGGATACTTAATAAATGAGTTTTTTAATTGACAGACCGCTTGCCCGCTTTTAATTTATTTTATTGAATATATTACGGTCGATAATTTCGTATAAATTATTTATATATATATATATATATATATATATATATATATATATATATATATATATCGTTTATTTTATTTTAAGAAAATTAAGAATTAATATATATATATATATATATATATATATATATTGAAATTGAATATGATTTAATCAAAGCAAAATTTTATTTTAGACCACCGCTTTTAAACGATATTTCGATAAGTAACCCTTCTTCTTGAGAAAATTTTCTATATACATATATATATATATATATATATATATATATATATATATATCCCTTGTGACGTCAATTCTTTTTAAAATACATTTGTAAGTTATAATATCCTTTAAATAATCTCCAATACTTAAAAACTTTCGTTCTTATATTGATTTACGTTTTCTCAATAATTTTTTCTAATAGTGTTTTATATTTTAAATGTGTGCTTTGTTTCTTCCGACCGCATGTCATCTGTCTTCTTGTCATTTATACTGTCCTTCTCTACCGTCCGATGCCGTGTCTTCTTTACAATTTGAAACATCGATTTACTTCTACGCTCGGCCTGGATAATTTATGTGATGTGGCGATGTGGTTCTTTTTTGTGAATGTGTCTGTGTCTTGTAGTACTGTACTAAATTTGACAACTGCATTGGTTACAATATATAAACAAATATATTAATTTCTAATGAATGAACAAATATTATATTGGATTCTGTTTTGTATATTCTAAAATCTTAATAAGTTAATAAGGTTCCTTTTTATAATTCCCGTTTCATTTATCTTCGGCAGTATTTGTTCAAGCTGAAAAGACCAACGTTGGCAAATGGTATCCCATGTAAATAGAACAAAAATGTCATTATGAATATTTTAGTCCATTTCAAGGTAAATATAATTTCGAACAAGCATGCTAATTAGAAAACCGTGTTTGCTGACAAATCTGGGTTTAGAAAACGTATTTACATTCGGAACTGGTTACCCAAAAACATGTCGATTAAAACGATAGGTCACGGAAAAACGTGCGGGAAATCTGATAAAATATTCTTCCAGCGGTATTCATTAATATCGCTTCGTAACGACGAATAACTTTATTTTTAATAATATAAAATATTATTAAAAATCTGGTGTGAAGAACACAAATACAGGTTCACTATTAATATTTTTGTGAACGTGTCCGAACATATCCCTCCCCAGAGACGTAGATACGTATTTCGCCTTTCTACAGGCTCATCGGTACGCCCCTGCTGGAGAAAGGATATGCTCAGACACATTCACAAAAATTTACTTCTACGCTCGGTCTGGATAATTTCTGTGATGTGGCGATGTGGTTCCTTTTTGTGAATGTGTCTGAAGATATCCTTTCTCCAGCAGGGGCGTACCGATGAGCCTGTAGAAAAGCGAAATACGTATCTACGTCTCTGGGGAGGGATATGTTCGGACACGTTCACAAAAATATTAATAGTGAACCTGTATTTGTGTTCTTCACACCAGATTTTTAATAATATTTTATATTATTAAAAATACCTTTGTATTATACAAAACTGGTGGGGTTTACCTACTCATGTATGTTTAAATTATTCTGATACGAATAACTTTTATTCATTTTAACATTAAAATAATTTTTGGAGGTGAAATATTATAAATGTCTTGTTTATGTTTAATCTGGATTTCTTTCTTATCTGCCCAGCGGAATCTACGCCATATCTGAATTAAAGTTTATTTGAATCATAAATAAAACATCAGCTTTTACGAATTTATAAATTTAAATTAGAATTACTTTTTATTGCGACTATAGGTTTTAATCCTTTTTTATTAGAGTCTATTTCAAAAGTACTAGGTATATAATTTGATTCCCGAAATTAATACATAATATACATGAGGAGCGATTACGGCCACCTTTCACCTTGTTACACTTAGAGATTGACTTAATCAGCGCTTCCATTTATATAAGCAGACCTGCAATTTATTTTCTGAAATACTGTTGAGCAACAGTATCAAATTTTGTTGTCTACTATAAGTTTAGAAAATGTTTGTTCTTTCAGCGCATTATTTAACTTTGGAAATAACCAGAAATCACAAGAAGCTAAGCAGAATGATTTAATTGGATAATTGCTTTTTTTATCAGCAAGTCTCTTACAGTGAGAGAATTATGACTTAGTGCAATACCATAGGAAATGATCCACATGTGAGATCAAGATTCTGGTCTTTTTCATCAAACAAAATTTCGCAATCTCTTTGACACTTCTAACTTCAAACTATTACTTTCATTTGTAAAGAATTTATTAATTTATTTGTCCTGTCTGCATATGTATTTGGTTAATAATTTCAATTGCCAAAGGATTAGGTAAATATACGTTTTAGTTTATAATTGGTAAAGAACTTGGAATTTTCGTAAGCAAGATTACCTGTACATTTTATGCTGTACCTTTGTTACTGTGTCTATCTTATTGTCACAAATTGAATTCACCATTCCATGGTTTAAAAGTTTCCAATATGTTTATATAGATAGTTGCTAACCAAATCAGGCATAGGGTTTTTCCGTTTTGACCCCGTAATGTATGCTTCGTCATTGATATTACTTTAATTTTATTGCCGTTCACCTGTTTGCGGTCTCTTTGAAAACGTCTACCAATTGAAATTTAAACCATTTCTTTGGAAGAAAAGCAGTTCTGTATTCACTTCCAAAAAAAAAAAATCTCTTGCGTACACATTAATTAACATTAATATATATATATATATATATATATATATATATATATATATATATATAATATTTTC
Source organism: Melolontha melolontha (assembly GCA_935421215.2). Lineage (NCBI taxonomy): Eukaryota > Metazoa > Arthropoda > Insecta > Coleoptera > Scarabaeidae > Melolontha > Melolontha melolontha. The sequence continues at coordinate 8,433,304 of OW285244.1, read as the reverse complement.
GTGACCTTTGTATGATATGGTAAATTCAATCAGTCGGCGATTAAAGGTCTGGTTTACTCCAAAGTACACATACCTAAAACAACCCCACATGTTTCGGCAATGATCCCTTTATCAAGGATATAAAATATAAATGACAGTATATAAATGTCAAATAATTGAGTTGCTATGGATAAAATTATTCAAAGATACATTCCAATTGCATAATAATAACTCATGCCTTAGTATTCCAAAAACAGATAGCAAGGTGTGAACATATTGCAGTGGAATTTACTTTGAAATTGCTTATTTATTTTTTTTATTCACACTACAGCTTATATCGCCGGCTATTCAGTCTAGTAGAATCCACGAACTGCCATCTCATGAATCGTTCCTCACGGAAAGGGATTTAATGTCGTTTTCCAGAATAAAACCATAAACACAAATAAAACACGAGTCAATTCCTTTATATTAATGTAATTAAAAAAAATAAAAAAAATCCCTCTACAAAGTGTATAGGGTGCTAAAGCATCATCAAACAGTAGCAATGAGGAAACACTCTTTGTGAATAATGACTCGCACACAGAGAAAAACCTCTTCTGAATCACGATCAAACATAAAACTAATAAATATTAGTGAAATCTGTCAAGTTTAACCTCTACTGTTGACCCCTTCAAACAAATATCAATAACAAATTAGTTTTCAAAACTCACGATAGTTGAAATTTACTCATACGCCAAAAATAACATAACAAGGTCAAACCCCACTACAGAAACTCCAACCTTGAATTCAAAATGTTCTCGAAATATTATTTTAAAAAAAACTTCCCTTATAAAAAACATGACAACTTTCGCTAATATCCATATACTACTTTCAAACATACATTATTACAATAAATACAAGAAATTATAACAATGAAAATAATCCTGATATCAAATATATATAAATAAAATAATTTTTATCAACTTACATAGATCTATGTGTGATTTTATAAAATACACGAGAGATATCTTTTTCACAAAATTTCAAATAAACATAAAACACTCGCATAAATCGAATTTAAATTAACTTGCACCTTACACTAAATGCAAAAACAAAATACAACCCGAATTTATACAACAAAGAATAAAATTGATTATCTTATTCTTTAATAAACCAAACACTTTAACAGTCAAGATATCTCTAAATCAAAATGAAATTTCCATATCCGCTTATCCATTCCCACCATCTAAAAATCAAAATATATATAACCAACACATTTTAACAAATACAATATCCGAAAAAGCGGCAAGTTCAATTCCTTGGTCAACCTAAATATACGAGGGCTAATCATAATTTCATACATTATAAAATTTATTTCATTTATAAAATAATATATATATCTATAACGATCCCCGTCTGAAATAAATAAACATACAACTGAAATAGTTAATTTTTTTAGAAAGTCCCTATTACAGAGTTCAAAATCGTTCAATCATTTTCCTTACTTGTCCAAGGAAAATCCATGACATGATTCCCCGAAGTTATCCGAGAACAAAGTCAGAACATCCCTGAGCTTTTTTCAAGGATAACTTCAGCACAGCACTCGAGACAGTACCGCACCCTGTCTTTGTTCCCCGCACTAACTTGTTGTATTAATGTTGACCAGGATCTTCATCGTTCTGATGCTGTAGTGTGATAAACGGATGCAATGCACTGATGTGATATCGTCCTTTTTTCCTACGTCCATCCATCGAATACAGCTCATACGTCACATTATTGAAGCATCTCGATATCCGATAAGGTCCTGTATAAGGCAGATCAAGCTTCTGACATTTACCTTGATCTCTTCTGCCCAAACGATAACTTTTTACAATCACCACATCTCCAATATCAAATCTCGTTCTCGTCGTAATCTGCTCATTTTGTTTATTTAGATATTTCTGTGCGTTTATTGTAATTCTTTGTGCAACTTGGTTTTTTAACTGTACCAGGTTGTCAACCCTTTCATTTTGTGTATTCCAGGGTCTGGCAGGTTTCGTCCCATACATCACAGTCGCAGGACATTCCAGTGTGACAGTATTAGGTGTGTTGTTGATGTTATCTTCGACATCTTGGACATGAGCAACCCATCCTGCATGATTTTCATAGGTTTTGATCCTTAGAAACTTTATTATTTCCTGAATGTATCTCTCACATGGATTCCCGCATGGATGACGTATGGAAGAGAAAGAAATTTCAATATAACGATCATGTAAAGCAGTCTTAAATCTATCATTATTAAAATACGAAGCATTATCAGCTAATACTCTATTCATTTCCCTTGACGCATAATCCATGAATCAATACACTGTATAGAGGTATCTGTATTATATTGCGAAGTGGGAAATAATTTAACAAACTTAGAAAATACATCAACCATTACTAAAATATTTTTATATTCAAATTCTCCTGGAATAAGATTCCCTAAATAATCTATTGCTACCAATTCTAATTTCTCATGAGTAATTATACTCTTTACCTCATACTGACAGGTTCTATTCTTATGTTTGCCCAAACGACAAGTAATGCAGTTTCTGACCACATCTTTAGCGATTATGCGATCTTTCTTAGCATAAAACGCCTCTCTAAACACCAACCATACTTTATATCCCCCTATATGTCCCAAACTTTCATGAATTTGCAACATCGTTTGCCTTGCATACACATCATTTACAGCAATATAACTTATTTCCCTAATCACTTTCATAATCAACCCCTCTTTCATGACAAAATTTTTATAATTATCTTTAGTATTTAATTGTTCCCTTATTATATTAAATCTTTCATCTCGCTGGACCTGAAGGATCATCTCAAATTCATAATTCCCCGTAGCATAGTGTCTATTATATTCATTCAACTCTACATAATGAAATTTACTTTTACTGTTGTACATTCGTGACAACGCATCGGCAGAAACATTTAGAACGCCTTTAATATGCTTTATTTCAAAAGTATACTCTGACAACAATAGTGACCATCGATACACTCTATTATTTTTAAAACGTGTATTCAAAAGTGATGTCAAGGCAGCATGATCTGTCTCTACAACAAAGTTTTTTCCCAATAAATAATATTTGAGCTTTTGAATCGCGTGTACCACAGCCAACATTTCTTTTTCACTAATGGTATATTTAACCTCATAGCTTTTCAAAATACGAGAGATAAAACATATCGGTTGTTCTATCCCTTCGTCATCTATTTGAATTAAAACTCCGCTTATAGCGACATCACTAGCATCTACTCTTAAAACAAACTGTTTATTAAAATCTGGTAGTATTAATTTTAATTGATTATAAAACTCTTTCTTTACCTCCTCAAATGCATTAATTCTTAATTCTGTCCATTTAAACTTTTCATTCTTTTTAAGCATTTCATATAAAGGAACACTAATACGTGCCAGGTATGGTACAAAACGTTTATAATAGTTAACCATGCCTAAAAATCCTCTCAACATTCTTATATTCTTTGGTAGAGGATACTTCTTAATGAGTTCCAATCTACTCTCATCTACACTTATATATTTAGTACTTATATTATACCCCAAAAATTTAATTTCTTTCTTATAAAATTCACATTTACTCAAATTTACCTTTAACCCTTCTCTGGCTAATACTTCCATGATCTTCTCTAAATGTTGTGAGTGTTCCTGCTCATCCCTGCTGTATATTAAAATATCGTCCACGTAATAAACCACAAACTCTTCATAAGGTTCTAAAATTTGTTGCATTGCTCTAATTAAAGCAGCTGCCGAACTGCTTAACCCATATGGTACAGTCCTAAATTGATATACTCGTCCATCTACCATAAATTCACAATATTTTCTGGACTCCTTTTCTAATGGAACCAACCAAAAAGCACTTTTTAAGTCCAATTTACTATATATTCTTGCATTGTAACATTTCGCCAATAATGGTTCTATCGTAATAGGCGTCTCAAACTGAGGCTTTGTTCTTTCATTCAGTCGACGTGCATCTAGACATAATCGAATGTCTCCTGTTTTCTTTTTTACAACTACTAATGGATTAACATAACGCGTTTTACCAGTTTCAATAACACCATCTCTCAGCATCCTCTTGATTTCATCATTTACTTGTGATTGAATATTTTTAGGAATGGGATAATTTTTCACCTTAAATGGTCTCGTCTCATCTACCTCTAAGGAATGTTGGTAATTTCTGGCGATACTAGGAAATTTATTGACTAAATCTATATTCTTTTTAATTAAATTTTTTACTTCTACTTCCTTATCCTCTCTGCAGTCCAATTTCATCATATCTATATCTTCAGGGAACTCCACTTCTCCATTTTCTTCCTTACCCATATCTTCCATCATCATTACCTCCTTTTCTTCGACATCCTCTTCTTCTATATTATTAATAATTTTTTCACCATCCTCTTCACACTCCTTAATCCATTCAACTTTCGTATTATTAATTATTATATCCCTTTTTTGTATATCTATTATTGCATTAATCTTGTCTAATAAATCTACTCCTAGTATTCCATCCCTTCCTAATCCTTTTAATACTATAAATTCTCCCATGAAATTATTATTATCTATCATAAATTCAACAATAAAAACTTTATTCACTACTGTTAAAATTTTCTTTGTAGCGGTCACTATTGTAATTTTACTTGTGGGCATATATTTCCCCACATTACTTTTAATCAAACATTCAATCACATTCTCATCTAAAAATGACGTTTCACTTCCTGAATCAATTAAACAACTTAACTCTTTATCATTTATTTTTATTTTTATATGAGGTAAAACCGTGTTTATTGCGTATTTCGACTGTTCATACAATGCATTACATTCATTCCTTTTGGTTGGTCTTATTAAAAATCCTTACTACATGCTAATTCTACTTTACCCTGTTTATCATTTGTTTCTAAATTAAAATTACATCGACTATCTTTAGGACGTGTCCCTGTATAGTTTTTAACTTCTGCTAAATTTTCCTTTCTTATATCTTTACTATGATTATCATCTATTCTACCTGGTGAAGCCATTTGATTACTTCTATTACTATAGTTATTTACTCGCTGAGGACTTGAATATTTATTATTATTATTGTTTTCTATTCTGGCATATGACGATCTATTAACACTGCGATCTATATAATTATTCTGATATCTTTTACCATATTCCATATCATCTAATCTTTTCAAAAGTTCAATAAATTGTTGCATGTCACTTATATTTTGAATGGCTACTGCCTGACTAATTTGTGCATCAAAATGAGTACTTAATTGGCATATTAAATCTCTATCAGTGATTTTTGGTTGCAAATATTTTAAAATTGAGTGTCTTCTCATAACATACGACGCTCGTGACTCATTACTATTATTATTATATCTACCAACTAATAAATCATTTCTTACCCTCGTTTGTCTTGTTGTTCCCCAGAATTGACTGGTAAATCTGACCTCGAACTCCTCCATCGTCTTCACCTCATCCGAGATCATGTCCCACCAGGTCATTGCATCGTCCTTGAAACAGTTCCCTATTTTCTGTAGCTTCTTTTGGTCCCCTGGCACATCCTCTAGACTTTCCTTTATTTTTTTTAGAAAACCCATGGGATTTGTATTTGCCATACCATAAAACTTCGGCAATGGTTCATTTTGTACTGGTACAGGGATGAACACAGGCACACTCTCTTCACTCTTCTCTTTTCTCACTTGTTCAATTTGTTTCTGCATGTACGTTAGTTTCTGTTCCTGCCATTCTCTTTTTTCCTTTTCTTCTAAAAATTGATCTACGCTGACCGTGTTTTGTGGTATGTTGGGTTCGTTTGTTAACGGAAGTGATTCATCTATTATGTCTTTATCTGTTTGTTTACTGCTATTTATAGGTACCATTTGATCTACTATCTCTTCCAATTTTCTCTCCATATCTACTTGTCGTTGTTTTATTTCCATTTGTTGTTGTTTTATTTCATTGTGATGTTGTTGCATCATTCGTTCCATTTGTTTCATTTCATTATGATTTTGTTGTATCAAATTCATTATCACATGCATCATATCCATCATCCCTCTACTGTCACCTCCTTCCTGTCCTGCTTCATGTATGGGATTTAGATTGAGATTACTTATACCTGCACTCGCACCTTCTAATGATTCTTGACTGCCAATTAATGGTGGCTGTCTCCATTCATTTACATTCGAAATACCATCCATTTTGCTTGTTATTGTTTACTATTTCTTCAATATAACTCTTTTAATTTAGTTATATTCACGTGACACTTTATACTCTCCAAATTTATAAATTATCTTTTATTTCCAAATTATTTGCTTATCTTCATTCGCCGACACGTTGGGCTGCCAAAATTGTGCAGTGGAATTTACTTTGAAATTGCTTATTTATTTTTTTTATTCACACTACAGCTTATATCGCCGGCTATTCAGTCTAGTAGAATCCACGAACTGCCATCTCATGAATCGTTCCTCACGGAAAGGGATTTAATGTCGTTTTCCAGAATAAAACCATAAACACAAATAAAACACGAGTCAATTCCTTTATATTAATGTAATTAAAAAAAATAAAAAAAATCCCTCTACAAAGTGTATAGGGTGCTAAAGCATCATCAAACAGTAGCAATGAGGAAACACTCTTTGTGAATAATGACTCGCACACAGAGAAAAACCTCTTCTGAATCACGATCAAACATAAAACTAATAAATATTAGTGAAATCTGTCAAGTTTAACCTCTACTGTTGACCCCATCAAACAAATATCAAAAACAAATTAGTTTTCAAAACTCACGATAGTTGAAATTTACTCATACGCCAAAAATAACATAACAAGGTCAAACCCCACTACAGAAACTCCAACCTTGAATTCAAAATGTTCTCGAAATATTATTTAAAAAAAAAACTTCCCTTATAAAAAACATGACAACTTTCGCTAATATCCATATACTACTTTCAAACATACATTATTACAATAAATACAAGAAATTATAACAATGAAAATAATCCTGATATCAAATATATATAAATAAAATAATTTTTATCAACTTACATAGATCTATGTGTGATTTTATAAAATACACGAGAGATATCTTTTTCACAAAATTTCAAATAAACATAAAACACTCGCATAAATCGAATTTAAATTAACTTGCACCTTACACTAAATGCAAAAACAAAATACAACCCGAATTTATACAACAAAGAATAAAATTGATTATCTTATTCTTTAATAAACCAAACACTTTAACAGTCAAGATATCTCTAAATCAAAATGAAATTTCCATATCCGCTTATCCATTCCCACCATCTAAAAATCAAAATATATATAACCAACACATTTTAACAAATACAATATCCGAAAAAGCGGCAAGTTCAATTCCTTGGTCAACCTAAATATACGAGGGCTAATCATAATTTCATACATTATAAAATTTATTTCATTTATAAAATAATATATATATCTATAACGATCCCCGTCTGAAATAAATAAACATACAACCGAAATAGTTAATTTTTTTAGAAAGTCCCTATTACAGAGTTCAAAATCGTTCAATCATTTTCCTTACTTGTCCAAGGAAAATCCATGACAATATGTGTTGTCCGCTGCTAGCAGCTTGTGTCTCTTTCTGGGTATGCACTTGTGTGTTGGTTGCTGCTGGCAGCTTGCGTCTCTCTCTGGGTGTGTGGTTTTGTGTTTGTGTGAGCGCGTAAGTGTAGGGTTTTGTATGTTGGCGCGCTCGTTCGTGTGTTTAGTGACCGGTCGCGTAATATATATATATATATATATATATATATATATATATATATATAATATTTTCGTGACCTTGGTATGATATGGTAAATTCAATCAGTCGGCGATTAAAGGTCTGGTTTACTTCAAAGTATATATATTTATTTTGGAATACTAAGGCATAATTTATTATTATTCAGTTGGAATGTATCTTTGAATAATTTAAACCATAGCAACTCAATTATTTGACATTTGTATTCTGTCATTTATATTTTATATCCTTGATAAAGGCATCATTGCCGAAACATGTAGGGTTGTTTTAAATATATATACTTTGAAGTAAACCAGACCTTTAATCGCCGACTGATTGAATTTACCATATCATACCAAGGTCACGAAAATATTATATATTGCGCATTGCCAGCGAAATCAAGCAAAAGAAATGAAAAAAAAATATTTTTCCGTACGATTCAATAAAATATAAAATAATCTTCACAATTTTGTCAAAGTAGGGTTTCCCAATTACTTACAAAGGCAAACAATAGATGCCTTTGTAAGTAATACTCTGAAAGTTTCCTAGAATTTTCATTTGGTGGTAAATATGAATACCAATTGAAGTTACTCGAAATGTAATTGCATTCTTTGAAATATTTCACCGCATATCCATCTTACCTCCGTGCATTTCAGTTATTATTATTTTTGAATCGTTGGAAGGATTCACTCCCGTAAATTATTTTCTCATATCTCTAGAACTTCACAAAGGAAAATTTCTCTCGCTTTTACAGTCAAAGGAATTCACTCTACGTAAGCGAAGCACTCCTCGTTTTTATTATTGATGATAGAGGAAACGCTAATACATGGACATAAATATATATTAAGGTACATTGCATGATACATTAATACATTATAGGTGCTACGTACATATATACATACATATATGTATTTATAGAGAAACATATTTTATTCCATATCTAATAGCATAATTATCTACCTTATCTTATTTTTAAATATCGTAAATATCATAAATAAATATTGACACATATCTATGTTTGTACTGTTTGTCATTATTATCGATAAGGCATTAAGTTGTGATAAAGTGTTTAATTGGGTTTCACTGTTCACCTGTATTTCACTAAACATATGATTTTCTGGACGGTTTTGTTTTATGCAGTATTTATAGTAAAATCTCGCAATAAAGTATTTCAATTATTCTTTCATGGAATGATAAATCTTCTGTTCGGTCCGTTTAAATCAAACTTATGGTAACTAAGAATAACTATATTTATTAAAAAATACACTAAATAACACTTCACAATAACTAACTATGATAACAATATTTATATTTATATGCACATTTATTACTATGATATTAAGTACACAATGATTGCTGGTTGAATTAGTCATCTCTCCCTTGACTGCTTATACCTGATTTTATCATTACACATAAGTATAATGCATTGTTTTTTCTTCATTTAGCTTTATACGTAGAAATAAATAAATGTATAGTGGCATAGTAGGCAACCAGTTATACACCAGTGCCGTATTTTTCGAATTGTGAAATATTTCTGATTTTTCATTCATACTTAAATCCTAAATTAAATACATTTTATTGAAAAATGCATAATTTATTTAAAACAGTTAATTATCCCAACAGGCGTAAACCTTGTTTGAAGAAAATTTTAAATAATTTTAACAAATTCGAAGAAGATGGATAGCATTTCTTTAAGGTTGAAATATATCTAAGATAGTAAAATTAGTGTATCAAAAAAAGGTAGACAATATATAAAAAAAAGTAGCGTTTACATAACCATTTAGCTAGAAATGCGCCTTATCGCTGAACATTACAATACGAAAAAATATATCTGCAGTCAGCTGCTCTAATATTCAAGCAGCGAAACCACAACGAAAATAATGATCTGCTGGTTTCTTGAACCAGTTGGATTTTGTATGGATGCAAACCCAAATCCTTCCCTAAAATCATCCAAGTTGGTCCATATGCAGCGCTCGCTCTAGCGGACAAAAAGTCTAATTGCCGCTGCTTAAGAATATATATATATATATATAACATTTGATAAATTATTGGAGTTTTTCGGCTTTTATATGAAATATTTACAAATATAAAATTGGAATGTATGTAATTGCAGAGTAAGTGGGGATGTAAACATTGCTGTCTATAAATTACAAAGCAAATCATACGAAATTTTTAATTGAAAAATACTATAAAGTCTAAAAAATAAAGTCTACAGCTATCCGGGCTGTCGCTTTTACCACTAAGCCACAATGGACCCAGGTTCAAGCTATTTAGAAATGCATTATAAAGTAACAGTGTTAATGAATCAGATGTCAGTTATTGAATGTAGATGTCAAGTTGAAAGCAGAAGTCAGTTTTGAAAGCTCATGTCAGTTTTGATAGCAGATGCCAGTTAGTGAAAGCAAATGTCAGTTATTGAAAGCAGATGTCTGTTTTGAAAGCAGGTGTCAGTTATGAAAGCAAACGTCAGATTAGAAAGCAGATGCCTATTTTGAAAGTAGATGTGAGTTATTGAAAGCAGATGTCAGTATTTTGAGAGCAGATGTCAGATTAGAATGTTTGAAAATGCTAATTATTACTCCATAGCTATATGAGTGTTTTAGATAATTTCTTAGCCGTTTATTAAATATAACATTTGATAAATTATTGGAGTTTTTCGGCTTTTATATGAAATATTTACAAATATCAAATTGGAATGTATGTAATTGCAGAGTAAGTGGGGATGTAAACATTGCTGTCTACAAATTACAAAGCAAATCATACGAAATTTTTAATTGAAAAATATTGTCTACGTTGGGACTCGAACCCAAGTCTACAGCTATCCGGGCTGTCGCTTTCAATAACTCACATCTACTTTCAAAATGGGCATCTGCTTTCTAATCTGACGTTTGCTTTCATAACTGACACCTGCTTTCAAAACAGACATCTGCTTTCAATAACTGACATTTGCTTTCACTAACTGACATCTGCTATCAAAACTGACATGAGTTTTCAAAACTGACTTCTGCTTACAACTTGACATCTACATTCAATAACTGACATCTGATTCATTAACACTGTTACTTTATAATGCATTTCTAAATAGCTTGAACCTGGGTCTATTGTGGCTTAGTGGTAAAAGCGACAGCCCGGATAGCTGTAGACTTGGGTTCGAGTCCCAACGTAGACCATATTTTTCAATTAAAAATTTCGTATGATTTGCTTTGTAATTTGTAGACTGCAATGTTTACATCCCCACTTACTCTGCAATTACATACATTCCAATTTGATATTTGTAAATATTTCATATAAAAGCCTAAAAACTCCAATAATTTATCAAATGTTATATTTAATAAACGGCTAAGAAATTATCTAAAACACTCATATAGCTATGGAGTAATAATTAGCATTTTCAAACATTCAAATCTGACATCTGCTCTCAAAATACTGACATTTGCTTTCAATAACTCACATCTACTTTCAAAATAGGCATCTGCTTTCTAATCTGACGTTTGCTTTCATAACTGACACCTGCTTTCAAAACAGACATCTGCTTTCAATAACTGACATTTGCTTTCACTAACTGACATCTGCTATCAAAACTGACATGAGCTTTCAAAACTGACTTCTGCTTGCAACTTGACATCTACATTCAATAACTGACATCTGATTCATTAACACTGTTACTTTATAATGCATTTCTAAATAGCTTGAACCTGGGTCTATTGTGGCTTAGTGGTAAAAGCGACAGCCTAGATAGCTGTAGACTTGGGTTCGAGGCCCAACGTAGACCATATTTTTCAATTAAAAATTTCGTATGATTTGCTTTGTAATTTGTAGACAGCAATGTTTACATCTCCACTTACTCTGCAATTACATACATTCCAATTTGATATTTGTAAATATTTCATATAAAAGCCGAAAAACTCCAATAATTTATCAAATGTTATATTTAATAAACGGCTAAGAAATCATCTAAAACACTTATATATCTATATATATATATATATATATATATATAAATATAATATTTTCGTGACCTTGGTATGATAAGGTAAACTTAATAAGACGGCGATTAAAGGTCTGGTTCATTACTTCATAGATCTTCTTCTTCTTCTTTCGATAGGCGTATCGCCTGTTTAGTTCCGGTTTCTTTGTGGCGGCAGTTCTTGTGAATTTGATTGCCAGCTGTCTCGCCAGCGTTTTGGTGGTCGTCCTATGGGTCTTCTTCCGTGAGGTATGTTGTTTCGTACTATTCTGGCCATTCTGTCGGGATTCATTCGGCTGACATGGTGGTTCCATTCTCTTCTTCTTTTCCGTATCCATCTGACTACGTCATCCGTTTGACACTTCTCCCTTATATCTGTATTTCTTTGCCTATCATGTAATGTGTATCCTGTTATCGTTCTTAGAGTCTTCATTTCGGTTGTTCTTAGTATCCTCTTTGTTATCGTCGTTTCCGCTCTCGTCTCCGCACCATATGTCATCACGGGTCGAACGCATGTTTTGTATATCCTTGATTTGCATTCCGTACTTAGGTGTTTGTTTCTCCAGATTGGATACCTAAGATGTCCCGATATTGCTGCTGCTTTGTTTACTTGTTTCCTCACCTCATCACCCAAAAACCCTGCGCTTGTAATTTTGCACCCAAGGTATTCGATTGACATGGTTTGGTAACTGGATTCCGGGTTTTCTTCCGCGTTTCCATTGTTTGGTCTTTGTAAAGACCGGTGCTGGTTTCTGTCCAGAAACCAGCACCGGTCTTTACAAAGACCAAACAATGGAAACGCGGAAGAAAACACGGAATCCAGTTACAACACATATATATATATGCCTACACTTACGCGCTCACACAAACACAAAACCACACACCCAGAGAGAGACGCAAGCTGCCAGCAGCAACCAACACACAAGTGCATACCCAGAAAGAGACACAAGCTGCTAGCAGCGGACAACACATATGTTCACACCTTGCTATCTGTTTTTGGAATACTAAGGCATGAGTTATTATTATGCAATTGGAATGTATCTTTGAATAATTTTATCCATAGCAACTCAATTATTTGACATTTATATACTGTCATTTATATTTTATATCCTTGATAAAGGGATCATTGCCGAAACATGTGGGGTTGTTTTAGGTATGTGTACTTTGGAGTAAACCAGACCTTTAATCGCCGACTGATTGAATTTACCATATCATACAAAGGTCACGAAAATATTATATATATATATATATATATATATATATATATATATATATTAATGTTAATTAATGTGTACGCAAGAGATTTTTTTTTTTGGAAGTGAATACAGAACTGCTTTTCTTCCAAAGAAATGGTTTAAATTTCAATTGGTAGACGTTTTCAAAGAGACCGCAAACAGGTGAACGGCAATAAAATTAAAGTAATAACAATGACGAAGCATACATTACGGGGTCAAAACGGAATCCAGTTACAACACATATATATATATATATATATATATATATATATATATATTATTTATTTATATTAAGAATTTTATTATCTTTCTACACTTTTTGTAAATTAATTTTAAGTTATTTTAAAATGTTTAGAAAGAGTGAAATTTGATAAAATTGGTTATATTAATGTAAGAATACAAAAGTGCCATGAAAAATAGAAATAACAATTGACATCGAGGTGAGAAAAACATAAACAGTTTTTTTATATAAAAATTAATAATAATGTCATCATTAAAAATTGGATGTCGATAATTAAAAATAGAAAATCTTCATTAGAATAAAGTCTACGCATTGAAATAACATAAATCGAAATGTTATAACAGATTAGGTGTATAACCTATTGAAAACAACTGTCGTCGAAGCTGTGTATCAAGTTATAGAGCCCTGATTCTCCCACCTGGTCTTTTGGCTAATTATTTATAATCCAGTAAAGTTCACCTGAACGCTCAGAAGATTAGTTCCAGTGACTTGTGTGAATAGGCGTTGACTTCCTTCAGCCTAAACAAGTATTTATTAATATTATTGTACCAACAAGTAAATCTTCTCTTTCAAATTAATATACTAAATCAACTAAATTACTAAGTGAAACGTTAAATTAATTTTACATGCGTAAATTGTCATATTATTTGTAGACGTTTATTAGAGACTGTCAGTGTCAAACTCACATGTGGACATTTTCCTTTTTATAATTATTTTGTCGGCTGTAAGTTTATAAATTATTTGTAACATTTTAGCATATTGTGATAGCCAACTTTACTATTGCAGTTTTCTTTTATAAATATTATTTTGTTGTCCAATATTTGTACTAGAACCGGCACCCATAAAATTTTATTGATTTTCCTGAGCTTTTGTATTTTAAATACATACTTAGTGTCTGGGGTTATATCAATATATATATATATATATATATATATATATATATATATATATATATATGTATGTATATATATATATATATATATATATATATATATATATATATATATATAATAACTTTAACATGCACAAAAAGATTAAAGAACTCGTCGGCACCAGCAAACAAAAGCAACTTAATATATTATATAACAACGGGAAAATAGTCACAGAAATAGAACAAAAACTAGAAATATGGAAGAACTACATTACAGAGCAGTTCGAAGATGAGAGACGGCATACGACTCTTGAAAATACGGAAGGGGAGTTGGGCCCGGACATAATTAAGGATGAAGTAACATATGCACTAGGTATGCTCAAGAACGGAAAAGCTGCAGGTCCGGACCAACTGCCAGCGGAAATTCTTAAACTGATAGAGGCGGACCCGATTCATGTTTTGGTAGAAGTAATTAATACCATATATAGAACAGGAATAATACCAAATGAGTGGTTGCTATCAACTTTTATAACCCTTCCGAAAAAGAAAAATGCCAGGCATTGCTCTGACTACCGCACAATAAGCCTGATGGTTCACACATTGAAAGTCCTGTTGAAGGTGGTCCATAATAGAATATTCAGGAAATTGGATGTAGATATCAGCGATAGTCAGTTTGGATTCCGTAAGGGCCTGGGAACAAGAGAAGCACTATTTGCACTAAATGTCCTATCACAAAGATGCCTAGATGTAAACCAGGACATATACGCCTGCTTTATAGATTACAATAAAGCATTTGATAAAGTTAGACATGATCAACTCATAGAAACATTGGTCAAGAGAAGGATAGACCTCAGAGACATAAGATTAATCTCAAACCTATACTATGGCCAAAAAGCAGCAGTACGAATAGAAGACACGACATCAGAGGAAATAGAAATACGAAGAGGTGTTCGTCAGGGGTGTATATTGTCGCCAATCCTCTTTAATCTGTACTCGGAGGACATAGTAAATAGAGCACTTGATGATCGGGACAAGGGCATTAAGATTAACGGCATGACAATAAATAATCTGAGGTACGCTGACGATACAGTTATTTTAGCTGGAACACACGAGGACCTACAGACGCTAATTAATAGAATGGTCACAGTAAGCGAAGAGTATGGACTAACGCTGAACATAAGCAAAACAAAATATATGCTGATAACAAAAACAACTAAAGATAATCGTAAGATATATGTGAAGAACCAGCCTATTGAGAGAGTAAGACAATACAAATACCTGGGCACGATTATTAATGAGAACAATGACAGCTCCCAAGAAATACGAGTCAGAATAGAACAGGCGAGAAGCACCTTTACAAGGATGAAAAGGCTTTTCTGCTGCCGAGATTTAAACCTTGACTTAAAAATACAACTGATGAGATGCTATGTGCTGTCTATACTATACTATGGGATGGAGGCCTGGACGCTGAAGGTAACCGACATGAGGAGACTGGAGGCATTTGAGATGTGGGTATACCGGAGAATATTGAAGATCTCATGGGTAGAGAGAAAAACCAACGTAGAAGTGATGAGACGTATGCATAAGGAGAGAGAAGTGATTCCGACAATTAAGAGAAGAAAACTGCTGTACATGGGACATGTCATGAGGGGAGAAAAATATCAAATACTACAAATAATTATGCAGGGAAAAATCCCGGGCAAGAGATCTATAGGAAGAAGACGGAATTCATGGCTGAAGAACCTTAGGGACTGGTTTGGATGCAATAATAATGAACTGTTTAGAGCTGCGGTTTCAAAAGTAAGAATTGCTATGATAATTGCCAACCTTCGAAGCGGAGACGGCACCTAAAGAAGAAGATATATATATATATATATATATATATATATATATATATATATTGATATAATGCTGAGAGTCTGAGAAGCTATGCGACTATGAAATAATAATAAGTGAATAATAAGTACTTAATAGTGAATAATTGTACTTCAGCTGATAGGTTCTGTTGGGCGCCTCTTAATACGAACATGTGATATAGGTCTACCAGCCAATAGTACGCAGTATCTCTGATTATAAATAGATGTCGGTAGAGCATGACCAAGATACTGAATAAATTCGACTCTTTCTTAGGCTCATCGCCGGTGGTATTATACTCCTATAAAACTGATGGAAAATTAATTAATAATATCTAAAAGATATTTCTAGCTACGCATTGATAAATAAAAGAACTTCTTTAAAATAATAAATATAAAATATTTATTTAACGCAAGATATCTGTATACAATAATAAGTAACTTGACTAACGGCAAAACAGGGAATTAGAATTACATATATGCACGTGTGAAATTATGGTAATGTAACTAGTGAAATGATAAAATAAAGTTTGTTTTAATATAAATAAATAAACAGTCATGGTAAGTACTACAAATTCTTAATAGGTAATGTTCTTTTCATAAATTTTATCAAAATAGTGATATATTTAAAAGTTGTATAATCAAGATGTAATTATTTAGTAATTCTTGATTGGTTAGGAAAAAGTTATTAATTAGGCTTTTACAAAAAGAATTAAATTAAATTAATCTGTGTTTTGCAGGGAGCGTTAAAGTATCAAGAAAGGTTTCGGCTACTCAGGATATTCAGCTGTACAGGATCAAGAGAGGTATTCTTGGGTTAAATGATGCAGGTATGTAGAAGTTTATTCTGGTATGTAGCTATTAGGTCGACGCTCTGCGGCCAAAAGATGCTTTCGTAATTTTCTTGCCGGTGTCTGATCTTGTTCTCGTAAAAAGTGCTTCAAATGTTGCGCAGGTATTAATTACACCTTTTTTATATATTTTTATACTTTTAACACTAGTATTTCGGTATATAATTAATTTAATAGAACAGAGTATAACTTTTTTAGGCAACTCGTGTAAAAATTCTGCACCCACGCTAACTATCAATTATTTCTTTTTCAAAGCCTTATTAGAACGTAAAAAATGTCTTGATTTGTACTTTTACAATTATTTATAATAATCAAAATGTAGACAAAATGTTAATTTAGACAGAGAGACAAAATTAAAATATTAATTAACAAGTATATATAACTGGCTTTTTGATGTTAGGTTATGTTACAATTTCCAATACATTTATAACCTGTTCGCGGGTTTTTCTTATGATTTGAAAAGTGGGCGTGTTCAATTAGTATCGATATTAAATTCAAATGTAAATAAATTAACTATCTTTTTTTTTAATTTCGCGTAATTGACTTGAATGACAAAAATGAAAATTAAAAATATGAAAAGTAAATTTTGAAATAACTCTAATTTAATCTGAAATATACAAAGTTGTCGTGATATTAATTTATTAACATTTCGACACTAATTTTACAAGTTGTGTCCACCACATGTAACTATTCAATTGAGCGTTTCTTTTGTACTAATTCTTACTCTTTCATTTACAGATAGCTGGAATAACTGAGCAGTTTGTATCATAACAATATATATATATATATATATATATATTGTATATATATATATATATATATATATATATATATATATTGTATATATATATATATATATATATATTGTATATATATATATATATATATATATATATATATATATATATATATATATATATATATATAGGGCAAACAAGGGTGAGATGGTGAAAGAAATTTTATATGCCAATATATTTTTTAAATTTCAGGATTTGTAAAAAAGACATTTGTAGGTACATTGGAAACGAACAACAGAATCAATATTCTATTCATAAATCTCAAAAAATATTCAACACAAAAAGTTATAAAAAAAAAAAATACTATTAATTCATCATCTCACCCATACCACCATGGGAGAGTTGGTGAACGACACTTGGGTGAGATGGTGAAATTTAAGAAGATGAAATGTTACTCGTCAACACTTAATAATTAAACTGAAATAACCTTATCTTACGAAAGCTATACTATCTCTACAACTTCTTGCTTTTAAATCTTAGTTTCCCACATGAGTCACAAAAGTCACCATATTTGGTGCAATCTTCGTGCAGCCACCGTTTGCAGTTTACGCATTTTATCCAATCCTCTGTTTTTTTTTGTGAATTGGTATTCTTGACCACAACCAGCACAGCAACACTCGTTTTCTTCATCGCTGTCTTCGTCCTGCAGTTGTGGAGATTGTTCCGATTCGGTGTCAGAGTCAGAAAACTTCTTAATTTTCTTTTTGGTCTGCGTTTGTTTCCCCTTCTTTTGACGTAATTTAGTTTTCAAGTTTTTAATATTATTCTGTGTGTTGAGGATGGTGGCTATAGTCCTGGCATTCTTTCTAGCTTGTTCTATTTTAGTCACAGTCTTTATCGGAGAAATAGTATCCAATATTTTGCCAGGAGTAACATCATTGTTAATAACTACATTTTCATTTAGGGTTTCCACTGGTGCTTCATGAACGTCCTCAGGATCTCTTGAGCATCCCGGTTGCGGAGAAGCTTCTCTTGAGGAAGATGAGTTCCGATTTTCATTTATTGGCTGGAGAGAACTCTCACTTAAATATGCATACTCAGGAATAGCACCTTGATTCCATGGAAAAATTCCAGTTTCCCTAAAACCAGATATGCCATTTTCCGACGATGTAGCTCTTCCCCAAGCATCACTCAATATGCCCCCAAAAGATAGCCTGGTAATTTTTCTGGTGGGATTCTGTTTCATGAACAGATTGCAACCATTGTAAAAATAAGTCTTGAGTGCATTAAAGAAGGCTCGATCCAGAGGTTGTAAGTAGTGCGTCGTAAGGCTTGGTAGGCATAACAATATTATATTGTTTGCATCTGTAAATTCTAAAATTTCTACGGAGCTACAATGTGAACTGTGTCCGTCCAATATTAGTACGACAGTCCCTTCTGGTTTTCTTGGCACAAAATGATCCTTCAGCCATAAATAAAAAATGTCAGATGTAATATATGCCGATTTCTGGGACATGTAAATAACAGAGCCAGGTGGAATTCCATCCTTCCATTCAGCCTTCTCGTTTTTTCCCTTACAGACACAAGCAGGAGGAAGAAATGTGCCTTCTGCGTTACAGCATGCTATGATGGTAATTGTCTCGCCTTCTTCCCCTGCTACTATATTCGCAACACTTTTGGATCCTTTAGCTGCTACAACATATCCTGGTTTGTTATTGAGTTGAAGCCTCGATTCATCGACATTATAAATGTTTCTCGGTTTGTCAGTCAAACCGTTGGTGGCTAAAGCATTACCTAACAATTCGAAATAGTTTGTCACACTTTCTTTATTCATTGCTCTAGCTCGAGCCAAAGAAATGCCCTCTGCTTTTCGTATGGTAAAATCCGAATGTCTGCGTAAAAATGAATGCAACCAGTCGAGACCAGCAATTTCCTTATCTTTGTTGAATTTGTGTTGTAGGCCAAGTTGCTGTGCAAATTTGTACGCTATTGATCGAACTTCGCTTCGTGTCGGGGAAAAACCAAACCTCTGCATTTTCTTGATATGCATAACTAATTTTTGTTCATTATGCTCTCCTAAAAATGATGTCGGCCCCATTTGTTTTTTAATAAGACACCCACTTGTCATTCTACGTTTAAGCGTCGACCAAGGAACACTAAACATATTTGCTGCTTCATTTAAGCTGTGTCCTTCCTTCACTGCTTTCACGGCATTTTTTAGTTGCTCTTCCGTCCACTCACCTCTTGTTGATCCTCTTTTTATCTTATAAAAAGTTGGCACATTGAACTAAAAAGAAAAATTTCCATGTTTTCATTGTTTTCAAATTGTTTTTTAGAACTGTTTTCTGTTAAGTTTACTTTTTAGGTACAAAATGTGCAACAAGTAGCCATTCGCAAAAATACAATTACCAATTTACTACACAAATTTCTTGTAAAATATTCACCGTCTCTCCCAATATGTCTCGCCACCGTCTCACCCAATTCGCATGGGTGAGATGGTGAACGGCAAAAAATATAAACATGAAGCATTCGGCGGTATTTTTAGGTTAGGTGATCTAAATATATACCAGAATACAAAAATATAATAAAATAATTGCAATATCGGCACCTATTTTTATTTAGAGACGGATTAAAGCTGGCTTACCGAAAATTTTTAGGTCGATGTTAAAAGCATTTCTGGATTTATTCACCACGTTTTTGCAAAACAACAAATTCGACGATTTTAAAGCACGCTGGTAACTACAATTGTTACTTTACAACTACAGGAGCCGACATCTAGTGGTACATCTTTGAAATATTTCAGTTCACCATCTCATCCGATTCACCATCTCACCCTCGTTTACCCTATATATATATATATATATATATATATATATATATATATATATATATAAATATATATATAATATCTTCGTGACCTTGGTATGATAAGGTAAACTTAATAAGTCGGCGATTAAAGGTCTGGTTCATTACTTCAAAGTATATATATTTAAAACAACCCTACATGTTTCGGCAATGATGCCTTTGTCAAGGGAATACAAAATATAAATGACAGAATATAAATGTCAAATAATTAAGTTGCTATGATTTAAATTATTCAAAAATACATTCAAATAATAATAATAAATCATGCCTTAGTATTCCAAAAAATAGATAGCAAGGTGTGAACATATGTGTTGTTCGCTGCCAGAAGCTTGTGTCTCTTTCTGGGTATGAACCTGTGTGTTGGTTGCTGCTGGCAGCTTGCGTCTCTCTCTGGGTGTGTGATTTTGTATTTGTGTGACCGCGTAAGTGTAGGGTTTTGTATGTTAGTGCGCTCGTGCGTGTGTTTAGTGACCGGTCGCGTAAATTTAGAGAGATCGGATAACCAGCCATTGCGTAGGGCCGCCAACCCTTTCCCGGCAACTTCTTTACTTTTCCGAGCAGTACTTCGACGGCCCGACCCCCGCCCCAACGAGGCAAGGCGCAGACCAGCGAAGCGCACCCTGCACGGGGTTGCTCATCGCCAACCGAGGGAACACTCTTAGTGCCATCTTAACGATTTCCGCAGAAGCGGGGGCAATGCACACACGTCGAACGTGTGTGTGCTGTTAACAGCAGCCTAGCCAGGTTGCCGCCCAGGACCGGTCCTAGTGGTGTGTGCATTGCGCGGCGCCGTGATTTGCGCCGCGTAGCTTGGTTCCTCACTCCTGCTGGAAAGGCGGAATGGCACCTGACTGCCCACCGGGCAGACCCCCCTAGAGTTTGGTAGCGCATATGCTAGACTACAACCCAGTAGAGGACCACATCAGCACAAAACAGAAACAGGGAAAAGCAAGACATGAGTTATTATTACGTATGCGCCCGTGGAGCGACTTAAGATGCAAAGTTGTCGGCATTCGCTCAAAACGAGAAGGAAAACCACGAAAACCTGCTCGGACAACTAGACAGGAATCAAAATACGGAAAAGTCAGCATGATAAGCAAAAGTATATGATATTTAAATATAATTGATATTTAAATAACATAAGGTATATATCAAAAAAATATATTATGATGGTAAATTGTAGATCGTTACAAAATTAAATTATAGTATATACACCAATAAAAATTTGAACAATGACACAACATATATCACAATTCCATATGTTCCACAACTATCGGAAAAAATTAAATACACTTTAAAAAAATATGATATAGCTACAACATATAAACTTAGTAATACTAATAAACATTTATTTTCAAAACTTAAACCTAAAATAGAAAAAAATCGAGAAACATGTCATATATAAAATACCATGTCGCGATTGCGATAGTTCCTACATAGGCCAAACGAAACAATATTTATACAAAAGAATACAAGCCTACAAATACTCTAGAACAGACAAAACTGCTTTGTCTACACACAAACTACAACGCGATCACCATTTCGATTTTGAAAACACACAGATAATTGATGAAGAACAACACACAATGAAAAGACAAATTAAAGAAATGATTAGTATTAAACAGGAAAAAAATTCAATTAACAACAGAAATTATATAAAAAATTTAAGCAGTAAATATAGATAACTTAATTGTGTAAAGATCTACAATTTACCATCATAATATATATATATATATTTTTTGTTATATACCTTATGTTATTTAAATATTAATTACATTTAAATATCATATACTTTTGCTTATCATGCTGACTGTTCCGTATTTTGATTCCTGTCTAGTTGTCCGAGCAGGTTTTCGTGGTTTTCCTTCTGGTTTTGAGCGAATGCCGACAACTTTGCATCTTAAGTCGCTCCACGGGCGCATACGTAATAATAACTCATGTCTTGCTTTTCCCTGCTTTTCCCTGTTTTCTGCTGATGTGGTCCTCTACTGGGTTGTAGCCTAGCATATGCGCTACCAAACTCTAGGGGGGTCTGCCCGTTGGGCAGTCAGGTGCCATTCCGCCTTTCCAGCAGGAGTGAGGAACCATGCTACGCGGCGCAAATCACGGCGCCGCGCAATGCACACACTACTAGGACCGGTCCTGGGCGGCAACCTGGCTAGGCTGCCGTTAACAGCACACACACGTTTGCGGAAATCGTTAAGATGGCACAAAGTGTGACCGTCGTCGACTGAGGTAGCCACCAAGAGTGTTCCCTCGGTTGGCGATGAGCAACCCCGTGCAGGGTGCGCTTCGCTGGTCTGCGCCTTGCCTAGTTGGGGCGGGGGTCGGGCCGTCGAAGTACTGCTCGGAAAAGTAAAGAAGTTGCCAGGAAAGGGTTGGCGGCCCTACGCAACGGCTGGTTATCCGATCTCTCTAAATTTACGCGACCGGTCACTAAACACACGCACGAGCGCACTAACATACAAAACTCTACACTTACGCAGTCACACAAATACAAAATCACACACCCAGAGAGAGACGCAAGCTGCCAGCAGCAACCAACACACAGGTTCATACCCAGAAAGAGACACAAGCTTCTGGCAGCGAACAACACATATGTTCACACCTTGCTATCTATTTTTTGGAATACTAAGGCATGATTTATTATTATTATTGGAATGTATCTTTGAATAATTTAAACCATAGCAACTTAATTATTTGACATTTATATTTTGTATTCCCTTGACAAAGGCATCATTGCCGAAACATGTAGGGTTGTTTTAAATATATATACTTTGAAGTAATGAACCAGACCTTTAATCGCCGACTTATTAAGTTTACCTTATATATATATATATATATATATATATATATATATATATATATATATATATATATATATATAGTGTTAATAAGAATTAAAATTTATTTCTTATTTATTTTATTGGCCGTGTGCATAATATTAAAATAATAAGCTTTTTTTTTTGGTTTAGCGCCCTTTATTGAAATTCAATTTATTTATCTAACGACGTTTCGACTTTTTTGTATATAATTAAGTCTTTTTCAAGTGATTTAGAACTAAAAAAAAATTACAAACGAAAGGTAAGAATTATATTTACATTATATGAATGAATTAAAATTAAGATAGTGATTAGAGTAAAGAAAGTTAAAAATTTTAATTTAAAATTTTTCAAACCAACCCCTATCCCACAAAAAAAATGTTGTAACGGTGTTAGTGGACAGGGCTTTAAATCTCACCAATCCAATTTTCAGACCAACAGTACTGAATAAAGTAAAAACTATTTTAACAGAAAACAATTATCCACCACAATTTATACAAAACATTATAAAACAAAGACTTAATAAAATATATAACAAAACTAAGTGCCAAAATATAAATAAAACAACCAATGAATTAACATATATCCCTACACCCTATATAACTGGATTATTCGAAAAACTAAACAATATAGTTAAACCATTTAATTTTAAAATAGCACATCAAAGCGGAAAAAATCTAAAATTCCTACACACAAAACTAAAAGACTCAACACCAACACTTAAACAATCACATACAATATATAACATACCCTGCAAAGACTGTGACAAAGTATACATAGGCCAAACAAAACAGTTACTACAGGAAAGATTAAAAGGACACAAATACGCAAAAAATCAGACAGCTTTAAAAAAACACCAGATAACATTAAAACACAATTTTGATTTTGAAAATACAAAAATAATAGCCAAGCAAAAAAAAATACAAAGGCTAGAGAGGTATTAGAAATGATTCACATTTTCAAAAATAACAAAACAATCAACGACCGAAACGAGATTGATGAACTTTCAAAACTGTATTATCCCTCATTAAACAATTGAAGACAACCCCACCCACACAAAGAAACAAAAAAATCTTTTTTCCCACTGTAAACACACTGTATTTTCAAAAACACATGGCCTGAGCAAACAAATTTTAAAACGGAATAATAAAAAAATTTCATTTCTATAACAAGACATTTAGTTACACTTAAGATTCCGAGATACGCTGTCGGACCCTGTAGTGAAGGGTCGACATGTTTCCGACCATGCATATTGCACTGGGCATGTGTTTTAACACGAAATAAATTGGTGAGTTTTGTATCCTTTAAATTTTAAATTTTTAAATTTTAAATTAAAATTTTTAACTTTCTTTACTCTAATCATTATCTTAATTTTAATTCATTCATATAATGTAAATATAATTCTTACCTTTCGTTTGTAATTTTTTTTTAGTTCTAAATCACTTGAAAAAGACTTAATTATGTATATACAAAAAAGTCGAAACGTCGTTAGATAAATAAATTGAATTTCAATAAAGGTCGCTAAACCAAAAAAAAGCTTATTATTTTAATATATATATATATATATATATATATATATATATATTTTTTTGGCATATCATACCAAGGTCACGAAAATATTATATATATATACATATATATATATATAATATTTTCGTGACCTTGGTATGATATGGCAAACCCAATAAGTCGGCGATTAAAGGTCTGGTTTGTTACTTCAAAGTATATAGATTTAAAACAACCCTACATGTTTCGGCATGACAAAGGCATCATTGCCGAAACATGTAGGGTTGTTTTAAATATATATACTTTGAAGTAATAAACCAGACCTTTAATCGCCGACTTATTGGGTTTGCTATATATATATATATATATATATATATATATATATATATATATATATATATATATATATATAATTATTTCTTGACCTTAGTATGTTATGGTAGATTCAATTAGTTGGCGATTTAAGTTCTGGTTTTACTTCAATATGTATATATTTAAACAATCTTACATGTTTCGGCATATGATGCCTTTTTCAAAGAAATTTAAATATTTTAAATTTCTTTGAAAGCTACTCTCAATTGTGCTTTTCTGAAAACTTTTTTAAAAGCGGATACAAGTCTATCAACTTCCGGAAAGGTGTCTCTGAGGAAACATATCCTAATATGCTGCATATTACTTGTGTAGCACATGCTCTCCACAGAATCTGTGAATATATCATCATATTATTCTCAAATTAAATGATGGATTAACCATATTAGATGTGGCTATTAATAATTTGAAAAATATTCTATGTGACTTCGAATGTGGCCTTCGGCGAAAGTTTGACGCAGTTTTAATAGATATTCGGATTTAATAACATTGCGGCAATTGTGTATAGGGACAATGCCTCAAAATCTAACTGCTAAATACGCTGAAATAAAAGAATATTTCCAGTATGCACCTATAACTAGTTACGATGTAGAAAGGACGTTTTATATCTGCGAGGATGTATTTTATTCAAAGAGAACAAATTTTATAGAAGAGAACCTTGAGAAAGTATTGCTAGTTAATATTAATACTTTTAATCAACTTGAACTAGAAAATGAACAAATGAAAATGTATGTCGTATTTTATTAGATCACCACCCGTTTGTTTTCCAATTATATAATAAAATTAAAAATTCTTTAAAAGTAGAAATTTTCAATAGTATGTCCGCGGGCGATGAGTCATCGGCCTATCATGTCCGGTCCCTAGTAATAATCTAACCTACTAAACTGACAAATACATGAAGGTAGTTACTGTACAGGTTTGCCAATATTTTATTTTAAAATCCGAAAGCATTAATTGGATCATCCCATAGTTCTTATTTTAATATTTTCGCATTTATTAACAAATTGCAATAATTATTTTTCGGAATATTTCCCATATACTAAAGTATTTCTTTTAACACCGTCTCTTTAAGTTATTTTGTTATATTCAGACAAAAAATACTAAAGTTGATTACAGTAACAGATTGATATATGCATATATTAATTTCACGCTTTGTCGAACTAAATATTTTAATGAACGGAACCGTCTTTGTATTTTCTTACTTACAAATATGCATTTAATAACCAACAGATGCACTAAATTTATAAATACTTGAAGCCCTTCTCATCGCCTCTTATTCTAAAAATAATCTCTGCGTGAGGCGAAAGTTTTTTAAGGGTTGCCTGGAGAAGCAGAAGGCCTGGGCCATTATTCAGAACGGAAATAACTGAAAAATAGTGCCTTCTTCAATTCTTTCATCGCAAGTATTTTTAGATGACAAAAGTATATATTACACAAAATGTGTGAAAGTGTTGGATGTATTTTTAGACGCTTGAGGTTTCTAGAATTATCGATTGTTCTTTGGACGAGGGTGTAATTATTGAATTTACACATTAATATGTTTATTTTAATTCTATTTTTGTAATTTCAAATATTTAAATTATTTCTTGTACTGCACGCAATGTTAATATTAATATAATATGCTTTTGTATGTTCAAAGTAAGACTTAATTATTTTTTATTACGGTCTTGAATTTAAAATACAACAATTTTTAGAAAATATTAAAGCTCAAGTTATAAATACCAGGCATGGCTAGAGATAATTTAAAAAATGTTTCGTGTCCGTCCTCAGGATTAACTTCATACTTATCATAGCAATACATTCATAAAGATATGTAGCCTTATTTGCACCACGTTGGATGCGCCAAAAATAATATGATTAATACAGCTGTAATTTGATTGAATTAAATATTTACTTGTCTCAGGATCTGTTACAAGAAATGTTTAAGTATATCAATACGTTAAGCACGTATTACGCATTTGTTACAATTGAAAGAGACATGCAATATACACATCTGAAACTGTACACATGGACAATACACCTCGTATTTTCCAGCATTTACTTCTGCTTAAGACACGTGTTTCTGCCATCTACTATTAGGCGTCATCAGTTAAGCTAGTGAAGTAAAATAAAGCTTAAATCGTCTATAAGGTATAGCAAATTTTGTCCTATCAGGTAGCACCATATAATATAGTGACATCTGACGGACGAAAGAGACTATGCCGAAAATGGCAACCCTTCCCTTGACCGGCTATGCCGGTACAGAAGGGAAGAAAATACGTATATAGGTGTAAGTCCATTAACACGATGCCAGATGGCAGCAAATATACAAAAAAGGTTTAAGTCTCCGATTTTTCAGTTAAAAAAGGTTTAAGTATATCAATACGTTAAGCACGTATTAATACGGTTTAAGTATATCAATACGTTAAGCACTTATTAATACGTGCTCAACGTATTAATATACTTAAACCTTCTTTGTATATTTGCTGCCATCTGGCATCGTGTTAATGGACTTACACCTATATACGTATTTTCTTCCCTTCTGTACCGGCATAGTCGGTCAAGGGAAGGGTTGCCATTTTCGGCATGGTCTCTTTCGTCCGTCAGATGTCACTATATTATATGGTGCTACCTGATAACTTATCAGGTAGCACCAAATTTTGTCTTATCAGTGATAAGACAAAATTTGCTATACCTTATAGGCGATTTAAGCTTTATTTACTTCACTAGCTGAACTTATGACGCTTAATAGTAGATGGCAGAAAGACGTGTCTTAAGCAAAAGTAAATGCTGGAAAATACGAGGTGTATTGTCCATGTGTACAATTACAGATGTGTATATTGCATGTCTGTTTCAATTGTATCAGGATCTGTTGTTCTACTTTCAGAAATTGAATTTCTTAACTTATGCAATAATAGATCTAAACTTTGTTTAAATATATCAATTTATTATTTATAAAATAAGGAAATGAACTACCGTAATATTCATAGATTGCATTAAACATAATTTCTTAAAACTAAATCAAATCTGTATATTTCTAGTCAAGTTCTTCAAACTTCTGTCATCAATTTTCTGACACTAGTTCCTGTGGGTCGTATTCTTTTCGGCCGATAATACAATTGAAGCAACCGTATCGTTTTGGTGTTTTACCTTAAATGTAGTCGTTTCGGCCGACGATAATTCTTACCTGAGGACAAATCCTGCGCCCCCACAGATCTTAATCAAATCATTCATAAAAACAATGTTTAAAGAAATAATATTTATTTACATATCTACTTGCACATACATGTATTAATTTAAAAACTATAGTAATGCGATGTTAATTTTACATATTGCTGATTTGTATTGTATTGCTCAATTTTGCCAATAAGATATTTTTCGGGCTTTTGCGTTCGTGAATTTGTTTTCCTTTTTAGTTTCTGTACACTTTGAATTTGAATATAAATTTCATTTTGGTAATATAAAAATATTAGGATGATGAAAATTAAAACATTTATTTAAATGCGAGTGAAAACTTTCACATGCATTCGCTGTTCGGGCTGCTACTTGCCGACTAGGCTGCCCAAATATCAGGAGGAAATGTAGAATTATCTTCGATATATGTTTCAACGAGATAATCAACAAATTTAGTCAGTTTATCGTTATCTGGTTGAATTTCGCTTAATTCAAAAGCTAGACAGTCGCCAACATTTTCAGGATCTATAAATTAAATAAATTAATTAAATATCTTAAATCACCTTAAACCAATATGGGAACAAACTTCAAAAATAAAAAATAAAATTACTTACCATGGAATAGAAGACTAAAGCAGTAACCAATCCAATTTCGGTTTTTTCACTAAACACGGCATTGTGAATCGATTTTTCAAAGTCTATAACGATTTCTCCGGGACAAAATTATAAAGATAATTCCTGACATTTTTTACAATAAATTTTAAACAATCTTTATAAGTATTAGTCGCTTTGCCTTGTAGCAAGCAAAATACCAAATGTATATAGTGTCCATTGTGTTGGGCATGAAATACACTATACATAGAATTTTACAACAGGAGTTTAACTATTCTTAGTAATAGACAAGTAACAACTACTTAACCTGCGCGGCCGAATCGTTACACCCCTAAATCGGATTATTTTTGTGGACCGGCCGAAACGTTATACTGTAACTTATTCAAACCTGCTAAACGGCCGAAACGTATATCACCCGTTCCTGTCACTTTTTAAATTCCAATCCTATACACCACCCATTTAATAATTCTATTTCCTTTCACTTAGAATTCAACAGATACTCCCGCCTCTCTTATTCTCTCATCCTTTGATTATATAACAATTGTTTTGCTGAATCTTCTTTAATTGAAGATTTTCCTAACCTTGATCGACACCAAATATCAAAGCAATCTTTATATCTAATTTCTTCCTCCGTAATGTTTCTTTCTTGATACTAACGTATGGTATATTGACAAATCTAACATGTCACCATAGTAACTAACAAACGATCATCTTTTCTAATAGTTTGGACCATTTTTGGTAATAACATTCCTCGTCAAAAGTTTTTCTCCAAACTTGTTTCATACGTTAATACGTTTCCTTTACACCATACACTTTAATTTATGTAAGATATTTGTCTGTTTGTATTCACCGTAAATGTTAAGAAAAACCACAAAAATCTGAAGCCTCCAGAGAAATTATAAGCAGATTAAATATTAAACGTGTTACAAAACTACAATATTTTTATGCAGTAGGCAAAGCTGGAAATATAAATAAGTGAATATCTTGTGAATTTTCTCAATGAAAGAAGTTGGATCGATTGAATAAGCGGTTTTCCATTTGATAAGAAATGATCGTGAATCTGTTTTACGTCAATTAGTTACGTTTGCCGCAAAATAAATATTATCCAATCGCAGGAGAATGCCATACATAAACACTAAACTTTTAAGGGATGCTCCAAAAACTGAATTTTATCCACAAAATATTCTAATAACAGTTCTGTTCGGGAAAAATAGATTTAATTTTGTATTTTTAGTTTCATTTAGATATAAGCAAACAGATGTAGGTATATTTATGTTAATGTATTCAATCCTAGTTTTAAATTGTAAAGTGTATATAGAACAGATTCTTGGAGTTCGGATATATTTAATGTTGTCAATTACCTTAGACCTGGTCAGGTATTACATTTCTTTATTCAGTGTCTTGTTTTCTACGGTCATAAAAACTATTTATTTTATTACAGGCACAACCTTCTGGTTAACCCATCCATTTAGTAGTTGTAAATGTATTGTATAATAGAATAAGTTTTATTGACATATTTCCTATTATAGATAAAGTATTATATTATAATAGGTTAAATAGTTTTGGTTCAATGCGATTCTGCGAACTATTATGTTATCTCTAACGCACTTCCTGTGTATTGTATATTTATTATTTTAAGAGTTATTTTATTCTCTATAATTAAGGGTTTCCGGCGTATATTGTTCATTTTAATACATTGATGACGTTGGAAACTACAGTACATATATGCTTTTCTTGGAAAAAAGGTAAAAATAATTGTATAGAAATTTCTGTATAATCAATTTCGTTGTTTTCTCCCTCTCTTGTGACTGACGTGGACAAAACTTTCTTTCCGAAAAATAAGTAAATAAAGAAACAGTTCCAAACAAGATCTCTTAGAGCTCACTACAGTTCCAAGTACGATCTCTTCCAGTTAACTACAGTTCTAGCTTAGGTCTCAGTGATCTAACTAACAGTTCCTACTAAGATCTCAGTGATCTAAATAGGAGCAAATATTATTTATTAGCCAGTGTTCTCGGTCTTTAGTATTAAGACCAGATACTGCATTTGTATTAAGTTAACGGAACTCCAAGACTAAGTTTGTAAATATATTATTGTTATTCAAAAACTATTGCATTATTTCAACTCATACTTCGGTCGATACATACCGAACTTCCTTCAAACCAGGAGGATAAAACAAGTTCTATAATAGTTAATTGATTATTCCTTCTAGCATACCAATACATATGCCAATATATTCATCAAATACACGATAAATTAAGAAGTATCCTCTTAAACATGCAGGAACCTATTCTGTTCCACGATAATCCAAACTTAACAATTTTGAACTATAAAATTCTACAACATCCCTCGTGTATATTGAACAAATTATTATTTGTTTAAACATCTGGGACACCTCTTAAACGAAAAACAAATTAATGAAGAAAATGTTAAAGACAATCTCCAAGCCTTTGCCAGTTCTTCCAGAAATTTTGATTAAAAACTGGTAAATAGGTCCTTAATAGTTATTAGAAAAAGTATATTTATATTATATATATATATATATTATATATATATATATATATATATATATATATATATATATATATATATTATTTTTATTAATAAAAATTAAATCATCAAATTTGACGTTTCGTATGCCATAATATAATATCTTGCTTCTAAAAGATTTAAGAAAAATTGTTACAAGAGAATTTATGTTGCATTGCTTATGATAATAAAATGTTTTCTTAAAGCTAAATTCATTAATTACAATTGAAGTTAGAACAGAGAAAATATCTGAGATTTTGGAAGAATAAAGTGGCAGAAATAAATATTCTGCTCAAAGGATTGTAATGTCTAATAGCAGTATGAAGGAAAAACTCCTGAATGTTTTGATGAAGAAAGGCCAAATTATAGCGAGATCATGAAATATAGACTAACCATTAGTGAAATTGTCACAGAACTGGAAAAATTAACACATTTCGGTGTAGGTTAAAATAGCGCTAAAACACATTTCAAAATCTGACTAAAATTTAAAACTTCGTTC
This sequence comes from Melolontha melolontha, assembly GCA_935421215.2. Classification (NCBI taxonomy): domain Eukaryota; kingdom Metazoa; phylum Arthropoda; class Insecta; order Coleoptera; family Scarabaeidae; genus Melolontha; species Melolontha melolontha. The sequence goes on along the minus strand of OW285244.1, from coordinate 8,401,462 downwards.
ATCCAAACAATGTTAATGTCAAAGAATATAGAATAACAATTCGTCTAAATAAGACATACACAAGCTAATGCAGTATGCTCTTAAATTCATATTTATTCTGTTTATTCGCAGATATGTGTCTAGAATAAATAGGTAAATCAATGAATATAGGAAACAACAGCCAAATATACACTTTACAAAATATGCGGCTACAATGTTTTTTCTTGAATTGAAATAAATTTTATGATTATACCAAAACTATGATAAATTCTTTCGAAATAGCGCTTAAAAGTAATACAATTATGCAAAACGCAATAATTCCGAAATGTTACCCAGTTCCTTTATATTGCCATGGATCCATTGCCAGTATAGAAGCGACTACAATATTTTAATATCCAATTTGAATAAGAATAAAATTATTCGCTAAAGGTGTTTCGTAACGTTGTTATTATTTACATATCAACTAGATAGAAAGGCAAATTGGAAATTGACGATAAGTAGAAGTAAGAATTTGGTGGAATTAATCAAAAAACATCCTTTTATTGGCATTAAATGGTTGTTATTCATAGTATATTTATTACAGGTAAGAAATTAAAGATTCTAATTTAGATAGGTAAATACAAGAAATGAGTTCGCAAATTAGTCGATTTACGGGTTGTTGAGCATAATAAAAAAAGGTATTTTTAGTAATATAAAATATTATTAAAAATCTGGTGTGAAGAACACAAATACAGGTTCACTATTAATATTTTTGTGAACGTGTCCGAACATATCCCTCCCCAGAGACGTAGATACATATTTCGCCTTTCTACAGGCTCATCGGTACGCCCCTGCTGGAGAAAGGATATTCCCAGACACATTCACAAAAAAGAACCACATCGCCACATCACAGAAATTATCCAGACCGAGCATAGAAGCGTAGAAGTGTGGTTCTTTTTTGTGAATGTGTCTGAATATATCCTTTCTCCAGCAAGGGCGTACCGATGAACCTGTAGAAAGGCGAAATACGTATCTACGTCTCTGGGGAGGGATATGTTCGGACACGTTCACAAAAATATTAATAGTGAACCTGTATTTGTGTTCTTCAATTTTTAATAATATTTTATATTATTAAAAATACCTTTGTATTATACAAAACTGGTGGGGTTTACCTACTCATGTATGTTTCAATTATTCTGATACATTACACATGCGGTTAGTCCGTAGTTATGAGTGAAGACACAAACAAAATGCAGTTTCTAGAGAGATGGCTGTGCCACCTTTGGAAGGGCGACGTTACTTCACATTGGTTATGTGGACGAGGCGAGGTACTTCGGCTGTCTGACAACAGGCAGCGCTGAATTTACTTCTACGCTCGGTCTGGATAATTACTGTGATGTGGCGATGTGGTTCTTTTTTGAGAATGTGTCTGAAGATATCCTTTCTCCAGCAGGGGCGTACCGATGAGCCTGTAGAAAGGCGAAATACGTATCTACGTCTCTGGGGAGGGATATGTTCGGACACGTTCACAAAAATATTAATAGTGAACCTGTATTTGTGTTCTTTACACCAGATTTTTAATAATATTTTATATTATTAAAAATACCTTTGTATTTGTTACGTGCGAAAAATCATTTTGAGTTCATGCAGGAATTTTTATTCAATTAACTTCGTTATTAACCTCGCTTAGTCTACTTAGACCGATCATTTTTCATTATTTACGTTTATTTCTATTTTATTGTAATTTCTGGTTTATTATTGATCAAACTTATGCTATCTTCAAACTTTAATTCCTCCTATTTTGAATCATGTTCCAATGCTTTGGCTGACTCTATATATTCCCGGAGTATCGTAAAACATTTCGGCGCAGTCAACATGTGGGGAACTTTAATACGAACTCACGCTTCTTTTAAGTGTTTATTTTGAGACTATGACGTAGTATACTTTCTGATATAAATGTCGTACAGCCGTTAATAAGAGCCTCTCTCTTTTTCGTGATAGCTCTGAAGTACTCAGAAGTTCGAAACCTAAGTCAAGATTGATTTTTACCTAGTATAATTTTCTGCGTAGGCAGGTTTTGGTCTATCTTGACTTAATTGCATTATTAATTCATTAGTGTAGTGTAGTTTATTTTTTCGACCACGTGCTTCAGGGCTGTTAATTACGGCTTAGTATATATGCTGAACTTGTGACTGCGCGGGAAATCCTGTCTTAGGCAGCAATCCGGCGGAAAGGCGCTCCAATATTCCACGAGCTTCTGGAACCCCGGTAACCACGATTGGAAACTCATACATTTTACCCGCAAGATAGTGTGGAATATTTAATTAATTGTCACATATTCCTTATACAGGACGAAGATCCCGGGGATATCTGCTATTTCAGTATTCTCTGTTCGAACCACGTGTTGCTCCGTTTTGGCGGCACCATTTTGTCGATATCTGAATTTCTTTCTTTTTTTTTGTACGTAATTTTCGTTAATTTAACTTTTTCTCTTGTCTAAATTGGTTAAATAATTTATCTTTACGTATAATAATTTATTATATCTAACCAGCCGATCTTAGTGGCTTTATTGCGATTAATTTATGTTAAAATTTGATTCAATTTTATATATTTTTTTTTAATTAATTTATCTGGTAACGTAAAATTGCTAATTAAACTTTTGTTATTATTCATTTAATAATTCTTATCCTATCTTAAGATAATTGTTTCATTTGCCACTTTTAAAGTCACTTTACAACACTTAGTATTTTGATATTCTCTTTCGTTACATTTTGCATATACGGGCTGAGCCCTGTAATATTTGGAGATTTCCAATTTGTGAATCTTTCTGTTTTAATATTGTCACAGTATTTTCTTTTAATTTACTATAGATAAAAACTGTGTGTAGCGTTTAAATTGTTAGGTACTTCAAAGCTTTGAGGAACTATAAACGCCAGATCTCATAACTTTAATCACGTTTAACTCTCTTTCACTTAGTCTTTAACTAATCAAATTTTGGGTATACTTTACAGTAGTATTTTAATTATTCAGTCGCTTTTTGCGTTTACAGATTGTAACTATTTGAATCTATTGGTTTGTTTAATAAATTTATTGTTTCTGTTAATATTGTGTTTGCGTTTGTTTACCTATTTCCCTAGCGAGCAAAAGTGTTTGTAGATTTGGTATACCAGGTAGCCGAACACCCCCTTAGTGATCTATTGCCCTTATGGCCCGAGGGTGTTCTACGTTAACCTAGAAACTTGCCAGACCGAACGTACTGGTGCCCATTTAAGATCTTGCGTTGTGTTGGCCCACGACGCTCCCGCGTTTTTATTCTGAGCTGGCCGGCAAGTTTTACGAGGGGCCTTTGTAGACCAGGGGCGGAATTAGGACACGTCCTAGTTCCAACTGTGGTATTGCTGCCTACACATTTTTAGGGGTAGCATATTATAGAAAGCTGGTGGGGTTTACCTACTCATGTATGTTTCAATTATTCTGATAATAAAAAAATACCATTTGCTTTAAATAAAGTAGAACATGAAAGAAAATTTTGTTAATACCTATCTCTTTGAGCAGGTAAGAGAAAAATCTTTATAAAAAACAAATCCAAGATACGTAAAAAACTACACAATTTCTAAAATTATCTTTTAATAGTCAAAGCTCTATTAATTTAATGTTTTGGAAAGCTTTAAATAATAAATATTACATAAAATTTGTATATATTTAAACGAAAGGAGATTGAGTAAATTAATTTCCGAGAAAAAGAATTAAATATTAATACACATAGTTGGAAGAGTTGTATAAGAAGGAAGATTAATGATGATAGCTGGTACAACAACCTTTTGAATAATGCAAGCTCTAATGTCAAAAGGAAAATTGAAGACCTGATATATAAGTGTTTGGAATAATTCGTAGATGATGAAAAATAAAATATAATTACTTTTGGGCATTAATCGTTGTTTCATTTTTATTTATTCAAATTCATTTACTATCAGACAAAATACAGGGAATCTATTTACCAATCTAAGTGTTTTCCTAATTAAAGGTTTTTAGCAAGGTATAATTTGTTCATATTTAGGTAATGATAGGTTCTACTATTTTAAAATATTACATTTCTCTCGTGGAAGGTAGGTCAAATACATTTTTTAAATTTTAATCCTGGTCAGTGTTATACATATATTCCTAAATCATTTCAACTTTTCCTTATTAATCATGTATATATATATATATATATATATGATTACTACAGGGCAACCCAAATATGCATATTTAATTCAAGAAATTTAAGCCTTTGATGCAGAATCCAGGCCCTTGACAGTTGATTAATATATAAACGTTGCGGTAAAAAGGGAGAAATTTCAAAAATACAATAAACTTAAATTGAATTTATAATTTGTTAATGAAAAATCCATCAATCTAAAGCACAAAATTGACAATTTTATTTATGGCAAACTACAGAATCTAGATGAATATCATTACATCGTATGCGCAGAATCTGATATATTCTCGATACCTTGAGTATACAATAAGTCATATTATTTTCAATTCCTCTTTATGCTCTGGAATAATTTGTGTCTCTGATATATTCATAGATTCTGTGGAGAGCATGTGCTACACAAGTAATATGCAGCATATTAGGATATGTTTCCTCAGAGACACCTTTTCGGAAGTTGATAGACTTATATCCGCTTTTAAAAAAGTTTTCAGCAAAGCACCATTGAGAGTAGCTCTTTAAAGAGAAACACTTCCATCTTTGTCACTGCCTCTCTTTCCAGTAATAATTAGATGGGAAACATGGTTGGAAGCTACTAGTTTTTATGCAGAGAATTTCAATAGTTTACAAAATTTCGTTGCATGTTTAAATGACAATGCTCAAAGTACTTCTGAGTGCAAGAAACTCATACAAATTCTAAATTTAAAGAATCCGTTGTACTTTCTTCAGGAATACTTTGGAAATTTGTCAAAAAGCTTATTTTGAAAATCAAAATCTCAAATTAAATGATGGATTAACCACATTAGATGTGGTGGCTACTAATAATTTGAAAAATATTCTAAGTGACTTCGGATGTGGCCTTCGGCAAGAGTTAGACGCAATTTTTAATAGAAATCCAGATTTAATAATATTGCGGCAATTGTGTATAGGGACAATGCCTTAAAATCTAACTGCTAAATACGCTGAAATAAAGGAATATTTCCAGTATGCACCTATAACCAGTTGCGATGTAGAAAGGACGTTTTATATCTACAAGGATGTATTTCAGTCGAAGAGAACAAATGTTACAGAAGAGAACCTTGAGAAAGTATTGCTAGTTAATACTAATACTCCTTTAATCAACTTGAACTAGAAAATGAACAAATAAAAATGTATTTCCTATTTTATAGATCACCACCCGTTTGTTTTCCAATTATATAAATAAAATTAAAAACTTTTTAAAAATACAAATTTTCAATAGTACGTCCGTGGGCGATGAGTCATCGGCCTCTCGTGTCCGATCCCTAATTATAACTGACAGTTGCCAAAATAAATTAAGTGATGCGGGGTTACTAGATATGTAATCCAGTTTTGAGGAAGAAGTATTTTATCGGTGATAAAAAGCTATGTAGCTTTTTATCGCTCTCAAAGTGAAAAAAATGTCACCATCAAATGGGCATTTATATATAGAACTTAATTTATCCAATATAAAATTTGAATTATCCATTATTTACCATTGTCTTAATGCATAATTCTAGGAACCGCGCAAAAAATTCGAATTATTCAAGTTTGACTGTACATACACTTAGGGCCGGTTTATTCACCTTCCAGTAAAGTATCGAGTAACGCTACTTGTAAGATAAAGCCTTACTTGCCAGATTAAGTGTTTATTCACCGTCAAGTAAAATTTAACCGCCCAGTAAAATTACTTACTTGGGAGAAAATTTACTTGCTGCTCATCTACCCTATAAAGTGTCAAGTAAGACTAATATCATGCTGTTTGTGAACTGTCATGTAGAAAATTAAGTTATTGACAAGTAAAATGGATTTATTTGAAGACATTGACGATATTTTAGACAACGATATTGTCAATATTAATATAATTTAGTGAATCGATATCGAATAGAAGGCAATTTTAATAAATTTGATGATGACGAATTTGTTCGTTTGTATTGTTTATTACATACTGTGTTTGTGGTAAAGAAAGTATTAATGTTCTAAACAAAAATTTCATCTTTATTTCACATGTAGTCATAGTAAATTATAATATGATGCATAGACATAAAAGATATATTTTAAAAAAAATAAATATAATAATAAAACAATCAATATTAATACAGAATATACCGATAGGTCCAAGCCGCTACGGGCCATAGGCAACAATATACGTATGGAACGTAATGCGATGTGGCAACGTGTGTACGATGCCACTCCGCGCGCGCAACATAAGTCCGATGGTCGAGCGCCACAGATTGCCCGTCATTCGTATTTAGCTGTGCATACGTAAAGGTAGTTATCATGTCAGTGTATACAACCGCAGAGAAGGTACAAATAGTTTCGTGGTATCTTGCCGGCAATTCCTGTCGAACAACCGCTGATTTATTTGCTGTAGAGTACGTAAATAGGCCTATTACTTCGCATTCGACGATTGAAAGGATCGTAAATGCGTTTAGGAAATATGGCTGTGTAGTCGGAAATTGCCGCAAATGCCAACAAATTGACGAACAGCCTCATATCCCTCTAATACCTGCCGATCGGGAGGAGAGAGACGTGAGGGTTTGTTCGTTAGTTGAAATGGGCGACCTTAAGTCTTAAAATTTAAATTTATTTTGCAGAATTATTCTGCAGAATTTATCTTTTAGAAAACGTTATTGTTTTTTTATTACTTAAAATTACTTTTCCGTAGCAGCTAAGAATACAATAATAATAATAAATTGGACCTTATTATGTCTGAAACAAATGGGCAAATTACGTATACCGAACGAATATGCAAACGACTATATCCTTGCGCGGTTTCAGGCTTACTAAATTCTTTACTGCAATGTGCTGCAATTGAAGCTTCTGCGCGTAGAGGGGATTCGCTGTTGCCACTCATTGCTCACTATGGCCCGTTCCGGGCTGGACCTATCGGTATATACATATATTTATTTACTTGTATTGAAAATACAAAAAGGGGTTGAATAACAATTTTTTTGATACTTCTGACCACGCATCCTCCTTTTGTTTCCATGTTGTACTGTTAGTCTTTTTGCATTTGATGACATTCTTGTACTTTAAAACTAGATCAACTAAAATTCTTCATTCCTCGATAGAGAAATTTGCCGATCTAACCCGTTTCTTACTTTCCATTTTCTATGAAATTAAACAAGTTTTGACAATAAAATGCGAACTGTAGCCTGGGATTAGGTCATAATTTAGGTAATAATATAACATACCTTTTTTATATTAAAATATGTATTTTATATTAATAATGTTTATGAAAAAAGTAAAAATGGACAACACGTGATAACACACAACAAACGCTTGAGATTTAAGGTTATATTAGATGCACTCATTTGTCATGTCGGCAACTAGAATTTAAAATTACCGAATGCTGTACATCCTTCTCTATACCATGTGTTAGTGGTATGTTACATCTTTCTCTATTTTCCCCTAACCATACTACTGTTGTAGAAACATCTAGTTCTTTCCAGTAACTAACCGACCTTTAAAATTATATGAATCAACCCAAAAATAGTAAATGTGCCAAGTAAATTTAATTGTCAAGTAACTAACTGGTACTTTACTGGAAGGTGAATAAACCGGGCCTCAAACATCAAAAGACTGACTAAATTCTAAGATCTAATGTGTTGAAATATATGGATCAACCATAATGTATTAAAGTAAATGCATATATAAAAATTACCATACGGCCTTCACCCCTTTGTAAAACTCATTAAGCTACAAGGAAAGTCATCTCATGTATTATTCACGAACTCGTAGAAGCGCCAGTGAAAATGGTTTTAGAATGTGTTAATCCTAGATTAGCTAAAATCACATGTGGGACTTTACTGTACTGCAATATTAATGGAAGAGAACTGTTAAAGCTTAAAACCTAAACTCAACTTTTCAGTGTGATGCTTTTTTTCTAAAGGAAGTACCGATCCATTCGAATATATATTCATTTAGCTAAAGTGTATTGGATGTGGAAATGTGCGTGTTAGGTTCTCGAACAATTTTCTAATTAAATTAGGACTTACAGTTGATTACTTTGTTAATAAAAGTGGGCTTTTTTCGATGATTATTTAATAATTTTCAATTTGCCTAATGTTACACAATGTAAAATTCGTGCAATTCTGATTATATACAAAGAAAATGATTATTCCCTGTACTGTTAAAGTATTAATGTATTCCACCTTATGTAAACTATATACCATGTAATCAACATTAATAAATGAGGAAATGACTAAAATATATCATAATTATAATTGTAATTTAATATTTATGATATATTATCAATTCTTTGATCAGAAACAAATATAAGGCAATAATAGAGTGAAGTAATAAGAAATAAAAGACTTCCGAACATTTAATTCAACAAAATGTTTATTGTTTAGTGACTTTTTTATTGTTGTTACTTAGACTTTTTATACATTTCCTATTTCTGCCTGAAAGCGTGCAATAATTACACATTAGACTTCTTTTATGAAAGTATAATGTCGCTAAACACAAAACCGCTTTTAAATACTTCCACCTTAATTAAAATTAACACATTAAAGACGTTAATGTTTTCTTTACTTCTATATATCTAACAGATAAAGTTACTTCTAGATAATTGTAAGAGATACATAAATGAGTTTTTTCACTTCTACAGTGTGTCACAGAATAACTATTCCTAATTTTCAGAAATGATAGAGGGCATTTAAATAAACATTTTTTATTAATAAACTAGTGTCCGGAAATTTTACTAATCGAGATAAAATTAAAAAAATCGCCACAGGCCTTTCCCAGCGGTATATATATATATATATATATATATATATATATATATACAGTGTGGTCATAAAGTTTGGAACTAAGCTTATAACCGCATTATTTTACATTTTTAGGTAAAACGGTATGACGTTATCAACACTTTCTTTAAATGGCAACCATATTATTTTTTTCTCGTTTTTGGTAGATCTTTATATCCACCAAATAGTGATATAAAACAATTGGTATGTTGCATCACAATTTTTTTGAAAAAATGATATAAATTTAGAAAAAAATACGAAAATTTTATTTTTGTACAAAATTAAAATTAAATTAAAAAAAATACATCTGAACTTAAATTTATTGTAACAGTTAACGTAAATTTTCAAAATGGACCCCACCAACCAACTGACACTGTCCCAGCCGAGTGTAAACACTTCGTATACTCGCCTCAATTATGTCTGGGGATATTTGTGTAAGTTCTACGCGAATTCGTTCTTTTAAATCTTCTAAATTGTTCGGTTTGTTAAAATACACTTTCGATTTCAAATAACCCCACAAAAAAAGTCTAACGGAGTCAGGTCAGGAGAACGAGGTGGCCATTCTATAGCGCCTCTCCGTCCAATCCATTTATTGGGAAATATTTCGTCAAGATAGTGGCGAACCTCTACACCATAATGGGGAGGCGCCCCATCTTGTTGAAACCAAATATTTGGATGGGGTACATCACCATCCTCGTGATTTGGGAAAATAACAGCGAGCGCTGGAACCAGATGAAATCTTAAAAATTCTAAATATTGCACAGCAGTCAAATTTCCTTAAAAAAAAATATGGTCCTAAAATGCGTCGTCCAATCATTCCAACCCATATGTTAACTTTTCCTCTGCGCTGAGTATGACACGCTTGAGTCCAATGCGGATTGTTCTGCGACCAATATCTGCAATTATGGCGGTGAACAGATCCATTTAGGCAGAACGTAGATTCATTTGAGAAGACGATGTTTTCCAAGAAATTTGGATTTTGGTCACAACGTAACATTACGTCTTCACAGAACTGCAGTCGACGATCTTCGTCATCCTCATGTAATTCCTGTACAAGTTGAACTTTGTAAGGACGATAGTGTTCTTTTTTAAATAAGTTAACGACAAATGAGTGAGCCACCTGATTGGCTAACGCAAGTTGTCTGGTGGAAACATGATGCCTTTCTTCTGCTTCTAGAAGCACATTTAATTTCACATCTTCTCCTACTTGAGGTCTACCTTGCCGTGGTCGATCTTTTACGGATCCAGTTTCGGTAAACTTTCCAACTAGTTTTGTCACCGTAGACCTGGTAATTGGAGGTCTATCAGGGTGTTCATGGTTAAACAAATCGCATGCTTCTGCATGCGTTCTTTGTCTGTCCCCATACCAACCATAATTAAAATTTCGATTCTTTCTCGCTCAGATAAATGTGCCATTTTTTATATTAGCGAAAATGAAAAATTTTTACGCAATATCTCAAAAATTTAACGTCAAAAATAGAAGTAAATAATTCAACAATGTTGTCGCCATAGAAACAATTTCAAACTAAAATTTTTGTACATAAATTGTATAAAAAGAAGCAAGAATGTCATAAAGAAATATCTTGCAAAAAAGTGCGTGTTTTTGTTTTTGTAAATTTTTTGCATAGTAACATGAGTACATGTGCTTTTGACGATCCGGTTTGTTCAAGAAGAATATTTAAGTCCTCACACAAGACAGAAGTGTGAAAAAAACTTACTTACATATTTCAGTAAATTTTGTAAGCTTAATTAGTTTTTGAAATCTTCAATTTTTGGGCGATAATTTTAATTAAGAAATGGTCTGCCACATCATGTCATTTTTTTAAATAAATTAAACTTCTTTGGCCCTTTTTTGTGAAACTATTTAATGTTAAATAAGATTTTCTAATAAGTAATTGTCCGATTGGGAAGACGAATTTCTTTTGATCTGGAGCGAATAACGCAGATTACTATTGATCGCAAAGCATTTACACTCGGCTGGGACAGTGTCAGTTGGTTGGTGGGGTCCATTTTGAAAATTTACGTTAACTGTTACAATAAATTTAAGTTCAGATTTTTTTTTTATTTAATTTTAATTTTGTACAAAAATAAAATTTTCGTATTTTTTTCTAAATTTATATCATTTTTTCAAAAAAATTGTGATGCAACATACCAATTGTTTTATATCACTATTTGGTGGATATAAAGATCTACCAAAAACGAGAAAAAAATAATATGGTTGCCATTTAAAGAAAGTGTTGATAACGTCATCACTCGAAAACCAATGACGTCATAGAAAAAATTGTATGTCAAAAGATGGCGTTTTAAAAAAGAAAATTTACCTGTCCGAGCGTTTTTCCAAAAAATGTAAAATAATGCGGTTATAAGCTTGGTTCCAAACTTTATGACCACACTGTATATATATATATATATATATATATATATATATATAATGGCCAAAACAACCCATAGCGGGGCATAGCAGCTTCGGGAAGTTTTATAAATCCTTATTTTCGGGGTGGATCAGTCCCCATCCTAGCATGAAGAGCTTAAAAGAGTTATCTTATGACTTATTTTTTCCAGAGTTTCCTATTATTTTTTTTTCCTGCTAGTTGTTAACGCCTGCTTCTTGTAAATCTTCTACTACGGGCTTTAGTTATTTGGATTTCGGTCTACCTCTTCTCTTTTTTCCTCTCGGCTAATTCAATAGCAGCTTGAATTTGAATTCTTTTTCCGCCCTCCATACATGCCCCAGCCATTTTATTCTTTGCTGTTTTATGTTTTTTTTACAATATCTTCTCCTTTGATTTCTTGCTGCAGTTCGTCATTTGTTCTTATTCTAAACTTATTGTCCGTTAGCTTAATTAGTCCCGTTATAGTTCTTAATAATTTCCGTTCGAGTATTCTTAGAGTTTCTTCGTCTTTCTTAGTCATTGTCATCGTTTCCGCTGAATACATTAGTACTGGTCTTATTATCGTGTTATATATTTTATTTTATTCGTTTTAGAAAGATTTATGTTATTTAACAATTTCTTATTGGCATAAAAGGCTCTATTTGTTGCCATATTTTTTTCTTTTATTTCAGCATCTCTATTTCCATCGTTTGATATCATAATATTTGAATTTTTCGGCCTCTTCAAATGTAAAGTTTTTTATTTCAATACTTTTGTTTTCTTTGTCCTTTTTTCCAACTCTCACCAACTTTGTTTTTGTTTCATTGATTTTCAGACCTAATTTCTCGCCTTCTTAATTATTTCCTGTACTATTTCGACCATTATCTCTCTCCTTTTTGTTATGACTACTATATCATCCGCATACGCAACCACCTGGCTTCCTCGTGTTCTTAGCGTACTTTTATTTATTTTCCTTGTCACATGCTCCAGAGCTAGATTGAAGAACGTCGCGGACAAGGAGTTACCCTGCCTGACACCTTTATTTGTTTCAAATTCGTTGGTTACGCCTTTCGATGTTTTCACACTAACTTTTGTTGATTTTAAGGTCATTACTACAAGCCTTCTTAGTTCCGCTGGCACATTAAGTCCCCTCATTACTGACTCCCAGACCTTTGGCATCTTTTTTTCAATCCATATTTTCCGTATCAGTGCGTATATGTATTCTTGCATATCCTCTCCCCCGTATTTCAATAATTCATTGTTTATGCCATATTTTCCGGGTGCTTTTCCGTTTTTACTAGCTTTTATAACTTCTTTCACTTCTTCTAATGTTGGTTCTTGCACTACAACTTCATCGACATCTCCCTCAAGTGGTCTTTCATCGTGTTGGTTGTCGTTAAGTAGGTCTTTGATATGATTTACCCATACTTCTTTATATTGTCCCTCGCTTTCAACTATGTACACTCGACCACATAGAAAATGTCCCTATCGTAAACCGACCCCTCAGTCGGTGATTATTGCCTTTTACCTGGACCGGGGACTCGAGAATTGGTCACCATAATTTTGCACGTAAAAAGCGGATAACTACCAAGTAATATTAATGAAACTGTATGATGCAAAGATCCAAAAACAAGAAGAAAAATTTTACATTAATTAGTTAATTATAAATAAATATAAATAATGAAGGAATTGCAGTTATTGTATTTTGTTTTTGTGGGTATTTGTAATACTCGAAACGCCGATTGTATATTTTCCCATCAATGAGATTGTTCATCAAGAACAATAATAGTTAATTAATACTATTAAATACTTCATAAATTATTAACAGTAATTAATATTTTTTATTATTAAATCTACACAATACTAATAATAATGAAGTTTGTTAAAAGAAAAGAGTGACTTCAGTAGACTGTTTCCAATAAAACAATCTACATACTGAAATAAATGCTTTCTACATATACGACGCTAAATAATCGAATTTTTTACTGAAAAATAAATCGCGCTTATGCAGGATTCGAACATGCGTCCTCTGGTTTGCTGGACCACGCTCTTAACCCTGGAGCTATTAAGGGACTGAAGTTCGAATCACGAGAAAAACCTTAAATTGCATTAAGCACGTCTGCTTTAAAAAAAAATTAAATATGTTTTTATTTGATTTATTTTTTTAATGTTCTGCGAATTGATTGCAGTGTAGTTTGTTTGATTTGCTCTATTAGTTTGTTAATTATCAGGCTTCGGATAATTATGTTTTTGCATAAGTGCATATTTAAATGCATATTTTAGTCGTTGTTATGAATAAGTGATTTTGAACCTTTTTAATTATAAATGCATAATTTAACCGTTTTTCAGCAAAGTATTATATTAAAACAGTCTATTATTTCACATTAATATTTAATGTTATTGTTAGTATAATTACACTTTTGCGATTTCTATTGTTTGTTGTATGTCTACCGGTTAGTAATTAGCACTAAGGCATTAGCACTAAGGCATTTCGCATAATTGTAAAATAACACCCATTCACTGAATATCAAGCGCAAATAGACACTTTATAGTAGACGATTAAATAATCTTCTAAACCATTGAATAGATAGGTGAAGTGAATAGCAAGTTAAAGCTGGATTTACTATAAACAGCCAACACAATAATTAGCGTTTTTAAACCATAATACTTGGAAATATTAAGAGGATTACCCGGGTAATCGAACAATGAGAAATAAATATAGCGGGGATTTCCTTAATTTTACAAGGTCTTTTATATTCCAACGATTTGAATTAGTTGTGTACTAGTTACAATAGATAACATCCATCAAGATTCCAAAAGAAAAAAATGTGTAAGTGTAATTTTAAGTCAATTTGTGGATTATAATGATTTTACAATGGACGTCTGTTATTTTGTAAATACTGCGAAGTTCGAGTTACGGTGATAAAAAAGTTTCAAGTCGCTCAGTATCTTCCATGCAAGCAATAGAAATCATAAAAGGATAAATAACGAAGGACAAATATTAATTTCTAGGCATGGACCTAAACGCAGCGTCATTGGTTTCGTTGAATGCAAAACGGTATTGTTAAAGCAGTAGAAACATAATAAAACCATTTCATTTTTTTTAAACTAATCTTTTTTTGATGTTCTAAAAATTTTCAGTATTCGTCTCGTATGACTATATAACTATAACAGATTATGACTATTATCTCTCTATTCTGGGTGTCTCAGTTATGTTGTTCCTAATCAAATAAAAATTTGAAATTTGGGGCATCTTATATACACCCAATATTCTTTAAATTGAGCCTAATATTCATATTGTTTCACTTTCGGTTTAACCGGAAATAATCCTATATAATAATAATAATAACTTTTTTATTTTAAATAAAACCCAGTATATTTTCCTCAAAATTTGAATTCAGCTGAAAATTCTCTTTCCCATGAAGTATTACACTTTGTATTTAGACTTCAAAACAGAGATGAAATTGCATTTCAAATATTCAAAAGTTGGGATCGTAGAAACCAAAGCGATCTACAGAAACTAAAGAAAAATTTGAGTAATACAAATACCCACAAAAACATAATACAATAACAACAATTCCTTCAATATTTATATTTATTTATAATTAACTAATTAATGTAAAATTTTTCTTCTTGTTTTTGGATCTTTGCATCATACAGGTTCATTAATATTACTTGGTAGTTATCCGCTTTTTACGTGCTAAATTATGGTGACCAATTCTCGAGTTCCCGGTCCAGGTAAAAGGCAATAATCACCGACCGAGGGGTCGGTTTACGATAGGGACATTTTCTATGTGGTCGAGTGTACTTTGCCTTCCCTGTCCCTTATGTCACTCATTTTATGTTTATATATGCTCGTTGATTTTTTAGTAATATCGCTTGATATTCTTTTTCTTATTTTCTTCCTCTATGTTTTTCATCTCATTTTCCATCCACTCCCTCTTACATTTTCGTAAAGCTTGTTTGTAATCTTTCCACATTTTTTCATATTTGTCTCTATCTTCATTTCTTCCTGATCTTAACCATTTGTTTCTTGTTTCCACTTTCGCTACTAACCTTTTCTGACATAGATCATTATAACATTCGTTCCGTTTGTTCTTCCCTTTTCTTCCGATGCATTTTTCTGCTGGTCGATTGCTACATTCCTTAATAGTATTCCACCTTGCTTCTAAATCGTCACCATTACTACTCACCTTTCTTAACTGCCTCTCTATTTCTTCCCTGTATTCTTCCCTCGTTCTCCCGTTATTTAATTCTTCGATGTTCCAATTATTTTCCCTCTTTTTCATTGTCATTCCCGCTTTTATTTTCAGTTTTACCATCGCTGTCACCATAAAATGGTCCGAGTCCGCACAAGCTCCTCTATATGTTCTTACATCCAATATTGACGACTGTTTCCGTTTATTGACCCATACGTGATCGATTTGCGTTTGTGTTTTCTGGTCTGGTGAATTCCATGTTACCTTATGCCATTTTTTATGTTCGTGTTCAGTATTACTAATGATCAGGTTAGTCCTTTCTGCTAGATTGCACAATCGATGCCCGTTGTCATTCGTTTTACTGTGTATTGTATATTTTTCTGCTACTTGTTTGTTATATTCTTCCTTTCCTATCTGTGCGTTGGTATTCCAGATACTGGTGAATTCCAAGTAAAGAAAATATATTCTGCAGGCAATCATACTGTCCGAAATGTGGAGTTTGAGGACCATTTGAAAATAACCCGAAAACAAGCTCTCGTGCCATTACCCATGTGATGCATACAAGTCACACGTCTGTATGGAGGGTATTGAGGGAATACCAGAAGCATCTCTTTCACATTCAAAAAGTGCAAAGTTTAATTCCAGCTGATTATTCAACAGAGTTCAATTTGCAGAATGGTACTTGAATAAAATTAACTGCGAACCAAGATTTCCTAGGAGTGTATTATGGACAGACGAGGCATGTTTTACAAGGGATGGCTATTTTAATACACACAACATTTGGAGCGAGGAAAATGCTCACACCGTTCATAGGTTACATCATCAATAGAAGTTTTCTGTTAATATTTGGGCTGAGATTGTTGACTATTATGCAGTAGGACCATATTTACGGCCTGCACAGTTTGATGGTCATGTGTATTGGATTTTTCTGGAACATACTTACCAAAATTGCTTGGAAATGTCTCAATATTCGAAGAAATATTGTTTTCCAGCATGATGGTGCACCAGCACACTTTGGATTAAATTGGAAGCTAAATTGAATTAAATTGCCAAAATTATCTAAATCCACAATTTCCAAATGGATGGATCGGAAGAGAAGGGCCGATTTCTAGACCTGCACGTTCACCAGATACGACTCCTGTTGATTTTTTTGTATTTGGGGTCATATTAAATTACTGGCTTATGAGACAACTGTTTTTACAGAAGAAGAGTTAGTAGCTCGATTATTCTAGCGTTTGATGATATTCGTGAACGTCCGCAGTTATTTCGAAGAATTCGGCAGTCGATTGCACATCGTTACAACTTGTGTATCGAAAATGGTGGTCGTAGCTTCGAACAATTTTTATAATGTTTAATTCAGTATTATTTCTAATAAAATGATCCTTAACTTAACTCTTTTCGGTTGTAATTGAAATTGTTTCTAAAAATTTCTAGTTTATCTTGACACTGAGAAATTTCCAGACACTAATTTATTAATAAAAAATGTTTATTTAAGTGGCCTCTATCATTTCTGAAAATTAGGAATAGTTATTCTATGAGACCCTGTAGATAGACTTTATCTACTAGGTAAATTTGTCTAGAGGCAAGAGACACACATTTTGATGCAGAACTGAAGAAAAAACGACCGCTTTTGTTGAAGAAACGAGTGTTGTTCCATCATGATAATGTCTTGTCATTCGTTCACTGTTGTTACAACAAAATTTGTCGAATTGCGCTACGAATTGCTGCCTCATACTCCATATTCCCCAGATCCGGCTCCAAATGGTGTCTTTTTATTTATAAATTTAAAAAAATGTCTCAGTGAAAAGAGATTTCGGACAAAGGAAGAAAGAAATGGAGACAAATGACCGTTGGATCGTTTGAAAAAATTGGAAACTCGCTGTGCTAAGTGTGTAGATTTGCAAGAGGATTATTTGTAAAAATAAAATATATTTTTTACTTTAAATTAAGTGATTTATTGAAAAGTCACTCTCCGTCAACCGCCATCGCACAGTATGGTATTGAGGGAAACTAAATTGGCGATGTAGTTAATTATCTGCTCAATTTACGTGTAAGGGTATTTAGCTAATGAGTTACTAAATCCGACTATTACAGGCATTACCAGCTTGCTATCTCTATTTACTGATTCATTGGCCTGGCGTTGTAATTAACGTAGGTTCTTCATCATTTAAAATAAAACTTATATACACAAGCTACAATTTAAATCAATTAAAAATTTACTCTGTAAAAATCAAGAGAAAAAACTTAGGAAATTTAAAATTAATTAAACTTTGTGTATTTTTATTTGAGTGGATCTCTAATTCGAGGGCTTGTGGTTTTAAGAAAAATGTTTCCAAAAAGGAATTTAACTGAAATTTGCACAACAACGTTCACCATATCTCACGGTGATGGATGGCTTTAGGTCTTGTGCTTAACTTCGCTACAACAAACACGGAAAATCGATCCACAAATATTTATTTTGTATCTTACTTGTACTGAAACTTAACTGGATAAACTGATGAAATGTTGATGTTTATCTTATTATGCTTCAAAAAGTATTCTTTCAAGTGTGTCTCAGTCGAGTTTAAGAAAGTTGAATTTTAGAATTAAGTTTAGTATAATATACAGTACCGGTCACAAATAATAAAGCTTGTATATGTTAAAGGATTTCAAGTTAGTTCAGGCATTTACGTTTCCGTTATGCGGGTCGTAATCGTGAATTTTCCGGTACAGTGCAGTACAAACTGTTTCTAAACTTGTTTGTTTATTTTTTTTTTTGAGGAGATTCGGAGTAGATTGTATGAGAATATTTTATAATGTTGTATAATATTTTGTTACAAATTTGAAATTTGTAATGTAATGATCTTACATTAAAATTGTGTTTTGAATGTGTGATTCGAAGGAGAAAGTCGGGATATTTGGACCAATTTACAAATTATATAATTTTTCATAGTTTATTACACTTCGATAAATGTAATAAATTACATGTATATAGATAATAGCGCTGTTATTAAACAAAGTCGCAGTAATTTAAAATGTTTAAAGATTATAGTTTAGCTTTCATTGACTGAAATGTCGCACCCTGAAAACTGATCCATTCATCCCATATACTGGGAGGTTTGGATTGGCTGTATGGGAGCTTTGGGTCGGTAGTGTAAAATGGATTTTTATATCCTTTTGTTGCTAGAATTTTGGGCCGGTTTATGGACAGTGGTACAATCCGTCGCATCGCAGTTTTACATTTTATCTGCAGGAAACTGATAGGTATCTAGAAGTTTTGAAAGGTGTTCAAAAAATTTCATAACATTATTCTTGTTAAAGCTGGTTGATCGACCTAAACTGGTAGATTCTCTGCTTGTCTCAGTGAAAAAGAAGTATTTCGATCCATAAATCCCAGTAGCCAATCACCTCCAGTCGATTTATGTTCATCCCCTTCTTTTCGATAGGAGCGTCTCAATTTCCTTGCATATTTATATGCCAGAGTTTTTGTTTGTCGTTTGTCTAATCCATAATGCATTTTACTGCACATCTTTAGATACTCACAAAGCATTTTTTCTTGATTTGCGTTGAATACCTTCTGTGATGCTGGATTAGTTAAATGAATAGTTACCAACTTCTTCTATAGATAGACTACGAGCTTTTTGCACGCGTCTTTGCAAGGATGCGAAGCTAAAACCTAAATCGTGACAACTCTTCTTATTTTTAATCGGAAAACACGTAAAGAAGTAACGAGCCATCGAAAAAATTCATAATTGGAGTAGACTGTGAAATTGGGTTGGTACTTTAGCCACTTCCACATAATGACACATTACTTGATGCGTGACAGTTTCATTTGGTTTCATTATAAAAAAAGGTTATGGCATGGCATTGAAATGATACTACAACAAAAAAGAAAACAGAAAAGAAAATAGTTACCAACTTCTTCTATAGATAGACTACGAGCTTTTTGCACGCGTCTTTGCAAGGATGCGAAGCTAAAACCTAAATCGTGACAACTCTTCTTATTTTTAATCGGAAAACACGTAAAGAAGTAACGAGCCATCGAAAAAATTCATAATTGGAGTAGACTGTGAAATTGGGTTGGTACTTTAGCCACTTCCACATAATGACACATTACTTGATGCTTGACAGTTTCATTTGGTTTCATTATAAAAAAAGGTTATGGCATGGCATTGAAATGATACTACAACAAAAAAGAAAACAAATAATTTATTTAATATCGAAATCATAATCAAAATTTACATATAGCTACAGAAGTTGTTGAAAATGTTGTCCATTTACATCTAAATAAATTTAATTTTCTTAATAAGAGTTTTGAAAAATTTGACACAAACTTATAGTTTCAATGTCAAATAATAAATGTCATTATGTGGATGTGGCTGAAGTACCAACCCAATTTCACAGTCTACTCCAATTATGAATTTTTTCGATGGCTCGTTATATCCAAACGATGCGCTTTCAGAAATTACACTGAAATTTGGGATTCAAATAATCTTGTTGACAAGATACTGACGGTACATCAGAAACATCATTTGAAGAAGCTGAAAGACTAAATTGTAATACATTAATACATAAGCATAGTAAGAAGTTCGATTATGTCTCAAAACTGCATATGTGGATGCTTTCTATGTAAAGGCAAAGTATAAGATAAATCGCATATCATGCTGTAATTCTTTATTAAAACAGCTCTAAACGATGTAATGTAAACATCCAAATGAATCACCTGAAGCCACCTCAAAGGCTAGTCTGTGTCCTAGAAAAATATTGTTATCAGTGTTATCTTCTACATTTTTGTCCATTGAAACCATCGATTCAGATACGTGTTCATCAATTGGATCAACTAAATCATATAAAAGGGATATTTCAACACAATAATGAGAAGCACCAGAAATTAAACTGGGATTTTTTTTTACTTTCTTTCTTCATTTACCCGGTCTAACATAATGATATTTTTATCTCTTTTATTGGTTATAAAATAATATGATTGGAAAAAAATTTACGCCGTTTAGCGTAAATCTAGAAAATAAGCCACCCAACTTATATTACGAGGGTTGTCTTTTATATTTTGCATATAGAGCTGGAATAAAACAGTAGATAGCTTTTAAAGACATTATTGTTTTTCGAAGTATTCCCGCGAAGATTAATGCACTTTTGCATACGCTCGAACCAATTTTCGAAGCAGTTATTCCACTCGTTCGTTAGTACAGTCAATATTGCGTTTTTGAAGACATCGTCTGCTCCTTCTGATGACTGGAACTTTTGACCACGCAGTCCATCCTTGATTTTCGGAAAGATAAAGAAATCGTTAGAACTTAGGTCTCGACTGTACGGAGGATGGTCTAACAATTTGACATTGCCATTGACATTTAATTGCGTTAAAAATCCAATTGTTTTGCGAGCTGTGTGCGTACTTGCATTGTCTTTGTGGAGGATGATTCGTCATTGTGGGTTGATTTCTCGGAGCTCAATGATGTCTTGCGGCAAACAAATGGTTGTATACCAATCAGTAGTAACAGTTCATTGATTTTGTAGAGAAATTGTTGCTACATGACCTGCTTTCGAGATAAATGTCGCGACCAACTTTTTGGAGACACATCGAGAACGGATGACTTTTGTCGGCTTTTCTTCACCTTGGAATACCCAAACAAACGACTGACTCTTACTTTCTGGCTCGAGTAAATCTAAGATCCATTACCATTCACGATGTTGTACACGTTTTTAGAGTTTCCTGCGTTGAACCGGTTTAGAGTTTTTTGACACCAATCCACCCTAGTTGTTTTCTGTTCTTCGGTCAACAGATGCGGTATTCAATGGGAAACTAATTTTTTTACACGCAATTCTTCATGCAAAATTTTTCAAATTGAGGTCTTTGAAATCCTAAATGATGCCTCAATTTCGCGATGTGTCACATGTCGATTTTCGTTGATGAGCTTGCGCACAGCATCGACGTTTCCCTGAGTGACTGTCGTTTCTGGTGCACCTCGGATCGTCGCTAAGACTAATCAGCCCACGTTTGAATTCTCCATACCAACAAGAAATCGTTGACTTATGTGGTGTTTCATTACCGAAAACAGAAACCAACTTGGCGAGGCATTCTTGTTGAGATAATTGTCATCGAACATTATTGCGCGAAAATTTCCACGGTTTAATTCCATGTTTCAACTAACTTGTCAACTTCGACGGTTCGTTGTAGCTACAACACTACACCTGTCGCACTGAAACTTTGGATTTAGGCCAACTAAAGATGGAGGTTAATTTTTAGTACGGACATTTCATTAGTGGCGCCCTCTATGTTCCAGTATGCGAAACATAAAAGACATCCCTCGTATAGGTATTCGAATGCTAACCCTTAATAGAAGAGGAAAAAGATTTACTTTATATGAAATCCTGGCAAGACTTCATATTTTCTATATTAGTCGCATAAATTAATATTTATATATTTATATATATATATATATATATATATATATATATATATATATATATATACATATATATATATATATATATATATATATATATATATTAATTTATTTTATTATTATTTTATCCAATATGGTACGGTTGATAATTTCTTTTAAATTTATTCATATATATATATAATATTTTCGTGACCTTGGTATGATATGGTAAATTCAATCAGTTGGCGATTAAAGGTCTGGCTTTACTTTAAAGTATATATATTTAAAACAACCCTACATATCGGCAATGATGCCTTTATCAAGGATATAAAATATAAATGACAGTATACAAATGTCATAATTGAGTTGCTATGGATAAAATTATTCAAAGATACATTCCAATTGAATAATAATAAATCATGCCTTTGTATTCCAAAAACAGAAGACAACAAAAACAGGGAAAAGCAAGACATGAGTTATTATTATGTATGCGCCCGTGGAGCGTCTTAAGATGCAATGTTGTCGGCATTCGCCTTAAACAATAAACACCAATAAAAATTTGAACAATGACACAACATATATCACGATTCCGTATGTTCCACAACTATCAGAAAAAATTAAATACACTTTAAAAAAATATGATATAGCTACAACATATAAACTTAGTAATACTAATAAACATTTATTTTCAAAACTTAAACCTAAAATAGAAAAAAATCGAGAAACATGTCATATATAAAATACCATGTCGCGATTGCGATAGTTCCTACATAGGCCAAACGAAACAATATTTATACAAAAGAATACAAGCCCACAAATACTCTAAAACAGACAAAACTGCTTTATCTATACACAAACTACAACGCGATCACCATTTCGATTTTGAAAACACACAGATAATTGATAAAGAACAACACACAATGAAAAGACAAATTAAAGAAATGATTTGAAAACAGGAAAAAAATTCAATTAACAACAGAAATGATATAAAAAATTTAAGCAGTATATACTATAACTTAATTGTGTAACGATCTGCAATTTACCATCATAATATATATTTTTTTGTTATATAATTATATATCTTAAGTTATTTAAATATCAATTACATTTAAATATCATATACATTTGCTTATCATGCTGACTGTTCCGTGTTTTGATTCCTGTCTTGTTGTCCGAGTAGGTTTTCGTGGTTTTCCTTCTCGTTTAAGGCGAATGCCGACAACTTTGCATCTTAAGACGCTCCACAGGCGCATACATAATAATAACTCATGTCTTGCTTTTCCCTGTTTTTGTTGTCTTCTGTTTCTGGAATACTAAGGCATGATTTATTATTATTCAATTGGAATGTATCTTTGAATAATTTTATCCATAGCAACTCAATTATATGACATTTGTATACTGTCATTTATTTTTTATATCCTTGATAAAGGCATCATTGCCGAAACATGTAGGGTTGTTTTAAATATATATACTTTAAAGTAAAGCCAGACCTTTAATCGCCAACCGATTGAATTTACTATATATATATATATATATAGTAAACCTAATCAGTAGGCGATTAAAGGTCTGTATATTACTTCAAAATATATCTATTTAAAAAACTCTACATGTTTCGGCTGTATACGCCTTTTTCAAGAGAATACAAAATATGAATGACAGGATATAAATGTCAAGTAATTAAGTTGCTATGGTTTAAATTATTCAAAGATACATTCTAGTAATAATAATAAATCATGCCTTAGTATTCCAAAAAATAGATAACAAGGTGTGAAAATATGTGTTGTTCGCTGCTAGCAATTTGTGTCTCCTTCAGGGTATGAACTTGTGTGTTGGTTGCTGCTGGCAGCTTGCGTCTCTCTATGGGTGTGTGGTTTTGTGTGAGAGCGTAAGTGTAGGGTTTTGTATGTCGGTGCGTTCGTGCGTGTGTTTAGTGATCGGTCGCATGAATTTAGAGAGGTCGGAAAACCAGCCGTTGCGTAGGGCCGCCAACCCTTTCCCGACAACTTCTTTACAATTCCGTGCAGTACTTCGACGGTCTGACCCCCGCCCCAACGAGGCAAGGCGCAGACAGGCGAAGCGCACCCTGTACGGGGTTGCTCATCGCAACTAAGGGAACACTCTTAGTGGCTACCTCGGTCGACGATGGTCACACTTATGCCATCTTAACGTTTTCCGCCGAAGCGGAAAACGTTAAGATGGTCCTTTTCCCTGCCTATCCCTGTTTTCTGTTTTTTGCTGGTGTGGTCCTCTACTGGGTTGCAGCCTAGCATATGCGCTACAAAACTCTAGGGGGGTCTGCCCGTTGGGCAGTCAGGTGCCATTCCGCCTTTCCAGCAAGAGTGAGGAACCTTGCTACGCGGCGCTATCTCGTCGCCGCGCAATGCACACACCACTAGGACTGGTCCTGGGCGACAACCTGGCTAGGCTGCCGTTAACAGCACACACACGTTTGACGTGTGTGCTATTCCCCCGCTTCGGCGGAAAACGTTAAGATGGCATAAGTGTGACCATCGTCGACCGAGGTAGCCACTAAGAGTGTTCCCTTAGTTGCGATGAGCAACCCCGTACAGGGTGCGCTTCGCCTGTCTGCGCCTTGCCTCGTTGGGGCGGGGGTCAGACCGTCGACGTACTGCACGGAATTGTAAAGAAGTTGTCGGGAAAGGGTTGGCGGCCCTACGCAACGGCTGGTTTTCCGACCTCTCTAAATTCATGCGACCGATCACTAAACACACGCACGAACGCACCGACATACAAAACCCTACACTTACGCTCTCACACAAAACCACACACCCATAGAGAGACGCAAGCTGCCAGCAGCAACCAACACACAAGTTCATACCCTGAAGGAGACACAAATTGCTAGCAGCGAACAACACATATTTTCACACCTTGTTATCTATTTTTTGGAATACTAAGGCATGATTTATTATTATTACTAGAATGTATCTTTGAATAATTTAAACCATAGCAACTTAATTACTTGACATTTATATCCTGTCATTCATATTTTGTATTCTCTTGAAAAAGGCGTATACAGCCGAAACATGTAGAGTTTTTTAAATAGATATATTTTGAAGTAATATACAGACCTTTAATCGCCTACTGATTAGGTTTACCATATCATACCAAGGTCACGAAGTTATTATATGTATATATATATATATATATATATATATATATATATATATATATGAATAAATTTAAAAGAAATTATCGACCGTACCATATTGGATAAAATAAATTAATGTCAATTTAAAACATTAAAGTAACTATAGTTACTTAAATGTTTTAAATCTAATCAATTTTATTACCCGTATACGTCACTTTTATTTTTTGAACTCTACATTGTTTTACTACTGCTTTATACACTTATTTATATAATGTTATTTTTCATTAATCTTGTAATATCTCCTGAAGAAGCAACAAACTCGTTGCGAAATATAATGAGTTTTTAATTGACACACCGCTTGCCCGCTTTTAATTTCTTTTATCCTATATATATATATAAGTGTTTAGATAATTTCTTAGCCGTTTATTAAATATAACATAAAACTCCAATAATTTATCAATTATTATATATATATATATATATATATATATATACAAATGATTAATTAATCGGGTAAGCGGTCTGTCAACTAACAAACTCATTTATTTTAAACTCTATATTTCGTAGCCATTTGCTACATCTTCAGGGGATTCTATAAGATTAACAAAAACTCACAATATATTAATGAATATGCTAATACTAACCTATTTACAAAAACAGAGCTAAAAATTAGCAGTGGACGTCACTAAACATGTTTAGTGTAGATTTACATTAAATTTAATATCTTGGTTTCACGTTAACCTTTTAAAAACATATATATGTATAGCAAGCGCCAATTAAGTTGGCGGAGGAGGGGGTGCGCAGAAGCCGTTTTTAAAAACGTCCACCCCCACTACTCAAGTAATTGTCAGAATACATTTGTCATTGACGTTTGACGGAACATAATGTCTTTGCTAGGGGATCATAAAGTGATACACGCTCAGAGGTTAGAATTATCTGACATTTGATGTAAAACCAAATACAAATCTCCCCACTACTTCTAATCCTGCGCGAACTTACCCCTCCTCGCGCCAACTTAATTGGCGTTTGCTATACATACGTTAAAATATAAAAATAATACAAAACACATAGCAAGAAACTGTTATAAAAATATCGAAACCAAAAAATATATACTATACATTAAACAATACGAGGACTACTTAACAAAACTTGGCAGGTGAACTAACCGCCGACACCGAGTATATTACAATATATTATATTTAGTCCATTCGTATCCGACTTATAATTTACGCTATTTGTGTCTCCGTTGATGTGAACCATTTCTAAAGAGCATCTTTTTTTGTAGTTGTTTTCAGCGTCCACAATTCTGACATCGCCTAAATTAAACGTTTGGCCCAGATCAAGTGCATGATCTACCAGTGCACAAGATCTCTTACCAATACAGACATCACTTTTATGTTGTGTGATACGCTGTTTTAGCCATTGTGATGTTTGGCTTATGCACACGCTACGACAATCCGAACACGGAATCCTGTAGAGAACATGACTCTTTAAATACAAAGGTATTACATTCTTGGTCTTACTACACAATTTTTTCAAAGTATATGTGTTTTTTGGCTATTTTAATATTACTAATTTGTTTAAAGTGTGTGATATAATTGAATGTGTAAGACCACCAACATATGGAATTTTCTTGTAAATCACACTGTCCCCAGGAAACGTCCTCAGTAGGGCCATCGTAAAAATTGGAGCTATATATCAATTTGTTAAGTATATGTCTAGGATATCCATTGTTGACGAAGATGTTGAAAAGTTCTCTAAGATTGTCTTTTAAGAAGGTAGTGTGGCTTATATATGCTATTCTGTTTTTCATAGCTATGACGGTGTTATACTTTTGAGTGTGAGTATGCTGAGAATAGTAATTAATGAACCGACCAGATGAAGTTGGCGAATCACTGAAACGTCCAAGAAGGGTACACTATTATTGTTCTCTTTTTCCACAGTAAATTGTAAATTTTCGTTGTAGCCGTTAAACATTTGTAGTGTTACATCTATTTTATCCTGTGGTACATACAAAGATTTAACAGCTACAACGAAAATTTACAATTTCTTTCTATAGGTAAAACATATGAAAAATTTACAATAGATTAAAGCAGATATAGAGAAGCTACATAAATTAATTTTCTGTTTCACGGCAGAACTAAAGTTTGTTTTTGTTTATTTCATGTGATTGCTTTTTAAGTCTCGATCTTACGAAAATTCATACAAATACAGCATCCATCAACATTTATACATATCTTCAATTTAAATTCGACCTCATTTCTTAGTAAACTGAAAGTCTGTGATATTGCTTAAAAAAGTAAATATACATTAATTTCTAAAATAATATGAATATAAGCCTTAAGGTCTGTATCTAGAACGTGCGACACCTGATGCTTAAGTAAATAAAAAAAGAACTACTTCATAACATTTTTTTAATCAAAATTTATTTGGTAAGATCTTATACTCATATTAAAAGAACCTTCTCATGTTTAAGAAATATATTACACTTTCTTCAAAATATGACACGGGCATTTTTTAACCTGAACGAGATGACAGTCTTCTCCTAATTATTTTACAAAATTAAAGACCCTAAATGGAGCTCGCGTTTGGGGAGGGTAGAAAACGGACGTTGGCTTTCGCGTATTCGCAGTCCCAGGGTCTTATAACACACCTTGTACAGGGCAATGAAGCCGGAATTCCACTATATTTCAACCCCTACATTAAACTTGATGACACTCTCACTTTGTATACTGGTGTGTCGATCAATAATACTGCACGTGTTATAACAGTGTATTTTACATGTCCTAAATTTCGTTTCCATCGCAGAAATGAACCGTAAAGTATTTTTGTATTACGTTAATTTTATAATGATGTTGATTCTTTGTTCCCCGTACAACATTTCCAACAAAGCAATTAGGAAAATATTGATCACACTTGTGTTTGGATGGATATAGATACGAACATGTATGTAAGTTAAGTGACATTATAAACTAATACAAAAATGTTTTAAATATGTCTATACGTTATATGCACGTATAAGTATGCAGTATAGACATATTTAAAACATTTTTGTATATCTACCGCCACCTGGCTCGTTTTAGAAGGACTACCCGTATTCCTTTCGGTTCGTATGAGCATAGCTTGTCAATCGAAAGATCGCTTTCTTTGGTATAGTCTCTTTCGTCCGTAAGATGTCACTCGTAAATAAGTGCCACCTTATAGAATGAAACTTGCTATATCTAATGAGCGGTTCGGCTTAATGTCATATACAGATACAGATTTATAAAGATTTGTATCATTTGTATACATTGCTTCATTAGCTTAGCTGACGACGCCTATAAATGGCAGAAACATATGTCTTAAGCAGAAGTAAATGCCGAAAATACGAGGTATTGTCCAAGTATACAGTTACAGATATGTAAATTTATTTACATGTCTGTTTCATAATGAAAGGATTATAAACTAAGTTTACAAATATTTTGATATTTCCAGTAATAAATTTGTTTTCTTTAGTTTTATTTGAATTAATTCGTTAATATAGAGCAGTTGTTATTATAAACAGTATCATTCACAAGGATTAAACTATCTATACTAATTTATAATATCAGAATAATTGAAACATACATGAGTAGGTAAACCCCACCAAGTTTTGCATAATACAAAGGTATTTTTAATAATATAAAATATTATTAAAAATCTGGTGTGAAGAACACAAATACAGGTTCACTATTAATATTTGTATTACCTTTGTGTTATACAAAACTGGTGGGGTTTTACCTACTCATGTATGTTTCAATTATTCTAATATATATATATATATATATATATATATATATATATATATATATATATATGCATAATATATAGAAAAAATGGTAACATAAAAAGGTAAAAAAACATACAAAAATGTATGGGACACCCGGGTGTGTTGGGTGAATGTTTATGTATAATTTCTTGGCTGTAGACACAAAAGTTAAGTAAATTACCTGACTTTCAGCATTTATCCCTTGACAGTAGTCTCCCTCGAGTGTCATATACTTATTCCAACGGTTCTCACACTGCTGGAAGCATCGTCGAAAATCATGTGAAGTTAAGCTCCATCGTGTGTCTTTGAATATCTTCAATCGTATCAAAACGGTGACCTTTCAACGGAGTTTTATTGGGAAACATAAAAAACGCCAACTATTGCTGCAGTGTGGGCGGGGCGTTATCATGATGCAGAATTCATCAATTCTTGGCCAATTCTGGTCTCACTAGAGCAACTCAGGCACACAAACGCTGAAGGATGTCAAGATAGAAGGCGCTGCTAACAGTACTACCAAGTAGCACAAACTATTTGTAGATCACGCCTCTGATGTCAAACAAACAAATTACCATTGCCTTGATTTGAAACCTGGCATTCTGGCTTTTGTCTTTGCTCCATCTTCTACCCACTGTTTACTCTGTCTCTGATTTTCGGGGTTATACTGGAACACACAACTTTCGTCTCCCGTGACAATGGTTTCCGTCCACAAGCTTCGCCCTTCGTTTTGGACGCGTTCAATCCTCAAACGCAACTCTTTTTACTTCGCTGTGAGTGTCTTCGAAATGGGTTTATCACACAACTTTCGCATTTTCAAATCATTGTATGGTCTACTCTCAACCAGTACCAAACAGTAGAGAAATACTGAAAGAAAGGATAAGAAACGTCGTACACCAAATACACATCGAGGAAATTCGAAACAGTTTCAGGCAATTCAGACATCGCATAGCATATGCAGAAAATGGTGGCAATTATGTTGAATAAATAATTTATTATTTATTATTAAATGTATTATAAATATAGAATACTATTTGCTTCGTTCCATGTTGTACAAAGAAATTGTTTAATAAATAAAATTTATTTTGTTTAACCTTGGTTTAATCAAAATAAGTAGATCTTCCTCACATTTTGTTTAGGGCCATAATGTCTTATTTTGCACAACTTTTCTTATTTTATTCTTTTATTATTTATTATTAAATGTATTATAAATATAGAATACTATTTGCTTCGTTCCATGTTGTACAAAGAAATTGTTTAATAAATAAAATTTATTTTGTTTAACCTTGGTTTAATCAAAATAAGTAGATCTTCCTCACATTTTGTTTAGGGCCATAATGTCTTATTTTGCACAACTTTTCTTATTTTATTCTTTTTTTTTTAGTTGATTCTCTTTTCTTCCCTTTCGTCGTACTATTTTTGTATGTTGTTGTTTATAAGGTCTTCCTTTGCCAACCTTCGTCCGCTTTTGCAAGAAACATCCTCAGAGCTACTACTACTGAACCGGGAGAATTTGTTACCTCAACTGCTTTAATAGCCGACATAAGAGGACGTTAGATTACTTCGTGAATACTTATTACTAATATCGCATCTTGTTCTACAGTAGATATCCTTTTTGGACTAGTACCCTTTTTTCTTTCAATTGTATCTTCTCAATTCCATTTTAGGAATTACTATATTACTATTCTTTATTCTTTAGTACTTTTACCAGTTCAAAACTATTCTGCAACTTGCCTTCTCGACTATCCCTTAGCAATTCTTTCTAAAATTTAATTCTGTCCGACAAGGTGATATGCGGCATTTTGAATGTGTGAGAGTGTGATGACAGTACACCCAATAATAATGACATTTCACGGTGACTGCACATAGCTAAAATTCCGGCATTTTGGTATTAAGACATAGCCCGTTTTCCATACATTTCGAAACATAACATTTTCATAAATATCATACGAAATATTATTTATTAGCATATTACATAATGTTTGTAAGCAATCATACACATAAATGGTAAGTGCACAAATCCAGCGGATTGAAAATGACTAATCATTTTTACTCGTTCATTTTATTACTACATTCGGAGGTCAATATGTGTATTGCGTCTACGTTAAACAGAGACGAAAGAACCAGAAAGAACCGTCAAATGTACAGCTCATTCATTCACCTTGGCGATGAGTCATCGGCGTCTGTATATGGTTTATGCTATGCAGAGATGACCGAAGATTTCTCTTAGAGAAAGGAGTTACGTATAATAACGTGGATACGCTTAACTAACATACAATTTGAGTAATCCGACAAATATATATCTTTTTATGTGTGTAGATTGGAAAACGACAAATTATCGTGCATATTGTGCAGAAAGCATGTTAATGAATGTAATAAAGAACTTAGTAGTTTAAATAAATAGATGACAAAAACAGAGTACCATCTAGAAACCGCAAAATAATTTGAGATTCATTTGTTAAAATAATTACAAAGCAGATTTAGCATGCTCAGCCTTTCCCCTAAAATTGTGCACTTTTCTGCAATTATTAAGTAAAAATATTCTTGCTTATTAATAACCACACATAAAAAATATCGTTACATTTTATAAGATAAGCAATATTACTAAGGAAATTCAAATTTAATCTGTATTTTTTTTAACACAATTGAAGAGATACTGTAAAGCGGTTTTATATTCATTAAAGTAGGCAGGTTAGCTAATGCCATAAGCAACTGCAAGTTGATTGTGTCAATCTGTCAGTTGTTTTAACAATATCGAGCAAATGTCAAATTCTGTTACACAACGTATAATTAAATTATTAAATTTCTTTTTAATAAAGATGAAAAAGCCACTGTTATTCATAAGAGACTTCATAAACAGTATGGAGAAGAGTATTTGTCACTCATAACAGTCTTTGAGTAGCCTAAATCCTTCCAGGATAGTTGTGAACTCGTGTTGAACTTGCCGCATGCTGTCCGTCCAGTGAATCTTGGGAACTTTCAAATAGCTGATCCGAGCAATAGAAGTATACTTGTGAAGAAAATTGCTAGGATTATAAACACTAGTGTTGGTAGTATTCACACTATTATCGACGACACGTTTAAATTTAATAAAGTTAGCGCCAGGTGGGCTCCAAACAACTTTCCGCAGAACAGCCAGAAACGACTTCAGGTTTGCAGAGAAGTCCGGCTACGAAGGCGATTACTTTTAGTTAGGTATCATAACAACTACTGAGACCTAGGTACACCATTATATCGCAGAAAGCAAGAATGTTAGCATGGTATGGCATCACTCAAGCTCACCTTCGCCCAAAAATCATCAGCTGGCGAAGTGATGGTGACTAGGGCTGGGCGAAGTATCGATACATCGTCCAATACCCGATACCTGATATAACGAAGGTATCGATTCTAAGGTATCGATTCCAAAGCATCGATTCCAAGGTATCGATTCCAAGGTATCGATTCCAAGGTATCGATTCCAAAGCATCGATACCTATCGATACTTTACCGATTCCAGTACTCGCTAAGTATCGATGTATCGGGTAGCGATGTATCGGGTAGCGATGTATCGGGTAGCGATGTATCGGGTAGCGAGGTATCGGGTAGCGAGGTATCGATTCCAAAGCATCGATACCTATCGATACTTTAGCGATTCCAGTACTCGCTAAGTATCGATGTATCGGGTAGCGATGTATCGGGTAGCCATGTATCGGATAGCTTACCTTTGTGCATTTTTTTAAATGAGTATGCGTACATCATAGGTATATAAGTTGTTGTTTTATGCAAAATGACAATTTAGAATTTTCTTATTTTTCATGCAAGGATTAAAAAAGAACTACATACATAAGTCTGCAGCTAGTATAATTAATTTTACCTTTTGGAGGACAATATTTCAACGTCAGTAACTTCACTATCACCGTCTCTTTTGTCTTTCTTTTCAATAATATTAAAATATGTAAAAGGATGAACACATTTTATATGCTTTAGCATATTTGTAGTATTACCAGTATACTTATATTCTTTTTTACATACATTACAACTCACGCCCTGGTCGTTAATTTTATCAAAGTATTTCCAAACTACACTATTTTTTTTCGACATTTTGGTACGTACGTATCCACTTATTACACCAAGTTATAAGAACAAAGTGATGAAGCTTAAAATGATATGACATATAAGTGCTTATATTAAACTTTAGACGACGGATAAAGGTAGGAATTATAATAAATCAAAACTAGGAAACAGCAAAAATTTGTTGACACATAATTTCTATAAAGCAGTGTTGAGAGAAATATAGGTGATATTCATATTCATATAAATATAAAACACTTTCCTGTTCTATAGAATGCACAATACACAATACACGACTGTAAATTGGAACTAAAATAAACAAAATATAATACAAATATGTAGTATTAATTAATATAATAAGGTAAAAAAAGTTGGGTCAAGAATTCTTATCAAGCTATTGTAGGTATAAAACGTGCTTGGTTTGTTTCTATTTTGAAATGAATATTTTAGGCTTTTTGTATAATTTTGTAATAGCACGCATATTTGCCTATATTATTTTATCTTTCTGCGTTTTTTAAATGTATATAAAAATAACTATATATATATATAATATACTATATATAATAATAAGTATATATGCATAATATATATGTATTTAAAAGACGTTGGTTATTATGCGTAGCAAATTCCATATTATGATATAACTTTAATTATTACAAACAAAAAAAAAACAAAATATCACAATATTGCAAATTTCATACCGTAGTTATGGTAGAATCGGTAAATTAATTTTACATCTCTTGAAACCGATATCAAACAATCGACACCTAGAAAACGGGTTATGAATACTGATTCCTAGGTATCGAATCAAGGTATCGATTCCAAGGTATCGATTCAAGGTATCGATTCCAAGGTATCGATTCCAAGGTATCGATTCCAAGGTATCGATTCCAAGGTATCGATTCCAAGGTATCGATTCCAAGGTATCGATTCCAAAGCATCGATACCTATCGATACTTTACCGATTCCAGTACTCGCTAAGTATCGATGTATCGGGTAGCGAGGTATCGATTCCAAAGCATCGATACCTATCGATACTTTAGCGATTCCAGTACTCGCTAAGTATCGATGTATCGGGTAGCCATGTATCGGGTAGCTTACCTTTGTGCATTTTTTTAAATGTACATAAAGGATGCAATAACTTTTTAAGTATGTATGCATTATATATTTTAAAAGAATGTTATTATTATGCGCATCAAATATCCTTATTATGACATATCTATAATTCTTAAAAAACAAAATATCACAATATTGCAAATTTCATACCGTAGTTATTTATGGTAAAATCGATAAATTAATTTTATATCTCTTGAAACCGATATCAAACAATCGACACCTAGAAAACGGGTTATGAATATTGATTTCTAGGTATCGAATTAAGGTATCGATTCCAAAGTATCGATTCCAAGGTATCGATTCCAAGGTATCGATTCCAAGGTATCGATTCCAAGGTATCGATACTTTACCGATTCCAGTACTCAGAATCGATACCGTGCACAGACCCGATACATCGCTAAGTATCGATACCTCGATTGGTATCGGTACCCGATACCGAAAACGCCGGTATCGCCCAGCCCTAATGGTGACTGTATTCTGGGACGCTATTGGCTCAATTTAAGTCAATTTTCTCGCAGATTTTTCTTCGAGAAAATTGACTTAAACGATTAATTCAGCTTAGTATAATGCAATTCTTAGAAATGAACATATGAACAAAAAGACGCAGTCTCTTAAGCAAGGACGTTATTCTTGTACATGATAACGCTCGCCCATATACAGTCCATCTAACGAACAATACGTTGGGCTAAACTGGGTGGGGAAGCACTATCTCACCCCCCCCATATAGTCCGGACTTGACCCGAAGTGACTATCATCTCTTTGGCCCTCTCAAAAAGTTTTTGGGAGGCAAAGAATTTGCCTTCTAAACGTCGTCAACTGAAAGAATTTTTTTCGACGAGAATACAAAAGCTGCCAGAGCGATGGGACAAGTGTATTTTAAAGTGTGATTGTTACTTAGAAAAACGATGTAATAATATTAATTCGTAGCTGGTATCGACCAGAAAATAAGAAAATGCAAGTCAAATTTGTATTGCCTTCATATTTAGATTTTTCTTAAATTATATTATTTGTAGTCGAATAAGTGCATATTTAAAATGTATTAATCTATATGTATTTATTCCGTTATATAATTCATTGATTGTACTAAAAAATTTTAAATTGCCATGATTGTTCAATGGCAAGGATCATGTATTGATCACTTGCTTCTAACGAGTTCCCCTACGGGTTATAATTATCATTGCCTTAAATTTTATAACGCATTACTTAACAATGTTAAATATTTAGATTAGACAGTCCATTGTCTCGAGGCAAGATTAAACAGATGTTAATTGAAAAAGGCTTTTTTTATTCATTCGGTGAATATTTTATTTTGATAATCTTCGCTGCATTGTCTCTTTAAATAGAAAACAAATGCAACTAATACATTAATAACTTTTCTTTCCAGGTATAGATATAACCCAAATAGAGAAGCACGTATTACGTCACTTGTAGCTGCGCGAACAAAAGTTGCCAGTGGCGTAGATATTTTGAACGGTTCAAGGCATTTTATGGTGTGGAAAAATGAAACAACGTTTGATGTTATAAAAGTGTGAAAGACAACACTTATTTTGTTTAATGTGAACATTATGATAAATGATTATATATGATAAACTACTGACGCCTCAGCTGATATCAGGCTACCCCTTGCCGCGCAAAAATGGGCTCAGCCGACGAAAATAAATGATCTGCATATGTGACGTAATATATATTTCTCTATTTGAGTCAACTCTACTTATTGTAAGTAAAATGTTTATAATAAATTATTTTTTTCTCATAAAATGATTTTTCATTATTGTCTAGCACCGTGACCCCCAGGCTGAAAAACGATTATATTATTTAAGGGTAGTATCGTAAACCTTCAAGATAAGCAAAACTAAATAATATTTTGGATAGCTTCTGCATCTTTGTTATTTAAACTAAATAAATATTCGATTAGGCTTTTTATTTAGCGGTCTGCCTTTTCAAATCGCCATCCAAAGAAACTATAAAAAAGTATAAATGTTAAACTAGTTTATTTTGGGCTCATTCTTATAACCCTTCAATTAAGCCTGAATTAACAGTACTTTAAGTTCTAATTCAGAAGATCCTACTAAATACTATAGTGGAATTTAGTTAATTACCCTGGGATAATTAACACAATTGAGCTACCTAATTTTGTCTGGCTCTCCTAATTACAAACATCAGCTAATTCATTAGAAAGTTGCAATTTTCACTTAATTTGAAAAGACGATCAAATAAAACATTTCGTCTTCTGAATTTTAAAATAGCCTAGTAACTATATTAGTTCATAATTTAAGTTATTTAAACAAAAATTTACGCCACTTACGCCATTCTTTTTATTACAGAAAACAACCAAAATCCTTCGCATTCGACCATTGTTTTTACTCAGCCGATCCAAATAGAGAAGACTATGCATCCCAAGACGTTGTCTTCGACTGTTTAGGCCGTGATATCTTGGATAACGCTTTCCAGGGATACAACGCTTGTATATTCGCTTACGGACAAACGGGTAAATTAAACTTTTAAATTAACTTAAATTTAGTGTTTTTAGAATGATTGTAATCGTTAATAGACCAGATTCATAACCTTAACAATAAAAAAACATGTTTTGTCCAAGAGATTGTGGACTTCCTAACAATTACACAGGCCTGCATTTTTCAAATCTTTGAATGTTGATTTAAAAATTTTAACTCTTTTCTAGTAATTGGGTAGCGCTGATTTCAAATCTGCTTTTATTTTTTTGTATCACGTAAGGTTATTTTTCAAACCAGTAAAATCAAAAAATATAGAAAAAACACGATTTATTTCATTTATAAGCTAGTTTTATATTATATTTAAAAAAATACAAAAATATACACATATAAACTATTATAAATAGTTATTTATTCTTTATGCTTCTATAAAAAACGTTTTCGTATTTCAGAAAAGCTTCGTTTGGTTGTTTTTCTGTCATATTCAGCTGAAGGAAGATCTGAAGGTAGTTTCTGGGGCAAGCAAATTTTTTTGTTTCAACCTAGACCCCAGTACTTCAGAAAGATCTTTTGAAAGTCCCAAAACTCTTACTAAATCATTCAGTTCGGCTTGTGAAAATAGCTGAGGTTGGTTTTGACCTGAGGTTGATGGTTCAAAATCACTATCCATCTGTACGGAGCCGGAAGTTGAAGAGGTTTCAATATCTTCTTGTAGTACTTTGGGTTGTATAGGTATAGGTACATGATCACTGTGAGGAACTGGTCTGATAGCTGATTTAATATTGTTTGGGTACAAAATATGTTTCAAAGTTTTTCTATTATGCGCCTTAATATCACAAACACAAAAGTAGTAATCTTCATGATGATTTTGCGGTTCTCTCCAAACCATCGGTATTCAAAAAGGAAGGCTTTTTCTATTCCCTTTGGTCCAATGTCTTAAACCTTCTTCACATACCTTACAAACAACGTGCTTTGCCCAATCTTTATCTTGATCTCCTAATTTGATTTTGAAATAAGCATAATATGCATTTTTCATAAATTCACCAATTGGTCTCTTAAACTTTTTCAAGACGAAATATCATATAACAGAAATCATCTGGTTTGTTTTTGCAACCCCGGCTAGACATATTTTTAAGCAATGTTTATTTATCAAATGCCACGCACAACACTAAAGACAAATTAATTTTACTTGTTTACTGATCGACACTCAGAGCTATAATGAAGTAAATGACATTAAAATATACATTTTGTTTGGAGTGATAAACTTGAAATCCTTCTTCGCAGTACTAATAAAGTGAAAGCATAATAAATAGGATTTAGCAGGTAAAGATTCCCGGAAATCTTGTCCAAAATTACTACATGTAATAAAAGATTTACATCAGGTAATGAAAGCCTATTTAACAAATTTCTTTAAAACCACAACAGAAAATCATTTTTGGGTTAATACCTAGAATTTGAAGTAGTACATTCATTTTAAAATGTATTAAAACGCCTATTATAAGATTTTTTTTATATTTTTTTCTTTTTCTTTTGTGCAAAAAAAATCTGTGGGTGGTAGAGACCAACTGTATTTTAATTAGTTATTGCTATATAAAAACAGAGCTTAACAAACAAAAATCACGTCATCACAAATTTTATGCAGGCCTGTGTTATTAAATAAAAATATTCTTATTACGAGGGAAGTACAAAAAGTAAAACCCGTTTATATATAATTTAGAAAAAATTAAGGAAAGTAAATCATAATTTTATTAAATGAAAGTAATACATTTACTCATTTTTCAATGTAGTCGCCGCTGTTGTTCAAACATTTGTCGTATCTTGAAACTAGTTTGTTTATGCCTTCCTCGTAAACCTCTTCCGTCAAATTATCCAGCTAATACTGTACACCTTCTTTTAAGTCATAATCACTTTGGAAACGTTCTCCTGATACGAAATCCTGGAGTTTAGTGAACAAGTGGAAGTCACTTGAAGCCAACTCGGGGCTATATGGACGGTGGTCAGAAACCTCCTACTTGAACTTCGGAAGAAGGTCATTGGTCCTACGCATTTTGGATGGTCCTACGCAGCTTCTGAAGTATTTCACAGTATGTATCTACATTGATGGTCGTCCCTTCGGGCATGAAATCAACCAACAACAGACTTTTTTGATCCCAGAACACGGAGGCCAAAACCTTTTTCGCGCGATCTCATTGGTGATCCTGGATGAGGCCACTTCATGGACTTGCGTTTGGCCTCAGGCACCCAGGTTTCATCCCCAGTCACAATTTGATCAAGGAATACATCGCCCTGTTGCTCGTAACGAGTCAAAAACGACAACGCTGAACTCACGCGATTGCTTTTGTACTGTTGAGCTCGTCGGTAAGCATTCTGGGTACCCATCTTGAGCAAATTTTTCTGTAATTCAGTTGGTCCGTCACGATTTCATGCAGCATGAGCAATGATCGTGAAATTTGAGGAAATTACTTACTCATTTCATTAAGTTTCACGCGACGATCTTCCCTGATGAAAGCGTCGACACGTTTCTTCAGATCGTCAGTGATAATGGAAGGGCGACGTGACCGCTCTTCGTCATGCACATTATCCCTTCTCTCTTTGAAATTTTGAACCCAGCACCTGGCAGATGACTCATTCATTGTTCCCGTACTGTCCACTTCAGTAATCCTGCGATGAATTTCGTTTGAACGGACGTTTTCTGAATTCAAAAAACGGATCACGAATCGCACTTCGCATTTGGCGGAATTTTCTATCATACGCGCCATTGTAAACAGTCACAAAACTCGCACCACGCACCAGAGGAACTTGAACTTTTTCTCTTCGCAAAGCTACGATGACACCTGTGTCGCTTTGCTTTTAATTGGATCGGTAACGCCATCTGTATGAGTAAGCGGGTACTACTTTCTGGATTTCCCTCGTAATTGATAACCACATTTATATCAAATATTTCCAAATGCGATTTACAAGATTTCCATTATTATTTAAATATTAATGAATATGGATCAGCAGGCAGGGGTAGTACCTGACGTCAACGTCAGGGACAGAACGAGAACATCGTGAATCCTCTATCGTGTTTTTAACCCCACAGCGATTTCAAACACGAAGTCATGTTACGTGATACAAATTCTGCATTAGTTGTTTCGATTCTCTTAGATGCAAGTAGATGTGTAGACATTGCCGTGTTGATGTCCATCACATATTTGTACAATTGAACTCAAGTAACTAATAAAATGAAAAATAGATCGGCTAGCTGCAAATTCATTTAATTCTCTCCTGGCATGTACCCTTGACTGCTGATTCCTATTAATGAATTATGTACAATGCACCAAAATTCCTGACCTAATATATTTAAACATAAAACATCGTGTTGAGATGCGAATATGTAGTAGGAGAACCTCTTAGCTTTATCAAGTAAAAGTTGAATGCGATAGCTCTAGTAACAATTACATTAGTTGCGCATAAATACATAACAAAAATAAAAATTCCTATCCTACCCTATTCCTATGTCTTTCTACCTTGAGGTGTAAGACTTTGAGTTGAGATCTTTGCTTTCCATTCTTTCCTATTTTGGGATATATTTCTTCATTCTGTCCATTCTATATTTCTTTCTATTGCTTGTTTTACTTCATTCCCCCACGTTTTTCTGGTTCTGCGTCTCCTATTCTTTCCATAGGGTCTTGCTTTATTTACTTTCCTTATTATTCTTTGGGTTCGGCATTCTGTATATGTCTCCCAACCACCCCAACTGTCTTTCTTGTATTCTTTTGTGGATGTCTAGTTTTCTCTGTTACGTTTCTTATTGTATAAAAATAACAAAATATGACAAGGAAACTCATTTTCCGCATTAAGTTTATGTGACCTGTAAAGAAAATGAAAAAAAAAAAAACAATAAGAAAACGAAATAAGACGAAGGAAATCGTTTCCAACTTCTAAACACGCGAGAATTATTCTGACAGTCCTAAGCCTGGATCTAGGGTGAAGGAAAGTTGATAATAGTAAGAATACAATTTCAAAAACTATTATTTCGGTGAACTTTCCATTTGATGAATTGCTATTTCGGTGAATTGATTTTCGGTGAATTGTTTTCGGTGAATTATTTTCGGCGAACTTTCCGGTAGCGAGCACGTATTAATACCTTTAGCGGGATTCTGTACAAATCTAAAAATCCTATTCTCCATTATAGATTTAAATAGATTTACTACATTCAATTAAATATTGCACCAAAAGACCATTCGCTTCGTTAGATTAGTGTTAATGCTCTCATATCCTTTTATTCTGCTTCATAAGCCAATTTATTTCTAAGAAAAAGTGACAGTTTATAGTACCCTTGCTTTCAGATTACAGATATTTTGCAGCAAATTCGTGAACTCTGTATAAACAAAATATATAGTTAGTGTAATTAAATTGCCAAGGATTATATGATAATGCTTTTGTATTATTTTATTTTTTATTTAAAGCAACAGTGTCTTTTGACCTTTCAAATGTAGCAAATAAGAATTAAATTTAATTAAAATGTTCCAACGGCAGTGAAGCGCAATGAAAGCCAGTATTGATTAATCGTGACGACAAAAACTAGCTACTTTACCACTCTACAATACTCTAAAAACATTTTAACAATACTGATTTATTTATCCTCGATTTTTTTCAATAGCAACTTTGATAAAATACCTATTGTAATAATTATAAATTTTA
This sequence comes from Melolontha melolontha, assembly GCA_935421215.2. Taxonomy (NCBI): domain Eukaryota; kingdom Metazoa; phylum Arthropoda; class Insecta; order Coleoptera; family Scarabaeidae; genus Melolontha; species Melolontha melolontha. Next base: position 8,360,418 of record OW285244.1, on the reverse strand, counting down.
TAAAACAAAGATTTATTTATTTAGATCGTTTCACTTCATACTCAACTACGAAACCATAGCCAGTGCGAGAAACAAGTATGCTATCTATACAGCCTTAAGAATAATAACAAAACTTAAAATTTCATACAGGTTGGGTCTTGTAATACCTTTAATAATGTATGTCTCAAATGTGTTGGCATAAAATACAACTCGATGAAAAATATCAAAATATCGGGTTGGCTTTGTAAACAAAAGTAATTCAATGATTTGTCATTTTAAGGACAGTTCAGTTACCGAAATTGATTACGTTGTAATAGCTTATAATTTAGAGCTCAAATAAAGCGGATATAATTTAGTTGGACAGATGCTTAAAGTTCAAATAGTCCAACTTTTTGAAAATCAAAATGTGTCGCGCAGAACTATATATCGTGCGATTAGCCGAATGTGAGCCAAGTTTGCCATGCCTAAATCTTTCGTAAAGTAGAAGACCCGAGACTGTTAACTGCGCATGGAGCAAACCAGTTAGTCGAAAGTGTCAAGAATAAAATTGAATTGGACAGTCATTGAGAAAACTTTCACTACCTTCCGGTGTTTCCAAGGATACAATTTCCAGTGAACCGAAGAGAAGAGGTGTAGAACATTGTAAAAGAAAGAAATGTCCTAAATATACGCCAAATCACTTAGCTAGAATACCGAGATGTTGCCGTGCTTTAAGGCGTACTCATTTTGCAAATAACAAAGTCATCGTCATATTATAGATGATGGAAAGTACTTTCCTCTAAATAAGTCCGAAATTAAACGATGGTTTTTACACCGACAATGTAGAAGAATCTCCAGACAATATAAAATACAAGTAAAAAAAAAATTGCTGATAAAATTTTAGTTTGGTGCGCGATATCAATTGGCGGGATTTTCAGACCTTATCTTGGACTAGTTATAGTCGTAGCTGTGGACAGTCAAAGTTATATTAACAATTGCTTAACAAAATTGATTAATTTTATCCACCAGCATCATGTTCAAAATGATATTATATTTTGGCCGGACTTGGCTTCCTGTCATTATGCACGCGAAACTCAAAATTGGCTGAATGCTGACAACATGCCTTTTGTGCCGAAAAACTACAACCCCCCCAAATTTACCGCAGGCTCGGTTAATTGAAGATTTCTGGGTCATTTTGTCTCGAAAAGTGTATGATGGAGGTTGGGAAATAGAAAAAATCGAGAGATTGATGTTGAAACGGTCCAACGCTTAATGCGAGATGTTCCCAGAAAACTGCGTATTGTTGAAAACTATGGACTTTTACATTTAATTTGAAAAAAAAAATTTGTTGTTAATAGAGCTGTTAATTATATCTGTTCTTAAAAATTGCTGTAAAACCATTTTTACTTTTTAAAATGTTAGACATACGTTAGGAACACGGTAGATATTTCAAAAAACCAAATGTTAAAATATCAATAATCCGCTAATTCACAAAAGACAGTCGGGATAAATTATAACATAAATTCAGGGGGCGCATGCAAAATACAAGGTGTGTATAAATTGGCGGACCCACTACACGTGGCATTCTTGGTCAAATTTTGAGTTAAAAGTCCTAATCCTAAAACGATGTATCAGGCTTCCTTTGTCTTCAGAATGAATTTGACAGTAGTAATGTATTTGACTAGAACAACATTAGGCTGCCTACTTATTGTTTTACAACGTTGTCAGATGTGTTTTTCGTCAAAATAAGTTAATAAACAAATATTAAAAACAAACTTTAAAATCAAAAAGAAAACTTTAACGAAAGGATAATAACAACAATTCTTCTTTCTTCTAAATTGTAGCTCTTTCTGTCAACAAATATCGAGTAATAATGCTTATTTCAAGACTGAAAGTCCGAACTTTAGGAACCTCGTGCAAAGATATGGAGCATGGTACAACATTTTCGTATTAGGATTTTGGACTCCGAATTTAACGAAGAACATCGCCGCGTGTAGTGGGTCCGCCAATTTATACACACCTTGTATTTACATTATTTAGGTATTTTGGCTCTTATAAATTATTTTAAATTTATTATTGGATTAATAACAGAGTAATGTCTGTGTTTGAGATGTAAAAAATATTTATATCGATCAGTAATATATTTTTCTGGTTTTCGTCGTATGCTCATTTTATCCTCTGTTCAATAGTCTTCCTGTTTGTCCAGCACAGCTCTTCCTGTACTTTAATTAATTAATTAATCTGTAGACTTTTTCTTTTTTTGTTCGGGGTAATTTGTCCTTGGTTCCTACCAACTAATGGTTCCTACCAACTAATTGGGAGTATGTGAAGAGTTTCGTTGCACAAACAGGAAGAACTACTGAACGGTGAAACCGGGAAGATGATACTAGTAGTGAAATCGGCTGTAAAGGTCTACGAAATTATTATTATCTTTGAGAGATACAGAAAAAAAAACGGAATATCAACAAATTATTCAAATAGAGAAATTTACCGGAAATTAAAGATTTCCGTCCTACAATTAAAAGAAAAAAAGTAAATGAATGTCTGCCCAGTAGAAAACAAAAGAGATCATTAACAACTTTAATACATTGAAGCGCTATTTCCTAAAGTTGAATTAATTAGAGTTAAGCAAAAAATTATGTAAATTGATATATGGGACAGTAGGAAAATGAAGAGTCTAAATTAGCAGCAGCCTGCACTTTCCGATTTTAATGAAAATTTGGTGGAATTGTAAAAGGGTAAAAAATATTCGACGGATTTTCTTTCTAAGAGGTTAAACACAATCAATTTTTTTGTTTTTTTGAACGGATATAGGTAAAAAGCTAGCTATAACGATATAGTTCCTATTGATAAGATAGTGAATGTTGTTTTATTGCCAAAACATACTTAGTCGCACATATAGCGATGTTTTTTTTTAAACTTCTTTTAAAATAAAACGATTGTTTATAATAAAACTAAAATCCTCATAAAACAAAAAGCTTTATGTAGCGTGTCCAATGGACTAGATACCTGCTTTTTTATTATTTGTTTGGAATTCTTTACATATAGCTTTTTTTCTTTAAATTTGTGGTGGGACTGACAAATACCGATAGAACAATATAATTTGTCGGTAAAAATACTTACTGATGAAGTAGAGGTGGAAGCCCATATTGCCGCCCGTATATTTACCTGCGACCGGGCCGGACTCGAATCATCATTCTCACTGCGCCTTCTGCTCAAGCAGTATCACAGCTGAGAGAACACGACGAAATATCGTCAAGCGAAGCCGGAAGAAATGGCCGGGCGAATTATCACATTAACAAAATTGATAGTGAATCCCAATATGATTGAACTCTGGCCACCTGAATTAGTTCAACAAACGCAATCAATAATTGATGAAACACACAGCGAAAGTGGCATACAACAACTACTACAGACATCACCGAGTTTCTTCGTAGTAGACCCGGATCAACCGAAAATACAAGTCAGGATAACAGAAAACAATACCGAACCGCTCAAAAAAGAAAAAAAAACACCACCGAACACAGAACAAGATACAAACCGAAAACAAAACTGCTGATTACTTTATATACCCGAAATTTACGAAGAAGCCGAAAATAGACGAAACAACTTTACCGATCGAAACTAAAAATTCATACGACGCCCTCGAAAACAAAACCGAGGAAAAAATGGAAGAAGAAACTTCCGAATTCACTCCGCAGCCTTCAACATCAGACAGCACACCCAGGGTAAGTGACAAAACAAACATCACACATAACACAAAAACTGAAACACGAAAACCACACAAAATCGCACCAATTATTATAACTGAAAAAGACAAATGGGCACATATACGACGCATACTCAAAACACACAGCATTAACACCGTACAAAACAAACTCGTGAAACCAGGCATACACATCGAACCGACAACTGACGAAGACTACCGAAAACTTAAACACATACTCGACAATGAACAAATACAATTTTACACTTTTCAACTGAGAAGCGAAAAGACACTAAAGGTAGTTATGCGTGGCATTCCTACCTTTATCACAGACACTGACATCACCGACGACTTGACTGACCAAGGCTACCCGACAATAAAAATAAAACGCATGAACGGCAAACACGGAATACCAGCACCACTTGTACTAATAGAATTGACGAGACAATACAAATCAATTTACAACATACACGACTGCTGCGGACTCACAATTAAAATCGAACCACTAAACAAACGGACAGACATAATACAATGCCACAAATGTCAGACATTTGGACACCACCAAAAAAACTGTAACATACACTACAAATGCATGAAATGCGGAGACGAACACTCAACACACCTATGTACAAAACCCAAAACAACCCCACCAAAGTGTGCAAACTGCGGTGGTCCTCACTTATCCGCTTTCCTTAACTGTCCTAACAATCCAAACAACTCTGTAAACAAAACCACACCCAAACCCGAATACATACCAGCACCACCCCCAACAACGAACCCATGGACACAAAAACAAAGAAACACAACACCTAAGACAACTGACGAACTAGCACTTGCCTTAGGCAATATGCTAATAACATTACACTCCACAAACGCAACAACAGAACAGATACAATACGTCGTAACTCAAACACAGAAAATAATCACACTCTACAACAACAAACATTAAACCACACACATGACTGAAACGCAAAAAACCGATGACCAGTGACTTAAACGCAAAAAGCGACAAACACACAGACTACACATACGCAACACAGGACCGCACAAAAACACACAACACACGATTATTTATTAATCAGACACAAACACGTCACAACCCTGGGAAATACGAAACAATGGAGTGGAAATGGAGGCAACTCCGACCACAACAAAATTCAAGTCTCATATAAAAAAAGACTCGAATGAGGAAAAATTATTTTCTCGCTACTACGTGAACATTGGATCACGAATTTTTGTATGAAGGCATTACTCATGTATATCGTTTACCCCTTTTTTTTCTTTGTCGCTATACATAACTAATATTGCATATATATACAACGTGTTTCAAAAAGAATTATATCTAGTTGCCCATGAATTTCTCCTATAAATTATGTTCTGCATTCTTGAAATGCGGACATACATTAAATGGTATGAAGTCACTGTCAAAATTTGTCATCGAGAGATACGGTGATGAAATTAATAACAAGTACAATTAGATTATTAATTTATTTAATAAGAAAACTTTGAAGATGTAATATTAAACAAACAACCAATTTGTAGAAATTTTAATTATTATAATTTATAACAAGTGTTCAAAATGGCACCATTTTGTTGAATGCATAATGCAATACGACGTTTCATGTTGTCAAAAATATTCTGCAATACATTTGGTGTTATTTCATTATATTTAATTTTAATTGTATTCATCAAGTCATTTCTAGTTATTCATTCTGGTCTTATATAGTTCATTTTTTAGCAATCCGAAAATTGAAAAATCTAACGGAGTAAGATCTGGTGAGAGGTGTTTGGCCAGCAAGCCAAACACCTCTGCTTATAACTCGATGAGGGAAGTAATATTCTAAAATCGCTAAATTTTCACGAGTTGTATGTGCAGTAGCCCCATCTTGCTGGAAGTAACCCCCATTGAATTCGTCTTGTTCTACTTGAGTTAAAAATGGTGTTAATAACTGTTCTCGGTATCTTTGGCTATTAATATTATTGTGAGAAAATATTGGTCCTATTTTTCTACGACAAGATACACCTAACCATACTCCAACTTTAACAGGATGTAATGGAACTTCTATGTGATTGTTTGGATTGTTTATAGACCATGTTCTGTAATTTTGTTTATTCACAAACCCGCTTAAATGAAACCATGCTTCATCAGTAAAAAACTTAGATCAAGAATTTCGTCATTATTTAAATTTTCTTGAAAGAAGTTGCAATAATTATGCCTACTAGCGGGATCTCTAGGTAAGATCTGTTGAACAATCGATACTTTGTATGGATACATATTGCTATGAATAGTGGGTTGAAGATTTGTTACACCACCATCCACAACTAGTTTTCCCAACTAGGTTTTCTCAGCCGGTGAATTTTTCAAAATTGAAACCTGTAACTTCTCGGCTTCCACTTAGGAAATACGTGTCTAAAATATGAGTTCAGCGCCAGTGAAATGTTCACAAAAATTTATTTATCTAGTTTATATAAGTTAATGAACAATATTGGAATGAGTAAATAAAACAAACGCAAGTTAAAAGGTGAAATAAAAATGTTTTAATATTTAATACAAAAATTAAAAAAATTAAAAAATATATCTTTACAAAGTATAAAGATCCTGTCTCATATAACAAAGATACTTGAGGTAAAAACATTCATTGAAAATTGACAGCTAAATGAATTTAAAACATCCTCCTTAATGACTCCGAACAAAACTTATCTAAAAATAATCAAGTTTAATATTAAATTCTCCCCAGAGAACCACACTATTCAGATTCTGAACCACGAACAAAAACTACACATGTGCTATTAACATGTAAAAAAAAACCCTGATACCACTCGAACAAACTTTTCTTTTATAATTTGAACCAAAGAATTGTTAATACTAAACTGTATTATCTATATGCCTAATAATTAAATCTCTTAACTACAAGAAGATTAATATAATGGAAATATATTTATGACGTCATAAAATTTTAATTCTACTTACAAAATTCAATATGGAGACTCTTACGAAAAAAGGTGCTTAACTCAAATTTAATTAATCAAAACAACGAGAATTTATCTCTATAATTGTCGGGAAATTTAATATCAATATAACATCAACTATGAATCACTTTCAAAAATACAACCCGAACTTATTAAAAATATATATACTATATATATCGAAGAAAGCAACCTTCTCCTTTCACAGCTTAAAGTCGTCTCCTCGTTTCTCCCCTTTCAACCTCGGATAACAAGTTTTTCCCACTAGTAAAATTTAGTATACAGTCCTTTCATAAAATATTTTATTTTAAATATTTTAATTCTTTTTTTAAATAAAAATCCATAGCAATATGTAAACGACGCTTCAAAATTCTATGAATGGTACTTGAAGGTACGTTCGTTTGAACTGATAAACGACGAACTGATGTATGTGGGTTTTCTCCAACAAGGTTTTCTACGCGTTCAACAATATTTTTCTGTGTACGTGGTCTACCAGAACTTTTGCCTTTTAACACAGATCCTGTCGCCCGAAACTTCTCCACGACTAGACGAATGTCATGATGTAAAGCGGTATTATCCACAATCCTATTAGGAAACGGCAAGTAAAACTGTCGCTTACATTCCGTGTAGGAATATTGCCATTCTCCGTTAAGAAATTGTGCACTTCGGAAAAATGCTTCAACAATAAAAATATTTTCTTGCAATGTGTACATTATTTAATAGTATTGTTTATTAAGTAAAAAAAAATATTTGTAAGAAAAAATTATATTGCTAGTCACATGACAAATGTCAAAATGACATTAGATAAATAGTTAGTTATAAATAAAAGGTAAGTGGCTTATAATAATTTGGAAGTACTAGTTACTCAGTGCCTTCTGAGATGAATTTCTTTTGAAATACGTTGTATTATACATGTAAGATGACACTTTTACGGGAAAGTTGACAATTCTTCGTTGCTTTTTTAACAATTTGTCAAACTAATGTGATTCTAATTTAATGACCAGGGACTGTATCCATCGGATTGTTACCTTCCACTAAATTTGTAGAAATACTTATACAATAACATTATTATATCGCAGATAATAAACGAAAAATAGGAATTAATGTTTGAGCAGGATGCTATATTTTTACTGGGCAGCATCTTGCTATTCCTATATCATACTCATGAGCTGGTGTAGTAATAACACAGGTCTACAGTGATTTTGATGTTTGAAAGCTGTTTGCTAATTTGTATATGTTTGGGGGCCCTTATTCCAAAAAACGCCATACTTTTGCTCTATCACGTAAATTTTTTTTATAGCGCTCTATATCTTAAAAATGTTAATTTATTAATATACATACCTATGACAAGAATCTGTTTGTTCCATGTTAGGCATGATTTTTAAATGAATTGATTTTTATGAAATTAAATGTGATTTGGCAACACTGGTTAATATTAGATTTCTCAGCAAAGCAACAGAGTCGGCGCAGAAGCGTCAATACAACGTTTAAACCTGCTTATTTGCAGTTTGGTTGTGTTAGTCGTCGTGCTACTGTGTCCGCGCGGTTGTTGTCTTCGTTGTTGCGTATTTTAAGTGTTCTAGAACGTATAAATATGGAAAGAAGACATTGTGTGAACAATCCGAATAACTTTTGTTATATCTGGGGTAGTTATGTCGTAGTAAAGCCGAGGCAAACTATAACTTCGTTTGTGAAAAATGTATACCACGCTTATTTTGGTGTAAAAATTGGCGACCAAGACAAGTCCTGGGCTCCTCATACTGTTTGTTCCGTTTGCGTTGAAGCATTAAGAAACTGGCAAAAAGGTAGGAAGAAATGTTTAAGCTTTGGTGTTCCTATGGTATGGCGAGAGCCTAGAAATCACAGTGATGATTGTTATTTTTGTTCGTGTAATGTTCAAGGATTCAACAGAAAAAATAAGAAACAAATTGTGTATCCCAATCTTGACTCTGCTATTCGACCAGTTCCTCATGGACCAGATGTACTGATACCTACCGCCCCAAAAGCACTAGAAAACGTCATATCGTCAGAATCAGAGGAATCTAATTGCGACCCAGATGACTCAGATTTCACACCAGATTTCAAAGAGCCCGAAGTGTTTAACCAGAGCGAACTAAATGATTTAATTAGAGATTTGCACCTTCCAAAGGATGCATCCGAATTGTTAGCCTCTCGACTTCGTGAGAAACATTTACTGGCACCTGGCGTCACATCAAGCTTTTACCGGAATCGCGAAAAAGAGTTATGTCAATATTTTACTCAAGACGGACCGCTAGTGTAATGCAACAATATTCCTGACTTAATTTCAAAATTAGGAAATGTGCCGTACGTAAAAGAATGGCGTCTGTTTATTGACTCAAATAAGCGTAGTTTAAACGGCGTTTTATTGCACAATGGTAACGAGCTGGCCTCGGTTCCCGTTGCCCATTCGGTCCACTTAATGGAAACGTATGAAAATTTTGAACTTCTTTTAAAGAAAATAAACTACCAAGAACATCAGTGGATGCTTTGTGGTGACCTTAAAGTGCTGTGCATGCTACTAGGACAACAAGGAGGTTATACAAAATTTACATGCTTTATTTGTGAGTGGCATAGTCGATCAAGGGATAGACATTGGACTCAAATAGAATGGCCCTCTAGAACAAGCCTTACACCTGGTAGCAAAAATGTATTAAGAGATAGCTTGGTTGACCCCAAAAAAGTTTTACTGCCTCCTCTCCATATCAAACTTGGCTTGATGAAGCAGTTTGTTAAAGCCCTAGACAAAAATGGACAGTGTTTTAAATATTTGTGCGAGACATTTCCAGCCTTATCCGATACCAAGTTAAAAGAAGGTATTTTTGTTGGGCCGCAGATAAGAACATTATGCAAAGACAAGGATTTTCAAAACACAATGACCAATGTCGAGAAAAACGCCTGGGTTTCATTTAAAGAAGTAATTGAGAAGTTTCTTGGGAACTCTAAGGACGAAAACTACGAAAATATTGTTCAAAATATGTTACAACACTTTCATCGTCTAGGTTGTAATATGAGCTTGAAAGTGCATTTCCTGTTTTCACACTTGAACTATTTTCCTGAAAATCTTGGAGCAGTTAGCGAAGAACAGGGAGAGAGGTTTCACCAAGACATTAAGGAAATGGAACGGCGATACCAAGGCAGATGGAGCATAACGATGATGGCGGACTACTGCTGGATGTTAAAACGGGATATGCCCTTAAAAACATACAACCGAATGTCCGGACAACGCAGCTTCCTGGCAAAACGACAAAGATTTCACTTAAAAAAGACTGAGTAAAGTATTTTTTTCCACTTTTTTAACTTGTATTCCACCTTTTTACTCAATAAACAAATAAATTTTTTTAGAAATATCGTTTTTTTTTCATTTAATATTTGCAAAAAAACCTTACGTGATACAAATAAATGCATAGAATTTTTGAAATCAGCCTACCAAAAATATATAAAATCAGTTTTCAAAATAAAAACATCTGTCAAAAAGTTTAAGATTTGTAGACCTGTGTAATTTAGTAAAATTTATTAACAAAACAAAAAGTAAGTGTTTAATGAATTAGAAGTTTCTATTAACAAAAATTGAAATTTGATTTGGTTTAATTAATCGCACGCGTTGGGGCTCCTGAATAAAGGGATAAAAATAGTGATGTAATAATTATTCATTTGCAATCTTATCTTTGAGGTTAACTTTTGTTGCGTTTACAATTTTTAGTTGAGGTCTGTGATTAATATTGGTGTGATTTGTTTAGAGTATAATTATAGACATCTAATTTATTTAATTCACTACAGATAACAAATGTTTATAAATAAAGGGTGCCAAACCTTATTATTACTGAACTCCCTGAGCAGAGCTCTATTAAAATTCGTAAAAATATACATCGTGTTTCATTTAAAATAAAAACGTTAATACCGTTTCTGCAAAAGTCTGATTCAGATATAAATAGAGTCATTGAATCCTCGATTTGCATTTGCATTTAATTAATTGTGGAAAGTCTTATTCAAATCTAAGTAGCCATATCAAAGATATTCGAATGGATCTATACATTTGCCTAACCCGATATAATGAACACACCGCTATAACAAACGATTTGAAAAGTTCCGTCCAAAGTTCCTATTAAATGCATGTATTCAGATATATGAACACTCGGCTATAATGTACGGAATTTTGAATCGGCGTGACTTCAGAATGCGGATTCACAACTTGGTCATAACGAAATCTTGATAGAAAATCGCTGGATACACTATGTGCATTTCCAATGAGCATACTTGGAAGGGGAAAATGTTAAATGTAAATACATTCAATAAAAAACCTTTAAAATAAATCATTTTCATGACTTCTGGGGCATATCCCATATGTGCGTTTCTTCGACTCAGGGCTGGATGTGGTTGGCGAAGGTCTCTGGGCATGATTTCTCACATCTTCAATATCTTTGACTTATTATATTAAATATCTTTTGAAAACACTTTTACGTTCTCAGTTCCACACATTTAAAGTTTTAAGATGCATGACTATGATGGCCTATTAAAGTATAACAACTGTAGTTTCTCATTGGTTCAAACAAATTATGATTATTTCCTATATTTTCCGTCCGAAAATATACAAAAATTGATAAACTACAACACAAAAAAAAAGAAAATAAACATAAATATATGCGTGTAATTCTAAAAATATATTGAATTCTGTTGTATTCAGTTTGAGTCTATTTGTGTCTACATCATTAAATATAAAGGAAGCACTAAAAAACGGGAGAAACCGCAATGACTCTAGTAAAATGGGTATAACACATAAACCGTACTCGTAATTTTATGGTATACAAAAATGATGGATGTATGTATGTGCTTGAATACATGTGTACATATATGAACTAAAAATTTATGACACATCTGACGCCTCTTATAACATGTAAGCAATAAAAAAGTGAAGATCCCTCTAACGTTCAACCACCGAAATATTGCATTTTATATTATATTGTAGGTAGACAAGAAAATATTAAAGTAGTTTATTCACATTTTATATTACTTTTGGAATATATGTTGTTCTTATGTTCTTTTATATTAAGTCTACATATAAAACTTTAGTTCGACTTTATATATATCATTAAGTTAATGCTTTCATAACAGACAGGACTTGTAATTTACTGAGTTGTTTTTTGTTTAGATATTAATTTTGATTGGTAAATGTGGTCTAACAATTTCCATCTGATCATGAAAATACTTTAAGTGTTAGGTATAATGTCGTTAATAATGGAAAGCAACATTTTGGGAGGCACTGGAGAATTTACATAGGTACTATAATAATTATTTGATATTACACCTTGTTCATAAATAAGGTCTATCTCCATAAGCCTTCTAGATTTAGATAAAGATTAGATTAGATTACTTGAGGTGGCCGTATTGCGACCTTTTCAGATATATTGCGGTCCTTATGCGTCCTTAGAGTACGTCCTCTAGCCCTGCTCTTTAATTAAGCTTAACAGCTTGGAGAACGGTTCTTTTAAATATAGTCCCTCTTTAGGATGTTGATCTCTTGAACCTTCGCATTACCATAGTACATGAATTGCGTTGTGCTCTTCCCCGTGGCAGAAACTACATACAATTTCAATTATTCATATATTTGTTGACCTAGTTAATAGACCTAGTATCATCTTAACAGGCTTTCTATCTCTATCCAAGAGATCCGCTGTAATCGTAGCCAAATATTCTTTAAAAAACTCTTTTGCCTGTCTTTGACCTGGGGAGTTTTTCCACCTTTCCCTAGATCTGTTTTCAGTCGACTTTTTCACGACGGTTTTAATAATTGTTTTTGCAATGCCCAAGGAAGGCTTCGGTCCTATGAAGGCCGTAGACGAGTCCTATCGAGCCAATTTGTCCACCTTCTCATTAGACCCTATGGCCTTCGTGACAATACAGCTAATGTCATTTTCTTGTGATCGATGAGTTTATTCAGGGCACACACGATCCCATTAGACTTGTGCCTTTAACATTGGTTGGCTTTCAGATTTAGGTAATAGTTCGATTTCTAAGATGCGTACCAAGCAACGATCTGTGATAGAATTTTTAACGCTGGATGGTTACGCTGGAATCTTAGGTTCATTATTATAACCCCGAAAGTAAGCGGCAGTCAATGGAATATCGTCGGCCTGATTCTCCACGTGTACGAAAATTAAAAAGAATTCCGTCAGCGCAAAAAGACATGCTCACCATTTCCTGGGATGCAAAGGGAGTAATCCAAGACAGATTTTGGTCTGGATATTAATTTGGCTAATGCGACTTTTAATCATGAATCGTTAGTTAACTTGCTCGGTGTTGGGATTGTTGAATGTTTGAGTTGACCAGGGTAGGTAACTCATGCTTGTTTTTGTCACATTGCCTTATCATTTTTAATGTCATTTTTCTCCACATTTTTTGCTTCTGTTTTCAGCTTTAGAAACTTATTTTGTACTATATTAGTTTACGTTTGCATTGTTTAGTGGAATGTCCTTTAATGGAGTTTACTTTTAGTTTAACCGTGATTTCACAATTAATAAATAATGGTCTCTATTCTATCCAAGAACGTGTGGAATTAGTGACTTCGTATTATGAGAATGGAAGGTGTGCAAGAGTACAGCTCGCTTATTCACAAGTAGGTACTTACTGGAATTAATCCAAAATTTTACGGAAACGGGGTCGGTACATAACAAAAAATAATATTTTCATCGGGTTGTAAATAATGAAGATATCAACGTCGAAGCCTTAGGTCAGGTCGCCGTGCTTATAAATGCGACGTCGATACGACAGGTATCTCAGGTATCAGGAGTAAGCTGTACATCAGTTTGTAGAATACTTAAGAAGTTCAAATTTCATCCCTATAAAATTATAAATAAATATGCTTAACACACTTGCCGATCAATGCCCATCATATGCGACTGTCAAAAATTGGATCGCGTCATTCAAAGAGGACCCAGAAACAAAATAGCAATCGATGGAGTGGAAACATCATGGTTCTTCAAGGCCTTAGAAGTTCTTGCTTCAGTTTTTTTGGGATATCAGTAGAATAATTATGATCGATTATTTAAGGGTCAGACCATCACTGGAGATTCTTATTTTAAATAATTAACCAGCCTGAGAGAGAAAATTGGGGAAACAACACGTGGTATGTTAGCGGAATGTGTGTTGTTTTTGCAGGACAATGCATCTGCACACAAATTGTGCATTATCATGAATACGATTCGGGATCAAGGGTTCGAATTACTGGAACACCAACCCTATTTCTCAGACTCAGCCCCCTCAGACTATTATCTATTCCCTCGACTGAAAAACGTTTAGAAGGACGTCAATTTTTGTGTAACGAATAGGTAATAAAAGCTCCATAGCTAGAATTTTTCTTCAAAAATTCTTTAATTTTAATGGACGGTGTGCCCATATACATAAAAAACAACGAATAACACTTATTTCATTTAGAACTAACAACACACTTCAGAATTAATATCTGATAGGTGTTTATAAATTGTAATGGGGATTAGCTTATATTGGACAAACTGGTAGATCCTTTTCTACAAGCATAAAAGAACATGAAAGAATTTTCAAATGACAAAACAAAACAGATTCTACTTACGCAAACAATTGTATGGAACATAAACATAAGTTTAATAATAAATTTGACATATTACACATACAGGATAAGAGCAATAAATGAATTTATTAGAGAGTTAAGAAATAAATAGGTTCATCAAACTAAACCTCATTTTAAATGACCAATTACAGGTTAATAACTCTCCGTTATTAAACATAAATATTTAAAATCATGTTTGTTGAATAAATGTTATTATATTAAATTTGATTTTGGCCTAATTTTGTACCTAAATTATAAGCATAAATTCGCCGACTGATATTTGAGTTAATTTTTTATATATTAAATTAATTAATAGTATTAGAGTTATCATAATTCTGTAGTTATAGTCATAAGTGGAATTTAACAATTTGGTAATGATATCAACTAGTCTAACCCCACCTCCTTCATACTTAACCTTTAGCTATAAAAGTGAAGACTGTTACGGTTGTTGTATTCCAATTATCATCACCTGATGAAGCTCTAGTAGAGCGAAACGAACGTAGTGAATTTTCATTTCATTAATTATATATTATAAAACTTGTTTCAGTAGTAGGCTAAGACTATATTATTACCCCCTTGTACTTACATATAATTTGTAAATCATAAAAATAATTATAATTAAATTTAATTGTAGATTAATTTTTAACTAATTTACTAAGTGGCCTGTAGTGTATATCACAATTTTTTTGCTTGAAATATTTTTATACATGTTCCACATTTGATTTTTCCAAATAAATTATTCAATTGAATCTCCTTAAAAAAGTTTTTAAATGATAGTTAATGAACATTAATCATGTGGTTCATTGAAATTATTCTATTCAATACATTTAGCCCAAAACTCTTGGCTGTTAACATTTTTATTTGCATAATTGTGGGAATTTAATATTCAAAGTTTATTTGCAACGTGAAAATTTACGGAAATACAAGAAGTTTTAACAAGCCAATTAAAACCACCCACACAAAGTTTGCATTGGCGAAAATGGAACAGAGAATTTAGGTCGCCCGAGTTCAAACTTTGCACGAAACCGCAGCCCTGACATGGTTTTTCACAACTAAAGAGGAAACCCCTTCCTCTCTCTTTAAATGTTAATATTTTTTATATAAAATAACATGAATAAATATGTGACAATATTGATTATTACCAGTAATTTACCCTTGTCAAATAAAGACTCAACTAATGAGCAATTGCCACAATTACAATTGCATTTATAACCCTCGATCGCTGATATTAAGGAAAAAAGTATATTTGAACAAAAATACTTCTTTAAATTAAATTGTTATGTTCGGTGTTTTTAAGGAAATATTCGACCTTGTACGTTGAAAAACACATGATTATTCCAATCGATAGTATTTTAAACTTTCATAAGGCTTTCCAACATAATTGAGTCTAATAAAATGTTAATCAATATCACTTGTCTACACGATTTCGAGAATATCGAATGCTATCTTCTGTAATATAATTAATTTTTTAAGTCCTTTGCATATTAATGAAGCTATTGTAGAGTCATTTCTCCATTTATAATATAAACGATGACGCATTAATTAGACTGTAGTGTTTCAATTATTTTCACCTTCGATTCTTGGAAAAAACGTTGATCCACACTAAATTGATTATTGCAAGAATTAATTTTTAGCTTTAAAATGTCATAGTTAATGCTCGTATTTTTCTTAATTTCGGGGAAATTTTAATGGACAAACTAAATATGAAGATCTATATCTTCGACCGTGTTTTAAATTAAATTATAAATTAATATTAAGATTTGTATTTTCAAGTAGAATATTTATTATTATATTAGAATCATAGCATTACTAAAATTGTATTATAAATTTCTTTATTCGTGATTGTGCCTTAATACTATGCGAACCTCTACTGACTATCTTTAATTTGTCCTTGAGAACGTCTACGTTTCCAGTTCTGGAAATAATAATAATAATAATAATTGTCTTTATTGTCCAACAAATCTCATCATTAAGAGGACAATACAATAATAAAGTACAGTGTCAAAAACTAAATTAAATTATAATCCATAAGCTAATTAGAGTAGAAACTACAATTCAAATAAGAAAAAACAATTATCGTCCAATTTCGTTGCTAGTAAATATTTCTAAAGTTTTTGAAGATATTGTGTTATTATTAGAGAACGGACATTCTTACCACATGACTCGGCGTAATTCAATGAAGTATTTGTTAGTCTTACCCGGCCATCTGGTCCGTTGCGATTACAATGGACAACAAAGCGATTGTATTCGGAGGATATATTCCATTAAACGCAATCCGCAATTGGAAATGTTTATAAACTTCGCCGAGTACATCCCGACGTAATACAATGAAGTATTTGTGTTTGACTTTCTCGGCCACCTGATTTTTCGCAGCGTTAACAATGGACAACGGCTATTGATTCGGAGAACTTAGTCATGTGGTAAGAATGTCCGTTCTCTAGTTATTATTATCAGCTTTCGAGAAGTGAGTGTGACATAGTTTCGTATTACTCTATCCACTCAACAGAAAAAGTGCAAAAAATACGTGATCAGCTCGTGATCACAAAAAGTAGCTCTTTGATTGGCTGACTAAAATTAAAGAAAAGTCAGTTACAAACGATTGAAATTTTAGCGATTTAGCGACATAACTTAACTTTGTCAGCTGTCAGCTACGTTGTTTACTTTTAAAAAAGTTTTCAGAAAAGCACCATTGAGGGTAGCTCTTTACATGGAAAAACTTCCATCTTTGTCACTGCCTCCCTCTCCAATAATAACTAGATGGGGAACATGGTTGGAAGATACTAGTTTTTGTGCAGAGAATTTCGATAGTTTACAAAATTTCGTTACATGTTTAAATGACGATGCTCGAAGTATTTCTGAGTGCAAGGAACTAATACAAATTCCAAATTTAAAATATAAGTTGTACTTTCTTCAGGAACACCAAAACTAATCATTTATTTTGAAAATCAAAATTTCAAATTAAATGACGGATTAACCACATTAGATGTGGCTATTAGTAATTTGAAAAATATTCCATTGAAAAATATTATATTGGCCTTCCGCAAAAGTTTGACACAGTTTTTAATAGTAATCCAGATTTAATAAGATTGCGACAGTTGTGTATGGGGACAATGCCTCAAAATCTAATTGCTAAATACGCTGAAATAAAAGAATATTTCCAGTATGCATCTATAACCAGTTGCGATGTAAAAAGAACGTTTTCTATCTACTAGGATGTATTTCATTCAAAGAGGACAAATTTTACAGAAGAGAGAGAACCTTGAGAAAGTATTGCTAGTTAATATTAATACTCCTTTGCTCAACTTGAACTACAAAATGAACAAATGAAAATCTATTTCGTATTTTATAGATCACCATCCGTTTGTTTTCCATTTATATAAATAAAATTAAAAACTCTTTAAAAATACAAATTTGCAATAGTACGCCTGTGGTCGGTGAGTCATCGGTGTCCGATCCCTATTTATGACACGAGTTTTTTATTTTACTATTTACAATTTGTCCCTTTTAGGACCTCTTTTACATAACTTCCAGTAATTTAAAAATGTACGAATGTTTATAATGATTAGCAAAACACTATACTTGAAATGAAAAATTTGAATTTGTAAATTTTTTGTATTTAAATACATTTATATGATTGAGATTCTTTCATGTACCCTAATCTGTAATTGCTGAAAATTATTTACTTAACATTAACTTTCATATCAAATATGAAAAGCAGTTCCTGAAATTTTTTAAAATGGTGCTAAGAAAGTTAACTCCAAGCTTGAATTATACTATTTCTTCCTTTGTTTCCGTCACAATATTGCGTAAACTGTTTGAAGACTCGTTCAATAAAAAGAATAGACAATAATCTGAATTTTCATCAAACCCTCTATTACTTAACAGAAAATATAATTCCATGAAATAAATAAAATGTATATTCAAAACTCTTTAAAAATACAAATTTACAATAGTACGCCAGTGGGCGATGAATCATCGGCCTATCGTGTTCGTATGCGCAACAGACACGGTAAACATAACCTCACTCTTCCGACTATGAAAGCCAACAAGTCATTACATTAAGTCACAACTTGTTCTAACGTGGCACTGACTGTCTCAACGAATCAGGGTTATCGATATACTATTTCAAATAAATGTAGCGTCAGCAGTTGCTGCTATGGAAATTGTGTATTTTTTAGGAACTAAATTATTACACAAAATCACAGCAACGATAAAGAAATGATTACGGAAGATATGAATGTAAAAATAAGCATTTATTCATAAAAATATCCAGGTATAGGTTAAAGGATTAGTTAATCAAGAAGGCAAATCTATAAGAAATGATAAAAATGAGCTGACTGTAGGGGACAAGAAACCGAAGTCGACAGTTGAAACGAAATATTTTTAAAAAATTAAAAAAGCATGATCAGAATAAACAAAACTTGATCTGACATCAATAGCAACAAAACAACACGACGCCCTCTTCTATGAAAATGAAGGAGAATAATATATTAAATATATAAAGTAAATTTAATAGTGATATGAAATAATAAAATAAACCAGAGTAGTTTCAAAGTTTTTTATTGTTCACTACAATACTGTAAAATACTTGTCTTTCTTCGGGTTCTTAAATAAAACTAACGGTAACTTAGGCACACACTATATTAATAATAAAAACGAATAACAATTTAAAACTAATTACTAACAATAAGCACATTTATGTATTTATATTTCACTCGGCGATGATTTGATATGGAATGAACTCAAATCCCTTACTCGACGGCTTATATATCAGCCACTGAGCCTCTCGTGTTTTCTTTAGTCTCGGTCTTTCCGTTTCTAGATCTGTCGAGAAGGCGCCAGGGACGTGAAGTATCGTTGGATGAGTCATCAAGACGGCAGACTGTGTGCCCGGTGCATGGTGACATGAATCATGTCACCATGTGTACTAATATAAATAGTATAAATATTATTTTTAATACCACTTTTTCTTTAGAATAAATGTTTCGTTCATTGTTAGAAATACAAAATAATGTTTTTTTTTTATTTTGATTTAGAACTGTAAAATATATGTTCAAATTCTGTTATCTCTTTGATAAATGCATGTATGGAAATATTTAGGAAACTACTAAATATATGTTTTTCTGCTCCGATATGTAAACAAAGCGAGAGGAATGAATGAGCCATAAATTTTTTCCTGAAAGAGGAATACTTTCTTTGTATTATTGGCAATAACAGATGCACCTGCAAAACATATTTATATTATAGTATCCAAAATAATATTTAGTACACATGCTGACATGATTCATGTCACCATGCACCGGGCACACAGTCTGCCGTCTTTAGTCATCACACTACTGTTTCGCCAAACTTTGGCTTCATCAGGTGATGATAAACTGAACAATTTTACATATATTTCTTTTACAGAAGTGTATGTGTATATTCTAAGTGGGGGTATGTTACATATTTTATATAAGTAGTAGAGGGGAGTTATTGAATTCTGTTTGTTTATTTAAAGTTAAACCTAATTTCATATATTTATTTATTTCTATATTTTCTAACAGATTAAGTTTTTTGCCTTTGTCTTGTACATGCAAAGTCTTGAATTTTCTAATAAATTTATGATTTGATTCTAAACAACGGTTTCCGAAAGTTGAGGCCAAGGAGATAAATTTAATCTCTAGAAAACTCGAACGAAACCTTGCGAATCCCATTATTAAGACGAAAATTTTAGAATTATTAAATTTATGTGTAAATCAGAATTACTGACAATTCAATAAGAAATACTATACACAAACTTCAGGCTTAGCGACGGATAACCCATAGAGTTCATTAAAGGCAGATATATTTATGAACTATATCGAAAATGAAATAAGCAAACACCCGTTATACCGCCTAATTCTGAGTATACGCAACGATCCGAATGTATGAATATTTCTCCCGCTTCGAATACAATTCCCCTGAATGCTGTAGGCGCGTCAACATCGATGTCATACATGTAGCAAGCGCCAATTAAGTTGGCGCGAGGAGGGGGTTTAGCAACAGACTGTTTTGTGATTGGCTTAACATCGATGGCATACATATAGCAAGCGCCAATTAAGTTGGCGCGAGGAGGTGGTTTAGCAACAGACTGTTTTGTGATTGGCTTAACATCGATGGCATACATATAGCAAGCGCCAATTAAGTTGGCGCGAGGAGGGGGTTTAGCAACAGACTGTTTTGTGATTGGCTTAACGCGTTCAGGGGATTTTTATTCGGAGCGGGAGAAATATTCGTACATTCAGGCCGTTGCGTTTGCTCAGAATCAGGCGGTATAATAATTGCATTTACTGGTATAGATATGTGGATGACATACTAGTCTGTTTTAAAGGTACATATAGACAATTAAAAACTTTTCAAAACCACATTAACACTATTCACCCTAATATAAAATTTACACCTGAAATGGAAAATCGAATAATTTTCTAGATCTAATAATTTCAAACGTAACATGCAAACACGAATTTGCAATATACCACAAACCAACACACACAGACACAATACACACGAGCTCCTTTTACCCCATTTCACAGAAAGTATCAGCATACGAATTCATGATACACAATAAATATATATACACAATGATAATAAATGTACCTTTAAATAAGAACAACTTTGATATAGAACTCAATATAATATAAACCATAGCTGTTAATAATGGATACTCAGTAAATTTAGTTAATAAAATTCTACAACGTAAACTAAGAATTCAATCTCAGTCTTTAATTTACTTTAGAATATCGAACAAGACGGAAAACAAATATAATTCAATAACATACATGGGAACAACATCTGTAAAAATAGGTAAAAAAAAATTACAAAAAGCAAATAATAGATTTATATCCTTTAAAACAAATAATTCAGTCCAGAAATATATTAGAAATGATAAAGACAAAACAGAAAAGAAGGGAACTCAGGGGTTTATATGTTGACGCACGAGTGCAATAAGGTCTATATTGGCCAGACAGGGCGTACCTTTGAACAGAGAGCCAAGGAGCATGAAAGAAGCTACAAAGACAAAAAGACGGACTCAACTTTCGCAAACCATTGTTTAGATTCAAATCATAAATTTAATAGAAAATTCAAGTTTCTGCTTGTACAAGGCAAAGGCAAAAAATTTAATCTGTTCGAAAATATAGAAATAAATAGATATAGGAAATTAGGTTTAACTCTAAAGGAACAAACTGAATTCAATAACTCCCCTCTACTATTTATATAAAATATGTAACACACCCCCACTTAGATTATACCCATACATTTCTGTAAAAGAAGTAACGAGTGATCATTAAAATTTTCGCTCAGTAAGCCATTTACACAAAAAGTATGTCCTAACTTGTTATTAGAGGAGATCTGTCATTATAATTTCAAACGTCATAATTGTTAAAAAATAATTTGAAATGCTGACTTTTATATTAAATATATTTACAATTTTTATACAAAGTAATAGAATATTATAAAAAATGTGTAAAATGATGACCATTCTCCACTAAGCATAAACGCACTCTATTTCGTAGAGCATTGAAAACATTGATCAGTATTTGCGGTGAGTTATTGATGTGTTCACATTTTTCAATGATTTTATGTCTTAACTCTTGTAGATTATTAATTGGTGTTTCATAAATAATATTCTTTATATATGGCCACACAAAAAAATCCATGACTGTTAAATCACACGATCGTGGTGGATATGGAATCGCTGTATTTCTATTTATTATCCTATCGCCATAAAATTGTTGCAAAAACTGAATATTTTCAAGTGTAACGTGAGATTTAGCCCCATCCTGTTGAAAATATCCGACCTGGAGTTCATCATTAGTCAATTGATTAGTAAAAACACTGAGAATTTCGTTACGATATTTCTCCGATGTTATCGTGCCCTCAAAGAATATCGGTCCTATTAATCGGTGACGACTCATACCTACCCATACGCCTATTTTTTCTGGATGTAGAGGAACTTCTCTGTAGAAATGAGGATTTTCACTGGACCACATACGCATATTTTGCGAATTAACATAACCTTTCAAATAAAACCAAGCTTCATCGGTGAAAAAAGTATGATTTAAAATATTGTCTGTCATTGTTTGAATAAACCATTGGCAAAATTGTGTTCTTTTTTCATAATCCGTAGGTAATAGATTTTGTACAGAAGTTAATGTATATGGATACATGTGCAAGTCCTTTTTTAAAATTTTTTGACATGTTCCATACGAAAGCCCAACTTGTTGCGAAACTCTGCGAATAGATGTTTGAGGAGATTCGTTAATAATTTGTCTGACATTTTCAATTACGCCGCGACTTCTCTTGAGAGGAGAACCGCTTCCTTTTTTCCTTAAAATACTGCCTGTTTGACGAAAAAGATTTACACAATGCATTAGCGTATCACGGAAAGTTTTATAGCTAGGAACAGTAATTGGATATCTCTCTTCAAACTCCGCAAGGCAATTTTCTATTGAATGCAGCCAAATACCATCAATTTTTTGAGATGTCAGGAAGTAACATTCTACCATAAACGCTTTATGCATATCATTAAAGGCCATTACGTTTTCTTTTGATGAAACTTTAAAGTATATATTTGACACTGACAGATGTTTGAAATAACATCTTAATGACTAAAGCTACGACATAATTTTTATATACACGATACACGGCCAGCTACGAGTGAAAATTTTAATGATCGCTCGTTATATATAAAATTGTTCAGTTTATCATCACCTGACGAAACAGTATTGTAGTGAACAATAAGAAACTTTGAAACTACTCTGATTTATTTTATTACTTTAAAATGGAGTTTAAATAAGTGTCAGCCCGTTCAGTCAACAATTTGATGTGAAATACCTTATCTAAATTATACTGACTTCAACATGGGTTAATCCTTCAATTCCAAAATATCAAACAAAGTCAATTTTCCTAATTTTTCTATTTTCTACGAAAATCTAATGGGCAAATTAATAATATCAAAGCGAATTCATTGATTTGTGAAAATATCAAAATATGTTTTTTCTCCCTTCTCTTACACCAATCATTAGAGAAATTTCGAGTAGATCATTTCTCCCAAACCTTTTCGATCCTCAGCGCCCTTAATGAATCCAGGTTTTCCCAATATCAAATTTAAACAAGTACACTGCGACACTCATTTTATTTTTTTATTTGAGGGCTATGTAAAAATATACGAAGCACGTATTTGAGATCATAAAAAATGTATGAAGTGTGGGCCGCGGCTTCCCAGAGAGAACCGCGGCACGCACTTTGGAAACCACATTCATAAGCAGTTTCACATAAGAATAACAGCCTTTAACAAGTAGCGTAATAAATTATAATTTACTAAATTTTTCGTTTCTAGGCTCCGGCAAATCATACACGATGATGGGTACACAGGAAAGTAATGGAATTATACCTCGTCTTTGTGATTCTCTGTTTGATCTCATAGCAAAACAACAAAGTTCCGAATTATCGTATAAAGTTGAAGTTAGTTATATGGAAATATATAATGAAAAGGTTTTGTTTCTAAATTTACACCCACTATAAGCAATCCATTTTTTCTAATAATTTTTAGGTACACGATTTGCTGGATCCAAAAACGAATAAGCAATCGCTAAAAGTAAGGGAACACAACGTTTTAGGTCCCTACGTTGATGGATTATCCCAGCTAGCTGTGACGTCATTTCAGGTAATGAATCATTTTCAACGTTGAGAAGTTTCCAAGTTCAAACTAAAATTACATTTTAAGGACATAGAAATATTAATGGCCGAAGGCAATAAGTCGAGAACAGTCGCTTCGACGAATATGAATAGTGAATCGTCTCGTTCGCATGCTGTATTTACTGTGATTTTAACACAAACACTAACGGATTCAAAAACAGGTGTTTCCGGTGAAAAACAAAGTAGGTTATCGTTAGTCGATCTTGCAGGATCAGAAAGGGCTGTGAAAACTGGAGCAGTAGGTGAAAGACTAAAGGAAGGCTCTAATATAAATAAGTAATGGAATACAGAGGTCCTTTTGACAATCAAATATTAAATCTCAGAATTCCAGGTCTTTAACAACATTAGGTATCGTTATTTCTAAATTAGCCGATCAATCATCGGGAGCTAAAAATAAAGACAAATTTGTGCCATATCGTGACTCTGTCCTAACTTGGTTACTAAAAGATAATTTAGGCGGTAATAGTAAAACAGTTATGGTTGCCACTATTTCACCGGCAGCAGATAATTATGAGGAAACGTTATCAACGCTTAGGTATGCAGACAGAGCGAAGAGGATTGTCAACCATGCAGTTGTTAACGAAGATCCTAATGCCAGAATTATTAGGGAATTACAAGAAGAAGTTGCTGCACTGAAAGAAATGTTGAAACATGCAACTGTTAGTACTATTATAACAAAAAATATTTTTTTATGTAACGTTAAAATTTCAGGGTTCACCGGTTGGAGATATCCAAAGAGTTGACATACACCAAAAATTAAGTGAAAGTGAGAAATTGTATAAGGAAGTTTCACAGACTTGGGAAGAAAAATTAATGAAAACGGAGAGAATACAAAATGAACGACAGCAAACGTTAGAGAAGATGGGTATAAGTATTCAAGATTCTGGCATTAGGGTTGAAAAGAATAAATTTTATTTAGTTAACCTAAACGCAGATCCATCCTTAAACGAATTATTAGTGTAT
Source organism: Melolontha melolontha (assembly GCA_935421215.2). Taxonomy (NCBI): domain Eukaryota; kingdom Metazoa; phylum Arthropoda; class Insecta; order Coleoptera; family Scarabaeidae; genus Melolontha; species Melolontha melolontha. The sequence goes on along the minus strand of OW285244.1, from coordinate 8,335,507 downwards.
TATCTTAAGGTAATTACCAATTAAATTCCAATTAAAACAACATTGTAACGAAACATTATAGGAAAAAACAGTTGTGGGCGCTACCGGAAATGGACAAGACGGTGAACCAGATATTCAGCTGTCAGGTTTAGGCATTCAACCAGAACATTGTATTATAACTATAGAAGATGGTAGTATATTTTTAGAACCTCTTGCCAATGCACGTTCCTACATTAATGGTTCTCAAGTCACGAAAAAGACTCAACTACGCCACGGGGATAGAATAGTTTGGGGAAACCATCACTTCTTCAGAGTTAATTGTCCAAAATCGATATGTAAGCTTTAAATGTCACATATTGCATATTTTGCATTTATAATTTGCTTCTCTTGCAGCATCTACATCGGAACCACAAACACCCGCACAAAATATTGATTATAACTTTGCTAGAGATGAATTAATGTTAAATGAATTAAGTAATGATCCAATACAAGCTGCCATATCGCGTTTGGAAAAACAACACGAAGAAGATAAACAAGGTAATAAATATAAAAATACTTAAAAAATACGTGATATACATTATATCGTGTCTTAGTTGCTTTGGAAAAACAACGTCAAGAATATGAAAGACAATTTCAACAACTCAGAAACATCATGTCACCATCTACACCATATCCGCCATATTCTTACGATCCATTTAGATTTGGTAAAAACACCCCTTGTACACCAACGACTCAAATGCGAGTTGAAAAATGGGCCCAAGAGAGAGATGAAATGTTTAAACGTAGCATAAGTCAATTAAAGTCTGGAATATTGAAAGCTAATGCTTTGGTACAAGAAGCTAATTTCTTTGCTGAGGAGATGGGCAAACAAAGTAAATTTAATGTTACATTGCAAATACCGCCAGCAAATTTAAGTCCTAACAGAAAGGTTTTAAAATTAGTAAAGGATTCAATAACGCAATTAATTTAATTAATTTTGCCTTTTTTAGAAAGGCGCATTCGTTAGTGAACCAGCAATATTGGTAAAAAGAAAAGCTGAAAGTCAAGTGTGGACTATGGAAAAATTAGAAAATAAATTAGTTGATATGAGAGAAATGTATGAAGAAAGGAATGATATAGGTTTATCATTGAAGGTTGCAGCTTGCGTTTATTAGTCAAAGAAGGTTATCGTTATAATTTTTGTTTTATAGGAAAGTTTGACTGCATTAGATCCATTTTATGAATCGCAAGAAAATTATAATTTAATTGGTGTTGCAAATATATTTTTGGAAAGTTTATTTCATGACGTAATATTAGATTATCATACCCCTATCATTAGTCAACAAGGAGAAGTTGCTGGAAGATTACAAGTACGTTTTGAATATTAAAGATGCGTATTAGAAACTAAATACATTTAAAATTTAGGTCGAGCTAAGCCGCGTATCAGGTGTATTGCCACATGATAGAATATGCGAAGCCGCTTCTGATACATCAGATAATAGCAGTCATGATGAAGACGATGATGGTAGAGGAACAGCGGAAATCTCAGTCCGAGTTCACATAAAGCAAGCATCAGGTTTACCACCGTCCTTGTCAAATTTTGTTTTCTGTCAGTACAACTTTTGGAACTACCCGGATCCCATTGCTGTACCACCTTTTGAACCAGACTCACACAGCACGATATTACCCGGTCAAAAAGATTCAATGACCTTTAAATTTGATCATGCAAAAGAGTTTATGGTAACTGTAACAGAAGAATTTTTAGAGCATTGTGCCGGTAATATTTTTATTGTGATATAGTACCTAATTCCTAAGATTTCTTTGTTTTTAGAGGGAGCATTGTCGATAGAAGTATGGGGTCATAGAAGCGCAGGATTTTCAAGAATGAAACCTGGTTGGGAAGTAGAACAACAAACGAGAACTATAGCTCGTTCTCTTGTGGACAGGTGGTCGGAAGTAACTCGTAAAATTGAATTATGGGTTGAGATACAAGAACTAAATGAATTTGGAGAATATGCTCCGGTTGAAGTAACTAATAAAACTTGCATGCTAACTGGCGGTGTATACCAGTTAAGACAAGGCCAACAACGAAGAATACAAGTTCGTGTTAAACCTGTCCAAAACTCAGGGACATTGCCTATTATATGTCAATCTATATTAAAAATTGAAGTTGGCAGCGTTACAGTGAGAAATAGGTTACAAAAGCCACTTGATTCATATCAAGAGGAAGACCTAACAGTTTTAAGAGACAAATGGTGTGATGTATTAAAACGAAGGAGGGAATATTTAGATCAACAAATTAAAAAATTAATTGATAAGCCAGGTAATCACATTTGCGTGATTATTAGAAGAATGTTAATGCATAATTTTTAATTGCAGATAAAACAGAGCAAGATGCAGAGAGGGAGCAGAGTCTGGTAGATCAATGGATAAACTTAACAGAAGAAAGGAATGTCGTAATGGTACCTGCTCCAGGATCGGGTATACCTGGAGCACCAGCAATATGGGAACCACCTTCTGGGATGGAACCTTATGTACCAGTTCTATATCTTGACCTAAATGGTAAGCTTTAAATTAGTTTTGGAGCAAGTATTTACAAAATATTCATTATAGCTGACGATTTATCAACTCACCAATCTGGTGAAGCAGTATCTGTAACTGGTCAAAATTCAATATTATCTAAGGAAATTGGTAATAAATTTTATAGTCTTCATATACTTCAGCATTTAGAAAAAGATGTGTGTGCTATCGTCTCATGGGATTCTTCTATTCATGATAACGTCCACCTTAACAAAGTAACAGATGGTAATTCTAAATAAAGATAAATGCATTTCCGCTTTTATTTAATATTTTTCTTTCGCAGCTAATGATAGAGTTTATCTAATTTTGCGAACAACAATACGATTATCTCATCCAGCTCCAATGGATTTAGTATTAAGGAAAAGATTAGCCTTAAATATCTACAAACGTCAAAGTATAGTGGATAAGTTCAAAAGGAAAATAGTTCGAACGGATATTCTTACGCATTCTGGGATTACGTACGAGGTTGTGTCTAATATACCCAAAGCATGTGAAGAGCTTGAAGATCGTGAGTCCTTAGCGCAGTTAGCATGTTCCGGTGAAGATACATCATTGTTTGACGGAGAAACATATATAGGTACACAAAAAGAAATTTTATTGCTTGAAATTGTCTTCATAAAAGTATGTTCTACAGAAAAATATACCAGAGGAGTCAGTGCAGTGGAAAATATTTTATCTTTGGATCGTCTAAGGCAAAGTGTGGCTGTTAAAGAATTACTGCAAGCTAAGGGTCAACCTCTGATGAGGAAGACAGCTAGCGTACCCAATTTCTCGCAGGTATACACTACATCAAGCTTCTACTGCAATAAATTCTTGCTCTTACAAAATATTCAAATTTATATTTTCCATTTATGCAATCCAGGCTTTGGAAACAAAGAATGGGGTAATTTGAAGTCCATAATTTTTGTAATACATGGATTTCCTCAGCTAAAGCTATCATAGCTTTGTAAATATACATACATTGTATATACTTGCAAAAAAGTACATTTCCCGCATATTAATTTCATGTTAAGCATGCTCTCTAAAACATTTCCCAATTTTTATTTACGTTTATAGATAAATAATACCTTTGTTTGTTTCTCTAGTACATGAGACTGGATATGAGTACCGAATCGTTGAATATATCTCGTTCTGAAAGTGTGTCTGAATTGAGTGGTGACATGCACAGCAATCCAGCACCATTAAGACCAAGAACTAGTGGATTAGGTATGTGTATTTTACGTATTTTTGTAGATATATCTGTGCCGAAACCAATTTACGGAATTTAGATAATGAGAATAGATAGAAGTTTCGATATTTAGCTTACTAATATAGTTTTTCAAATAAAATATGGAGATCTTCTATTTGTTTTCACATGCAACACATGTAATACATTAAATTTTAATTTTTTCCCTCCTCAAATTCTAGAAAAGATTCTACAACATTATAATGTACAAATACATAAAGAATTAAACTTTAAAAAATAAGTCAATATAGAAAACTAGTAACACGTAATTTAAATATTATAATCTATGTATCGACTCCATATTTTATTTCCAGAAATAGAGTTTAAAGATGTATTGTATGCCAATGCTATGATGCTTTGGTGTATTGTGTTACTATTGTTATCGTTTAAAAGAATAATTTTAAAACTTAGATTACGATTGTACTTCATGAGCAGCATTCTGTTTGAAGAATTAATTTGACAGTTATTTTAGTTGTTATCGATACATATTTATATAATTTGATGCAAGTTTTTTTAAAGTGTTATCTATTTCTTCCACTTCTATCTTTGCTGCTGTTGAAAAATGGTGATGATACAGACACCTAGAATTTGTTCAGTTTATCGAAGATATCACTGTGTTGCATTTGCGATTATTTTATGATTTCATTTTCTTTTGTTTTCTGTTTCAATTTTTTGCTTGACTAATATTTATTCTAAATTTTTCTGCAACCACAAGGCTCCATTCTGTCAGGTAAAATGGAGGCTTGCATATTATGATTGCTACATATATACATATATAAATATATACCTAGATGGAAATCGATTGTTGAAGACTGGTTTATTGTATAACAGAAACAGATGTATGTTTAAGAAACGTATTTTATTGGGGTTCACACAACAGACAAGGGCACCTCAAAAATATGTTTTCTTTATTCATTTAAAGAAACGAAATAGTTTGACAGACTAGAAACGTAACAAATGTAGAGCTTTAGTAAACAGTTACTGTGTTAAACTAATTCACATAAATACTATAAATATCACAGCTTGTTAGTACAAACTAGTACAAAGTTAATATTGCACTCATTCAATTCTGAAAGCTTGCTAAGATTTTCTAGAAGTATTTAAAGATTAGAATTATAATTAAAAAAATATTATGTCGTAATAATGCACGCATATGTTTTTAAACATTCTGTATACATTCACATACAGACCGGTTCATCAAACTGGCGTATTAGAAAATTTCGAACCAATAATATTTCTAAATTGACAATATTCGGCCCTAATTTTAACATAAGTTTAACATAAACTGAATTATCCGAATTTTTCTACTTTTTTTCACGAAGTATTGAATAATGTAATGCAATCGATCTTCTTAAATAGACATAAACAATATATAATATTGTATATTAATTTTAGAATTTTCATTTATATTTTATATCACTTAAGGGTATTATTAAGGGTTAATTATAACTAGTGTTCCAATAACAACTTTATTTTAAAAATCCCGCCAATCGGTCTATGGTAAACGTCAAGCGGCCATATTTGATAAATGTCATGTTGAAGCATTGCCATTTACAAAATGACGCACTATTCTCTCGATCAATGTTTATTAATTATTGACACGCATTATCAAAATGGAGAACATTTTGCGATCACAAACCATAAATTACGTTCTCATTTCGGTAGACATGATCCTCCTACTGTCAATAAGTGTATTCACAATTTGGTGAAAAAATTTGAACGTTCGTTTTCTCTTAAAAGACGAAACACCATTTGTGCGTCGTTTACAATAAAACACCTCCATACGGCATCGTTCTTAACAATTAGCCGTATCACCAACGACCCTGCATCGAAGTTTGCATAAAGATTTTCACCTCAAATCGCACAAGATTCAATTGACACAAGATTTTAAGCCGACTGAGCATGCTGCGCGAAGAGAGTTTGTCGAATGGATGTTGGAAATGAAACGAAGTGACACTGATTTTCATCACAATATAATCTTATGCGATATAGTTCATTGGGTGGTTACTTTAATAAGCAAAATTTCCGGATTTGGGGTGAAGAACAATCACATGCCACTCATGAGGTACCCATGCAACCCTGAAAAGTGCCAGTTTGCTCTGAATTTTGGTCCTGAAGCGTGATTGGGCCATATCTTCTTTAAAAATAACGCCAATGAGACAGTCTCGATCAATGGTGTTCATTATTGTGAAATGACAACCAACTTTCTTGGCATCAATTGAAAAACGTTAATGTCAAAGATATTTACTTCCATCAAGACGGAACGACCTGCCACACGGCTAGAGAGACTATGCAATTATTGCAAAGCGAATTTCCTGGTCGAAAAATGTCTTAGTTTAGAGACCACCAGGCCCCCAATTCTAGTGGTCTCCAAACAGAGTTCTTCCTTGGGGGTATTTGAAGAGGCAAATCTACAAGAGGAATCCTCAAAGAATTCCAAACCTAAAGAATGAAATGCAACAGCACGCCACTGAAATAGAGCCGACCTTATGCCAAAATATGTGGAAAGATTTTGTTAAAAGAGTGAACACCTGCCAGCGCAGTCGTGGAGGTCTTTTGTCAGATGTTCTCTTTCACATGTACGGTAGACTTTGTAATTTAAAAATCAATAAAAATTTCCGAACCAATTTATTTTTAAATTAAAAATGAAGCTGTTAGAACAACCTTTATATCAGGTTGGATAATATATTAAATTCATTATAGACTATAGGTCAGAATCGCAGCTCAATAACGGTGTTAAGTAAATGTATCTTAATGCTCTAATATGATTAAAAGTTGTTATTCAAACGTTTACAATTAAAAATATTAGAGTTATGTGCAACTAGAGATATAAAGTTGGCAGTAGTTCTGCAGACTTGGCTAAAAATAAAATAATTGTACCCCAGATGTACAATAACATCTTAAAGTACGACGGTGATTTGAAAAATTTTGTTAAGAAATTATGGTACCGAAAGTCGAACCTGAATCTAGTCGGTCAGCAGATTCAACAACGACCAATTAATAGCTCTAATGGAATCATTTGCGCCAAACAACGAACACGTTGTCGATAAAGCTCAATTCATAATCTTCCATTAATACACACCTTCACAGGCATCGACTTATTAAACGAAGAAACAAGGTAGATATTTTTTCCGGGAACTAAATTACAACACTTTGTACAATGAAAATTATTAATTTTGTTCCAAGTTCTCCAGATTTGACAATTTTAGACTAGAATGCCATTTTCAAGACCAGACATCACACAATGGAAGAGCTTCGTAATGCTATGGTGAATTCTTGTGCTGACATAATCCAAGAAATCCTAATAAATGGCTTGAAAGCATGAAGCGGAGAGCTGAACTTTGTTTTCAAAATAATGGTCAACATTTCCAACATCTGCTTTAGTAGTATATTCTTCTAATTTTGGCTATTGTAACAAAAATTTTTGAAGAATTAAATTACTAATTATTAGACGCATTTACATGACATAGCCAAACTATCAAAATTATACGCTTGTGACAGAATACGTGCACGTCACCAACTATTAAAAAAAAGCATGTCCGTCTCTAATGAGGAAAGTTTCCGAAGGCACGCTATATGTATTATCCACTTCAATTTTTGAGCAGTTGTAATATCACATCTATTTTACATGTGATTAGAATTTTACATTGAAAAATAACTCAAAATTGTAGAAGCATTACATGGGGCTATTAACAATAGTTTCTTTAAAATTGAGAATAAAATCCTTGGATTCTAGACCAAGAAATTAATTGGGAGTGTGTAGACTCGGAAGTATATCTGAAAATTTCTAATACGCCATTATGAGTCTTCTGAATGAGATTTATTTGATTAATAGGTAATGTAATGTATATATGATTGCATCGTCTGTTAAACTATTTCGAAAAATAATGTAGTAGTTGTTACGTAAATGTAGTGGCATGACATGTTTTTATTTTTGCTAAGTTTAGTTTAAATTTGGCATTTTAATTGAATTTTATTTAAAATACATTTAGCACAAGAAATTTTACAATCGCTTAATTTACAATTATATAGCTTCTAAAAACGTTTTTTCATTAAAAATGTTTTTCCTTGTAAATACACTAATATTCTTCAAATCATTTTTCGTCATAATCGTAATTGATACTATGTAATATTTATTATTCACGTATCATTCCATAGATTGTCTCATCTCTAATTCAAATATATTGTAATGAAGTCACAGAGACTATGAGTTAGTTTAGAAATTTTTTGTAGAAATTCAGAAAAAAGAAAACCAAAAATATGTTCTTTACACTGAATTGCAACTCATTTGCCAAATGATGACCAAATTTAGATTTGTTCATCATAAATGTTGCATGTCATTTTTATGTCGGTGTACCTTGTTTTATTTGGAAATTGAAAACCCTCTAACAATAATTTAGTATAATAGAAATTGCATATTGGCCTGTGTAGCTATCATTAACCTAATTGTACCGTTATTTGCAAGTTAAAAGTAAAAGTATATATAAAAGAACATTGAATTTCTAAATGTTAAAATTCTTATAAACATGTAAACCTAATTAAGTTAAACTTGATATCTCTTATTTAATTCTTCGGATCATTTTTAATACGGTGATTTATTTACATACCACTTCCCAAAATTGATCCATTTTTATCTTAAAAGTTCCAATTCGGATTTTAAATCACATTTACAATATATTTTAAATAAATATTTATAAGTCAGTGTAAATATGGGTAACATAATAATTATTTGAATAATATAACAGTCAGAAGATATTAAAAAAGAATATGAAGAATTAAACAAACAAATAAAGAAAACTGCAAGAAAGGAGAAAAAAATCTAGTTTGAAAACATGACTCAAAAAGCTAAGGAGACTGCAGTAACAAATAATACAAAAAAATTATATAGAAACACTTGACTATTGGAAAAGAAGAGTTTGGCCATGAGGAGGCACATAAGTAGAGAAAGTCCAAGGACGACATAATAACAATAATAATATTTATTGCCCAGCAGATAATTCCATTTCTAGCACAAATACATCAAAAAAAAAGAAGAAAAAGAATACAAAATGTAAATGTATGAAATAAAATAAGTAAGTACAATAATAAACTAAAACAAAAACTTAATCTAAACACCACCCGTAAAAATGTCACCATAAATATTATTCGCACATTGGTACATACAATTAATTGGAGCTTTTAGTAGTGCGTTAGTTCTAGATCTTGGTGGGTAAAAAGTAGGATTAGATCTTGACGTCATTCGAGCTATACAGTTTAATACTTCAGGCGAATCAATTCCAGGCGCGGCTCTGTTGGCGCACATACAATGATGCGAGTGCTTCGTGTATTTTCGTGTACTAACTGTAACGTTTTCTTAGTAAACACCGAAAACACACGAGGCATTCGCATCATTGTCGTGCCCCTACAGTACGTCATCACGAGCCGCGCTTGATCAATTCGACTCAATTAACCTATACATAAATCGCGCAGCATTAACCTGTCGATTTAGATTTGAAGTTGTGTCTATCGAGAAGGCGGTTGTAGTCAGTACTTCTTTCGGGATATCTACTACACTGAAAACCTCATTTAGTTTACTCAACCAAACTTTAGTTGTAGTGACCAAAATCTTTGTTTAAAAATGGACAAACAAATGTATTGTTGGGCGAAGCAAATAATTTTGTTAATAAAATTTGTTTGCTTTAACAATAGCTTTAATAAAACTAATCAAATAGAATGTTGTGTTCAAATAAAAAGTTTTATAGGATCAAATATATGTAATACTTAAAATAACTAATTATTTACTTGAAATAATTGATATACAGGCTGATTCATTTTCGGCTCTCACCATGGGGATCTCTCTTATTATTGGAGATAGAGTATAGGTTTAAATTTGGCAAAGTTGTTAAATTTTGTGTTTGTTATAAATCCGTAAAGAAAATAGACCTGTGACAAATGACCTTCGTTATTTAAAAAAAAAAACGCGAAATTTTCTTCTTTTACCTGTAGCACCGACATTTGGCCTTGTAGAGAAAACATAAAAACACATCCTTGTAGCCATTTCTAAACCTCTATCCAGTGGTGTACTCTAAAATTTTATACGACGTTTCGTTTCTTTCTGGTCATCATCAACTATCTAATTTCTTATAGGCGCCATATTGGATTTAGACATCTTCAGAAAGAGTTTTTTTTTTCTGATTTCAACCATGTACCACATGCTGACTATAGTTTTTGACATTAGGTGTTATTTGAAAGAATAAATTATAAGATTAAATAAGGTAGCCTTTGGAATTTCAATCTGTCAAACATTTCATTTATTGTTCAGTAATAATACAAAAATGTCGTACACTAACGAAGAGAAACGAGATATGATAAGTATTTTATTCTTCGAAACGAAATTCAACAGTAGCGAGTACAAGATAACAAAAACATTAATAAAAATACATAGAAAAGTAAACAATAAACAATTACAGTAAATGTTCAATTATCTGGCCATCTTCGGTAATGCACAATTGGGCACGCCTTCTGGCATTTTGTACTGCCCTTTGTATAGTTCTTCTAGGAACTGCATCGAAGGCATTCTGAAGTCTGTCTCGTAATTCTTCAATGTTTTGTGGCGCATCTACTTTATAAATATTATTTTTAAAATATCCCCATAAAAAAAAATCTAGCGGACTTAAATCAGGTGATCTCGCAGGCCATTCAACAACTCCCCTATTTCCAATCCAACGGTTTGCAAACTCTAGATTTAAGAAATTTCTAACAACAGCTACATTGTGTGCTGGTGCGCCATGTTGTTGCCACCATAAATATTGTAATTGATTTAATGGGATATTGTCGTCAAGATAGTCAGATACGTATGTACGTAAAATGTTTAAATATCTTTCTCCATTTAAATGTTCTTCATACATAACTGGTCCTAAGAGACGATTTGCCAAAATACCCATCCAAACGTTTATTCCAAAACGATGTTGTGGTCTTCTAGCCCTGTTTTGTCGGGGATTTTGTACTGCCCAATAGTGCTCCGTATTTCTGTTGAACATTCCAGAATTTGTAAATTTTGTTTCATCTGACCAGATGATTTTGCTTAAAAAATTTTCGTCATTTTCTATCCTTCCCATTAACCAGTTACAATATTCTAGCCTTCTCAAATTATCTCCAGGCAGTAAAGAGTGACTAACATGGATCCTGTATGGTTTAAACCTACTTTTATGTAAAGTTCTCCAAACTCTGGACTGGCACAAATTTAATTCTGACGCTACTTCGCGTGTAGAAATTGATGGATTATTATTTATCTATAAAAATACAAGATTAACAAGAAATTTGAAAACATGATTTTAATTTACCATTTGTAAAATATCCTGTCGATTTTCATTTAAATTCCTGTTGTCTTGACCATTACGCGGCTTAGTAAACGATCCATTCTCGACCAAATTTCTGTCGAGATCTAGAAAAATGGTACGATGAGGCTGTTGTCGTTCTGGATATAATTGTAGATATCTTGTACTCGCTACTGTTGAATTTCGGTTCGAAGAATAAAAAATACTTATTATATCTCGCTTCTCTTCGTTAGTGTATGACATTTTTGTATTATTAATGAACAATAAATGAAATGTTTGACAGATTGAAATTCCAAAGGCTACCTTATTTAATCTTATAATTTATTCTTTCAAATAAAACCTAATGTCAAAAACTTTAGTCAGCATGTGGTACATGGTTGAAATCAGAAAAAAAAACTCTTTCTGAAGATGTCTAAATCCAATATGGCGCCTATAAGAAATTAGATAGTTGATGATGGCCAGAAAGAAACGAAACGTCGTATAAAAATTTAGAGTACACCACTGGATAGAGGTTTAGAAATGGCCACAAGGATGTGTTTTTATATTTTCTCTACAAGGCCAAATGTCGGTGCTACAGGTAAAAGAAGAAAATGGGGTTTTCGCGTTTTTTTTTTAAATAACGAAGGTCATTTGTCACAGGTCTATTTTCTTTACGGATTTATAACAAACACAAAATTTAACAACTTTGCCAAATTTAAACCTATACTCTATCTCCAATAATAAGCGAGATCCCCATGGTGAGGGCCGAAAATGAATCAGGCTGTATATATGTTTAGTTCAAATATATATTTTTTTATAGTAACATTTTTATTTTAAGTGAAATATATATTGTACTTCACTTTGCTAAATATTTAGTTCAGGCTACTGAATTCTTTTTTTATTTCAAATAATAATTTTGTCAGAATTACTTACCTTATATCTGTTATGGTAGCTTTTTTTTTAATCTCTTAATCAGATTTAATATAAAGTCTTACCACAAAACTTCACTTGTTCAGTGAAGTGGTGTAGTAAGGTGTTTTTGAAGTGTTTAGTGTTAGTACCACAGTTTTTGAGTACTTGTGTTAAATTTGATATATGTAATATACGTTTAATGTACGTATCTACCGATTTTCAAATCAACTACTTGTAATCAGTGATGTAAACTAAATTTAATAAACAAGAAAACGAAATTTGCGAGTATCTTGTTATAAAATAGGGTACAAATATAGATGAACCTGCATAGCATTTCTACTACTAAATCTATAATATAGGTGCGGTGATAAATTTGAAAAATTCATTTGAGAAAGATCTATGCTATTATTTCTTTATACACAATTACAGTACTTGTAGATATATAACACTTGAGGTCAGATTTAAATACGTCTAATTGTTTTAAAAACTTTACCATAACAGATATAAGGTAAGTAATTCTGACAAAATTATTATTTGAAATAAAAAAAGAATTCAGTAGCCTGAACTAAATATTTAGCAAAGTGAAGTACAATATATATTTCACTTAAAATAAAAATGTTACTATAAAAAAATATATATTTGAACTAAACATATATACAGCCTGATTCATTTTCGGCCCTCACCATGGGGATCTCGCTTATTATTGGAGATAGAGTATAGGTTTAAATTTGGCAAAGTTGTTAAATTTTGTGTTTGATATAAATCCGTAAAGAAAATAGACCTGTGACAAATGACCTTCGTTATTTAAAAAAAAAACGCGAAAACCCCATTTTCTTCTTTTACCTGTAGCACCGACATTTGGCCTTGTAGAGAAAATATAAAAACACATCCTTGTGGCCATTTCTAAACCTCTATCCAGTGGTGTACTCTAAATTTTTATACGACGTTTCGTTTCTTTCTGGCCATCATCAACTATCTAATTTCTTATAGGCGCCATATTGGATTTAGACATCTTCAGAAAGAGTTTTTTTTTCTGATTTCAACCATGTACCACATGCTGACTAAAGTTTTTGACATTAGGTTTTATTTGAAAGAATAAATTATAAGATTAAATAAGGTAGCCTTTGGAATTTCAATCTGTCAAACATTTCATTTATTGTTCATTAATAATACAAAAATGTCATACACTAACGAAGAGAAGCGAGATATAATAAGTATTTTTTATTCTTCGAACCGAAATTCAACAGTAGCGAGTACAAGATATCTACAATTATATCCAGAACGACAACAGCCTCATCGTACCATTTTTCTAGATCTCGACAGAAATTTGGTCGAGAATGGATCGTTTACTAAGCCGCGTAATGGTCAAGACAACAGGAATTTAAATGAAAATCGACAGGATATTTTACAAATGGTAAATTAAAAGCATGTTTTCAAATTTCTTGTTAATCTTGTATTTTTATAGATAAATAATAATCCATCAATTTCTACACGCGAAGTAGCGTCAGAATTAAATTTGTGCCAGTCCAGAGTTTGGAGAACTTTACATAAAAGTAGGTTTAAACCATACAGGATCCATGTTAGTCACTCTTTACTGCCTGGAGATAATTTGAGAAGGCTAGAATATTGTAACTGGTTAATGGGAAGGATAGAAAATGACGAAAATTTTTTAAGCAAAATCATCTGGTCAGATGAAACAAAATTTACAAATTCTGGAATGTTCAACAGAAATACGGAGCACTATTGGGCAGTACAAAATCCCCGACAAAACAGGGCTAGAAGACCACAACATCGTTTTGGAATAAACGTTTGGATGGGTATTTTGGCAAATCGTCTCTTAGGACCAGTTATGTATGAAGAACATTTAAATGGAGAAAGATATTTAAACATTTTACGTACATACGTATCTGACTATCTTGACGACAATATCCCATTAAATCAATTACAATATTTATGGTGGCAACAACATGGCGCACCAGCACACAATGCAGCTGTTGTTAGAAATTTCTTAAATCTAGAGTTTGCAAACCGTTGGATTGGAAATAGGGGAGTTGTTGAATGGCCTGCGAGATCACCTGATTTAAGTCCGCTAGATTTTTTTTTATGGGGATATTTTAAAAATAATATTTATAAAGTAGATGCGCCACAAAACATTGAAGAATTACGAGACAGACTTCAGAATGCCTTCGATGCAGTTCCTAGAAGAACTATACAAAGGGCAGTACAAAATGCCAGAAGGCGTGCCCAATTGTGCATTACCGAAGATGGCCAGATAATTGAACATTTACTGTAATTGTTTATTGTTTACTTTTCTATGTATTTTTATTAATGTTTTTATTATCTTGTACTCGCTACTGTTGAATTTCGTTTCGAAGAATAAAATACTTATCATATCTCGATTCTCTTCGTTAGTGTACGACATTTTTGTATTATTACTGAACAATAAATGAAATGTTTGACAGATTGAAATTCCAAAGGCTACCTTATTTAATCTTATAATTTATTCTTTCAAATAACACCTAATGTCAAAAACTATAGTCAGCATGTGGTACATGGTTGAAATCAGAAAAAAAAACTCTTTCTGAAGATGTCTAAATCCAATGATTAATTAATAAACAAGAAAACGAAATTTGCGAGTATCTTGTTATAAAATAGGGTACAAATATAGATGAACCTGCATAGCATTTCTACTACTAAATCTATAATATAGGTGCGGTGATAAATTTGAAAAATTCATTTGAGAAAGATCTATGCTATTATTTCTTTATACACAATTACAGTACTCGTAGATATATAACACTTGAGGTCAGATTTAAATACGTCTAATTGTTTTAAAAACTTTATTCTCTTTCGAATTTGAGGAATTACTCGTTCATTCATGTCTCATGTCCATCAAGCACTGTATATCAATTTAGTTTTCCGTATTAAAAAAGAAATGGGGTGTTGGTAATATATAAAATCAAATTATTCATTAAAAATGTAACAATTTGAGTTAATATACTTGTGCAAAAAATGTGGTAAATAAATCAACGTTTTTTCTTTAAGAAAAAATATGATACCAACAAAATAATATAGCGAATAGTGATTGACGTTTAGGCTAACCTTTCCAAATTTAATAAAAAGTGAGATACCATACAGACACACCTTGATAAAAACTATGGCTATAAGCCTATGATTGCAAATGCGTATATAACTCCAACTGTTACTGGCAATATGGAATCGGTTACAAATTACATTACACACATACTTACCTCTAAAAATAGCTATTAAATCGCGAACTCAACAAAAGACACTACACCACACTAAGCATAACAATATAATACCATGCTCGCTAGAATAGAATATAAAGATATCAGTGGCTATATGTTAGAATAATGTGCTAAGACGCAGGTGGCTAATCGCCATTTCATTGGCTAGAAATAAATTTTGACGCCCAACTAACTGTATATTTCGCCCAAATATATAGTTATTCCTCAGAAGTAACAAATTTATTTGAGTTAACAAAATAGCGATTTTATCTCAACAATGTGAAAATAATTGAAGTAATCTAACGTTTTGACACTATTGAACTAAATTATTGTGTTAAAACCATACTGAACTGAATAATTTGTTTGAATATATTCATCTTTCTAACAAAATATTTTGCTTCAATCAATATTGTCTATTTTTTGCATATATTTGAATCAACAAAGGGCATGCTTGTTGCAAAGAAAATATGCTTAACAAAATATATTTGATTAGTTTAAATATATCGGTTTTTCGGTGTATCACATATGAACGAAAGGTATTTCAGAAATCTCCTTTGAACCCGTACAAGTCAGGAGTCATGCGTCGAGTAGTAAGGAGACCATATTTCCGAAGCATACTCCAATCTTCTCAAAACAAAAGCCTGGTACAGTGATTTCAGAACAGTTAAATCCTGAAATTGACTGGTAGACCTCATAACGAAGCCCAACATTAAAAGCAGACGAGATGATATCCGAAAGGTGCAAGTTAAAGGACATATCCGAGTCGAATTTGACGCCAAGATCACTGATGGAGTTCCTTTTCACCAACTTTTGGCCACCAATACTATATGATGACTCCACTTAATTAATTTTACGCGTGTAAGATACAACATAGCATTTGATCACATTAATCTTTATCCTGTTTTTTACTACCGCAAACACATCATTCTTTGATTCGACGGATAAGTATAATTTAGTGTCATCAGCGTAGGCCATCACAGAACAATTGAAATATGTGAGGAGATCATCAATGAAAAGCAGAAAAAGAAGAGGTCACGACATAGAAAGGAAAGGCAGAGGCGGAGATCAAAAAGTCTGAAAAAGGTGAAGGAAAGCTAGCAGTACTTGCCAAGGACAAAGTTGAATGGACGCGCTCCGTGATGGAATGAATGGGAAAATGGAGTTGAGATTTTAGAATGGACACCACCACAAAGCCCAGAACTGCATGGAGCATTTGAAACAATACAAATTGGAAGTAGCAATTTTGACAAAATATTTCAGAGGAAACATGTTGAATATTAATCAAGAATTTACGTAAACGCATCGAAGCCTTTAAATAAAAGCAGATGGTGGTTCAACCAAATATTTATTTTATGATCAATAAATCTTTACTTACATCTATATTTCTTTTATTTTCCATTGTTCAGATTTCATAAATCTCATAACTTGGAAATGCCTAATAATTTATGTCACATGCTGTAGACAACTTTAAAAAAGAATAAAATTAAAAAACTAAAGATGGCAATTAATATGTACGTAAATAAAATTATTAACAGTACAAAAAGGTTAACTTTACTTAGCAAAGAAGTGTAAAAATATATACATATATAATTGGCAACCTGCATGATCTGTTTTTCTTTGTTTCCTCCAGTCTCTTTGACTTTAAAAATGAAACGTAACATTTGAATTGTTTACCATTCTTACCCCAACAATAACAGTTTGTTTTAATTTCACAATAATCCAATGATTTCTAGTCCTCTATATACCTATACATTGCTGTTCAAAAGTTTAAGGCATTATAAATATATATATATATATATATATATATATATATATATTTAGTGTTTATAAGATTTTTATATATATATATATATATATATATATATATATATATATAAAAGTGAATAATTATAATTGAACGGATTAGAGGTCTGTCAAATAAAAAAACTAATTTATTTCACTCTATATTTCGTAACCATTGGTTACTTCTTCAGGAGGTCAATTATAGAGTTAAGCAACTAAACATGTTAAAATTGATTGTCTACATTAAAACATCATCAACTAAATTTAACTAATCCAATTTTGTAATTAAGGATTAGTGACTTGAACTTTTGAACAAAGCTGTATTAAAATTTCACAACTTAAACAACCCCTAATGACTGATACCTCTAATAAGTGTGTATATATTTAACAAGCTGTGTATATTATGTACAAATTTTATGAATGTTTGCGAGAACGGTCGCTTAAATGTACTCTTAATATTTCAGCACGCCCGACATTCTTAAATCTCAACTTGAATTTGAATTCACTACGATTACAACAACCTACCGGAACATCAAAACGTATGTTGACAGTTGACGTGACATGTTTTAGATGTAGTAATCTTTTTTTTTAGAGGAGTTGGTTTTTTTTACTTTTTGGTTATGGACTTTTGGAATACAAAATATTTTTACTTTTAATATTTGTTCTCAGTTACAATTCATTTTCAGTTTTTACTGGAATCGTATCACCCGCGAATCAAAAATTAGGTCTACGGATGACGACACTGCATGAAGAACAAGTTCCTCTACCCCGGAAACATTCACTTGATCTTATAACAGATGAAAGTCTAGAAGAGGAAAAATTAGAAAATAAGAGCTACAGTAAAGGTGAATTTTCGGTAAGAAAAATAAATTTCGTGTTTTATGATAATTTAAGTTACTATTATCCTTTAATATAGCAGTCAACGAAATCTGGCCATCATATAAGACGTCCTATATCATCTTCACGCACTTTAGATTCGTTAGTAGAATTAGCTCCAAAAACAAGCACACCTAGTGCTAGTTCAAGTGGTTACGGATCTCAAGCAGTATCCTCTACAAATTTGACAAGCGAAGACTCCATGTCTTTAAGAAGCATTAGCATAGACGAAACGCCCGACATGGAAGTTCGATCGACACTGGTGAATGACCTTCAACCAGTTACAGAAATCATATCTGATGTTAGCAATAGCGAGGTAGAAGAAGCTGATGAAAACGAAACCTCAAACGTATTGGATCACACCCAAAATACTGAAGATAATTCAGACGATTCAGCAATAAACGGCATGTCTAATAGCAATACCAGTACGGAAACGTCCGAAAAAGTTGAAAGTGATCCAATGACTGAAGGAACGTCTATAGTTAGAACGAATCTGTCCCCGGGCCGAGTTGTAAGAAGAGTGAAAAAAAGCAGTAAAAGCCAACAGGGCACCTTCAACACTCAACGAGCGTCATTTCCACAGGTCCGTCCACATCTCTCGGAAAGTAAAGTTGCAGCAAACATGGAAAGTTTTCATATTTCTAGTGAAGATGGCTTATATAGTTCTACAGATAAGATAGAAGGTAATTTAGAATCATATACGTAAAGAAGTAATGTATTTACTCATAAATATATATTCAACAGAAGATGGTGATAATAATTTTGGTTCCCGTCCTGATCTTACGAAATTAGTTGATGTACCAGTTCCTGATTGGGTGGTACTAGGTGAAAGTGTACTAATACGTCCTTATAATTGCTCAGGAGTAGTCGCGTATATCGGTGGAACAGAATTCGCGAATGGAACATGGGTCGGTGTCGAATTGGATGCACCGAAAGGTATGAATATTATTTACCAATCCCAGCAAACGACTTCATGAAATTATTAATTTACAGGCAAAAATGATGGTATGGTTCAAGGTGTTCGATACTTTACTTGTCGCCCGAAACATGGAATGTTTGTAAGAGCTGACAAGTTGATGTTAGATCGCAGAGGGCGTGCTATGAGAGCGTACAAAGCAGAAGCCCTTATGAATGCAAATAATAAATATTCCAAAGGTATTTTACAAAAGTTTTGAAATTATCATTCTAATTATGCAATATTATCGTGAATTATTATTAGGGAGCGGACACGAGAAGCCCATGACTCATCGCCCACGGGCGTACTATTGAAAATTTGTATTTTTAAAGAGTTTTTAATTTTATTTATACAATTGGAAAACACGCGGGTGGTGATTTATAAAATACGAATAACATTTTTATTTGTTCATTTTGTAGTTCAAGTTGAGTAAAGGCGTATTAATATTAACTAGCAATACTTTCTCAAGGTTCTCTTCTGTTCTCTTTGTTCTCTCTGTTCTCTTTGTTCTCTTTGAATGAAATACATCCTTGTAGATAGAAAACGTCCTTTCTACATCTCAACTGGTTATAGGTGCATACTGAAAATATTTTTTTGTTTCAGCGTATTTAACAGTAAGATTTTAAGGCATTGTCCTCATACACAATTGTCGCAATGTTATTAAATCTGGATTTCTATTAAAAAATGCATCAAACTTTTGTCGAAGGCCACATCTGAAGTCACTTGGAATATATTTCAAATTATTAATAGTCACATCTAATGTGGTTAATCCATCATTTAATTTGAGATTTTGATTTTCAAAATAAGTGATTAGTTTTGGCAAATTTCTAAAGTGTTCCTGAAGAAAGTACAAGTGATTTTTTAAATTTGGAATTTGTATTAGTTCCTTGCACTCAGAAATACTTCGACCATGTTCCCCATCTAGTTATTACTGGAGAGGGAGGCAGTGCCAAAATTGAAAGTTTTTCCTTGTAAAAAGCTAGTCTCAATGGTGCTTTTCTGAAAACTATTTCTAAAGCGAATACAAGTCTATCAACTTCCGGAAAGGTGTCTCTGATATATTCACAGATTCTGTAGAGAGCATGTGCTACACAAGTAATATGCAGCATATTAGAATATGTTTCCTTTAATAGTCTGCCTGTTCTTAACATATATGCAGCACTGTCACTGACAAATAAAAGTTTTTTTTTTTGTACCTGTCGTCCGAATGAAGCATTTGGTGCATATTCTCGTAAATGGTTTTAGCTACTGGTTCAATTACTGTTGCTATTAGGTACATATGCGTTATATGGAATAGATGGATGTAGTACACCAGCTACAACATTTACCACACAGCGTCCTAATATATCGACAGTATCGTCGGCTGTTATCCGTAGGTACTGATTTGAACAGTGGCTTCTAATGTGTTCTACTGCTTTCGTGTAGCACTTAGAAACATAATATTTGCATAAGGTGGATTTATCAGCAGTATATTTTTGGAGAAATGTTTTGAAGGTGGGATTGTTAAGTTTATTTAATGGAATATTTGCCGCCATTAAACTTTCACAGAGTTCTTCGTTAAAATTGTCAGATTCCAACGGGTCTAATTTCTGTGTATGTGTTTGCGATTTCTTGGAATTTTTTACTGATATTTTATAGACTTTGCAATAAATTTCGGAATCACTGGCAATGGACATACAATCAGTTTGACCCTTAATCCAACTCGCCATTGTTTCACGATGCCATTCTCAACGTTGTTCCTTATCATATCTGAAAAAGTAACTTAAACAATATTCTAGATCTAAATAAATGAAAATTAAAAATGTATGCGTAAATTATTGAAACTTAACGAAATTTACTGGACACTTACGTCAAAATAATTGGGAGAAGTAGATTTGATGGAACGATATTAAACAGGAAATATTACAAAAATTACGAAGTATGTAACAGCTAAAACAATGAAAGAAATAAACTAACTCACCGTACTTTATTTATCTTACGAAATATAAACTAATAAATAAAACAAATTATAAAAAATTGCGTGACAATTCAACGATAAAAAACAGATGTGCGGTTAACCGAATGAATAGTGCTACTCAATAACTGCGTGTTGTACTTAGCGATGTTATAGATTATTTATATGGTCCATCGTAATTTGGGCCTCTCGTGTCCGGTCCCTAATTATTATTATTATTAGTTTGAACAATATTATATATACTACCGTGCAAAAGTTTAAATCTACGTGGTATTATCGCTATTCATTTATTTAGTGTATTTACAGAAATGCTGCCTTTTTCTTTCACCATACATAGTCTCAACACAGTTTGGAAGTATATTTGAGATCAATATCTTGTTGCAGAACGGAATTAGCAACAAATTATTTGTTATCTTTTGTTTATCAATTCTACAAATTAGACACACACCTCCAAACTACGATCATCGTGGTTTATCTTAAATCTTCAACTTGTTGGCGTTGTACAACAGTGCGTGTTTTGGTCCTAAAGATATCGAACTCCTTAATAATATAAAAAATTGTATTTTCCTATCGGATTCTTATCAACTAATGCGTTGTCTTTCCAATTTGAACAATAGGAGGCACGTGGAACATGATTGATTCCAGTTTACCTAACATTGTTCCACCACAGTACTCGTACAAATAGATATTAGGCACAATTTGGCTAAAACATTATGTGTATTCAAACTTATGCACAGTAGTGTATATTATATTATACCGCCTAATTCTGAGTAAACGCAACGATCCGAATGTATGAATATTTCTCCTGCTTCGAATACAATTCCCCTGAATGCTGTAGGCGCGTCAACATCGATGTCATACATATAGCAAGCGCCAAGTAAGTTGGCGCGAGGAGGGGGTTTAGCAACAGACTGTTTTGTGATTGGCTTTAACATCGATGTCATACATATAGCAAGCGCCAATTAAGTTGGCGCGAGGAGGGGGTTTAGCAACAGACTGTTTTGTGATTGGCTTAACGCGTTCAGGGGATTTTTATTCGGAGCGGGAGAAATATTCGTACATTCAGGCCGTTGCGTTTGCTCAGAATCAGGCGGTATTATTATAGCATTAATTATTGGTAAGAAGCGACCAAATAGGCAGAAGATATAAAAATAACTCCCACCATATTCCCCCCTAATAGTTGCATAAAGTGCACGCCTGTAGGAGGGTATCTAGTAATTCGCGATGGGCGAATTCAATACGGGAATTTAAGAGAAGACACAAACATAATAATTGCAACATATCGTATTACTTCTCCCGTACTGTAGGCGGTCCAATAATTGAGGGAGGGAGGGAGTTGTAAATACCCAATGCTCACTGCCTAGAAAGTCTGCTTATTAGTAAAACGGGATATTTAGACAGAATGCATGGGCGGCGAGCTAAGCCAACAACAACAATACACAAAATGTATTGCTTATTACTATATTGCGATATTTATTGTCGTATCTCTCACAATGTATACGTTTTTGTCATTGTTAACTTCTAATAGTCCAATCCAATTAATTTTACTCTTTATTCAAAAATAAGTCCGACATCATCAAAACAAAGTTCGATTGACAGTATGACATTTCTAATCTCCAAAACAAAATCCAATTATTCAAAACAAAGCCCGTTATCATCAAAAGAAAGTCCGGTTTACATACATAAGAAAAATCGATTTGTTGAGTAACGCTATTGTAATTAAATACTTTTTACATATATTTACGTAGGAGTTAAATTTAATAAATACAAATGTTCTAATTAATAACAGACTTATGCAAGATTAATCTTCGATTACTTCGCGCCTTAGGGATCTAGGTATGTAGGTTTGCATATGATTAAAGTAATTTAAACAATTTTCAATAGCTGTGTAAAGTCCTTCTAAGTTGTTGGGTTCTTGTCGTCTTATTAATTTTCCACTGATGAAATAAATTTTCAATCGAATTAAAAAATGGAATACAGTGGTAGATATATTGCTTGGTGTCCCAAAGCAACTATCAGATTTCTTGCATGTTCAGTAAGATGAAATGGAACATTGTCCATGATTATAAAGCCATGTTCGATATTATTGTCCGAAAGCTTTTGAAGAAAATTTGTTAAAAATTCGCAACCTTTGTCTGCATTGTATGCTGAGTACTTTTTATCAAATTTGTGTACCTTGGGGTTGCGGATTACTGCACAGATTGATATATTCTTGCTACAAATTTGCCTCGTTTGTTACCCGCATTTATGTCAACAACTTCCTCTTTCCCTAGTCACTTGAATATACATATTTGGATTCCACATTCATCTAGAAAAAACATTTCTTCTGAATGACCTATCATCTCTGGAAATTTTAAAGGAAAACGGTATCTCCTTTCCTATCGTATTTTCGCAATTTTGTTTTTCTGGAACTACATGAGTATTTTTCACGATATAGTGAAATTTGCGTAAACATCTGAAAGTATTTGAAATTCTGGAGTGTTTCAACTCTGAATACTGGAATACAAAATACTTGCCTGTCTATGGTCGAACAGCTAGCGTTTTTTCCAAATACCTCCAAACGTTTGGTGCGCAATGTTTTGGCTAACACGGAGCAGTTTTCATCCACCACAATTTTTTTAGGACGATGTCCTTTGGTGTTTTTGTTAATTCTATATTCATTTTGGTATGCCTTCACAATTTTTCGAACCGTATCCGTATTTTACATCAAACGTTGTGCTTAAGTTTTTCATAGTTTCACCTCTGTTATTACGCTTCTATTAATTAAACGTTTTCTTTCGTTTCTGATTTTATTGTAAACCATATTTTTTAGATTACTAATATCAGAAAATTGAAACGCATGTTTGTGACTATCGAAACTGACGGCAACCGTCCTTTCATTTGTTCATATATATATATATATATATATATATATATATATATATATATATAATAACTTCGTGACCTTGGTATGATATGGTAAACCCAATCAGTAGGCGATTAAAGGTCTGTATATTACTTCAAAACACATGCACTTAAAAAAACTCAGAGTTTTTTTAAGTGCATGTGTTTTGAAGTAATATACAGACCTTTAATCGCCTACTGATTGGGTTTACTATATATATATATATATATATACCTTGTTATATATATATATATATATATAAATATAATCTTTTC
This sequence comes from Melolontha melolontha, assembly GCA_935421215.2. Lineage (NCBI taxonomy): Eukaryota > Metazoa > Arthropoda > Insecta > Coleoptera > Scarabaeidae > Melolontha > Melolontha melolontha. Next base: position 8,311,563 of record OW285244.1, on the reverse strand, counting down.
GTGACCTTGGTATGATAAGGTAAACTTAATAAGTCGGCGATTAAAGGTCTGGTTCATTACTTCAAAGTATATATATTTAAAACAACCCTACATGTTTCGGCAATGATGCCTTTGTCAAGGGAATAAAAAATATTTAAAAATATTTTTTAAATATGTGCCGATAAGTTTGGAAGGCTCGTGCGAAATTTACGAAATTTTGGATCATTCAAAAAAACGAAAATAAACGCACGTGTAATTCAAGATCAAAATTTAGAATTAAGTGTCTTGCTCTATGTGGAAGAAAACCCTAATACGTCTACGCGAGAAATTGCTCATTACATGCAGGTATCACATTCTACAGTTCAGTACATTCTGAAGAAGCACAAGTTCTTTCCTTATAAACCACGGAAGGTGCATGCTCTCGGTGAAAACGACCCTCAACGAAGGGTTCAATTCTGCACGGTTTTCATGAATAAACTAAGGGAAGATCCAATATTTTATCGTCGTGTCTTGTGGTCAGATGAATGCACTTTTGGGAAAAATGGTGTATTCAACAGAAATAATCATCGCCATTGGAGCACTGAAAATAACCATGTTGTGATGCAACACAATTTTCAAAATTGGTTCTGTGTAAATGTATGGTGTGGCATTTTAGGCGATAGAGTAGTAGGGCCTTTTTTGTGGAGGGTAATCTAAACCAAGAAAAGTATAATAATTTGTTACGCAATGAATTAGGCGATTATTTAGATGAGTTGCCACTTGCTGAGTTAAACAGGGTGGTGTTCCAACAGGACGGTGCCACGCCCCATAATGCATGAATGAATACTGATTTTCTAAATAATTATTTTGGCGTCAGATGGATGGGCACTTACGGACCTATTCGATGGCCTGCTAGATCGCCAGATCTGAATCCACTGGATTTCTTTCTGTGGTCTTACATTCAAGATCATGTCTATTTGACTCCACCTGATACCAGAGATGATTTAGTAAGAAGGATAGTACAAGTATGTCATGAAATACCACCAAATCTTATATTAAACGCAGCAGTTGGAGTTAATAGAAGGTGTCAAATGTGTCTGGAACAAAATGGGGCCAATTTCGAACATTTGATTCATTAAAATATATGATAGCTTGATTTCTGTAAATTTCGTAGTTTTTTTTTTAATAATAATAAATTTGTCACTCAATTTAATGGAGGTGTCTTCAGGAAATAAATGTTTATTAGAATAAGTAAAAAAAAATATGTAGTACAATTTAAAAAAAAAAATTTACTACTGTCAAAAACGAAATGTCAAAAAAATTTTTTTTTTTTTTTAAACAGGTTACAGTGCTTTAAAAACGATTTAGTTTGACATATCATTCATTAAAATCAGATAAAATATAAGGAAGCTACAGCCCCAAAGGTTTTTCATAATACACCCCGGTATATTGACAGATGTGGAGTTTACTATAAGCGGTGAACAGTGAGCTTATTGAAATATTCCTGTAAGATGTTTAACTTTGACTAAACTGTATCGGCAACGGTGTCGGACGCTTAATGCACCGATACATGAAAGATAATATACGTTACAGACGCCAAATTGCCGATGTACTAAAAGGTGTTATATACTTCAGACCAGGCGCGGCTCGTGATGACGTATTTTGGTTTGCAGTACAATGATACGAGTGCCTCGTGTGTTTTCGGTGTTTACTAAGCAAACGTTACAGTTAGTTCACGAGAATACACGAAGCACTCGGATCATTGTACTGCAAACCAAAATACGTCATCACGAGCCGCGCCTGCTTCAGACGTTATATTGCTACTAGAGTGAAAGGAGTTCTAATTGATAAAAATGTAAAAGTTTAAAAATCTCAACTAAGTTAATAAACGTAACGGTTTAAAGCGAGAAAGTAATATACTTGAATCAAAACTGACATTCGAGCTTTCCTTCTCAGGGACGCCAAAATGATGGATTATGAATGATAGTCGGATGTATATATATATATATATATATATATATATATATATATATATATATATATATATATATATATATATAGGATGATTCTAAATATATATTCGATAAATTTTATGGGCCGATTCCTAGGGTTGTTATGATCATAAAAGTTCATATGAATGTATGTCCTAAACGGCTTAGTTTTAAAGTTACGGAATGTTTAATAGTAAATTAAAAGTTAGTGGTAGCTCCTCTTCAAGAAAGTAACGGTATACTTCTCCATTTAACTTCATTGGCAAAAAATGGACTTCTTCATAAAGACGTCTAGCTGCACGTAAATTACCATTGGTAAGACCGTAAACAAAATGTATATCGCACAACTAAGCATTTGTGTACTTCATCTAGAAAACCGGCAATACTTTGACAATACTGACACAATAATATTGAAATGACAAATAAATATTTTCCCTTCAGAAACAGGAGTGATATTAAATCTTGTTAGTTATACTATAACAAATAAATCGTATTGTTGTAACAAATAAATCGTATTTGAGACAGTTTGAAACATAAATTCGATAAAAGCTTGCATTGCAGTTGAAGGCGGTCATTTCCAATAATTTTCATAAGTTCATTTTGTTTTATTAATACGTTCTATTGTATGAACTTTTAATTTACTATTGAACATCCCGTAACTTTAACACTAAGCCGTTTAAGACATACATTAATATATACTTTTATGATCATAATAACCCTAGGAATCAGCCCATAAAACTTGTCGCATATATTTAGAATCAGCCTGTATGTATATATATGTATATATAATTATATATAATTCCAGAAAATTTCTTGATCGTACTAATATAAATTCACTACTATTTGGGTTATCGGTCTGTTTTAACTAAAACTCAAATGTTCTTACTCAATATTTCGTGACTTCATTACGAGTAGCTATAAAACTGCAATATACACTTTACTCTTAAGCTAATTATTCAAAGAAGAAAACTTACAGCTAGTTAAGCGTCAGCAGCCTTATTAATTATTGTATAATTGTAATTGTCACTAACAACTCACAAATAACACATGAACATTACATTCTTAAACAACCAACTACAACAGTAAAATTTGAACCTGACCTTTTTCACATGCATGTCTGTATAACTTTAAGTGAAAAAAAAACAAATCTTAATTTTTTTCGTTGGGTGCTTATCCGGTTGTAAAAAATGGGATGGTAATAAAAAAGGTATATATACAAAAATCTATCATAGATTTTGGCAATTTTGTAGCTACTCTTGATGAAGTCATAAATATATTGACGAAATATTGAGTAAGGACATTTGAGCTTTAATAAAACAGACCGATAACCCAAATAATATATATATATATATATATATATATATGGTAAACTTAATAAGTCGGCGATTAAAGGTCTGGTTTATTACTTCAAAGTATATATATTTAAAACAACCCTATATGTTTCGGCAATGATGCCTTTGTCAAGGAAATAAAAAATGTAAATCTTATATTTTCTTTAGATTTATATTTTTTATTTCCTTGACAAAGGCATCATTGCCGAAACATGTAGGGTTGTTTTAAATATATATACTTTGAAGTAATAAACCCGACCTTTAATCGCCGACTTATTAAGTTTACCATATCATACCAAGGTCACGAAAATATTATATATATGTATATATATGTATATATATATATATATATATATATATATATATATATATATATATATATATATAAACAATTGATAAATTATTGGAGTTTTTCGGCTTTTATATTTATCAATTGTTATATTTAATAAACGGCTAAGAAATTATCTAAACACTTATATATATATATAGTAAATTCAATCAGTTGGCGATTAAAGGTCTGGCTTTACTTCAAAGTATATACCGCCTAATTCTGAGGAAACGCAACGACCCGAATGTATGAATATTTCTCCCACTTCAAATACAATTCCCCTGAATGCTGTAGGCGCGTCAACATCGATGTCATACATATAGCAAGCGCCAATTAAGTTGGCGCGAGGAGGGGGTTTAGCAACACACTGTTTTGTGATTGGCTTAACATCGATGTCATACATATAGCAGGCGCCAATTAAGTTGGCGCGAGGAGGGGGTTTAGCAACAGACTGTTTTGTGATTGGCTTAACGCGTTCAGGGGAATTGTATTCGAAGCGGGAGAAATATTCATACGTTCGGATCGTTGCGTTTGCTCAGAATCAGGCGGTATATTTAAAACAACCCTACATGTTTCGGCAATGATGCCTTTATCAAGGATATAAAATATATATATATTTTATATCCTTGATAAAGGCATCATTGCCGAAACATGTAGGGTTGTTTTAAATATATATACTTTGAAGTAAAGCCAGACCTTTAATCGCCTACTGATTGAATTTACCATATCATACCAAGGTCAGGTATATATATATATATATATATATATATATATATATACATATACATATACATATACATATACATATATATATATATATATATATATATATATATATACATATACATATATATATATATATATATATATATATATATATATACGGGGCACACGTGTCAAGACCATTTATGTTGGTTTCTCTCTAAAACCTTTAGGACTGGTTCGATACCAAGCTCTTCTCTTACTGTTTCGTTTCTTACTTTATGTTTGCGTGTGATTCCTTTAACTGCTCTTAAATATTTCATATTCATTGCCTGTATTCTGCTTTTCATTGCGTTATTTAGCATCCAGCCTTCGGTTCCATACGTCAGAATGGGTCTATAGATGGTTTTGTACACTGTGAGTTTCGTTTTCCTACTTATTTCTTTTTTCCGTAACAACGTCTTTCTCAGGCTATCATAGACTTTCTTTGCCTTATTTATTCTGTCGTTCACTTCATATTTTCATTTGTTCATAGCGGACTTTATTTTGAATAATAGAATTTTGTTTTGGAGATTAGAAATGTAACGTTGACAACCGAACTTTCTTTTGACGATAACGGAATTACTTATTAATACAGGGTAAAATCAATTGGTTTGGACTGTACGTTGGTAATGGCGTAGACATCTGTACCGGCTTCGCTCGCCGCTCATGTAAGATGTTTAAATATCCCCGCTTTATTTACCTAATAGTTATTAGTAATTATATCTATATTATTATATTATAGGCGATACATTACCAAGATCAAGATCTCGTGGTGATGGACTGAACATAGCAGGTTCACGACTAAGTAAAATGAAATAGGCCTCGTCTCTATATAAAAAAATAATAAAACATCCCCTCCATTAATCCACCCCTGTTTACCATGTGTATGTAGTTTGCACCGTCCATTTTTACCAGTGTTGCATTTACTTGATACATTTAGTTTTGTACCAACATTTTACATTGTTAATCGCACGAATTCGTTTTTCTATATTACCGACAATTCTAAATAAATGAGAACAACCAACTGATGTTTTGCCACTCATAAAGAAGGATAAATATGTAGTGTGTTTATTAAAAAATTAAAAAATAAATCGTTACTATTTAAAAACACAATCATCAAAAATATGTACGCAACTAATATAAGAAATACCCCACATAATCAATATTTATTTTAAAGAATATTTATGAATTCGTTTTTGCAAAGAGAATAATGACATGTAAATACAGACTTGAAGAAATCCTATAATTGCAACGTTGTCAAAAGCTTTATTTAAACTACTTAAGTATTTTTCTTAGTTATAATTATTTTCGCTAAGATAACCTAAAGAAATTTGCTCAATAAACTACTTTTTTACAAGAAAATTACTGACAACTTTGAACTAATCTAGGTGATTTAAAAGTTTAAATTTACATGTGAACATATCAGCGTCTTTTATTTTTAAAAGAAAAAAATCCGAAATGTAGGTACATTTATGATACTGATATTTATTTCTAAGGATCCTAAGTTTTGAACTGGAAACTTTAGATATGTCGCGACTGTACCACAAATAATACAAAATTTTAACGAAAGAGTTAAATTGAAATATTCGTCACTTAGGGATGGTTGCTTACAATCTCTTTGCAACAGAACTAAAAATAATATTTTTGTAAGTCATTTTGAGTTCCCCAATTTCTCCTAACACAAAACAAGTAATAAAATAAATATATCATTCAAGATACATAATGGTGCATTGACAATAAAAAGGTGCAAAACATTAGTTGAAAAACTGCTTATAATTTGAATATTATTGCATTACTTGTGATCAAACTAAATTTTCGAACTATTATATTTAATTTTTTAAACATGTAACATTTATTTTTTTAATCCATATGAATTTTAAACATATACATACATATATAAATATAAAAAGAAAATATATAAAAATTAAGCTCTCCAAAAATTATTTCTATAATTTTCTAATGAGATGCTTAATTTAGATTATAATAATAATAATTAATTACAAAGAAAATCAAAATATTTATGTATATAAGTACATATTAGGTTTTTATTTGTTTTTCTTCTTTTTTTTTACGAAAATATTAAGTTGAAAAACATGTTAAAATGTGCAAAGAATTTTACGTGTATTTTTAGTATTTTTTTTTAAATAATAATATTTAAAAATCGGCTTTATTTAGAAATTTAAAATATATTAACTGCCACTGTTTAAATAACAAATAAAGAAACGTGCTGTAAACAAACTGGCAAATTTTCTGTCAACAGAAGCAAAACAATATTGCCTGCGTATGTTAAAAAGAGAGTTTAATATACAGGATGTTATTGACCAACATTTAAAAATCTTAAGAGCATGTAGTGTGGACGCAAATAAGGTTAAAAGTCTTAATATACATTGGTCCGCAAATCAACTATTTACGAGAAAATAGCGATTTTATTAGAATTGCAGTATAAATTTTCTTTCGTGGATTTTAAGATGTTTTTGTATTTTACGATAAAAATAATTACATCTAAATAATATGTTCAAAATGCCGTCCTTCCATATCGAGACAGGAAGCCTCGAATTATCTGGAAAAATTGCTCTATTCGTTGATGCAATACTTGAAGATCGTTTACCGGTGTTGCATACACTAAACTTTTTAAATAACTACAGATACAAAAGTCCAACGGAGTTAATTCAGGAGTTCTTGGAGGCCATGCAATGGGACCCCCGCCTTATCCCGTTTCCAGGAAATGCATTATTTAGATGTTCCCTAAGAGCAAACGTGAGATGCGGTGGAGCTTCATATTGCGTAAATCATAGCTTGCGTCTCTAATTTAAAGGTAAATCTTCCAAAAGTTCTGGTAAAGTATTGTTTAAGAAATTGAGGTATCTTGCTCCTAATAAGCGTTGTGGTAAAACTAGCGATTCTAACAAATGGTCCTATATCATGGCTAACCAGATGTTTAAACTGACATGCTGCTAATGTTCGGATTCAACTAAAAAATCTAATCACTGTAGAAATTATATTTTAAAAATGAATTTTGAAAGTCATCTTTGAATTCTATCCATGAGAATTTGATGAGAATAAATTGGCGCATTCCAACCTACAAGACAAATACATAATATAAAAACCTAATTAAATCTAGATCTTTCAATTCTTTTGCAGTAAACATTATAAAATTAGTATATGATCAGAATATCACCAAAGTTACGCCCAGGATGAAGTATCGATGACTTCTTTGCAATATTACATTGGGAAATTGAATTTTGATGTATGTATATGTAACAATTCAAGATTTTCCATTGATAAGTTCAGAACCATTGTTGTCACACCAATCAAATTTATTGTTAGTATTTTGGAGACTTACAGAATTTTTACCCGAATTCATCCACAAATAATTTTATATTATCTATATAAACCAAAACTGAACATCAAACAGTTGACAACAAATCATTAATGAGGAAAAGTATGGATAAGAAAGGGTCAAGGTTGAAACCTCAAGAGACAAACTCGCTTAGAACACCAATCTTTTGTGGTGGAGTCACCACTTAAAATAAAAGTTTTCGAGACGGTTTCCATTCTCTTATAATCAAATATCCATTACCTATTTTCATCTATTGTTTTATATTTCCTGTTTTCTCAATTAATTATTCATTGTCCAAATCTTTTTCGACCTTCTTCAATTACCTTGTTTTAGATAGTAGCTTTTTTTCTTTTTCTGTCCCTTGGTTTTCTTCCAGTGAAGTATTAAATATGTCACCACTCTTGGTCCTATTTTCCTATGTTCTCAATATTTTAATTTTATTATATTCATTTTTTGCCACATCTACTGGTCTCAATATAGGTTATATTATTACCAACCTGGCTCACGCCGATTTAAACTCATCATGTGAAATTTCGAAGATCGAACAGGCCTAATATTCTAGCTACTGCACCAGAAATTAATTTTAATCCAACATCGAGGTTGCAAACTCTTTTTTCGATTTTAACTCTCAAAAAACATAACGCTTTTTTCCCTAAGGTATTATTTTCCTATCTATAATTCTCATATTTTAATGAGTGCCATTGTTTATCTTATAATCGCTTTATTATTACGATTATAAACCTTTTTAATTTGTAATGTAACAAGCGAAAATATTACTGACTTCGTTACTTATCCAAATGTGCAAAATCTTATAGCCATAATTTAGAAGGTATTTCGACAAAGACTTCAAACTGTACTTAATACACGTGAAAGCTCTATTAAATTCAGCAAGATAATTTTAAAATTTCAACCATTTGCTCCAAAATATTCAGTTAATTTTTCTAATTTTAATACATGTGAACCAGGGCTGGAATCTTAAAACGCATTCGGAAACTATTTGGAGACGGAAGCTGAATTGTTCTAAAAAAGACCAAACAATATTTGCAATATACAATATTCAAAAATTCAGATAAAATGAGTTTATTTTTAAAATTTTAGACAAACTAAATTAACCAAAATCCAACCAAATCTTAATTAACAAAGGCTTCTCATAATGTCGCCACGGAGGCGACTTCGTATTTCGAATTTGTATATATAAATATATATTATTATTATTATGTAAAATACTAAAAATACAACACTTATACAGTGCTGGTAATAGTTTAAATTTGGTGTAAGAAAGACCTATGGATTTAATGCGCATACAAGGCCGTCCGTTTAAGCGCATAAAATTATATTTACACATCGCATAAACTATCACCATTACTGTAGGTATATAAAATATATTATCACTGCATATGCCCGTTATATACAAATAAATATATATATTATATATTTTAAACAACCAAAATTCAATAAAATTATAAATAAATAAACAGTGTAGATACATAAGGTGATATAAAGCATTAAAAAATAATTAATGTGTTTAGAATTTAGGATCACTGAATAGACATATAGTTTATGAATTACTGTATGTTAACATATGTGACATTCCATTTTATATTTTTTTGTCCTTTTATTTATTAATTAATTACTAATATTTATCATATATGCAATACATCTAGTCTAATTTTTGTAATTGCTCAGTGATTGTGGTGTTAAGTCATTTTTTTTTGCGGTATGTTCGACCGATTAGACTCACGAATTTATGCTGATATGAATCCTATCGTATGTATATTTAAAATTGAAAGCACATCAAAGAAAAAACAAACTTAATTATAATAAATGTGCATTTTCAACAACAAAAAAAAAACAAAAAAAAACATTTATTCAATGATGTTATTAATGTAATGTAATAATGTGTAAATTTATTTATGATACGATATACATATATATATATATATATATATATATATATATATATATATATTATGTATATATATATAAATACATTTATAACACAATCACTTCAAAATTAGATATTTACTAGTGTATCAATGTATTATGGTCACGATTAGTGATATAAGTTTCGCAATTATAAACATGTCCTTGCCTCAAGATAGAAGACAAAAAGGGCATATTTGAACTATATACACCATAAAGAGAGGCATAAAGTAAGTAAAAAGTATTTTTGTGCCACGTTAACTTCGAACTCCTATTTAATACACACATATATACAGTGTTCGATAACACAAACACTTAAGAAACTATTTGGCACAGTGTAAAATATTTTTTTTGCATTGAAAAACTTCAAATACATCTGATGTATAGTTTGATTATAAAAATGAATAGAATTTTACAAAAACTAAATCCCCTGACAACTTCAAGACGCATACAAAATTTGACAACTCCATTTGTTAGCAATCTACAACGACACTGAGTACACTGTATAAGAAACTGAAATTAGGCATAATCAAGTTGTTTAACCACTATTAATCTAAAATATAAGATATGAAATGAAATTAGAATTAAGTCTTATTAAAGCGAATTGGTAAGTCGGAGCGAACATCTTTAACCTGGACACATCATCGTCTCGTAGAAATAAATGCCGGACGTGCACATTGCGGAGCAATGAAACTCTAAGTTTCCTTTCGGAGTGAAAGCGTGGCACGGACTGACTTAGATGAGTTTGCTTTCATACGCCATTTTCGCAGCCATTCTTGGATCTTATTTAGGTTGTTTTGATGCTTTCGCAGGGTCAGTATGAGATGACAGAACTTCGGTATCGTCCGCAAACGTTGTGACTCGTATTGTAGTCACTAATATACAGTAAATATAAAACTGAGCTTAAAACACTACCCTGAGGTACTCCTGCATAAATAGAACATAAGTCCAGATACTCATTTTTTTGCTTGACAACAAAATGTCTTTTATTAAGGTAGGAATAGAGAAGGCGAAGGTGAGGATACGAAAGGTTTTTTTTTAATTTTATATAGTAAGCCAGTATGCCACACTTTGTCGAAAACCTGATTGATGTTGATAAAAGTTGCTGAGCTGTATCTCTTGGAATAAATCGTTGTTTATTTCGTTAACAATACTATGAATTCGGTCAGCAGTGCTATGTTTAATCCTGAAACCAAATTAATAGTACGGTATAAATACCCTTTGTCTTAATTTCTGTTAAGAGTCTCTTAACATATACTTTTTAGAAAACTTTTGGCAATAGTGGTAACAGGCTAGGAGGTCCCTTTCTTCCGGTTCCTTGCCTCGCTTAGGAATTAAAATAACTTCAACTGCAATATTCCAGTTATTTGGGAAATTACCAGTTATTATTAAATAAATGAGTTAGATGAATCACACTCTTTTCGGATAGTTCTTGCACAATCTTTTCAGTAATTAACTTCGGAACTTTTAATGGGAAAATCCGTTTGAAAAGAAGACGCAGGAACATCATCAATTTCTTTAATATCATTAGCATAGGTACCAGTAACGAACCGTTGAAAAACTTGTGTCAGATGGACAGCAAATGAAGCGACTTTCTCTTTGTCATTTCTTGCCTAGATCTTGGGAACTCTAACTGGTGGATTGGATTGCCTTTTAAATTTCTTGGTCGCTTTCCATAACGCATAATCTGTAGCTTCTGTTGCAATCAGAGGATAGCGCGCGACATTACGATTTTTTATTTCAGAAAGAGTTTATTTCAGTTCATTGCATGCTTTGTTAAGTATTTGTTGTTCTGGATTACACTCATATTTTTCCCACACAATTTGACATAGAAATAAGTACCATGTAAGGCAGTGAAAATATATACAGTGAGTGTATTAATTTTTAATATTTACTGACAAAACGCTCAGCTCTAATAATAGCTTCGACATCTGGGCATGCATTAATTTATTACAATTAAAATACAGTTTCCCCGCAGTCTTTCGATAATACCCTTTTGAAGTAAATTTTTCCGAAAATTAAATGTTTTTTTAAGACGCCCCTTCAATATTCTTGCCACAAATTAGATTTACATCTGATTGTGGAGGCATTTCTAGTAAGTGAATCCATATAACATCATTATTACATTATAGATCAATTTAGATAACAAGTACACAGATATTATTATGTATTATAATTCCTTCTATTTGTTATATTTTTCTTTGGCTACCATATCGACAAAATTGCGTTAGCTTTACTCAACGAACACCATAAATCGTCTTACATGAACCAAAACAGTTGGATCATCCTCAGAAGTTTAGGTTAATGTACTATTAATGTACTATTAATTTATGTAGAATCCTATTTATGTTCATAATCGAAATGTATATCAACTGATTGCCTATTTAATTGTTTGCATTTTAGATACATTGGAATTTTACGATAATATATGTGGTTAATTGACTACTTTCTTCCTTGATTATATATAAAACACTTTTTCTAAAACTATGTTTCCACAGAAATAACAAAAACCGTTTTTACTTATTTTTATGTAATCTCTGCTTATAAATACGTTTTATTTAAGTAAGTAGAAGTCTAATATTTGCATTCTCAATTGCTATTAGACTTCACTGTGATTAAAAAAAAAAATTATGTATTTTTTATTTAGCAATCGAAATAGTGCGACTGATTTCATAGATATCCTGTATATACGCATGAAAATATATACAGTGAGTATTGCGTAATTGTAATATGTATATATAAGGAAAACATATTTCTTGTAGTTTCTAATGCTAGTGAAGTACATCATAATATATACATATATATTTTGTGGCACCTCAGAACTTGGTACTTAGTTTGATAAACTAAAAGTGTTTTAATTTTATAGACATTGCCATTGTCGGTGTAAATTATTTTTGGAAGGATTCAGACAGCATAATGAATAAATAAATAAACAAAATAGACCTACTATTACGATGCTTTCGCACCAAAATAGAAATTAAGTGAGATGCTTTTTTCCTAGCCACCTGTACATTTATAAATGTAAATACCTGTCATTTTTTAATCGATGTATTTTTCCTATTTTTTGTTCTTTATTTAGCCTGTTTTGTAGATTCTTTTTATTGTAAAATTTTTGTCAGCAATGGTTGTTATTAATTAATTTTATATATAGCTAATGTACATTTTTTTGTTATCTATTTCTTAATTATTTTTAATATTTAAATTATTTAACATATTAATTAATATTATTGTAGGTTTTAGTCCTTTATTTGTAGCTGTGGTAACTACAAGCAATTTTAAATAAAAACGCAGTATAAATATATGTCTGTTATGTTTTACCATTCTTTAAAACCTTATTATATTACCTTTTCATTGTGCAGAAAAGAGTAATTCGATTAATTTGTGACATTAAGAATAGAAATACATGCAAGAATGTTTTTCGGGAACATGGTATCCTCACATTGCCGAGTATATACCTATATAAGTGTGCTGTGTTTGCATATGAGAATAAGCATTTATTTCCGATTAATGCTCAAACTCATCTCATGACTATAATACGCGAAATGGAGAGTCCTTCCGGATACCCCTCCATAGAACGACAGCATATGAAAAATCTCCTTACTATGCCTGTGTTAGCATATTCAACCGTTTGGCGAGGGCTATAAGGATTAGTAGTACGACCAGGAATTTTAAATATAACTTAAAGTGTTTCCTTATTAATGAATGTTTTTATAGTATTCAAGAGTATTATCATACGTAGGAATGTTTTCATGTAATTTTAATTTAATTTTAGTTTTAACAGTGTAAGGTACATATTTTGGTGACGAAACCTATTTCATAATGCTGTGATCTTCAGGTTAATAAAGATTATTATTATTATTATTATTATTATTATTAGAGTGGACCAATTCGGAGCGAAAGCAGAGGCGTGACTAACGAATTAGTTCCCGCGTGCCCCATCGCACATACGATTACTTAGTATGTTGTTCACGGGCATCGTGTGTACACGTATAATAGCAGCAGGAAAGTGTATTCTGTGTATTTAATAATGTTGAAGGAGCGTACAGTAAAAAAACCGCTATCATCAAAGTTAGTCAATAGGTTTATTGAGAACCATCCTAGTTTATCTTACAATGGGGTAAATGTAAAATGTTTAGTGTGCAATATATTTATAAACCATTTAACAAAATCAAATTTGCAACGCCACGTGCATAGCGCAAGACATAAAGATAGAGACACTGGTGCCGATACAAAATACGAAGTGTTCTTATTTGATTTGTGTACAATGATGAGAAATAACTTTGGAGGCGCACCTTATGTTAACAATATTTCATCGCGCTTCTCCAGATTTTCAAGTCACGGAAAACGCATAAGATGGTAAGTTTTTTTTTAATCATCTAATTACATACATTTTAGATTTTATTTTTTATACGTATCATCGAGAACGTTTCATAATCTAGAAAAACCGTCTTACATTTTTTTTGTATCTAACATAATAACAGCACCGTTCGTGATAGTATATCTCTAGATATTAATAATGTTTCGCATGCGGGAACCAATTCGTTAGTCACGCCTCTGCTTTCGCTCCGAATTGGTCCACTCTACTTATTATAGTAAAACAGAAAAATAATACATTGCCTATTTTTCATTAGAATGAAATAACGAGCCATCGAAAAAATTCATAATTGGAGTAGACTGTGAAATTGGGTTGGTACTTTAACCACTTCCACATAATGACACATTACTTGATGCTTGACAGTTTCATTTGGTTTCATTGTAAAAAAAAGGTTATGGCATTGAAATGATACTACAACAAAAAAGAAAACAAATAATTTATTTATTATCGAAATCATAATCATCATAATTTACATATAGCTACAGAAGCTGTTGAAAATGTTGTCCATTTACATCTAAACACAAACAATTTTCTTAATAAGAGTTTTGAAAAATTTGACACAAACTTATAGTTTCAATGTCAAATAATAAATGTCATTATGTGGAAGTGGCTAAAGTACCTATCCAATTTCACAGTCTACTCCAATTATGAATTTTTTCGATGGCTCTTTATAACTAGGCAACCAATACTACACGTTTACTGTACATATTTGTCTAAAGTATAAAATTAATGACAAATTCTATTTTTCATATATTAAATAATTCTCAGAAAGAAATATTAATTGGTATTTATTAATCTAGCCTACTTTGCACAATAAAAGAAAAGTATTTTTCTTACCTAAGTCATACAAGTCAAATCTAACAAACAATATGACAAATTTGGCATTTCTGACTACCTTGTTAGAAAGATGTACAAATAAAATTATTTTCATGTTTATTATTAGTCCAGTTCGGTCAAAAAACTTAATTAAAACATTTCTAATGATATATTAGACTTACCTGGAAATTCTAGGAAATGTAACCGAAATTTTCTTAAAAACACTTCAACCGTCTTACCACTTTTATTCACAATATTATCTTTACAAAAACTGCACTACAATTGTTACACTGGTGTTTCATGTAAATAATTGTATAAATTTTGTTTAAAACTCCGGATTAAGGAATAATTTCATTCTATGTTTCAAAATGTTTCACGATATTAGCGACATCTAAGAGGAAAATTCAAATACTACCAATTTGTAACTTATTAATGTTAAACTTTGTAAAATTTATTTTCATGAAAAACAATGTTATTTACGTTATTATTATTATAACTACTATTAAGGTCAATTTTATTCATCATAACTAAATAAGTGATTCAAGTAAATTATACAATACTACAGAATTTAATTCTTAGCGTAGATAAAATTTACAACACAAACTTAACTGAAATTAGTGGATCATTTGGATATTATATTATTTCATGAAAAACTGGAGTTTTTCTTCAAGATACAATAGTATACATAAAACAATAGCAATTAGATTTTTTATAACGGGTGTTCAGAAACATTCGAAGTCAAAGTAGTACTTGAAAATATGAAGTCATGTCTGATAGATTAATTTTTGACAGACAACAGTTGACATTTAATAATTATTACAAATCAGATACTTAAGTAAAGATATACGATTTTTTGTTCAGAGCTCACTTGACTTCGAATGTTTCTGAACACCCGTTATATCATTTGAATTGTGTCCAAGGTGCGCCATCTAATTTCAAAAACCTGAAGTATAAGATTGTTTTCTGACTATTTTCAGTTTCCTTATTTTTCAATTTTGATAAATAAATTGAATTATAAATAAATTTCACACAAATATGTAAATTGGTATACAAATATCCAAAAATGCCGAAAAACGTCATCCTTACCATTTATTACCAGAATTATTAAAATAAATAATATATAAATTTGTAAGCATATTAAATTTGAAACTTACCTGAAATTCTTGCACAATCATACGACGTTTCCTAAATTTTACATCACAACAAATTCACTTCACTCTAAATTAAATAGTATATCACAAATCTTTTTAAAAAAATGTAACACAGGGATTATACTTGTTCACGGAAGAAATTTGAATTTACGAAGTAAAAATTACCATTATTATTCAGAGCTGCCAACATGATTTTAACAAATGTACCAATCTGAATAAAAAATGCATTAAAGTTAATCAATTGATTTTGATATTGTTAACTGATATAATTCCAATATATTAACTATTATGTAAAATATATCTAATATATATAAGTTTGTAAGAAACATTTGCAATTTACAATTTACCAGAAATTCTTGTCCAATCACACGACGTTCTCTGAATTTCAAATCATCACAAATTAATTTCACTCTAAATTAAGAAGTATATCAAAAATCCTCTTAAAATAATGCAACACACGAATTATACCGATTTGCATAAAAATTTGAATTATCCGACGTAAAAATTAATGAAACTATTCAGTGCTGCCAATATGATTTTAACAGATGTGCCAATCTTTATTCCTTTTAAAAAAATATATTAAATTCAATTAATTTATTTTGATATTGTTAACATAATTTGAAATTTTATTAATTCGAATATGTTAATCAATTATGTCAAATATATACCTAGTTTGTAATGTTTCTTAAAAAATTTTGATTGAGTTTAAACAGATCTTCACAGATAATTAGTTTGTTGTTTTTCAAAAAATTTGATCAAACTTAAAATACTTCACATGTAATTGGTTGGGTTGGGTTCATTATTTAAAATGTTTTGTATATCCTCTTGTCTGGCTGGAATATCTTGTAATTAGAAAATGTTTATGATACCATTCCAATATCTTGCTATTGTACAAGACAACACAAATTACAGATCTGCAGCAAGTTAAGCTTTTACATTCAGTGAAAACAGATAGGTACTACTTAATCAGATAAAAGACGTAGGGCGTAAGTTACTGCAGGTCTACAATTGTGTTGTCCATATGCAAAGATGTCTCATTCCCACTCGTTATTTGACTGTCGCTGTGACAAACTATACTTCTTAAAGTTTCTTTCGAAATCGACGGCAGCATAAAAAATTAAAGCAGACTTTAAACTATGAAATTTTACGTCTCCCATATTTAGCAGACGTATCACCAATAAATTGTTACTTCTTTAAACTTCTGGAAATCTTCCTAAAGGGAAAACAAATTCCTTCTGAAAAAGAGGTAGGTAGCATTTTCGAAATAGTATTTATGCGCTCGTTAATCGTTATCAGAAACGTGTTAAAGCATTTAAATGTCGAAAATATGTCAATGTTTGTACAGTAAAATATCATTTTGAATTGAAGTGGGTCTAAAAGGACGTGGTATGTCGAAAATTAAAGAAAATATTGTTCATTTATCTAAAGAAAATTGGGACAGGACTTTAAAAAATGCTAAAGCAATGAAGGCTATAACATGGCTTAGTAATATAACTCATTTCAAAAGATTTGAGCATGTTCTAACATGCGTTTATTAATTATTGTTTAAGAAGGCTAACGATTTCTATCATACCCAAGAACCTTCCTGAACCTTCTGGAAAGATTGCTATTAAACCGACTTAGCACATTGATATTGAAGCATGTTCCCGTTGAACAGGCTGGCTTCAGATGCAACCGCAGTTGTGCTGACCAGGTGCTCAGCTTATCAACGCACATTAAGGCAGGTTTCAGGAACGGCTGAAGACAATTGTGGTGTATGTTGATCTGACTGCGGCATATGATACGGTCTGGAGAGAAGGCCTTCTCTACAAATTTCTCAACGTATTACCACGCAGCCGAATTGCATCTTTATTAAACAACATGCTTTGCGACAGGCCCTTCCAAATAATAACAGGAGAGCGCAAGAGTAGAATGAGACATCTAAATAATGGATTGCCTCGAGGATGGTACTTGCACGTGTCCCGTTTAATATGTATATTTCTGACATGCCACACACAAAGTCAAAAAAGTTTGGATATGCCGATGACCTGGCTCTTGCATGCCGGAGTAAACCCATAGATGGAACTAATAATATACTTTCAGAGGACCTGTCCGTGCTGGGGAAATACTTCGCCGACTAGAGACTAATCCCGAATATGAATAAAACAGTGTCGTCATAGATAAAGTAGGATGTAAGTAGGTCACTATTAATAAATTATTGGAACTGTTATTTGCGCCATCTCTTGATATGTATCCCCCAACTAAACCAGGCATTTACAAACCCGGGAAATTTAAATATTTACTGAAAATCATTCATATATTTATTTTTATTTGGACTACATACTGAATCAAAATATATTTAGTATTTTCTTTGTTAAGAATTAACCTACTAGTAACGATTAGTTTACACTAATATTTAATGGATTAATTTTTAACAAATTAAATTTCATATATATATATAATTATTAAGTTTGTATTCCAAACAAAAATAAACATAATGATTCTTCTTTGCCCATCTTTAATAATTGTAACAAAATTACTTTTATTTGCAAACAATTAGCAATAGTCATTGCTTGTTGCATCAGAATTATGTCTCAACATTTTAATATATATATATATATATATATATATATATATATATATATATATGGTACAACTGAGCGTCTTCCTATGTAAAATTTCAATTACACGGAGCGTCCGATAGACGGTCGCTCGGTGGCAAGCCTCTGTAAATTTGCCACTGCAATCCTAGATGTCCATACCAGCTTTTGGCATAAAAATCTCGGGGACGTTCAGATGCACATTTTTGTGATGCTTGTATAAAAATAGTTCACGGAAGTGCCATCACTAGTCGCTGCCAGCGGTCAGATGTGTATCTTATACAAAAAAATTGTTTCAGCGGTCAGCCGAGCGCCTCTATTCATCAAATATATTTTGACTCAGACATAAACCATTTTAGCGTTCAACAGAGCGCCTACTATTTTCTTGTAACTAAAGCCCCTCCCTCCCTTCTTATCGCTAGTGTAAACTTCTGTTATTAGCCATGACCTAAACAAGTTTCTAACAATGCGGTATTCTGTTACGTGTAAAAGGAAATTCCCTACTTGGTGCATTTCTTTTCATTGGAGCACAGTTTCTGTGTTGAACACCGAGCGTCCAGAACGAAACTAATTGTAAGATAAGAAATATGAACCAGTGTAGTCAACGTACTCGTGCTATCGTCCTAGCATCAAAATTTTCAAAACTTTTGCTTATCTCCCAAGAAAATGAGTTTGATAAATATAAAGGTAAAAATTTATATCAAATTGAGGTTGATAATGAAGTGGAGGAAGGTGGGGTAGAGAGTGGAACTGACAATGATGATGTTAATGTTGAGCATCATGAACATCAAACAAGTACAAAAAATGAAATTGGAACCACTCAGTCTACAAGGAAGCAGGAAATTGTGAGAAAGGGATGGAGTGAAGAAGAGAAACAAGTAACAGAAAAGTATTTTATGAAAAATATTCGAAATAAAATTGCGCCGAAGAAAGAAGAGGTCATAAAGTTGATGGAAAGGTATCCGAAACTTTTTAAGGGCAGAACATGGACTACGGTTAAAGCATACGTTTATAATAAGTATTAACAGTTTTTCGATATACAGCCTCTATATACGGCGGCGCTCAGTGGGAATGTTTTTGTATAGACGCTCTATAGTACGGTAGATATATATATATATATATATATATATATATATATATATATATATATATATATTAGTTTTTACAGCATATGCTTACTATCATTCATTTAATATACATTGAAAAATTAAAAAAAAAATGCTATTGTCACAAGTATATTTGTATATTTCGACACATTTAAATAATACACATAATACATTGATATATTTAAAAAAATGAATTACTACTATATTATATCTAAATATTTGAAAACTGCATCAAAGAAGAATATTAATAAAATCATTATCTGCGGCGTTTCTGATACATACTTAGGGCTTGAATATAAATGGCATCTTTGGGCCGCTTAACCCTCAAATCTTTCCCTTGAAGAACTCTGTTGACTCCATTTACCCAATTATATATAGTAAATATCAAGAATTGCATTAAAATTCTTTCAATAACTTCATATGTGTGAAGACATTCCGTAAAATTAAAATTTACTTTATCTCTTAAAATGTTAAACAAAATATCAAAAAAAGATTTTTTAAAGCATATTTGTGGTATTACACTTAATATAATATTGTATGATGTACATAATCCCTTAATAAAATTCAGGGTGCAATATCTTAATCTATACGGAACGTTATTTGCAAAGTCTTTTTCAGACACTAAATCATGCCATTCCATTATTTTGTTTTTCGCAATTATATTTTGTTTACAAACATGGCATTTATAAAATGTGCCAATTTTTTTTAGAAATAAAACCGCTTATATATGTAATAGCAATTTTATTCACATATGGAATATCTTTTGTTTCTTCATTTATTTGAAAATCTATTGATTCTACAATTTCGACTTCATCATTATTAGAATTATGTGAAAGTAAATCCATCACATTATTTAATAAATTGCTGGAATCTTCATTTTCACAATTAGATCCCAAAGAATGCCTACTTACATAATTATTAATTAAAAGTGATAATTAATTCTAAATCTCTATCTATCAAAAGTATTCAGTTTACCTATTAATATTTACTTATCACCTCAGGTAGAGGGCAAACATGATTTAGCTGATGTAGACGGTTCGGAAAATTTTGGGGACAGTGTATGTTCTGTAAAAAAAAAATACAATATTTCAACACCAAATAAGTATATGTTCTTATTAAACAATAATATCTATCATTCTAATTAAGTACAAAAGGAAAATATACACTAAATTAACATGTTAGCTAAATAATTTTCCTCACCTGTTAATGCTTGTTCCTTTATACTAGTGCAAGTGCTTGGCAGTGCAGATACAATACCATCCATAGGAATCGGTGATGAGTCTTGTTCTGCAAATTAATAAATGCTATATTTGCAGTTCATAATCAATAAAAATTTTTACCTTCTCCACATTTCGATGAGGGTAACGATAATATTGGCACTGCTGTTTTTATTAAGAACACATTGGAAGATATGTCCTCAGTTCTAAAATGTATGTGACATACTCTATAATTACTATAAACTTTTTCAGGTTTCGCAAAAATTTTTGCGAAACCTGAAAAAGTTTATGTGGAAATGATAAATTAATTAATTTATCATTTCCACAAGCCTTCAGCCACTCCTTATATCTTGTTAAATCGACATTTGGATTAGCGAAGCGATGTCTAGACGACTTTCTATCCTTACAACCACTTACTGCACAATTATCAAAATTAACTTACTATTTCCACTAGTAATAATTGCACAATATTAACATTTACAAATTTATAGACAATAACTATTATACACTATTTACACAATACTCAACCAAGATTTACACCAAAATATCAATTAACTGCATACACTATAACTACCATAAATTTTAATACAAGGCGTCAGAACAAATACATATTATACAAACATAAACAATGTCGAACATAACCTTTAAGTGTGAAGAAAATTTATTCGTATTTCACGAAACAGGATTCTATTTTTCTGCAATAAGAGTCATCTTTTGGATTGTATCCCCAACTAAAATTATGACGTCACAAGGATACAGTAAATCCTATCTACTGCCCTCCCCCTGAGTGTCGTGCTTTCGCCTGAATAATAAACAAGCACGTCTAGAGCCGCAAATGTATTTCAATACTTGCTACGTTATAATCCTTACCCGAAATATCTGGGAGTAACAACGGATCGAACACTCTCATATAGAGAACCTTTAAAGAACACCGTAGTTAAAATAAACAATAGAAATAACATAATCCAGAAGCTCTGCGGTACGAATTTATCCACCCTTAGAACATCAACTCTTAGCCTTGTTTACTCGGTAGCTGCCACGTAAAGAAGATCGACATCAAACTTAACGAGACCATGAGAATAATTAGCGGTTGTTTAAAAAGTACACCTCTACTCAGGCCCTGGTTCTAAGTCATATTGCACCTAGCACCGTCCGGAGGCAGGAAAGCCTGGTAAGAGAATATAATAAAATATCGAATCCCCACCTTTCAGGCACAGTTATTTGCCTGATGCCGGCCTGTCGAGACCTCATCAACTACTACTAGCAGAACAACTTATAGCAGAAGGTTTCAACCCAAATGATAGATGAAGAGAGTATTGGGAAGCTTTGAAACCCTCTCAAGCGGCCCATATCATTGATTCTACCGTACCTTTACCAGCAGACATGAGTGTAGACACTAATAGAATAAGAACGTCCCACCGAATTTGTCGCGACTCATTCTATAAATGGGGAGTCCCCATTTATAGAATCAGTGTATCAGTCAGTCCCCATTGGGGACTGACTGATACACCAACTTGCGAATGCGGAGTACCTCGCCAGACCTTTCACTATATTACAGCTGTACCTTACAGCATATGGAGGTGAGATGAGTGACTTCCTTGAAGCAACGACTCCGCGTTGGACTGGATCAATATCTTCGATTTTAAAATTTAACTTGGATGTATAATCCATGTTAGCGCTACGCTAAAAAAAATAAATAGACAGGGACTAAATTTGCTAAACATTAATAAATTCAAAAAGTGCTTATTTGATTGTGAATGAAATATATTTTTCTATTTGTGAAATATTTTAAAATAAAGTAAAAATGCAATAGGAAAAGTGGATTTTTTTTGTTTTATTAAATAAAATCTTTACAAATTCGTAATTATTCATCATGTAGAAAATGTATATTTAATGGAATAAACATTAAATAAAAAAAATAAATTACAACTGACAAGTTAACAAATAAACAAAAAAATAAAATAACGAAAAAAAGGTACCAATTACTCAAATTATCCCAAAAAAAGAAAAAGCATTAGAAATGAACTCCTGAGACAATTGACAATGCGTGATTTATAATTTATATTTGCCTTATTTTTTTACCGATATTTCTCTCTACGTATCCCATTCTCTTATTATTAAGTTCGTAATTTTGTTAATTTAAGTTTTAGAGACAAGATAAAATGGTACTTAATTTTCTAAACAACTCTTCTTCAATCATGTTATTTCCTAAATTTTGGTATTTGTGTCAATATATTATTTTGTAAGTCTTAAGTACGATACAAATTACTTAATAAATAATCCTTAGCAGTACGATTTAATAACGGTATTTTCTTTGAATTGTTCTGTTTCATTTTTAACAACACCTTCGTATATACACAATTCTTTTTCCTTTGTTTTGAAACCTACATTTTAGTCACATATACAATTTCGGTTTTTTTTCCTTTTAGCTTTTTCTTTATCAGTAGGCAGATCCATCAAAAAAAATATTTCGAAAAAATCAATAATAATATTACAATTATTCACTGCATACAACACAATTATTCAATCTAAAACACACTATACAAATATCCATTTTGTTTCTTTTTTTTTGATTTAATTTAAAACACACTATGTTGTTTGTTGCCTCAGGGCTTGTAGTTTTGATTTGACTTCCTCGAATTTCGGCCTCTTCTCTGGATCTAAATCCCATGACTGTAATAAAAAAAGAAGTGATTAAAGCATCTATTCAAAGGCTTCAAATCACGTGATAAAATTTCAAAATAGATGATAAAATGATAAGAAAAATTCATGCGATAAAAACGCAGCCGAAATAATTATTGATAAAACAGGCCTGCATAAAATTTGTGATGACGTGATTTTTGTTTGTTAAGCTCAGTTTTTATATAGCAATAACTAATTAAAATACAGTTGATCTCTACCAACCAGATTTTTTTTTGCACAAAAGAAAAAGAAAAAAATATAAAAAAATCTTATAATAGGCGTTTTAATACATTTTAAAATGAATGTACTACTTCAAATTCTAGGTATTAACCCAAAAATGATTTTCTGTTGTGGTTTTAAAGAAATTTGTTAAATAGGCTCTCATTACCTGATGTAAATAAATCTTTTATACATGTATTAATTTTGGACAAGATTTCCGGGAATTTTTACCTGCTAAATCCTATTTATTATGCTTTCACTTTATTAGTACTGCGAAGAAAGATTTCAAGTTTATCACTCCAAACAAAATGTATATTTTAATGTCATTTACTTCATTATAGCTCTGAGTCGATCAGTAAACAAGTAAAATTAATTTGTCTTTAGTGTTGTGCGTGGTATTTGATAAATAAACATTGCTTAAAAATATGTCTAGCCGGTGTTTCAAAAACAAACCAGATGACTTCTGTTATATTTGTGGATATTTGGTCTTGAAAAAGTTTAAAAGTGAATTTGTGAAAAATGCATATTATGCTTATTTCAAAATCAAATTAGGAGATCAAGATAAAGATTGGGCACCGCACGTTGTTTGTAAGGTATGTGAAGAAGGTTTAAGACATTGGACCAAAGGAAATAGAAAAAGCCAGTGATCATGTACCTATACCTATACCCCCCAAAGTACTACAAGAAGATATTGAAACCTCTTCAACTTCCGGCTCCGTACAGATGGATAGCGATTTTGAACCATCAACCTCAGGTCAAAACCAACCTCAGCTATTTTCACAAGCTGAACTGAGTGATTTAGTAAGAGATTTGGGACTTTCAAAAGATCTTTCTGAAGTACTGGGGTCTAGGTTGAAACAAAAAAATTTGCTTGCCCCAGAAACTACCTTCAGATCTTCCTTTAGCTGAATATGACAGAAAAACAACCAAACGAAGCTTTTCTGAAAAACGTGTTTTTAAGAAGCATAAAGAATAAATAACTATTTCTAATAGTTTCTATGTGTATATTTTTGTATTTTTTTTTAATATAATATAAAACTAGCTTATAAATGAAATAAATCGTGTTTTTTCTATATTTTTTGATTTTACTGGTTTGAAAAATAACCTTACGTGATACAAAAAAAAATAAAAGCAGATTTGAAACCAGCGCTACCCAATTACTAGAAAACAGTTAAAATTTTTAAATCAACATTCAAAGAGTTGAAAAATGCAGGCCTGGGTAATTAAAGAGCGCGCTAGGAGCGTAGTATCTATATCGAGAGCTCCTTAAGGCAAATTTACACGTATGAAGCAGCGAAAGGAAGTAACTAACTCAAGTTACTAAATTAAGATACTTGTGTGGTGTAATTAACTTGATTTAGTACGTAAGCATTTAGTAAACAACTTGAGTCAGTAAATAGAAACAATTTCTATTTGCTTGAGCAAGTAGCTTCCCCACCTCGGTATACCCCTATACAGTATTTAATTATTACAACTTGGTGCAAATGGGAACCACCGACACATTGAAAATAAAAGAATAACCATAGATTAACGTAAATAATTACTTAAATAATTACAAACACATGGCACAGCTATGGGCAATCCTCTATCACCTTTCTTAGCAAACCTATTTTTGAATAACCTTGAAAACAAAGTCAAAGCTAATTGTCGCATTTTTCCTAAGTTTTGGGCAAGTGTGTGTTTGCAGTGATACCCGAATCTTTCAATACGGAGGCTTTCTTAAATATTTTAAATAAACAATATCCCTTCAATACGTTTCACACACGAATTAGAAAAAGATAAAACTTTACCCTTTTAAATTAAAAAATTTCATTATCAGACAATACTTTTCAATTTGACATCCACAGAAAAGAAACACATGCAGACAATTACATTCATAAACACTCGTACACTTTTCACAAATATAAAGAGAGCACTTTTTATTTTTTAATCAACAGATTACTGTCAATCCCTCCATCTCCAATGAATTTTAAGAAAGAAGTTGCAGAATCGATTGGTTACGACAAACAATCAGTTTTGAAAATTAAAAACAAACTAGAAAAGAAAAGGCTCAAAACTTCAAAAATTGTTAGCACAGATCCGTTGAAAGAGTCGGGCATTTACAAAATAAGCTGTAATTCTTGTCCAAAATTATACATCGGGCGAACCAGAAGAAATGTTCAAACACGATTCAAAGAACACATGGCTCATGTTAAATTACACAACATAGAAAAGTCAGCATTAGCTCTACATCATACAGATACAGGTCACAACTTCAATTTAGAAAATGTTAGTTTAGTTTAAAAAAGCAGTAATAGAAATTTAGACATGTGGGAAGCCATATACATGAAAAAACACAAAAATTATCTTCTAAATAATAATATTTCACCCCTCAATAATAAACTGTTAGCATGTATACCGACATCATTAAATACTTAAGACATCTTGTAAACAGGTACTAAATTCTTCATTCACATTAATATTTTATATTGTAATTCCTAATCCGTTTGCCGTTAGTCCAACCCGATGCCCACTTTGTTTCAAAGATATTTGGTATTTCCCCATGAACTCATTCTCAGAAATTGTATTAGTTTTAAGATTCAATGTAATTTTTCATTAATTTGTTTTTACCCTACCTCTAATTTTTCTGTATACGTTGTATTTTCATATTATATATTGTCTCGTCTCGTCTCATTGTCTCATCAAGGGAAGAGAGAGAACGCAACAGAAGGTGTGAGTATAACAGAAGACAATATAGAATTTACGATGAAAGAGCTGAATGATGTAATTAAAAAGTTAAAGTTCGGGAAGGCACCCGGAAATGATAAAATAGTGGCAGAAATGATAAAAAATATAGGCGAAGCAGGCACAGAAATGTTATTAGAGATTTTCAACAAGGCGTGGCAGTATGAAGACATACCGGAAGATTGGGAAGTGGCACTAATAACACCAATATACAAAAAAGGGAATCATAAGGACTGTAATAACTATAGGGGCATTACTTTACTGAGCACAGTTGTAAAGATATATGAGCAGTTAATTAACAACAGATTAAGACCAATAATTGAACCGTCACTCTCGGAATCACAAAGCGGATTTCGGCCAGGAAGGAACACACAAGATCATGTATTTACGGTAAAGCAAATAATTGAAAAAAGAATACAAGGAAAAACGGCATATTTCGCATTTATCGACTTGGAAAACGCGTTTGATAAAGTGCCCAGACAGGAAATATGGAACAGTCTAGAGGAAAGAGGAATTAAAAAAAAATAATTAGATGTATTCAAAGGTTATATAAAAATAATGTAAATTATGTAATTAGAAGTAACATGAGATCCGAAGGATTCGTAACACAGGAAGGGTTAAGACAGGGTGGAGGATTAAGTCCTGTGCTGTTCACCGTATTTATGGACGGTGTTATAAAACAATGCTCTAAGCAGATGAGGGAAATGAAAATAGGGTACAGAAATCTAGAATGGATACAAATAGCGGAGGCAGCATTCGCGGACGATATAGTACTGATGGCTGAGAAAGAAAAGGATTTGCAAGATAATGTAGATATATGGAATAAAACATTGAAGAAAAAGGGTATGAATATAAATAAAAACAAAACGAAAGTAATGACTATAGGAGACGATCAACTAAAAATTCAAATTGAAGGAGTAGATATACAACAAGTAAACCAGTTCCACTATTTGGGTGTCGCAATAGAAAATACAGGGAAAAACGAAGCAGAAATTAACGAGAGAATTGAAAAAACAACAAAACTGTATTACGCTATGAATAGGAATTTTATAAATAAAAAGGAAATAACACGAAATACCAAACTAAAAGTCTATAAAACAGTCTACAGAGCAGTCCTGACATATGGATGTGAGTCATGGCTCCTAAATAATAAGCAAAAGAGTAAAATTCAAGCGGCGGAAATGAGATATCTGAGAAGAGTGAGAGGCGTGACAGGAAGGGACAAAATGAGGAATACACAAATAAGAGAGGAACTTGGGGTACTATCAATAATGGATTTCATTGAGCAGAGACAATTAAGCTGGTGGGGACATCTTCAACGGATGGAGAACACACTAGACCGGTAAAGATGGTATATGAAGCAAAGATTCAATATAAGAGGAAAAGAGGAAGACCGAGACAAGGTTGGGAGAACTTGATTGGACAATTTATTCAGAACAGAGGAAAAACATGGAGAGAAGCGAAAACACTGGCCACTGATAGAAAGTCATGGAAGAAATTTGTCTATAATCTATAAATTTTTGGTATTGTAGTTGGTGTTACTCTGTAATTTAAAGTTTAAAATTGGAATATTTATAAATTAGTTCTAAGAATGTAAACACCCGACACCCTAAGGGTATAAGGGTTTTCTGATAATATATATATATATATATATATATATATATATATATATATATATTGTCTCGTAGATATTATGTTTAAACAGTACTACTGATGATGTGTGCAGAGCACACAAAATGTACATCTAATTTATTAAAACTATTTTTGTAAAAAAAAGCGTTTTGTTTTATTTCGTTATTTCAATATTTCACAAGTGCTCAACATATACATAATACTATTACTTGTTAATGTTTTACAATTTTCTAAATTGGTGTTTGCGAAAAACCTTTCTTTGGTGGCTGTGGCTAAGTAAAGAGTTTGAAAAAGGTATTAATGTCGTAAGGAGTTTTATGCCTCTTTAAGTTTTTGGTGTTAAACTTTTATTTTGTGTGTATTTAACAGGTGAGCCAACGAAACGAAATGACTTAAAAAAATCAGAAAACATTCAAAAAATCAGTTATTGATGAAAACATAATCTACATGAATGGAGATATTGTGTAAGTGAATAATCGTTCATTTTTTTAAAATAATGTCCAAAACGTGGCCTCCATTCTGTCGGACACATTCTTGCAGCCTCGTTGCAAAGCTGCCCATAACATTGCGCAGCATTTCTAGCGGTATTGCGGCCACCTCTCGTCCAACCCTTTGTTTTTATGCCTGGACAGTCGTTGGGGGGTTATTTTGAAACACTTCGGTTTTTAGGTACGCCCAAAGAAAAAAGTCGTATTCGGACAAGTCAGGAAAACAAGGTGGCTAGGGAATATTGCCGTTCTTGTTCATAAGACGACCGGGGAACACACGTCTTAGTAAACCCATTGGCACTCGTGCTGTGTGTCATGTTGCACTATCTTGGAAAACCGTTATTTCATTTCTGTAATTCCCGATTGCAGGAAGAAATAAATTGTTCAACATATTGACATAGCGATCATAGTTCACAGTTACTGCGTTCCCAGTTTCTTTCTCAAAAAAAATTGGGCCGATTATCCCTAACGAAGAAACAGCACACCACACGGTTACTTTCTATGAATGTCGGGGTCTTTCGTGTTATTTCTGTGGGTTATTGTCTGACCAATAACGAAAATTTTGTTTGTTGACGAAATTGTAAGAATAATATATAAATTAATTATACCGTTATCGACAAATTTTAATTTCTAGTACGAAAGTAGAAGAGGAAAAGAGCGCGACAGAGAAAAGTAAAGAAAGACATATGGTGAATATGTGCAAGTAGATTAAGTGAGGTACGATAAGGTTCAGTCAGATTATAGCTAGTCAGTAAGTCTATTGCTTCAGAGGGTTGTAGAACGCATCTTAGATATACGTATAAATTTCGCCACGAGTATTTACAAAAAAAATATTTATTTCATGGTGTATTACTTTTACGAGGATGTACAACAAAACTTATATTTTCTGCGATAAATCAAATGAAATGAAATATTAATTCTAAATTATGTAAACAAAATAAATTAACTCTACTCCGATAATAAAAAATATATCTTCTAAATTAAAGGTTCAAGTAATCCACCACATTGTTCTTGGCAGTATGCCAATCTATAATAAAATTCTTGGCGGACATTACTGATATGCCCCTATAGAAAGAACCGACAATTGAATTATTTAAAATACCAGCCCATACATTTAATTTTTATGGATATCGGGTATGTACAGGTACATTGAGGCGTCTATCGGCATAATACCATTTTATGATTTGTCTTTTCTTGAGTTGTAAAAACATGCATGTTGAAATCGACTATTAATATACGCACTGTTTGAAAGCTGGCATCGTTGGATATAACAAACATACACTATATTCGCAAACAGAAATTAAAATTTGTGGACTACGGTATATTATTCTTACAATTCAAGATCATCACTTGACTAATTTCACAAACGGCTAGACATAGGAATGCGATCTTCTGATGCGCATGCGTAAAGGCTGTCATATTTTGACTTTGAGGTTCTATGTGAGGTTCAGTTTATTTTTCAATTAATTGTCAATGGTGTTTTTGCACTTGTGAAGGTTTGAGTTTGAAATTTAAAAGTATTTTGGTCAATTTTGAATATGGGCGTCTTTTACACTGAATGCAATAAACTTTTATTTATATTATATATATATAATGGCCAAAACACCCCATAGCGGGGCATAGCAGCTTCGGGAAGCTTTCTAAATCCTCATTTTCGGGGTGGATCGGTCCCCATCCTAACTTTTCATATCTTCTGGCATATTTCCTTCCAGAGTTTTCTGTTCTTTGTCTTTTCCTGCCAGTTGTTAACGCCTGCTCCTCGTAAATCCTCCACTACCTCCTCCAACCATTTGGATCTCGGTCTACCTCTTCTCTTTTTTCCTCCCGGCTTCCAGTTCAATAGTAATTTGATTACGGATACTTCTTCCGCCTTCCATACGTGCCCCAACCATTTTATTCTTTGCTGTTTTATTTTTTTTACAATATCTTCTCCTTTGATTTCTTGTTGCAGCTCATCATTTGTTCTTATTCTAAATTCATTGTCCGTTATCTTTATTGGTCCCATTATTGTTCTTAATATTTTGCTTTCAAATATTTTTAGATTTTCTTCGTCCTTCTTGGTCATTGTCATCGTTTCTGCTGAATACATTAGTACTGGTCTTATTATCGGGTTATATATTTTTAATTTATTCTTTTTAGAAAGATTTGTGTTCTTTAACAATTTCTTATTGGCATAAAAGGCTCTGTTTGTTGCCATAATTTTTTCTTTTATTTCAGCATCTCTATTTCCATCGCTTGATATCATAATACCCAAATATTTGAATTTTTCGACCTCCTCAAATGTAAAATTTTTGATTTGCATACTTTTGTTTTCTTTGCCTTTTTTTCCAACTCTCATGAACTTCGTCTTTGCTTCATTGATTATAAGACCTAATTTCTCCCTTTCTTTAATTATTTCTTGTACTATTTCGACCATTATCTCTCTCCTTTTTGTTATGACTACTACATCATCCGCATAAGCAACCACCTGGCTTCCTCGTGTTCTTAGCGTACCCTTGTTTATTTTCCTTGTCAGATGTTCCAGAGCCAGATTGAATAACGTCGCGGACAAGGAGTGGCCCTGCCTGACACCTTTATTTGGTTCAAATTCGTTTGTTACGCCTTTCGCTGTTTTCACACTAACTTGTGGATTTTAAGGTCATCACCACAAGCCTTCTTAGTTTTGCTGGCACTTCAAGTCCCCTCATTACTGATATAAGCTTTCCCCTTCTAATATTATCAAATGCCTTTTGAAAGTCTATAAACAGGAATTCTAATTCCATACTATATTCATATGCTCTTTCTAGTATTTGCTTTATGTTATGCACCGCGTCTATAGTCGATTTTCCGCTTCTGAAACCACTGTTCAATGTGCCTTTCCGATGTATTTGCTAATCTTCTCTGTATTATGGATGATAGTATCTTGTACGTAGTGCTTAAAAGCGTGATTCCTCTATAGTTTTTGCAGTTTTGCTGGTCTCCCGTCTTGTGCAGGGTCACTATTTGTCCTGATTCCCAGTCCTTTGGCATCTTTTCTTCAGCCCATATTTTCCGTATCAGTGCGTATATGTATTCCTGCATATCATCTCCCCCGTATTTCAATAATTCATTATTTATACCGTCTTTTCCGGGTGCTTTTCCATTTGTACTAGCTTTTATGACTTCTTTCACTTCTTCTAATGTTGGTTCTTGCACTACAATTTCATCGTCATGATCCCCAAGTGTTGGTTGTCGCTAAGTAGGTCTTTGAAATAATTTACCCATACTTCTTTATATTGTTCCTCGTTTTCAACTACTTTGCCTTCTCTGTCCCTTATGCCACTTACTTTATGTTTATATGGCCTGTTATGCTCGTTGATTTTTTGGTAATATCGCTTGGTATTCTTTTTCTTATTTTCTTCCTCGATGGTTTTCATCTCATTCACCATCCACTCCCTTTTACATTTTCGTAAAGCTTTTTTGCAATTTTCCTTATTTTTCATATTCTTCTCTATCTTCATTTCTTCCTGATCTTAACCATTTGTTTCTTGTTTCCACTTTCGCTACTAACCTTTTCTGACAGAGATCATTATACCATTCATTCCTTTTTCTCTTTCCTTTTCTTCCGATGCATTTTTCTGCTGCTCCATTGATACATTGCTTAATAGTATTCCATCTTGCTTCTAAATCGTTCCCATTACTACTCTCCTTTCTTAACTGCCTCTCTATTTCTTCTCTGTATTCTTCCCTCGTTCTCCCGTTACTTAATTCTTCTATGTTCCAATTATTTTCCTTCTTTTTCATTGTCATTCCCGCTTTTATTTTCAATTTTACCATCGCTGCCACCATGAAATGGTCCGAGTTCGCACAAGCTCCTCTATATGTTCTTACATCCAATATTGACGACTGTTTCCGTTTATTGACCAATACGTGATCGATTTGCGTTTGTGTTTTCTGGTCTGGTGAATTCCATGTTACCATGTTATGCCATTTCGGGTGTTCGTGTTTAGTACTACTAATGATCAGGTTAGTTATTTCTGCTAGATTGCACAATCGATGCCCGTTGTCATTTGTTTTACTATGTATTGTATATTTTCCTGCTACTTGTTTGTTATATTCCTCCTTTCCTACCTGTGCGTTGAAATCGCCCAAGACAATAACAGTATCCTCCCTCGGTATTTTTTCAATCTCCTGTTCCACCATTTCGTAAAACTTGACCTTTACTTCTTCGTCTGCCATTTCCGTCGGCGCGTATATATTTAATAACGACAATTTAAGTGGTTTTGTATCGAGTCTAATGTAAGCTAAGTTTTCATTTGTTGGTCTAAATTCCATCACATTTTTTCTTAGTTTTCCTAGAATCATGAATGCTACTCCCTTGTGACCTTGCTTTTCATCGCCTGAATATAGTATGGAAAAACCCTCTCTATCTAGTCTTCCTTGCCCTTCCCATCGAATCTCTTGTATTGCAGCTATGTCTATTCTATATCTTTCCAATTCCTTTGCTACTTCCTGCATTTTTCCTACCACTAACATTGTTCTTACGTTCCACGTGCTAACTCTAAGTTTTGTATTTTTAACTGTTTTCCTTTTGTTTGCTATTCTGTTATCTTCCATTTCTCTATCTGTTCTCTTTACCGTGTCCGTTGCCATGTCCGTTATGTCCATTGCTCCATCGTCATTCTTTGTTAGTTTTTTGCTGTCACTATTTCAAGCCTTTCTACATTATTATTCCATCTCCATTCCTTTCCTTCTATAACCAATTTGTTGTACCCAATTTTAACTGTTCTGCCTTCACTTCTCTCCTTTTTTGCCATATTTCTTATTGGCTTTCCTTTTTCTCTTTCTCCTTTTGTTAAGTTATCGTTAATATAAATCGTATCTTTCTTGTTTTTTTAATTTGTATTTATTTCTCATTATTTTTGCTTTATCCTCTTCTTTCTCCAGTTCTATTAAGCAAGTTATTCCACCTAGTTTATGGGCTCCTCTGATCTCCAAATGTACTTCTAATTCTTCCTGAACCTCTTCATCTGGTCTTTTAGTAATATTGGGTCCTCTCTCTCTATTTTTAATCCAGTCACCACTATATTTTCCTCCGTTTCTCCCTTTCCAGCCATTCTATTTTATCGCATACTTCTTTAACTTTCGTTTAATTTCTTCATTTTCTGCTTTAATTTCTTGGTTTTCCCTTTTTAGTACATTGTTTTCCTCTAGTATTTTTCTTATTTCTTTTTTAATTTTTCCTTGATCATCTTTTATTTGGGTTTGTTCTGCTTTCATTTCCTTAACCATTTCTATTAGAAGATCTAATTTTTCTTCGTTTATTTTACTTTGTTTTTTTGTTTTTTACTTGTTTTCATTGGTGATTTGGTGTTTTTCTGGCTTTCATAACTGCTTTTCCCTTCTCTGAGCCTTTTCCTGCTTCCCTCATCCGTCGAATAATCGTCACTGTCCGTTTTCCTCATCCTAGTATTTATTTCTTATGAGCGACTCTTCTATTGACGTGCCACCACTGATAACTGCCTTGCTCGAGCGATGTAATTTGGATTGCCGGACGGCGTCAGATATCGCCCGCAAGTCAACCTTTCGGACGAGCTCAATCTACCAACCGCTGTCAAATCGACTTTAAACTAATAAATTATTTCCTCACCTTATGTTTCTGTTTTCACCTACAATTTCACTGTTTCGTCTCACTTCACTTTCCACTTTAATACGTTTTCTGTATTCTTATACGCCAATTATGTCCCGTAATTCAAATTTAATAACGTGTCGTTCACCGTGTTTACCAGCACAGTGGCTATTTATATTAGAAAAATCAAAAAAGATAAAAGAAGTTATAAGTAGAGAACGGACACGCTTACCACATGACGCAAAGCCCAGTGCAGTACTGGCGAAAGGCTGTATTTCTAAAATATTTAATTTTATTTATATAATTAGAAAACATACGGGTGGTGATCTATCTATCTAAAATTACGAAATACATATTTATTAATTAATTTTATTTATATAATTGGAAAACAAACGGGTGGTGATCTATAAAATTACGAAATACATATGTATTTGTTGAAAAGTTGTATTTTTAAAGTTTTTAATTTTATTTCTATAATTGGAACATTTTTATTTGTTCATTTTGTCGTTCAAGTTGAGTAAAGGACTATTAAAATTGACTAGCAATAGTTTCTCAAGGTTTTCTTCTGTCAATTTTGTTCTCTTTGAATTAAGTACATCCTTATAAATAGAAAACGTCCTTTCTACATCGCAACTGGTTATAGGTGCATACTGGAAATATTCTTTTATTTCTTCATATTTAGCCGTTAGATTTTGTGGAATTGTCTCCATACATAATTGCTGCAATGTAATTAAATCTGGATTTCTATTAAGAATTGCTTCAAACTTTTGCCGATGGCCACATCCGAAGTCACTTGGAATACTTTTCAAATTATTAACAGCCACATCTAATGTGGTTAATCCGTCATTTAATTTGAGATTTCGATTTTCAAAATAAGTAATTAGTTTTGGCAATTTTCCAAAGTGTTCGTGAAGAAAGTACAACTGATTTTTTAAATTTGGGATTTGTGTGAGCTCCTTGCACTCACCAATACTTCTAGCATCCTCCTTTAGCAGTGTTACGAAATGTTTTAGACTATCGAAATTCTCAGCATAATAACTAGTAGCTTCCAGCCATGTTCCCCATCTAGTTATTATTATTATTAGTGGGAGGCAGTGACAGAGATGGAAATTTTTCCTTGAAAAGAGCTACTC
Source organism: Melolontha melolontha (assembly GCA_935421215.2). Lineage (NCBI taxonomy): Eukaryota > Metazoa > Arthropoda > Insecta > Coleoptera > Scarabaeidae > Melolontha > Melolontha melolontha. Next base: position 8,276,239 of record OW285244.1, on the reverse strand, counting down.
TCAATGGTGCTTTTCTGAAAACTTTTTTAAAAGCTGATATAAGTCTATCAACTTCCGGAAAAGTGTCTCTGATATATTCACAGATTCTGTGGAGAGCATGTACTACACAAGTAATATGCAGCATATTAGGATATGTTTTCTTCAATAGTCTGCCTGTTTTTAACATATACGCAGCACTATCACTGACAAATAAAAGTATTTTTTCTTTGTACGTGGCGTCCGAATGAAGCATTTTTTGCATATTCTCCTTAATGGTTTCAGCAACTGTTTCCGCATCAACTCTATTTATAACACTTGCTGCTATTACATATGAGTTATAGGGAATAGTTGGATGTAGTACACCAGCTACAACATTTATCACACAGCGTCCTAACATATCCACCGTTTCGTCGGCGCTTATCCATATGTATTGATTTAAAAGATGGCTTCTAATGCGTTCTACTGTTCTCGTATAGCACCTAGAAACATAATATTTGCGTAAAGTTGATTCATCAGGAACATTTCGACCAGTATATTTTTGAAGAAATATTTTTAAAGTGGGATTGCTAAGTTTATTTAATGGAATATTAGCCTCCATAAAAGTTTTACAGAGTTCAGATGTGTTTGCGATCCTAAGTGACGAATTTTTGACGATATTTTACGGATATTGTAATAAATTTCGGAATCACTGACAATGGACATACAATCAGTATGACCGTCAATCCAACTCGCCATTGTATTACAATGCCGTTCTCGACATTCTTCCATATCATGTCTGAAAAGTAACTTAAACAATGCTCTAGATCTAAATAAATGAAAACTAAAAATGTGTGCGTAAGTTATTGAAACTGAACGAAATTCAATGCACACTCTTACGTCGAAATAATTGGTAGAAATAGATTCAATCAAACGATATTAAACAGGATCTATCACTAAAATTACGATGTAATTAACAGTTAAAACTATGAAAACAAGAAACTTACTCACAGCACTTTATTTATCTTACGAAATATAAACTAATAAATAAAATACATTATAAAAACCCCGCTTCTATCTACGCTCATGAAAACACTTTAAAAAACACTATATTCTCCGAATACAATAGCAGAGTTGTCCATTGTTATCGCAGCGAGACCAGGTGGCCGAGTAAGTCAAACAAATACTTCATTGAATTACGCCGGGATGTACTGTGCGACGTTATACACAATTCCAATTGCCGATTGCGTTTTATGGAAATTGCATCCGTTCTCTAGTTATAAGCATTGAAAATAAACATTTTGAGAAGTTTGAAAATGTACAAAATATGAATAAAGAACCTTGCAATGAAATATAATAAAACAATCATTTTACTCTACGAAAAAAAGTAATGCAAATCAAATTTTAATAAAAAGGCGAACAGAGAAGAAGAAATTATTAAGGAAGTAGAGACACAGAGGCAATTTCTAGGGATAGCTTAAATGACTATTCTTATTTATAAATTAATTTTACTTTCTAGTGGCAATTACCGTTTTATAATTTCTTATATATGCTCAATAGATTTCAGTAATAGTTTTGTCTATTTAACGTATCCTTCATATTTAGATGCAAAACTCTGTGTTTACCAAAATTTACGAAAATGAGATGAAACAGTTATATTCCGGCATGCCATTCTGTGCATTCTATATATTAAGGAACTTTATAAAATTTTAAACATTTATTACACTTACCTAACGTAATGTTGTTGATATTTAGGGTAAAATAAATTCGTGAGCTGTTTTTTCCATATTTCACAAAATGACATGCCCCAGAAACTGAATTTTGCATGTAAGGTACTTACATATACTCTACACCAGGAGTCGGCGACCTTTTTCGGACGGCGGGCCATTTTCAAAATAAAATTTTTTATGCGGGCCGCACATTCAAATGTAACTTAAATAGTGCTTTTATATCATATACGAGTATAAATATTATTAAAAATAAATATAGCAAAAATTTATTTTTTATTGACATGCTATAATAACAATAATGTCAGAGAACAAAAATTTTACAATTCTTAAAAGGGAAAAAAATGAAAATACAATTCCAATTACATATGTGTAAATATGTAAATATAAAATATTAAGGAAAATAGTTTATCTTTCATTTTATTCATTCATTAAAATTCAACGCGCTTTTTGTTCTTGAATATTGTTTGATAATTCATTTAAGTCCGGTTGTGTTTGGGATACTGAGATCCTCAACAAGTTTTGTAAATTTTCATCCGTCAACCTCGTTCTATATTTTGATTTTATGAAATTCATTCTTGATAATGTTTGTTCGCATAAATAGGTGCTTGAAAAAATACAAATCATTGATTTTGCAAAATTTCTTAAATTGGGAAATTTATTTTCTGGTAGATTTGAATAAAATGCAATTAAATTATTTTCACCAAAATTATATTTATATACTTAGATTGCAAATCAATTAACTCTAGTTGTAAATTGTCTGGTGCTTTTACAATATCAAATTTTGAAGGATTTTCAAATATTAATATGTCCATTTCTTTTGCATAAAAATCTTGAAAGCGATGACGAAAATTTTCATCTAATACTTTTAGTGACTCAATAAAAATATTCGAAGGACACTGTTTGTCGTTTTTGGTTAAAAACGATTGCAAAGTAGGAAAATGACAATAATTACTCTTTTCAAGTTGAGAAATAAACAATTTTATTTTAAGCTGGAAACTTTTGATTTCTGTAAATAGCTCGTTGATTAACTTTCCTTTGCCTTGTAGTGTTATATTTAATTTATTGAGGTATGTTGTAATGTCCACAAGAAAAGCTAACTCGCTTATCCATTTAAAATTCGATAATTCTGGTATATTATTTTCTTTTTCTGTCAAAAACATTTCCATCTCGTCTATCAACTCGAAAAATCTTTTTAAAACTTTCTCACGGCTGAGCCATCTTACTTCAGAAAAATATGATATCTTCATATTCTGCGTCAATTTCATTTAAGAAATTCCGGAATGTTCGATGGTTAATACCGTTTTTGCGAATATAATTGATGGACTTTACTACAATATTCACAACATTTTTCAAATTTACAACTTTTGCGCAAAGTGCATGTTGATGGATAATTCAATGAAGTTGTAGAAGAGGTTGTGTAATATTTAATTCTTTCAATTTTTTATTAACCATGCCTACCAAACCAGTATTGTGACCCGTCATGTTCTTTGCACCGTCAGTTGTCACATTTTTTAATTTTTCTCACTTGAGATCGTACATATTGAAAACATCTAATAGTTGCAAAAATATATCTTCACCTCTTGTATTCCCATGGAGGCTTTTTAATGGAGCAAGTTCTTCTGTTACACAAAATTGTTTATCAATTCCACGGATAAAAATCACAATTGTGCGGTGCTAGTTATATCGTTGCTTTCATCAAGTGCTAGTGAAAAATACTCAAATTGTGAAGAATTTTCTTTTAATTTATTAAACATATTAGTTGATATATTTTCAATACGTCGAACTACTGTACGTGCAGACAAACTAATATCTTCAAATTTTTTTAATTTTTTCCGGACAAATTTCGTTAACAGCAGCCAAAATACATTTTTTAATGAACTCTCCATCCGTAAATGGTTTGTTATGTTCAGCAATTAATTTCGAAATATGTAAGGACGTTTGCTGAACTTTGTTCCTTACATTTTCTAATGATTTTTGTAAAGAATCAATTTTATTTTGTCTAAATTGAGATTCAAATTGATCATATTCACTTTTGTGTTTCGTGTCGTAGTGGCGACGCAAATTAAATTCTTTGAATACGCTTATAGATTCTTTGCAAATTAAGCAGAGTGCTTTATTATAATTATTAATAAAGAAATAATCAAAAGTCCACTCTTCATTAAATTCGCGGTTTTCCTCATTAATTTTTCTTTTCTTTGGTATTTTATTCATTTTTCCTACGATAAAATATGAATTATTTTACCAATAAATTGAAAATAACATGTACTTCTCATTACCTATTGTAATGAAACGTCATACGGTTGTCAATATGAACGTGATTATGTGCAAAATGCACATATGAACATACAGTACCAAACCGGCGAAATGAAAAAATGCTACACTTGCTAAGCGAGCCGTCGTATTCGCTGGGGAGTGGGGATTAAACTTACGCAGTAAAATAGGTTACTCATTATGCTTCTGTTAGCGCGCATTTTTGTCACCGGCCACATTTAGGCACGCTCACACTCTAAGTTTGAAATTTGATTTTTCCTAAAATTATATTGGTGCTTTGGCGGGCCGCGCAAAAAGTTGTAAAGGGCCGCATGCGGCCCGCGGGCCGCAGGTTGCCGACTCCTGCTCTACACCAAAGGCTGCTAATGAAAACTCGACATAACACTTTTTTTACATTTTAAACTTTAGCGGTAGTATATTACTGCACATGCAAAAAAAAAGGATCACATTCCTATATTTAGCCGCTTATCTAATTTCTATTAATTACTATCGCATTTTAATATAATTTCAAGCGATTTCGCTATTCCCTGCAAACGGAAATATCATTTGACATTAACTGCTACATGCTACAAAATTGAGCTAAGTAAATGCACGTAAAAGTATCATTCTGCCGTACTCTATACCAGACTGACTTCAAATTTCCATGGATTACTTTGACGCAGAATTTTTCTGAACATCCGATATGCATTAAGATGCATATAGGATGATAATTTATCCGATATATTAAATATATCCAAATGGAGTAAAGTAATCTGGAGTAAATGGAATGAATACATTGGAAAGATTTAATTAAAGAATGTACAAAAGGACAACAGAAACAACTTATTCAAAATTCAAGATTGTGTAATACTAAGACCAAAATACGATTGCACCTACCTGCCTCATAATTTCGTAAATTTCTGGTGGACAACCTTCCGGTGCTTCCATTCTATAACCTTTTTCTACAACCTTTACAACATCTGCAAGAGGCTAAAGAGGAACGTACGATTACGTATTTGTGGGGATAGGTAGATAGTACTTACTATTCTTGGATAGGGTACTCTTCCGAAAGAATAAATTTCCCACAATAAAATTCCGAAACTCCACATGTCAGACTTGTTAGAAAATATCTAAAAAAAAAAAATTAAAAAGCTATAAATTGCGGTATGTCAAATACAACAATCAATGAGCTTAGAATAAAAGCACATTTTTACGAAACCTCAATTGATTTACTTGCGTTCATCAATGATTCTAGGGCAAAGATACTAGATTGAAACGGGTGAATCACCGAATTGTAGTTAACTACCTAAACATGTCTTACTTTTTCTTACAAATTTAAACAAAAATGTAATCGGAAACAATTTTATTTTGACAGGGTGGCACCAAAATTTCTGTAAAATACACTGCTGAAAAAAATTCACTGACACACCCCGTATATTTTGAATGCGTAAAAATACGCGCATAATTTTAGGGGTACATAAAGCTTTCCCCTAGACGAGTTTCGAATTTTTATATTGCTCCATTGTTTACTTAGGAACATCCAAAGGTGCAACCTTCCTTCGGCGTAGAGACAGAGGTTGGGAGAAACCGGGGTTCTTACCGTGGTGTGAGGGGTTAGTATGTAGTCGTACCTTGTGCGAGGTGGAACGACCACGCCCTGCTTTCAGCGCTTTAGCGTTGCGTACGTCCTCCTCAGGGCAACTTGAAGCTGTTTGGCCAACAGGAAGATAAGGTATACTCACTACGCGAACAGTATGGGGGCGTTTGCTCGAGAGTGGACTGCGAGCGCACCGGGCGTTGCAGCAGATTCCACTGACCCTCTAGCACCGCCGTACACGATGCGAGTGGGTCGATGCTTGGATTGATGGGTTGCCGAGTGGGTGCACATTTTGTTTTCCGACGAATCAAGATTCGAGATGGGTGTCTGTAACACGCGAATTTTGCTTCGTCGGAGACCTGGTAAGCGTCCACTTGAGCAATGCATCCAACCAGTTGCGGCTCGTGAGAACGTAAAACATGGGCACCCGCACGGATGAGACTGCTTCGAACAATTTCGGTCGCACTTACTTGCTTCTCTGTATATATGAAAGCTTAAACGGAGCAATCTCATCCGTGCGGGTGCCCACGTTTTACATCATCACGAGCCGCGACTGCATACAACCACGCTTTGTCCATCGCCAGCAGGGCATTATGCTATGGGGTGCGATTACACATGGATGTACACGACTGCTGCGTGTACAGCAGGCGAAGACGGGTCGCCGATACCTAGATGAGATGCTTACGGTGTTTGGCGGCACCCACGTCTGCTATACATGTACGACAACGCCCGACCGCACGTCGCGCGTATTGTACAGACCTTTGTGGATGAAGACCGCATAGGAATGCTTCCACGGCGGTCGTTCTCCGGATTTGAATCCGATCGAACGTCTGGGATATGATCGGTCGGAGACTTCAACGTTATCCGACTCTCCCGGCTGACGTAGAGGGGCTATGGAGGCGAGTTCAAGCATCATGGTTGGCCATCCCTCCCGCTACCATACGACAACTAATTGACTCCATATCTCGTCGTTTTAGCGATGATACGGGCCACTCGCGGTTGATCCTTCAGCTATTGATGCATCCTTCCTAACAGGGCTGCGCCGCTCTCCAAGTGAAGGTATGTTATACTACTTTAGTACTACCTCCGTACCGAATTCCATTGCGTTACAATCTCGCGTTCAGATTATACAGGCTGTGCCGATTAATTTTTTTCAGCAGTGTACTAAAGCCGTATATTTTGCAAAAAGGACTTACAATGCAAATCTGTCATACACTACCATAAATTACATGTATTTCTAATGTCCCTTGAAGCGTGTATTACAGCGGTTTTGTTGTTCAATTCTTACATGTATAAATTTTAACAAATACAACATGTCCCAAATTTCAAGGTCATTCATGTGTATTTCTAGTTCATTCTAGGGATTATAGTTTTTATAATTGGTTGAAAACGTAAGTGACAGGCATTTTGACATATATGACATGGTTTAACTAAACATTCCTTACAAGGAACATATTTCCCATTTTAGATTTAATAAACCCGAAAAAATCTAGCGTTGCGCGACTTATTTGGGGCACATGCCACTCTATGCCTTCAAATAATCTTATTTAAAACGGCAAATCGTTATAGAGAATTAGATAGCTACAAAAGTATTTATACGAAGGTAGATCAAATATGAAGCGACCTTTCCGTCTTGCGAGTAACATACACGCGTGAGAGAGGTAAGTAGTTATGTGGTGCGAGCAGATTGTCGGACGTATTACACGTCGCCGCCTGTCGTGTAGCTGCGTCAATTGTTCTTACGATGAGCAAGAATGCAGTATCATGATCGGTCATCAAAATTTCTTATAAAAGGTGTTGATCCCGCTGAAATTTGGTGAAGAATGCATAATGTAGGGAATTAACATTGTCCAAGACGCAAGTGAAATTTTACTTTTAAACAATTTCGTGGAGGAGGAAATGCCGCGCAAAACGAAACTCACCAACGCCCTCCAAAAACAAACACCGCTCATATAAACATTGATGCCATTCGTGCCATTATTGCGACAGATCGTCGACTGACCATAATAGAAATTAAAAAAATAGTGGAAATGAGCTATAGGAGTGCGCAATCCATCATTAGAACAAAAGCTTTGTTTCAAAAAATTTAGGTTCCAAGGCTCTTGAATGAAGAACGAAATTTCTCAAAGGCTGCCGACACGTTACGAAGCGGAAGGGGAAGCATTATAGTGACCTGTGATGAGGCTTGGGTACACCACTATACACCGGAGTCCAAACGAGCAAATAAGGAGTGGAGACAATAAGGTGAAGCTTGCCTGTAAAGGCGAAAACTCGTTCGTCTGCGGGTAAATTTTTGGCGAGTGTTTAGAGATCATAGAGGTGTTTTGTTCTTGGTTTTTCTTCACGAAAGACGAACTGTTAATGCAAATTGTTATTGCGATCTTTTGGAGCCGCCAATCGATCCAAAGACGGGGATAACAGATACGACAAGTGTTGCTCTCGCATGACAACTCCAATGCATTGGGCTGTCGTTGAACACTCTCCATACAGTCCAGACCTTTCGTTATGTGATTACCATATGTTTTGAAGAGCACGTCTTGACGACGATGATCAAGTTCAGCAGTTCATATGCAACTGATGAAATACACGCCCTCGTTCTTTTTATGCTAATGGGATAAAGACTCTAGCCAGCCGCTGGGAAAAATGTATTCAGAAGGAAGGAATGTATATAGAAAAATAAGATATTGTTCATTTATTGTATAATTCAATAAAAAGTTGTTAACAAAGATCGGTTCATATTTGATCCACCCTTGTATAAATAGAAAATAAGAGAATTGGGAGCAGATGCAGCATCGTAGTGGAAGAGCCTTGGGTTTCACGCGAATGTATTATACGTACTAACGACCTCATAGAAAATGTCCCTATCGTAAACCGACCCCTCGGTCGGTGATTATTGCCTTTTACCTGGACCGGGGACTCGAGAATTGGGCACCATAATTTTAGCGGATAATTACCAAGTAATATTAATGAAACTGTATGATGCAAAGATCCAAAAACAAGAAGAAAAATTTTACATTAATTAGTTAATTATAAATAAATATAAAATATAAAGGAATTGCAGTTATTGTATTTTGTTTTTGTGGGTATTTGTAATACTCGAAAGGCCGATTGTATATTTTCCCATCAATGAGATTGTTCATCAAGAACAATAATAGTTAATTAATACTATTAAATACTTCATAAATTATTAACAGTAATTAATATTTTTTATTATGTCTGATTTCGACTAAACAAACAAGCGACGAAATACGAGAGCGTGAATGAATTCGGCACTATTGGAATGAATCCCTACTTACGGCGATCGTCTGTTTTTACCTGCTTTTCTGAGAATGCCCACCGACAGCGGTTCCTTTTGGAAAGTCCCATTGTAAATTCCTTTGCAGAAGCCCGAGATGTAAATTTGTCCACCAATAAAATTGCCGCAAGCAACTTACCACCCTGACATCCCCACTAATTTTAAACTCTTATTTATTCGAAAATATCAACGTCTTTAGTTCTCTCGAATAGTCTTCGAAGACACTCGTGGTTTCTCAGATTATTGCGATTATAATTGTTTTGTGTTAAAAATGCCGAGATTACCTGGTCAAAGAGAATCTCCTCTAGAACTGAGAGGGCAAATCCTGGGAATGGCTGCTGCGGGTTTAAACCGAAGAGTAATTGCCGAACAAGTAGGATTATCGGTAGGTTAAAAAAAAATAAATACGATTTTCTATTGGTGAGTACTAAATTAAGAATGCTATTGACTTATGTTTCTTTTTCATTAAATAGGTGAAGCAAGTTGGCCGATGGATTGCGCGCGGGAATGAGGTCGGGGATTGCCCCTTACGAACAGTTCATCCTGGCCCGGCACGGAAAACAACTCGTGGGCAAGATCGTGCTGTTGGATTTGGTCGCAGAAAATCCGTTGACCAACGCTGTCTTAATTAAACAAGCTACAGGTGTTAACGTTTCTACCGAAACCGTTCGCAGAAGACTGAGGGAGGCGAATTTAAAATGTCGGACACCGGCTAAAAAAATTATTATCACGCTAGAATTGGCAGAACGCCGCCTACAATTTTGCCAAGAACATTTAAATAGAAATTGGCAGAACGTCATTTTTACCGACGAGAAAACGTTTTCTTCAAGCCAAGACGTCGGTCAAAGTTTATGGCGAGTAGATGGCACCCGCTTCGAACCGCGGCATGTGGTTGCTAACCGAAGAAGTGGCCGAATAAGCGCTGGTTTCTGGGGTTGGATGAGCAACGCCGGGCCAGGGGAAGTGGTCCAAATCACGCCACCTAATTTTAACGCGAGGCAATATTTGGGAGTTTTAGAGGATGTGATGTTACCATCAGTCAGGGCGATTTATCCTCCAAACGAAATGGACCAACCTATAGTGTTCGTCCAGGACAACTGTCCGATACACCGGGCAAGAATCGTGGACGACTGGTTTAATGAGCATCCGGAGTTCGAAATTTTAAGATGGCCTGCTAGGTCCCCGGACCTTAATCCAATAGAAAATTTGTGGGGAAATATAGTTACCCATTGGAGACGAGTCATTAATGATGACGTCCAAGAAAGGACTGTAGAGGCATTGGCAGGACATGTCCACCAAGTTTGGGAATCTTTTCGATTTTCTGAAATCTGCCAAAATTTGGTAAATAGTATGCCACGTCGTTTGGCAGACTGCATAGAAAACAATGGGTATTACACCAAATATTAATTACTGTTGATTTATTTAATTTAATTTTTATTAGCTCGAAAAAGCTGTTCCAAAATAAATTTATGAAGTATTTAATTGTATTAATTAATTATTATTATTCTTGACGAAGAATCTCATTGATGGGGAAATTTACAATCGGCCTTTCGAGTAATACAAATACCCACAACAACATAATACAATAACAACAATTCCTTCAATATTTATATTTATTTATAATTAACTAATAAATGTAAAATTTTTCTTCTTGTTTTTGGATCTTTGCATCATACAGGTTCATTAATATTACTTGGTAGTTATCCGCTTTTTACGTGCTAAATTATGGTGACCAATTCTCGAGTTCCCGGTCCAGGTAAAAGGCAATGATCACCGACCGAGGGGTCGGTTTACGATAGGGACATTTTCTATGTGGTCGAGGGTACATATATGCGCGTCAACCCAAGTCCCTTCCACTCCGACGCTGCGTTTGCTCCCAAATATGCATTCTTATTAGTTATAGTTTTTCATCAAACCTAATCTCATACATCGCGAAATTATAAGTATTTTGAGATAAGCTCATGATTGAGTAACCTCTTTGCAATTTAAATGAACCTTGACCAACTTACGAGATGCCAATATAAAATAAAATAACGATAAAAAACATTAAACAAATATTTACATTGCGTTTTAATGCTTCCGGCGCTGTCCATTTGATGGGTAATTTAGCAGATTCCATTTTGATTTCTTTATTTCTAGCTAACCCAAAATCAGACACTTTGGCAACACCGTCTTCGGCAATAAGTACATTCCTAGCTGCCAGGTCTCTATGAACGACATTCATTCGCTCTAGATACTCCATACCAGCGCTCGTATGATAGGCAAAATTAATTTGGTCCTTCTTTGTCACATGCAGTCTCCCTCTAGATCGCAAATAATCGACAAGACTACCTTTACTCATGTATTCTGTAACCAAATATATTTGACCCTCTTTCCGAACCACCCCTAACAGGTTGACTAAATTTTCATGATGTAAAGACCTAAACCATCCATAAAATTAAGAAAAATGAAAAAGAAATAAACTTATTTTGCATACTTCATTAATATTGCCTCTGCTGGGCTGGAATCTTTCAACATTTTTACAGCTACTTTTTCATCTTTATCTTTTTTCTTCCATATTCCTAACATGACTTCACCAAATTCTCCTTTACCAATTGGTTCGTGTAACTGGAAATAGTATGATTTTTTTATATTATAAAATCACAATATATACAGTAGTGGGCATAAATAAATGATTACTCGTTTGTTATTCAAAAAACACTTTAATGCAATTTTATTATGTGCATCTTGTAAATACAATATATTTACGAGATTGATTTAAATTGAACCTGCATTTTATTTTTTTCTGGTCGATATAAACTGCAAATTAATTAACCAATTTTTCATCACATCCTTCACTTCTTCATTAGAGGCAAATCGCTTGCCTCCTAAGAACTTGTTGAATGGTCCAAAGACATGATAGTCACTCGGGGCCAAGTCCAAATTAGATATGAAAAATAATAAATAAAACACTCGGGCATATGTAACAAATGCTGAATTCAAATACCATGGATGGATGAATCTAAATTTGAGTTATGCGATAAAGGGTGACAGTATAGAAGACTTAGGAGACGCATCGACAAAAAATTATAACCTAGCGTTCGTACAAATGACTAGAGTTGTCAGATGTTCTCCACATTCCATGATCCTACTCAGTATAAGTTAATATATACATACGAACGTTTTCAAAAGACATTGGGTTTTATAAAGAACACATATTCATATGAAATTACAACCCAGCATTTTTGTTAACATATACAGTCCAATAAGATTTAAGTAATAACAAAAAAATTACTTATTGTACGAGATGTTGGCGAAAAGTTTTGAATTTTTTCTACGAGACGTACCTAGTTACAAAAGAAAGATTGCGAATTTTAAGATAAGCAGGTTCATTTTATGCATTGTGTTTGGTCGTATATGCTGGCCAGATGTTTAAATTTTAGTTAAGCGTATTGAAGTTAAGCGCTATTGAAAAATTGCAAAATACTCGGTTGTGGTTAGTGGAGTCGGCACAAATAGTGGACCAAGTGTAAACATTATTGCACAATATCGAACAATTTGAACAAAGGTATTGATTTTTGATGCATCTACAGATCCGTTATCTATTTCTAAAGACTATTTTAATTATGCGCGTGTTATATCCAAATTATAAGAAAATTTTCTCGCCACGGCGAACATTGCTTACAGCAGGACTTTGAAATGTGGGGAAAAATAACAACTCTAAGATGGCAATCAAACAATGGATGTTTTATTCAACTATGGACTTGTATAATGGTTGCTAAAGTCGACTCTAGCACGGTCGTTTAACTACAGAACAATACTTTATATTTTCAACACAATCTGAAGCATACTCTGATCATAAAACATATATATACATATATATATATATATATATATATATATATATATATATATATATATATATATTTCTAAACTGGAAAAACGATCAAGACAATGAATTGGTTAATTTTAATATCATCGAATATTTATGGAGTTCTTTTGTTAGGAGGTCATCAAGAGATAAAAACGAACTATTTAACATTCTCCAGGAAGGATGAAAGAAAACTCCGCGTGAATTTATAAATTACTTAATCAGTGGCGTGCCAAATAAAATTGGTCTTCAAGCACAATAATAGGCAAAAATAAAATTAATCTTTAAAAAATGTGTAGCAATCACTCATTTATGGATATTGCTGTTTATATTTTTAGCGAACCTCTATTTCTTGTTCAGGTATAACACACAAATCATCGTCTTTCGGAAGGCATTTGATTAATTTTGTACAAAGTCCATCCGCATCTTCTTCATAATGTTTTATTAAGTTTTCTAGATTGTCAAATATTTCTTCATCGTCAATAGTTAAATTTCTACCAATATATTTTACTCTATAATGTTCAACTTTATTTTGAAAACAAACACACAACGTATAGTCTCCTGGAAAATTCGTAGATTCTCTTACAAGGAAAAGACCATCTGTTCTTGGTTTTAATAGCTGCTCCGCAAGCTCTCGTGATATTTTCCCATGAAACCAGCTAGAAAATTCCAAATAAGGTTTATATTTATATAGCCTTTAACATTTCAAACCAAAATTTTATATTTTAAACATTGTACAATACTTTTAATGAATACTGTATACAGACCTACTTAATATCTGATTGGAAAGGTCATATTTCATTGAAAAAAAAAATGAGATAATTACCTAATAATTATTTTGTTTACAATAATTCATTGAAAATACCGTTTTATAAACTTACCGCATTGAGTTAAATTTAGATTCTACCCTAGTAGGACTTTGTACCCTATTCACATTAACATCATGGCCATTATTGCCCATTTGGTTTATTATATTACAGTCTGTAGTTAAATTCATGTTGTTTTGCGGCCGTAATTCGTCATGTGTAGGATTGTTATCTGGTGTCTAAAAAAAAAAAGTAAAATAATCATACTTTGGGCTTTTTAATATTATAATTATTATAAACGAGGACAGACTGATATGCAAGATCTCCAACTCTATAAAATAAAATGAAGAAAAGACAAAAGAATGAAACCCCGAAATGCAAGAAAAAATTTGTTCTCTCCGGCCTTACTCTGCTCATACGATCCTTTAGTGATCGTAAAGTTTTGTAGTATCTTACAATAGTCAAAATTAAAAGGAAATAATACGAAAGCAAATGTTGGAAATGTTGACCATTATTTTGAACACAAAGTTAAAATTAGAGCTATAGCGTAGTCTAATTGTTTCGATTAATATTATAAAGGCCATTAGCACTGGGGGGTTCCCTAGGGGTCTAGGTGTGCGAATATATGAATAGTATGATTAATTCAACTAAATACTATTAAGCCTAATCATAGAGGTTAGGCTAAAGCCAAGGTTAAACAGAATTTTTACCAATTATGTCTTGAATTCATGTTAATAAAATCTTATTTCAAATAAATGAAACTCGTAATGGAATTAGTCAGTATGAAGTAGGGATTAATATAATCCCTAATACTGTAAGAGCTAAGACTATGCTTCATGCTTTCAAAGCCATTTATTAGGATTTCTTGGATTATGTCAGCACAAGAATTCACAATAGCATTACGAAGCTCTTCTATTGTGTGATGTCTGGTCTTTAAACATGGAAAAATAAAATAGTCTAAAATTGTCAAATCTGGAGATCTTGGAGGAAAATTAATAATTCTTGTATCGAAAAATTCTTGCAAAAAAGCTATTGTTTCTCGGGATTTGTGCGCTGGTGCATATCTGGCTGGAAATATCCTTCCAATAGGTCAACATCATGAAGTTCATTAACAAACGGCTCTAATAATTCATTCCGATATCTTTCAGCAGTTATGGTTTGATTAAAAAATATAGGTCCAATAATTCGTCTTCTTGAAACTGCTAGTCAGACGCCTATTTTTTTGTGGATGTAGCGTAGCTTCCACAAATTCATGAGGGATTTCTGTAGACCAAATTCTCATATTTTCCTTATTTAAATATCTTGAAAGGTGGAACCAAGCCTCATCCGAAAAGAAGCATTGTTGAGAACATCATTATTATTTATGTTATTCAAAAACCATAGACAATACTGTGTTCTCGTAACAACACTTGTTTGAGTTCCGAAACTGCTTGAATTTTATGTCTTTTTTAAATAGTATGACATGTTCCCACTGATAAATGAACTTATTGTGATAGTTTTGCGATTGATTTTTTGGGTGAGTTGTCCATTCGACGTCGAATATCCTCTATGCAATTTGCTATTCGTTTTCTAGGTGCTCCACAGTCAGGTTTACGAGTTATTGCATATGTTTCACCAAATTTAATAACACAAGCTTGAATATGTTTTCGCAGTTGTGCGTAAGTAACTGCCAGATTAGGATACGGTTGTCAGATTAGTGGAATAAACCCAATCTCCATTTTCTAATTTTTGGGCAATTCTATAGTAACTTTGTATAATAAATATTTTATATTGTAACTCTAACATTATAATAAAATACAGTCGACACTGTTTAAAGTGAAACTCTATATAGTGAAAAACTCTTTATAGTGCAATTTTTTCAAGCCCTAGAATATTTTAATGAAATTTCATGTAAAAAGCCCTGCATATAGTGAATCTGTAAAATAGTAACACTCTATTTACCGGAATTTCATGTATAAATTTTTATGCATTTATTGAGATTTTGGCCACTTCGGGTTTCCCATTTCTACCTAACATTAGCACGAACTCAATTTTTATAACGCACTGTTTTGAAAAGGTTCTTAACGCGTTCATAACGCTAAATCAGGTATAATAGATTTTTGTAAGAATCCCGGAGAAAACCCATTTTATATGTATGTAGTCGAGGCCTAGATTACATATGTAATTCGCAAACAGATTCAGTTTGTTTTTGTTTAAGAATCAGTTAAGATGTCCAAGCGAGTGTGTTTAAGTTTAGCTGAGAAAATTAAAGTTTTGGAGGAAGTTGATAAAGGCTGCAAAAAAATTGATGTTGCTGCAAAATTCAGTGTTTCTCCAAGTTGCCTCTCTCTGATAATAAAAAGTCGCGAAAGTATCATCAAGAAAACGAATGTTCCAAGCAGTCGAAAACGAGTACGGGTGTGTTCTTACGAGAATGGAAATGAAGCAGTTTTATGATGGTTTCAAGTGGCCCGTACGCATCAAAACGTACCAATATCGGGAAATTTAATAAAGCATAAGGCTCTACAATTTGCTAAAGAATTTAACTGCGTTAATTTTCAAGCTAGTGAAGGGTGGTTGAGTGCCTGGAAGACTCGCAATGCAATTGTTTTTAAGACGGTGTCCGGCGAGAGTGCAAGCATTACTCAGGAGGACTGTGACATTTGGACTGAAACTGTTTTAAAAAGTGTATTGAAAAAGTACGAGCCAAAAAGTTTTCAATTGTGATGAAACCGGTTTGTTTTTTAAATGTTTGCCAAACAAAACTTTTGCTTTTAAAAGTGATAAATGTTTTGGTGTTAAAACAAGTAAAGAAAGGGTGACACTGATGGTAGGAGCAAACATCAATGGCTCAGAAAAACTGAAATTACTGCTGATACGTAAAAGCAAAAATCCCCGTTGTTTAAAAGGAGTTAAATCTCTGGAGTTAGATTACGCCAGTAATAACAAGGCATGGATGACTTCTGAGATTTTCGAAAGATGGATCAAAGAACTGGACACGAAAATGAAAAGCTAAAGATTGCGATGTTTATAGTACAATTAACGAATATTGAACTGATCATTTCTCCACCAAACACGACCTCCAAATTGCAACTTATGGACCAGGGTATTATAAAAAACATAAAACATCATTACCGAAACAGAATTGTCCACAAAATTGTTAACGCGATTGATAACAACCTTCCTGTCCAAAAATTGAAGTGTATAACCGAAGTCGCTAAAGTATGGAGTGAAAATGTTTCTCAGAAAACAATCAAAAACTGGTTTTCTAAAGCAGGTTTTACTGAAAAAATTGATGAATGGAAAGAAGAAGACGAAATGGATCTCGCTACCTTAAGAAAACAATGGGGTATTCTACAAAAAACTGCTACCGTCGACGCAGATTTTTTACTTTGAAGATTTCTTAGAAATCGACAATGATGTTGGCACGACAGATCTCCCAACTGACCAAGACATAATTGACGATATAAAAAGTATAGAAGATCATGAAGAAGAAACTGAAACCGGGGAATGTCCTGCTAAATTTAGTGAAAATGAAATAAGAAATGCATTTGACATTGTGCGAACTACTCTCAGGGGCCAGGAAAGTGTACCTGATCAAATCTTTATGGACTTGAATAAATGCGAGAATTTTGTTGAGCAACAATTATTTTTCAGAAGTAATGTTCAAAAGAAAATAACTGATTATTTTTCCTAGTACATAATATGTAGGTATAGCAAACGCCAATTAAGTTGGCGCGAGAAGGGGTAAGTTCGCGCAGGATTAAAAGTAGTGGGGAGATTTGTATTTGGTTTCACATCAAATGTCAGATAATTCTAACCTCTGAGCGTGTATCACTTTATGATCCCCTAGCAAAGACATTATGTTCCATCAAACGTCAATGACAAATGTATTCTGACAATTACTTGAGTAGTGGGGGTGGACGTTTTTAAAAACGGCTTCTACGCATCCCCTCCTCGCGCCAACTTAATTGGCGCTTGCTATACATACATGTGTTATTTAGCAATTTCTCAAGACTACACAAATTTTAAATGTACATACAATCATACATACATATTGCTATGGATTTTTTTTTTTAATTAAAATATTTAAAATAAAATATTTTGTGACATGACTGTATACTAAAAGTAGAAAAACTCGAAGGTAGAAGAATAGAGGAGACGACTTTAGGCCATTGAACGAAGAGGTGTTTGCTTCGTGAAATATATTTTAAATATATTTAATTAGTTCGGGTTTTGATTTGATTGAAAGTGTTTTAATAGTTGTTATTTAGAATTAAATTCCCGATATTTTTAGAGTTAAATGCTCTTTTAATTGATGTATTAAATTGCTTAAGCACCTTTTTCGTGAGAGTTTCCATTAATCTTGTAAGTAGAATTAAAATTTTATGACGTCATAATTATAAAAATCATATTTCCATTGTATTAAAGTAAGTAGTTAAGAGATTTAATTATTAGGAATACAGATAATACAGTTTAGTACTAACAATTCTTTGTTAAAATTATATATGAAAGTTTGTTCGAGTGGAGTCAGGGTTTTTTGTGCTTGGTGATTGCACATGTGTAGTTTTTGTTCGCGTATCAGTATCTGAGTATACAGCGTGGTTTTCTTTGGAGAATTTAATATTAAACTTGATTATTTTAGATAAGTTTGATCGGAGTCATTAAGTAGGATGTTTTCCATTCATTTAGCGGTCAATTTTCAATGAATGTTTTTACCTCAAGTATCTTTGTTATATGGTACAGCATCTTTATACTTTGTGAAGATATATTTTTTATTTTTTTTATTTTTGTATTTATATATAAAATATTTACATATTTTAATTTTTAACCTGTGTTTGCTTTATTTACTCATTCCAATATTGCTAATTATTTAATACCTATATAAAAGAATATATTTAAAAGAACCTTAAAAAAGAGATTAGTTCAAATTTAACTTATATAAAATAGATAAATAAAATTTTAAATAAAAGTGTACTGGCGCTCAACTCATATTTTAGACACGTCTTTCCTATGCGGAACCCGGGAAGTTAGAGGTCTCAGATTTGAAAATTCACCGGCTGAGAAAACCTAGTTGGGAAAACTAGTTGTGGATGGCAGTGGCAGTGATGACGTACGATGTGCGCTGCTGCACGGATGAGACTACTTCGAACTATTTCGGAAGATTTCGATACGGTTACTTGCTTCTCTGTATATATGAAAGCTTAAACGAAGCAGTCTCATCCGTGCAGCAGCGCACATCGTACGTCATCAAGAGCCGCCACTGGTGGATGGTGGTGTAATAAATCTTCAACCCACTATTCATAGCAATACATATGTATGTATTAACAGATTTTGTATTAGTATTCTTTTTATTTCGTATGTAGTATTTAGCCCTGTACATACATATTGCTATGGATTTTTCCCCAATAAATATTTAAAGTTTATGTATTTATGTATGTACCATATTTTTGAACTTATGTGTATACTTTTGAAATATTTATGTGTAACAAAAACTGTATCTTTTTATGCGAAGCCTACGTGCTAGATGTGGACTAAGACAGACATAAGTTAACAGTTGACGAGAGCGTTCATTTTTATTTAAGATAGATAATTATCTATTGTAAATTCGGGTTGTTTGGATTTAAATAGTGTATGTGACTGTATTTCAATTTCCCGTATATATTTTACGAGTTTGTTAGTCGCGTAATTTTGAATATTTAATAACGATTCTCGTTAATGTGTCTCACATTGTTTTTTATGTAAGTAAAAATATATATATTTTTTAAAAAAGATATCTTATTATATTTAAAAGAGTTGAATATTGTATTTCACTTGTATTTAATATTGTTGTATTGAGATTTAGTCTTAGTTAATTGAGATAGATAACAAAGAGGATTTTTAACATTTCTAAGTAAAAAACAGTAAATGTAAAATTTTGTACGTTGGGATTTCAAGGGCATTTTTTCTTGGACATGTAAGTGCGCATGTTTTTAGAGTTTTGTTCGAGCTATCAAGTTTGTTTATTATTTATTTATATATATATTGTTCTCTGGGGAGAAATTTAGAAATATTCTTTGTGATTTAGTTTATTTTTAATTTGTTCGGTTTTCATTAAGGTTTCTGAATGCACGCTGCGGTCAATTCCGTGCGTTATTTTTACCTTTTATAATATTGTTTAATGATGCAATATTAATCTTTATACTCTATAAAGATTTTTTTTTCTTTTTTTTTTCTTTTTGTATTAAATTTTCATTTTAAATTTATATTGTGATTATTATTGAATTGACCTTTCATTACGAGTTTTATAAGTAACTTAAAGATATTATTATTACATTTGTCAATACTCTTTTACTGGCGCCTTAAAAATTTTGTAGAAGTCAACCACGTTTCCGATTGGAACCCTGAGAGGAAAGCAGTCCCATTTTTTGGAAATAAACCGACTGAATATCCTAGTTGGATAGATTTGTCGTGAACGGTGGTACAGTGAATATAAAAACCACAGTTCATAGCAATATGTAATGTGTAGGACAGTATGTACATGCTATGTATTTAAACTTTTAAATGTTTAATAAAATCTTTTCTAATAATTCAATTTTGTGATTTTTTTCTCTTTATATAATGAAAAACTCTTTATAGGGAAATTTCGGTCAACATTTTGGTCTTTCACTATATAGTGTCGACTGTAATTAAAAATATATATATATATATATATATATATATATATATATATATATATATATAACTAGCTCTGCGAACCTAGTAGGTCCATGGCTTGATTAATCGTTCTTTTCCATAGGTTTCTATCTCTAGCTTTTACCTTCCATCTGACAATTTTCAATATTTCTATGTCCTTCTCTACTTCCTCCTTCCACCTTGCTCTCGGTCGACCTCTCCTTCTCTTTCCTCCAATACTTCTTGTCAATAATGCCTTTATTATAATTTAAAAAATATAAGCGTTTATAATTAGAATTTATGTATGACAACCCGTCTGAATTTGAAATTTTCTGTGCACCAATCTTTAATTACTTAATTACTTTAAAAACAGCCAATTATAATGCGGAAAATTTTTGAAGACGCGTTGTATGTATTATGTAATAATGTTAACCTACATCATAAATTACATATACATTCCGTTACTGTCCTGTAAGTGAAACTACTGTTGCACGAATAAAGATTATTATTATTAAGATTTGTATATATGTATAGCAAACGCCAATTAAGTTGGCGCGAGGAAGGGTAACTTCGCGCAGGATTAAAAGTAGTGGGGAGACTTGTATTTGGTTGAACATCAAATATCAGATAATTCTAACCTCTGAACGTGTATCACTTTATGATCCCCTAGCAAAGACATTATGTTCCGTCAAACGTCATTGACAAATGTATTCTGACAATTACTCGGGTAGTGGGGGTGGACGTTTTTAAAAACGGCTTCAGCGCACCCCCTCCTCGCGCCAACTTAATTGACGCTTGCTATACATAGAACAAACATATCTCTAAATCTTGGGCGATAATTTCGATATTCACTGTACATACAAGATCTTCAAATTCGCGTTGAAGTACAAAATTCACACAAAATAGCAAGTCACCACACATTTGGGGCACACTTTGGTATGATTGACCTCTTTTGCAGACTCAACATATTTTTTACTGGCCTAATATACAATGGCGGACAAAATTTCAGAACATTTATGCATGCATAGATACACTACCGCTCAAAAGTATTTGAACACTCGATTAGATTAGATTATCGCTTTATTCAGTATTACAAGTACAAGTGTTGAATAAGTGACATAAACAAGTCAATTACAAGATGCAATATAGGACGAACATCACAGAATAAAAGTGCAAAAAATCAAGTAATTTGAACACACTGTTGTACATAATACAGAATATTGTATAACGTCATGTCTGTGTCAATGTACACTAGCACTATAGAAAATGCTCTCTTTCCAACAGTACACACTATAAAATTTAGATAAAAACATGGCAAACACAAAACACTCAAAACCGGACATCAAAGAACTTAGCAATGTCATAAAATGGATTTTCCAGAAGTATCTCGCGCAAGGCATGTCCGAATCTTTTCGTTGAGAGCAAGTGATTGTACACTTTAACTCTTTGCACTACACAACGACCATACTTTTGGTGGTTTGAATAGGCACTGTGTGGGGGCGGGTGACCCCTCGTGTCTCATATACAAGTGTCTCGTATCGTTATGTTCAAATTTTAGGCGTGTAAAGTAGACTTCATTTCAAATAACAAAAACGCTAAACTTTTATATCCATTTTTATTTGTTTCAAAGTTACAGATATATGAATGTGATTGTCAGATCATGAAAAAAAATGTAATCCCAAAGTCAATAAAAATTGATTTTATTTAAAAAAGTTCAATTAATAATATTTTCGAAATGTCCACCTCATTGTTGAATGCAGGCTTGTGCCCGTAAGCCAACAGAAGAAGTACTTATCCGAATTTCATACTTGTTTTGTCGGATTTGCTTGGCAGCCAGATGAATACGATCCAACAACTCTTCTCTTGTGTTCGAAACTTGCGTGTAGACTAAATTTTTCACGTACCCCCATAAATAAAAGTCAAGGGGATTAAGATCGGGTGGCCATGCAACAGGACCACCTCGACCAATCCATCTTGGATAATTAACGTTAACCCAATTTCGGATAGCAATTCCGAAATGTGGTGGTGCCCCATCCATGTGAAACCACATGTCTCGTCGAACATTCAGTGAGACATCCTCTAAAAGACCTGGCTGTTCGTCAATAAGAAATTGAAGGTAATTGTCCGCATTTAACCTTCCAGGAAGAACGACAGGATCAATCAACAAGTCGATTAGGGCCGTCCAAACGTTAATAGAAAATTCATGTTGAAATTTAGATGGGCGTATAGCTTTGGAATTTTCTGATGACCACCTGTGCAGGTTTCTCAGATTTGTAACACCACTTCTCGTAAACGTAGATTCATCTGTTCAGAGGACTGTTCTGCAGAAATTAAAATGAAGCCGTGACTGTCTTAATATCCAGGTAGAATAAACTAGACGAGCATAGTGGTCTGCCTCAAGCAAACCGTGTCCCCTGCGATAGTGATATGGATATAAGCCCTCACGTTTTGAAATTCGCCAAACTGTCGTTCGTGGCATTCCTAGTTGTCTAGCGATTCGACGTACACTAAGAGTTGGATCTCTTGTAATAATAGCTACTGCTTCTTCTTCTAAGTCTGCTGGCAAATTTACTCCTCGGTCGAAAAGATAATCACGCTGTCCGCATTCCAGAAATTGTCTGTGTACTTCCAGAAACGTTCTGTAATGACGAATGAGCCTATCGGGAAACCGATGTCGGTATTCAATAACTGCTTAACGTTCAATGCCGTTACAATAGCCATACACAAAATGCATGTCCGCATACTCTTGAGAAGAAAATCGGTAAGGCATTTTGAATAAAGAAAACGTGTCCACTCACTAATAAGCTGTTGTATGAACTGACACGTAATGTAATCCTTTATTAAAAAATGCAACGTTAACAGTCATCTGAACATTTGTTAATTGTATGATATCCATGGTTCAGCACTTACGAAATAAATAAGAACCTTCTTTATAATAAATCAATTTCTAGTATTCTTTTTTGTAGATCTTCAAGAAATTACTGTATGCACTACGACACGTGTTTATTTATTTTAGAATAACATTTTATTATGCGACGTTAACAATCACAGGCCTGTTATTGAATCGTATAACTTTTTTAAATAAAATCAGTTTGTATTGACTTTAGGATTACATTTTTTTTTCATGATCTGACAGTCACATTCATAGATCTGTAACTTTGAAACAAATAAAAACAGATATACATGTTTTGCGTTTTTGTTACTTGAAATGAAGTCTACTTTACACTCCTAAAACTTG
Source organism: Melolontha melolontha (assembly GCA_935421215.2). Classification (NCBI taxonomy): domain Eukaryota; kingdom Metazoa; phylum Arthropoda; class Insecta; order Coleoptera; family Scarabaeidae; genus Melolontha; species Melolontha melolontha. The sequence goes on along the minus strand of OW285244.1, from coordinate 8,252,885 downwards.
AACATAACGATACGGGACACTTGTATATATATATATATATACATATATATATATATATATATATATATATATATATATATATATATATATATATATATATATATATATACATATTATAATAATATATATGAGAAGAGTATATGTTGAAGAACATGATCTTATATATATATATATATATATATATATATATATATACATATAATAATATATATGAGAAGAGTATATGTTGAAGAACATGATCTTTAAAGAAATCTTCATTTTCCCGCACAAATATACCACATTCTAATACATATAAGTAGGTTAAGGTAAGTATCCGACTCACGAAAGATACTATGCAAATACGATTTCTATATGACAAAAATCCTTGATGCCTCAACTGATATTCCCCAAAATATGATGCCACGTATAGCAAACGCCAATTAAGTTGGCGCGAGTAGGGGGTGCGCAGAAGCCGTTTTTAAAAACGCACACCCCCACTACGTCATTGACGTTTGACGGAACATAATGTCTTTGCTAGGGGATCATAAAGTGATACACGCTTAGAGGTTAGAATTATCTGACATTTGATGTAAAACCAAATACAAATCTCCCCACTACTTCTAATCCTGCGCGAACTTACCCCTCCTCGCACCAACTTAATTGGCGTTTGCTATACATGCTTATTACGAACCCACGGTTTTAACGCACCAAATTAAAAGTCCCGACCGTTTTTATGAAGCATTTAATAGAAAATAATATTTATAACGTACTTTGTTTTTACGTAGTTCTGATAAAAATACAAAATTTCCGGCTCCGAAAAGAGGAAATATAAAGTACTTTTTCTCAATAATCTTGTATTTATCTCAGGACTGGCAATTTACGTGTATTGCACGGCGCGGCGCGGCGACAAGAGATCAAAAGGTATCAAAAGGCCTTTGAATCCGCCGATAAATGTTGCCGTTGTTTTTAATTGGAAATAGCAGCTCCGTATTTGTAATTTAAGAATTCTTTTATAATAAATTGGCGATAATTTTATATTACAATTCTTGATTTAGTTGTCTTGTTGAAGCCGTGTAGTAACGTTCGTGCTATAGTGAGGCGACCTTTTGAGCTGTCTTTTAATTATGGATGAATCAACCCAAGTTAGTGCATTTAAAACAGTAACAATGGGTGAAAAAATGTCTATAATTCAGGAAATAGAAAGTGGTATTAAACAAGTCGACATCTGTAAATCTAGGCGTTTAAAAAAGATAACACGATCCTGAAAAACAAAAATTAAATTTTGTTATCCCGTGGAGTTTCGAAACCCATCCAACAAAACATCGATTTAACATTACTTCAATGGTTTATGTATCAGAGAAGCATGAATACTACAATAAATGGGCCCATCCTCCAGGCAAAGGCTGGGGTGGCTGGGAGATTGGAAAGGATGACGGATGATAGGATACCAAAACAGAGCCGGTCGGTAAGAAGAAAAAAGGAAGACCAAGAAAAAGATTTAGTGCTTTTTCTTGTTCGCGTCTAGCTTAGTGCCCCCAGATAATTAAAAATTATTCCACTCTTTGGAATTCCAACTTCCGTTTTGTGTCTTTACTTTCCAGATTCCGTCACTATGTTGCTTTCCAATTCTTATTATTGTACTTTTCTTCTGATTTACCTCTAAACTCATTTTCGCACCGCATCTGTCAGCCTTTTTGTTATTTGTAACAATCCATCTTCCTTTCTTGCTATTATGGCCATGTCATCTACATAGCAAATAACCTGATGACTTTTCTACATCTAGTGTCCGTCTCTATTAACCCTTAACAGTGCTGGTGCAATAAGCCAACACTTATCTGCTGGTGGGGTCCGTCCGAACCCCAATTTCCAGTTGATAAAAACAAAAAATGTTTACATTGCTTATTTATTTTTTTAAAGAAATACAACAAACAGTAATATTTATAAGCGATTAAACGTTATTAAAACATATATTGCAAACTAAACTGGTGTGATCTGGGCAAATGTGTTTGCCGCATTTTTTGCATACACTCTTAACCTTTCGGTCTTTGTCCCTGGAGCAGAGATCGCATCGCTTTTTTCGTGTTGGCTCATTGTTCGTAAAGGTTGTAGGTAGCTCTTTACCCAACTGCTTGCAAATTATTGTTTGCAGTTCACGCGGTAATCGGCTGAGTATTTAGCCCTGTACATACATATTGCTATGGATTTTTCCCCAATAAATATTTAAAGTTTATGTATTTATGTATGTACCATATTTTTGAACTTATGTGTATACTTTTGAAATATTTATGTGTAACAAAAACTGTATCTTTTTATGCGAAGCCTACGTGCTAGATGTGGACTAAGACAGACATAAGTTAACAGTTGACGAGAGCGTTCATTTTTATTTAAGATAGATAATTATCTATTGTAAATTCGGGTTGTTTGGATTTAAATAGTGTATGTGACTGTATTTCAATTTCCCGTATATATTTTACGAGTTTGTTAGTCGCGTAATTTTGAATATTTAATAACGATTCTCGTTAATGTGTCTCACATTGTTTTTTATGTAAGTAAAAATATATATATTTTTTAAAAAAGATATCTTATTATATTTAAAAGAGTTGAATATTGTATTTCACTTGTATTTAATATTGTTGTATTGAGATTTAGTCTTAGTTAATTGAGATAGATAACAAAGAGGATTTTTAACATTTCTAAGTAAAAAACAGTAAATGTAAAATTTTGTACGTTGGGATTTCAAGGGCATTTTTTCTTGGACATGTAAGTGCGCATGTTTTTAGAGTTTTGTTCGAGCTATCAAGTTTGTTTATTATTTATTTATATATATATTGTTCTCTGGGGAGAAATTTAGAAATATTCTTTGTGATTTAGTTTATTTTTAATTTGTTCGGTTTTCATTAAGGTTTCTGAATGCACGCTGCGGTCAATTCCGTGCGTTATTTTTACCTTTTATAATATTGTTTAATGATGCAATATTAATCTTTATACTCTATAAAGATTTTTTTTTCTTTTTTTTTTCTTTTTGTATTAAATTTTCATTTTAAATTTATATTGTGATTATTATTGAATTGACCTTTCATTACGAGTTTTATAAGTAACTTAAAGATATTATTATTACATTTGTCAATACTCTTTTACTGGCGCCTTAAAAATTTTGTAGAAGTCAACCACGTTTCCGATTGGAACCCTGAGAGGAAAGCAGTCCCATTTTTTGGAAATAAACCGACTGAATATCCTAGTTGGATAGATTTGTCGTGAACGGTGGTACAGTGAATATAAAAACCACAGTTCATAGCAATATGTAATGTGTAGGACAGTATGTACATGCTATGTATTTAAACTTTTAAATGTTTAATAAAATCTTTTCTAATAATTCAATTTTGTGATTTTTTTCTCTTTATATAATGAAAAACTCTTTATAGGGAAATTTCGGTCAACATTTTGGTCTTTCACTATATAGTGTCGACTGTAATTAAAAATATATATATATATATATATATATATATATATATATAACTAGCTCTGCGAACCTAGTAGGTCCATGGCTTGATTAATCGTTCTTTTCCATAGGTTTCTATCTCTAGCTTTTACCTTCCATCTGACAATTTTCAATATTTCTATGTCCTTCTCTACTTCCTCCTTCCACCTTGCTCTCGGTCGACCTCTCCTTCTCTTTCCTCCAATACTTCTTGTCAATAATGCCTTTATTATAATTTAAAAAATATAAGCGTTTATAATTAGAATTTATGTATGACAACCCGTCTGAATTTGAAATTTTCTGTGCACCAATCTTTAATTACTTAATTACTTTAAAAACAGCCAATTATAATGCGGAAAATTTTTGAAGACGCGTTGTATGTATTATGTAATAATGTTAACCTACATCATAAATTACATATACATTCCGTTACTGTCCTGTAAGTGAAACTACTGTTGCACGAATAAAGATTATTATTATTAAGATTTGTATATATGTATAGCAAACGCCAATTAAGTTGGCGCGAGGAAGGGTAACTTCGCGCAGGATTAAAAGTAGTGGGGAGACTTGTATTTGGTTGAACATCAAATATCAGATAATTCTAACCTCTGAACGTGTATCACTTTATGATCCCCTAGCAAAGACATTATGTTCCGTCAAACGTCATTGACAAATGTATTCTGACAATTACTCGGGTAGTGGGGGTGGACGTTTTTAAAAACGGCTTCAGCGCACCCCCTCCTCGCGCCAACTTAATTGACGCTTGCTATACATAGAACAAACATATCTCTAAATCTTGGGCGATAATTTCGATATTCACTGTACATACAAGATCTTCAAATTCGCGTTGAAGTACAAAATTCACACAAAATAGCAAGTCACCACACATTTGGGGCACACTTTGGTATGATTGACCTCTTTTGCAGACTCAACATATTTTTTACTGGCCTAATATACAATGGCGGACAAAATTTCAGAACATTTATGCATGCATAGATACACTACCGCTCAAAAGTATTTGAACACTCGATTAGATTAGATTATCGCTTTATTCAGTATTACAAGTACAAGTGTTGAATAAGTGACATAAACAAGTCAATTACAAGATGCAATATAGGACGAACATCACAGAATAAAAGTGCAAAAAATCAAGTAATTTGAACACACTGTTGTACATAATACAGAATATTGTATAACGTCATGTCTGTGTCAATGTACACTAGCACTATAGAAAATGCTCTCTTTCCAACAGTACACACTATAAAATTTAGATAAAAACATGGCAAACACAAAACACTCAAAACCGGACATCAAAGAACTTAGCAATGTCATAAAATGGATTTTCCAGAAGTATCTCGCGCAAGGCATGTCCGAATCTTTTCGTTGAGAGCAAGTGATTGTACACTTTAACTCTTTGCACTACACAACGACCATACTTTTGGTGGTTTGAATAGGCACTGTGTGGGGGCGGGTGACCCCTCGTGTCTCATATACAAGTGTCTCGTATCGTTATGTTCAAATTTTAGGCGTGTAAAGTAGACTTCATTTCAAATAACAAAAACGCTAAACTTTTATATCCATTTTTATTTGTTTCAAAGTTACAGATATATGAATGTGATTGTCAGATCATGAAAAAAAATGTAATCCCAAAGTCAATAAAAATTGATTTTATTTAAAAAAGTTCAATTAATAATATTTTCGAAATGTCCACCTCATTGTTGAATGCAGGCTTGTGCCCGTAAGCCAACAGAAGAAGTACTTATCCGAATTTCATACTTGTTTTGTCGGATTTGCTTGGCAGCCAGATGAATACGATCCAACAACTCTTCTCTTGTGTTCGAAACTTGCGTGTAGACTAAATTTTTCACGTACCCCCATAAATAAAAGTCAAGGGGATTAAGATCGGGTGATCTGGGTGGCCATGCAACAGGACCACCTCGACCAATCCATCTTGGATAATTAACGTTAACCCAATTTCGGATAGCAATTCCGAAATGTGGTGGTGCCCCATCCATGTGAAACCACATGTCTCGTCGAACATTCAGTGAGACATCCTCTAAAAGACCTGGCTGTTCGTCAATAAGAAATTGAAGGTAATTGTCCGCATTTAACCTTCCAGGAAGAACGACAGGATCAATCAACAAGTCGATTAGGGCCGTCCAAACGTTAATAGAAAATTCATGTTGAAATTTAGATGGGCGTATAGCTTTGGAATTTTCTGATGACCACCTGTGCAGGTTTCTCAGATTTGTAACACCACTTCTCGTAAACGTAGATTCATCTGTTCAGAGGACTGTTCTGCAGAAATTAAAATGAAGCCGTGACTGTCTTAATATCCAGGTAGAATAAACTAGACGAGCATAGTGGTCTGCCTCAAGCAAACCGTGTCCCCTGCGATAGTGATATGGATATAAGCCCTCACGTTTTGAAATTCGCCAAACTGTCGTTCGTGGCATTCCTAGTTGTCTAGCGATTCGACGTACACTAAGAGTTGGATCTCTTGTAATAATAGCTACTGCTTCTTCTTCTAAGTCTGCTGGCAAATTTACTCCTCGGTCGAAAAGATAATCACGCTGTCCGCATTCCAGAAATTGTCTGTGTACTTCCAGAAACGTTCTGTAATGACGAATGAGCCTATCGGGAAACCGATGTCGGTATTCAATAACTGCTTAACGTTCAATGCCGTTACAATAGCCATACACAAAATGCATGTCCGCATACTCTTGAGAAGAAAATCGGTAAGGCATTTTGAATAAAGAAAACGTGTCCACTCACTAATAAGCTGTTGTATGAACTGACACGTAATGTAATCCTTTATTAAAAAATGCAACGTTAACAGTCATCTGAACATTTGTTAATTGTATGATATCCATGGTTCAGCACTTACGAAATAAATAAGAACCTTCTTTATAATAAATCAATTTCTAGTATTCTTTTTTGTAGATCTTCAAGAAATTACTGTATGCACTACGACACGTGTTTATTTATTTTAGAATAACATTTTATTATGCGACGTTAACAATCACAGGCCTGTTATTGAATCGTATAACTTTTTTAAATAAAATCAGTTTGTATTGACTTTAGGATTACATTTTTTTTTCATGATCTGACAGTCACATTCATAGATCTGTAACTTTGAAACAAATAAAAACGGATATACATGTTTTGCGTTTTTGTTACTTGAAATGAAGTCTACTTTACACTCCTAAAACTTGAACATAACGATACGGGACACTTGTATATATATATATATATACATATATATATATATATATATATATATATATATATATATATATACATATTATAATAATATATATGAGAAGAGTATATGTTGAAGAACATGATCTTATATATATATATATATATATATATATATATATATATATATATATATACATATTATAATAATATATATGAGAAGAGTATATGTTGAAGAACATGATCTTTAAAGAAATCTTCATTTTCCCGCACAAATATACCACATTCTAATACATATAAGTAGGTTAAGGTAAGTATCCGACTCACGAAAGATACTATGCAAATACGATTTCTATATGACAAAAATCCTTGATGCCTCAACTGATATTCCCCAAAATATGATGCCACGTATAGCAAACGCCAATTAAGTTGGCGCGAGTAGGGGGTGCGCAGAAGCCGTTTTTAAAAACGCACACCCCCACTACGTCATTGACGTTTGACGGAACATAATGTCTTTGCTAGGGGATCATAAAGTGATACACGCTTAGAGGTTAGAATTATCTGACATTTGATGTAAAACCAAATACAAATCTCCCCACTACTTCTAATCCTGCGCGAACTTACCCCTCCTCGCACCAACTTAATTGGCGTTTGCTATACATGCTTATTACGAACCCACGGTTTTAACGCACCAAATTAAAAGTCCCGACCGTTTTTATGAAGCATTTAATAGAAAATAATATTTATAACGTACTTTGTTTTTACGTAGTTCTGATAAAAATACAAAATTTCCGGCTCCGAAAAGAGGAAATATAAAGTACTTTTTCTCAATAATCTTGTATTTATCTCAGGACTGGCAATTTACGTGTATTGCACGGCGCGGCGCGGCGACAAGAGATCAAAAGGTATCAAAAGGCCTTTGAATCCGCCGATAAATGTTGCCGTTGTTTTTAATTGGAAATAGCAGCTCCGTATTTGTAATTTAAGAATTCTTTTATAATAAATTGGCGATAATTTTATATTACAATTCTTGATTTAGTTGTCTTGTTGAAGCCGTGTAGTAACGTTCGTGCTATAGTGAGGCGACCTTTTGAGCTGTCTTTTAATTATGGATGAATCAACCCAAGTTAGTGCATTTAAAACAGTAACAATGGGTGAAAAAATGTCTATAATTCAGGAAATAGAAAGTGGTATTAAACAAGTCGACATCTGTAAATCTAGGCGTTTAAAAAAGATAACACGATCCTGAAAAACAAAAATTAAATTTTGTTATCCCGTGGAGTTTCGAAACCCATCCAACAAAACATCGATTTAACATTACTTCAATGGTTTATGTATCAGAGAAGCATGAATACTACAATAAATGGGCCCATCCTCCAGGCAAAGGCTGGGGTGGCTGGGAGATTGGAAAGGATGACGGATGATAGGATACCAAAACAGAGCCGGTCGGTAAGAAGAAAAAAGGAAGACCAAGAAAAAGATTTAGTGCTTTTTCTTGTTCGCGTCTAGCTTAGTGCCCCCAGATAATTAAAAATTATTCCACTCTTTGGAATTCCAACTTCCGTTTTGTGTCTTTACTTTCCAGATTCCGTCACTATGTTGCTTTCCAATTCTTATTATTGTACTTTTCTTCTGATTTACCTCTAAACTCATTTTCGCACCGCATCTGTCAGCCTTTTTGTTATTTGTAACAATCCATCTTCCTTTCTTGCTATTATGGCCATGTCATCTACATAGCAAATAACCTGATGACTTTTCTACATCTAGTGTCCGTCTCTATTAACCCTTAACAGTGCTGGTGCAATAAGCCAACACTTATCTGCTGGTGGGGTCCGTCCGAACCCCAATTTCCAGTTGATAAAAACAAAAAATGTTTACATTGCTTATTTATTTTTTTAAAGAAATACAACAAACAGTAATATTTATAAGCGATTAAACGTTATTAAAACATATATTGCAAACTAAACTGGTGTGATCTGGGCAAATGTGTTTGCCGCATTTTTTGCATACACTCTTAACCTTTCGGTCTTTGTCCCTGGAGCAGAGATCGCATCGCTTTTTTCGTGTTGGCTCATTGTTCGTAAAGGTTGTAGGTAGCTCTTTACCCAACTGCTTGCAAATTATTGTTTGCAGTTCACGCGGTAATCGGCTGAGATTTCTTCGTTGCATATGCGCAGTAATGAGGCTTTTTCCGAGGCTTACCAGCAAATGTCGCCTTTTAAATGTTTCTTCTCGCCCACAGTTCAATACTACCACACTATTTACACCTGCTATATTTATCATAGCGTAAAAAATTACCATGGGCCAACGCCTGGTACGTCTAGCTACTGAATAATTGGCGCATAACTGATCTAATACATCTACGCCAACTTTGGTCCTATTATAATCATTGATCATATCAGGTTTTCGATTTTCAGTGCTTATTTTGTGATCGTGGTGCATGGTAGATATCAATGACACCGATCGGTTTTTTTTAGGCACATATGAAGCTATTGTTATATCATTGTTATGTCCAAATATCGTAGAACCCACTTGTCTCCTTCGTTAGGCTTAAACTCAAGTGGTAATTGCGGTTTGTTGATTCTTATAGTTCCTAAAAGGGTCAAGCCTTTTCTCTCAGTTTGTTACTCGACTGACGAGAACCAATTATCAGTTGTGACATTCCGATTTGTGTTTTGTATGGGAGGTATGAGCTTTAGGACATCGCGGGTTGGTACAGATACTTTATCTATTGATACTGTATTTTCCTTGCCAGTATAATCAAATGCATTACACAGGTAGAAAGTACGTGCATCGCAGAGGCACATAATTTTTAGACCATACTTCGCCGGTTTCTTGGGCATGTACATTTTAAATGAACATCTGCCTCGAAATGGTACCAACATCTCATCGATGGTGAGATATTCTCCTGGAGTATATAAAGATTCACAATTCGCAATAAAAATATCCCAACATTCCTGTATTGCAGCCAATTTATTATGCTCTTTTCTTTGATCTCTTGTAAGTGCATCATCAAATCGCAAACATGACAAAATAAACAGAAAACGAGTTACTCATTGTAGCCCGAAAAACATCCCGACCAGTTCCATCATTGGCAAATAAAGCAGATATCTCCTCGTGATTAGATTTCATAACACCTGATAGATATAAAAGACCAAGGAAAGCGTTTAGTTCAATCATATCCAGTTCAGCTGTGTACGATGGCCGAGGTACTTGAAATTGCTCATGTCTGTTCCTTATTTTCACATTTGTATGCAACAAGATGGTCTCTAGCATATTATCAGTAAAGAATAACTTCCAGACTGCTGTAATGTCATTTTTATCGATATTTTTGGCTCTCCCTTTGGGGCCTGGTAGATGTATAAGATGTATAATCAGATTGTGAGTGCGAGTACGTGAACGACTTTTACATGCCTTCTGCCATTTAAAATTTTTATCCTTACCATAAAATACATTACTATCATCGGAATCGTTATCAAAATGGCTTTCATCGCCATCTGAAGAAGCTTCTGAATTTGTTTCATGATCGCTAGCTTGAAATTCGTTTTCTTCAGCTGCGCTTTCTTCATCGGAATAAAAATTTGGATCATTCGCTATTTCATTTAATTCTGATTCAGTCAAAGGTCTACTCCACTCATTCATTGACATGGTAAAATTGACAAAAATACACTAAAAATAATGCATTATATAGTTAGGTTTTTGAAGAGCTAATAATAATTTCACTGTACACTTACGTGTTGGTGGGGTCTTTAAAGATTCGAGGTCTTATAATTTTCAAAATAATTTAGCTGTTGACTTTACAGCTACACACGTCTCTTATAACTAACCTAATTTAAGATTACGTTGACCCACAACGCCATCTGTTTAATACTCTAAAGAATGCTAACAGAAAACTATACCGGCAGGTCCGCGCGGACCCCACTAGCACAGTTAAGGGTTAAGGTTTCTGTCTCTTATAATATTTTCTAATACCAGGTTAAACAGCAGCGTCGATAGGGGATCTCCTTGTTTGAGTCCAGTCGCAATATCGCAGTCTTTTGACATTCCTTCTCCGATTTGGGCACTGCTTGAAGCTTTTTTCTAGCTCATTCTTACTAGTTTCACTATCCTTAATGGAAAATAAATGGAAATAAATTTACTGTGGTCTGTTCACCGAGCAGATAGAGTGATCACAACACAAGCACGTGTCAAACCGGTTTTAAACGAGCGAATAAAAATATTCGCTGATTTTGTAGTAGGCGATAGATGTCGCTGTACCAGTGTTATTTTATGTTGAGAAAGCAAATTTTTACATTTTTCATAAGCCTTAATGTACATTTCTTGCAATTTCTGTTTGTTTTAAGTATTATAAAATGGTGAAATTTCAGTAGACTTAAGAAATATTTTTGTAATTCTCTGTTCAAGTAGTACTAAAAACGGTATGTTACAGTTTAAAATTATGTATATGTATATGAACGTAACCTTTTTATAGACATGAAGAATTCAAAGAATTATGTTGAGTAATTGTTATCAAGCAAGGGGGAAGGAAAAGGCAATAACAAAGTAAACTAGAAAATATTGAGGCTTTCAAATATTGATAAATTCTTATCTTCAGAAGAAAAATAAATTATGTACTATACATTGTAAACAAAACATGAAGAGTTTGTCATAAAGAAAATTGAACCACTCCAAATTTACGTATGAAGAACGTGTTAAGGGCCACCACTAGTGGGAAACTGTCATAGAATCGATTTTTGCAATTTTCGGTAGTTTATACTTTTAAAAATAAAATACTGAAATTTTAAGTATGTATCTCAAATATTTTTTGAGTTACAGCCTTTTAAAGAGTAGCTGTTCATCTGTTGGAAAGGCACGTTTTCTGAAGGACCGTTTCTGAGTAATTATCCGCGCTATGTCGGCATTGTAAACAAGACAATAGGGTTGAGGACGCTTTTTTGACCTTCAGATATCTAGGTTTACGCGAATAGGCACCTCGAATCGTACATTACTGCCAAACTCATATTTTCAATGTTGCTAGACGATTTATCGATTTATAAGAACAAAATCACTATATATACCGTGTGTCCCAATTTCGATGCTCACCATTGGTATCTCGGTTATTAGAAGATATAGAACAACGGTTAAATGGAGAATGTTTTGCAGAATTCAATACTCGCGGCAAATCTCATTTCAAATTTGACCTAACTTTTTAAATTTTTAAAATATTTTGAAAAATCAAAAATTTGCCGATTTCGTTATTCCTCAATAACTCGATAACGCTTAGTCTGACCTCTTTTAAAGTTTTACATTGTTCAGACACTTTTTTAAAACAAATTATTTGATACAAACAGAAACCCCCGATTGTCATTTGTTTTTAAGTTATTACCACTATCTTTTGTTTTTCATATGGCGGCCATATTGGATTTTGGGTTTGTTAGGTAGTCCTCAAAATGTGCTTTTCAACGATGTATAACATGCCTGAAAAATTTTTATTTATAAGGAAAATATTAATAAAAACGTAAATTAATCTTTAATATGAAATTAGTAGGCTGAAAAATTCAACACCAATGTCAAATGAAAGTGAAAAGATATTCTAAGTAATACTGTAAACAAACGAAACGATAAAAAAATTATAGAAATAAAAAGTAAAGATACAGAACTTAAAGTTCACATTCACTTAAAGAAATTGTTCAATATGACGACCATTCTGTTCCACACAATTTTGACACCTTGTTCGAGTAGAGTTACAAACTCTACGTAGCGTGTTTCCGTTTACTGATCGTAGCACATCTAGTACTCTTTGTTCTAAAATTTCCCGAGTTTCTGGCGGTTCAAAATCAAATACTTCGTTTTTAGTGGTACCCCATAAATAAAAGTCAAGTGGGGTAAGGTCGGGTGATCTCGCAGGCCATTGCATGGGTCCATTATTTGAAATCACTCTCTCATTAAAGTTTTCTCTCAAAAAATGTTGCACGTTACGAGTGTTATGGACCGGGCAACCATCTTGCTGGAACCAGATGTTTTGCATGTTCTCGGAATTAATAATTTGCCTCAAAGCAGGCATTATCTCGTTTGTTAGTAGCTCCAAATATCTGTTACCAGTTAAATTGTAATCAAAGATGAAAGGACCTATTAACTGATTATCTAAAACGAAAAAAAGAGTTTAAAAAACAAAAAAAAATGTAAACAAAATGTCATACCAATTAAACCGCACCAGACATTAAAACCAAATCGAACTTGAAATCTTCTTTGATTTACCAAATGTGGATTTTCAGTAGACCAATGATGATAGTTATTCCTATTGAACACTCCACAATTGGTAAATCGTGTTTCATCTGTCCATAGTATTTTCCTAGGAAAATTAACGTCATATTCACATTTTTGAAGGTACCACCTGCTAAACTGTAATCGTCGGAGATTGTCATTATCACTTAAACCTTGTACAATTGTTGGTTTGTAAGGGTGATACTTGTTTTTCGTCAAGGTTCTGTGAACAGTAGATTTTGAAATCCCTGTTTCTCGTGTCATACGACGAACTGATGGGCTGGGATTGTTCCTAACGTTCTGCAAAATATTGTTTAGACGTGTATCAGCATCATTAACTTCATAGTTAGCTCGTTTTTGTTCGAAGCTTCCAAAGTTTTTTAATTTGATAACTAGTCTTCTAAAAATTGTCCTGTGTGGCTGTTGTCTTTCTGGAAAACGCTCTGCATAACTCGTGCACGCATTTTTAGTGTTTCTATTTGCTTTGAAATACACTTCCAACATATCAACTTTTTCTTCGTTTGAATATGGATGTGCCATTATCAATACTTATAAATCTTAATACTTGACAATAAATACTTATCACTAACTACAAGTAGTTTTAATTAACTTATCTCCGCAGCCCTAATTGTACTTTGACAGGTTATCGTTTTGTTTCATTGTCAGAATACATTTGTCATTGACGTTTGACGGAACATAATGTCTTTGCTAGTGATACACGCTCAGAGGTTTGAATTATCTGACATTTGATGTAAAACCAAATACAAATCTCCCCACTACTTTTAATCCTGCGCGAACTTACCCCTCCTCGCGCCAACTTAATTGGTGTTTGCTATACTTAGAATATCTTTTCACTTTCATTTGACATTGGTGTTTAATTTTTCAGCCTACTAATTTCATATTAAAGATTAATTTACGTTTTTATTAATATTTTCCTTATAAATAAAAATTTTTCAGGCATGTTATACATCGTTGAAAAGCACATTTTGAGGACTACCTAACAAACCCAAAATCCAATATGGCCGCCATATGAAAAACAAAAGATAGTGGTAATAACTTAAAAACAAATGACAATCGGGGGTTTCTGTTTGTATCAAATAATTTGTTTCAAAAAAGTGTCTGAACAATGTAAAACTTTAAAAGAGGTTAGACTAAGCGTTATCGAGTTATTGAGGAATAACGAAATCGGCAAATTTTTGATTTTTCAAAATATTTTAAAAATTTAAAAAGTTAGGTCAAATTTGAAATGAGATTTGCCGCGAGTATTGAATTCTGCAAAACATTCCCCATTTAACCGTTGTTCTATATCTTCTAATAACCGAGATACCAATGGTGAGCATCGAAATTGGGACACACGGTATATGAAATTCCATTATAATTATTATCGGGATAAAATAAAACAAATTTTAATGAATTTCACTACTTTTTACTTCACACAGTAACGATCGTTTCGCTCCAACCTGAGCTTCGTCAGACATATAACTAACTTATGGATATATCTTTACACAAATGTACCGCAACAAACACATGTTTTGTTTTGAATAGTTGAAGGAATGGGTACTTTTTATTACTTAAATGTCTATGAACAAAACTCTTACAAAAATATTGAACTACGGTTTATACAATACAGTAATAATTTGTAATACAATACAGTACTTAAAGCGATAAAACTGAGGGTCTACATTATGTTAAAGGGAGGTGGAGAAGCGCTATGGAAAAATAAAATCTATGACTGTCCGAATATCAAATAAATAAATTAAATAAGGGTGAATTATTAATTTCTAATTGATCATTGAGGATCTTATCCGTTTTCTTTAATTTATTAATTTCAAGTGACTCTAATAAATTAAGTTTTTTGCCCTTATTTTCTACGTGTAGTATTTTAAATTCTTTGTTAAAATTGTGGTTTGTTAAATTAATATGAGACGCGTATGAAGAGTCACTTTTATTATTTCTAAATGAAGAAAAATGTTCTTTGATGCATATTTCAAACGATCTGCCTATCTGTCCGATATACGTCATGGGGCAACTACCGCTAGTTAGCTCATAGATTCCTGACTTTTTATTATTTGTTAAATCTTTATTGTTTTTTATAAATTGTGATAAATTGTTGTTAGTTTTATACGCTGTATTACTGTCTAACTTTGTTAAATATTTACAAATTTTTGTGCTTGAAAAGCCTATAAACGTGATCATTTTAAATTTTTGGGTGTTATTATTATTTAATATTGGGTAAACTTGTGATATGGCTTGTGTAAGGAGTTTTTTATTTAAAATGTTAAAATGTTTTTGTGGTCACGAGCTGATCACTGATCACGCATTTTTTGCACTTTTTCTGTTGGGTGGATAGAGTATAAATGCAAAACAATTGCGTTGTATTCCTCAGCACAGGAATTTATAATACCATCCTCGTATATACAAAAAATAACATCTGAATGACGACATCGGTGGATTAAATATAAAAATGTAGGTTAAGATAAGGAGTTGGAGTTTTTATTACATAATTACATACGTTTTAAAAGGATGTTAAATTTAATATTATAAAGATTTTTTTTGTATAAAATCTTAATAAAAGTTGTTCATTTTAAATCAAGATTTGTTATATAAGTTATAATTTTATAAAATACAAAGAATCTACTAAGGGTGATATTGAAAAAAATATATACATACTTCAAGACTGTGTGTGAATATGATTGCAATATTTTTTTTGAATTTGTATTAACTAAATAAACAAGGATTATTTACACTGATATTAAAGCACTTTAAAGATTGTTTATCAAACAATGTGAAAGCATAAACTTTAAATTATTTCCTATCACCTGATAAAACACCACTATTAAATTTCGTTTTAAATAAACTCATAAACATTAAACTCCAAATAAAGATAATAAATATTAATAATAAATAATAATTAAAAAGAAACAATAGGTTGTAGCAGTTGATAGCTTGCCATTACATCAAAGATGAATTGTGCAAAATTGTTTTGCCGAACGTTGGTGCGTCTCTTAGCTATAAAATATGCGGTCGCATGTAGTCATACCGAATATTACGTAATTCAATTGCCGCTGTCCAAGACATAGTCAAGGTCGAATTTATTTACGTTTAATTATGTATACGCAAGGTAAATAATAAAAAAAAGCAAAACAAAAACAATGGCAACAGCGTCCTAATCTCCAAAACTAAACATTCTGAATCATCCGAATATTGCCGTGAAAAATTAAAAACTAGTCGGTCTAGCGTAACACAAAGGATATACAAAGTCAACTTTAAAAATCGGAGCAACTACAATTTCAATAGAGATGATTACACAAAACGACCAAGGTTGTTATATTGTGGAACAACACTTAATAAATTCAGACGAAAGTTATAAATACTGGATATCTACTGTTTTTCTTGATTTTAAGTATCGTTTTTGTAAATATATATTTTATTTTTATTGTACTGTTTACATTTCAAGGTGTTTCACTTACAAATTTTATTTGCGCTACAGAATTCATTTGTTTTTCACTTGTTATTTTGAATAAGCATAATTTATACACTGAGCTGCATAAATTTGCATACACTTCAATTATTTCGGATAATTTTAAACACACATAGAGACAGGGCAATCGTCTGTAAAGCATATATATAAAATACAAAGTACAATCCAGGTGTTCCCGGACTGATACTATACAAATTCAGAACTTAAATATTTATATCGTTGATTGCCGAAGGAGATACTTGTTGAAACTTCATTATAAATCAGAAATCAGTACTAAACTTCTAATTTCAAAGTTTTTTTTTATTGTAAATCCACTACAATATTGTTTCGCTATACAATGACTTCATCAGGTGGATTAAGTGGATTCATCCACTTATAAATTATTACCGTAAAATTTTCATTTTTGTAATGCATTTTCATTATTAATATATGTTCTCCCAAATTGTAGCTATCATTCTAGTAAATATTAATATTTTTCTATGACGAATATGGCTGACTAAACATTTGACAGACTGAAATGCGCGCGATTGAAATTTCAAGTTTTTATTGAGATACCTTTAAAACATTTGGTGAAAAAATCCAAATATATTTTATCTATTAGATATACAGTGGAACTTCCATATTACGAAATTCCAAATAGCGAATTTCTCTATTAAACGAATTTTTTTCCGCAAACGTTGCACTTGAATTAAAATTGCGTGCAAAATTACCTCCCAATAACAAACCTCGTACTTCTATACAGCGAATTTTCAGGGGAATTTTTTAATAATAAAAGACTTCTAAGAAATGGTCAGACAGACTAAACACAACGTGAATAGCACAATTTAGTTCGTGTACTTCAGTAGTTCGTTGCATTTTAAATCGATGGGTTGTTTGACGACTGCGAAAATGTCGAAAAGAAAATGTTTGAATATAAACGACAAACTTAAAGTGTTAGAAAGCATCGATAAAGGTTGTAAGAAAAAAGACGTTGCGGAAAAATTCGGTATACCTCCCAATAATTAAAAATCGAGATTCAATTTTAAAATTTAGTGATAATGCAGGACGTGAGAGAAAACGGGTTAAAATGTGTGTTTTTGACGACGTTGATCAGGCAGTTTTAAAATGGGTACATGTCGTTCGTAACAAGAATGTTCCACTATCAGGCTCTCTAGTTAAGCAACAAGCTTTGAAGTTCGCTCAGTCCCTTGGACATCTAAACATTCAAGCAAGCAACGGTTGGCTCGATAAATTCAAAAAAAGGCACGGTATGGTTGAAAAAGTTATTAGTGGAGAAAGCGCGGATGTTAATTGCAATGATTGGAGGAATAAAACATTGAAACGAATACTAAAACAGTACAAAGCTAGAAACATTTTTAATACCGACGAAACCTGTCTCTTTTTCAAATGTAAATCAAATAGAACCCTCACCTTTAAAAATGATAAATGTTTCGGTGGAAAACAAAGCAAAGAGAGAATTACTGTAATGATTGGAGCAAATATGACAGGAAGCAAGAAATTTAAACTCTTGGTTATTGGAAAAATCAAAAATCCAAGGTGTTTCAAAGGTACAAACTCGTTACAAGTAGATTATCATTTCAATAAAAAAGCTTGGATGACGAGCGAGATTTTTGAAAACTGGCTACTAAAATTAGATCAACAGATGTGTATGCAACACAGAAAGATGCTTTAATTGTTGACAACTGTCCTGCGCACCCTTCTATAATTTCAAACAGATTGAAAAGCATAGAGCTCATCTATTTCCCCCCAAACATGAAGTCTAAACTTAAGCCAATGGACTAGGGAATAATAAAGAATATCAAATTTCATTATCGCAAAAGGATTCTAGTAAAAATGATAAATGCAATTGAAAAAGACAACACCAGTTATTAAGCAGATAATTAATCTGCGAGAATGCATTTCTGAATTCTCAAAAGTGTGGACCCATGAAGTTAGTGAATCTACTATTCAGCATTGCTTCTCAAAAGCAGGTTTCTCTGAAGTTGCAGTAAATTGAGATCCAGAAGATGAATTGTCGCTTTCCGAAGTAAGAAAATATTAGAGAGCACTAGAAATGTCTGGTAGTAATATTGATAGCAATATTACAGTAGAAGATTACCTTGGCGTTGATCAAGATATTGTTACAACTGAATATCCAAGTGACGATGACATACTGAAGATTGTAGCCAGTAACCAGAAAAGTGAAATAGCATCAAACGATGATGACGAAGAAGACGATTCGAATGAACCTGTACGAAAACCTACAAACGAAGACATGGTTAAAGCTTTTTAAACAATTCGTCATGGACTACAATATTTAGAAAATGTTCCTGAAAATATTTTTAATGCCTTGAACAAGTGATCTATTATGAGAGAAATTTTTTAACCGTTCTGGTCAAAGTCAAATTACCGACATTTGTACTAATTAATGTACGTATGTAGTTATAAAATGTAAATACCATTATATGTATGTATTTGTATTATATTATGTTGAAAAAATTAAATAAGTACTGCAATACAAAAACATTTTTCCATTTAACGAAATTTCCTTATAACAAGCTTTTTCACAGGATTTAGCGACTTCGTTAAATAGAAGTTTGACTGTATTTATCTTGAGGATTGAATATATTTTCAAGATACTGATTTTAGTTACTGCTTATTATTATATATTTTTTTTAAATAAAGAGTGTTCAAATTATTCCTCGGGTTAATATGAGGGAAAAATATAGTACAAATAGTAAAAAGTGAGATATTTGTTTTGTATCTTTTTTTTTTTATATAGCTTGTAGCAGTATCTAATAAAATGTATATATCACTAATATCACCATAAACAACAATGGTAAGAATGTATTATTAATATTATTATAAATAGATAAGACATATTTACAGAAAAATGTGCCAATTTGATTGAAATGTTGCTTTTAAAATGAAGTAATTGAAGCTTAAATGAATTATTATAATAAAAAAATAAAAATAAAATAAAAAAATAACTATACTTAGAAGGATGGTTGAATAATGGGCACTTTATATTCAAGATGTAAACTTTATTACACAAAGGGACCAAAGTTTACCGAGTACAAACATAACAACGGGAAAGACAAAATAAAATAAAGAATCAGTTGTAAAGACCTAATAAAGGAGAATTGCCGAAATCCATATGATTATGATTATTGATTATTAAGTAAAAGGTCGGTATGTTTGTATTTCAAATTTTCTATAGCTTCTAAATAAATTAAATTTTGTTGTTTTCCTGCTTGTAAAATTTTAAAGTTATAATTAAAATTACGAGCTTCTTCTCTCAAATGTATTGCATAATGTGAGTTATTATTATTATTAATATAACTTCGTTCTTGTTCTTTGGTTCTTTTATAAGAAGATCTACCTGTCTGGCCTCTATAAAATTTAAGGCATGAACTACATTTAAGTTTGTAAATTCTCGATTTATTGTTTTTCTTCAATTTTTTGTTTATTGTTTTTCATAATTGAACCTAAAGACTTGTTGGTTTTGAAAGCTATGTTGTAATTATTCCTTGTTAAGAATTTAGAAATTTTTTGTATAAGATTACCAGTATAAGTAAAGAGTTTTATATTTATTATTTTAGAGAACGGACACGCTTACCACCCAGTGCAGTACTGGCGAAAGGCTGTATTTCTAAAATATTTAATTTTATTTATATAATTGGAAAACGAACGGGTGGTGATCTATAAAATTACGAAATACATATTTATTTGTTGAAAAGTTCTATTTATAAAGTTTTTAAATTTATTTATATAATTGGAAAACAAACGGGTGGTGATCTATAAAATTACGAAATACATATGTATTTGTTGAAAAGTTGTATTTTTTAAGTTTTTAATTTTATTTCTATAATTGGAACATTTTTATTTGTTTATTTTGTCGTTCAAGTTGAGTAAAGGAGTATTAATATTGACTAGCAATGGTTTCTCAAGGTTTTCTTCTGTCAATTTTGTTCTCTTTGAATTAAGTACATCCTTATAAATAGAAAACGTCCTTTCTACATCGCAACTGGTTATAGGTGCATACTGGAAATATTCTTTTATTTCTTCATATTTAGCCGTTAGATTTTGTGGAATTGTCTCCATGCATAATTGCTGCAATGTAATTAAATCTGGATTTCTATTAAGAATTGCTTCAAACTTTTTCCGAAGTCACTTGGAATACTTTTCAAATTATTAACAGCCACATCTAATGTAGTTAATCCGTCATTTAATTTGAGATTTCGATTTTCAAAATAAGTGATTAGTTTTGGCAATTTTCCAAAGTGTTCGTGAAGAAAGTACAACTGATTTTTTAAATTTGGGATTTGTGTGAGCTCCTTGCACTCACCAATACTTCTAACATCCTCCTTTAGCAGTGTTACGAAATGTTTTAGACTATCGAAATTCTCAGCATAATAACTAGTAGCTTCCAGCCATTTTCCCCATCTAGTTATTACTGGAGTGGGAGGCAGTGACAGAGATGGAAATTTTTCCCTGAAAAGAGCTACTCTCAATGGTGCTTTTCTGAAAACATTTTTAAAAGCTGATACAAGTCTATCAACTTCCGGAAAAGTGTCTCTGATATATTCACAGATTCTGTGGAGAGCATGTGCTACACAAGTAATATGCAGCATGTTAGGATATGTTTTCTTCAATAGTCTGCCTGTTTTTAACATATACGCAGCACTATCACTGACAAATAAAAGTATTTTTTCTTTGTACGTGGCGTCCGAATGAATCATTTTTTGCATATTCTCCTTAACGATTTCAGCAACTGTTTCCGCATCAACTCTATTTATAACACTTGTTGCTATTACATATGAGTTATAGGGAATAGTTGGATGTAGTACACCAGCTACAACATTTACCACACAGCGTCCTAACATATCCACCGTTTCGTCGGCGCTTATCCATATGTATTGATTTAAAAGATGGCTACTAATGCATTCTACTGTTCTCGTATAGCACCTAGAAACATAATATTTGCGTAAAGTTGATTCATCAGGAACATTTCGACCAGTATATTTTTTCAGAAATATTTTTAAAGTGGGATTGCTAAGTTTATTTAATGGAATATTAGCCGCCATAAAAGTTTTACAGAGTTCAGATGTGTTTGCGATCCTAAGTGACGAATTTTTGACGATATTTTATGGATTTTGTAATAAATTTCGGAATCACTGACAATGGACATACAATCAGTATGACCGTCAATCCAACTCGCCATTGTTTTACAATGCCGTTCTCGACATTCTTCCATATCATGTCTGAAAAAGTAACTTAAACAATGCTCTAGATCTAAATAAATGAAAACTAAAAATGTGTGCGTAAGTTATTGAAACTGAACGAAATTCAATGCACACTCTTACGTCGAAATAATTGGTAGAAATAGATTCAATCAAGCGATATTAAACAGGATCTATCACAAAAATTACGATGTAATTAACAGTTAAAACTATGAAAACAAGAAACTTACTCACAGCACTTTATTTATCTTACGAAATATAAACTAATAAATAAAATACATTATAAAAACCCCGCTTCTATCAACGCTCATGAAAACACTTTAAAAAACACTATATTCTCCGAATACAATAGCTGGCTTGTCCATTGTTATCGCGGCGAGACCAGGTGTCCGAGTAAGTCAAACAAATACTTCATTGAATTACGCCGGGATGTACTGAGCGACGTTATACACAATTCCAATTGCCGATTGCGTTTTATGGAAATTGCATCCGTTCTCTATTAATAACTATAACATTATTTACTAACAAACTAAATAATTTAGAAAATGCAAATTAACTGGTCAACACAGTTTGGTTTTCTTATACACCAATACGCGAAGCTTATGTCTTTTGTCATGCTGATTCTGAATTAGATTTAAAATTTACTCCAACACGTCAGGATTGTGAAATATTTTCTTAAATAGTTTTTTAAAAACAGGCTTTAAATTTTACAAAATTTCAAAGTTACTTTTATATAAAAAAGATACTACTAAAAATATTGTTCTGTTGAACATTGAGTAGATTTGTCTGAACATGTCCTTGCATGTTTCCTACATCAGAGCACTTAAACCACGCCCATTTTTGCTCTGGAACTAATAAAATTAAGAATTGGTAGACATCTGGCTATGTGAGTATATAAAGAGCTACATACCCAGGGTTGCCAGCTTGGGGGATTTTCCCCAATAATAAATTAGCTGGCACACGTTGGCTTTCTAGAGTAGCAGCTGTAGAAATAATAATTATAATTCTTAAATTATATTTTGCCGAATTCAAAGACAAAGAACGTTGCTATACTGCCGAACAAATGCATGCAATGTTAGACGATAAAAACAATTTTTTATACATGAATTTCTTAAGTATCATATTGAAAGATGTTTCGAATATTAATAAATTATTTCAAGCAGAAAGTGCAGATCCTTTAACATTATTAACAGATTTAGCAAATTTGCTGAAAACATTGTTATGCTATTTGGTTCCACCTCACTGTTTGTCAAAAATAATTCCTAGCAACTAAATTTTAGTGATAGCGAAAATGGACACAAATTTAATAAACTTTGGATATACTTTCAATCAAATAAGCACCACATTGGATAATAATAATTTACTCAGGATTTGAGATCATTGTAAATCATTTTGAATTGATTTATGCATACAAATTCAGACCCGAATTCCCGCTAACATTAATATTTTGGAAATAAAAAACAGTTTTGCGCCAGATAAAACCACTTCACAATTTCATCAACCCGACAATAACGGATATTGCATCACATTTTAATATACTTTCTGGAAGTGTGGATTTGGCTGTATCCGAATGGAGAATATTACCGTTAACTGCATGGACAGCTGAATCGCAAAATTGTGAATCATTTTGGGCAGAAGTTTATGAAAGTCAAAATGCGATAAGCGAGTTAAGATTTTTGCATGTTAGCAATCTTGCGTTAGGAATGCTAACATTGCCATTTTCAAATGCAGCTGTGAAACGAGCACTTTCCTTATAAAAAATAGTAAAAAATAAGCAGAGGAATCGTCTTAACATTACAGTGTAGATGCCCTACTTCGAATTAGGTATTACCTCTCAAAAATAGGTGGCTGTATCAATTTTAATCCATTTAATGAAATGTTATAAAAATTCACAACCGAAACTATGTACAATTGCGAAGAAAAGGAAGCAGACATTTTAACATTATTTGCGGATGGACACAATGATATTCGAAATTAGTTTTATTTGTACTACCTATTTAGAAAATACGAGTACATATATGTATATTACTATTTTTCATGTTTTTTTCTCATGTTTTTGCAATTAATCTATTGTTTATACTTATCATAAATAATTTTATTTTCATTGAATTAGACGGTAATTTTTAATACCTAATATTAGGGCTGGGCGAAGTATCGATACATCGTCCAATACCCGATACCTCATATAACGAAGGTATCGATTCCAAAGCATCGATACCTATCGATACTTTACCGATTCCGGTACTCGCTAAGTATCGATGTATCGGGTAGCGATGTATCGGGTAGCTAGGTATCAATTCCAAAGCATCGATACCTATCGATACTTTATCGATTCCAGTACTCGCTAAGTATCGATGTATCGGGTAGCGATGTATCGGGTAGCCATGTATCGGGTAGCTTACCTTTATGCATTTTTTTAAATGTACATAAAAGCTGCAATAACTAAGTAAAGAATTTTTAAGTATATATAGCATTATATATATTATATAGTACATATATACATATTTCAAAGGATGTTGTTGAATTTTATATTATGCGTAGCAAATATCCATATTATAACATAAACATAACTATAATTATTACAAAAAAAATATCACAATATTGCAAATTTCATACCGTAGATATGGTAGAATCGATAAATTAATTTTATATCTCTTGAAACCGATATCAAACAAACGATACCTAGAAAACGGGTTATGAATACTGATTCCTAGGTATCGAATCAAGGTATCGATTCCAAGGTATCGATTCCAAAGTATCGATTCCAAGGTATCGATTCAAGGTATCGATTCCAAAGCATCGATACCTATCGATACTTTACCGATTCCAGTACTCGCTAAGTATCGATGCATCGGGTAGCGATGTATCGAGTAGCGAAGTATCGATTCCAAAGCATCGATACCTATCGATACTTTACCGATTCCAGTACTCGCTAAGTATCGATCTATCGGGTAGCGATGTATCGGGTGGCCATGTATCGGCTAGCTTACCTTTTTGCATTTTTTTAAATGTACATAAAAGATGAAATAAATTTTTAAGTAAAGAATTTTTAAGTATATATAGCATTATATATATTATATAGTATATATTTCAAAGGATGTTGTTGAATTTTATATTATGCGTAGCAAATATCCATATTATAACATAAACATAATAACTATAATTATTACAAAAAAAAATATCACAATATTGCAAATTTCATACCGTAGATATGGTAGAATCGATAAATTAATTTTATATCTCTTGAAACCGATATCAAACAAACGATACCTAGAAAACGGGTTATGAATACTGATTCCTAGGTATCGAATCAAGGTATCGATTCCATGGTATCGATTCCAAAGTATCGATTCAAGGTATCGATTCCAAAGCATCGATACCTATCGATACCTTACCGATTCCAGTACTCGCTAAGTATCGATGTATCGGGTTAGCGATGTATCGGGTAGCGATGTATCGGGTAGCCATGTATCGGATAGCTTACCTTCGTGCATTTTTTTAAATGTACATAAAGGATGCAATAACTTTTTAAGTAAAGAATTTTTAAGTATATATGGATTATATATATTATATAATATGTATATATTTAAAAGGATGTTATTATTGTGTGTAGCAAATATCCTTATTATGACATAACTATAATTATTACAAAAAAATCTCACAATATTGCAAATTTCATACCGTAGTTATGGTAGAATCGGTAAATTAATTTTGTATCTCTTGAAACCGATATCAAACAATCAACACCTAGAAAACGGGTTATGAATATTGATTTCTAGGTATCGAATTAAGGTATCGATTCCAAAGTATCGATTCCAAGGTATCGATTCCAAGGTATCGATTCCAAGGTATCGATTCCAAGGTATCGATTCCAAGGTATCGGTTCCAAGGTATCGATTCCAAAGCATCGATACTTTACCGATTCCGGTACTCAGAATCGATACCGTGCACAGACCCGATACATCGGTAAGTATCGATACCTCGATTGGTATCGGTACCCGATACCGAAAACGTCGGTATCGCCCAGCCCTACCTAATATTATGGGCAATTTTTGTCTTTATTGCCAGTATATAAAATAATCTAAAAAAAAATTAGTATCAAACTAAACTATATATGTAATTTGGATTTTAATACTCCGGTGAATAAGGTGGATTATTCACCGGATTCCGCACCGAGTGATTTTCATCTGTTCCCAGATTTGAAAAATCCTTTACGGGGTGTTCGCTTTGAGAGTTTAACTGGCGTAAAACGTGCCATAAATAGGCAGACAGTGAGGAGACACCGAAAAAGTTCTTTAAGGAGGTCTTAAAAAAATTAATTTATCGTTGGGATAAAAATTAAATGGCGATTATGTTGAAAAACTACATTGTTATATTGATGAAAATTTACAAAATAAAATAAATTATAGCTAAATTCCCAAAACTTTGGAAACATACCTCATAGGTTAAACTTTCAACTTTGTTCATTTTTAAAATAGTACATTTTTAAAGATAATTTAGAATTCCTGTTAACTGTATGTGTAAATTAACAAGAAATGGATTAGTAATTTAACTATTAACCAGAAAATAAACTTATTTTTTAAAGCAAAACATATCTCTCAAAAACGATAGTAAAATATTATTCATTGGATATTTTAAATTTATTAAAAAAAATTAAATTTAACTTTCTAGTCATATTAGTAATAATTACATAATCACATACAAAGTTCAAATAAAAAATATTCACACAGATGTCAATTACAAAATTGCTCGGTAAGGTAATTTGTTTCTGGTTGTGATAAACACAAGTAAGTCTTAAAGTTTTCAATCGTCTTAACGCCAAAGAGATTATATTGTATAATTTGTATGTGTATAAATTATTCAATGACATTGCTACTTACACCTTCTCACTATAGGGAGGGAGAACTGTTGATTACTCTTTAACAGTTAAAGTTAACTGAAGTGGATACTTTGAAAATTTCTCGAATTTTGTCCCCTCGGTGTTCAAACCCATAGTAGGTAATCTTTCACTTTATGTGCCAAATACAATAACAACTACTCCACTTGGTTCAATTTTGAATTGTTTATAATTTTACATTTGTTTCTGTTAGAAATTCATTCAATGTTTTTTAATAAACAATTCTTATATTTAAAAAACTTATTCGATATTTCTTGTGTTATCAATAATTTCCAATTAGCTACACATAAATGTAGCGTGGCATCACCTACTTTAAAACTGTGTCAGAGCCGCGTTACAAGACCTTTTTATACATTGATAAGGCGGTGGAGCAGCACATTTTTCAATTCGCGAATTGGTAGCATCTCCCACTCTATTTGAATCCATTGTCCTAACAACTTACAAGGGCAAATCAAATTCAACCCGGAATTATTTTTTAAAACTTTATTAGGACATGATAAAAATACAAAGGCTTAAAATTATTTTTCTACGTAATTTCCTGATATCGTGACACATTTTTCCCAATGGATGAGTAATTTTCTTATCCCGTTTTCATAAAATGAACATGGTTGCGCCAGAAGCCTATTGCGTACGAAATCTTCAACCGCAGCATCGTCATAAAAACGTTGTCCCTCAAGATCTTCTTTCATCGGTCCAAACAGGTGGTAGTCGCAGGGCGATAAGTCCGGAGTGTAGCGGTTCAAATACCGTTGGCGCACTTCCATACGATTCTGTTTTTGATTTTCGGTGAGAAAACGAGGTACAGCAGACCGATTTTCATGTGGCCGGTGGGAGAATTTGTACGTGCATCAAGTAAGGGTCAGTGTTAGATAGAGACAGTATTCGGAAAAATGAAATGCAAACACTTTGTGCGAGTCGTGCATTGGGACGTAGTAAGGGATAAATTCAGAAAATCACATTGTTGAACTTGTTTATAATGGTTTGTATTTCACTAAATTAAGGCAAATAGAAGTAAAATAAAACGCATAGTTTCATGTAACATGTTTAATTAAAATGTCTAACATCACATTAAGGGGATGACTGAATAAGATTGTTAGCTACACTAACGGTAGAAAGGCTTAGGATTAAGTAAAACTAATTTGGATAATTAACTGAATTATTGGCAAATAATGTTTATGCTAATCTCTTTCTCATTATAATCACATTGTAAACTCTCTATATGTACAAAAGAACAGTATATTCTTCAACGAGCGTAGGCGAGTGTTGTAATAACATTATTTAATAGTCGTGGAGAAAAGAATATTATTAATACTAATATTATTGGAAATAACAATGAAAATAATAATTACAATAAGAAATAATACATAAATACTCAAAAATAATTATAGGAGAAAACAATAATGAACAATAACTAAGTTTCAAAAAAATTACGGTAAATTATACATATAATTATATAAAAAGTTATGCAGAATCACTATCACTGACTTCCTCTTCACTCTCCGATTCAGAGTCTTCACCCAAATTAATAATGAACTGGTCTGTAACTTCGTCTATGAGAGGTTCCGCTTCCAAAAACTTTTGCTCCCACTTTATCGCGTGGTCACAACATTTATTCCATTCAGCAGCACTAAATTCATCAAAAAAGTTATCACATAACTGTTGAACATATCTAATAGTGAATGATACATTTTTTTGTGCCACATATTGTTTAAGAGATGCCCATACTAACTCAATCGGATTTAAATCTGGGTGGTATGGCGGTAATCGCAGAACACTATGGCCACGTTGTGTTAACATTTCATCTATCTCGAACGTTTTAAATGTTGGCTTATGTATGTACTTTAATAATATTATATAAATCGGGCTTGAGCATGTTATTGTCGAAGTAAATATTTTTAGACCTTAACCAGTCTATCATAACTGATTTCCTGCTATTAGAATTCGGTGGTTTATCTTTTAGGACATTATGATAAGGAGCATTGTCAATTACTAGGACAGACTTTGGAGGCAGGTTTGGAATAAATTTTTCTAACAACCATTTTTTGTAATTTTCATAATTCATCTCGTGATGATAATCTCCCGTTGTGGTATTAGACTTAAAAATCAATTTAGCATTCGGAATGAATCCCGTCTCGCAGCCAGCATGAACAATAATTAGTCTTAGACCTTTTGATATAAGCCTTGCTAATCCTTCATTGGAATTGTCACTCCAACAAGTAGCCACGGTATGAGAACTGTGGATGTAAGTTTCATCCATATATATTATCGGTCTTTTTTCATTTCTGTAGCTTTGAATAGTACGAAAATAAGACACTCTTAACTGGCGAATGTCGTGCTTTTCCATTAACAACTTTCTGTTGGTTTTTGTTTTTCTCCAACGAAAGCCCATATCTTTTACTACTTTCCGAAGAGAATCTATTCCTCCAGTGTATCCTGTTTCTTTAAATTTTCTTAGAATGTTTGGCATTGTAGGCACAATTTTGTCAACAGTAAAGGTATTTAAAATTGTTCTACGCAGCACACCTTTATCTGCATCGTCTAAGTCGGTTTTGGGCTTGGTTTTTTTTTTATTTTTCTTTGGCGATGGAAAAGATGAACCGGCACCTGCGTTTATTTCACTTTTTTCTTTAACAATCCGTCTAATGCTTCTCTCAGAAACACCCGTTGCGGCAATAACGGTTCATATAACTGATCCAGTGGAATTTTGAGTACCCCTGAAGTTTTTTCTTCTTGCATATATTTAAATACATTTGAGATCACTTCACGAGTTTGACTGTGTAAAACACATTTATTTAATTTACTTTTAAACTCCATTACTCACTACCTTAATACGGCACTGCACTACTGTGTTTATCGCTTAAAACGATGTAAAACACTGAATGCCAGAGGTTCCCCTACCTATGAATTTCGTGCGCATCTCGAGGGCGGTACTTCTAACCGGCCACATGAAAATCGGTCTGCTGTACCCACCTTTCGGATACTTTCCAAAGTCGTCAGTAATGATCGTCTGAGCACTGCCAAAGCTAATTCCCACCTTAGAAGCAATTTCAGCTACTGTTAATCGTCGGCCGTCCTCTAGAAGTCGGTGAACAGTACGAATGTTCTCCTCTGACACGCTGGTTTTTGGTCGACGTTGGTGACCTTCATTTTCGACTGCTTCTCGCCCTTCTCAAAATTGTTTGTGCCATGAATACACTTGTGTCTTTTTAAGTGTATTATCCCCGAACTGTGCCTGAAGTCTTCTCAAAATTTCTGATGTTTAACGCCTTCTTTCATAAGAAATTTAACTATAATACGTTGTGCAAACGGACGACGGTACCTCTTACTCAGACATCGCGGTAGTGTGGCGTTCTATAGTAGTGCAAAGTCATCTAGGCATTCCCGAAAGTGAACCTCAGACGCAACGTCCCTCTTTGTTCACCTCACTATCGGTACGAAAAGAATTCTGGTTTATATTTGATTCACACTCATATATGTATAAAAATGTAAGTCCTTTGCCAAAACACTTACGCCTATTTGCATCGTTTTCCTAATTAAGTTTGACTTAAAAAAATGTTACTTGCAACAAATCGATATTTGAGAATGGTAAATTTGTATTTAGAAAGTTTAGCAGTTTGTTGCGTTTATAGATATTTACAGTCAAACTCGGATATAACGTACCCTAGATATAGCGAACGCTCGGTGATAACGAACAAAAACAATTTCCCCGATCAAATATCCTATGCTCGCAATATATTTTGCGCTTGCTTATAACGAACTCGTTTGTAGCGAACTCTCGCTTTTAAAGATCAAGTTGTTAAGAGAAATATCTGCAATGACGCTTGGATATAACGAACCATACACTTATCGCGACGGTTATTCTTCGGTAATTCCCCGTTGTACGAGGGCGGATTGATATTGAAGCTACCTAGCGCTAGATGGCAGCACAAACACAAAAACTTTTTTTTTTTTTTTTTTAGAAATTGCGATCTGTCAAACGTCAGCTGTTAAAATTTTACCCAAATTCATCGATTAGTTTATTTGTTGTAGTCGTTTGAAGTAAGCAACTTTTGTGTTTCTTGAAAAATGGAAAAAAGTGAATTTCGTGCAGTGATTAAACACTATTATTTGAAAGGGAAAACGACGAAAGAGACAAAAGAAAAGCTCGATAAACATTACGGTGAGTCTGCTCCGTCAGATTACATGGTAAAATATTGGATTACTGAATTTAAACGCGGCCGAACAAGCACTGCAACAATACCATCAACAGGAAGGCCAAAAGAGGTGGTTACTGAAGAAAATATCAAGAAAATCCTCGATATCGTTATGAATGATCGCCGAGTCAAGTTACGTGAGATTGTTGAAATGGTAAACATATCATATGAACGTGTGTTCAACATTTTGCATGAACATTTGCATATGAAAAAGCTATCGGCAAGATGGGTGCCGCGTTTGCTGTGTCGAACAAAAACGAGTTCGACAGACCACTTCACAGCGGTGTTTGGACATGATAAAGCGTAATCCTGTTGATTTTTGGCGTCGATTAATAACTGTTGATGAAACGTGGGTCCACCACTACACACCTGAAACCAAAAATCAATCGAAACAATGGGTGGAAGCTGGTGGAAGTGCTCCGAAGAAGGCGAAGACAGTGAAATCGGCTGGCAAGGTTATGGCCACTGTATTTTGGGATGCATACGGAATATTGCTCATCGATTATCTTGAAAAAGGATCCACAATCACAGGAAAGTATTATCGTGCATTATTGGAACAATTGATTGATGCAATCAAGAAAAAACGACCACATTTACAGAAGAAAAAAGTGCTCTTTCTTCAAGACAACGCACCGGTTCACACAGCATTAGATACGATGCTAAAATTACGTGAAATACACTTCGAATTGGTTGATCATCCACCTTATAGTCCAGATTTAGCTCCTAGTGACTTTTTCCTGTTTCCAAACTTCAAAAAATGGCTCGCAGGAAAAAGATTAATCTCAAACGAAGAAGTGATTACCGAAACTAACGCGTATTTTGAGGGGTTCCCAAAATCGTATTATTCAGATGGTATAAAAAAGTTGGAATATCGTCTTACTAAGTGTATTGAGCTAAAAGGAGACTATGTTGAGAAATAAATGGTTTTTGAAAAAAAAAATGTTTTTTTCCTACTTAGGTAGCTTCAATATCAATCCGCCCTCGTATATGTATAGGTACATCGTAGGATCGAGATGTTATTCTTGCTTTAGTTGTAGTCTAACTGTGATCTGATATACATACATAGATGCTAACGATTATACATACATAAATAATAATGGTGAAACGACAAGTGTTAACGATAAAACAAAAATTATCTATTATTTCGGAATTAGAAGCAGGGCGTTCAAATTCAGATATAAGCCGGCAATTTAATTTATCAAAATCAACAGTGTCCACAATTAAAAAAAATAAAGAAAAGTTAAAAGGAGCAATCAATTTAAATGTTAGTAAATTAAGAAGAATTAGAAAACCTATAAGAAAAGACGTGGATAATGGTTTAATAAGATGGTTTAGCTACTAAAGAAATCAACGTGCATCGATTACTGGAGAAATGTTAAAATTTAAAGCAGAAAAGTTAGGAAAACTCCAGAATACTAATTTTACATGTAGCAGAGGCTGGATAGACAGATTTAAAAGAAGATATAATATCGTTGCAGGAATAATACATGGCGAAGCCGCAAGTGTGTCAAAGCAAACTGTTAGCTCCTGGATTAAAGACATTTGGTCGAATTTAAGAGGAGGATATGAAGATGTTGATATCTTTAACGCAGACGAAACAGGACTATTTTACAGAGTAACACCTGATAAAACTTTAAAATATCAAGTGGAAAAATGTGTTGGCGGTAAGCATAGTAAAGAACGCATAACCGTATTAGTGTGTGCAAACATGACCGCATCGGAAAAGCGAAAGCTATTAGTTGTGGGAAAGTCGAGGACTCCTAGATGTTTTAAAAATTGTAATCAATTACTCGTTACTTATGCATCAAACAAAAGTGCGTGGATGACGTCTGTATTGTTTTAAAATTAGCTAAGACAATGGGACAAGGAATTAAAAAACAAAAATAGAAAAATTTTATTAATGGTGGATAATTGCCCAGCGCATCCCCATATAGAAAATTTAAAATTCATTAAGCTGGTCTTCCTACCTCCTTGTACTACAGCAATACTACAACCGATGGATCAAGGAGTAATTTACTGCCTGAAATCACATTACAAAAGAATTCTTTTGACTCGGTTATTTAACTGCCTTGAAAATAAAGAGAATTTAAACATTTCATTACTAGACTCTATAGTAATGATCAATACTGCTTGGACACGAGTAACTTCAAAAACTATTGAAAACTGTTTCCGGCATGCTGGTTTTCTGCGTAATGCGTTATTTGATGAGGATGATGATCTTCCGTTATCACAATGGATTTTAAAATATGCTGGTGATGAAGATGATGATAACCTTCCTCTTTCAACGTGGATAGATAGAAATAACATTAATAATCCATTTAACAATGAAGATTTGACCAGATATACAAATGTTGACAGCGATTTAATAACTACTGAAGCTCCATCTGATGCAGAACTTATAACAAATTCTTTTGAAGATGATTTACAAGAGGTCATGCAAGATTCAGATATGGAAGAAAACGCAGCGAGACTACCTACCATTGGAGAAGTGTATAATGCCTTGAATGTTTTATCAACTTATATTACCTTTACAGATGTAGATCATAGTATAAAAGACATGTTTAATCTGTTACAAGTAAGATTGAAAAAGATATGTTAACAAAAAAATCTACTCAATTAAAAATCACGAATTATTTTTTGTCTGAATGATGTTTTTTAATACTACAGTTATACTTTCTTAATGTAAGTATGTATTTACTATGTTTATTTAGTTCTATGTGAAAATTAAATATGTTTATATGAATTAAACTCTAGTGAATATTATTTTAAATACAAAGTATGAAAAATACTAAAAATCGTTTATAACGAACACTTGCTTTGAACGAACATTTTTTTTTCCTTTTGCGCGTTCGATATAACCGAGTTCTACTGTAGTTATTCTAGAAGAAGGGCTCACATAATACAAAAATTGTTATTTGCAAAATGTATACAGTTAGTTGCTCTTAAATGATAAAATAGTAAGAATAATATTCGCTATGGTCTATTTACAATTCCAAACAAGACACGTCATAGTCAGTAATATCAGGTCACAAGTTACAAACATATGGATCCTGTAATTGCTGGATTTAGTATATATTAGGTTTGTTTTTGCAGGCGTTTTGAAACGGTTTGAAAATCGTTTTATGATCACTTTTATACGCATGCGTCAATCGTACGCATGCGTCAATCGTTCCCCAATTTTTTCATTGCTGAAACGAATTTCAAATCCGTGGCAGCTAGTGACATCTACCATATAAATAGTAGTGATGTGTAAAACTGCTATTTTTCATTAGCAGCTACAAACTGCTACTGCTACTTTTCGTTAGCAGTTTAAAAACACTGCTACTTTTTGTAGCAGTTTCTCCTATATAGCAACATACGTACTATATACTTTAAATAAAGCATTTTTCATTAAATACGGCAATTTTTTAATATCTTATTGTCTTACATAATAACTAATAAACGTTACAACATTTTCTGTCTTTTTCAATATTGATTGTTATTTGGTTTTGCTATAATCAATACAAATGCAATTAAATTCTGGTATTTGAAAAATGATTATATGTATTACCTTAGTATTAAAATAAACCATCCATTTTTTATTAGAAAGAAGTTTCTGAATCGATAGTTTATAAATAGTTCTAATCTGCTGCATAAAAAATATTGCTAGCTTAATATTACTTTCCGTTAGAGCTGCTACGTCAGAAATATTTACATCGGAAAACTGCTACAAAAAGTAGCAGTTTCTTTTCATATTCGTTAGCTGCTACAAACTGCTAACGATAGTTAGCAGTTTCAAAATAGCAGTTTGCTTCATAGCAACCCATCACTAATAAATAGTAGAACTTCAGAATTTTCAAATCTATCACATACTTCATGAGCAACATGTCTGCTTACGCGAAAACGTTCTATGAATTCATTATCTGTGTATTGAGGAATAATTATTTCAAAATAATTTACATTCCTTATTTTAATTTCAGCTTGAAATAGTATTTCTTTTTCACTGGTGGATAAACTAGTGGATAAACTAAATAAATCCGACATTCTTTTCATAAAACCACTACGATTTATACAAAACTCTGCATAAAACAGTCAAACAACGAGCGCGATGGAGATTTAAAAAACATTCAGACAGAATCACAACGATGCCTACACGTTTCTCCACTTTCCGTGCATAAAAATGAAACGCGCATGCGTCTGATATTCGGTTTCACGAAAATACTCAAACCATTCCAACCGATTGAAAATCATTTCACGACGTAAAAACTGCAAAAACGGCAAATGTTTTATCAACTTTTGATTTTATTTCTCTGGCCGAACGCTTTTTATTCAATGCGCATACTCCTGATACTTCAAATGATTTCAAACGCCTGCAAAAACGAACCTATTATATTAGCCACCCTCTTATAAGAGAGCCTTATTCGCTCAATCGTCTAGAGTAGGCCGTAAAATCATCTTGATAACCAATGCCTTGTCAGCTTACTGTTAAGGTACGGTCTATCTACAGTCTTTAATCGACGCGTTTAGACGACATATCTAAACGCTCATATCAGACAATGGGTTATACTTATATCTGGTCTAACTGCTGCTACAAGTCGAAACTTGTAAACCCATTGTCTGATATGAGCATTTAGACGTGACGTCTAAACGTGTCGATTAAACGCTGTAGATAGACCGTACCCTTAGGTCTGATAAATTTGTGACAAAGCATGTTTCGTAGGCAATTTCTTTAATTTTATCCTTCTACTAATTAAGTGTAAATGGATAATTTTGAACATCGTGCAGTGATTAAGTATCTTTTAAAAAAAGGCATGTTGTTTACTAAAATCCATAATGATATACGAGATACACTGGGTGAGGTTTGTCCTTCGTATACAACCGTCAGAAAATGGGGAAATGAATTTAAATGTGGCCGTAGCAGAAAATGCGAAAAAAGGCTAGAGATCAAGACACTGCAGAAAGATTAAATAAGTTCACAAACAAACCGGTGAATCTGAATTCCGTCATAAATCCATTAGTTCCTTAATCGCAGACCTGAATCGCCCTTCAAACTTTAAACACCCTCCAATGCTGGAAGAATTATAAGACAACGTTAGGGCGCAAATTGCTGCAATTTAAAAAAGCAGATTTTTAATATTTCGATGCTTTCGTTGGCTTAATTTGCCGAAGTTCTGTGATAACTTGAAATATATTCCTAACTTTATGATGATCTTGTATAATATTGGGCACTTTACTTTCATCGAATCCAAGTTTAATATCAGCTATGTATTTACAAAAGCTATTCACTTTTCTTAGAATTACGGAAAACTTTAATGAGACAATAACTATCAAATGTTTGTCTAATAAGACCATGAAAGGCTTGCATTAAATTAATCTTCTATCATCTTTTAGATGCTACTAGATAGTACTCTAGCCACAGCACTATTCATTTATTTATATATTTTTCTAGTACAACTAAAACGAAATTCTAGTTGTTAAAGTCGAAAAAATGGTATTAAAAATCAATAATCAATAAATCAAAAATAATTTTAAATTAGATTTGATCTCTATTTACATATACAGAGTGTCCTTGAAATAAAAAGACAACGCATGAAGAATGGAAAGATTAACTACAAAAGAGTATATAAAAATTCCATTTTTATACGTGGTGTTTACATTCTATGATTTTTTCTTATCAGTGAACTGCATTTGAAGGTAGAAAAGAACAAACGAAACAAGAAAGAACGCGTTAATTTTTTCCAGGATATTACGTAATTAAAATTACAAGTTCAGGTAAATACGAGGTGTGATCATAAAGTAACGAGACAGAGGCGAACTACGCGTGCGCCAAAGTCGTACGACCGACACCTGTGTAGTGTATACCCTTCTCTTTCGATTGCCGCCATTCCCGTGTCCATACACATAATAGTTTGGACGTGACCTTCGTTTGTAAAATATCTATTTTTGTTTTGCCGGAAAAATGATGTGTGTTTTAATAGAGCAACGAATTGTCGTGAAATTTCATATGAAACTTGGAAAAACCGCTACTCATGGTCCCGATTTGACCCCGTGTGATTTTGCGTTGTGGGGTATTTTAAAAGACAAAGTTTTCCGCTATAACTTACCAAATATTGATGTTATAAAGCAGGTAATAACTCGTGAAATGGAAGTAATATAAAGTGGTAAACAGTTATTACATAGCATAAGTCCAGCTGTCAAAAAGAGATGTTTGTTGTGCATTGAAGAGAATGGAGGTCATTTTGAACATAAACGTTAAGAATAGAATTGTATTTACCGTTTAATAATAAAAAAAGACTTTATTCTAAACACGTTATTTTTCATTATTTAAATGTCAATCGTTGTCTAACTTTTCCCGCATTCGACTAAAGAATCCGTCTGTTATGCACGGCAGTGTATATTATAATTTAAGTAAAAGATTTGTGATTAAATTAAATAAATTGGAACGTTAAAAAACATTTTTGCAATAAGTCAATTGATAAAAAAAGGATAAAAATTTACGTCATTATCATTTAAAGCAAATTCAGTTAAGAATATTAGAGATACTATAATTAGATTTCACCCGAAAATTTTTCGTATATTTTAATTTTAAATAATACTATATCTGTACTAAGAGTACAAAAACATTCAGAGAGAGGTAAAACATATCCTAATATTAAGTAAACATGTTTAGTTATAAACAAAGAAATTAAAATACCTACAGCTACAATAACAAATCTATATTTAGAATATTCTGTACCTACATATTTAACCAACGAGAAAATATAATATAACACTCCAATTTTTTTATCGCAACTTTCAACGTATTTATTTACGATTATAAATAATTAATATTTCAATTTATACAAATAGTAATATATATAAATGTATGTGCATTTATATTTGTTTTACTTTCTTGGTATGTCACAATTTTAATGGATAACAGTGTATTATTCGCAAAAATAAATTAATCAATATTATCATCAAGTATTAAAATTATCAAGATATCAACTAATTGATAAAAAGTAATTATTAACAATTATAAATAAACATATAAAAAATAAATTGCCATGAAAATAGGAAAGTTATATTTTAATTACTCTATTGACAATTACATAATAATTCCACAGCTTAATGTACATTCAAGAATGTATTGTACACATCAATTTGTCCTTATTTATAAGTGTATAACAATAACTACGTTTAAATTATTGATGTATGAAAGTTTAGTAAATGTTCAAGTGTCATTATTTAAACAAGGAAATTTGTCATTTAATGCAATTTACTTTCAATGGTTTTAAATATGTGATTATACTTTGTACATACCCGACTTAAAACTCTTGTGGTTGAATCATGTGTCCGAACACAATCACTTGGATTATTTCTTTTAACACCTCTGGCAGGAACTGTTGGAGGGGTATTTGTCTGAGTAGTAGTCGTTGCAGTCCACTTATCCCCTGTATCTTGAAAATGTCTAAATTCTAACGGTTGATATCTCTACAAATAACATAAAGTATATATTTTATGTAATTAACAGAATTATGTATTTGTAACTAACCTGAGTTAATGAAGAATTATGTAGATTTTGACTCGTCATTCTGTTTATAAAATTTTAGACACTGTCAACGTATGTGAAACATTATCATATCTAAAACCAAAACCAAGAAACTTAACACAATCTACCAGAATAAAATAGAAATGATAAAAGTTGTCTCCAAATTGTATGCACTTTCTTTTTGCGGCCACTTAAGAATGTTCCACGTGAATTAGTTGCAAACACACTGGTTATGTGAAAACACTATGATACACTTAAACGCAAACAGAACAATTTTCGAATACGATTAAAAATATAAAATTTCACTCCTTGACCCAAAAAGACATGGTCCTAGAGTTTCTTCTATCAAATTTTAAATTAACTTATAAGTTCACTTACTTCTTCTACGAATATTCTTTCTTTTTATTAAAAACGACATATAAAACTTGGAACATATCAATTCCTCCCAAATAAAAACATTCTACCAAACGTCATTCGCAATAGTAGGCTCCATTTCTAATTAATCAACTTCGTCGGTAAAACAGAAAACATATTTGATAAATTTCCTTTCAAATTCAAAACAGATAGCAGATAACACTTTAAAAAAGTGACGTTCACAAATATACTTTCTTTTATATTTTTGAACTAAATGTTTTAAAATAAATAAAAAGCGAATTATATAACAATTTGAGGTTAAATATATTTTGAAGATGTAAAATATGTATAATATATTGTAAAACATTTTTAATTTAATAAAGCTACTTGATTTAAAGAGTATTCTCAGTTTTTTAAAGTTTGTGGATTAAAATGGGGATATCAACGAATAACATTCCTTGAAGCTGTAGATTTATGCTGTGTAATAACTACAAAATTCGTCTGTACTTACTTACTAATTCTCACATAAAGTCGTGCGATCTATCTGTATTTATAATTGAATACTTTAAATCAAGCGCGGCTTGTGATGACGTAATGGGAGTGCAAGTAGAATGATGCGAGTGCTTCGTGTATTCTCGTGTACTAACTGTAACGTTTTCTTAGTAAACACCGAAAACACACGAGGCACTCGCATCATTCTACTTGCACTCCCAAATACGTCATCACGAGCCGCGCCTGCTTTAAATGCAAATTTTACAGAAGGATATAATTTTAGGATGTAACATTATAATAATTTATGTTACATATTATACATTTTATTGATATTTTATTATATGTTATTTGATTATATGGTATTTGATAATAAGTAAAAATATTAAAACAGTTTTCAATACATGTATATACATACAAAACAAGCAAAACATATTGAATAAAAATAATTTTCTTATATTTTATGTTATAAATTAATAATTTTTTTTGTTTATTCTTCTTTTCTTAAGAAAGACGAAAGATCTAAATTTAAATAATTCTTTAAGTGTCTGTGCAGTGGTTTTAATATTCGTGGTCAGAAAATGTAATAATAATAAAATAGGCTGGTCAACTTTTATTTAAAGATATATGAAAAATTAAATTTTAACATGTTTGACATGAATTTGTAGTAAAAGTCGAGTCAGTAGATAATAGATGTCATCTATAATTTATTTTCTAAATTATTGCTCTCTAGCCGGATTTCTATTCTCTTATTTATGTCGTAATAAATACAGTTGCCCAGAATAATATTCTAGTGCTATCTTTGATTCACTAACGTAACCGTGAGATTAGTCAATCTTCAAATTTTATTAAAGTTTACTGATATAGAAAGGTACTTTTCAACATAAATGAAAATTGTCTTAAAATACAATTAAAGTTGATTTAGAATTAGTAAATAGTAATCATAGAAAAAGATAGTAATCATTTACACAAATTCATACGAGTCTTAAGTTCATGAAAATTATGTTAAATATAAAATCATATTAAAAAGTATTTATCAGATTCAATTGTGGTTCCAATAAATGTTCTTTGACATTGTTAACAAGTAAAGAATGAAAATTTCATTTCCCTAAGTGGAACTGTCATGGCGTCTAGAATAAAGTTCTCCTTAAACGTAAGATGACTCTTATCTAGCAAATACAGAAATCTAGCGGATAACTTAATTATGTGAGACGTGATAATGACACAGGTGATGCGTTATTTTTGGAGCGTTTTTTGGTTAGGATCAATAATTTTTCATTAAGTAGTTATTTCGCGTGTTTTTATATTTTTTATTATTAATAGTATTTTGTTATCCACATCACAACTAATAATACCTACCACATAAAACATAGTGCGGTCATAAGTAGCAAGTAAAATATTGTTTTAGTGTTCAGCTTTTAAAAAAGTTGCTTGTAGTTTTCGTAATGGGAAAGGCTGGTTGTGTCGTATTTGGATGCGGTCTTTCAAAATAAGATTCTCGTCATTGTTTTCCCAACCCTGCAAAGTACGGCGACCTGCAAGAAATGGCTATCATTTATAGGAAACAAACAACCTCTTGAACTTACCGATGAATATGTTTATACGCACTATAGAATTTGTAGTAATTAATAGACTAGAAACTAATAGAATATTTAAAAAAAATGGTTTACCCTAAACTGTTTCTAACAGGTATTGAATATGTTTATGTATGTATGTTAGTTAAATTGTATATTATGCAAGAATTACAAATAGAGACTAATAATTATGAAAGTGAAATTAATAAGCTTCACAAAACTGTTCATCTTTAATTATTCGAAAGGTGCAAATAGAATACTTAATGGAAAGGATCACAGACCTGTACCCAGTTATGTTACCAATTTTTACAAGTAAGCTTTTTCCATTAACAATATAAATAAAGTTAGGTAAAATACATATTTGTTTTAGATTTCATTTTTACTATTACATTTGTTTTAAATTAGTTTCATTGAAATGATTGTAAACCATACAAACTTTTAAGATTCAAAAATCTTATATAATGAGTAGAGTCTGGATTATTGCAAAATATGCTTTTTTAATTGCCTTATTTCATTAAAAAAACACTAAATAAACCCAGAAAAGTCATAATTTTGTTGATATACTTTTCAACAACAAAATAATGTTTTCTGGATTTATTTAATGTTTTTGGAATGAAATAAGGCAATTAAAACATATTTTGCATATAACCCCCACTCGAATAACCAGTAATTTTTTAAAATAGAAATAAAACTACGGTTCAAGTGTTCACTTCTTAAAAAGTAATTATTTTACAACTTTGCTATAAATGTAGTGTCACTATATTTATTTGATTATAAAAATATATCGATACTAATTTTATAACTATGTTGTAAAAAAAGATAAAATGCAAAAATATTTTTAAAAAATCAATAAATT
The DNA here is from genome assembly GCA_935421215.2 of Melolontha melolontha. Classification (NCBI taxonomy): domain Eukaryota; kingdom Metazoa; phylum Arthropoda; class Insecta; order Coleoptera; family Scarabaeidae; genus Melolontha; species Melolontha melolontha. The sequence continues at coordinate 8,211,408 of OW285244.1, read as the reverse complement.
CAGAATTCAAATTTTCCCGGGAAACGTTCTCCTTAACCGGTAGATGGCTCTCTTTATGGTTTCATCATTTATAATGAGAGCTACATTTTTTACTTATAATTATCTATGACATTGACGTTGATGTATTATTTAATGTTTGTTAATTATGTGTAAATCAAAATATGAAAACAAGTAATTAACATAACATTAAAAGTTTGTATTGTTTGGAAAATGTTCATTTTTTAAAGATAAAGTTATTATATATTCAAAAGTTTAATGAATTAATTATTAAATCCAAAACATATCAACTAAAGAATGGATATTGCTAAATCATTATTTAGTCATAGAGACCACGAAGGCTATGTTGGGAAAGAAGATCATAATGTAAGTAGTGTAGTTTTGGGTATTGAAATTTGCAAACTTGCACCTTTCATTTATTGTAGAAAAGAGAATTAGAACTTGCTATATCTGAGGATGATCAAGACGATGATTCATTTTTGGAAAGGTTCTCTGAAGGCCTAAACATGACTGATCTTCTAACCCCCAGCCCTGGTGGTCCATTTTCAGCTTTAACACCAAGCATGTGGCCTCAAGATATAATGGCAAAACTATCTGTTGTACCTGATGATCCAAACTCCCAACCAGAATATAGGTAATATTTAATTTCCAATAACATATACGAAATCAAAATATATTTTAGATTTGATGAATTTGGTTTTCGAGTTGATGAAGAAGATGGCCCTGAACAAAATTCAAACAAATTATTAGGAATTCCATTTGTTGAAGATCCACAACATAGGTAGTTTATTTCTTACTAAAAATGGTACAGTATAGTATGCATCTGTAAAACTTAGACCACTATTTTAGACTGCAGTGGGTGGCACATTTAGAATTTTCACATAATAAAGAAGTGTCAGATTTAACTTGGGACAAAGTTGAGATACGTCTGCCAAGAACTGATAAATTACGTACAATGGTTAAAAATGGTATACCTCACTCTCTTCGTTCACAAATGTGGATGAGAATGTCTGGTGCTTTACAAAAAAAGCAACAGTCCGAATTAAGTTACAAGGACATAGTTAAAATGTCTAGTAATGATTCATTAATGACCTCAAAACAAATTGAAAAGGATTTATTACATACAATGCCTACAAATGCTTGTTTTAGTCATATAAATAATACAGGTATACCTAGATTACGAAGAATTTTACGTGGCTTGGCTTGGTTATATCCTGATATTGGGTAAGAATTCTTTTAATTAAGGTAAAATTTATGAAGTATAATTGTGAAAGATTAAACAAACAAAGACTGGTTCGTCTATGAATTTTTTTTCTTAGTAATGAAATTTTGTGTATATAGATATTGTCAAGGCACTGGAATGATAGTATCTTCACTACTTCTACTTTTGGAAGAAGAAGATGCTTTTTGGATAATGGTTACCATTGTAGAAGACTTACTACCTGCTTCTTATTATAGTTCAACTTTAATTGGTATTCAGGCAGATCAAAGAGTACTTAGAACTTTAATTATGAATTATTTACCAGACATTGATGAAACTTTAAAAAATCACGATATCGAACTATCATTAATAACGTTACATTGGTTTTTAACATTATTTGCAAGTGTTGTGCATATGAAAATATTGCTGCGTGTTTGGGATTTGTTTTTCTTTGAAGGATCTCTAGTTCTCTTTCAAATAACATTAGGAATGTTAAAGATGAAGGAGCCACATCTAAAAACCCTGGAAAACTCCGCCCAAATATTTAATGCATTATCAGACATTCCAGGTGATATAGATGATGTAGAGAAATTATTAGAGGTAAGAAGTAAGAATATGCTTAATACTGTATAATTATTTCATAATCAAATTTAGGTATCAATGCATGTTGCTAATTCCTTAAATGAAGTCATGATAGAAACATATCGACGTAGACATTTGGCTTATTTAATGGCTGATCAAGGGGCCTTAGTAGGAAATCCAGAAGCAGCACCAAATCTACCTAAACAACACTTAGCTAGGTAGTTATTATTTTGAGTGTAAGATACCATCAAGGATAATTTTATAACAAATTTTAGAAGACAAATCAAAAAAAATAAATCGGTCATACAATTGTTGCTTTTCAATGAAAATAATGAGGATGATATTAAATGTAAAAATATAAAACAGACTGAGATTCTGGTTGATTTAAGGGAAGCTATTTTACAAGTAAGTTTTACACAAGAATGACAATTTTCCATAATTTTTCTTGATAATACGTTGTAATTTGTCTAAATTTTACAGTATATATTTTAATGTCTTAACTGGATTCCGTTATGCTTTAATACATATCTATAAAGTGAAATTTCGGTTTAAATTTGTAATACTGAGGATATTCGATAATTTAAATTTCGAACTTCCAAGAGTCTAGTTGTTTGTTTATATTTGTTATATAGCTCACACATTGCTAAATTTTGTTTGTTAAGGCAGCTTAATAATTATTTTGTAATTTTTAGATTGCCAGACATTTCTTGCAAGTCGACCCAAAATTATCGTCCGAAATATCCTTAATTGCCGATTATTCAATGGAAAGCCATTCTTCCGATCATACTAACTACATAAATGTATCAAAAAATAGAAAACGACGTGCGAAAGCTTTACTAGGTACAAACTTATAGTATTTTTTTTTGTTTGGCTTGAAGATTTTTCATGTTCCTTTTCTAGATTTTGAAAGGCATGATGATGATGAGTTAGGTTTCAGAAAAAATGACATAATCACAATAATATCACAAAAAGATGAACATTGTTGGATAGGTGAATTGAACGGTTTAAGAGGTAAATTTAAACTTTTAAGAATAATTTAGTAGTTTAGTGATTACTTTCAAAAGGATGGTTTCCCGCCAAGTTTGTGGAGTTATTGGATGAGAGAAGTAAACAATATAGCAGTGCAGGTGACGACAGCATATCGGAAACCGTTACAGATTTAGTAAGGGGCACACTTTGCCCAGTTATAAAGCAAGTAATCGAACATGGAATGAAAAGACCAAATTTCTTAGGTAAGATTTGGTGTACAATTGATTAACTTTGATTTCTTGAATAACTCTTGTCATAGGCGGCCCATGTCATCCATGGCTTTTCATTGAAGAAGCTGCTACAAAAGAAGTTGAAAAAGATTTTAATTCTGTGTATAGCAGATTAGTGTTGTGTAAAACCTATAGATTAGATGAAGATGGAAAAGTTCTTACACCTGAAGAGGTGAATTAATTTTCTATTTTTTGCATGTGCTTATTGATCTCTGCATTTTAGTTACTGTATCGTTGTGTACAATCAATCAATTTGTCACACGATAACGCTCATGCACAAATGGATGTTAAATTAAGATCATTAATTTGCCTTGGTTTAAATGAGCAAGTCCTACATTTGTGGTTAGAAGTATTGTGTTCTTGTAATGATGTTGTGCAAAAATGGTAAGTTATGGAGACATTGTTTGATATATATGTGACATGATAATTGTTTTCTATAAAAATATATAAATAATTTTTAGAACACGTTGCTATAAATTATTTTGTTAGTTCAACTTAATTGAATGATTGTGGGCATTGATAATTGTTTCTACTTAAATTTACCTCATTGATGTACACATGTGATACATCTATATTTTATATTTTAGGTATCATCCTTGGTCATTTGTTTATAGTCCAGGCTGGGTACAAATTAAGTGTGATCTCCGTATTCTTTCACAGTTATCCTTTAATTTAAATCCTGATTGGGAGTTGCCAGTAAAAAAGGAAAACAATAACCAACCATTAAAGGATGGCGTCCGAGATATGTTGGTTAAACACCACTTATTTAGTTGGGATATATAATGAATATAATCGATAAAAAGTCAAATCGAATTAACTTAAGCCTAATTCTTATTTAATATTTCCTAACTATTATCGTCCATATGATGGCCTTCAAATAATCCTTCTTTACCTATTCCACTTTAAGTCTTGTATAAATACATCATTAATAAATATACAGAAAAATATTTTTGTAAAATATCTTAGTTTTGCGTATTTATTGCTTGTTTTAATATTCATTTTTATTTGCCCGCTGTATTGTGTAATTTTTGTTACCAGTGATAGAATCAAAAGAAAAATTGTAAAAATTATTGTATATTTTTTAAAATGTTTTGCGTGTATAAATGAGACAAAGTTATTTCACAAATTATATATTAAAATTTATGTAAAATAAAACATTTACAAACGATAGTTTCTAAAATTTATTTTTACATATTAACCATCTATCGTAATTTTATTGTAATTCAATTCCCAGAGCATTTGGTAATGTCTGGCCACAAGGTCCTGGAAAATAGAATCTGAAGCAAAAAAGTCTTACTTTATTCACTGGTAAATGTAATCTTTGTAATAGTTAGCATCTGTGTCATATCAGGAAATTTACCTAAAGTCGTAATTAGCTGGCTCATCATTTAGGTTAAATTCAGCTACAGGTTTGCCTCTATCAGCAACTCTAGGTGCAAACATAGCTGCAGGATACACAACAGAAGAAGTACCAATTACAAGACAAAGGTCACATTCTTCAATCAAGGCTACTATAATAAAAAAATACCAAAAAGTGTTATACTTGTTCTGTCAATAATTTACATGCTCTATCTATTGTGTCAGGATCTAATCTTTCTCCAAACCACACTATGTAAGGTCTTACTAGACTATTGCATTTAATGCATTTTGGAAGCTGATCAACAGGTACAGGTGATATTTCAGTTTCATTAGCAATCGGATCCCTAAAATGAAATAAGTGTTAATTGAATAAATTCTGTAATTTTCATACAAGCAAAATTTTTTTTGTAATTTTTACAATGACTAATTTTACTTTCAAATAAGTTACCCTCGGTTTCTTAAAGCTTCGCATATAGGATTCTCAATCTTCACATCAATATAATTGCAGTTGGTACATTTAACCTTAGTTAATGAACCATGTAACTCAATCACCTCCCTAGAACCAGCTCTATAATGTAAACCATCAACATTTTGTGTAATGACAGTTAATTGCCGACCTTCATTTTTGCATTTCTCTTCATATTGAGCAAGTGCAATATGAGCCTAAACGATATATATTAATGTGGTCATATATAAAGCAGTAGTACATACATTATTTGGGGCACTTTTAAATGCAACTTCTCGTCTGTAATGGTAGAATTCCCATACAAGAGCTGGGCTTGCTTGGAAAGCTTCTGGAGTTGCTAATTCCGTTGCCCTATGTGTTCTCCACCATCCCCCAGCACCACGAAATACTGGAATACCAGATTCGGCAGATACACCCGCACCTGTAAGCGCTACAATATTTTGAGATTCATTTAGTACTTTTTTAAAGCCTTCATAATCGGCGTAATTTCTTTTTGCCATATTTAATAGAAATTTATAAGTCTTTTTAGACAACAAAGTACGGATTGGTGAAATCATAAACTTATGAATTTTTTAATATTTACATACAATACACATTTAAAATTAAAAACGAGTAATAGGTTAAAGTTCTCGTTCGTACGTCAAAATGTTAACCATGTTGTCACATATTTTTATTTACATGTACCCTAATATTTAAAACATAATTAAAAATAATGATTATTTTTGTTTTTATATTTGTAAACCAACAATTCATGTTTATTTATATTTTAAGAAATTGCGGAATTTTAACGAAAATTATAACTAATATGGATATGACAACATTGGGAATTATAACTACGTCCTTGATTGAAGGTTGTGTGGGGGGGCATTTGTGCTAAATGTAAAAAAACATAAAAAGTGAAGTTTGAATAGTATTTTTGAAAATATATTGGAATAATGATCTCATATAAACAATATTTGAAGTGTATTTTATGTTTTTCTAAGAACTAAACTGTTAAATATATTTTAACTGCAATCATATAAGAATTCTACTATATCTCAGGAGTGAAATTAGGTTATTTGACATTTCATCTAATGCTTTGGATTATACGTGAGATTAGAAAATATGCGCCTAATGGCATTCTTCCACTTTTTTATTCATATGTTAATTTTTCAATACGCATGCGTAAATTTAGTACCTTAAATCCATTCTATACCAGTTGCGTTTTGTTCGGTAAGGGGTGTGTTACGCAGTTTAGCATTTGCCTTTAAATATATGAACGTGTTTGGATTACATGCTGGAATCACTTTTCATACGTAAAATCATCCCTTGTCTAAACAGTGAATAATAAAGATTCTTTACATGTCTTTTTTTATTCGTATTGCTTGTAATTCATTCAAAAAAAACATTTGCTCTGTGTGTGATAGACAAAATTGACAGTGTTCTTTGACAGGGATAATACCTGAAGGGTATGTTTTTCACTTTTACGTATGTACTGTTATTCGAACGAATTTTATTTAATGTTTCATCTACAGATAAATTTATAATATAATATCATCATTCAATAAAAATAATAGGGAAAGAATATTGTGTTATAATTATTGTTCTTCATTATTTCTACACTTAATGTTGTTTATTTGTTCATTTGTATTTCAAATTTAGGAAAATATTTTCAGTCCGACAAATGCTCTATCAGAAAACGAAAAAATTAGTTATATTTTCAATAGGTCATTTGAACTATGGTTTTAATGTTGTTTTAGTTAAACCCTCTCATTACAAATTTAAATATATAGTTAGGTAATATCTGAACTAGATACGTAATTTATAACTTGCGTTTTTATGTTAGTTGTACATCGGAGATGCGGGTTTGTAGAATTTTTCTTTTTCAACATTCTCACTGGTGCCTTTCTAATTTTAATTAGTGTTTTGCTTTGTGCAAGACTTTTAAAAGTCAAGAATGTGGCCGATCTAATTATTATATGTCAACTTAATTATCCAACAATCGGCAGGAATAACTAGAAACATATTTTCTATACCTCTTCATTCTTGGTGAACATTCACCTATTTTATTTATCACATTAATTCTATTAATTCTTAGGTATTCCTATTTTAAATTCTTTTTTAATAATATTTAATAACGTATACTACAGAGTTTTTATATTTGGAAGACAATTATATTTAGTTAAGATAATGTAATAACTAATAACCCAAACAATTTAAAATTATAATCACAAATGTTTGAACACCCCTTGCTAATGGATTAAATTTTACTTTTCCGGTTGTAGGAGCATCTGTTTACAAAGGTATTATGCTATATTTTAGATTTATGTAAGGGCCGGATTGGATTTCTATTTCGGTATTATGATGGTGTCGTTTCTGTTAAAGAACGATAATACGATATAGGCAGTAGCGTATCTAAATTGGGTGCGAAATATTTTTATTCACAAATTTATAGTATTACTAAATGTAACAATTATTGCAAGTTTTAACAAGTATGTGTGTCATATAAGGGTTTGTTAGGATGTTTTCTTGTGAGTGAAACATCTTTTCAAGATATCAAAAAGAGAGAAAATGGCAAGATTGAATGTGAGCCAAATGATACAAACAAAAAACATACCATTTAAATGAGTAATTAAGTAAAATGAAAATTGTCTAGTCGAAGTTATAGTTTATTAAAGATACAAATTATTATTATTATTAGAATTCATTTAAATCGCTATTCCAATGTTTCTAACATTTCGAAGCTTCCGGACCATAAGAACTTTCAACGAAAATATGAAAGATATAATATAACTTATCTAAACTTATGAATAATTTGATCTACAAACTATATACAGTATGAAAAGCATCGTCTTGCTGGTAAACGACGATAATGTAGCTGGTCAACTGTACTGAATTACCTGTAAAATGGGAGCTACTTTTTACGATATCGATACATTGATAGAAATTCATTCTAATTCTTATTATACCTCAGAAATTTATTCGAATAAATTTTTGAGATATACTAAGGCATTATTTACTATTTCGCACAATTGGATGAAATTTATTTACAATTGAATATTGTGAGGTAAGAACTGTGATTAGAAGAACTGTTATAAGACTGAATAATCTTTCTATGTTTACTCCCATTTGCTTTGTCATAAGATACCATTCTCAGTGGAGCAAATTCCTGTTTATTTAATTTAAAGTTTTTCTGCATCGCAAAAGTTACTAAAAGACAGTTGAACAATGTAAGATACGAGCTGTAGTTAAAAGAACGTTGTAAGACTGAACAATCCTATTTTTAGTCTCATTCGTGTTGCTATTAAAAAGCTGTCTTAGTAAATCTACTTTATTGTCGCTCTGCATAGTATGTACTTATACCTAATATTTTGTTTAAATTGTTGTTGTTAAGTATTTATAAATAAAATCAGGTAAATAAATATCTTTATGTTGTCAAGGCCTTGATGTAGAATCTCTTCGTAATGCTTAACACTGAGTTACAATTTGAGAATAATTTATTGGAATAACAACTTCAATTCCATGTGAATAATTTTAAAATTAATGTTGATTGCATTGCCATCATAGTTACGAAAAACATTTTGTATTATTTCTAATGACCTCTAAAAAGACTAAAAAGAAATTCCTAAATTCAATTATATTTGGTATAAATGTCGGAGTGACTAATCTGAAAGTAAGTACATATTGGTTTGTTGGGATTTATTTTGTCGTATTTTTCTGAACATTAATTTCGTTTTAATCTATTATGGAAATAATATCGGGTGATTATAAATTATTGAATTTTTTTTCTTAAGCTGGCAATAATTCTTCAAACTTTATGTTGACATGCCTGATTTTTAAATTAAAATTTGACAAATTTGAAAATTTGTTAGAATAATGGGACGTTTTTTTCTAACACTGGTAATGTAACTGAAGGTAAATATATTGATCGCCCCACCATCCGATATTTTGCAAAATGCGAATCAAATTGTTAACAAAATCCTCATATTTCCATATGTCGTCTACTTCAACTAATAGGTAAGCACCATTTAACAATTAATCTGTTCTTTTAACATTTCCTACATCCTTTCTAGAACAATCCTATGAATCCTCCCACAAGAATCTGAAAAAAACAGCTATATTTGCACTCATATAAATTTTCAAATGTCCATTAAATTCTCTCATCTGCTTTTTGCGACGAATCTAGTTGTCAGTGGTATAATGATCTTCTGCATAATAATATTGACCAGTAAAATATTACTTTCTATTCTAATGAAGCATGGTTTGTGTCGTCTGATTATGTTCATTCGCAAAATTATAATGCGTTTTTTTAGAGGTGTAGACTTTTAAAATGAAATAAAATATATTAACGTCATAGTAATAGCCACAAAATTGATTTTATTGAAAAAATAATTTTATGCCATTATTTTTTGAATATGATTTTGGACACATTGGCTCGAATGAAACGCAATCTGGAAGTCCAATTTTGGATTACTTTTTCCACCAGCTGAGGCCATATATCGACAATAACTCTGCGAATGTTGGCTTCCAAGTGGTCCAATGTCTCTGGTTTATCGGCATAAACCAACGACTTCACATATCCACATAGAAAATAATCCAAAGGGGTGAGATTACGCGATCATGGAGGCCAATTCGTAAGACTATTAGGCGAAATTATGCACTTGTCGTATGTTTCCTGGAATAACCTGATTGTGCCGTGCGCTGTGTTGCATGTCGCGCCGTCTTGTTGAAACCAAAGCTGTTCTAAATTAATACCATTAATTGGGGAACAAGAATCCCAGTAATCATGGAAACATAGCGGTCTCTATTGATTGTAACATTCTGATCGGCATCATCTCTGACGAAATATGGGACAATGATCCCACCAGCCCATAAAGCACACCAAACCGTGACCTTTTGTGGATGCAACGGCGTCTGAATAATGGCTTCTGGTTGTTCTGCACTCCAAATACGGCAATTTTGCTTGTTGACGTAGCCGTTCTGCCAAAAATTAACACATCGTTCACTCATCGCTGAACAAGATGTTGCGGTAAAATTATGGTCAAGAGCAATCTTGTTTTCGGCCCAAATGCCGAACATACGACGCGCATGAAAATCACGCATCTGTAACTCTTGCAGTTGGATCTTATAAGCTCGTAAACTAAGATCTTTTCGTATAATTTCCATAGAGTGCCAATTGCTGCGCACGATGACAAATAGACTCATTTAGGTCTTCCTCAACACTGTATTCCACAGAAGCAACGACTTTTTCGGTGCGCACTGTACGACGTCTCTACGGATGCGTATTATCATTTAGAGTATGCGTTGTGCGAAAACATTTTATGATTGCTCGAATAATTTACTTCGATGGACGATTCTGTTGACCGAAAATGGAAGTTTCGCGAACTAAACCACGATTTTCAAAATAAATTTGTACAACTTGCAAACGTTGTTCTGGTGTAAGTTTGTTTATTTTGAAATGGCAAAACGTGCTAAATAAAAATCAGCTGTCAATAGTCAAAATGGTTGTCATTAGAAACAGTTTTGCCAACTTAAAAATCAAACCTCTAAACACCCATTAGAACTTGGTTGGCAAATAATTAGCACAATTTAATCCAAGTACCATTCCATTCCGTTAAAATCAATGATGTTAATGTCAAGACAACGAATTAGTAGGTCATTATTCTTTCAAGAAACAATTAATGACCAAGGATACAAAACCATTATTTACTTAGAATTATTTATAAATCAGTTGGATAATATAGAATTAACCATTGATTATTTCCAACAGGATTTTGCCACACGATATCCTTCGATAAGTCTGTTGACAACTTTTTGAGCATTCTTTGCTCATAATTGTATTATTTGTAATATAGGTTTGTAAAATTTCTTTCCACTAACTTTTTGATTTACTAGTAATTCTAACTATATCTCATCCATATTTATATTAAATATTCTAAACCAAATAGATAAATATAAAGCGAATGACCAGGCAAGTAATTTCTCATGGTTGTCAAATTAAATATTTGCTTCAATCACTTTCAGTTACACGGTACATTCTCTATATTTTTTTCAAGAAATTCGAAGCAGTTTGCATTGGAATTATAATAGTCTTTTTTTAATTAATTAATTATAAATAAGAAAACATAATACATATATCGCGCATTATACATTATATACAGCGCATTGAATACAACTTTCATTAAATTTTCCTTATAAATATTGAAACTGAGGAATCCAAAAGGAAAATTTGCAATCTACATATTCGGCTTCTTGCACCAAGTAAGGTGTAATAAGGAAAGAATGCGCTTACATTGATTTTCAAAGACTTTCACTTGCGTAATGGACATTTAAATTTTGTGCCGTTCCCGTTTTAGGCTAAAAGCACTTTTACCAAAGTGCCTGTAATGTAAGACGGGTTTAGTATTACACGAACATTTAATTGTGTTTATTTTATGCAGCGTGTAAAAATCTATTTCGATATACACTGCCAGTTATGTGTATTTGCCCAACTGTACGTTTGAATATTTCGCCAACGGACAGACGTAAGCCATCAATAATCTGGCATAAATGTATAGATAACAATTATAGGATTACCTTGCCAACAATACTTGCTTTACAATTTAGGTAAACGGTTTAATTAGATACAATCTAGAAAACATAGATTATCAAAATTCTAGTAAGCGGTAGGATTATTTTAAAACTTAAAAATAATTGAGAAACAGTTGCTCGCGCTTTGAAAAAGTGCAACACTTACCCTTTTAAGCAGCATTTTCAATATGCAGATGACAACAAAGTGAATAAGATCGCTTAAATATTTGCAGTATCAGGTATGTTTCGACAGTTTCATCATGTAACAACATATATAATAAATGTTCTTATATGCGGAGAATGACCATTCGTCTGCGAATCTGGAGAAATACTTTCACAAATATATAAACTTGTATTGTGTTATCCATACCCGACTTTTAATAATATTTTATATTATTAAAAATGTTTTAGTCAATCATACGTTGAAAAATAAAATGTAGCTTTTTTTTATAACGCTTTCATCATTCATAGCTAAGTAGGTAATATAAAAACCTCCTCTTGTGCTAAGGATTTTTGCTAGAGGCTTGGCAAAGGTGAAACGCCCTTTTTTAATAAGAAATTACATATACTAAGTCTGCGAATTTAAAACGTTACTGTTGAGGATAATCTATTGTCACAGAATGTATTATTAACTCTGTATTTATTATTCATGTGTCATATCTGAGGTATGTTAATTATTATGTTAATAATGGATTCTTGTACAGGTTTCATGGCCAGTTGTATTATTTTATTGTCATTTGTTTACACGAATACATGCTCGGAATATCGTTCTTTTTCTTTTAAATCTGAGAAAAACAATACACTCTTGCATATTTTCACTTGTGCTATCGTTGGAAAACGTGCGATTAAATCTAGAACATTAAGCTATTGTTCAACAGTTGCATAGTACAAATGTACTTTGTAAAAGTAACGAGGGCACATATGTAACAAGTTTAAGTGTATTTCGATGCAACCACTATCGTATTTACTGTTAATAATGTGATAAAATTAAGTCAATTAAGAATGTTGTTTGTTTATTTTTTTCCCGTGTATAGTATGCCAGTACATATGCCAAGCCGAAGTTATCGATAATTGGTTAAGAAGTGAATCGATTTACATATGTATGATTATTAATTAAACGTTTTAAATTTTAATTATTTGAAATTACATGTTTGATTTTATGTTGAAAGTTATTAGAAATTTTTAATAAAAAAATAGTTTTTATGGAACTTTCATGCATTAATTGGGTCTGTATAGAGTTAAACTTCCAATATAAATATAATTTATTATTTAAAATTGTTTCATATTTTTTTGTGTTAGGTATGGTAACTTATTCTTAAACAAATGTGAATTTATTATAACATAACATGTGTTTGTTGTATCACGTGTTTTGAAACGGGAAATTCTTAGCTAATTAAATAAGCAAGGAATTTTCCATATTTAACAAGAATCATTTTACAGATGAATCTTTTATCATGTTTTTTTTTTTGTTCCTAATAAATATTAAATAAAATAATTTTTCTATTGGTTTAATATTAATTGTAAACTAAAACTGATTTGAGTTTGGCCATTCAGATCAGGATTTACAAAACTTTAATCTTCCGCAGCGTTAGAATTCGGTAAATTGCTCGCTCCAACTAGCAGGCGAAGAATATTTCTGAGATTTTAAATATTTTTTCAATAGAAATAATCCATAGTTACACTTCAAATTTACACGATTAAAACACGTAATATGTCCAAAAAGCTTTATATTTTGTACGTTGTAAATAGTTCCCTTTTTTATTTTACACAAAAGCGATTCTCTTCATATTAGTAGTGTTTATATATTTGAAAGCAGGAATATATGGCTCACTCCATTTTAGAAGCTAGGATTGATATTTAACCTGACTAAGGGGAGACATTAATTTCCCAACAAACTGTACATGCCTGTCAAACGATGTTTTCATAATAATATTTAATTCTTGTTCTTATTTATCATCCTGGTGTCAAAGGAATAATAATAACCTTTGCTTACTTAAAAAACAAAGAGAAACATGTTTTAGAAATGTAGTTAGTATACAAGAAGTAATTAATTTTCTAATTTAATAGTTTTTACGATTATTGTATTAAATAATATTGAAATAGCAGTCTATTTTCTCGTTAACGTATACGAAACAAATTAGGAGGAAGCATTTCAATTATAAGAAATCGGATTACACTAAGGCATTTCTCTTTGCAATTTAAACTACCCTTACACATTGTAATAGGCTGTTAAAAGTTCACAGATGTATTTCTAAGAATTAGTCCATTTAAGGACAGAGTGTCTTTGGGTGGTAGGTAAAGGTTTTACAACGGTTTTTGAATGATCACTTGAACCCGGTAGAAACTCGTAACGTGCAAATTATTCTGTGTTTAAATGTTTAGAACGATGTCTCTCACTATAAAAGAATGAAATATTCGAGTCGTCTTGCTGGCTTACCTAGGGCACAGTTTAAAGATATAGATATATCTTTAAACTGTGCCTAGGGATCGCTTTGTATTTGGTTAAATTGTGTGGAGACTTATAGATACGATAGGATTTTGAACTGTATATATGCACAGGGATGCACAGACTTATAGGGAACAGGGGCCACTCGGGAAAATTATAAGCCAAGGACGGGCCACTACAAAGAATACTTATTAACACAAATATTTTTATTTTTAAATAGTATGAATTACTACAAATGATAAAAATAAAAGAACATTCAAAAATGTTTGTTGTAATTATGTAATCGTAATGTAATCTAATCATTACAATGTAATATTTCATGTTTTATTATTTTGATGCATGACATTGCATTGACCTAACAATTTTGTTTATGTTTGGCTCCACATTACTTGTCGCCACACGTAAAATTGCTTCCAGATTTTCATTTGCCAGACGGTTTCGATTATTTGCTTTGTTAAGTTTCATCACTGAAAACGTTTGCTCAAATATACGTCGATCCAAATAAGCATGCGCATTTCAATGCATTTATTCGCAACTCTTTATAAGCGGTTTTGTCAACGCAACGGTAAAAGTTCAGTAAATTACCTTCATTAAACTTGTTTCGTAAATTATCATTTTGCATGTCTATCAATCGGGTGAAATGTTGAAAGGATTGCTGAAAATGTCTAATAGAGGTTTAACTTTTTTGAAGTCTAGAAAACGATCATGAAAAGCTTGTATTAAAATATCAATTTTTTCAACATAAGCGAAATTGACATCAGTTTTATTGAATTTCTTTGTAGTTCGGAAAATGGCTGAAATTGGCTGAATTGATTTGTGTCCTGAAAAGACTCAATTTGCATTGAAAGGACGAAACATGAGAGTATAACAGCGAAATCAATTGATCTTTGCCTTGGAGTCGCGTATTTAAGACATTCAAGTGATTTGTGATGTCTACAAGAAACGCTAAGTCACACAGCCAATCAGGGTTGTCGAGTTCGGAGACGTCCTTTTTCTTTTCCGCCAGAAATATTTTGATTTCTTCAGTGTAAAACAGGAGATCACCATATTCGCTTTCAATATCCTCGAGAAATTGTGTGAATTGTCGGTGATTGAGACCTCGCGATTTTATAAAGTTTACAGTAGGTACTACAACTTTCATCACATTTTCAAATCCCAATAATTTTGAACAGAGGGCCTCTTGATGTATAATGCAATGAAACTGCATTAATTCCTTGGTATCTATGTTTTTAGTTTGTAAATACTCTTTTAACATAATTATTATCCCGGATTTACTTCCAACCATTGAAGGTGCTCCGTCAGTCGTTATTCCTGATAATTTCGTTAAATCCAAATCCATTATAGAATATTTTTTCAGAAGAGCTTTGAGCATGTCTCTCCCCTTGGTTTGACTTGTCAAAGAGTCTCTCGAACCTCTCGCTTGTCCACACCTCTATGAGCCGAACTGGAATGGCGGTGTTTAGTAATAAAATATTTGTTGAAATATTCAAACTGTTAAAAGAATTTGTGGCTCTGCTGTATACGTAAACAAGATACGAGACGAATGAATAAGTTATAAATGTTTGCGAAAAAAGTTAATCTGTTGTTTATTGACATACCAAAAAATTAATATGCATATAGACTTCTACATGTACAAGATTTGATTTAACCATACTCGTATATATATGTACGATATAAAAGTAATATTTTTTATAGCGGCCGAGTAGATGACCTAACAAAGTTAAGTAACCTGTCAGCAGTCAGCAATATACCTGCCCATTATATAAATACCCCCCGTATAATGACAATATAAACATTACAAAAATAAAATAAAAAAATAAAAACACATGTCCGAGAACAGCCCCCCCCCCCCCCCACCCACCGCGAAGTTTTGACATAGTCAATATTCCTTCCACCCGTCAAAATAAACACATGGCCGAAAACGGTCTACTTTCTAATGCAAAAGTTTAGTTTTAATTAGAAATGCGTAACAAATACGTCATAATATATTAACACCACAAAAATTTAATATAAGTAGATTTATTATAATATCGTTCTTAACCATTTTCAACATTTAAATAAATTTTTACAGCTTTGAAGAAGGTACTATATATAGTACCGAAACGTAAAATGAAATATTGTTTTAATTACCCGGCCGCTACTCCCAAAAAGTATTACTTTTATCTCTAAGTTGATTGAAATTCATGATTTATTTCAAGATTGTCAAAATATGCTTGCTTAGTACAGAAATGTCAAAGATGACAGTTTCGTATGCGTAATGCGTTATTTTTTCCAACGCACACAATAGTATACCGCAATGACTAAGAGCATATACGGACAGTGTTTTAATAAATTTTTTCTTCTAAATTTAACTAAAATTGAGGTATTTCACATCAATGGATTCAGGAAAAAGATCTCTATTCAATTATGCAAAAAAATATATACCGTCCAATTTGAAAAAAAAATTGACAATCGCTAGGAATTGAAGATGGCACTGGAAAAAGTAAATGTAGCCTCAAACATAGTACTCATAAAACCATTTCATTTGGTACCTATCTCATGAAAATCGAAATATAAATAACAGAGTTACAGCTTGAGGCGTTTTTTGTGTGACAACCTGTATATATACGAAATTGTACAATTAATGTCAATATTCATGTAGTTCTGCCAGGTAAAAGTAAAAACAGTATATACAACGTATATAGAAGTATTACATGTTGCTTAATATTCTGTTACAACGATCGGATGTAATGTATTAAGTAGATCCTCTATATTACCTAGTGTTTTCTGATTAATACGTATGCAGAACGTAATGACTGTAAATATAAATTACATCCTCTTTAATCTTGAATTCTCTCATGAGAATGTTGACGAGTATTTATTATTAAAAAAGAGTGTTTATGAACATATCAGTTAAAAAAAACACCAATATATATAGCCTTGGCCATAAATATTGGTTAAACTTATATACATATATATATATATATATATATATATATATATATATATATATATATATATATAGTAGAATAATCAGTAGGCGATTTAAGGTCTGTTTTACTTGAAAGTATATATATTTAAAATAACCCTACATGTTTCGACAATGATGTCTTTATCAAGGATATAAAATATAAATATATTTATATCCTTGATAAAGACATCATTGTCGAAACATGTAGGGTTATTTTAAATATATATATACTTTCAAGTAAAACAGACCTTAAATCACCTACTGATTATTCTACTATTTGTCATTTATATTTTGTATTCTCTTGATAAAGGCGATACTGCCGAAACATGTAGAGTTTTTTAAATACATATATTTTGAAGTAATATACAGACCTTTAATCGCCTACAGATTAGGTTTACCATATCATACCAAGGTCACGAAGTTATTATATATATATATATATATATATATATATATATATATATATATATATTTATATATATATATATTAAGCTGGTTCTGTCTTCAGTTTATTATTTATGTGAATATGAACAATTATTTTGTTAATGTTTAAAGTTAAATTTGAATCTATATATCTTATATTTAAAATATGTCTGATCGCGCCATCTACATAAGTAAGGTTATCTACATGCAGTTATTTACTATTTTAAATGTCAATTTATCTTCTACTTATTGTTTATTATTTGGATATTTGAATACCTTCATATTATTTTAAATTCACTTTAAATTTGAAGTTCAAACTTATATTTCAAATTGGCCACGCCTTTACTTTTCGGCGGCAAATTTTCCCAGGTAGTTTCGTAGGTAACGGAAAAAAAAGAGGTATGAATCAATTAATAAAAAAAACCGAACATGGTGAAGCGTCGCTTTTCATTTAATTAAGCGATTTCAAGATTTAAAAGGCGATTCATAAATTTATAATCACATTTAGAAGCTGAAAAATAAAGTACATTATCATTTAAAAATTTATATTACGTGGGAGTTATAATTTTACCTTTGAATACTAGTGCATTTACAAGTATTGATAACCCTCATCAGACAAGTATCGAGCCAGTATCCTGTACAATAGTCAGTCTAATCCTTAATTTAATTTTATTATATATAAGCCATCCAGAAAACTGTGCGGAACATTCAATTACCTGACACTTAATCGGAAGATCTATACCTGTATTCAGTTCCGAACACCTCCCGAAGATTCCTATACCAAAGCCAGGGTACTCTCTGTACGAGTTTTTCAGTGCTCATAGTTAAGGTAGAATTTACCCTATAAATAAAGCATTTTTTTTGTATTATTATTATTAATCGTAAATAGTACAGCTACACTATATAAATTATCACCTATTTAAATATTTAAATGTAGAATTTCTGAGCTAGTATTTTTTCAATAACATATTGATTGATAATTAAGACATAACTTACCTTAATTTGCCCTGAGATTAAGATATCATTAATATAGAGAACAGATTCCATTTTTAGGTTAAATCATATCGATTTGCATTGATCATTATTTTCAATTCTTTCAATCCATCTAAAGGGAATTATAAATATTGACAAATTGATTGGAAACATATATATTATATCTACTTACCTCTGTTCGTGTTTTAACTTTATTTACAAACTGAATAAGCTTATTTTCCTTTATCATTCTTACCGTTGTTTGTCAGTACTTGAGTGCACATGTACTCAAGAATGTTATAGGGGGGGAAGTTTATGTTTATTAAATTGAGTTTATCTATTCTTATTGTGTTTCCTTTTTCTTACATCTCATATATATTATTATAATATGTATATATATATATATATACAAGTGTCCCGTATCGTTATGTTCAAATTTTAGGAGTGTAAAGTAGACTTCATTTCAAGTAACAAAAACGCAAAACTTGTATTTCCATTTTTATTTGTTTCAAAGTTACAGATTTATGAATGTCATTTAGACAGATTTATGATTTGTCAGATAATAAAAAAAAAATTTATTTAAAAAAGTTCAATTAATAATATTTTCGAAATGCCCACCCCCTTGTTGAATGCAGGCTTGCAAGAGAAGAGTTGTTGGATCGTTTTCACCTGGCTGCCGAGCAAATCCGACAAAACAAGGCTTGCTTTTGTCGGATTTGCTCGGCAGCCAGGTGAATACGATCCAACAACTCTTCTCTTGTGTTCGAAACTTGCGCGTAGACTAAATTTTTCATGTACTCCCATAACTAAAAGTGAAGGGGATTAAGATCGGGTGATCTGGGTGGCCACGCAACAGGACCACCTCGACCAATCCATCTTGGATAATTGACGTTAACCCAATTTCGGACAGCAATTCCGAAATGTGGTGGTGCCCATCCATGTGAAACCACATGTCTCGTCGAACATTCAGTGGGACATGCTCTAAAAGACCTGGCAGTTCGTCAATAAGAAATTGAAGGTAATTGTCCGCATTTAAACTCCCAGGAAGAACGACAGGAGCAATCAACAAGTCATCGATTAGGGCCGCCCAAACGTTAATGGAAAATTCATGTTGAAATTTAGATGGGCGTATAGCTTTGGAATTTTCTGATGACCACCTGTGCAGGTTTCTCAGATTTGTAACACCACTTCTTGTGAACGTAGATTCATCTGTCCAGAGGACTGTTCTGCAGAAATTAAAATGAAGCCGTGACTGTCTTAATATCCAGGTAGAATAAACTAGACGAGCATAGTGGTCTGCCTCAAGCAAAGCGTGTCCTCTGCGATAGTGATATGGATATGAGCTCTCACGTTTTAAAATTCGCCAAACTGTCGTTCGTGGCACTCCTAGTTGTCTAGCGATTCGACGTACACTGAGAGTTGGATCCCTTGTAACAATAGCTACTGCTTCTTCCTCTAAGTCTGCTGGCAAATTTACTCCTCAGTCGAAAAGATAATCACGCAGTCCGCATTCCCGAAATTGTCTGTGTACTTCCAGAAACGTTCTGTAATGAGGAATGCGCCTATCGGAAAACCGATGTCGGTATTCAATAACTGCTTGACGTGCACTGCCGTTACAGTAACCATACACAAAATGCATGTCCGCATACTCTTGAGAAGAAAATCGGTAAGGCATTTTGAATAAAGAAATCGTGTAAACTCACTAATAAGCTGTTGTATGAACTGAAACGTAATGTAATTCAGTTTGTGTTGACTTTAGGATTACATTTTTTTTCATGATCTGACAATCACATTCATAGGTCTGTAACTTTGAAACAAATAAAAATGGATATACAAGTTTTGCGTTTTTCTTACTTGAAATGAAGTAGACTTCATTTCACTCCTAAAATTTGAACATAACGATACGGGACACTTGTATATATATATATATATATAAATATATACACCTTGTATATATTTATATATATATATATATATATATTTATATATATATATATATATATATATTTATATATATATATATTTATATATATATATATATTGTAATAAATATAAAACCCGGGATAATAATTATGAGAATGAATATAAATTATAGAAAAATAAATGAAATAGGAGCTGAGACTGCTTAATCTTCGGGTCTATAGGCGGGATCCGGATGTTCGGATATCAGGAATTAAGTACACAAAATAATACGAATATGTATATGTTTGTAATAAATATATTAAAGAATTAAACTGTTGTATTTTCTTAAATAAATAAAACAAGATACAAATTGCATATGATAGGTGAGTATGTTACTCCCTATATTATACTGTAAAATGGGAAGCCTACCCCAAATTAACATAAAACAAGATCTATTAGTGCATCAATTATTAAAGATTTTTATATTGCAAATATAAACATTATTGAAAAGTGATTATTATTTTGGAATTACGTGAGTATTAATTAAATATTTAAGACTTGTGGGAAATGTTATATCTTGAGGAAAATTACAGACAACAAAATATGAAATACCTGTTCTATTGGTATAAACAGTAACAATAAATCTGAAGTACGTGTATCTTCTGGATGATATTAAATACCACGATGTAGATCGTTAGTTACAATTGTGGAAGATCACGATAATCTGGTTTGTCACATCTAGTAGAAATGATCCTAATATAAAACGGCTTATAATCCTGGTGAACGTAGGTTTCAGCAAGGTTATGTGTTAATATAATAAACAGGGAAAGGTGTAATTTATCCCTCGGAATCCAATGTAATTACTGGAAACTCCATCAAAAACTCTGCATAACTGCAAATAATAACTGTGACGAGGATATAACGTTGAAAACTGTATATAAGGATTTCTGGAATAATCCACTCGTAGAAAATTCTAACAGCAAGGTATTTCCCAATATTTTATTAATAAAACACTACTTTTTATCGAATTCTTATGGTTTTTACTATAAAATTAATAAACTTGAAGAGATAACTTTAAATATAACAATCTTCACCAATTTCGTGCAAAAAAAACTATCTTATTTATCCTTTTTTTTTTATTGTCATGACTCCCATTAGAAAATTTACATTTTTGAATCAGATTTTCTTTGGAATAAATACAGTAAGTTCAAAAGTTAAATTAAAAGTCATTTTGACAATTTAGTAAGGAAAAATTTAAAGTGTTTCTCTAAAGAAAATCTCACATGAGCCAGAGATAAAGATAACTCTGACTGATTGTTCAGAAGGTTAATGGGCATATCTCACGTAATTGCAATTACAAATTTAGAAATAAAAGTTAATTAGACACTTAATATACAGTAACGATTATAGCAGTTCGATTACAAAAAAAATGATCAGAATCAGATTTAGTATCACGAAAACATAAAATATAATCTAAAAATTTAATTTAGAAGCAAGTAACAACAATAAAAAGAATGCAAATTACAATTATATACGATATCAATATTGCTAAATCTAATTATGATTTTACATAAATTATACAGAAATTTGGCTATCAAATTATATATTTTTAAAAAACTTTAAATTTCAGATATAACATTTCTGTCCAAGAAATCATTTAAATGAAAGAAATTATGAGCATCAGAAGAACTACAACATTAATCCCCATTGTTAACAGGAAAAATTCTAAGAAAAAGAATTTTAACTGCAAATAAGTGTTATTATTAAAAGTAATATAGGTTGGTGCATATTAAAATTGTATCTTGCATTATATTGATTATAAATATATAGCAAACTAGTCAAGTATAAACATTATTAAAGTATCTCTAGAAAATAAAACAAAAGTAATAGACATTAAAGAATAAATGAAACTTTAAAGGGAAAAAAACAAAACAAAACATGTCAAACATATAAATAGGTAAATGTATTATATAAATTAGTAATTGAAAAATTAAATTATAATTATTGTATTAGAAAGTTCTTTCGAAATGCAAGTATTAATCAAAATTAAAAGTAGTATATTAAACTAAGACTGATATATAAAAATATCCTTTCGATCTGTAACATACCAATTTGACCGATAATAGACTTACCCCTATTCTTATAAACCCGTTTGAACATAAAAATTCTTCAATTAACATGAAAACAGCTGGCTTGCATTTTGTAACAGATTAGATAATAAATTAGACTTGTAATCTTAGAATATACTGTAAAAATGTAAAATTCAATTCTCCTTTGCTATGTGGTCCTGCAGCATTGAAATGTGATATCTACCCTTAATTAAATTAGTATCCTCTTCGATAAGTTCATAAGTATTGTTTCCAAAAATACGATTAATTTTATAAGGTCCTTGATAAGGTCTCAATAATTTCGCCATGATCTTATTCTTGCGATCTGTTACTCGCAATCTCTTGACAATGACATAGTCACCTATTTGATATGTTTTAAACTTACGTTGAACTAGCATCCTATTGCGTTCCCATTTGTCTTTCCTTTTCCTAAGTCTTCCTTGTTAAGACATCCGCAGTGATCATCTCCCTACCTGGCCTATATTTAATATCAATCTCGTATGTTTGTATAAGCAAAGTCCATCTATAAATCCGGTTATTATTAAGTTTAGTACTCATGATGTTAATAAGAGCCTTGTGATCTGTCTCTAAAGTGAATCTTTTACCAATCAAATAGTATTTCAATTTAGTTAACGCAAACACAATTGCCAACATCTCCTTTTCAGAAATCGTATACCTGATCTCACATGGTTTCAATGTTCTTGATATAAAATAGATAGGTATTTCCTGACCCATTTTAATCTGAACCAATTCAGCAGCAATAGTCTGATGTGAAGCATCTGTTCGCACTATAAAAGGTAAATTAAAGTCGGGATGATGTAACTTAAGGTTGTCCACGAAATTTTCCTTTAACTTTATAAAACACGTTTCGCACTCTGACGACCAATTCCATTTAACAGCTTTCTTAAGTAAATTCAACAAAGGTAAAGTTTGTTGGCTATAATTTGACACAAATTTTCTGTAATAGTTTAGAATACCAAGAAAACCTCTCAATGTTCTTAAATTCTTCGGACGAGGGAAATTCCTAATCTCATCTAAACGTTGGGGATCTAATAAAACATTCTTTTCATTAATTATATATCCCAAATAATTGACTTCTTCCCTAAAAAATTGACATTTACTTAAGTTTAATTTCATACCTTCCTCTCTTAAAGTATTTAAGACAATAGTCAGATGTTGAAAATGTTCCTGTACACTGTTAGAGAAAATTATAATATCATCAAGGTAATGTAAAGTAAAATCTTCGTACTTATCTAATATCTGGTGTAAAAATCTTATTAAAGCGGCGGGCGAAGTTTTTAGACCAAAAGGACAAACTCGAAATTGATAGACCACTCCATTTATAATGAAACCACAATATTTTCGAGAATTCTTTTCTAAGTTAATTAGCCAAAAAGCGTTTTTCAAGTCTAATTTACTATATACTTTCTTATTACCACATTTTGTAAGAAGGACGTCAATATTTTGAGGCATTTCAAGCTCCGGTTTTATTCTAAGGTTCAAGGCGCGTGCATCTAGGCATATTCTTAAAGAATCATCTTTTTTCTTCACAATAACAATTGGATTAATAAAATACGTGTTAGATCTTTCTATTATACCAGTATCTTCTAAGCGTTTCAATTCCTTGTTTATTCTTTCCTGGTAATAATAGGGTATGGGATAGTTTTTGCTTGCTAAAGGATCTTCTTTATCAATTCTAATAACATGTTCGTAGTTTCTAGCAAACACAATAGCATCATTAATCAACTGCATGTTATTATATAAGATATCAATTAATCTATGGGAAACATGGTCATCTTTAATATTTTGCTTCATAATTAATTCCTCTATCTCCTCTAAACTATTTACTGTTTTACCAACTTTCGCTTCATCTCTCACCTTCAAAACATTTTCTTCTTCATAATTATTCAATCCTAATCCCGTCAACCTATTTTCCACTCCATTATAATCATTATTTATATTCATATATTCAATATTTAAACCATCTTCCAAACTATCACATACATTTTCCTTCTTCTTAACCATATTAATCCTAAACATAACATTATTTATCTCTTCATTTAACTTATCTTCTTTATATTTAAAATACTCAACTTTTTCCTCCTCAGTTAACGTTTCAACTAAATTAATTATATTATCTTTAATAAAAATCTTACCCTCCAAGAAATCCATAACCATACCTAAAACTTTTATATTATCAATACCTATAATAGCGTCATATTGAAGTTTTTCAATCATATAAAAAGGTATTATGTATTTATGATTATTTATAATGATATCTGTAG
The DNA here is from genome assembly GCA_935421215.2 of Melolontha melolontha. NCBI lineage: Eukaryota > Metazoa > Arthropoda > Insecta > Coleoptera > Scarabaeidae > Melolontha > Melolontha melolontha. Next base: position 8,186,909 of record OW285244.1, on the reverse strand, counting down.
TAATCCTTTGATTGATTGATCCTATCCGTCTCTTATTAGCGGCGACTATATCCGTGCCTTTAATTTTAATGATTTTGTCCTCATAATTATTTATTAGTTTCACCTTGTCCTCATGTATCAATGATATCTCTGCACCGGTATCTATCAAACAATTGATAATGCCATCATCTAATTTAATTTTAATAATGGGTAAATTATAAGTATCCAATATTTTATTTTCATTATCATAAATAGAAATAAATTCTTCGGGGTTTTGATAAAAAGAAATATTGTTAAATTTATGTGGTATGTTACAGTCGATCCGACTTAAATGTTTGTTGTGCTGGTACTGGGAATCGGATTGTTGTATAAGTCCTGTTTTTTAATCGAAGTTTTTTTTTTGGGTAGATTCGGGTTCTGGAACAGTCGGTGACAAAGATCTATGTCTTCGTTGTATATTATTAATATGTCCACGTCCTCTCGAATTAAAATTATCATTATATATAGTTTTTCTAGAAAAATGATTATTTCTTAAATTATGACCGAAATTATTATTATTATTAAATGAAGAACGATTAAAATTATTGTAATTATTATTATAAGATCTATTATTTGACGGTTGTGGGAAATTGGAATCTTGACGAATATCATTTCTATTAAAATTCTGGGGACGTGAGTTAAAATTCCTGTTATAAATATTAAATGGAGCTCTATTATTATTATAATTGTGACGAAGATTATCCATAACATGATTATTAGTCCGTTTATTATGAAGATCAGGTTGATTAAAAGTTCGGTTCATATTCATAGGGTTATTAAAATTATAATTTCGATTATACATACCTCTAAAATTGTTATTATCACCTATTCTCTGATTATTCTCGGAATAATCATCCAACCTCCTAAGAATGTCCATCAACGAATCCATATCATTCACCCTCTGGCAAATAATCGCGTGCGTATCCGTATGAATATAGTGATTCAAAAGCTGTCGCGCTATTGAAGCTTCGTCCAAATCAGGGACATATTTACAACTATTATATATCTTTGAAGCATACGCCTCTCGTGATGTTGATCCCAATCTATACTTCCCTGTAAGTAAGCGAATCTTGGCACGATTCTGCTGAGTTTCGTCCCAGAAATTCTTTTTGAAAAGGTCAACAAATTTATTAAGATCAGTGCAATGTTCTTCTATGCGCATAAACCAATCTAATGCACTATTCTTCAGGGTAGCTCTCAATATATACAACCGCTGTTTTTGATCTGGTATATCTTCTAAATACCTCACCATTGAAGTTAAATAAGTCATCGGATGTACTATGTTAACGTCGCCATTAAAAGTAATTAAATTTTCAACTCTCAGCAGCGGTAGACCATAAGATTGATAGTTTGTTGTTACTAATCTTTGATTAATAGTATCCCTCATACTCCTTATTTCAGTGTCGATAAAATCCTTGTTGCTACACTGATCCCTCAACAAATCCTGTAAATTGTTCTTCACCGCGTTGATCTCTTTATTGTAAATATCTTCGTACTCCAAAGACCTTAGATTGACTGTATTAAAATTCTGCAAACATTTCTCCTGATGTTTAACTATCTGCTCCTCCAGAACGTCTTTATTCGAGTTAATAATTGTGGTAACCTCTTCTTTTTGTAAAGACAATTTTATTTCCACATTTGCCTGAATACGTTCTTCGGAATCCTTCAAAAGTAATCCCCATTGTCTATTTTGTAAATTAATTGTATCTTCTAGTTTAGTATTAATGTTATGTTCCATTTTCTCATTCATTATCCTCATATCTTCTTTAAGAGTATGTTGATTCTGTTCTATTTTCTAGTTTATCATCTTCATTTCTTCTTTAAGAGTATGTTGATTCTGTTCTATCTTCTCATTCGTACTTTTAATTCCCATGATTGCTTCAAACAAAACCTTCATCTGGTCTGTTGGCATTTCTTCACGAACAGATTGAGTTACTGGTATAGTCGACCTTTCTCCTTCCCCTTTCTCCTGACCATCATCAGATCTTTCCATACTAGATCCTGAACGAGATCTTGTTTCCATAGTCGAAGAGATATAAATATTAATATATTGCTCGCAAATAAATTTATTGTATGAATAACAAAAAGTGTTATTAAAAATATGATACTATATTGTAAATATTTGTATTATAGATAGTCAATAAATAAATATAACGACGTTTTCTTTATTAATATTTTGTAGAATTAGAACACACCACACACAACTCCCTATTAATGTCGTTATGTCAATAATATAAGATATTTTAAATTAATAAATTACCTTTATTCTATGTACTCAACACCCTCTATCTAAACAACCGTTAAATTGCCCCACGTTGGGCGCCAATTTTGTAATAAATATAAAACCCGGGATAATAATTATGAGAATGAATATAAATTATAGAAAAATAAATGAAATAGGAGCTGAGACTGCTTAATCTTCGGGTCTATAGGCGGGATCCGGATGTTCGGATATCAGGAATTAAGTACACAAAATAATACGAATATGTATATGTTTGTAATAAATATATTAAAGAATTAAACTGTTGTATTTTCTTAAATAAATAAAACAAGATACAAATTGCATATGATAGGTGAGTATGTTACTCCCTATATTATACTGTAAAATGGGAAGCCTACCCCAAATTAACATAAAACAAGATCTATTAGTGCATCAATTATTAAAGATTTTTATATTGCAAATATAAACATTATTGAAAAGTGATTATTATTTTGGAATTACGTGAGTATTAATTAAATATTTAAGACTTGTGGGAAATGTTATATCTTGAGGAAAATTACAGACAACAAAATATGAAATACCTGTTCTATTGGTATAAACAGTAACAATAAATCTGAAGTACGTGTATCTTCTGGATGATATTAAATACCACGATGTAGATCGTTAGTTACAATTGTGGAAGATCACGATAATCTGGTTTGTCACATCTAGTAGAAATGATCCTAATATAAAACGGCTTATAATCCTGGTGAACGTAGGTTTCAGCAAGGTTATGTGTTAATATAATAAACAGGGAAAGGTGTAATTTATCCCTCGGAATCCAATGTAATTACTGGAAACTCCATCAAAAACTCTGCATAACTGCAAATAATAACTGTGACGAGGATATAACGTTGAAAACTGTATATAAGGATTTCTGGAATAATCCACTCGTAGAAAATTCTAACAGCAAGGTATTTCCCAATATTTTATTAATAAAACACTACTTTTTATCGAATTCTTATGGTTTTTACTATAAAATTAATAAACTTGAAGAGATAACTTTAAATATAACAATCTTCACCAATTTCGTGCAAAAAAAACTATCTTATTTATCCTTTTTTTTTTATTGTCATGACTCCCATTAGAAAATTTACATTTTTGAATCAGATTTTCTTTGGAATAAATACAGTAAGTTCAAAAGTTAAATTAAAAGTCATTTTGACAATTTAGTAAGGAAAAATTTAAAGTGTTTCTCTAAAGAAAATCTCACATGAGCCAGAGATAAAGATAACTCTGACTGATTGTTCAGAAGGTTAATGGGCATATCTCACGTAATTGCAATTACAAATTTAGAAATAAAAGTTAATTAGACACTTAATATACAGTAACGATTATAGCAGTTCGATTACAAAAAAAATGATCAGAATCAGATTTAGTATCACGAAAACATAAAATATAATCTAAAAATTTAATTTAGAAGCAAGTAACAACAATAAAAAGAATGCAAATTACAATTATATACGATATCAATATTGCTAAATCTAATTATGATTTTACATAAATTATACAGAAATTTGGCTATCAAATTATATATTTTTAAAAAACTTTAAATTTCAGATATAACATTTCTGTCCAAGAAATCATTTAAATGAAAGAAATTATGAGCATCAGAAGAACTACAACAATATATATATATATATATATATATATATATACATACTAGCTGACCCGGCCACGCGTTGCTGTGGCTGTTATAGTAGTTTTAAAAAATATTACGTTAAAATTTGAATTTAAAAGAAATAATGAATGAATGAAAAAAAAAGAATTAAATAGATTTTTGATTTTACATTTTATTCATCTTATATCTAAATATAGTATATAATAAATAAATAATATACAAAATTCTTAGCTGATAAAATATAAAAATTAGTTTAATGAATGAGGTATATAATGGTCGATTTTTAATTATGGCTAATAATATTTATTTTAAATTTATCTATTAAACTATCTATTTCAATTTAATTGAGCGCTAACCGATGCACAATATTTTTTGTTAATCTGTCCTTTGCTAATACAAATAGATTAGATGGTTTACCAACATGTGAGCATGCAACATATAATTGCCCATGGGAGAAACATGGATTTTCTAAGTCCAAGCCGCAAATGGACATTGTCTGGCACCGAGTTGTCACACGTTCTTCACAACTGCCCATAAAGTAGATTTGGAGAAACTTCGGGTCATCATTAGGTATCGGCATCAACGAACCAATTTTATGGTACACTTGACCTTGTATTTTAAAAGTCGTTTCAAAATTATATCTGTCGGATGTTTGATTATGAATTTTTGTTGCCCCAAATGACGTCATTTGAAAGCAAGAATTGAATTTGCGTAACTTGTTTCAAAATAATTTTGAATCATCTGATTGGCCAGCAAGAAGGGAATGTAAAGGTTCCGGTGGAATGGGAAGAGGTGGTAGTACCACTTTTCCTGATGCGCAACAGAGGCCAAGTGCTTCGTTGCGGAATTTTAACGCCTGACAATATTTGCATTTTTTATCCATTGCACCGATGGCAATTTTAGAATGCGCCGAATAATTGATGTCTGGTGCATATTCAAAAGCAAGACGAACGAATGTGCACGTGCTAATGTGCGGCTGGTTTGCTGTCTCTCTCGGTCTTGTGCTCTGAATGTGGCTACATGTCGTTCACGTGTTGCTCTTGTTCGAAGTATATTTTGTCGCAGACGTTCGTCACGCTCCTCTTGAGATTCTCGCGCACGGTTCCCTGCTGTCCTAATTCGTTGATCTTCGTTTCTTTCCATAGATTGGTCTTCTGACCTATTAGCTCTTTCAATACGTTTGTGTCGTGCTTCTATACTGATTTGATTATGAAGGTTAGATTTTCTTCGCGGCATTTTACTAAAAATAATAATTCATTTAATTTGATGTATTATAATTAAAAATAAAAAATAAAAATATATAACAAATATCATATATGTAATAATATTATCTAATATTATTTAATATAATAAAATTTTATTCGATAATATAATAAAAAATAAACAAAAAAGATAAATACATCAAGTAATACTTACACGTTATTGAAATCACTGTAGAGTTCTATTGAATTTTATAACAAAAAGGAAGGTATAATATTTGATATCAACACAAAAGAAAAATTAGAATGTAAAAAAATTTACAAAATTAAAGACAATAAAGAAACTATTACACAGCACTATGATAATAAATAAATTAATATTATATTAATAAAAAGTAAATAAACGCTTCTATAACGTATATACGTATAACAGGTGTGAATAAACGTAAATAAATGAACACGTGTAAAATAAATTGTAGCATTATGGTTAGAAATCTAAACACAGCGCCATCTACTTTGTTATCTAAGTTAGGTAGGTGTGTTACCAACAGATTAACTAGCACCGCCATCTAGCTGTTGGAAACTTATAAAATTAATCAATATTATAATGATTTGTCATATAAAAAAAAATAATTATGCAATAAAAATATCGCGGTCATTAATCGAAATAAAATATAGCCTAAATTTTAAGTTGGACAAAGTTACATATCTGTTGCGAAATTTCATTAAAATCAATTCAGTAGTTTCCGAAATTAGCCCGGACAAACATCGTGACACGAGATTTATATATATATAGATATATGTGTACGTATATCTATGTATTGCAGGCTTACAGCTGAATAGCGCCTAAACTATGCGAATTTGAAGAATACGTATAAATGTCTAACTGAAAATCTAAAAAGAAATTTATTTCTAATTCTTCAAAAATTTCCAATTTTTTTGGAAGTTTATGTTTGTATATGTTTGTTCATCCTAAATTGAAGAAAAAGCAATTGATAATTCAAGTTCATTGATCTGCAAAGAAAACCGATAAAATTATTGGACTTACTGTTAGACGCTATGAATGAATATTTCTTCTTTTTAGCAAAATATTTCTACAATATAGTTAGCAGCACATATGGTCTTTTTACTGAGATTTTTTTTATAGAATATTTTTTGAACATAAAATTTCTTTTAAAATAAAATTATTGTTCATAATAATAAAACAAAAATCGTTAATTGTTAGCTATATGTGTCGCGTCCAGGAATGTGTATTATTTAATCTCATATACCTGGTTTTTAATTATTCGTATGCAACTATTTACATTGGTTTTTTTCCTTTAAATTTGTGGTACTGACAAAAACGGATGTAGGCGAAACAAGACAAAATAACTTACAAAGTGTTCGAAATGTCCACCATGAGCTCTAATGCAGATGACGAAAGTTATTTACAAAATTTGCGAATGCATTAAGCGGCAACAAAAACGCGATTTCGTATATCTATTATGGTAATTCAAAATACCATGTTTGGTAAATGTAAATTCGTCGGTAAAGAGAATTAATTACTGGCGCGAGATCTGGCCGATGAACTTCTCTCTATTGAAACCACTCGCAGAAGGCAACTTGGCCGGGAAAATCTAATGATACGGATGAAGTAAATTAGTTTTTAAAATTTTACGCACCTGGAAACATATTTACTTCCCGTGCTATAGGGTTGTACGTACGCGGGGGTTCCCTTCCACGATATTTAAAATATCCTCTTCTGCTTGTTGCACTCTACGTAGTCTTTGAGGGCCACGACCTTCGAAACGTGGAATTACTGATACTGTATCCCGAAAGTCGATGGACGGCTCTCACAATTGTCTTAGTACCAATTTCTTGCAGCAAGAGTATTTTGTCCTGTTTCGCCATAAATTAAAATCATATCAGTATATGTATTCGATATTCGTTGTTTGTATAGGTGGATTCTCATATTGCCGCCAGTATATTAACTGCGACAGGGCCGGCCTCGGATAAATAAAAATAATTTTCTCGTTACTACGTTAACATTGGACCGCGATTATTTATATGTAGGCATTACTTATATGTGACTTTTATCTCTTTCTTTCTTCGTCGTTATATAAAATTAAGGGTGTATATGGGTATAACTTTAATAGATAATTTATGTCGTATAGGAAAACGCACGAAGCAATTCACTTCCGTCATCAACTAAAAACAATGACATCTGTATTGCCAGTCACATAACAACGAAAATAATAGTCTTCGATATTACTAAATTTATAATTTGATTATTCTGAAATATGTTATATGATGTATATATCAGTAATTATAGAATTATTTCTATGAATAATATTAATTAAAAATTATAATTTTGGCATCATTTCAACTAATTTTATTAAGGATATTAACATTAGATGTTGGTCATCATGAAAAACATTTACATGATACTGTAGAATTCGAATCATTTGACAGTATCATGTTTATAGGTTATATTTATGTCTAAGTTTTGTCAATTTAGACATAAATATAACTAGAAAATCTAGCGGTAGAGACAGAATTGGCGTTAAGTAAATACAACGATAGCTTAAGTAACAAATATATAGCACATAGTATAATTAAAAACCACTCTAATTCTAACAATTTTAACAAAGACGTCAACACTATTAACTCTTTAAAACAAAAATCTTCAGATAATGATATTATTTTCACTAGGGCAGACAAAGGTAATACAGTTATTGCTATTTCGGAATCTGAATACAATAAAAAAAGTGACAGATTTTCTTGATAATAATTCATTTACGAAGTTAAAATTAGATCCTACTAATTGTTTTAAAGAGCAAATAAAAGATGCATTAAAGAATTCAGAAATACTTTTCAATAATCACCAAAAGCATTTTCTTACAATCATGAACCGACAACCGCCTAAACTATATGGATTAATAAAAGTACACAAAACAGACATGCCCATAAGGCCTGCAGTTTCCTTTGTCAAGGCCCCTTGTGTAAAACTGTGTAAAGAGTTAATAAATATAATACTATATCATACTAAATTTAAACCAAAGTGGTTTATAAAGAATTCACATGAGCTCATTAGTAAGATTTCTAATATTAATATTCCTCATAATAGCAAATTCGTGTCTTTTGACGTCACTAATCTGTTCACGAATGTTCCACCCTTGGAGGTATTAAATTTAATTTCTCTGAAACTTGAACAAAACCACGTTAATGCTATTACCAAGATAGAAATTTTAGATTTAGTAAATATTTGTCTTAAACAAAATTATTGTCGATTCAACCATCAATATTACACTCAAACATCGGGATTAGCGATGGGAAACCCGTTAAGCCCCCTAATGGCTGAGATATTTGCTTATTGACGTAACTGCTTAAATGAAAATGCGCCTCGTCGCTCATGATGATTTTCGACTGAAAACCGTTCACTTCGTTGTTGAGATTGAGGATGGCTCTACAGTAATTCACACGCGACTGAATGTCAGCAGGCATTAACTGATGCACTGTTTGTACTTTGTATGGGAACATGTGTAAGTCTTTCACTAAAATTCGCTGTAGGGTCCGTCTGCTGACGCCCAATTGCGTGGCACGTCGTCTGGTTGATGTTTCTTCGTTCTCAGCAACATCAGCAGCCACAGCCGCGATATTCTCGACAGAACGACCAGTCCGGTGGCGGCCACGCCCTGGAAGATCTCTTGTGGTTCCAGTCTGTTCGAGTCGAGCAGCTAAGCGGCGTAATGTTTGTCCAGTTGGCGCGACACGATTAGGAAATCGACGACGAAATTTACGCTGCGCTAACACTACCGACCGATTATAATTATTGGTAAAAAAGATCGACACAATTATTCCACGCTCTTGCGGAGTATAGCGCTCCATTGTTTGCCTGTTTGTATTCTGCAGCTGTCTAGTTCACAAATGTCAAATATGATTGACGTACGACGCCATTTGCAAAAGTTATAACATCTTCCGACAGGGTGATTAATTTTGCGCCACCTAGTATAAGTTAAAATAAAATTCAAAAGGTGGCTAATATTTATGGCCAAGGTTGTATAAGTTACATGTATAATAATGTTAAAAGACGTAATTAACATTGCGACTGTACAGGAAGTATAGGTACATAGTTAACTTACTGAAGCTGACCAGTATCTTTATTATTCGCATGATACGAACCGTTTAGATAAATTTACGATATTGTTTCCTTTAAGAGAACAAACTCCTCTATACGTGTCGACAGTTTCTTGGAAGGAAGTATTCATCAAAGAAATGAGAGGTTATTTTCGATTAAATAAAATAAACAGTTTCAGGAGGCATGCGCCTCTGTGTATTTGTGTGAGAGTTGAGTGTGTACGTATGCTGATTTAGGATCTAAAATATGCAGAGAAAACGGAAATCTAAACAAAGAAGAATTTTCAGATTTTACAAATATTTTCACATCTAATAATAGTCAATATTAAATTAGAAATTTAGAGATTTTTAAGATAGATACAATAAACATTTAAACATTAACTCGAATTATTTAAGATGCCATATCTTGAAAAACATATTATAACTATGTATAAACTTATTAAGTCAAAAATCATACGCAAAATCTTCTGGACAATAAAAGGCTATGACTGTGGTCTCTAAAAATAGGCACCAATACTCATTCTCGTACATGGTTGAATAATCGTTGATTTAATTTATTTTCAATATACATGTTCTCATTGCAATAAAGAGATAACGATATTGCAAATGACAGTCTCTTGTAGTCCTTATCAAATTTATAATTGAAATATTATTTATTAAATTATACTATCCTATTCTTTACTATTTCAAAATACAGATAAATGTTTTAAGGGAAACAAAGGCCTATTTATAAATCTACGCGCAGAAGTCTATATGCACATTAATTTTTTGGTATGTCAATAAACAACAGATTAACTTTTCTCGCAAAAAATATATGACTTATTCATTCGTCGTGTCTTATCTTGTTTACGTATACAGCAGAGCCACACATTTTTTTAACAGCTTGAATATTTCAATAAATATTTTATAACTAAAGAAATTCTACGAGGGATGTTTCCAAAGTTCTGGGAGTTGTGCTCTGATTAAATTACGCAGAGGCATAGGCAATGCTATTGGTGATAGAGAAGTCTTGACATGTTTATGCAGCTATCCAGCACAATATCGTTCAGCTTGATCCAGGTGTTCGGCCGATATAGACGCATTTTCGTAGCACTGTTTGTGTAACCATGGAAGACGTGGCTAAATCTCAAAGAGTTGTAATTTTCTTTTTGTGGAAAGAAGGTGTGAAAACTTCAGAAATTATTAAACGTCTGTAAGAATTGTTTGATGAGTCTGCAGAATCTGAAAGTACTTACTGTATATCGGTGGATCGATCGTTTTAAAAGTGGTAGAACATCATTAGAAGATGATCCACGCAGTGGTCAGCCGAGCACGTCGGTAAATGAAAGAAACATTACTGTCGTGGAGAACCCACTGAAGGGGACAGACGAATGACTATTTCTCAAATTAGTGTACGCCTAAGAATAGGTACACGACAAGTTCATAAGATCATATATGATTGCTTGGGCGTAAGCAAGGTGACGCATTTTGGCAACAAATAATGACCACTGTCGAACCGTAGATTCCCTATTTCAATCCTGAGACCAAAAGTCAATCCAAAGAATGGCGTAAACCCAAAGAAGGGCCTCCAATTAAGGCACACGCAGTTCCGTCTGTTGGAAAGGTAATGCTTACTATATTTTGGGATTGCGAAGGTATTATTTTTATGGATTATCTGACGAAAGGTACTACAATTAAAGCAGAATATTATTCAATTATCCGGACCACTGCGGCAGGCACTTATCAGAAAACGGCCTGGGAAGTTGCATAAACATCCGTTATTGCAAGACCGCACACCGCAAGAAAAACGAAGGATGTTTTGAACGATTTACGATGGGAATTGCTTCCGCATCCACCTTATTCACTGGATCTCGCACCGAGTGATTTTCATCTGTTCCCAGATTTGAAAAAACGTTCGTTTTGAGAGTTTAACTGATGTAAAACGTGCCATAAATAGGTGGATTGAGGAGACACCGAAAAAGTTCTTTAAGGACGGCATAAAAAAATTAATTTATCGTTGGGATAAATGTATTCAATTAAATGGCGATTATGTTGAAAAACTATATGTATGTAATATTGACGAAAATTGACAAAATAAAAAAATTATACCTAAATATCAAGAACTTTGGAAACATCCCTCGTAAATGGAGAGGTCCAGGAGTCCACCCCTATCATAATTTAACATCAGTTTGCGATATCCTACTCCTACTACATCTTCTGGTTTTAAGTAATAAAAATTGTAGTAGTAAAAATGGTATCAGATAATGATACAAAATTCTAAATGTTCAAAATTAAAAATTTTTCCTTAAATTTATATTATTATAGAAAAATTAGTAAATTAGCAACTTTTGACAGTTCACAACTATTTTAGTGGTTCATAATTTAATGACTTAAATATTACTCGGGGAGTCGTAAAATAGGACACCTTAAAATAGAAACAATATTTCCAGTAGTAAAAATGGTATCAAACAATGTTATCAATATACGTGTACAAAATACTAAGTAAAATGTTCAAAATAAAGGATTTTTATGTAATTTTAAATTGAGATAAATTGATAATAATTGTGCTTTTTAAGACAAATGTACAAATTTCATAATAGAAAAAAAAATTGAAAGGAAAATTAATAAATATAGCTATTTTTAGTCGATCACATTTTAATGGTCCAGAACGGGTATAGTACAGACTGCTAGTACATCCAGGTCCTTAATGACATTATATGCCGCGACAGATTGATTTGTTCCAATCGGTGAAAATTTCATTAATTTTGAATTACAGAAATTTTGAAAAATCACCTGCGTTGTGTCTAAAAGTAATCTCTGGTAGGCATAGAAGATACAAAACAATAAGTAACATAATCCATTTTACCGACAACTAAAGCGAAATATAAATACCTTAAGCAATTCCATGTTATTAAAACGAAGTACATGCTGCTACAAAAACACAATCATTAGTTTCAAAGTTGGCAAACAGAGAGAAGGAATTTTCGTCATCTAAACAATCGTCCCTAATAAATATATTTAAATTAAATGACCTAATTCGAAATCTGAATTTGTATTTTGCAATCTGTAATCTTTCTACCATTTGCTGTATTCCTGACGATACCAGCCAACTTCTTTGGAATCAAAAAGTTTTTGACATGCTATTTGGACTTCCTGAAGTTCATTCAAGTTTCTATTCCTAAGAAAGTGTTCCATCGAACGAAACCTATGGTAATCCAAAGGAGCAATATTAGGACTATACGCTGGGTACAAAAGAATAGTCGATCCAAAGCTCCAAATTTTTTTGTTGAGTCCTATCTGCAGTATGCAGTTTTGCATTATCTCGATGTAAGATTACATGGTTTCTGTTTACTAATGCAGGGTATCGTAATTTCAAAATATCCTGTTCTCTGTCAAGTTGACCACAATAAAGCTCAGAATTAATCGCACGATCATTACGAACAAACTCAGAATGTATCAGACCAAAGATATTCCACTAAACGTTGAGCATTACTTCTATTCCAAAATGCTCTAGGTTCGCTACTGGAATCGGCGTTTGCTGACAATAAAACCATTGTCTGTGGCTTATTGGGGTTATTTCAAATAATCCATTTTTCATCGCAAGTAATGATTCGTCTCAGAAACCGATCATCGCGATACGCCGTTGGCACTGAACTTCGTTTATTACATGTGAAATTTTTGTAGAATGTTTAGTAACCTTACCATACCTTTTTAAGTGGCATCAAATAGTTGAATTGGATATCCTTAACTGAGCAGGCAATCGACGTGTCGTAGTAATGAGTTTTCATTAACAAGTTGCAAAAGAACATCTTGATTCACCTTTAAAGTCCGACCAAAGCCACGTTTTCTTTAAAGAGTTGTATCACCATTTCTAAATTTTCTAAATTCACACTGGGCTTTTCTAACGTTAATAAACTCTTCACCTTCTTGTTCATAGATGTTTCGTGTCGCTTGTACTGCGTTACTTGCCTTTCTAAACTCGTACAATAACAGCTCAATAACTCTTCTTTTTGATTACACAAGTATACACGGTTTTGGATCTAAGCAACCAAAAGCTGTTTCTATGGTTATTTGAGGCGCTGAATCCGAATCTGCACTCCGTTTTTTGATTTTGGTTTTAGTTTTCGAGATATTAAATAAACACAATTTTTACAATTTTTTACAATTAATCTCCATTTTATTCATTAAAAAGTGTTAAATTAGAAATGAAGAGCAGTTGAACTGAGTCGCTTGTACTGTTTGGGATCTGTTTCACGCATTAAAGTCCAACAGTAGTCGCTCATCATGCCCTCGTCCCAAAATCCTTGGTATCGTTTTTCGATTTTCGCCAAATCTTGGTGTAGTCGCTCTCCTTGCTCGTCGCTTGTATCACCCAAGTTTTCAGGAAAAAATTCGAGATGGGAATGCAGAAAATGTATTTTGAGAGACATTCGAGCTCCAATCTTGCAATAATTTTGCAACAAACTGTCGATTATCTGCTTGAAATCCGGGGATTTGCGGTTACCGAGAAAGTTGTGAACAACATCTTGAAATGATACCCATGCTGCTGCTTCATTGGGCGTTAAACATTTTGTAAAGTTTCTGTCGGACATTAATTTTCGAATATCAGGTCCGACAAATATTCCCTCTTTGATTTTGGCGTACGACAACTTGGGAAATAACTTGGTCAAGTACTCAAAAGCCGGTCCTTCACGGTCGAGCGCTTTGACAAAGTTTTTGATAAGGCCAAGCTTTATGTGGAGAGGTGGCAAGAAAATGTTCTGTGGCTTCACAAGTGGTATAGAAGAGACGTTTTGTTTTCCTGGTTCATAATTAGTACGGCTTGGCCAATCTTTTTTCACATAATGTTGGTCAGTTGCACGGCTATCCCACAGACACAAAAAACAGCAAAATTTGGTAAAACCAGATTGCATCCCCATCAAGAGACCAATAACCTGTAGGAATAGTATATAAATCATTTATTCTTTAAAATTGAATTGAAATTTATTTTCAAACCTTCAAATCGCCACAAATTTTCCATTGATGCTCTTTATATTTTATCTTGGTAAAAATTTTACATATTGTATCGTAGCATTCCTTCGTTTGTATTGCGTGAGCAATCGGAATTGATGGTTTTATATTTCCATTCTGTATCAGAGCAGCTTTCAGGCTGTATTTTGAACCATCTATGAACAAACGCCATTCATTTACATCGTATGATTCATCGCATTAAACAAACCGTTGATGTCGTAGCAGAAGCATATATTCTCCTCATTTTTGAAAAACGGTAAAAGCGCCTCATTTCTGGTTATATATACAGTGATTGTTTGAGTGTCAAGATATTTCCACTCCTGCATCCGTGATGCGAGCAATTCTGATTTTTGTTTCGATAAATTCAAATCACGAACCAAATCATTGAGTTCACTTTGCGAAACTAAATGTTTTTCCTCCATGTTAAAATCGCTTCCACTGTTCGTCGGTGATGAACTACAAGTTTCCATGTAATTTGCACTCGTCCCTGGACAAATTGGCAAAGAATCATTGCTCGCACGGGGAACTGGCTTAGACACTGATGATACTTCAGGATATTTATATTTTGATAGTTTTTTTGCATTTACACCGACGACATTCATCAAGCAAAAGTAACAATCATCTACATGATTTTTCGGCTCTCTCCATAACATTGGCAATGAAAATGAAAAACATACTTTTTTACCGCGTGACCACTTGTATAATATTGTGCTACACGCGTTACAAAACAATTTCGGTACCCACGGCTTGTGAGTGTTTGATACAGAGAAACCAAAATAATAAAAATATGCATTTCTGATCACATTAGTAATAACTTTGCCACTTTTTCTGATCATATAACATCCGCAAACATAACAAAAACACTTTGAATCAACTTTACAATTCTGTCTTTGCATTTTCACACGTTTTGGATTAAAAAAAAAACTTTAAAAATACAAATTAAATAATGTTTCTAGCGACGCCAACAGCTGACTGTCATTATGATAGCGCAGTGCTGCCAACATGCGCGAACTCACAAAGTAGAACCAACTTTAAAAAACGAAGCCCGGATTTGAATTCAGCACTTCAAATAACGTCAAGATTTGTTCTCATCTGCTCTGATCCAAAAGTTGACCGGAATTTGTAAACTTGTGTTATCTATTGTAAGAAGACAACTAAATATGAATTGATATTGACGTAGTATATTGTCTAGAACAGCTATCTTTTCAATCTGCAAATTAAAAAATCATATTTAGATGCCTTGCAAACAAATTTAAAAGAAACAACTTTTTTCCCCGAACAACCTAATACCAGCCCTATAAAAAACAACATAAAATTGTACATACATGTATGAAGAAATGGTTTAGTGTTATTAGTAATATTAATTTGTTTTTTTATTAGATCAGTTTCAGAGTTTTTATACATAATATCAGCACTATACAAAAAAATAACAATAAATTATAATTTGGTCAAAATGTGTACTACATTTTTTCTAACTCACTGTTCCATATGAACAGGCATTAGAAGTAGTTCTGCATATGATGGTATATCACATGTAGCTTCTATAAACCACATTAAGAATGCTGTGCCGGAGGTTGAGCGAGAACATTGAACTTTATATAAACGTAACCAACATGTTGCGGATTATTAGCTATATATACCTTATACATACGATCACAATTTATTTTAAAAAATCTTAATGTACAAAATGGATCAGACAGGCATATACAACAAAATATTGTTCTGATTAGACGTACCACGGCGGCCTTATAGGCGCCCTCTTCTTGGGCACATTGAATGTATATGCATATATGTATATACATCAATGCCGCCTATCTACGCGAATATATCAGCAATCCTTTTACCTTACATAATTTGTATCAACAAATTTAATTAACTATCTTGTCACTCACTGTTTTAGAATATTAACGCTAAACATTTCATACATTGGAGATAATATGCGGGGAAATTCCAGTGCGATTTATAAGATTTGTTCAAAAGACATCGAATTCTTAAGACTTACTTGACGGGCCATGTAAATTTACGTTTTACGATTCTGACTTCCTAGGACGGGCTACGTAGAATTACTTTTTTGCTTGAATTTTTATTACGCTGCGTTAGTTTTCCATTTTTATGCATATTGTTTTTTTTTTTTGTTATCATTAGTTGTAAACTCCCCTAGATTTTACAAAATAGAACCAATACAAAATTACTTCCTTGAAAAGTATTTGTAAACCAAATCAAGAAATCTTAATACATGAAGGAGTAATCCTGGCAGAGGAAAACTTCGTTTTAAAGCTTATAAGTCTAGAGAACGGACACGCTTACTGCAGTACTGGCGAAAGGCTGTATTTCTAAAATATTTAATTTTATTTATATAATTGGAAAACGAACGGGTGGTGATCTATAAAATTACGAAATACATATTTATTTGTTGAAAAGTTGTATTTTTAAAGTTTTTAATTTTATTTCTATAATTGGAACATTTTTATTTGTTCATTTTTTCGTTCAAGTTGAGTAAAGGAGTATTAATATTGACTAGCAATAGTTTCTCAAGGTTTTCTTCTGTCAATTTTGTTCTCTTTGAATTAAGTACATCCTTATAAATAGAAAACGTCCTTTCTACATCGCAACTGGTTATAGGTGCATACTGGAAATATTCTTTTATTTCTTCATATTTAGCCGTTAGATTTTGTGGAATTGTCTCCATACATAATTGCTGCAATGTAATTAAATCTGGATTTCTATTAAGAATTGCTTCAAACTTTTGCCGAAGGACACATCCGAAGTCACTTGGAATACTTTTCAAATTATTAACAGCCACATCTAATGTGGTTAATCCGTCATTTAATTTGAGATTTCGATTTTCAAAATAAGTGATTAGTTTTGGCAATTGTCCAAAGTGTTCGTGAAGAAAGTACAACTAATTTTTTAAATTTGGGATTTGTGTGAGCTCCTTGCACTCACCAATTCTTTTAGCATCCTCCTTTTGCAGTGTTACGAAATGTTTTAGACTATCGAAATTCTCAGCATAATAACTAGTAGCTTCCAGCCATGTTCCCCATCTAGTTATTACTGGAGTGGGAGGCAGTGACAGAGATGGAAATTTTTCCGTGAAAAGAGCTACTCTCAATGGTGCTTTTCTGAAAACTTTTTTAAAAGCTGATACAAGTCTATCAACTTCCGGAAACGTGTCTCTGATATATTCACAGATTCTGTGGAGAGCATGTGCTACGCAAGTAATATGCAGCATATTAGGATATGTTTTCTTCAATAGTCTGCCTGTTTTTAACATATACGCAGCACTATCACTGACAAATAAAAGTATTTTTTCTTTGTACGTGGCGTCCGAATGAAGCATTTTTTGCATATTCTCCTTAATGGTTTCAGCAACTTTTTCCGCATCAACTCTATTTATAACACTTGTTGCTATTACATATGAGTTATAGGGAATAGTTGGATGTAGTACACCAGCTACAACATTTACCACACAGCGTCCTAACATATCCACCGTTTCGTCGGCGCTTATCCATATGTATTGATTTAAAAGATGGCTTCTAATGCGTTCTACTGTTCTCGTATAGCACCTAGAAACATAATATTTGCGTAAAGTTGATTCATCAGGAACATTTCGACCAGTATATTTTTTCAGAAATATTTTTAAAGTGGGATTGCTAAGTTTATTTAATGGAATATTAGCCGCCATAAAAGTTTTACAGAGTTCAGATGTGTTTGCGATCCTAAGTGACGAATTTTTGACGATATTTTACGGATTTTGTAATAAATTTCGGAATTACTGACAATGGACATACAATCAGTATGACCGTCAATCCAACTCGCCATTGTTTTACAATGCCGTTCTTGAGATTCTTCCATATCATGTCTGAAAAAGTAACTTAAACAATGCTCTAGATCTAAATAAATGAAAACTAAAAATGTGTGCGTAAGTTATTGAAACTGAACGAAATTCAGTGCACACTTACGTCGAAATAATTGGTAGAAATAGATTCAATCAAACGATATTAAACAGGATCTATCACAAAAATTACGATGTAATTAACAGTTAAAACTATGAAAACAAGAAACTTACTCACAGCACTTTATTTATCTTACGAAATATAAACTAATAAATAAAATACATTATAAAAACCCCGCTTCTATCTACGCTCATGAAAACACTTTAAAAAACACTATATTCTCCGAATACAATAGCTGAGTTGTCCATTGTTATCGTGCCGAGACCAGGTGTCCGAGTAAGTCAAACAAATACTTCATTGAATTACGCCGGGATGTACTGAGCGACGTTATACACAATTCCAATTACCGATTGCGTTTTATCGAAATTGCATCCGTTCTCTACTTATAACCCTGTTAAATCCCACAAATACGGTTTACTTGTTAGAATGCTTTGTGAGAGTATATAATACAGGGTGCAGCAAAACTCCCTCCCTAATTTAAGGATTGAATAAAAAACAGATGGTACAAAGTAAAGAAACTGTACTAACATGAATGGAATCTACAAACTGGAAAGTTACGTTGCATGTTTTACAAGTTTCCTTTTTTGAACAGTATATTGCTCAAGTGTTTTCTTTCGTTATCAATGCATTGCCGAATGCGAGTTCGGAAGTTCGCCGTTACTCTAATCAACATTTCTTGATGAATGAATACGAGCAATCTCTTCTTGTATCGCATGTCGTAGGGCTGATAGAGTCTCCGGTCGATGTTTGTAAACTTCTTCGGAAGACATAATCACCTAATAATAACGAGCTAATAATAAACGTGTATTAACTAGGCACTAAAAAGGCACTAGGTTTTTACAACGAATGTTGAAAATGTCAGCCGTAAATCAACAACATGTCATGGTTTCTCGTGCACTGTCCCTGTTCATCTTCAAAAAGAACAACAATAATTAAGAAGAAGCCAAGTAACGCAGTAAACGTAAACATAAATACATAAAACAAACGAAATTACTATTTTTTAAATGATAAGAACTCACTGACTGTTTTTGAAAATCGTAAATTTCACCCTTAACAGTTTTCTTCATACGAATATTATTATGACGTGAACGAAGTAAAAGTAAATAAATAAACCCCCAATAAAGATTTAAGTAAGATAGGTCAGTTTCGGTTATTAACCAAATCGCAGGACAGCGATATAGGAACTTTTTTATCATTTTTTTCCAGGAAAATGGTGAATTATACAGCAAATTGTCATAGGATTTTTTTGTATTCTGTTTCTGCATTCACTGTTTAAAACTATTGCCATACATTTTATTTACTTATTATTTATTATATTTATTTTTGCTTACATTTATTAAGCGTTTTTAATTGCTTTTATACATTCGATTTAGTTTTAAAATTCATTCACCTTACGTATTGTATAGGAATATATTGTATGAATCTTAGATATGCAGCAAAAAAAGATTGAGGATACCAAACAATTTTTATTATTTAGCATTTACATTTTTTTAATTTATTTATTTCAGTGCTATATGATTGAATCGAAATGAGTAAATGCGAAAATTACGATAGATAACGCTTTCGTTTTGTTTTAGTTTCAACACTTAAAATAACTTCGTCTTAAATGATATGTTTGTTTTTGTTATTGCGGAAATGCAGTTGATATTATCATATCAATTAAAAGCTGAAGCGCTGGTCGGCTAGTCTTTTATAAATATTTTCTTTTTAAACTTACACACACGCAAACACATATAGACACAAGTTAAAGTGCCGGAATCTTATAAATAAATATTTATATCAAACACTATTAACCTTTTCGTTGACCGCTGTCTTTTAAACTCGGCGAATATAATCTATATCTAAATGTAGAAAATTAAAATCGTTTATAGCATTACATTTTTTTATTTTCAAATATAAATAAACAAAATATGCCGTGCATATATTACCAATAATTAATATTATTTAAATCAATTTCATATTTCACAATCCAATTTTAATAATTGTATATAATAATGACTAAATTTAATGAAACTACCTTTCACTTTTACTACTGGTTCATGCATGTTAAATGCGTTAATATTCGGAAAATTAACAAACTGTACGGTCTAGTTATCGAAACTATAGGTATGAGTGTATGACATGAGTAAGACGGCAGACTATGTGCCCACACTGTCAAATTTAATAATAATATGTTTATATACTGAGAAGGATTGTTCGACGTTGAGAGATGTTATATTTGCATAGTTAAAGTGCTCTTTGTATCTGTACAATGGATCTTCAGTATTGGTAAAAAGTTGCCCTAATTTTGTAAAATCTACATTTTTATCTAATACAACTTATGTGTATTATTAAATTTAACAGTGTGGGGCACATAGTCTGCCGTCTTTACGTCACATGAGCGAAAAAATTTCAATTTAGATTTTCGTATTGCATAACAAAGTAATCGATTAATTTCTAGGTGTTCACTAGTTCATTATCGAAAATAAAAGAAAATTTAATTGTTTTTTTCGCTTAATCGAATTATAATTTTTAAATTACAAAAGTGTATTTTTTACTTGTCTCTTGTAGAGTAAAGAAACCTGCTTGGTCTAATAAATAAAGCAGGACAAAGCAATGAATTCGCAGTAGCGTACACCTTCGCCGGGTAGGCCGAAGAGTTGCGATTATAAATATAATAAATAATGTATGTAATAAGTGCGGACCGGACACGAGAGGCCGATGGCTCATCGCTATTGAGAATTGGTAAGTTTTTAATTTTATTTATATACAGTCGACACTGTTTATAGTGAAAAACTCTTTATAGTGAAATTTTTTCAAGCCCTAGAATATTTTAATGAAATTGCATGTAAAAAGCCCTGCATATAGTGAATCTGTAAAATAGTAACACTCTATATAATAAAATATTTACCGGAATTTCATATAAATTTCGTATAAATTTTTATGCATTTATTGAGATTTTGATTTTGATATTGATTTAAACTTTGAAATGTTTAATAAAATCTTTTCTAATAATTCAATTTTGTGATTTTCTTTTCTCTTTATATGGTGAAAAGCGCTTTATAGTGAAATTTCGGTCAAAATTTAGGTCTTTCACTATATAGAGTGTCGACTGTAATTGGAAAACAAACGTGTGGAAATATTCTTTTATTTCAGCGTATTTAGCAGTTAGATTTTGAGGCATTGTCCCCATACATAATTGCCGCAATGTTATTAAATCTGGATTTCTATTAAAAACTGCGTCTACTCTTGCCGAAGGCCACATCCGAAGTTACTTGGAATATCAAATTATTAATAACCACATCTAATGTGGTTAATCCATCATTTAATTAGAGATTTACATTTTCAAAATAAGTTATTAGTTTTGGCAATTTTCCAAAGCGTTCCTGAAGAAAGTACAACTGATTTTTTACATTTGGAATTTGTATTAGTTCCTTGCACTCAGAGATACTTCGAGCATCGTCATAACATGTAACGAAATTTTGTAAGCTATCGAAATTCCCTGCATAAAAACTAGTAGCTTCCAACCATGTTCCCCATCTAGTTAATACTGGAGAAGCACTGACAAAGATGGAAGTGTTTACCTGTAAAGAGCTAAGTCTCAATGATGCTTTTCTGAAAACTTTTTTTAAAGCGGATACAAGTCTATCAACTTCTGGAAAGGTGTTTCTGATATATTCACAGATTCTATGGAGAGCATGTGCTACGCGAGTAATATTTGTTCTCTTTGAATGATTCATTCTTGTAGAAAACGTCGTTTCTACATCGCAACTGGTTATAGATGCATACTGGAAATATTCTTTTATTTCAGCGTATTTAGTAGTTAGATTTTGAGGCATTAAAGGAAATATATCCATGTTTCCTTTAATAGTCTGCCTGTTTTTAACATATATGCAGCACTGTCACTGACAAATAAAAGTATTTTTTCTTTGTACCTGTCGTCCGAATGAAGCATTTGGTGCATATTCTCGTAAATGGTTTTAGCTACTGTTTCCGCATCAACTGTAATTGTAACTTTTGTTGCTATTACATATGCGTTATATGGAATAGTTGGATGTAGTACACCAGCTACAACATTTACCACACAGCGTCCTAATATATCGACAGTTTCGTCGGCACTTATCCATAGGTACTGATTTGAAAGATGGCTTCTAATGCGTTCTACTGTTATCGTGTAGCACTTAGAAATACAATACTTGCATAAGGTGGATTCATCAGAAACATTTCGACCAGTATATTTTTGGAGAAATGTTTTGAAGGTAGAATTGTTAAATTTATTTAATGGAATATTTGCCTCCATTAAAGTTTTACAGAGTTCTTTGTTAAAATTTTCAGATTGCAATGGGTCGAATTTCTGTGTATCTGTTTGTGATGCTAAGTGAAGTTTTACGCGCGATTTCTTGGAATTTTTTAACGATATTTTACAGACTTTGCAATAAATTTCGGAATCACTGGCAATGGACATACAATCAATTTGACCCTTAATCCAACTCGCCATTGATTCACGATACCATTCTCGACGTTGTTCCATATCATATCTGAAAAAGGAACCTAAACAATGTTTTAGATCTAAATAAATGAAAATTAAAAATATATGCGTCAAAATAATTGGGAGAAGTAGATTCGATAAAACGATATTATTAAACAGGATGTATTACAAAAGTATCTAATTAACAGTTAAAACAATGAAAAAATTAAACTAACCGTACTTTATTTATCTTACAAAATATAAACTAATAAATAAAATAAATTATAAAAACTCCTCACCTTTCTATCTACGCCCATGAAGAAAGGAATTTAACTCTAATATTGAAGTAATTGCGTCACAATTCAACGACAAGAAACAGATGTGCGGTTAACCGAATGAATAGTGCTATTCAATAACTGCGTGTTGTACTTAGCGATGTTATAGACTAATTACATATATGGTCCATCGTAATTTCGGCCTGATGCATCCGATCTCTGGTTATCATTTATGATACACTACAAATCTGTTCGTATTAATTCAAACATTTTGAGTTGACAGTGTTGATTATTTGAAATGTCATTTAATTTAAAATTTGTCATTGAATATAAAATTAGAAGCTCCTCATAAACATGCATTCTGATGAAGAAATACAATGTACACCTCTTGGAATTCGTCAAGCTGCCCATATTGCAATGGGTAATTGATTACCTATATAATCAAAAGACAGATACAAAGCCATTTATGGTAAATTCGTAACTTGGACTTGATCTAAAAATATAAAATTTACTCAGTATTTTCAAAGTTTACAATCAAATAAATCATTATCGTCTACTTACTCTATGCTAAAATCATGCTTAATAATATATGATATATACGGATATATCTAAATATGGAGATTAATATAAATTAACTTCCATCTTTAGTTAGCCTAAATTCGAAGTTTCAGTGCGATAAGTCTAGTGTTGCGGCTACAGCGAACTGTCAAAGTTGACAAGTTGGTCGAAAAATAAAATTAAAGCGTGAAAATTTTCGCGTAATATTTTTTTTATAATTTTCGACTATTATCTTAATAAGAATGTCTCGTCGAGTTGGTTTATGTTTTCGGTAAGGAAGCATCACATCATTTAACAAATTTTCGTTGGTATGAAGAATTCAAACGTGGACGGATTAGTCTTAGCGACGATCCAAAAACAGGTGCACCAAAAACGGCAGTCACTCAAGAAAACTCAAGAAACGTTTCCCACAGACAATTGAATTTTTAACGCAACAAAACGTCGAATTTTTAGACCATCCTCCGTACAATCCCGACCTAAGTCACAACGATTTCTTTACCTTTCCGAAAATCAAGGACGGACTGCATTGTCAAAGGTTCCAGTCGTCAGAAGGAACAGTCCATGTCTTCAAAAACGCAATTTTGACTGTACGAACAAACGAGTAGAACAACTGCTTCCAGAGTTTGTTCGAGCGCATGCAAAAGTGCATAAACCTTCGTGGAAAATACTTCGAAAAACAATAAAATCTTTAAAAGGTATCTACTATTTTGCTCCAGCTCTATATGCAAAATATAAAAGACAACCCTCGTGTCAATAGCGTAACTACAAATCCCCCAGCACAGCGGGGAGCTTATTACTGGTATTTCTGTGTTTCCTACAAATAGGTGTATCAACGGAATAAACTTAACATTAAAATATAAGCACTTATTTTATTGCACAAAGTCAAAATTATAAAATCTAATGCAAATTGAATTATATGTACTTATAAACATTAATGCAACATAACATAAAAATACATCATAAAGCAAATATCGCCTTAAATGTATTCAGATAGGTATTTAAATATAAAAATAAAAAGTTATTCAAATAACAATGTTACAAAGTAGAGAAAACCGTATATATATAATTAAGAATTTAGAGAATGGGGAATTATAACTTGCTGAAGATCTACAATCTTTAGACAAATATTAAACCCTTCAAGATCCGAATATATATATATATATATATATATATATATATATATATATACCGTGTGCACAACGTCGTGCGATCGATGGATATATAAGTAATGACTGGCCAACTGCAAGTATATTCGCCTTGCTTGAACACAATGAGCGACTGATAGGATTATTCAATGTGTTAGAGAGAGATTATTTGATTCGTACTTAGATCGTATGTAGAATGTGTTGGATAAAGAAATGGAACGCCCGTACAGTTAGACAGTAGAACAGATTGAATATACTCTCTCAACCCTAACCACATAAACTCGCTATTCGTCTTCGTCTTACTACATTGTGGTATATATATAATAACTTCGTGACCTTGGTATGATATGGTAAACCTAATCAGTAGGCGATTAAACCTTTAATCGCCTACTGATTAGGTTTACCATATATATATATATATACATATACCATGTGTCCCAATTTCGATGCTCACCATTGGTATCTCGGGTATTAGAAGATATAGAACAACGGTTAAATGGGGAATGTTTTGCAGAATTCAATGCTCGCGGCAAATCTCATTTCAAATTTGACCTAACTTTTTAAATTTTTAAAATATTTTGAAAAATCAAAAATTTGCCGATTTCGTTATTCCTCAATAACTCGATAACGCTTAGTCTGACCTCTTTTAAAGTTTTACATTGTTCAGACACTTTTTTAAAACAAATTATTTGATACAAACAGAAACCCCCGATTGTCATTTGTTTTTAAGTTATTACCACTATCTTTTGTTTTTCATATGGCGGCCATATTGGATTTTGGGTTTGTTAGGTAGTCCTCAAAATGTGCTTTTCAACGATGTATAACATGCCTGAAAAATTTTTATTTATAAGGAAAATATTAATAAAAACGTAAATTAATCTTTAATATGAAATTAGTAGGCTGAAAAATTAAACACCAATGTCAAATGAAAGTGAAAAGATATTCTAAGTAATACTGTAAACAAACGAAACGATAAAAAAATTATAGAAATGAAAAGTAAAGATACAGAACTTAAAGTTAACATTCACTTAAAGAAATTGTTCAATATGACAACCATTCTGTTCCACACAATTTTGACACCTTGTTCGAGTAGAGTTACAAACTCTACGTAGCGTGTTTCCGTTTACTGATCGTAGCACATCTAGTACTCTTTGTTCTAAAATTTCCCGAGTTTCTGGCGGTTCAAAATCAAATTTTAGTGGTACCCCATAAATAAAAGTCAAGCGGGGTAAGGTCGGGTGATCTCGCAGGCCATTGCACGGGTCCATTATTTGAAATCAATCTCTCATTAAAGTTTTCTCTCAAAAAATGTTGCACGTTACGAGTGTTATGGGCCGGGCAACCATCTTGCTGGAACCAGATGTTTTGCATGTTCTCGGGATTAATAATTTGCCTCATTGCAGGCATTATCTCGTTTGTTAGTAGCTCCAAATATCTGTTACCAGTTAAATTGTAATCAAAGATGAAAGGACCTATTAACTGATTATCTAAAACGAAGAAAAGAGTTTAAAAAACAAAAAAAAAAGTAAACAAAATGTCATACCAATTAAACCGCACCAGACATTAAAACCAAATCGAACTTGAAATCTTCTTTGATTTACCAAATGTGGATTTTCAGTAGACCAATGATGATAGTTATTCCTATTGAACACTCCACAATTGGTAAATCGTGTTTCATCTGTCCATAGTATTTTCCTAGGAAAATTAGCGTCATATTCACATTTTTGAAGGTACCACCTGCTAAACTGTAATCGTCGGAGATTGCCATTATCACTTAAACCTTGTACAATTGTTGGTTTGTAAGGGTGATACTTGTTTTTCGTCAAGGTTCTGTGAACAGTAGATTTTGAAATCCCTGTTTCTCGTGTCACACGACGAACTGATGTGTTGGGATTGTTCCTAACGTTCTGCAAAATATTATTTCGACGTGTATCAGCATCATTAACTTCATAGTTAGCTCGTTTTTGTTCGAAGCTTCCAAAATTTTTTAATTTGCTAACTAGTCTTCTAAAAATTGTCCTGTGTGGCTGTTGTCTTTCTGGAAAACGCTCTGCATAACTCGTGCACGCATTTTTAGTGTTTCTATTTGCTTTGAAATACACTTTCAACATATCAACTTTTTCTTCGTTTGAATATGTATGTGCCATTATCAATACTTATAAATCTTAATACTTGACAATAATTACTTATCACTAACTACAAGTAGTTTTAATTAACTTATCTCTGCAGCACTAATTGTACTTTGACAGGTTATCGTTTTGTTTCATTGTCAGAATACATTTGTCATTGACGTTTGACGGAACATAATGTCTTTGCTAGTGATACACGTTCAGAGGTTAGAATTATCTGACATTTTATGTAAAACCAAATACAAATCTTCCCACTACTTTTAATCCTGCGCGAACTTACCCCTCCTCGCGCCAACTTAATTGGCGTTTGCTATACTTACAATATCTTTTCACTTTCATTTGACATTGGTGTTTAATTTTTCAGCCTACTAATTTCATATTAAAGATTAATTTACGTTTTTATTAATATTTTCCGTATAAATAAAAATTTTTCAGGCATGTTATACATCGTTGAAAAGCACATTTTGAGGACTACCTAACAATATATCCAAAGTATCATAACAAAGATTTTATTTGCACTAAAATTAATATTGGAGATACACCTTTAAATTAACATAAAAAGATTAAGTACTTAAAGATTATCGGCCAAAACTGTACCTACTCGTAAATGCCCGAAAATTCAACCCGGACGAAACTGTAACACAATGAAGCGGTTAGCATTATCAGAAAAGGATTAAGCAAAGATTATCGGACTAAACTGTATCTGCCCTAATTTTATACCTAACATTATCTGTAAGCGTCGCAAGTAGCGAAATATTATCTTTTTCAAAATTAAAGTTAGTTAAAAACTATCTTAGAAACAAAATCTCACAAGCAAGATTGCAAGCTGTTTTTACTTGCTGTTGAGAACGACCAAGAGACATGGATCACGAACATTTCTATATGCAGATGACTTGGCTTTATGCTCCCAAATTAAGAATTTAGAGAATGGGGAATTATAACTTGCTGAAGATCTACAAGCGTTAGACAAATATTAAACCCTTCAAGATCCGAATATATATATATATATATATATAAGTAGACCAGGAGTCTTTGCCGTTAGAACATGTACGAAAGGGTTTTTTTTGGGGAATCCAGCAAAATTAAACTCTATTAATTAAGTCAGTTCTTTATTTTTTAGCCCAATATTTCGCACTGAATTCGAGTGCTTCCTCAGGGGATCAAAATGTGAACTTGTTTTTTCTGGAGAAATTACTCATATGTTTGTAATGTTGTAAATTAATAAAACTAATGTCAACGGACGTACACTTAGTTGTTTTGAAATTAAATTTTAAAAAACACAGGACAGCCACATCTAAAAGGAAAGCCACATGTGCAATATTGACGAACAGAAGAATTAATCGTACACACACATGTTCTTGTCACAAAGTTAAAACTTGAAGAACTTGAAGAAGTTTTATATATATATATATATATATATATATATATATATATATATATATATATATATATATTAAAAATAATAGATTTTTATTGGTTTTAGCGACGTTTTATTGAATTTAGATGTTTGTTTGCGACGTTTCGACATTTTTCAATTCAGTCTTTTTCAAGCATCTGGAAACAAGAATCATTACAATGAACATGAGAACTGTGTTTGTTTTGTGTGATATAACAATTGAATTAACAATTTTAAATTTAACATTATATTAAGAAATGAATTACGAATTAGGTTAGTGTTTTACGTTGAAAATTAAATAACATTAAATTAAAATAGCTTAGAATGGTAGGGGGACATTTATGTGATTAATATCTGTATGAATTAATTGGAGACTTAACAAATATTAACAATTTTTAAGTTTAAAATTAGATTGAAGATGATTACAAATTGAGTTAACATTTAACGTTGAAACTTACATAAAATTAAAATAAGAATGGCTAAAATGAACAGGTAGGGAGACATTTAGGTGATTAACAACTGTATGACTGATTGGAAAGTTTAATTACAATACAATACGTAAAGAGAACAAAGAAAAGTCAAATAAAGCTCACATTTGTTGTTTTTTCTACACGGGTACGCATTCATGTGCCACATGTGTTTGGACATCCGGCACCAAATTTCTTAGAACGAACATGCTTGTGCGGATTTTGTAAGTGAACTAATGCTTTAGTTTGCGGGGGTTTAATTTCTGTTTTTTGGAATGCGCATGGTAGTCAGGACCGTATTTAGGGGTATAAGTTAACATTGTTATTTCTAATGGGAGCTATTTTTTTTCCCCCGTTTTTTGTCTTGTGCGTGCAGGGGTTTTTTTTTTGGTTTTTCTATTGTTTTATGAGAGGGTAATAAAGTTTTGAAAGCCCATCGATTTCGTTCCTGTCGTTGATTGTTTTGCTATTTTTGAAAATGTGTATCATTTCTAGGACCTCTCTAGCTTTTGTGTTCTTTTTTTGTGTTATTACTTTGGTGTTTTCAAAATCAAAATTATGTTTTAGTGTCAATTGGTGTTTTTTTAAAGCAGTTTGATTTTTTGCGTATTTGTGACCTTTCAATCTTTCTTGTAGTAACTGTTTTGTTTGGCCTATGTATATTTTGTCACAGTCTTTGCAGGGTATGTTGTATATTGTGTGTGATTGTTTTAGTGTAGGTGTTGAGTCTTTAAGTTTGGTTTGTAGGAATTTTAGGTTTTTACCGCTTTGGTGTGCTATTTTAAAATTAAATGGTTTGAATATGTTGTCTAATTTTTCGGATAATCCAGTTATATAGGGTGTGGGGATATATGTGAATTCATTGTTTTTTTGTTATTGTTTTGGTTGTTTGTTTTGTTATAAATTTTATTGAGTCTAAGTTTTATAATTTTTTGTATGAATTGTGGTGGATAGTTGTTTTCTGACAAAATTGTTTTAACTTTATTTAGTACTGTTGGTCTGAAAATTGGGTTTGTGAGATTTAAGGCTCTGTCTACTAACGCTGTTACTAAATTTTTTTTGTGGGCCAGGGGTTGGTTAGAAAAAAGTTTACATATCTGCCGGAAGCGGTTGGTTTAGTGTACCATTTTGTTTGTATGTTGTTTTTGTTCTTGTCAGTGTTAGGTCTAGGTAGTTTATGGAGTTGTTTTTTTCTATTTCAATGGTAAACTTTAAATTTGGGTGGAAATTGTTGAAACTATTTTGTATATTGTTTATTTCATTTTCTGGTAGTAACATTATACAATCATCGACATATCTTTTGAAAAAGGTTGGTTTTGTTTTCAGGGATTTTATAACATTTTCTTCGATGTGCTCTAGTACTAATTGGGCTACTACGCTGGATATAGGTGCTCCCATTGCTAGTCCTTCAATTTGTTAGAAAAATTTGTTGTCGAACTGAAAATATGTGGAAGTTAAAGTTAGTTCTATTGCTTCTAGGAAATCTATTAGTGGTAAGTCTGTGAAATTTTTGATGGAGTCCCATTTTTCTGTGATTACTTTTTTGGCCAGTGTTAAAGGTATATTGGTGTACATTGATTCTACGTCTAGGGAAACTAGTTTTTCGTTGTTTTTCGTTTTTATTGTATCATATGTTTTTTGAAATCGAAAGTATTTTTAATATAATATTGATTTTTACCTATGACATTTGTGAGTGTTTTTGTTAAGTATTTTGATAATTCATAAAACGGGCTTTGTATACATGATACGATTGGTCTTAATGGGATGTTTTTTTTATTTATGTAATTTTGGTAAGCCGTATATTTTGGGTGGTTGTGCATTATGTATTTTTAATTTGTTTGCTGTTTTTGGTGAGATGATCTGTTTGTTTTCCCATTTTTTAATTAGTGTGTTGTTTATTTTTTGAAATTTGGTTGTGGGGTCGTTCTTTAATTTTGTATAAGTTTTGTCGTCATTTAGGAGTTTTTCCATGTTTTCCATGTATTGTCTTTTTTCCATTATTATTGTTTTGTTTGATTTGTCTGATTGTAGTACTGTTAAATGACTGTTGTTTTTTAGGAAGGTTTCGGTTTCTTTTATGTGTTTATTTAATGCTTTTTCTGTTTCGTTATTATCGGCTGTTTTGTTTGATTGTTTGTAATTTAGGAGGCTATTACAGATTTTAGATCTTATATGATTTTTGTCATTTTCCTTGATGTTTTCTATTGAAGATTCTATGTTTGCAATAATTACGTCTGTGGGTATTATCCTTTGGTTTTTATTGTCAGTTTTCTATGGTATTGTGAATTTTGGTCCTAGACTTAAAATTTTCATAACGTTGTTTGGTATATTTTCATTGGTTAGGTTTGTTATCCAATTTTTGTTATATGTGTCATTTTTTAGGAAGTTTGGTGTGTTGTTGTTTTGGTTTGTATTTTGTTTTAGTGTTTTTAGTTTCTGTTTTTGTTTTGTTTTTATATTATTGAAGAAGTTTATATGTTTATGCTTTATCCATTCTATTAATCTGTTGTATGTTTTAAGGTTTATTAGTTTTTTGAGTTCTGTGTATTGTATGTTTATTTCTTTCTGTAGGATGTTTATGTTTTTTACAGTGTCTGTGATTAAGTAATTCAAAATGGTGTGTGTAAAGCTACTTACTTTAGCATCGAACATGTTTGTGAGTTTTTTATCGTTAAAGAAAATGTGTGTTTTTTGAGTTTTAGAAAAGTAGGTGTTAGTTTGTTTGTTTTGCATGCTACTAAAAATATTCTGCGGTTTTTCATTCTTGCTATTTTATTTTCCAGTTTCGTTATTTTTTTGGTTCTCGTGTACGTTTCTTGTCCGAGGTGGTTTTTTTATTTTGGTGTAACTCCATTCTTCTTGTTTCGTTACCATATTCTCAACCATGGTTTTCAATATTTAGTGTTTAAAGAATTTTGTTTTTCTTTTTTATTTTATTGGCCGTGTTTTAATATTAAAAATAATAGATTTTTATTGGTTTTAGCGACCTTTTATTGAATTTAGATGTTTGTTGTATATATATATATATATATATATATATATATATATATAACATTTATATTTTTTATATCCTTGACAAAGGCATCATTGCCGAAACATGTAGGGTTTTAAATATATATAATAACTAATTTTTTTTGTGTTATTTTCGTAATTAATTTTATATAGTACTAATTATATAATAATGTCAGTTTATCTTGTAATTAGCCTAAAGATTGGGTGCTAACTATGGTCATTATTATTTCTGGAATATATTATATTGAGTTGTCCAGATGTATTTAATACAACTGTACAGTTTAATGCTATTTCAAATTCATTGTTACGCATAAAGAATAAAAAAAAAATTACGTGAAAAAGCTGTCCTTTTTTCTGTGTAATCTGGTCATTATTGAGTTGGTAAAAATATATTTTTAAACCGGTACATATATTTTAGTCCGTAAACCCGTATGGTAATGGTGTTATGGTTTATTTTTAGTACAAATTAACTTATTTATATTCAACAAGGTGTTATAAATATTTTGTCCTTAAACGAGCGAGAGGGGGACGTTACTATATAATTTAGCTGGCCGTCATTCCACTGGAACGTTCCCAATAAGCTTAACGAACTAGTTGAGTGAAACATAATCAAAAAAAGAACAGCAACTTATAAAACTACCTTCAGCAAAACTCTTTTGTCTAATTATACGTTGATTTGTTTCTTAACTTGCTTTAGCCCATCAGAATTACAGAATAACGGTAGCCTTTCAATATTTTTACCATCAAAATACACGCAAAACCGTTTCAGTTTAAATTTTAACTCCCAACTGACGATCTAAAAATAAAATTTTGAGTCATAAGTTACACAGTATGTATTTCCGTGGGTCTCATTCATATTAACCCACTTTATAATGTGTTTGTTAGGTATACGGATATACGTGGTACAGGTCAAATTTATTTTTGCATATGCACCAAATTAAAGTATCTTTATTTTTGGAGTATGGATTTATTAATAAAGTATGATGTATCTATGTTATAAATGTAAGATTAACAGAACAATGACGTGTACTATATTATACACTACCGCTTATAAGTTTATTTACCCAGTTTTCATCTACATTTTTTTAAGTATAAGACAATTATTGCAATTAAAATAATGTTAAAGAATTTATTTCAGCGGATTATTTATTAAGGGTTCTTTTATAACAACCATAAAACCTCGATTATAACAATAATAATATTCTTACAGTACAGTTAAATTACCGCCCTAGATAAAGGGCAACTTGGGCATTTGTTTTAGTAACGCGGAAATTGTCACTAAGTGAAACCCTTTGAAATTTAAAACCGTTATAACAGTTGTAAACACTCCTCTGAGAAGGAGGTTGATCACCAAATGCAGCACGAAGTCTTGAAACTCTTTGTTTTGGAGTTAAAGAACTTTTAAAATCATAGTAAATTATAACTCTAAAATTTTCTTTCGTTAAATGCATTTTTACTGCAGACCACTGGGTTTGAAATTAGCTTGCAAAATAACTGTTGCAGTTATCAAAACTAAATTCGAACTGTCAAAATAGAAAACAATAAACATTTGTTTCATAGGATATTTGATTCCTTTGGTTCAATAGAAATATTAATTTGCAGAAATAATCGGTGCTACCCTCGTATTCCCGTACACTGTACCTGTTCATCTTTAAAAAAAAAACTAACAATAATTAAGAAGAAGTCAAGTAACGCGGTAAATATAAACTTAAATACGTAAAATAAACGAAATTACTATTTTTTAAATAATAAAATTAACATGTAAACACTTTAAATGATATGAACTAACCGGCTGTTCTTGTGTATCATAAATTGCACATTGAACAGTTGTATTCATACGAATATTATTCTGACTAGAACGGAATAAAACTAAATCAATAAACCTTAAATCTTCCTTTCTTTGGAGACTGTGGTTAAGTAAAAACTTAAAAAAAGGTATATAACCTCTTACCACAATTATTAATCGTATCCTAAATACGTATTTCGACAACTAAGTTGTCATCGTCAGTAGGTAAAACTACTAATCAAGGTGTCGCACATGGGGCACAGTAAAGCTAGCACACCGCTTACGCAACAACTACTTTACACGGCGTCCACGTATAGACTAATTTAAACATGCAAATATATCCAACCAAAGGATCGACAAGCTTACCTCTCTTAAGGAAACGGCATTCACATATGTTTATACTCCAATTTGAAATATATCGAACGAAAGATCTACAAAAATTACCTCTCTTAAGGAAACGGCACTCAACATGTGTTAATACTTCAATTTAAAACGTCGACGGCCCTTTTATGCTTCTAAGAATGAAAAGAGACAAGTGAAGGGATCGGTGCTTTATCACCGTTCATAGAGTGTTGTTTGTTTTTAGCGATATGAATACTTTCGTAGGCGTCAAGATCGCGGGGGGTTATTAATGGCCTTGACAAGCTTTAACCCTTTAATCGACACATTGTGTAGTGTACTTAAAGCATGGTTGTCAACGTTAGATTTATCCGGTCTATTGTATTTAATATGTGATATGTGTTCTTTAAACCGGGTTATTATTGGTCGTTTTGTTTGTCTGTACAGTAAACGTAGTAAATTAGAATTAGAATTATATAATTTGCATGTAAAATTAACTAAAAGCATGAACAATAGGGAATTTGAAGAGTGTTGTAACTTTTATAGGAAAATAACGGAAATTAAAGACCATAAATTTAAAAAGAAATGTTTAAAACTTAATAAGAAATTCAGAAAGTTATGTCCACCAAAAAAGTATATTAATAGAATTCCTACAAAAGAAACACTAGTGATCAATCAATCATCCGAGAATTTTAGTGATGTAGAAATAGATTTGTTAAACAAAGGTTTAAAATACTGTTTGCCAAGCCGTCAGATTCCTATAGAACAGGTGATTGCAAGTATCGAAACTTCGATTAAGTATTTTGAACAAGAGCCAAAAAACTTTATTCGAGAAGTGTTTCGTCTTATACGCGAAACCAATTTATATATGATATATTAAACATAAATATTATTAATTTTACATTATATATTAAATATAAGTATTATTCATTTGGATAAAATCATAGATTTTAGTATTTAAATATAAGAATCAGAAACAAACTTAAAACCTTCTGTATATGTAATTATATTTTTCTTATTATATCAAGATGCAGACGTTTCATAAATCTATGATACCGCGTATTACGTTTTTGTCAACAGATATTGACGCGAGGCACTTTTGTATATGTCTGCGGCAATAAGCTGCCGCACGCGTATTTGTAGACCGTTGTTTATACCGGCGATTATTTATCGCTGTATTTCTCTGGATAAGTTTCAAGTTATTATCGATTAACGTGCCTCCACATGTATACCAATGTTATTCTACCGTTAGTTATTTATTGCCGCCTTCTCAAAAATGCGTTTTAAATTATAGTATTTGATACGTTTCAAATTATGTTATTTTAATAATGAACGTGCTAAGCCATGTATACAGATAGATTCAAAAACTAGATGCAACGTTTGCATTGTAGGCACAATTTACAATCAAAGCGGTTCTTTGTAACTTGCCGAACTTTGTTGATCATTTTAGCCGCATGTGGCCTATTTTGTTAATGGAAGGGAAAGGGTAAATTTTGCTTACCATGTTTAAAAGGTCTTTAAATAGGTCTGCGCGCGATGACTACAGCAGCATTACAATAAAGCAATTCGCTAAAGCAAGCCGCGAACTCAAAGTCAATAAGACAATTCGAGTAGCTATTTTTGTCACAGAACAACGTTCTTACAATACTCGTAAGAACAATGTTCAAGATAACAACCTTACTTTACCAACAATTTCATGTATGAATTAATGTATATATGTAAATAAAGGTTTTAAATTGGATGTGCCGCATTTCATTAATAACTGTCACCGAAGATTAAATAAATTAGTGCGTATACGGCCTTACAACCCGTGCGTGGTGAGTCAACATAGGAGCGACGACCAAATACACTAGTTGCCCCAACATATGGTCCTTCGAGCCGGATAACAGCGACACATAGCATCGAGTTATCATCATTGAAGACAAAGAGGTAGGTCTCCAATCAATTCCTTTATTTCATAAACATATAACCATCCTTATTCAAAATGTCAGATGCCGATACATTAAAGGCGTTAAAATGCAAAAGAGGTGTCATTAAAGCAGCTCTCACCAAATTTGAAGCTTACTTAGACAGTTTCAATGATAACAAAAGTACTAATATATTTGAACTGAAAAAGCGTTATCAAAAAATAGAAAATTATTTTGATCAGTTCCACGAATTACAAATTCAAATTAGCTGTTTAGAAAATGTTAAAACGCAAGAAACAGATTTAGATGACTTTGAAAATACATATTTCAAGCTGGTAGGTCGCGTCGACCAATTATTAGAAAATCATGCAAATATTAATCCGAATGCTACAATTAACTCAATTAACACAGACAACAATCAAACGAATAGCGTACGGTTACCGCAAATTACGTTGCCTGAGTTCACCGGTTTGTATGAAGAATGGACATCATTTCATGACACATTTTCATCATTAATACATTTTAATGATTCAATACCCAATGTGCAAAAGTTTCATTATCTAAAATCAGCCTTAAAAGGAGATGCTAGTAAAATACTACAGTCACTTTCAATTTCTAATGAAAATTACACTATTGCTTGGGACATGTTAAAATGTAGATATAATAATAAGAAAATCATTGTTCAAAAACACATTAAAGCCATCTTTGATCTGCCCATAATGTCAAGGGAAAACCTAGGACAATTGCGACAAATACAAGACGGTATTTTAAAAAATACACGTGCCTTAGAGTCACTTGGTCTTCCCACAAACAACTGTGATCATTTCCTAATTTATATTATCACAACTAAATTAGATTCGGTTACAAATAGAGAATGGGAAAATCAGTTACCAATATCAGACATTCTTCCCACACTTGCACAATTGACTGATTTTCTAAACAAAAAATGCTTAACGTTAGAGTCGATATCAAGACAGTACACACAACAAGTGAATAGTTCATCATCAAAAGATAATAAAGTCAATAAACATACTTCATATATTACAACTAATATAGTTTGTAAAGTCTGTTCTGGAAATCACTTAATATATCAATGCGATAAATTTCTCAAAATGAAACCAGAACAAAGATTCAAAGAAATAAAAGGCAAACGAATTTGTATTAATTGTTTGCGAGAAAATCATTCAGTTCAACAATGCAGATGTAGGTCTTGTAAAAAATGCAACAAAAGACACCACACTTTATTACATTATACACAAGAAAATGCTCCACCTCAACCATCCACATCATCAGAAGATACAAATGCAACTATCAATAATCATTGCTCTAATGAACAGGTAGCTTCAGAGGTATTTTTATCCACGGCCATAATTCACATATATGGCAAAAATCGTACTCTGCAGTCATGCAGAGCCTTGCTAGATTCTGGTTCGCAGTCGAACTTTATATCTAAATCATGCGTTGATCGATTAGGATTACAACCCGATCCATATCAAATACCAGTTGTTGGTATAAATCAGTCACCTACACAAATAAATAGTGCCGTGCATGTTAAAATCAAATCAAGATACAATGCATTTCAATCCCACATTAAATGCTTGGTAATTAATAAAATTACTGAAAACCTTCCAATCAGAACGACTGATTGTAACAAATTTAATATTCCAAAAAATATTAGATTAGCAGATCCCGATTTTAACATTTCAAGGCCTATTGATATGCTGTTAGGAGCAGATTTGTTCTGGAAAATCTTGTGTATAGGCCAAATCAAGTCTAACGACAAACATCCATGTTTGCAAAAAACGCACTTTGGTTGGGTAGTATCAGGTTCTCTCACTGGTAACATGTCACTGTCAACCGGGTCACTTTGTAATCTTTCACTGGAAACGTCATTAGATGAAAGGCTTAAGTTATTCTGGAAGTTAGAAGAATGTTCAAAAAAAATCAATTTTACACCAGAGGAACAAAGCTGCGAAAACAATTTCCTAGAAAATACCACTCGCGATAATAACGGGCGCTTTATAGTAAGCTTGCCGTTTACAAACCATAGCAATCCACTAGGTGAATCTTATAGCCTTGCACTAAAACGGTTTTATAACTTAGAAAAGCGATTAAACAAAAATCCCGGTCTTAAAAAACAATATTCGAACTTTTTAAAGGAATACCTAGAATTAGATCATATGAGACTCGTTGACAATTCAACTCCTTCATTCAATCTGTCTCACGGTTATTATCTACCGCATCACGGCGTTAAAAAACCATTTAGTTTAACAACTAAATTGCGTGTTGTTTTCGATGGCTCCGCCAAAACATCCACGGGAGTATCATTGAATGATAAATTAATGGTAGGCCCCACCATTCAACAAGATTTATTTAGTATCATAATTCGTTTTCGAACACATCAAATTGTTATAACTGCCGACATAACAAAAATGTATAGGCAGGTATTGGTTCGCGAACAGGACAGGCCATTTCAAAGAATTTTGTTTCGAGAAACCAGTAATCAACCGATACAAATCTATGAGCTTTCCACTGTCACGTACGGAACCGCTTCTGCATCATTTTTAGCAATCAGGTGCCTTCATAAATTAGCTGAAGATGAAAAACATAATTATCCCATTGGCGCGTCCACAGTGTTAAGAGATTTTTATGTAGACGATCTGATATCAGGCGCGGATTCTATAGAAGAAGCAAAAAACACAATCACGCAAACAACAGCTCTTCTTCAAACAGGTGGCTTTGAATTGCGTAAATGGCGTTCAAATTATCCTGAAATCTTCAACGATTTATCAATAAATTCCACTGACAATCCCCTTCAGTCATTAGAAAAGGAAAACAGTAAAACACTAGGCCTTTCATGGGACTCAGAGCAAGATAATTTCATGTATAATTTTCCAAATACGATTTCAAACACAAAAATAACAAAACGCTCGATACTTTCCTTTATCGCCAGTTTATTTGATCCATTGGGAATAATCGGCCCTGTTATTGTCATAGGTAAAATATTAATCCAAAAACTGTGGCAATTGAAAATTGCATGGGATGAATCCGTTCCTCATGACATACACGTGCAATTCGAACAATACAAGAAAGACATATACCACATATCCTCTAGAACAATTTCTAGAAAGGTAATACACACAAAAAACATATCTATTTTAGAAATGCATGGCTTCAGTGACGCTAGTGAAGTGGCTTACGGGGCGTGCATTTACATCAAGGGTATTGATTACGAAGGAAACATTTCTTGTAATCTATTATGCGGCAAATCAAAGGTGGCTCCTATAAAAAGTACCTCATTACCAAGACTTGAATTATGCGCAGCCTTATTACTAGCTCAATTAATTGATAAGGTTACTGAAACAATCAATCGAGAATTTCAATCAATTCATTATTGGACTGATTCAGCAATCGTTTTAGCATGGCTCAAGGCAACTAACAAAAAATGGAAAACCTTTGTAGCTAATCGCGTTAGTGAAATAAGGGAATTAACCACTGTTGCTGCTTGGAATCATGTAAAATCAAGCGACAACCCTGCCGATATCATATCACGGGGCATGTTACCAGATGCTTTGTTTGATAATAACTTATGGTGGCATGGTCCTAACTGGCTACAAACAGATTGTGTCATTCCTTCTGAAATTCCAGAAATTGTAAACGTTCCAGAAGAAAAGTCAGCAACTCTTATTTGCGCTCAAAATTCAGTAGCATCATTCAAGTCTATATTAGTCAAGTATTCAAGTTTATCAAAACTTTTAAGAGTAGTAGCGTATTGTCTGCGCTTTAAATGTAATATTATGTCCCGACAAAAAACCGGCACATATGCCTTTACAGGCTCACTTCTCTCGTCAGAAATTACCGCCGCTCAGAAATGCATAGTTAAGTTAGTTCAAACTGAGTGCTTCAGCAATGAATTAAAACAACTACAAAAAAATAACGCGGTGAACTCAAAGGCTCACATTATTTGTTTAAATCCTTTTATCGACGACGAAGGCATTATCAGAGTTGGAGGTCGACTCAAGAACGCAAAACTAGCATACTCACATCAACATCCGATATTACTTCCGGGAAAACACATTTTTACAAAGTTGGTAATTGAATATTTCCACAAAAAACAGCTACACGCAGGGATACAAGGAACCATGGCAGCGATCAGAACAGAATATTGGCCGCTATCGTTAAAATCTAACGTACGGCAAATTGTGAGGCGATGCATTAGTTGCTTTAAGGCAAAACCATATGGAAATCAATATTTGATGGGAAATTTGCCAGCTCACCGTATACAGCCTGCACGTCCATTTGCAAACTGTGGCGTTGACTATTGCGGACCGTTCCAAGTTCGCGAAAGCAAGCGAAGAAACAGTAAAAACATTAAAATGTATGTAGCTATATTTGTATGCCTATCTACAAAGGCAGTTCATATAGAACCCGTCTGCGATTTATCTACAGAAGCATTTCTAAATACATTGAAACGTTTTGTAGCACGCAGAGGAAAAATTCAGAATTTATACTCCGATAATGCGACAAACTTTGTAGACGCTAGTAAGGAACTGGAAGGCATGCGCAAATTATTATCGCAAAATAACAAGCGATTATCTGAATTACTGATCGAAGAACGTATAAGTTGGCATTTCATTCCTCCAAGAGCTCCTCATTTTGGAGGTCTTTGGGAGGCTGCAGTAAAGTCAATGAAACAGCACCTAATCAAAACAGCAGGTAAGGCATGCCTAACGTATGAAATGTTTTATACCTTGCTAACCGAAATCGAATCAGTCCTTAACTCACGTCCTCTCACTCCTCTAACCAACGATCCTAATGATTTATCTGTCTTAACTCCCAG
Source organism: Melolontha melolontha (assembly GCA_935421215.2). Taxonomy (NCBI): domain Eukaryota; kingdom Metazoa; phylum Arthropoda; class Insecta; order Coleoptera; family Scarabaeidae; genus Melolontha; species Melolontha melolontha. The sequence goes on along the minus strand of OW285244.1, from coordinate 8,146,449 downwards.
TCATTTCCTGATTGGAGACTCTCTTGTGGCGATACCAGAACCTGATTTAACTCATACAAAATTAAATCGTTTGTCATGTTGGCAGCATATTCAAAAAATCAAACAGCATTTCTGGAAGAGATGGGTTAATGAATATTTAAGTCAGCTTCAACCGAGAGGGAAATGGAAGCAGAACCTCGAAAACGCTTTCTCCATAGGACAACTCGTGCTTGTCAAGGAAGACAATGTTCCCCCGCTGCATTGGATTACCGGACGCATCGTGGAACTGCATCCCGGGCAGGATGGTGTTATCCGTACGGCAAGTGTTCGCCTCCACAAAAACATTTTGAAGAGACCCACAGCCAAATTATATATACTTCCGCTAGAGAAAAGTGACAATTAAAACAAGTGCAGTGTCGCCCGTTTCATATCAGATCATTGTTTTATTGAAAGTGCATACTTTCAAGGCGGGCAGTATGTTTCGCCTTATACGCGAAACCAATTTATATATGATATATTAAACATAAATATTATTAATTTTACATTATATATTAAATATAAGTATTATTCATTTGGATAAAATCATAGATTTTAGTATTTAAATATAAGAATCAGAAACAAACTTAAAACCTTCTGTATATGTAATTATAGGCACTTTTGTATATGTCTGCGGCAATAAGCTGCCGCACGCGTATTTGTAGACCGTTGTTTATACCGGCGATTATTTATCGCTGTATTTCTCTGGATAAGTTTCAAGTTATTATCGATTAACGTGCCTCCACATGTATACCAATGTTATTCTACCGGCAGTTATTTATTGCCGCCTTCTCAAAAATGCGTTTTAAATTATAGTATTTGATACGTTTCAAATTATGTTATTTTAATAATGAACGTGCTAAGCCATGTATACAGATAGATTCAAAAACTAGATGCAACGTTTGCATTGTAGGCACAATTTACAATCAAAGCGGTTCTTTGTAACTTGCCGAACTTTGTTGATCATTTTAGCCGCATGTGGCCTATTTTGTTAATGGAAGGGAAAGGGTAAATTTTGCTTACCATGTTTAAAAGGTCTTTAAATAGGTCTGCGCGCGATGACTACAGCAGCATTACAATAAAGCAATTCGCTAAAGCAAGCCGCGAACTCAAAGTCAATAAGACAATTCGAGTAGCTATTTTTGTCACAGAACAACGTTCTTACAATACTTGTAAGAACAATGTTCAAGATAACAACCTTACTTTACCAACAATTTCATGTATGAATTAATGTATATATGTAAATAAAGGTTTTAAATTGGATGTGCCGCATTTCATTAATAACTGTCACCGAAGATTAAATAAATTAGTGCGTATACGGCCTTACAACCCGTGCGTGGTGAGTCAACATAGGAGCGACGACCAAATACACTAGTTGCCCCAACAAGAAGCTTGTAAAACCCAAATCGATGAGAATTTGCAGCAGCACAAACAGAAGTCGGTCAATAAAGAATGGAATATCATTAAAACTCTTAGATCGAAGGACTGTTTTTACCTAAAAGCAGATAAAGGGAACAAGTTAGTAATTATGGACAAAATCAACTATTTTCAAAGAGTCAAAAATTTAATTGCTGAAGGTCCGTATGTAGAAATTAAGAGAAACCCGTTATGTCCAATTTTAATAACTTCTACCCAAAAGTATAAATTAAATGTTAGTAATCCTTTAGTACCAAGAATGTATTGTTTGCCGAAGATACATAAACCAGGTAACTCGATGAGACCTATCGTTTCAGGTAACAACTCACCAACTTACTTGATTTCCAAATGGTTAGGGAATGAATTTAAAATTTACCCGTAAAACCAGAAAATTTGTCAGTTAGTAATTTCTTAGAATTTGTTAAATTAATTAAAGATTGTGAACTGGAAGCCGGGGAAATTTTAGTTTCATTCGATGTAACGTCTTTATTCCCCTGGGTTCCTATTCCAGAGACTATGAAATATTTAGAAAGCTTGTTCCACAAGAATAACATTGAACCTTCAAAAATAAAAGAATACATGAGATTGACAACTCTGTGCATGACGCAAAATTGTTTCCAAGTAGGAGAAAAATTTTATGAACGGAAACAAGGCACAACAATGGGTAACTGCCTATCTCCTTTCATAGCCAATTTATTCATGAGTCAATTTGAACTAGAATTTAAAAATAACGCTAAATATTTTCCGAAAGTCTGGATTAGGTACGTAGATGACATTCTCGCGATTTTTGATACACGGAAATGCGAATTAGACAAGTTCGTTAGTCATTTAAATTTGAAATTTCCGACGATTAAATTTACGGTGGAAAAGGAACACAATGGCAGGATACCATTTTTAGATACTTTACTGATTAGGAATAAACATAAAATAGAAATCGATATTTTCCGGAAAGAAACCAATGTTAATAGATGCATCATCGCGGATTCAAATCATAGTTATCAACATAAGACAGCTTCCTTAATTTCTTAGTCAATCGGTTACTAAATTTTCCGTTAACAAAAGAGAGATATGAAATAGAACTGGATTTCATTAAAAATATCGCGACATATAATGGCTTTGACATAGAAATAATTAATAAATTAATTAGAAAAACAAAAATAAAAAATACAATCCTCGAATCCACAAGTTTGATATCTCAAAGTAACCAGGAGAAAAAGTACATGTGTTTACCATACCACCCCATCACGAAAAACATTAATAAAGTTGTGAAAGAAAGAGGTCTCCAAGTTGCCTTTCGGTCCGAAAATACTATCAAAAGTCTCCTAGGGAATACTAAAGATAGAGTTAATTTTAATTCGAATTCAGGTATATACGAAATTAGTTGTGATGATTGTAATTTGAAATATATAGGCCAAACAAAACGACCAATAATAACCCGGTTTAAAGAACACATATCACATATTAAATACAATAGACCGGATAAATCTAACGTTGCCAACCATGCTTTAAGTACACTACACAATGTGTCGATTAAATGGTTAAAGCTTGTCAAGGCCATTAATAACCCCCGCGATCTTGACGCCTACGAAAGTATTCATATCGCTAAAAACAAACAACACTCTATGAACGGTGATAAAGCACCGATCCCCTTCACTTGTCTCTTTTCATTCTTAGAACCATAAAAGGGTCGTCGACGTTTTAAATTGAAGTATTAACACATGTTGTTAAGAGAGTTAATTTTTGTCGATCTTTCGTTCGATATATTTCAAATTGGAGTATAAACATATGTGAATGCCGTTTCCTTAAGAGAGGTAAGCTTGTCGATCTTTTCGTTGGATATATTTGCATGTTTAAATTAGTCTATACGTGGACGCCGTGTAAAGTAGTTGTTGCGTAAGCGGTGTGCTAGCTTTACTGTGCCCCATGTGTGACATCTTGATTAGTGGTTTTACCTACTGATGATGACAACTTAGTTGTCGAAATACGTATTTAGGATACGATTAATAATTGTGGTAAGGGGTTATATACCTTTTTTAAGCTTAAATCTTCCCATAATACTAATCTTTAACTCCACAATGGAAAGAGATACATTATTAGATGCCCTTATTTGGTTTCTTTTTGTAAGAATCGATCATGTGAGTAAGTTCCGGTGAATTTTCAGCCCAAAGATATACAGGAAGTAAAAAATTCTCTGATACAAAATTGTCTATTAAATAATCTGTCCGGTGTAATAGATAGCAAATCAAATACAAAACAATCGCTGACTTCATTAAGTTTTAAAAAAGTAAGGTCGAATGTCATTCGTAACCATTTTCCAATTTCAGAACTTTCATCCCTATATGAAGAAGTCCAACCCGTATTCTTGGATTTTACGATACCAAGATACAACAAGATTTATTAAGGCAGGTTTCTTCCTCAACGATTTTGAATAGAAAAGTATAAACAGTTCCTATAAAATGAACAGGCCTACATATATATAAATCCAAAAAATAACAGTTATATCTCAACAAGTATTCGACACCAGCAAACGGATGAAGCCCTGTTTATAAATATGCAAAATATGTAATAATTTATTTAAAAAAAAGTAATGAAAGTTGAAACATGCCTGATAGGTGATAGTGATCTGAGATCTCAACGTTCATATATTAAAAATTATATAAAAACAATTAAATCATTGGCAGACATAAATTAATAACAATTATAATAAATCACTCTTATATATTCAAGATGGCTTGCTAAAAGGAAACAAAAAAACACAAGAACTTAATTTCGAGCTTATTATTTCTGCTTAAAGTTAAAAAGTTTAAAACTATAACTTAAATTACAAAATGTTATGATTTAATAAAAAAAACAATTATGATGTGTAAAAGGTGAATTAAATACTATTATTTGCCATAGGGGCTGAGTAATGAACAAATACAAACAAAATATTGTATTTCCTTGACTGCAATATATATATATATATATATATATATATATATATATATAAGCTAATTAAATAATTAACAAATGAATGATAAAGCACTCTGCCGTTACAACAACAACAAAATACATTCTATAAAGTTTGCTGCCAAAACGAAGCGAGCCTCTAAAACTTGTAGTAGCATTTAACGATGGGCGTAACGAATTACAAATCACAAAACATAGAGACGACAGAACTTAGTTTTGTCGAAGGGGCAATCTACGGGTCGACACAAACGGCGATTCTTAGGTCAAGATGTCTTTGCACGCGTCCGTCTTCCACGCTGCGTAACATCGGAAGGAATACATTGGATAATTAAGCTAATTAAATAAACAAATTAATGATAAGGCACTCTGCCGTTACAACAACAAAAAAGACACATTTTATAAAGTTTGACGCCAAAATGAAGCGAGCCATTAAAACTTGTGATAGCAATTAACGTTGGAAGTAACAAATTACAGATCACAAAATACATAGACGACAGAACTTAGTTTTGTCGAAGGGGCAATCTCCGAGTCGACAGAAACGGCGATCTTTCAGTCAACATATCTTAGCAGGTGGCCATCTTTCACGCCGCGTAACATCGGAAGGAACTTAAATCTGGACCCATCCAGGCGATCTTTCAATTTAACGCAGCCCCAGATTGATTAGCGTATACGCAGCACCCTAGTGGACAATATACCACGTGTATAGAAGGTGAATAAAATGTTACAAAAGGGATAACAAAGATAAAAGTAAAACGTCTGTTAACAAGAAGATTTGCCTTGGGTCGCTACCGAGATGTGTACAAAATCAACAGAAAGCCGATGCCACTAATTAGCCTTCCAAATCAAGGCACACATCCACCACAATGGGTGATTATAAATTCGTAATTAATATAAACAAATGCGTAATACGTGCATAACATATTGATATACTTAAACCTTTTTGTAAATATAAACCATACTTAAAAATTGCAGAAAAGGCCCCGACTATAGAGCACGTCCAACTCTATTAAAGCGAAAGTGTAATCCAAGCCGAACAATCGCTTTCTCACTACCAAATTTCGATGCGTACGGCAACACGAAGCACGTTATACGCGTCATATGTCGGCCGAATATAATTCCAATAACCGAAGAAAATGTACATACGAGGGTCGCTTGACAAAATATCGTAACAGTAAATATGTATATATCTTTTACTACAATTTAATAACTATTGAGTAACTCATAATTGGGGACAAAAATCTTTAAACACGCCCATATATCTATTTAATTTCTTTTTACAGTACTAAAGATATTCATTTTATGTATTGCCAGTCCTAAATATGGAAAAAATGTGAAGAAAGATTTATCTAAACCATCCGGGGTCACAATATGAGTTGTCAAAACGAGCATTCATTAGGTAAAATGTTTATTCAATGTTCGAAACGAGAATAAAGAAGGTCGACTAATGTAAAATTTGTGTACAAGTGTACAAAAAGAGAATGTACGAAACGGGCCCAAATCCTTTCGGGTTTTTGAACAAGGCTTTTGACAGATTTAGATTTTTAAAAAAAACAGGTCGAAATTTTTTCCATATAGTACAAACAATATTGTGGGCACTCTATAATAATAATTTTGTTCATTGTCACATATGATCATAAAAATATATCAGGTGCAACAGTATAGTACGATGAACTGTCTGAATTTGCAGAATGAGCCATCTGTATGCAGAAACTTATGCAACTTGTTTTGTATGGTAGTCATAATTTAATTTAAATACTTTCTAAATTTTAACATTTACAGTTCTAATAGACAATAATCAGGTGAGTGAGAGTAAAATAACTTCATACTCATTTACTAAATAAAGATACGCTTTGTAAATTAATAATAAGAACAATTAATCTACAGCTAATTATTTTTTATAATAGTTCTTGCTGGTTTTTTTTTTCATCTAAAGTAATTAAATCACGTAGAAATTGTTGTAGAATACTTCGTTTTATATTTTTATGTAATAAGAAAATGAAAACATTCTCAAATATCCAAGATTAGAATAACACATTCTGTAAATTCATTTAAACTAGTGCAAACAAGGAAATTATATCTTGTGATGGGCCGAATGCAAGAGATAAAACTTGACGACAAAATAAATAGTAGAAATATGCAATTATGTGTCTGCTCGTAATGTATTTACATAAAATCTGAGTGCACATATTTCATTTAACAATGAGATAAACACGTTATCTTCATAAATTACAATACATTATCTCGACGGCGTCGAATGAAACTCAAATATTTGGCGATGTTTTTCAAATAAATCCAATTCATGATGTTCCGATGTTTGTTAGCCTACTTTTCGACAATTACGCACAATTAAAGCATATGTAGCGCAATTTTAAACAATGCAATTGAGGAATTAAAAAAAAAATTGGAACAATTAAACCTAAGACGATACGTAGAATTAACAGAATTAATGTGAAGTGTAGCAGTTATGTAGTCTACATTTAGATGAATGAATTAACATAAAAGAATTTATAGTGCGACCAAATAGATTTGAACCCCGAGAAATATGTGAACTAATTCATTGATCCCTTTACCCTAACTACCCGCGCCTTATTATTTTTCACGTTTGGCAGTCAAGTATAGTTCATTTCACATTATAACGACACGACGTGTTACTTGAAACAGCGGCCACTTCTGCAAATGAGATATGGGCCGGAACAGAAAAATATCCTTTTCTATTATCGCAATAAAACAAATTTTAATTAATTTTGCTACTTTTTACTTTACAAAGTTACAATTATGTCACTCACACAGAAGCTTCGTCAGACATATAAGTAACTTATGGACATATCTTTACATAAATATACCGTAACAAACATATGTTTTGGATAGTTGAAGGAATGGGTAGTCTTTATAACTTAAATGTCTATGAACAAAAACTTGCACAAAAATATTGAACTACGGTTTAGATAATAGAGTTCATAAATTGATAAAACTAAGAGTCTACATTATGTTAGAGAGGTAGAGCAGCACTTTGGAAAAATACAATATATGACATTATAAATAATTTGAGAATTGATTTCTGCTATATTTAGCAGTAAAAAAAAATATAGCTAGCGGCCACCTTCTAGTTCTCCTTGAAACAGAATAAGAGTTACACAATTGATCGATGATATCAATTCCCCATTTTGTGAGTTGTACATACGTATTATTTCCGGTTTATTTGATTCTTGGTCTACTGAAGAGTCCCTATGCATTGTGGAAATTAGAATAACTCCTTTATTCTTTTTCGCGACATGGAATACACGTTATATCTTTTTAAAATCCAAACATCGAAATCATGACGGTCTTCTTTTTATTTGGTAAAAATTCCGTAGGAATTTCCCTTTTGTTTTTTTTTAAGTGCCTACCAATGTTATTTTGTCCTTCAAAAGAACTTCAGCAAGTGGTATGCTAGTATACCAATTATCGCTATGTTAAATTGCAATTTTTTCCTTTGACAGGATCTAATAATCTATGTACGATATCTGCTGGTGTACTTTGCTTTCCATTTGGTTGCTTGCTGCAGTAAACTCCAGATTTTGAGTATAACATGTTTTTGAGTCACACACTGCAAAAATCTTAATACGATATTTTGCCGGTTTATTCGATATATATTGTATAAAGCTACAACGGCCTCGAAATGGTTCTAAGTTTTTGTCAATGGCTACAAATTCCCTTAACAGAATAGCTCTTTTTGCAATTATCTACAAACGTATCTAAAGTAGAGCGTATTGGTGCTAATTTGTCTACTTTTCGTCTATTAGATCTTGTTTCTTTGTTATCGAATCTAATGGTATCCAAGAGAAATAAAACTCTTTTGTAACTCATACAGCCGCGAGAAATTTCGATGCCATCGTCTGTCCATAACTCTCGAAAGTTAGTATGATATGCCTTTTTAACCCCAGAGAGATAAAGTAAGCTCAAAAATACCAGTAGTTTAGCTCTTGTCACTTCTTTGGCGTCTCTTTCTCTTCCATATTTGCGAGTTTGGTGATTTCGAATGTATAGGTTAGTATACATTAGAATTTCATCAATCATTTGCATATCTATAAATTTATGAAAGGCCGTACATTTATCAGGAATATCTCTTGCAAGCTGTGTTGGGCCCAGGTAGAATTTTGATAATGTTTCAAGCTGCAGTTTTACCAAACTTAGAAATAATTGTATTTTTATAATATTTAGTTTGTTATCTCTTCCTACAAAAAAGACTTGATCCTTCATACTTTCGTCGTTATATTCTACCTCAGTTTATTCTGAGTCACTCTCATGAATAATTTCTTCTTCAGAGTCCTCAGCAGTGGCGGCTCTTGATGACGTACGATGTGCGCTGCTGCACGGATGAGACTGCTTCGTTTAAGCTTTCATATATACAGAGAAGCAAGTAACCGTACCGAAATCTTCCGAAATAGTTCGAAGTAGTCTCATCCGTGCAGCAGCGCACATCGTACGTCATCAAGAGCCGCCACTGGTCCTCAGATTCAACACAATGGGTGTCACTCTCTGTTTCAGTAGGAATATCCATGTCATCTTCATCATTTTTCAAATAATATGCAAGTTCTGCATCTCTCAATTTCTTTGGATTTTTGGCACCCTGAAAATAACATATTGCTATGAATTGTGCCTTTTAATTACTTTCAATTCACACTGCAACTTATTCTGCCAGCTAACTTCAGTGAGAACACCTTCCTTGAGCTTCTTGATTCTCAGAGTTTATTGATATATAAACTTGGTATGAAATAAAAGATAAAGGGTGTTAAATAAATAATACAACGGTTTTCTCCCCTTCTGTTTTAATAACAAAAAAAAACAAAAAAAAAATCGACTTTACAAAGTGTACAGTCGAACTGACTCAACTTACAGTAAAAGAGGAAACTTTGGTGTAATATGAATACAGAAGATAAAACCTCTTATGACTTAACCGCGAGCAAAATATACAATAAAAATATAAACAAGATTTATCAGATGTCAACATTACTATTAACCCCAAACTCAAACGTCAAATAGAAATTTATCTATTTCGCACGCATTCAAAAATTTAAATTCATGCCTAAAAATCACATGACACAAAAAACTATTCCCCACCTTCTATCGTTCTAAAATAGTTTATTTTAAACTGAATAAAAAAAACATCTGATAAATTTCCAGAATATTTTTTTAGTCTGATTACAAATTATTATAAACTAAAATTACTGAATTTAAGAAGCTTCTGTGTGAAATCAAATTATCCCTAAATATCTAAAGATAATATTAAAATGTACATACTTTTCATTTTGTGCACGTCACGTCACAAGAAAAAACTTATACTAAGAGAGATTCCAGATAGATTATTTAATATATATATTTACAAGTTTGAAAGATTCGTAAAAACGAGTAACTGAATTTAATCACATCAAAAATATCACCTGACAATACAAAACGATTTTATCCTAAACTATTGAACAAAATTAAGTTCTGTTCAATATTAAAAAAAATCTACAACCTATCTGGTCAAGACCTAAGAAATCTCTACAAAATGAAGGTCCTGCAAACGGCATCTCACTCCCACCTAACATAAATAAAAATGAAACTGGCGACAATATATATATTAATATTATTACAACTTCCTGCATAGCGGGGACTTCGAACATCAAACTCGGCCCGAGCAATCTACAAACGTGGACAAAATTATACATTACACAAAATTATCAATTACAATTTAGATTTTTATCGTTATCTGTCTGGAATAAAATATACATGAATACATTAATTTCCATATCTTCTTTAATTTCTTCTGAAGGGAAAAAACCAGGACAATATGTGTTAATATGATTATTATAACTCTAAAACAATTTTTGTATATATAGTAGTAGATAGATATAGTAACGGTGAATTGTTAATTTCTAATTGATCATTGAGGATAGTATCAGTTTTCTTTAATTTATTAATTTCAAGTGACTCTAATAAAATAAGATTTTTGTCCTTATTTTCTATATGTAATATTTTAAATTCTTTGTTAAAGTTGTGGTTTGCTAAATTAATATGAGACGCATATGAAGAGTCACTTTTATTATTTCTAAAGGAAGAAAAATGTTCTTTGATGCGTATTTCAAACGATCTGCCTGTCTGTCCAATATACGTCATGGAGCAACTATCGTAAGTTAACTCATAGACTCCTGACTTTTTATTGTTATTTGTTAAATCCTTGTTTTTTTTATAAATTTTGATAAAATCTTGTTAGTTCTATACGCTGTATTAATGTCTAATTTTCTTAAATATTACTAATTTTTATACTTGAAACAAACCTATATATCCTTTTCTATTGAAAATTCCTTTCATTTAATATTTTATCGGAAGCAAGTAATTATAATAATAATAATAATAATAAGTACAATAATTCTCAATGCAATATAAAAAAAATTTCTCATCAATTACGAGTATGTTGCAAAATTATAATGTAATGTCTTTACGAGCCTTCCAGTCTTTAATTCATAAACGAAAACCTTGAATAGATTCTTTCAATGGAGACTGTGGTTAAATAATAATTTAAAAAAGGTATATAACCCCTTACCACAATTATTAGTCGTATCCTAAATACGTATTTCGACAACTAAGTTGTCATCATCAGTAGGTAAAAACTACTAATTAAAAGTCACACATGGGGCACAGTAAAGTAACATAAACGCTTCCGCACAACTACTATACACTGCAACCCTGTAAAGACTGAGAGTAGAGTCTTTACAGGGTTGCAGTGTATAGTAGTTGTGCGGAAGCGTTTATGTTACTTTACTGTGCCCCATGTGTGACTTTTAATTAGTAGTTTTTACCTACTGATGATGACAACTTAGTTGTCGAAATACGTATTTAGGATACGACTAATAATTGTGGTAAGGGGTTATATACCTTTTTTAAACTTGAATAGATTATTTTAGATTTCATAAAGTACAAGTTGTGCTCTGAAAGTCAAAAATGCGGAGATCGTGGGTGTTAAACCAGGGTAATGTAAATGAAGAAGGTGAAATATCTGCTACATTAATTCGCCCCCATGCTAATTACGGCGTTTTAATCCCTTACCTTAATTTATACCCGTACAAGAGATTAAGAAATTTATACTTTCTTGGTAATATAAATACAAAGTTGTCCTGCCTATTAAATACAAATTAAATTCAAATTTATCTAAATTTAAAATTTACCCAAATCTACCATATATACTGTATACTTATAATTCGTCAGTCTGAAATAACATTTCTGGCTAAGAAGTGCTTTTTATTTGTGAGAAAGCATGGAAAGCTTCGTAAGTTTGAGTGAACATGGAAATCAAGTGCTAATTGTAGACTCTGTAAAATTTACCAAACCCAAATCCTTAAAAAGTGGTGAAACATGTTGGCGATGTTCGAATCCCCCTTGTAAGGCAAAAGTTGATATTGTGGGTGCAGAAAATTTAATTGTGCGCAATGAAATAGAACATAATCATGAAAAGAATCTGAGGAAACTAAACAGACAGATAGTAAGTTAGTGTTAAGCGTAAAGCAACCGATGACATTTGTGAGAAGCCTTCAAAAATAATACATTCAGCTCTAAAAGAAAATACTGGTCATTTCAGTACAATCACCGTTCAAGACATTCATTACATCCGCAACAATCTATATAATAACAGAAGAAAATCTCTATCGCCCTTACCGAAAAATAGAGCAGAAGTTATTAAATGTGTTACAACATTGAATATTACGACACTGACAAAAGATAATTTTGTCTTTATCATCGACGAAATTGACGAAATTGTCGTATTCACGTGCCTAACAAATGTGACTGTTTTATGCAATAGTAAAAAAGTATATGTCGACGGTACATTCAGTTACTGTTCCGATCATTTTCTGCAGTTATTTACACTACATATATTACAAAATGGGTATTATATCCCACGAGCATTTTACTTACTGCCAAATAAGAAGGAGTATTCTTACAAAACACTTTTTAACCTGTTGCGAAAAAAGTGTCATAGTTTGGGTTTAAATCTGAACCCGAAAGTTATCATAGCGGATTTTCAAATTGCAATCCACAATGCCGTAAAAGCGGAGTTTCCAGATTCCAAAGTTATAGGCTGCAGATTCCATTTAGCACAAGCATGGTTCCGCAAAATTCAAAATCTGGGCCTTGTTCCTTATTATAAGAACGAAACCAGTGAAATTGGAAAGTGGCTGCGCTTTATATTTGGTTTACCATTTTTAAATCCATTGGAAATAGGCGATTGTTATACTTTTGATTTTTCGGAAATACAACTTCAAGATGAACGTTTATCACGCTTTTCGGCTTATTTGGTTGACAATTATATTTCAGAAGAAGCCGTTTTTCCACCTAGTTGGTGGGCAGAACTCAGCGATAGCATAGAAAGAAGCTCAAACGCTTGCGAATCTTTCCACGCTAAATTTAATGCCTGTTTTTATTCTATGCATCGATAAATTGTTCATTTTATTGAAATTTTGAAGCAGTTTCAAACAGAGACTTATATAAAAATTCAAAGTTTATCTAAATGTGAAAGAATACGAGATCCAGTCGTCTGTAGACGTAAGCAGTGCGTTACTAGAAAAATCGATGAGTATAAAAATGGATCTGTTTCGAGATTTGATTTTGTTAAATGTATAGCTTATTTTTATAAACGTTAAATGTAAATGTTAATATGTATTAGTGCTTGTATAAAACACAAACTGGCATTTCTATTCCATTCTTAATTAATAAAATATGTTTTGTGGCACTGAATTTTTCATTTCTTGCATTAATAAATATGTTATCTATAGATTTTAAATAAGTATATGGGTCATTCATACTGCGATAAAGTCGGGGACGAATTTATCAAGCTATTTTTGTGGGCCTACTCTTCTCAGGGACAAGTTTATGTATATTTCTTCAGGTACGAGTTTAACTAATTAAAGCAAGCCCCAATTAAGTTGGCGCGAGGAGGGGGTACGCAGAAGCCGTTTTTAAAAACGTCCACCCCCATGTACTCAAGTAATTGTCAGAATACATTTGTCATTGACGTTTGACGGAACATAATGTCTTTGCTAGGGGATCACGCTCAGAGGTTAGAATTATCTTGACATTTGATGTAAAACCAAAAACAAATCTCCCCACTACTTTTAATCCTGCGCGAACTTACCCCTCCTCGCGCCAACTTAATTGGCGTTTGCTATACTTAATTTTATTTCTGGGGACGAGTTTAGGTACGTCCGGGCAAAAACACTTCTCGTTATCTAAATTAACGGAAGTGTCATATGGTTAAACTTGTTGATTTTGGCGTATATACCACTAGAAAAGTGAATAATACCGATGTTGATACTATTAATGTATATAAATATTTGATAACACCTACACATTAAATACAGAATACTTAGCATGCTAGAAACGAGCTAAATCCATCTCTGTAATATAATTGTGACCAATCGGCATCTCAAGGAATTTTATATACCTGTCCAAATTATCAATCAAGGTGACAATTTTCACACCAGCATGCTCACTTAAATTTCTCACTGGAGGCATTTCAATATGTACACAATTCGAACAAAATGAAAATCTGACCACAAATTGAGAAAACACAGGAAAATCAAACCTACAAACGCTATTACACTTGCTGATAGTAACAATGCAATATTGCAAATAAGTAAATAGCATAGAAATCGTGTTTTTTTCAGAAAATGTGTAATTTATAAGCCGCTTTGATAAACAAGTTTATATATTCCTAAAATTATAGGTGGGGCGTTAATTTTGTCCGTCAGTTTATTTACCTTTATAACAAACCATTTTAATTCATGAAAAATATAGGCAAACATCAGCACGCAACTATAACTCTAAAAATAGAAACTTGACTAACATGATATAAATAAAACTAAAATAAAAGTAAATTATATTTATTCTCGTGTATTCTGTACTGTAAAACAGGAAATCTAACCCTATATAGTCTGCAAGCGTTTAAATTCTAAGGATCGATATTAATTGTGATTTATCTTGTTAGTTATTCGAACCGTTAAATTGATACCAAATGGGACCAGAATTATTTTTTGCAATTTGTGTAATTGCACGATCATATTTACTTTGAATGCCATTAAAATAAGTTATATGGATCACATAAAATACTTGTTACTTTATATAAAATACTGAATACATTCAACGAATTAATAAGGTAACTTTGATTCTTGTTCTTATTAGGTTTGTTTTATATTTGTAATCTACTTTAATGCATTGTACTGTTTACAAAGGATACCATTTAAAAGATATACAGGCATGAGCAAAATAAAAATAATGTTACAAGCCCAGTCAACAACCGAAAAGAATGAAAAATAATATGGTGTCTGGGAGTACACATAATCCTTTTAGGTTTTTGGATCATCCTCCTTCATATACAGGGTGTAAACGAAATAAGCCGACATACTTTAATATGTAATAACTGTAATAATATTAAGCATAAAATGCTAATGCACGAAAACTCTATCTCTAATCGACATCAAAGAAAAAAAATATTCTCTGGTAAATTTAGTATTCATTTATTAACTGCGGCACTATCCTTACTGAAGCGTAATAGTGGGAGTTGTAGATGCGATGATGCATACTGTAAGTCAGAGTTTAGTCTCAGTCAGTCTGTTATCAACTCCGGAAAGTATGACTTATTCAAACCACCAATTAACAGATATCGTTTTACTATACGGTGAAAGAGGTGCAAATGTTAGAGCTACTAGAGGGCGGTTTCCGAACTGTAGATGTCCATCGAATAGTTTAATTTTACAAACCGTATACAGATTGAGAGATCGCGGTACATTGCATCCAACTTATGAAGACCGCGGCCGTGAAAGACGATCTTCAGCAATGTATCTTTCGACCTGTGCAGCCCGTAACCGTTAAGACAGAGCCGTGTTAAATCGTCTACTTCGAAAGTTTACCTATCGGTTAGAAGCTTGTATTTATGCAAATGGCAGCCACATTGAACATCTCCTTTAAACATTCCACATGTTTCACACAAATCTGCCCTTTTTAGCGCAAAAAAATTGTCATTAAAGAAGAGGTAAATAGAAGACAGAAAAAAATTTTGAACATTCAATTAAAAATTGCAAATGTAATTTATTATTTCTCGGCGTGAATATAATATTAAGACATTTAAAGAAACTGGATATTGTTTTTTTTTTTCGGAATATTACAGAGGCCAGGCCTACTTATAAATAACAACAGAACAGCTGATGCATAAGAAAATTTATATCTACGAAATAAATGAATACGTGTTTATAAACTTTTCACACAAACACGCATTATATTACTGAAATGTGTAATGGGATTTTTTTTTGTGGACTTGATCAAATAAATGCCTATTTGTTTGTTGAATCCACAACATATCAACATATATGTAATTTCTATTGATCCAGATTCATTCTGAATACAAGACCGTATTTGAAAAGTCTGTGATCCTCAATTTCCGCAAAAGTTAAAGTTTCGATAGAATAAAATTGTTTGTAGATTTGAATTGTTGTCTTACGTATCTATTATATATTACCGAACCCTGAAAAGTCAACGAATTACTATTTTATTACTTCCTTCGGATTTAGCCGCGGTCATGGTGTATTTCTTGATGTTTGACTGGTCATGTTGTCAGCTCCTTCAAAGTATTTTGAGAATTCTCTTTTTCGGCTAAATCTAAAAGAAGATTTTTAGATAGGAAACATCTGTGAACCGATTGCATACGTCAACATTACGTTTCGTTGATCATGTTACAAGTTTCTTCAGAGTTTGCTCAAGACTATATTTTTGGTTAAAGATGAAAGAAGATTCTTTTATAGGAAACGGCTGCGGAGAGCATATACGCAACGAATTGGGATTTCATGCCGTAACATTACGTTTCACTGGCCATGTTTTCCAGCTTTTTCAGAGTTTACTACACACGTTCTCGTCTTCGCGTAAACCTAAAGAAGATTCACTAATTGAAAACAGCGTTAAATGTAACACTAAAAGAATTGACATTTGATTTAATATGATTAGATAGACATTTGCTACCGTAATTTTTTTTTTTTGTAAATTGGTCTTACTTCAATCTAGGGAATGCATGTATCATTAGGGAATTGTTGCCACCATGCTTAATTATTTTTTGACATATTGTAAAAGAAATTCATCGTGAGTAGTTTATCAATCCTTTTACAGAAGAATTGTATTTCAATTTCATCAGACTATGAGGTATTACTTGATTTATTTTTGTGAACATCTGCTTATTTCTAATATGGCATTCTTATCGGTGATTTAGCGGACAAATTAGCTTCTATCATTCTTCTGTTAGAAGAATGATAGGTCAGATCAGTTTCTAACTGATATTAAGACGTAACTCCTTTATTAAACATACCTACATGATAGAATTAGTAAAATATTCGCGTTTTGCGGTATCCTAACTAATAATACTTTTTTTTAATCCGACTTAAATTAGATATTGAGAATTTAACACTTAGCTATATTTCACTAATTTTATTAGAATAACTCTAACATATTGCTGTGAAATTTACTTTGGATAAGAAAAATTAAAAATAGAATTAATAACGTAGAAATTAATTAAACATAATTGGATAAGCAAAAAGAAAATTTTAAAAAATCGACCGAGGTTGTGTATTTTAAATGCACATCGAATATTGTATCTCAAAGTAATGCTAAAATTTTGAATGTATATTTCCAAGAATTAATGTGTAAATAAGCTACGTTATGTCAACAAATTTTAGGTTAGTTTGATTTTTAAATGCTTAATATCTAAGTAAAGTGAGAAAACATGCGTTACCTGCCAGAAATATTAAAAAGGATATAAAATAGCCTATTAATATCTAAGTAAAGTGTAGCCCCCTTAATATCTAAGTAAAGTGAGAAAACATGCGTTACCTGCAAGCAATATTAAAAAGGATATAAAATAGCCTTTTCTTTGTATATTAACAACGTTAGTAGCCACATGTAACTTCAATTCATTCTATTGTTATAAACATAACCTTGCCAAAACAGATGCGTAAACATGACACGTCCAGGGCAATTTTAAACATGTAAATTAATCATATAAGCCATGCAATAGGGAAACCAGGACTAGAAAAACCTTAACGAAACACAAGAATATTAGTAACAAGAAGTCATCAAACATTGAAAAATACAAACAAAATAATTAATACGACAATATTATGATGTAAACAAGCAATACGTCAAAATAAAAATACTCAGCGGAGACGCATGCTCAATGAAGAGAACGCAGACGTACAAAGAGCCTACGAGCGGTAGAAAAGGCTAGACGACACCACATACTTAAGCCAGGAGAAAGAGAGAGAGAAAGAAGATAATCGAGACATCGTTTCCGGGCAAAATTTTCGGGTTAAACCTAGCAAATCAAACACGTTCCGTAGAAAATGAGACTAAAAATTCAATATTCAATAAGAAAACTTTCAAATATGGAAATTACAGCGAAAAGGAAAAATACATAAACTGGGAGACAACGTATAGAAATGAAAAAAATTAACACCCATGATGGATGGAAGTACATAGGGGTGAAAATGTTAAATAAGCATGAAAATTAGTTAAAACAAAATTAAATGGTTTGGAGTAGGGAAGAAATTCGTAGAAAGAAAGAATACATACTATATAAGGAAATATCACCCAGGAAGAAGGATTCACGAAGATATTCTCGAGATTCACGAACATATTTTCAACGTTCACGCAGATAAATTTATTGCATTAGATTTCTTAAGTCACATTATCATTTTAATTTTAAGATAATTAGTAAATTTTGAAGTTGAAGCCTGGGAGCGATTTGTCTAAATAATTAAAAGAAATAAAAGTTCATTTTAATTTCCTCACCAGTTCATGATAAACAATGTATCAAGAAGAGTTTGAATGTTTATATGCGTAACTCGACTCCGAGTAAGTAAAATTTTATGCGCGATAAAATTTGGAGTATATAGAGTTAACGAAAATTGATAAAGGTATACGTGGAATATTATTTTAAACGATTAAGTAATTATAAATACACGATTAAAGTGTATGTTAGGCCAGATATCTGAGTCTGACGAAAAGGAAGTAGGATTCCCTGAATATTCTCAAAATATCTGTGCCATTGAGATTTTTAAAGTTTCAAAACATTCAGAGATAGGCGTGAAAAGTAAGAAATACTGCTACAGTGTGAAGACCAGTGTCCTATTCTGTAGGGCTACATTTCCCACTTAAATAGGCGCTGAATAGCACACTCGCTTTGTAAGCATTTATCAGTAGAGACCAGAGATCCACATTTTTTTAGAGTAATATAGACTGTGAGGACTGATCTTAACATTAAGAGGGCAAATACCCCCTTTTGCGAGAAAAATCCTCTAAAGTTTTTGCTTGTGAGATTCATTTGAACCTGAATTAAATCTCCAAAGTCATCCGTGTAGAATTCATGAGAGAATGTCTGTATATAAAAGATACATTGCTAGCTTAAGAATAGGTTAAGAATGAAATATCTTAACTCAATAACAATGAGATGTAAAAATATTAAGAAGCAATAAAATATCTTTAACCAAATACTTCTTGTTGTGTTGTTTCTTTACATTTACTTTGGACGCTAGGCCTAGTTGTGTAGAACCTAAAGATTACCCGGAGATATACAAATAACATACAGAGTCTCAACAAAATTATGCCTGTGTAACTGACCACACAATCATTCATTACATTAGATTATATGTATCGGCTATTTTGCCATTATCAAAGAAATATCTTCAAATCTAACTTAATGGATGTAAGTGTAAGATTTACATACCTAACGCTCTTATGGGTGGGGGGTGGTTAATTGATATTTACAATAGTGTCTATGAAAGGGGTATTAGAGAAATCTACCTGTGTATTAGTAACTAACGAATTATGTTTCTGTGCTTTTTTTGATTTATAAAATTTTTAACAAATCTAATCTTTTGCTTTTTACTACATTATGTATTAAGTTACAGCTATTAATATCTGGCAAGTGGTTATGTTCTATACAATATTCAGAGAAACTTGTGTACTTGACACTATATTGAATAGATCTTGTGTGCCCCGAAATCCGTTTTTTTTAATATTTTTACCGCATTGCTCTTTACATTTAATAATATATACACCTTACTTATATAATTTATCTATTTTATCTTTATTGTTTAACATTATACCTAAATTTATTTTATTAACCCATATTATTTTAATGTATAATTTTCTTAATATTTTATTTAATTTATCTGTGATGTGGGGGGGTATATGTTATCGAATACCGTATAGTTTTGTCTATTTCTTTTATTTCTGGGTGTACAAATTTTTTTGATATTATTTCTTCCTTTGTGTTTTAGCATATTATCAACGATTCTGGGATTATATCAATTATTTTCTGCTATCATTTTAATAGCGTTTTTAAAGTCCTGAATATTTAATGGTATATGTAGATAACTATGGAAAGTTGCAATTTTTATTATAAGTGATTGTTTTCCTTTCGCGTGTGGTATATTATCTGTAACTGTAGGTTTTTTATAAATTTTGTAAGACAATCTATTGTTATTTTTGTATATTGTAATATCTCGATAGTTTAATTTGTTATATTCTTCCTGTTCTATTGCGAACTGTATCCAGTTACTAAAATGTTTCACCAAGAAGTGTCTACAATATCAATTAATGATTTTCTAAATTTGTTTGTGTTAATGTTTTCTATTGTCTATTGACTTATCAATTCTATGGAATTCGTTATTATTTTTCCGAAATAAGCAAGACATTTTGTACAAATTTGTTAGATTTTATCTTAATTACTTAGATTATAGCTACAAAAGCCTTAATTATCACAATACAAGAGTATTATTAACATATCCATAAAAAAATTTATAAATACGCAACTAAATAGTAATGGCATTACGATAGGCAAATAATAACGTTCGATAAAGTTTTAATGAGCTTTTGAATGTCCTATTGTTCAGTCTGTAACTGCTATAAATGCTATAATATCAATTGCTGGTGATTTAGAAGAATGTAAACTATTAAAACACGTTTATAAAACGTTATTTTACGTACGAACAATTGAAGGAACTTATTTCAAGTAGTTTTTTCTTATACAAATATCCACCTTTGTATTGTATTGGAAGTTGCAAGAGTAATTCGAGATTATAAAATTCATAAACAATTGAAATAAAATCTTTATAATAGTATTAGGTTGCTGCGTATGGAATGTCAGGTTTACTTACTTACTTAATTCATAACCCCGTGTACAACGCCGGACTGATTTATAATATCTCTATAAAAGTCAACTTTTATTATTTATTTACGTTCTTACCCCAAAAGAGACCGAAACAGTTTTTATCAATTTCTTTTTAATTATTTTGGAAAAAAGACATTATATTTACAAGGTTTACATGGTCTTTCCAACGATGCCAAATTCATGCACTGTTGCCATTTAAAAAAAGGCAAGTAAGTCTTGGATTTCAAATACGTAATAAGAAAAAAAAATTAAAATATAGCCAAAAAGATCCAAACAGTTCCTTGTAACCGTATACAAAAGTTCAGTTAGATATTTCGTATATATTCTTTGTTCTTTGCTTTTATGTAAAGTCGAGTTTAATTTATAAATATGGTTATATATGGTTATAACGGCCGGTTTCATAATATATTTAAACGGTCTCTTATTTTTTAAAAGGGCTTTTAGTGAAATATTTCGTCTCATAATTGCCATTTAGCTTAAAAGTTTGTTTTAAATCGGCTCTTAGTTAAAAGAAGAAATCTGGCCATTTAGTTGATTTAAATGACCATTTAACCTACAAATAACACATGGGCTGTCATTTATAACTGCGAACGTTAGTCTATATGGATGAATTTTATACCTCCTCGTCAGACTCCAGTTCCACTTCCGAAGACAACGAAGATATTTTTGTAAGAAGAAGAATGATTTATAAGGAAAGAAAAAATTATTTTGAAATAAACGACGACATAGACTTTTTCGATAGATTCAGTTTAACAAAGCCCACATTTACATTTTTACTAAATGAAATTGAACGCGAAATACAGTCGGCTACGAATAGGTAGAACATATATTTAGATATATTGTAGTTATATAAAAATTGATTTTTTTTTTAGAGGTGGATGCATAAAACCTGTTATTCAACTATTGCTCAAACTTCGCTTTTATGCTTCTGGAAGTATGCTAGTGGCAAATGCAGACTTTGTAGGTGTGACAAAAGCTTCTGCTAGTCGAATTATCACCAGGGTCAGTACAGCCATAGCGAGGTTGAGCAATAGATATATTAAGATGTATGAGGAGGAACATGAGACTGAAGAAGCAGCGGTGCAGTTTTATAGAATAGCTAGCTTTCCAAGGGTGATTGGTGCTATTGATTGTACTTTAATTAAAATACAATCTCCAGGTGGTGACGATGCAGAAATTTTTAGATCAAGGAAAGGATTCTTTGCATTAAATGTGCAACTGTATCAGATGCTAGACTTAAAATACGAAACATTGTATGTAGATGGTAGGGCTCAGTTCACGATCAGACCATTTTCAATAATTGCAACTTAAAAATGGAGTTTGAAGATTTACGATATGGCAGGTATTTGCTAATTGGAGATAGTGGATACCGCCTTGAACGATATTTAATGACAAAGTTAGAAACAAGGTCGCCTGCAGAGATTCTATATAATGAATCAATTATTCGTACCAGGAATGTTGTGGAATGACAATATGGTGTATGGAAAAGGCGATTTCCAATTTTGTCATTAGGAATTCGCTTAAATGTAAACACAGCAATGACAGTAATAGTTGCTACCGCTGTATTGCACAATATAGCATTAGACATACAAGAAGATATTCCTTTAGAATGGAATATTGTAGATGTGCATAATTTAAATAATGAAGCAGAAAATGATAACATTATTGAAAATCAATCAGGTCGCCAAGTGAGGCAGTTATTAATTACAGAACACTTCAACAGATTGTAAATCTTAAATTATAACGGAATGTTTTTTATTTATAAATTTGTATAATATACCTATACATTATCAATATTAGTTTTTATTTATAAATTAGTATAAAATATACATTTATCTGATTAGTTGTTAATTTCAGAGCACTTGAAAAGATTGTAAATATCAAATCCTAATGTGTATGTAAATAAATATAGCTTTTATTTTAAAATATACATTCATATTCCTTAATTATGTTCTTTTTTTTCAATTTCCATATCCAACAAAATCATTTTCTTTTCATGTTCCCTTTGGTTCTGTTCTATATGCTTTTCTACAAGTATCTTTTTCATTCTGTAATACTCAGCTTTCGCTTCTATAACTGGATTTGCCAACTTGGGTCGCAAACTCTTCCTTACTGGTTTTTTTAATTTTAAAAATTATATAAGCATATATATTAACTAAAACAGAATGTAATATACATCATTGTCAGAAACAGATTTTACTCTAGATCAGTTATTTCCCTTGTGATTGGTGAATCATTTTTAGTGGACTGTGATGGTGGAGTGGATGTATCTTCCTATAAAATGCAACCAAGAATTAACATAAATAAATTCAAGTGATGGTGATTTACGCACATAAACTGTATTCAGTACTTCTTCATTCTGTATTGTAATGGATATCTAAAATATATTTTATAATATACAAATATTACCAAATTTGAACATAAGTAACTGAATAAAAGTTCAAATTAGTTACTTACAGGCTCAGATAAATATTGTTCGGCATCAATGTCATTAGAGTTATTTTCCTTAAAACAAATTTCTATTATTATAACTTATATTTGCAAAACAACTTTCTTACCTGACTTTCATGAATTTCCATTAGAGGTGTGCTGCTTACATCTAGACCTATATCTGTATTGATATCCTGCAAAGTAATATGATGAGATTAATTATATTATATTGCAGACGAGTGTAACAGCAATACCCTAGAAACATTGATTGTGAAATCACCATCAAAGTTTGATTGCAGCCCTACAACAGTTTTCATATTTATTAGCTGAAGAACAGCCAATAACACTGGGTCTATTTCCGATGTATAACTGGGACCACCACCAGTTCCGTTAGATATTGCCTCCTTTGAGCAACTGTCTTCCTAGCTTCTGTTTTTAGGTTTTCATATTTAGATGCTAGTTGTTGTACTGATCTTCTGGCAGATACTTTGGAATTAAAACTTTCCTCAATTTTTTTCCATGCTTCTTGCTATAAATTATACCACGAATTATATATATGTATAAAAACATGATATTAACATAAATCTACCTTTTCATTACATGAAATTTTATTAGTCACTTTGTTCTCTATTATACTCTTAAATTTGCGAATTTCCATAATTAAAAGAAGTTGATCTTCTTTAGAGAAATTTGACAAACGCATTCTTTTGCTAGGCGTATTATGCATTCTAAAATAAAAAGAAATTAAACTACAATACATGATTTTTCTCCATAAAAATACTGTTTTAGTACATACCTGAAATAAATATTAAAATATTTTAAGAAATTTGTTCAAAGAGCACTAAAAATACAACAACACTAGTAAAAACGTTAAACGACGAAAGAAAATGCTTTGGATCTGACGCGCGTATATCAGTCAATTCGAATTTTCAGTATGACCAACATTACTAATTTAAGGTAAAAGTTCTTTTAGTTAAGAAGCATTGGCAATATGATTATGAGACGGTCGTCTTTTAATATAGCATTTAAGAGAGCTTTTAAGCTAAATGGCCTTTTAGATAAAATCCCTATTAAGAAAATATTATGAAACCGGCCGTAAGTATCTGTCTCTATATGAGAGTTGAACAGTGGCGGCTGGTACTAAAGGGCACATGCCCACGTAACCACCAAGATAAACACAAAGAAATTCGCATGTAATTCAGTGCTTTATTTCATTTTATTATTTTTACGTATTTTTATAACGATGGTATCAAAGTTTCCTTCCGCACTACAGACACTAGCGCATATGCCAATGCTCAAAACTATGTTCCGGGGCATGATTTCAGATGTACCTATTTCGAGTATAAATCGGCCAGATCCACTTATCTGCGCCATATGCGATTATACCGTCGGTTTGGGGCACAAAGTTTCCCGACTACAGTTAACGTCTTGCATTCATTGCGACTTCATTGTTTGCGGCGCGTACAGCGCGTGTGTGATTTCAAAGGCTTGAAATGATGTTTATTATTAATGATGGAAGTTAATTATGTGTAAAATCTTTTAGAAAACCCGCTATCATTTGAGGAAAAACTTTAAATTAAGAAGAAAAGAAGGCCTATTCCTGATCTTCAAATAAACTACACTTCCACAAGTAAAACTCGAACTTACAATAGAATATTCAATAAAAATATATTTCAGCATGCATATTATATTCACTGTTACGCGCATCAATTTAATTTAATTATTGAACGGGCGGCACAGTGCAATAAAAATGTAAAAATTTTCTTTGAAAGTTTCTTTCTCGATCGCCAAAACGAACGGGAATTCTTGATGAAATAGTCAAGCGTAGATCACCATGCGCTGCTCCTACACGCTGGATTTTCAAAAGTCGAACTGTGAACACATTATTTGAACACCAGGGTTCTTTCAAAGAATGTTTAGACAAAATTATTGACGAAGATGGGATAAGATGGGATGGATTCAGTTCCTATTAGCGAAACAAGTGGTTTATTGAAACATTTGAATTGCCCGGAACTTCTCTACTGGATGAAAATATTTCATTGCATCATGCCACATGTTTAAATATTATTAAATCAGACTCAAATGCGTGGGATTGACAGTGCTCAACTCCAAAAGGCAATTGAACAATTCCAGCAGCAAATTATTCACATTAGAAATTTAAGAAATTCTACTGACAATGACAATCTAGAACGCAATAATGAAGAACCTGCAAGGAAAAGACAAAAAACAACAGCTGGAGATAACAGAGCTGTTATTGCAAAGGAAGTATGTCACACTATTTTAAGCCAAATTAGCGACCGATTTGATTTTAGGGATCACTTAAGTGCAGCGAAATTATTTGATTCTCAAAATTTAAAAACTTATAGTCATTCATTTCCACAAAAAAATTTTGTTTGAAACTGTGAAATCTTATATTATGTTGGACAGTGTAAAATTGAAAAATGAACTTGCAGTAATTTATGAGCGCGATGACATGTGTGACGTAGGTGGTGTTTTTACACTTTTAGTGTTCATAACAGACAACAACCTAAAAAAAAAAGGTTTTGACGGAAACATACAAACTGTTGGATATTATTTGTACAACGCCCATGTCGACAGCAGAATGTGAACGATGTTTTTCCACCCTCAAACGCATTAAAACTTTTCTGAGAAGCACAATGTCAGAAGATTGACTGAACGCATTGGCGGTCCTATCAATAGAAAAGAAGTTCATCCAGTCTATCCCAGATTTTGACAACAAAGTCATAGACGTCTTTTCCAGCATGAAAAATAAGAGAATGGATTTTATGTACAAAAAATGGGTAAGTTTTTTTTGTGCCCACCCTCTTTGATAACTCACGAACCGCCACTGGAGTTGAATGTTGTATTTTGAATTGAATTTACTATGATCGTTTTGATTGTACTTATTAAAGAACCAATCTCAATCATAACAATCGAAATCCTCATGTTGTGAATATTCCCGTGGACACACTGTATCTTTTATAGACACTGTGTAATCAAAATTATATAGAATATTAAACAGAACCAGTGCAACAAAATATGCGATTAAAATTTAACATGCTTTTGCGTCGCATAGTTAACAAGTCGTTTTGTAATACCTGTTTGTCAACTAGAATACCAAATGAAATTTTGCAATTAGAAATTTTCAGTTTCTAAAAAAAAGAGAATCCATTAAAATGTACCACATGTCCTGCTTTAGTTTTCAACAGAGTATGTATGTGGAATTAAATGATATATCATTTTATACATATGCATACATATTAGATTGCTAAGAAAATTTCTAAATAGAACAAACATACTTTTTCTAAATGTATATATATGATAAATACAATGTACTGAGAAACATATTATACTTCTCCACATCTAAGCTTTATTTATATATGAGGAGACTAAATCTATCTTAGAATTTAAACAGAAGCAAACTGACCTATATTTTTATTTAGAGAAAAGAACTATGCTTATGTCATTAGTTGAATATTTATTTGCATATCCGATTTATTTGCCAAGACGTAGCAAAATAAGCAGTTATGTATTTTGCTTATTTTATTATTATGTAATATAGATATAATATATCCCGAAGAAATATCTATTTCATCTCAAACAGGTTATGGTTGATATTTACTCTAACTTATTACCAGAGACCGTACACATCGGGTTGAAATGACGTCGTCAGTACGACGGACGATATAAATAGTCTACATCTGTAAGTACATCACGCAGTTATTGATCTGGCTAGCGCGCATACCTGTTTTCTTTGAGAATTGCGACGTTTTTTGGTGGATATTTACAGTTAAATTTCTGTTTTCATGAGCGTAGATAGAAGCGTGTAGGGTTTTAATAATTTAGTCTATTTAGATTATATTTCGTAAGATAAATAAAGTGCTGTGAGTTAGTTTCTTGTTTTCATAGTTTTAACTGTTAATTACATCGTAATTTTTGTGATAGACCCTGTTTAATATCGTTTGATTGAATCTATTTCTCCCAATTATTTCGACGTAAGTGTGCATTGAATTTCGTTCAGTTTCAATAACTTACGCATACATTTTTAGTTTTCATTTATTTAGGTCTAGAGCATTGTTTAAGTTACTTTTTCAGATATGATATGAAAGAACGTCGAGAACGGCATCGTAAAACAATGGCGAGTTGGATTGACGGTCATACTGATTGTATGTCCATTGTCCGTGATTCCGAAATTTATTGCAAAATGTGTAAAATATCATTAAAAAATTCCATGTAATCGCACGTACAACGTTACTTAGCATCGCAAACACATGCGCAGAAATTGGAACCGTTGGAATCTGACAATTTTAACGAAGAACTCTGTGAAACTTTTATGGCGGCTAATATTTCATTAAATAAACTTAACAATCCCACTTTAAAAATATTTCTCCAAAAATATACTGGTCGAAATGTTCCTGATGAATTTACCTTACGCAAATATTATGTTTTTAAGTGCTACACGAAAGCAGTGAATGCATTAGAAGCCATCTTTCAAATCAGTACCTCTGAATAAGTGCCGACGAAACTGTCGATATATTGGGAAGCTGCGTGGTAAATGTTGTAGCTGGTGTTACATTCAACTATTCCATATAACGCCTATGTAATAGCAACAAAAGTTATAAATACAGTCGATGCGGAAACAGTTGCTAAAACCATTAACGAGAATATTTAATATATACTTTATTCGGACGACAGGTACAAAGAAAAAAGTACTTTTATTTGAAAGTGACAGTGCTACATGTATGTTAAAAACAGGCAGACTATTAAAGGAAACATATCCTAATATGCTGCATATTACTTGTGTAGCACATGCTCTCGACAGAATCTGTGAATATATCAGAGACACCTTTCCAGAAGTTGATAGATTTGCATCCGCTTTTAAAAAAGTTTTCAGAATAGCACCATTGACATGGAAAAACTGCCATCTTTGTCACTGCCTCCCTCTCCAGTAATAACTAGATGGGGCACGTGGTTGGAAGCTACTAGTTTTTATGCAGAGAATTTCGATAGTTTACAAAATTTCGTTGCATGTTTAAATGACGATGCTATTTGGAGTATTTCTGAGTGCAAGGAACTAACACAAATTCCACATTTAAGAAATCAGTTGTACTTTCTTCAGGAACACTTTGGAAATTTGCCAAAACTAATCACTTATTTTGAAAATCGAAATCTCAAATTAAATGAAGGTTTAACGACATTAGATGTGCCTATTAATAATTTGAAAAGGATTCCCTGATTTCGGATGTGGCCTTCGGCAAAAGTTTGACGCAGTTTTTAATAGAAATCCAATTTTAATAACATTGCGGCAATTGTGTGTGGGGACAATTCCTCAAAATCTAACTGCTAAATACGCTGAAATAAAAGAATATTTCCAGTATGCACTATAACCAGTTGCGATGTAGAATGGACGTTTTCTATTTACAAGGATGTATTTCATTCAAAGAGAACAAATTTTACAGAAGAGAACCTTGAGAAAGTATTGCTAGTAAATATACTCCTTTACTCAACTTGAACTACAAAATGAGCAAATAAAAATGTATTTCGTATTTTGTAGACGTATATATACCCGTTTTATTATTATAACAAGTATAATTATATAAATAAATCTAAAAACTTTAAAAATACAAATGTTCAATAGTAGGCTTGTGGGCGATGAGTCATCAACCTCTCGTGTCCGGTATTTACCCAAAACTTTCATCCATTTTTCCATCTAACGTTAGCACCTTAGTTATTTCGAGTGAATTTAACAAAATAATATCATTTGCTGTTCATAGTCGTACGTTAGGTATGTTTTCTATAGATTAATATTTATTATTTTTGCGCGAATTTTGAGAAAAATGCCGCTTACACTAGAGCATAACCAATTTAATTGTAAATACAGTTATGCTTGATCACATTCATCACGAAAGTGTAGTAAGTTAATATAAACACATTCTACGCCTATGCATAACCGCAAGTCAAAATGGACGTAAATATTGATATGCGATTAGCGGAAAGTGGTGTAGGATCAGGCCAACCATTTTTGCTCTCTCTGTATAATACCGTTCATAATATCAGTTGGCGAAATTACACTCCATCAGTTCGCTAAGAGGGTAGATACTCTTGATATAGGTACAGTAGTATGACACAGCCGCCATGTTTGTCCAAACATTTATTCCAACGGTAAATCAAGATATTATCTTCTTTAAGAAAAATCAATCGCAACATCAAGAAAACACTGCTAAACTTCTGTATTGATTGTCAATCATCTCTGAACTTAATGCTTCTTCAATGATGCTAACAGATGAATCACTGAGTACCAGATCGATACTGTAGCGACGATGGGTCAGCACCTATCGTTATCGAACTTGAGTGAAATCAATTCACACTAATTTCTGTGATATGACATTAGTACCGTACACATTAAGACGTTGGCGATGTTTTTCTACTCATGAGGATGTAAAAATTTGATCGCATTTTGCATTTTGACCATGTTTTCCTGAGCGCAGTTTTCGTGCAATTGGTATTGTTAGAGCTGAGTAATCTAACGCAATATAAGCGCCATCTAATGGTTATATGATAATGCTGTTGTGTTCTACTGTAGTCGGATGGTAAATTCAAAAAAGATGAAGAATAGGGATCTCGTGGATCTGTTGTCTTACTGATTAACTCGCTTTCATATAATTTCATATAATCATGTGGTATAACGATGTGTTCACTTTCTCCACTTGTTCCCGCAGAGCTCTATATATCTTAAAATTTGTAATAAACCGCCTAGCATGCATGCAACCTGCGTGATTTTACGTTTTTGTACGACATCGGCTACCTGTAAAGAACGTATCTGTGCTCATTCATAGGACACAATGAAAGAAGAAAGATTCTACATGACCATTTTTATCAATTATCTTTTGCTGTTGACAAAAAGTATTTAACAGTGTTCTTTTTATAACTACGAGGGAAGATCAGTAAGTACCCGTGTTTGAAGACAGGTGGCGCTGCTGAGGGAAGTTGGCATTACCGTCGTGTACTACCATCTGTCAGACAACACCATAATAAATTTCAGACTGATTCATAGGTTAGTTTTTATTTGGCAGCCAGTTATCTCACGTGTTTCGTATTTCTCGATAAAATGGAAAAAGAGCAATATCGATCCGTAATTCGCTTTTTATTTTTGGATGGAAAAACATGCGAAGAAATAAAAGCGAAGTTGGATGCTGTCTATGGGGACCCTTCACCATCTATGACAACCGTAAGATATTGGTTCAACGAATTTAAACGTGGTCGTACATCTGTTTTTGATGAGGAGCGCCCAGGCCGCCCGGCAGACGTGGTTACCGAGGAAATCGTTGAAAAGGTCCACGACATGATTCTCGCTGATCGCCGAACGAAAGTGCGCGAAGTAGCAGAGGCCGTAGGCGTGTCGTACGGAACGGCAATTAATATTTTACATGATAAGTTATCGGTGAGAAAGGTGTCGGCCCGATGGGTGCCGCGATTGCTTACGGTGGACAACAAGCGGATACGGTTGTCAATGTCGAAGCAGTGTTTGGACCTCTTTAAGAGAAATTCGCAGGAGTTTTTGCGTCGAGTCGTCACCGTTGATGAAACCTGGATCCATTATTATACGCCAAGAGTCCAAGCGACAGTCAAAACAATGGATTTTTCGGGGTGAATATGCTCCGAAGAAGGCATGGAAAGGCCGGAAAGGTCATGGCCACGATTTTTTGGGATTCCAACGGAATAATCCTCATGGACTTTTTGCAGAAAGGAAGAACAGTCACGGGGCAGTACTACAGTGAATTATTGGACCGATTCGATATAAAATTGAAGGAGACACGGCCCCATTTGGCTAAGAAAAAAGTGCTGTTTCACCACGACAATGCACCAGCACATTCATCCAGAATTGTCGCGGCAAAGTTGCATGAACTGCACTACGAATTGCTGCCGCACCCACCGTACTCACCTGACTTGGCTCCCTGCGACTTCTTTCTGTTCCCCAACATGAAAACGTGGCTCGGGGGAAAAAGATTCAGCTCAAACGAGGATGTTATCGTCGAGACAGAAGCGTATTTTGCAGAGTTTGACAAATCGTATTTTTTGGAGGGGTTAAAGAAATGGCAGAAACGTTGGGAAAAGTGTATTGTACTAAAAGGTGATTACGTTGAAAATTAAAAAAAAAATTTGTGAAAAACTTGCGTCTTCTTTCCTAACACGGGTATTTATTGATCCACCCTCGTACTATGCATTCACAAGAGCTCCTGTGATTATTTCCAATTCCTCATCAGTTCATCACTCGTCAACTATTACTTACTGTTTTAATAAAAAAAAGACATTTTCAATTACTAGTTCAAGTTATTATTACATTTATAATCGAATAAATATAAATATTCTAGCGATGCGATAATATAATTGTTTATTTCTCTACTGGACATGTTTTACGTGCCTTCTTAATTAAGCAACAAAAACTTATCACTATTTTATTATTTAATACTTAAAAAAGGACATTGGTGTGGAAGAAATATCTAATATTTCACGTTATATTATAGCCTCCAATTGTTTTAACTACGTTGTGTATTTGATCCCTTTGAATCCGCAATTTATTTCTGTTAGTTCGCAGCGCATAAATCCTGTTCTTTGATATACGGGTGTCGCGTATTCAACATATGATATTTTTAGGGTGTAAACATTGACAGGAAATACCGCTCTATTCACATTTGTTTCCGCAAAATCCACTCAACTGTCACCATGCGCTCTTACAGTCTGGTTAGCAAGCACACATATCATAGTTCATATTCAACCGTTAATTCAAGGTTTTGGATTACAAGTAACAAAATATAATGAATTCATACTCTAGTAACGTCTACTTAATGTATAAACACATGTATCTACTTAAGTATCACTATATTTAAATAGTTTTTTGGATAATGTCGCTTTAATTATTTACTTTGAAATGCGAAAGAAGCAACGATCTGAGAGAGTGTAAATTACTGTAATTTTGCATTCCATGGTTGTTTATTATACGAGTGCTTTCTTATATAATACTTATAATTTGTAATTTTAACTTCTATAATTTTACAAGTCAAATAAAATTATCAAATAAAATAAAAAATTGAATTTGGGGCATCTGATATACACCAAATGTTCTTTAAATTGAGCCTAAAATTCATATTCTTACACTTCCGATTTGACCGGATTCGACCCTACTTTTATTTTTAATAGCACCCTGTATATTTTCTTCAAAATTTGAATTCTACGGACAATTCTCTTCCCTATAAAGTACACTTTATATTTAAACTTCAAAAGAGAGGTGAAATTGCATTTTAAATATTCAAAAATTGGGATCGTAGAAACCAAAGCGATCTATGGAAACCAAAGCAAAATCTGACACTATTTGTTTGTTAACTTTGACAGTTCATAAGGTGTTATTAAAATTTGTCTCAAAGTTGCTTCGAAGAAAGTTGTATTTAAAATTAATACCGACGATTTTACAAATGAGGAAAAATTGAATATGATCCTCATTTAGGGGAATGTAGAAAAAGCAGGCGTGATGCCTTCCATGTTTACAGAGCGGTGGTGGTAATTTGGGCGCGAAGCTTACTTGGTCCATAACGTGAACAAGTAAACTGGACGCAAATATTTTAGGGGTCCTTTAATCCTATAGGCAAACAGGGCGCAAATGGAAATTGTTTGTCTAATTGAGCCTGACTGTAAAAAAACATGGTATACTTTACATTTTGTAGTTTATTTAAAGAAAACACATTTCGAAATATGCATAAGCATACTATTACAGTGACATAATATATATATTATAAATATGAAGAACATTTTTCGTAATGTAGTCTTCTTATGCTTATTTCTCTTAACTTGTATCTATTTACAAGATTACCAAGCGATGCTAATTTAGCTGTTACCTTTTTATCTTTAAGTCTCGCAGTAACATGCAAACTCTGTATTTTAATATATGTATCAATTTGGCACTCTTTTATCTTTTCTGTAAAGACATAGATAGAAGGATGCGTTGTATAAAATGAGGAATTGAATTTTGCATGAAATGACTCAACAATTAGTTCTTGTTACCGAAGCACTTTCTTTTGCCCACACCGAAGGGGGAATACTGCATTTTCGATAATATATGTATCTAACAAATAATCACAATATTTATCCAACAAATCATTATTAGAGAACGGACATTCTTACCACATGACTCGGCGTAATTCAATGAAGTATTTGTTAGTCTTTTTCGGCCATCTAGTCCGCTGCGATTACAATGACAACACCCTATTGTATTCGGAGGATAAGGATCCATTAAACGCAATCGGCAATTCGGAATGTTTATAAATTTCGCTGAGTACATCTCGACGTAATACAATGAAGTACAGTAGCCGCTCGATTATGTGAACTAATTAAAACCTTACCTGTTCACAGAATCGAAATGTTCACACAATCGAATGTGCAGTTTAAAACGTTTATTTATATGTATATGTATTCAGTTACATCAAAAAGAATTAGCAAATGAAAAATATGCATGTTCTACATAGATACGTACATACATACATGAATACGTAATGATTTAAAGAAGTCAGTTTTGTTTGTTAAAAAAACTGGTTAAATTTGTTTGAACCTTTTTTTGTTTTAAACATCTTTGAACTGCGATTTCTTTTATTCTTCGCAAAGTTAATAGATCTTCAGAATTTAGCATGTTTTGTTCTGCCCAAGAAATCACTATATTATGTCCTTGTAAAGCTTCCTGAGTGGGGATGGTAGTTGGCATTGGCTCATCATCCATTGTTTCTTCCGCACTTTCAATTTCAATTACATCCTCTTCAAGATCTTCTATGTCATCCGTATTCCAGTTTTCTATGTCTTTACGGCTGTATGTTATGTTTCCTTTCACTTTCTGTAGTAATGCTACAGTTTCTTGAAATGTCACTGCCTCGACGCTGTTCTTGTATTTTTCTTGTAGAATAGCCAATGGAACATCTTCTGAATCAGAGTCGCTATTGAAAGAATCTGATAAAATATTTTTCCAACACTTAGCAATTATTTCTTCTTTCACATTCATCCATGCTAATGCCAGATGTGTAACAGCATCTTTTAGACTCAAGTTTTAATGACAGCTGAAATATCATTGCTATCAGAGGCAACTATTGTGGATAAAAGGCTTCTTCTATAAAACAATTTTGTTAACCTAATGACATTCTGGTCCATGGGCGGTATAAGAGCTGTTACATTCGGAAGCATGTATATAGTAAGAATTTTTCCATCATCAGAAACCAAGTTTTCTGCTGGTGGATGACTTGGAGCGTTATCCAAAAGTAGAAGAGCTTTTTGTGGTAATCCCTTTTGTTTCAAAAATCTTCGAACCTGCGGGACAAATGAATGATGAAACCAATTTTCAAATACCACCGACGTCATCCACGCATTTTTCGTACTTGTGTATTGCACTGGAAGTGAAAAGTTCTTAAAGCATCTTGGATTTGCGGCACGCCCAATCACTAACGGTTTGATTCTATGTTCACCGGTTGCATTGGTGCATGCTAGTAAAGTAACTCTACTTTTATCCGTTTTCCGACCAGGGGCCGATCTTTCTTCAGACGTAACCAAAGGTCTTTCTGGGAGTAATCTCCAAAACAAGCCTGTCTCGTCGGCATTGTATAATTGGTCATGTGTTAATTGTAGCTCCTCTATTTTCTTTCGAAGATAATTCTTGAATGGACCTACATGCTCCGGAGCAGCTGATAACTTTTTTCCCGAAATTTTTAAATGTCTTATTCCAAATCTTCGTTTAAATCTTTGGCTCCATCCGTCACTAGCATTAAAATTAGGATTTTCAGCGATAGTTTCATTGATAGCTTTTGCTTTTGTTTTTAAAAGTTCAAAAGAAACCGGTACATTTTTAAGTCTTTGTGTACAAAACCATGAATATAATTTTTTTTTCCATTCGTGGCATCTTACAGGATTTTAAAGTTTTTCTTTTCCGTATTTCACTGCGCCTTGATGTGACTTTTAAAATGTCCCGTTTTTTATTTTTGATTGCACATACTGTGGATTTGGCAATCCCGTACTTTTTAGACAAATAAGTTACACTGCTTCCACTGTCCAGACTTTTTAAAATTTCACATTTTTCGAGCAACCTTAACACTTTTCGCTTCATTTTTATTGTAAACACAAAAATGTTCTAGCACAGTACACCTACAACATCAACAGAACTCAGAATTACAACTAAAATAAAATACATGCATACATCTGTCCGCTGTTCTTGTAAGTTACGTCGGCGAGTCAGCAAAATAATTCATACCCCGGGAATTTACCGAGTTCACTGAAACTGAATCGAATGCAGCAAAATAATTCATACGCCGGGAATTTACCCAGTTCACTGAATCGAATGTGTTATTGTTCACTCTATGGAGCTTTACTAATAAAATTTTAGTTGTTCATATAAACGACCTGTTCACTGAATAGAGTGTTCACTCTTCCGAGCGGCTACTGTATTTGTGTTTGACTTTCTCGGCCACCTGATTTCGCTGCGTTAACAATGGACAAGGGCTATTGTATTCGGAGAACTTATTCATGTTGTAAGAATGTCCGTTCTCTAATCAGTATGTGGCTTGTACGACATCATATCGAACACAAAACAATCCTCTACTTCATTTGGGTTTAAATAGGTTAATCCCAATGTGTTTTTTAGCCAGTTGCCGATTTCACTTTTTGGTTCATATTCTGAGCCTAATCCAATCGACTTTATCTTTCTGTACCATGTGAAACCGGCAACCATTAATTTCAACATTAGGCCAAACATTGAGTAATGCTACATGTATGGCCTTTTCAAAATCTACAAAAACTTTTTCGGATTAAACATGCGACGATATTTTTCATATATATTGAACTTTAATAAAGAAAAACAAGTTTCGTTACATTCAGTAGTCTTACTCGGTAACAAACAAGAAACTAAGGGAATATAGTGGCCATTTTGCAGTCCATGTATTGTGAAAAATTGAAAGAAATATCTAGATCAAAAGAAAAATGTGCCGTCCATGTAGAATTGCTCCATTTCTGTTCAAATATTAATGTTTGTTTCACATGTAAACACAACAATATTATTTTCTATGTCGTTAATAAACAAAAAATGTTCATTTTTGTTGGTTAATAGCATTTCACTGTATGCCCTGAGAGCTCCATGCATTCCTCTCTGTTTTTAGGCACTGGACCTGGTAGTATCTTTCGGCGACAGTTATAAATGTTTCGTCTAATGTAACCTGACATCAATAGTTGTGAGAAATGGTGGTAAATTGGATGCTAGTGCTTTGCTAATAATTTTTGAAAGCCTTTCGGATATGTCTTGTTCAGCTTTTCTCTTACAAGTATTTGAAATTACTTTTCTTGTTACCTTTTCTTCGTCTACTTCGTGGTTGTGAACATCGTGCTCTCTTGTGACTAGGTTATTAACTGTGTAAATTTTGGCTTTACAATGCAGTCGTTTTTGGCAACATCTCTACGACGTTTCGCCACTTTTTAACACTTTGTCTTTTGAAAATGTGAAATTTTCGTATAATAACAAATCCTTTCCACGTTCAATTTTTATCACTGATACGGACATATTCGTAGTGTATTAAAATATTTCCGAAATTTCCACTATCAAAAAGAGAACTAAACTAAGAAAACACAGTGGTTGTATTCCGATCTTTTCGCTATTATGAAAAGAAATGAACTAAACCAGGAAAACACGGAACCAACTAATTTTGGTTTTGCATATTCGGACCATTTATAATATTAATATTAATGATCGGATCATTTAAAATTCGTTTAAGGTTTATGTCATTAAAGAAAGTCTAGCGCCTAATTTACCTACAGACTCTTTTGGACTGACAGACGTATGCCAAGCGCTATATATTTCACACATCTGGCTTTAAATTTGGAGACATGTGTCTTTTCAGAGCAAAAACCGTTTTTAAAAGAAAGACTGCTACTGATTATGAGCACAGTATAGGTGTTTTGGGAAGTGTGCTTAATAATTCAGTTATTTCAATTCGAGAAGTTGAAATGTTCACCGTTTAATTCCATTTTTCGACTAACTTGTCAACTTTGACAGTTGTAGCTAGGCTACAACACTACAAGTATCGCACTGAAACTTTAGATTTTAGGCTAACTAAAGATGGAGGTCAATTTCTAGTACTGACATTTAATTAGTGGCGCCCTCTATGTCGCAATACGCAAAACATAAGACATCCCTGGTATGACATTTAAATTCTTGTTTTTTAATTGACTTCAATTATATAAACTTTTGAGTCTTTTTTTGATGTAATCCGATACAAAAAGATATTATAACCAAACTTTTTCTATAAAGAAAAACGTTTACATAACGTTTTATGAAACAATTGCCCATAAAGTGCGAAGGATGTTGCATAAGTATTTTTTTCACGATCTTTTAGTTGAAAACATGTAATTTGCTATTTAAAGAAATTTGCATTCGAATATCCGAATTGATATACGAGCTATCAAATCAACCATGATCCGTTCATAAAATATTTTCAGATAATATATATAGTGTCGTAATAATTAATGTAAATAATCAAAATAGATATTAATTAAATTAATAGTTCATAATCAACACAGAACGAACCAATATATGTACTTCTAAATGTGAAAATGCGTGATTTTCATCGCTAAGCAATGCTAAATAATACAATTACTTGTATTTTTTTTTAATTGTCTCGTTTAAAGTGAAGTAATTAAATGGTATAAGGTCAGGTTGTGTATTAATTTAAAATAGAATTTCACTTTTCTTGGGAAAATAGAAAGTTTTTAAACAAATATGGTTGTCGTTGTTGAGTGTCGTTCCGAAGTGTTTTTCTGTCACGCCAATTTAAAATTATCCTCGCGACAGTGCTTTGCGGAAACGTGTATTAAGAACCAGAGATATAATTAGCAAATTGAAATGAAACAGGTTAGTTTTTATGCCATTATTGGTAATAACAACCACTAAACGATCCTGTAGTTGTATGCGGTAGGAAGGATAACTATTTGCCTTTCGATTTTTATTGTTTGTTTTTGTTTTGAAAAATATAAACTGCAAATAACATAATATGTTGTTACTGAAATTTACTAATACTACTTGCTGCAGGTAATTATTATAATCAGTTCAAATGAGAGAAGTTCTTTTTAAGCAACTTCCAAAGGAAATAATGTTATCAATTAGTCATGTATATTTTTTAAGTTTGTGCGTGCATAATTGTTCAATGAATTGACCGATTTTAATGATTCTGGATGCGTTTGATAGAGGGTGCATCCAAGATGGTCCCATATGATCGTGAGTCAATACAGGGTCAGTACAAACAAAATACAATTTTTTACCTTTTGGTTTACTCACACATTAATGATTTTCTCTAATATAAACACCTTTACTGTTCTGATAATTCTTTTAAACTACACATGAGTTTATCCTATTATAGTTTTATGTCAATGTCGATATGGTACTGGGCAAGTACTGATCCAGTACTGTGTAAATGCCCAAATTTTCCTAAAAACAGCTCTATCATTCTAATTTGTTTTGAATTATATATTGGCTTATTTAGTGATAATTTTTCGATAGTGTCGACATGGAGATGTCTTAACAGATTTTGATGATTCTGGATGCGTTTGATAAGTAACTTGCCGTAGATAAATGAGATCAACACTGGGCGTACTGTGCCAATATAATCAGGACTGACAAACTGTAAATTTGATTATTCTTTTGGTACTGAGTCGCTGCACATTTCTCTGTTTCTCTGTATTAATTTGAAATTGTCTTGAACATTGTAAATATTCTGCTACTAAAGGGTAGCCCAATAAGAGCGCAACATTTAATTCTTTAATAAAAGACATATTTTTTTTAAATGAATATTATTTTTATTACAACTTAAAGTACATAATCTCCAATTAAGTATGAAAAAGAATATCGAATAAATGACCACCACGATTTGCTGACGCACTCTTATTCTTTTAGTAAAATTTTTGATCACATTTACGCATATTTGCCCCTCAATTCCACTAATGACTAATCGAATTTCATCCTTAAACTCATCAATTGTCGTTGGATGGTTGCAATATGCGTGAGACTTTACAAAACCCCACAGCCAGAAATCGCATAGGGTAAGATCACATGATCTCGATGGCCAATTTTGGTTGAAATGACACGATCCTGAATTCTGTCTTCCAATAACCGTATTGTCTCTTGTGCTGTGTGACAGGTTACTTCATCCTGTTGGAACCACATATCGCCCATGTCTATACCGACCAATGCAGGCCAACAAAAACTCTCTTAACATATTACTGTAATGGTCACCATTCACTGTAACTGCGTTCCCGGCTACGTTCTCGAAGAAACATGGCCCAACTCCACCATCCCACAACCCCATCAAACAGTCACTTTGTGGATGCATTATTTTCTCATGAATTCGCCTAGTATTCTCAGTAGCCCAAACATGACAGTTCTGGGTATACACATACTCATCCAAATGAAAGTGCGCTTGATCGCTAACAAGATTTTTTTTTCGAAAAATTAACGTTCATTTCATAATTTAGCAAAACCCTTAATTTCCTGAGTTAATTGCACCTTATATGGATAAAGATGAAGATCTTTCTTTAAAATACTCCGTAAAATTGTTCTTGAAATTGACAACTCCTGTGAACGGTGGCGAGTCGAGGTTGTTGGATTCTCAGCAATACTTTCAGCCATTGCGACAATATTTTCGATAGATCGTTCCAGCCGATGACGAATTGATGTTTTCTTATCGATTTCCTCAAATTTTTCAATCAATCGCTTAACCGTCTAACGACTGGGTACGTTTTCTCTACCAAAAATTGCACGTAACCTCGATACCTAGGAATCGATACTTGGGTATCGATACTAATAAAAACAATACCAGAGTGTCGATACCAACGAACAGATACTAAAGTATCGATACTAAGAAATCGATGCTAACTATAGAAATGACTGGAATCGATCTCAATGTATGCCGAAATATTCATTCGAAGGTATCGACTCCAAGCAAGGAGTTCTAAGATAGTATGATGATATCGCTTTATTTTGGAATCGATTAAACTTCTACAAGCCTCGTATCTATGGCATTTGTTGCAATTTCCATTTCCTTATTTAGTAGGGTCTTTTTATTTATTGCATTTGCGTTGCAAGTTTAATTTATGATTCATACAAATGGAGATTAATAAGGTAAAAAAAGTGGCGTCAAGAATTCTTTCTAAAGTTATTGTAGGCATAAAACGTGTGTCTATTTTGAAATAGAATATTTTAGGCTTTTTGTATAATTTGGTAATAGCAGGCATATCTGTATATATATTATCTTACCTGTGTGCATTAAGTATATATGCATAATACACTCATGAGCAAAAGTATTGCATATTTTGAATATGTTAAATAATTTATTCCCCTTTCCGTATTTCTTCATTCTTTGTTAGAAAACATAATATCTACGACTTATTTATTTGATTTTATGTAATAACTAGAGAACGGACACGCTTACCACCCAGTGCAGTACTGGCGAAAGGCTGTATTTCTAAAATATTTAATTTTATTTATATAATTGGAAAACGAACGGGTGGTGATCTATAAAATTACGAAATACATATTTATTTGTTGAAAAGATGTATTTATAAAGTTTTTAATTTTATTTATATAATTGGAAAACAAACGGGTGGTGATCTATAAAATTACGAAATACATATGTATTTGTTGAAAAGTAGTATTTTTAAAGTTTTTAATTTTATTTCTATAATTGGAACATTTTTATTTGTTCATTTTGTCGTTCAAGTTGAGTAAAGGAGTATTAATATTGACTAGCAATAGTTTCTCAAGACTTTCTTCTATCAATTTTGTTCTCTTTGAATTAAGTACATCCTTATAAATAGAAAACGTCCTTTCTACATCGCAACTGGTTATAGGTGCATACTGGAAATATTCTTTTATTTCTTCATATTTAGCCGTTAGATTTTGTGGAATTGTCTCCATACATAAT
Organism: Melolontha melolontha; assembly: GCA_935421215.2. NCBI lineage: Eukaryota > Metazoa > Arthropoda > Insecta > Coleoptera > Scarabaeidae > Melolontha > Melolontha melolontha. The sequence continues at coordinate 8,105,427 of OW285244.1, read as the reverse complement.
TGCTGCAATGTAATTAAATCTGGATTTATATTAAGAATTGCTTCAAACTTTTGCCGAAGGCCACATCCGAAGTCACTTGGAATACTTTTCAAATTATTAACAGCCACATCTAATGTGGTTAATCCGTTATTTAATTTGAGATTTCGATTTTCAAAATAAGTGATTAGTTTTGGCAATTTTCCAAAGTGTTCGTGAAGAAAGTACAACTGATTTTTTAAATTTGGGATTTGTGTGAGCTCCTTGCACTCACCAATACTTCTAGCATCCTCCTTTAGCAGTGTTACGAAATGTTTTAGACTATCGAAATTCTCAGCATAATAACTAGTAGCTTCCAGCCATGTTCCCCATCTAGTTATTACTGGAGTGGGAGGCAGTGACAGAGATGGAAATTTTTCCCTGAAAAGAGCTACTCTCAATGGTGCTTTTCTGAAAACTTTTTTAAAAGCTGATACAAGTCTATCAACTTCCGAAAAAGTGTCTCTGATATATTCACAGATTCTGTGGAGAGCATGTGCTACACAAGTAATATGCAGCATATTAGGATATGTTTTCTTCAATAGTCTGCCTGTTTTTAACATATACGCAGCACCATCAGTGACAAATAAAAGTATTTTTTCTTTGTACGTGGCGTCCGAATGAAGCATTTTTTGCATATTCTCCTTAATGGTTACAGCAACTGTTTCCGCATCAACTCTATTTATAACACTTGTTGCTATTATATATGAGTTATAGGGAATAGTTGGATGTAGTACACCAGCTACAACATTTACCACACAGCGTCCTAACATATCCACCGTTTCGTCGGCGCTTATCCATATGTATTGATTTAAAAGATGGCTTCTAATGCGTTCTACTGTTTCGTATAGCACTTAGAAACATAATATTTGCGTAAAGTTGATTCATCAGGAACATTTCGACCAGTATATTTTTTCAGAAATATTTTTAAAGTAGGATTGCTAAGTTTATTTAATAGAATATTAGCCGCCATAAAGTTTTACAGAGTTCAGATGTGTTTGCGATCCTAAGTGACGAATTTTTGACGATATTTTACGGATTTTGTAATAAATTTCGGAATCACTGACAATGGACATACAATCAGTATGACCGTCAATCCAACTCGCCATTGTTTTACAATGCCGTTCTCGACATTCTTCCATATCATGTCTGAAAAAGTAACTTAAACAATGCTCTAGATCTAAATAAATGAAAACTAAAAATGTGTGCGTAAGTTATTGAAACTGAACGAAATTCAATGCACACTCTTACGTCGAAATAATTGGTAGAAATAGATTCAATCAAACGATATTAAACAGGATCTATCACAAAAATTACGATGTAATTAACAGTTAAAACTATGAAAACAAGAAACTTACTCACAGCACTTTATTTATCTTACGAAATATAAACTAATAAATAAAATACATTATAAAAACCCCGCTTCTATCTACGCTCATGAAAACACTTTAAAAAACACTATATTCTCCGAATACAATAGCTGGCTTGTCCATTGTTATCGCGGCGAGACCAGGTGTCCGAGTAAGTCAAACAAATACTTCATTGAATTACGCCGGGATGTACTGAGCGACGTTATACACAATTCCAATTGCCGATTGCGTTTTATGGAAATTGCGTCCGTTCTCTAGTAATAACAGAAACTAAAGTTGAGAAACAAGTGTTTTTATTAGAAATTAATAAACCTAGACAAGTTGCTTAAATAAATACAACAGTTTATTACTATAACTAATAATAAAACTAATATTATAACTAATAATAAACTGTTGTATTTATTTAAGCAACTTGTCTAGGTTTATTAATTTATAATAAAAACACTTGTTTCTCAACTTTAGTTTCTGTTATTACATAAAATCAAATAAATAAGTCGTAGATATTATGTTTTCTCAACAAAGAATGAAGAAATACGGAAAGGGGAATAAATTATTTAACATATTCAAAATATGCAATACTTTTGCTCATGAGTGTATTTTTTTTAAAGTTGGATTTAATATCGCGTATTGCCTCGTTTAACATCTAATACAGCTTGCGTACGCCCATTCCAAAAATCAAATTTTTTAGATACTCTTGTGGAATTTGTTGCCATTCTTCCTCACATGCTATTCGTAGGTCTTGTCGAGTTCTTAGAGGGTGATTCCGTTTCTTAATTTTTATTTTTAAGTAGTCCCATACGTGCTCTATTGGATTACAATCTGGATTCTTTGCAGGCCAGATCATTCTCAATTTCAACATTAATAAGATACTGTTGTATAACATCAGTAATATGCGGGCATGCGTTATCATGGATCAATCTGAACCTATCAAACCCAATAAAGCCGGCGTATGGGTAAACATGTTCTTGAAGGATATGTTCCAAGTACTAAACGCCTGTCATTCTTTGAGTGACTTCCACAAGCTCAGTACGTTCTCAACTTATACCTGCCCAATACACCACTGAGTTTCCTCCAAAAGTAATATTTTTCACCAAAGTACATGGTGCAAAACGTTCATTTCTTCGCCTGTACACTAAGTTACGCCCATCTGGATGATACAATTGAATCCGTGTTTCGACACAAAACAGCACATTACTCTATTGATCTGTAGTCCACGGTAAATGTTCTTGAGCAAAGTTTTGTCTTTCTGTCCTGTGCCATAGAAGCAATTCTGGAACTTTTGCAGGTCGTCTTGATTTTAATCCATATTCCTTTAGCCTTCTCGATACCGTAAATCTTCTTACATTCGTACCAGTAGCTTCCGCAAGATGTCCACTAAACTTTGATGCCGTCGCAGCACGACTTCTTAGAGCTGTGATCTGTAGGTTTGTCTTGCACTTGTACATCTAGGTCGGCCTTGTCTACTGAATCTGCCGGTTTGCCTATATCGTAGAATACGTAAAACAGTGGGTTGGTGCATATGCAAGCGTTCCAACATTTCAGTGACCGTACTAAATAGTCGTTTATGTCAACACTGTCTGAGTACGTCTGAGAACGCAATAACCTAAGAATATCTCCGAAGCAATGCAATAAACAAAATGTTACAATACCAACCTTTTTTTTTGGTAACCAGAGATTCGGTTGTTTGTCTGTAATGTCTAACAAATCGGAGACTGTGGCTTATAAGTGAATAAAATAAAATTAAAAAACCCTTACCACAATAGAATTTAATGATTCTTGATGTTAATGTTAATGATTGTTCTGAACGTCTTCTAGTTTAACACTGTGTTAACCAGTGTTAAACTAGAAGACGTTCAGAACAATCCTTCTGTGAGTGTTTTTGTGCGTTCAAGTGTTACACTGTTTTTTCTACTGAAGATGACAACGTGGTTGTAGAAATACGTATTTAGAATCATTATATTCTATTGTGGTAAGGGTTTTTTATTTTATTTTATTATCTGTAATGTGTTTTTTTAAACTTTTTAATAATTTACAAAAAAGTATATATTGTATTGTATACCGTGTGCACAACGTCGAGCGATCGATGGATATATAAGTAATGACTGGCCAACTACAAGTGGGAGGGGCTACATACGTTAAACTCCTACAGGCCGTATTTAATTGTGGTGAACTAAGAAAGCGTTATGGTTGTTTATTAATAAATGATGTATCAAAATAAATATTCCAAATTAATAACTAATTGTTTAACAAACTACAAAAATATTTGTAGTATATTATTTATGGTTAATGTACGAATTTGGATATTTTATCCGACTACACCGTTGCTTTTCGCACTATTAGTCATATGCCGGCTGTCAACGTCCCTACAATAACGGATACTTTTGTTTATGTCTCTTCGGCCATAATACTTTAAATTTAACATTTAAATTTAAATAAAATGATATAATATAGTTGAAAGTATCATAAAATACAATCCGCCGTAAAGTGCAGAGTTTTTGTTTACTGCATAATAATAATTCTTACCGGCGAAGCATCAGATATTTTCATCGCTAAATATTCAATGATAAGTTTCATCATAGCTTCGTGGCTTGAACTTAAAAAATTCTTATTCAAATGAAAACACAGAAATAATATAAAATTATGAAACAAAACCGTAACTCTTATTGAAAAAAATTAAAATAAAAAGTATTCTGTAATAGCATAAAATTTCAAAACAATAACGATTCTTGCAAGAATATAAATAAAGTGTTTACCAGTATAAATAAATGGTTTCCTTAAATAAACTACCTATAAAATATTAAATTTAACTAAAATACCTTTATTGGTAATAAATATTAATTATTAAATAAAAGAACATTCTAAAAAGAAAAACTAATTATTTAGTAAATGCTCAAATAAACCACCCTCTTGAGCCGAGCAGTAACTCAATCGGTTATAAAAATTACGACAGACATTTGTTAGCATTTCTATACGTACTCTACCTACGGATGACAAGGAGCAACTGATCACCAGTCGCAAGCTTGTTTTCCGATTCAATATATTCGCCTTGCTTGAACACTATGAGCGACTGATAGGAATATTCAATGTGTTAGAGAGAGATTATTTGATTCGTACTTAGATCGTATGTAGAATGTGTTGGATAAAGAAATGTCGCGTATGGAACGCCCGTACAGTTAGACAGTAGAACAGATTGAATATACTCTCTCAACCCTAACCAGATAAACTCGCTATTCGTCTTCGTCTTACTACATTGTGGTAGATCAATCACTCCCTGGCGTTCATACGGTATATGTTGTGACAAAAAATAGTCAAAATAAACAAAACTTTTCACGTAGCACCAAATATTAAAAATATGAAATACTTTTGCTCATGAGTGTATATATTATATAATATATATTTAAAAGAATGTTGTTGAATTTTACATTATGCGTAGCAAATATCCATATTATAACATAATACCTATAATTATTACATAAAAAAAAAACAAAATATAATATTGTAAATTTCATACCGTAGATATAGTAGAATCGGTAAATTAATTTTATATCTCTTGAAACCGATATCAAACAATCGATACCTATAAAAAACTGGTTATGTATACTGATTCCTAAGTATCGAATCAAGCTATTGATTCCAAAGTATCGATTCGAAAGTAGAGATTCCAAAGTATCGTTTCCAAAGCATCGACACCTAACAATCCTTTACCGATTCCACTACTTTGAATCGATACATCGCCTAAGTATCGGTACCTCAATTGGTATCGATACCCGATACCGAAAACGTCGGTATCGCCCAGCTTTAAATTGCACAGGATTGAGGTTGTTGAATTCATCCAGTGTATTTTGAGAAGCGGAAGTATGGAGACGTGTTCTAGTGCTATGTCAGCGCGAGTTATCAAATTTTTGACTGCTGAAAAAGTGACTCCTAGTGATATTCATCGTCATTTAGCAGATGTTTATGGTGACGATGCTGTTGATAGGTCTACTGTAAATACATGCATCCGAAAAAAATAATTCTTTTGACTGTGTTTAGAAATACTCATCGAGTTTATGTGACAGGTTTTCTGGAACGAGGGGCAACGATAGATTCTTCTCGGTACATACAGACTCTAAAACACCTCCAACGTCGAGTTTGTCGTGTAAAAGGCAGGCTGGAATCAATAATCTCTCAACGCAGAGGCTCTGCTAAACCTGAAGTTTGCACCGATTCCACACCCTCCTTACTCCCTCGATCTTGCGTCATGCATTTTTTTCCTCAAGAGTAATCATTACACCTTGGATGATGAGGTAAGGGCAGCTGTCAAATCCTAGATTCGAGAAATGTCGGAAGAATTTTTCAGTGACGGAATGAAAAAACTAGTTACACCTTAGGAGAAATGTAGAAAAATGATTTTGAAGCTTAAGAATTGTTCTTTAATGTACTGTTTACCCGATCTTGTTATTTGTTTTTGTTCACGCTGTACAAGCATGTGTCCATTACTTTTCAGCCTACCCTCGTGGAATTAAAGATCTTATATATTAATCCATCCTCGTACTTTACTAGAGCCAACAGAAAGAGAACAGCCCTCGCAAGTTAAGTTGAAAAACATGTCATCAAAATGGAACTAATTTTGAAACATACCGCGTACACTTAAAAATCGAACCAACAAATTATTGTCCTCTCTGTTTCATACGATTGCAATTTTCGTACTAAAATATTGTTGTCAACACAATCAGACACGTTTTTAAATTCAATAAGTGGACATAAACAAACGTGCTTTTTAACATAAATAGAAGTTCCAGCGTAATTATATTTTTCACAGAGTTGCATTAAAATTCCCTGGTTTCATAGCTTGACTTTATGGAATTAAACAAAAAATAATTAAATTTACCAGATATATATGTTGGCAAACCGTATTCCAGTGGAATTGTAAACACCGGATGTTTTAAAGATATTTTGAAAGTAAATATTTTTACACATGCATCGGTATACATTTTCTATATACAGTGCTGATCAATAAATTAGCATATGTACACATGTATGTCATTAAGTCTATTAAACCATTTCCGTCAATAAATCGCAATTAATGGGTAATGATATCAGGGAATTAACTGAATATAACGTACACTACAGATCGTAAATTTGGGTACATGTATTGATATCTACATATGCAAATGCGAAACTAGATACTGGAATATCTCTAAAATAACACCAATATTTTAAATATTATAAGCAAGAAAATACATTTGAACTTTTTCACCAATAGTAGTTAGTTTTTCGGTAGATAAGTATCTAATGGATAACGCAATTGTATGAAGTGGCAACATTTAATAATGATGTATCAACTTCTTCTCTTCATTTATTTGTTTCATAACAAAATCAATGGAATATTTCAATTTTCACTGATTAGCTTGGCGAGTGAAGAGGCATAAGATTATAATTATCTAGAGGATAACTTTATCCTAGATATCTAGAGGTGACGAAAAGGGGCATTTGTAATACTTCGAGGAATATACCAAAAGGAACTAATATCTACGTGTTTGTTCATACTGTTTTGCCCCTGTTTCACCAAATTTAACAACACAAGCTTGAATATGTATTTGTAGTTGTGCATAAGTAACTGGCAGATTAGGATACTGTTGCCGGAAATCCTGCCAGCACTGATTAGTGGAATAAACCCAATCTCCATTTTCTAATTTTTGGCCTACGAATTAAGAATCAAATTGTATGTGAATTTATAATTACTTTTAATCGCCTAAAGAAGAAACAATAAACTGGACGAGGGATTAACTACCAATCTATTATTGTGGTAAGGGGTTTTTTAAGCTATTATTATTTGTTTCTATTGTTTGTTTGCTTCCCCTTCCACCAATATAGGGATGATCCAAAAGATTGCACTATTACTAAAATAAATTAGTTCTTCGGAAATCTTGTAAGTGCAGTTAGGTTATTGAAAAGCTTTCGTGAATTTTTGTTTGTGATGGAAGTGATAAAATCAAAACGTGGAAAACCAGTCATCTTGTATGCTGGATACAAGTTCAACTTAAAACCAAAAAACTTAACTCTTCGATGGATTTGCATAAACAGAAACTGCTCAGGAGCGATTGTTACTGGTGAAGTAAATCTATAACTGTATCCCAGATATTGCAAGAAATGAAGTCGATAAGTGTTTATGTAAAGCCAAAAAGAGAGCAAGAAAAGAAGTGACACTAGTATCGCAAATATATCGACAAGAGATGATGGTTGCTAAAGACAGAGGTTTGGATTTCGTTACAAATATTCCACAGTTTACATCAGTGCACATTCATTGTATATTGAGCGACACAAATCATCATTAGCTTGCTAACGAAAAAACGAGTAGATATAGAGGTCCCCTAGTTTATTAAAGAGTATGTCATAATTGACGATGGTATGGAAGACAGGATTCTTGTATTTGCAATGGATGGAGGCAATGTATTTATTAGCAGGAGGTTCTTGCTTCGTATTCGATGGGATTTTTAAAAGCTGTAGTTCATTTTTTTGCGAATTATATACAATTCACGTGGATATTGGTAGTACAGAAGAAAGAACAAACATCATTCCTGGTATATGCCCTGCTACCCGACAAAAAAAGAGGGATTTTTCTTCTTATAAATAAATCAAATCAATAATGTATTTTTAATTTTGAGGTTGCCGCAATTAATGCTTTAGAAGAAGTTTTTCCAGCTACAGTTATCAAAGAATGTAACTTTCATTTTAATTAAACTCTTTGGCGTAAAGTACAAGATTTAGGCCTAACAAACTTATATAAGGAAAACGAGGAAGTAAGAAACCACATAAGGAAATGTGCTGCATTAGCTCATCTGCCAGAAGATAAAGTTACAGATGGTTGGCTCTGTATAATGGAAAATTATCCTACCGATGAAGTCATTGTTAAATTTAACGATTATTTTGTTAATTAATGGATTCATAATTCTCGCCGAATATGGAGTTGCGATGGAGAACGTCATCGGACCAGAAATTCTGTAGAAGCACATCTTAATATATTTGAATTAATGAAAGTTCTTCAGGAAGAAATGCACTATTATAATAGGGTTTTGCTGCAAAATTGTGTGTGCATAAGTATCCCTAAAAGGGCAAAAAAAAAACTGTGAATTAGATAGGCGGTTAAAAATAGTTTTAAGTGACCTAATTAAAAATAGACAATATCTTAGTGACACATTGGACAAGCTGAAATATATTGTAAAATTACTTTTAATTTAATTTAGTATTGTATAATATAGAGATTAGATAAATGTTACTCTACATAGAGTTAAAGGTTCTTTTATTTTATATTTTTTAATACATGTACTACTTTCTAATCATATATGTACAAGGTGGCGCAAAACAAACTCTATTATTTCAGCGTGTGACTGGCAGGACTGATAGTATGATTGGAATTTAAATACCTGTCAGTGTAAACGTCATATCGTGCCGTTTCATTGGGCTAATAGCAATGGAACGGTGGTCAAGTGATCAACGTGCTACAACAGTAAAACTATATTACGAAACACAATCTATCATACAAACACAACGACACTTTCGGAATAGGTTTCAAGTTCCAAGACGTGGACGGATTCCCACTAGTAAAACAATATTGAGTTGGATTCATAAATTTGCCAGAACCGGCAGCGTTTTAGACGAAAAACATGGTAGACCAAGGAGGGTACGCACCCAACAAAATGTAGAGAGAGTTAGAGAAGCAGTCCGAGCAGCTCCACGTTTATCGGTACGAAGACAGGCGCTAGAGTTAGGACTTTCACGAAGAAGTACCCAAAGAATTATGCGCGAGTTAAAATTGCATCCTTATAAACTACAAATAGTGCAAAAATTACATCCTCAGGACAGACAAAATAGAGTACTTTTTTGCAATACTATGCTGCACATGTTAAACGAAACACCCGATATTATTAATTTGCTAATGATGTCCGACGAAGCACATTTTCATTTGTCCGGGTATGTAAACAAACAGAACATGCGCTTTTGGTCAACAGATAATCCACGGAATTTACACGAGCAACCACTGCATTCTCCAAAAGTAACTGTTTGGTGTGGAGTAACAAGGTCTAGAATAATTGGACCATACTTTTTCGAAGAAGGAAATCATACCGTTACAGTTACTGCTGAACGGTACGTTAATATGCTTCAGCATTTTGTGATTCCTGAGCTACATAGGATTGGTGTTGACTCACGAAATGTTTATCTTCAACAGGATGGGGCGACGGCGCATACAGCGCGAATAAGTATGGCTGTAGTGAGGGAAACATTTGGCCATGTTATTTCACGTTTTGGTCAAACTCCGTGGCCGGCACGTTCGCCGGATTTAACAGTGCCAGATTTTTTCTTGTGGGGGTATTTGAAGCAGCAGGTATTTCGCCATCGCTACGATACCTTTCAAGAATTAAAAGAAAGCATTCGGAACGAAATACCCTTAATAAATCAAGAGCTTCTTAATAGAGTGTTCGAAAACTTTATAAATCGTTTAAGGCAATGTGCTGCCAACAACGGAAGCCATCTTACAGATGTAATATTCAGAACTTAAAACTGCATTACCAGGGCTTGAGAAATGTTTAGTTATTTCCTTTCTAACTTGTTCATAAATATAAAATATATTTGTGTAAAATAGTGGAGTTTGTTTTGCGCCACCTTGTATATGTAATATTGTGCATGTGTCTTCAAGGGTTATCGTACATTTCTTTTAATTTGAAATTAAACTGCCGAATCTGCAAATACCGTTAATTTTGTTTTTATTTTTCCCGATTTCCGGTAAAATATAAAATTGAGGCACGAAACAGGAATTCAAAAGCATATTCACTTCCCATCTATAAACTGAACGCCCGAAGCGTGAAAATTTTGTGAAACGCACAAAAAGGGAACGTCCGAAACGGTCACAAATCATTGAAGCGTACCTTACTTGAATCTACATATTTTTATCTAATTAATTGCAAACATATTTTTAACTTTCTAAAATTCAAATTTCTTATTTTAATCTAAATTATTCCTAAACTAATTCTTCAATTATTAAACGCAAATTCGCAGTATCAGATTAAGTTATTAGTGTTCAGAAAGAAAAAAAACGATATTTATATGAAAAAGAATATTAAAAAAAAACATGTAAGTTAATCTCAAGTTTCAGTATCCCATTGATCGTGAATAATTTAATAATAATTTTAATAAATGATAATATTGTTGTCACGGTGAACAGTTACCTTTTATATATTAGATCATTAATATCCGACCTACGTGACTTTTTTTCCACAAAAAAATGCACTTTTGACAAGGTCAAATAAGAGAAATGTTAATTATATACCATGTAGGAATCAAGGTTAAACAACACCAACAAGAATATTTAATGAATTATTTTTACAGATTGTGTTTTCACACCTCTCTATAGAATATAACATAAATAATTATTACATTGTTTAATTTTTAGAGAGAGGAGGTATAATGGATATTATGAATGATACGAATTTACACTGGGGATAAAGTAAATTTTTTTAATTAAATAAATTTTAAAATATTTCAGTATATACAGTATAGTCCGCTTATAATGGACTCCAAGGGACCTCCGATAAACGTCCATTATATAGGAAGGAGGAGATAGGTGTGAAATAATATAGCAAAATTTATATGAAAGTTTATATTTTAAAAAGTTAAGTAACTCAGGAACTCGTGAACGCAAAAATAATTTTAAAATAAATTAAAACATAATATGTATATAAACGTATACATATATGTATCTAGAAAATAGAGAAGTATGTATGTATTTATTTCAAAAAATCTGTAATTTTTGTTTGAACAGACGTATTATGCATAAATTGGTACAACAAAAACCTATGCATCTTGTTTAAATTATCTAGGAAGTCCTTTTTATCTGTTTAAGGTTGAAAAAAATTTTGAAGTTTTCCTACACATGTTAGTGCTTCCTTTGTAGATATGACTTCCATATCTGTTTCATCATCCTCACTGTCTGACAAAACTTATTCACCGCATTCTCTCATTACTTCGTCAACTAACGCTTGATTAGTAATTGGATGTTCTGTAGTTATAACATTCTTATCGACATAGACATAATCTTTAAACTGGATGTTTTCATGTAGAAACATCTCCATTTTCAATAATTGACTTAATGGAAGATCATCTTCTGGATAAAAATTAATGTTGAAAGCTTCTGAATCTGCATTTTTTATTACACCAGCGTGACGAAAGCAATTTCTAATCGTATCTGTTGACACTTTGGTCCATGAATTGTGAAGAATTATGATCGCATCTAAAATAGAAATTGACACATTCCGATCTGTTGCTTGCATCTCAAGAATTTTTAAGAGTAATTCTTTTCTATAGGTCTGTTTTAGGCTCCAAATTATTCCTTGGTCCATCGGTTGTAAAACTGACGTTGACCGCGGTGGAAAAAATGCAAGCTTTATATTGTTTAATTCAATATGAGGGTGGGCTGGGCAGTTGTCTATAAGTAATAGTATCTGGCGTTTCTCTTTATTTAATTCAAGGTCCCATTTTTTCACATAATTTTCGAAAATAGATGACGTCATCCACGCCTTTTTATTGAATGTGTAATCTACAGGTAAAGTTCCAGTATTTTTAAAGCATCTAGGCTTCTGAAACTTTCCTATTACTAGTGGCTTTCTTTTTTCTGATCCCGAACTATTTGCACATAGCATCACTGTTATACGTTCTTTCGAAAGCTTCCCTCCAAAACATTTTTCACCTCTAAATTTATGAGTTTTATCTGGTGTGAGCTTGTAAAATATCCCCGTCTCATCTGCATTAAAGATATTATCCGGAGGATATCCGTTACTAAGCGATGGCCAAATATCTGCAAGCCATTGGTCGGTGATCGTTTTATCGACAGAACCTGATTCGCCACTTATTTTACCGAACACTATTGCATGCCGTTTTTTAAATCTGTCTAACCATCCACTACTGCACTTAAAATCACCTCCACTTAATTTTCCAAATTCTTCGGCTTGCAATTGTAACATTGTGTCCATTTCTGGACGTGACGAACTACGCAGTTTTTTTCTTCGCATTTTTATGCCATTCATCCTTAATTTTTGAGCGATTTCCCCATATATTTGATACTGTTGATTTATTTAAATTTAAAGTCACACATTGTACTTTGCGATTTACCACTTTCAATCGCTTCAATAATTTTTAACTTTTCATTTAATGAAAATGATTTGCGATTTTTAATATGCTTCTCCATGTTATCTAAATATGTATTATTCATTCAAAAGCGCACACACTACGGTTTGAATATGAAATTTTATTGTATATATTTAGGGGAATTACCAAAACGTTCCGTTTATAGTGAATTTCTCGTGGTTTTATAGTCCATTATAACCGAAAGCCATTATAAACGAGTCCATTATAAGCGAATTAAAATACACATGTTTAAATAGGATTGAAATTGGGACCTATAAACTTTGTCCATTATATCCGGGTTTCCATTATATCCGAGTCCATTATAAGCGGATTATACTGTATATATATATATATATATATATATATATATATATATACATATATATATATATATATATATATATATATATATATATATATACATATTGCGAATATAATCATGTTGTCAAAAATAAATATTTTTAGAATCTTCAAGATATATTATACATTGATATGGAGATTAAAATTGCTGACAAAGACTCATGGGCGTGGTATAGTTGCTGGTGTGCCCTCGGCCTTAACATATGAATAATGTAGATACCGAACACAAAAATAATCAGTGTCAATTGTTCCAATATTCTATTAACAATCATGGGTATCTACAACTTTTTTTTTCATGTAAGGCGCTAAAATCTCACATTGAAATGGTGTTCTGATACTTTTGATGTTTTCTTTTCAATGAATACACCAGATGGCTAAGTCAGAAACGCTAATTCAGTCAAATGTTCTGAATAATGCTAGCGAATGTTGTAGTTAATCATTGCTTGTAAATATTTACGTATTTGCTAATTAATATTCAATATTAATCTAGTTAATTTTTATAATAATTGCACATGTAATAGATTACTACTGGACGTAAATAATGTGCCTTCTAAAACTTTCCTCATTAGAGACGGTTATTCTTTTTCTAATGGTTTGGTGACAGTGCACGTAAGCTGTCACAAACGCATAATTAATAGTTTGGTTATGTCATGTAAATGTGTGTTATAATTAGTAATTTAGTTTAAGAAAAAAATATTTATTACAACAGTCAAAATTAAAAGATAATACTAAAGCAGATGTTGGAAATGTTGACCATTATTTTGAAGACAAAGTTGAACTCTACTCTTCATGCTTTCAAAGCCGTTTATTAGAATTTCTTGAGTTGTGTCAGCACAAGAATTCACAATAGCATTAGAAGCTCTTAGATTGTGTGATGTCTGGTTTTGAAAATAGAAAAATAAAATACAGTAGAACCCTAGTTATCTGAGGTAGCATGGGGGGCACCCTCCTCGGATAACTGAAAACTCGGGTAATCCGAATTTATTTTTTATTCATTCAAAATATAAACACCAATACTTGAAACGATATTGCAGAAGTAATTGATCAATATATTCATAATATTCTGACATGGGATAACTATAAAGACAAGATGCTATTATTTTTGACTGATACGGCAGCTTATATGTTAAAAACAGGGAAGTTATTAAAGCAATCTTATCCCAATATGCTACACGTTACCTGTGCAGCATACACACTTACACAAAGTATGTGACTACATCAGGGGTCATTTTCCAAATGTTGATAAGTTAGTTTCATCATTTAAAAGATATTTCTCAAAGCTGAGACAAAAAATTGATGCCATATTTAGCAGAAATCCAGATTTGAATATATTATACACTGCTCAACTTTTGAACTGGTACACTTACAAGAACATATATAAATAACAATTTACTACTTTTTGAGCAACACTTTTGTTCGGGCAAAATAATTTAATTTTGTATTTTTAGTTTTATTTAGATGTAGGTTTAATATATTTAATTCTAGTTTTTAAATTGTAAATATTATATATTGTATATAGAAAAGATCTTGGAGTGCTGAGATATCTTTAATATTGTTAATTACTTTAGGACTGGGCAGGTATTACATTTCTTCATTGTCCTATTTTCTACTATCATAAAAACTATTTATTTTTATTACAGGCAAAACCCTTTGCATCGATTAGGTAAATAATTTATTTGAATAAGCATACTTATAATAGAATAAGTTTTATTGTACATATTTCCTGTTATATATTATTATAATAGGTTAAATGGTTTCGGTTCGATACGATTCTGCGAACATTAGGTTATCTCTGTGCATTGTATATTTATTACTTTAAGAAGTATTTTATTTTCTATAATTAAGGGTTTCCGGCGTATATTGTTTATTTTAATACATTTATGACGTCGGAAACTACAGCATATACTTTTCTTGGAAATGTAAATAATTGTTATATGGAAATTTCCGTATATTCCTTTTTTCATTGTTTTCTCCCTCTTTGACTGGTGGGGAGAAAACTTCTTGCCGAAAAATAAGAGAATGAAGAAGTAGTTCCAAACAAGATCTCTTAGAGTTCACTACAGTTACAAGTACGATCTCTTCGAGTTAAAGCTTAGGTCTCAATGATCTAACAAACAGCTCCTACTAAGATCTCAGTGATCTAAATAGGAGCAAATATTATTTATTAGCCAGTTTTTCTCGGTCTTTAGTAGTAAGACCAGATACTGCATTTATTTGACGGAACTCCAAGATTAAACTTGTAAAATATATTTGTGTAAATAGAAAAAATATTGTATTATTTCAACACATACTTCGGTCTACACATACCGACTTCCTTCAAACCAGGAGGAAGAAACAACTTTCTTGCTTAATTGATAGTATATGGTTCTGGGAAACACTTTTAAGGCGAAGAATTAAAAGAATAAATCTTAAATAACGAATTTCAAATGTTTTAATAGAAAAATAACAAAATCTTCATTTTAGTATTACAGAAAAGTTTGCTTTGGAAAGAAATGATAACCAAACACTTAAAGATTAATAATGCGTGGGACCTCCTCTAACTCTTATGGCCTCCTGGCAGCGTCTTGGCATGCTGGAAATCAAATTCCAAATGTAATGCTGAGGAATATTTTGCCATTCTTCCAAAACGGCAGTTCGGAGCTGATGGTGATTGTTTGGATCCACTCCTCATGATCTTATCAACCTCTTGGTATTACCCCCATACGCTCTCTATGGGATTGAGATCTGGAGAGATCGCTGGCCAATCCATTTGCGTAATATTGTTCTTTTCAAAAAATGCATTGATTTGTCTTGTGCTATGAGGACGCGCGTTATCATCAACAAACACAAAACCATCGCTTATTTCATTAGCAAATGGCAACACTGCAGGTCGTAATACCTCATTAAGGTACCTGACACTATTCATTGTAGCATTTCCAAGCATAACTAATTCAGTACGACGAGTCGCAGAAATACCTCCCCAAACAGTAATTGAACCACCTCCATAAGCTTGATGGTAAGTCACGTTGTTCTCAATATAGCGTTCTCCTCTGTTTCTCCAAACTCTAACTCTTACATCTGCGCTATGGAGACGCACTCTGGTCTCGTTACTAAATGAACAACGACCCCAATCTTCAACATTCCAATTTACATGTTAATGTGCCCACTCTAGCCTTCTTCTTTTGTGGGCTCTGGTCAACAATGGGCATTTTTTAGAAGATCTGGACCTTAAATTTACCCCGTGGAGCCTTCTTCTTCCTGTTTGAGTAGATATTTGAGTACCTGTTGCATTCAATAACTGAATTTGGAGTGTTCTTGCAGTAGAAAATCTATTCCTTCGACACTGAATCGTAATTAAACGGTCCTCCCTGTCTGTTGCACTGCGATTTCGCCCTCCGCCGTGTCTATGCTTAATAGATCCAGTATCATTAAAACGCATTCGAACTCTTCTGATCACATTGTGGCTCACATTGAAATGGGCAGCAACAGTTCTTAGCGATACACCAGTCATAAGCATTCCCATAGCTTGGCTCATCTCTTCAATACTTAAACGCCTTAATGGCATCTCTAAAATGCAATCAACCAGTCTGCATTAAAACTTATTCGAGAAATTAGCAAAAATTGTCTTAAAACATGAGAAAAGTACAAGCGTCCGCGAGCTCAGTAATTGCACTTATGACAGATAATAATAACAAACAACAATGGAGTCGCCAATGTCATTCGATAGACATTTGTTTGCATGCCGAAACACAGCCCTGATCATATAGGAAGTCATGCCTAGCGCCTACGAAGGATTGTTTACTTTTACTGCATGCTATATAAGTGTACCAGTTCAAAAGTTGAGCAGTGTATCAGTTCTACACAGAGCCTATTCAAAAATCTATACATTCGAATTTTGCAACATTTTAATCACGCACCCATCGCCAGTTGTGATGTGGAACGGACATTTTCTACTTTTAAAGACGTTTTAACATCTAAAAGAACTAATTTAACACAGGAACACCTTGAACAGATTTTAGTTGTTCATAGTAATGTTTTACACTTTCAATGTTTCACAGAAAATACATAGTTTTGAGTTTTGTCCTTTGTAAATTATTTTATTCAAAATTCGATACGCAATTCGCTTGTCAGCATTACATTTGTTTCAGCAGTAGTTGTTGCCGGTTACCAAACTGTTTATTACATTCGCTCTGTTGTGCATTGACAGATACATATTAACTGCAAATGTAGGTATGTGCCACTTATGCAGTAACCACACGTATCAAATTGTTCGAAACTCACGGATCGCTTACAGAAACAAACCTATTGCGAATACAAGGCAGACGCCTATGGGCTATGAATCATCAATCGCTCGTGTCCGCTCTCTGATAATTACATATGATATTGTTATAAGAAATTATGCTGAAATACATGTGGATTAATAATTATAATCAGTAGAATATCAATTTTATTTTAAAGTAAAATGAAAATTAATGGAACTTAACTTATGGACCGTATGCATGTATCAAATCAATATGCATAGCCTAATTCCTAATGTCTAATAACTGTAAAAATATTAAATGTACAAAAGTTAATTTACATGTTTTATAAATATCATACATTGTATATTCATTTCTACTAATAGAATGGGTATTATTAAAGATATGTAGAAGAGGTTTTTTTAGTCTTGACCACCAAATCCTTGACGTATTTGGAATTTTAAAAATCTGACTCACCAAACATGAGAAAAAGAATCTTTAAATACACTATTATGTAAATTTGAAGGCGCTGCTGAGTTCGTCTCTTTTACCATTTAGAGAAAAGAAAAATCTCTTAGACGATTTAATATTATAAATTATTTAAATTAATTTGTTTAAAAGAATATTATTCACTCTTGCATATAATTTACAGTTTAAATAAATAAATTTTCGCAAAAAAGCGTGAAATAAATAACTTGCCGCTTTTTTTTATAACCCTAGGATATTCCAATCCAGTAAATGAATCATACTATACTTGAGTACATATCTGAGAAGAGCAGTAAGTCGTTTCTCCATCTTTCTTTTTATTGAGGAATTCTTTGTCTAAAACCGCAATTGCAGTGGGCGTTCGGAGCTGACATTTTACAATGGATCGGGATGAACTAGCCTCAATGTCATTCCGACGACCTTTGCTTTTTTTTAGCTCTTTGTTTTACGGCATTGTTTTCATTCCCGGCCGCTGATGTGTTCGTTTAGTTTTTGTTTCACATCTTTTTTTTTCTTTCCACCGCCTTTTAAAACCTAAACCTGGTATTTATCGGAACGAATTTTTAGGACTTAAAAAAGTAAATAAATTTGTCCTGACTGATGGCTTACATTTGTTATTGCAACGTTACACCATCACTTGTTACTTTTTAAGCTTTCTTGGTGCGACGGATTGTTCATTGTATCCACTTTGTATTAAAATTAGTCACAAGTCTGCAAGAATTTCTTAGGTTCTGCACACACGGCCATTAAAAAATTTATGACACACTAATATAACGGTGACTGCACGGTCAAAAAAATTTATGAATAGAGAATGCCAACCTTGTATAAAGCGATCAAATAGTTTATTGCAGTTATTCGGTCAATGCCAACCATAGTGACTTCTATTTACTACCAACCTGTTTATAGTGGGGTTTTCAATAGGGACATAACAATTTTGTGTTTAAATAAAACACAGAATAATAATGTCTAGTACACATATTAAATTCAGGCGCGGCTCGTGGCACGTACAATGATGCGAGTGCCTCGTGTGTTTTCGGTGTTTACTAAGAAAACGCTACAGTTACTACACGAGAATACACGAAGCACTCGCATCATTGTCCGTGCCTCCACAATATGCCATCAAGAGCCGCGCCTGAGTTAAATTTAAGTATGGAATTCGATATCGCTCATATAACCACCGCGAGCACACATGTCGGCCGAAACGTTCACAATTTCGCGTTCGATATTGATCCTGAGCTCCTCTAACGTTGTTGGCTTATTGACATAAATCAACGACTTAACGTGAGCCCATAAAAAGAAATCCAAAGGCATTAAAAACAAATAAAAATATATAACATAACAATAAGACCAGTACTGATGTATTCAGCGAAAACGATAACAATGGCTAAGAAAGACGAAGAAAATCTAATATTCGAGCGGAAAATATTAAGTACCTTAATTGGACCAATTAAGCTAACGGACAATGAGTTTAGAATAAGAACAAATGACGAACTGCAACGAGAAATCAAAAGAGAAGATATTGTAAAAAAAAATAAAACAGCAAAGAATAAAATGACTGGGGCGGAAGAAGAATCCACAATCAAGCTGCTATTGAACTGGAAGCCGGGAGGAAAAAAGAGAAGAGGTAGACCGAGTTCCAAATGACTAGAGGAGGTAGTAGAAGATTTAAGAGGAGCAGCCGTTAAAGACTGGCAGGAGAAAACAAGGAATAGGAAACTCTGGAAGGAAATAAGCCAGAAGATATGAAGAGCTAGGATGGGAACTGATCCACCCCGAAAATGAGGATTTAGAAAGCTTCCCGAAACTGCTAAGGCCCGCTATGGGGTGTTTTGGATATTATACAGGGTCCGGCAACGAAGCTAGGACGGAAGATTACACGCGTATTTGAAAGTTAGTCAAATATTTAGTCCTCGGATATCCTTCCGTACCATCAAGCGCACGTTTTAAAAATATTTTGTTTTATACAGGATGTTCCAGATGGAAATGCCAGACTAAAGTTGCATTTTTTTAAATGGAACCACCTGTATATTAATAGATAAAATGATCCGCGCTTGAAAGCTGGTTACATCGATATAATGTTGTATGGGTCTAAAGTTGATAGTTTCTGTGTAAATAATTATTTTACTTGATAAATTGATACATTTCAGTAGGCTATTCTGCATAAGGAAAATCAAAAGATCCGAAACCAATAGAATAGCATATTTTCTACTAGTATGCACTTTCGTTGCTACGTGAAATAAATTCTGCAACTGCTCGCGTTATACAGGGTGTTCACAATTTCGCAAAATCGAAGAAACCTCGTAATTTTTAAATAGAACACCCTGTATATTTTTAGCTCATTGAAAAGCCCTTTTACTACGCTTTCTATTGATACCTCATTTGATGCACCTAGGATGGATCATTTGCTAATTATTTCTTTTTAGAATTGAATTAATGAAAAATGCTTGTATTTTTAGTAGCTAATTTGCGCTTTTAAACCTTCTGTATGATCGGATATTCAACAAATTATCCATAAATGGTCTATAACAAGAAAAAACCCATTAAATACGAGAAACAGTTGATTTTCACTCAGCGGTGAAAGCAAACATTAAATTAATATAAAGTAATATAGCATTTGCAATAGATTCACTGCTGATCAAGTTATCTGGTGGCAGTTTTAAGCTTGTATACTTAATAACCAAGTTGTCAAAAATTTCGTTCTATCTTACACAGTATTTCGTTCAATCTTTATAAAAGAAATTGCTATAATGACTAATTTTAGTATTCAAGAAATGGTGAATATGATATTTATTCTTGGGGAGTGTACAAGAAATTGTCTCCTAGCAAGTAGAGTATATGCAGAGAGATTTCCAAACCTTGAAAGAAAGCCAAGACCGGAAGCATTTGAAAGGTTATTAGAGAGATTTACAGAAACTGGTAGTGTAACCTACAAGAAGAGAGAAATAAATAAGCCGGTAATCAACGAAAAAAGCGAATTGGCCGTATTATTAACAATATAGGAAAATCCATATATAAGTACAGACGGTATTTCAAAGGTAACAGCTATTGAAGATAGGAGCGTACGAAGAATTTTAAGAAGTCATAAGTATCATCCGTACCATATGAAATTAAATCAGGAATTGCATGGTGATGATTTCATTAAAAGAACAGACCTTTGTGGTTGGTTGTTAAATAAAATGCGAGAAATGCCAAATATTTTAACAAAGATTTTGTTTAGCGATGAGGCTACTTTCAAAAGTAATGGGGCGGTAAATAAACATAACATGCATTATTATGCAACAGAAAACCCGCATTGGATACGTCATGTAGACAATCAGAATAGATGGTCTCTTAACGTCTGGGGAGGTATACTTGGTCCATATATCATTGGGCCGTACTTTTTCGATGGAACCGTTACAGGCGATACGTATTTGGCATTTTTTCTGGTTGCAACACGATGGTGCACCTGCTCATTACAGCCTTAACGTTAGGGAGTTTCTAAGGCGATGGAAGGAAGACAAATGGATAGGACGAGGTGGTCCAATCGCTTGGCCTCCACGAAGTCCAGATCTTACTGTCTTGGACTTCTACTTTTGGGGATATGTCAAGGCTCTAGTTTATGTGGAAGTTCCTACAACAAGGGAAAATATGATGGAACGTATAAGAGAGGAATTTAGAAATGTTCGCCAAGAAACATTACAGCATGTTCAACAGAATTTCACCAGGCGCCTTCATTTATGTATTAAGAGACATGGAAGGACATTTGAAAGTTTTCTTTGATTTATTTGCATTTACTATTTACATTTACTTTATTTTTATTTACTGTGCTACTACTTTTGTTAATTAAATTTGATGTTGTGGTTAATAATTAGTATTTATTTAAAATAGTGCAAACTTTTAATACTACTCGTACTTGATTCTTTCCTACATGATTTCGATTTATGTTAAGCTAATTAGGTATGTATTGTTTCATATTAGGTATTCGTAAAATAGTTGGTTTTACAAAATTCTTTAAAATACACCAGATAACTTGATCAGCAGTGAATCTATTGAAAATGCTATATTACGTTATATTAATTTAATGTTTGCTTTCACCGCTGAGTGAAAATCAACTGTTTCTCGTACTTAATGGGGTTTCTTCTTGTTATAGGCCATTTATGTGGCTATATTCGACCAGACCATTTATCGAGATTACACGATTACCGAGCATCCCCTTCAATAGATCAATTGTTTGACCAGCTGTGTGGTATGTGGTACCATCTTGTTGGAACTACATATCAACGATGTCAAGTCGATATTTTCGGTACTTCGACCGGTGCGTTGTCAGTCTGTCTGGTCGGACGATTATTAAGACCGAAAATTGGAATTAGCGCTCTTAAAATTGCGACCACCGGCTCAGAATTTCGGTAGTATTTTTTAATACTTTCCAAACGTTGCTAGTTCGTAAACTTGGCCATGATAAAAAAAGTAAACCTTGAATGACGTTTTGACATTGACGGATCAAAAAAAAAATTGAGAATGCGTTTGTATTTAAATACAAAATTTTTATGTCCCTATTGAAAAATCCAATATTTGTATTCATTACTTTAGGCAGTTATGTCAAGCGTATGTTGATTTCAGTGCAGTAAAAATGAAAATTAAAAAGAAACTAAGAGGAAAACAGCGTAGCTTTGTACAGCACAGCAAGAGATGCATATTATTTATTGGGTTATAAGAAGGAACTCGTGGTAAAACGGCGTTCATGGATGAGACTTTACTTACCGCAAAGAGTGCGATCGCAACCATTAGCAGTTTATGGCAGAATATCCTGAGGAGGACGGAGCCCTCAACACCTCTAAGCATCGTCGCGATAGGCTGCTTCAAGGTCAGGTTTTTGGAACCGGGTATTGTTTTGAAACGAAAATCTGAAAACCCGCCAACAGTATTCACAAATGATATTGTGACATGCTACACGCAAAGTTAAAAAAGTATGAATATCCCGGTGACCTGGTTTTTGCATGCCAGAGTAAAACTATAGAGAGAACTAATAATATACTTTCAGAGGATTTGTCTGTACTGGAAAAATATTTCGCCAACTGGAGACTAATCCCAATTATGAATAAAACAAAAGTGTCGTGCTTTCATAATCCTTACTCAAAATCTCTAGGAGTAACAATGAATCGAACACTTATACTGACCTGACACCATGTGACTTGTATCTTTTGCCCAAGGTTAAATCTGCATTAAAAAGAACAAGACCGTTGAAGCTGCAACATGCTCATGAACGAGCTAACAGAAGAAAACTTCCAACACTGTTTTGCACAATAAAAATTCAAATGGAGCGGTAGGGATAAAAGAAGGGTGTACATTGAAGGGGATAATAATTAAATACCATACCTTCAATTAAATTTTCATTTAGAATAGTGTGACTTCATATAAATTTGGGTATTGCTATGTATATACACTCCTCCCCATTGATATTTGGACACTGATATAAGTTTATAAAAATAAAGAAAATAAAATACATTAATATCATGTACCATGCTTTCAATTAAATTTTCATTTATAGTAGCCTATAATTTCAATATAAATTTGGGAACACTGTGGAACAGTAAAGTTTTTCGAAAGTCAAATTTTGACAACTGCCATAGTTAAATCAATTTTTTGAAAAGTTGTATCAATTAAATTATTTATTATCACGTTAGAAATTCAACATAAGGTTTTCATTGTTAAAAGATATTTTAGAATTGCTAGATTAGTAAGTGGACAGTGGGTATATGCAATTATTAATGTATTTTTGACCACAGTTTCCTAATCTTGCAATCACGTATGAACAACTGGCTAGTCAAATTCATGGTTGTGTTGACAGATTTCATGAAACAGGGACAGTATTTCGTAAAGTCGGGAGCGGAGTACCTAAAAAGGAACTGCTGATTGCATTGAAGATGTTCGACATCGAATAGAAAACTCACCAAATAAATCCATTGCGAAACTGTCGTAAGTTCAGTTATCAGTTAGAACATGCTACATTATTTTTTAAAAAGATTTAAAATTATATCAATATAAAATTCAACCTGTTCATAACTCGGTTAAGTTGATTACGATAGAAGAACCGAGTACTTGAATAACTTATAATAATGATCCGAAATTGGTGGAGACTGTAGCTTGTAATCTGAAACAGAAATAAGAAAAACACCCTAACCACAGTATATATCAATAAATACTATATGCGTATTTCGGCAACTAAGTTGCCATCTTCAGTAGAATAACCTTCAAAACTGAAAAATGTTAAACGTAGCGTTTTTAGCTAAGGTAAACCTTCGAAGATATGCTCTTCACCAAATCGCCAGTGGGATAACACTGAGTTATCCCGCCAAAAACGCTACGTTTAACATTTTTCAGTTTTAAAGGTATTCTACTGAAGATGGCAACTTACTTGCCGAAATACGTATATAGTATTTATTGATATATATTGTGTTTAGGGTGTTTTTCTTATTTCTGTTTTATAGTAATGATGATGTTCTTAATAAATGTTTCTTTACTGATGAGGTCTGGTTTTCATCTTTCGGGATATTTAAACAAACAAAATATGAGAATATGGTCGGTAGAAAATCCTTATGAATTTGTGGAAACACCATTACATACGCATAAAATTAGTATTTAGCTGGCGGTGCCAAGTAGGCAAATCAGTGAACTAATACTTTTCAATGGGACAATAAATGCTGAAAGATACCGAAGTGACTTATTAGAACACCATTAATCAGTTACATGACGACGAAATTACAGAATTGTTTTTTAACAATGCTCCACCACATATGTGCTCGTTTGGAAGAGTTGTTTGACAATCGAATAGTGAATTTTCCTCCAAGGTCTCCAGATCTCACAATTCTGGATTACTTCATTTTTCCACACATGAAGAACATGATTTTTAGAACGCCACGACATACAATTCAGGAACTTTGCAATAGTATTAGAGATGTTTCTGATAATTAGAGAACGGACACGCTTACCACATGACGCAAAGCCCAGTGCAGTACTGGCGAAAGGCTGTATTTCTAAAATATTTAATTTTATTTATATATGTAATTGGAAAACGAACGGGTGGTGATCTATAAAATTACGAAATACATATTTATTTGTTGAAAAGTTGTATTTTTAAAGTTTTTAATTTTATTTCTATAATTGGAACATTTTTATTTGTTCATTTTGTCGTTCAAGTTGAGTAAAGGAGTATTAATATTGACTAGCAATAGTTTCTCAAGGTTTTCTTCTGTCAATTTTGTTCTCTTTGAATTAAGTACATCCTTATAAATAGAAAACGTCCTTTCTACATCGCAACTGGTTATAGGTGCATACTGGAAATATTCTTTTATTTCTTCATATTTAGCCGTTAGATTTTGTGGAATTGTCTCCATACATAATTGCTGCAATGTAATTAAATCTGGATTTCTATTAAGAATTGCTTCAAACTTTTGCCGAAGGCACTTGGAATACTTTTCAAATTATTAACAGCCACATCTAATGTGGTTAATCCGTCATTTAATTTGAGATTTCGATTTTCAAAATAAGTGATTAGTTTTGGCAATTTTCCAAAGTGTTCGTGAAGAAAGTACAACCGATTTTTTAATTTTGGAATTTGTGTGAGCTCCTTGCACTCACCAATACTTCTAGCATTCTCCTTTAGCAGTGTTACGAAATGTTTTAGACTATCGAAATTCTCAGCATAATAACTAGTAGCTTCCAGCCATGTTCCCCATCTAGTTATTACTGGAGTGGGAGGCAGTGACAGAGATGGAAATTTTTCCCTGAAAAGAGCTACTCTCAATGGTGCTTTTCTGAAAACATTTTTAAAAGCTGATACAAGTCTATCAACTTCCGGAAAAGTGTCTCTGATATATTCACAGATTCTGTGGAGAGCATGTGCTACACAAGTAATATGCAGCATATTAGGATATGTTTTCTTCAATAGTCTGCCTGTTTTTAACATTATACGCAGCACTATCACTGACAAGTAAAAGTATTTTTTCTTTGTACGTGGCGTCCGAATGAAGCATTTTTTGCATATTCTCCTTAATGGTTTCAGCAACTGTTTCCGCATCAACTCTATTTATAACACTTGTTGCTATTACATATGCGTTATAGGGAATAGTTGGATGTAGTACACCAGCTACAACATTTACCACACAGCGTCCTAACATATCCACCGTTTCGTCGGCGCTTATCCATATGTATTGATTTAAAAGATGGCTTCTAATGCGTTCTACTGTTCTCGTATAGCACCTAGAAACATAATATTTCCGTAAAGTTGATTCATCAGGAACATTTCGACCAGTATATTTTTTCAGAAATGTCTTCAAAATTGGATTGTTCAATTTAAATAATGGAATATTAGCTGCCATAAAAGTAAGAATATTCTAGATCCAAATAAACGAAATTAAATAACGAAATTTTATGCACACTTACGTGAAAATAATTAGAAGATGTTGCTTAAATGAAAAGAAAAGGAAGTACGTGCTATTTCTCTTACGAAATACGATAAACTTATTTATTTTATCTACGTACACGACACCACTGAAAACACTATATTCTCCGAATACAATAGCTGGGTTGTCCATTGTTATCGCTGCGAGACCAGGTGGCCGAGTAAGTCAAACAAATACTTCATTGAATTACGCCGGGATGTACTGAGCGACGTTATACACAATTCCAATTGCCGATTGCGTTTTATGGAAATTGCACCGTTCTCTACTGATAATATAATCCCTCATTTGTCAAACGCATTTATAAAAATGAAACGTAGAGTTTGTGTATGCATCGAGACAAGAAGGCAACATTTCGAGCATCTTCTTTAACGTAGTATTTTTACGATAAATGCATTTCTGTAAATAAATGTCTTTTATATAAAACATTTCACAAGAAATAAGATTAAGTTGTAACACAACTAAATTATAATCTGTCAGATATTTGACTTTCGAAAAATTTTACTGTTCCACAGTGTTCCCAAACTTATATTGAAATCATAAGCTACTCTAAATGAAAATTTAATTGAAGGCATGGTATGTATAAATTTAAAATAAAAAGTTTTACAGGATGAGTTATTTTATAAGCCACACCTCGTATTATAGAATTATAATTTTATTTGAATCTTAAAAGAGGCATGAAACACCTTTCCACATTAATGATTTTTTTATTCGAATGTTTAAATTTATTGGAGAACAGTGTATCTTTTCTTCAAATTAACCAATCAATATCAAGTAGCTTAATTTATTCTAAGTACTATGTAAGTTATATTATGAATCATTACACGTATTTCAATTTAAACCAAATATTTGAACTATTGAAAGTTATCCGGTACTTATGCGTACGTGTACTAGCGTTGACGAGAAAACAAGGTGAATCAAAAATTTAAATATTACACAATTATAGGTGGAACAATTACGTTATACGTTTTGTAAGAATCCATTCTTATTCTTTTCGGGAATAGTTTTAAAAACGCCATCGTGATGCAATGCGATTTGTAAAAAAGAAAAACACAGAAACATGGTGTACACCACTAGAGTTTTAAATTGTTTTTAGTAACTTTCTAGTAGTAGTAGTAGCAATAGTACTAATAGTAGAATAATGTACCGACAGCGCATAGCACTCAAATTAAACTCACTTTCTATCTTAAATCAGCTGTTCATTGGTTGCAATGTTTCAGTATGGGTATAACACCTTATATCGATAACAAGCAACGGATATTTCGATGTTATTCCGTAGTTTCACAAAAAAAGTGACGTGATTGTATTGTGTTTATTTTTTTGTGCTTGGATCGTTATTCGCACATACCTTGGAGTATATTTATATTCGAACTCTTTATGTAAGTGTATATTCAATATTATTATCGGAAAATTTTGTTTACATTTTTAAATTCATTTTATATAAAAGATTATTTAAAATAATTACTGAAATATGTACAATTAATTAATTAATCTATTTTCGAAAGATAATATATTATTTGAATATTACGAAAATATGATTAAGATGAAGTTCTTATTTGAATTATGTATTTGCATTATACAGGGTCCCAAAAATATACTGACAAACTGTAAGAGGTGGCAGGGGACATCAAAACATTTTTTGTTTAATAAATTTATGTTCGAGAATGAGCCGTTTTAGCATAAAAAAGGAAAAATTGTTTTGGTATTATTTGACAAGAAATGTTTAGAAGGACATTAATAAATCACTTTTTGTTCATGTTGGACTTTGTTTTATTGGCAAATAAATTATGGTTTACAAAAATTGTTTAAAATGTTGACCATTTGCTTCAATTCATTTGGTTCATTGACTCGCGGACCCTATGGAATATTCCGGGAATAACTTCCTCATTACTAGAGCTGAGGATGTTTGCGGTATAACCATGGTTATATCATGTAACCATAGTAATTTACTATGGTTACATGATATAACCATGGTTATACCGCAAACATCCTCAGCTCTACTCATTACGAATAGGCGTTTCGTAAACTAAAGATTTCAGATAACCCCCAAAAGAAAAAATCCAGGGGGTTGAGATTGGGAGAACGCACGGGTCCTTCTCTTCCATTCCATCGGCGACGATATTACTGGTCCAAATACTGGCGCACGTTTAAATTAAAAATGTGGAGGTGCCCCATAATGTTGAAGCCACATGTTATTCCTAATGTTTAAAGGGACATTTTCCAATAATAGAGGCAAAACATTTTGCAGAAAATTCAGATAAATGTCTGCGTTCAAACGAGCAGGCATCAAGTGAACTATTAAATTCTCTACAACAATACTAGATGTTAACACTAGATTGTTGCTGGTGTCTTCTAGAGACCACAGCGTGAGAATTTTCAACATGCCAAATGTGACGGGCGTAAAACATGTGTCATCAGAAAACATTACTAGTCTCTCGAAATCAGGTTCGTCGTGATCCAATGGCAAAAAAATGGCAAAAAATTGGCAAAAACCCAATCGATGCGGATAATCTTCAGGATTTAAAGCTTGTACGCGGTGTATGTGGTAAGGGTAGAGAAGTTGTTCATGAATTACATGGTGTACCGTCGACTTGGATAATCCCGTATGGTGTGCAATTACACGAACACTTGTAGATTGGTTTCCTTCCACATGGTGTAGAAATTCTTCTTCAAATTAAACCGTACGAGCTATACTTGGACGACCACCATAACCACGACGTCTTAGGTTCCCACTTTCTCTAAGGCGACGATATGAAAGCAAAGGTTGTATGATGAAATTTTGTGTTCAGTTGGGTAAAACTCCAACTGAAACTTTTGAAATTATCAAAACTGCATCCCCAGGAGATAGTTTATCACGATGTAGAGTATTTGAGTGGCATAAGAAACTCAAAGACGGTTGTGAATCAGTCGAAGATGAACCTCGACGCGAGCAACCACCAACTGCACGGGTTGATTAAAAAATTGTAGAAATTAACGACTTGATCCAAAATGATCATCGGATTGGTATATATCGAATTTCTGACATTGGAAATTTGCCTTATGGTTCCACCCAAAAAATTAATCATGAAGATTTAGGGTACCCAAAAGTCGCGGCAAAATGGATTCCAAAAGTGTTAACCGATGAACAAAAAGCTTATCGAGTGACAATTTGTCGGCAGTGGAAAAGGCAACAGCAACATAATCTACAATAATAATGTGGTTACATGTGAGTAAGTAGAGAGTTGGTTTTATCATTACGACCCTGAATTAAAGTCTCAAAGTATGCAATGGAAGAACAAAGGCAGTCCAAGACCGCAGAAGGCGAAAACTGTGAAATGTGCCGGTAAATAGGGTATTATTTATGATCGCATTGTACCTAGAAAACATACAGTAACTGGAGAGAACTATTCTAATGTACTTAAAGGAACCCTAAAGGCAAAATTAAAGAAAAACACCCACTCTATCATGGATCCTACATCACGATAATGCTCCGGCCTGTGGGCCAGCGATTGTGGATTGTGGATCGGCGATTTGTCAACGAACACTTGAAGAAATAGAGATGGAAATTTAGGTTCACCCTCCCTACTCACCTTGCTCCATGTGACTACCATTTGTTTCCTGAAGTAAAAAAAGAATTAAGAGGTCGAAAATTTGCGTCGCATTTAGAGCTTAATGGGTATATTAAATGGTGATGGGTATACTAAATAGACTCTCAAAAAATAGTTTCTCAAATGTTAACGACAAGTGGACAAAACGATAGGACAATTGTATTGCACAGAATGGAGAGTACTTTGAAGGATAATTGTCGAAGTTTTCTAAATAAATGTTTCATTTTTGTACTACAGCAACGGTATCGTTATTTTCTGATATTTCCTCGTATATCAGTCTGTTCTCGTATTTTTCCTTTTTTTTTTTTGTGCACGATATGGTGTCATTTAATGTATGGAACTTATCGCCCAAGATAAACATTTATATACAAATATAATATTTAATCACATTTGGTAATACCTAGATTGTACATATATTTTGGAAAAAAAATTGTTTCGTAAAACTATTTAATATTGTCTTTTACATATTTATTTATAATATATAAGCCTAATATTGACTGATAACTGATAACAGTGATAACTGTGACAATTGAGTGGCATCCACTGCAAATTGATTTATGCCTCAAGGTGATAAAAAGAATGTCAGGAATTTTTGCTACTTTCTCGTATATTTGTGCGTAAACTGTTTTCTATTATTTTTTCGTTTTGTGCTTTTTTTTAAAGAATCGAAATTCAAAAGTTTTAGTATTCCAATATATGTACTTAAAATAAATGTAGTAAATATATTCCTCATATTCTAATAATTTTAAAACAACTTTTTTAAAAATTGAATTTCTTCAAAAGGCTTTAATATTAAAATATACTGAACAAATAAATTAAATTGCACAGATTTTAATTAAAAGAATTAAATAACATTATATACAAAATAGTATACCTTTGTAAAAAGATTTAACGATTCTGAAAATAATATGAGGCTTGCTGCGTCACTTCCGGTTATACCGGAAATAGACATCTAATTTGTTATTTTAAATGAAATACCCTATATATTTTTACATTTTTGTTAAATTCTGGATACAGTAAACCTCCACATTGCTATTGAGATCAAAAACATTACTTCCTGGAAATCAGTTTTCATTAGTATATAAGCCATGAATGAATTGGTAAAATAGCTAATTTCCAAAAACAAGTTCTTTAAATTGGGGAGGTCAACAATTTATTTATTTTAACAACAGCAAAAAAATGATTTGCTGACTAGATTAAATGTTACAAAAAAATATAATAATCAAAATAAAGGGTGTTGGTAAATTGCCTCCCCGCAGGTAGTTAGAGAAAGGGTCGGATTTAATCCGTCTCATAATTAGGTAAATTGCCTCCCAAACGTTTGTAATCATTTAGGATGATTATTTTTAAGTTACTTATTAATATTATTGCTAATGCCTTTTTCATAGACGATTAATCTTAATGATCTGTTGTAATTATCTGTTAATTACCTCATTATCGGTCTTCTTATGTATATAAGGTACTTGTGAATCGTTCCATATATATGGTGAAGAATATTTATCAGTTAGATTTCTAAATTCATTTGGTTAAGATTTTTAAAGTTTTCCAACATGAATCCCAGTATTATTTTTAGTGAAAGGGGAAAACAGTTATTACTTTTAAACAAGTATAAATATGGTTTCCAAAAATGTTTTAAAAGTGGTGAAAAACGGTGGACTTGTACAAAGAAAACGTGCAAATCTTTCCTTCTTACCCTGGCCGAAGTCGACAACAATATAGTTGTTACAAAACATATTCAGGAACATAGTCATGACGCTGAGATAGAAAAATAACATCGTCATATTACTAACACGTGCTGTAAAAGGAAGGCTATCGAAGATATGTCTGAAAAACCTGCGAAAATTATACGACGCGTACTACAAGAAAATCTTCCATCAACGGTTACCCCGGTTGATGTAGCTTGTATTTGAAGAAATCTTTACAACGCTCGTCGGAAAGAGCGGCCTGCATTGCCGAAGAGCATTGAAGATTGTTTCAGAATTCTGGAGGAGATCACAATTGAAACGTGTAAAGGTGAACCTTTTATGCTTACTAATAGTAAAATTGACAAAATAGTTGTTTTTTGTTGTAAATCAAATATCCAGTGTTTTGAAAAGGTGACACGAATTTATTTGGACGGTACCTTTAATTATTGCGCCCAGTTCTTTTGTCAATTGTTCACTATTCATGGGTATTACAATGGACATTATATTCCATTAATATTTTCGTTGTTGCCTGATAAACAAACAGAGACATATTTAAAATTATTTCATTTAATTACGGATAGCTTTAAAAATAATCATATAAAAGTAGACATTTTGGAGGTTGTAATTGATTTTGAAAAAGGTATCCACAAGGCTGTTCAACAAACTTGGCCGTTAGCAAAGATAATTGGTTGCCGATTTCATCTTTCACAATCTTGGTATCGCAAAATCCAAGAATACGGCTTGACTTCTTCATATAAAGATGAAAGCTCTGAAATCGGAAAATGGTTACGAATGACATTCGCCCTTACTTTTTTAAAACCTGATGAAGAGTTAGCGATTGTTTTGTATTTGATTTACTATCTATTGCACCGAATTTGGAAAATATTCGAAAATATTCTGATTATTTAATAGACAATTATATATCAGAGAACTCTTTATTTCCTCCACATCTTTGGGCTGAAGATTCAGCGGAACTCACTCCCACTACCAATGCTTGTGAATCGTTCCATAAACATTTTAGCGATTCCTTCTACAAAAGCTCATCCAAATATTTTTGTATTTATAGAAAAGCTTAAAGAATTCCAAACAGAAACTTACATTAAATTACAGTGTGCATTTAACTGCTAAAATTCATAACGCGAAGGTAAAAAATCGCAAAAGATTCATTGCAAAAATGATGGTCTTATAAAAAAAAAACGAGATAAGCAGAATACACTTTATTAAATGTATTTCTTTCCATTGTGTATTTTATTTAACTATTTTTAGAGATTGAACATTTTTTGTTTATTTAAGTATAATTTTAATATTTAAGTAATTGTAGATTTAAGGTTTATGTTCCATCTTATAATTTATGTATGTATTATATATTTTTGTTTAGTTTGTATTCTACATTTTTTCCAATAAATTCAAAATTTTAATTAACTATTTTTGTTTTATTATATTATTTATCGACCAGGACCCAATTTACACATATATCTCAGGTACCTAAAAGTTGCTGGAGGCAGTTTAACTATTGTTAATAGTTGCTCATTATCTCGGGAGGCAATTTACATGTACCCAAAATAAATTGTCTCTTTGTATTTATATGTAACTTTCTGTAGATAACCTGTTATTCAAATATTTTTGACAACCGTTTTAATTCATCAGAAATATTAAATAATATATTGACTGAAGAAAAGCAATATTTGTTTATATCTAAGTATGTCTTTATTAGATTTTGATCGGTGTGATAAATAAACATGTTTTGCAAACGTATTTTTACATGTGAATCAAATTACATATTTCTCAAACAAAATTTTGTGAACATTTATTTGAAACTAAGCTTTTATGGTCAATACTTTAAGGGTATTCTATTATTGAATTTGAACCATCAAGGTAAATTTCCTAATTAGGGACAGCTTACTTAATATATATGTTCTGTGAATGTGGGATGGTGTCAATTGAGGAAAAGGGGTTTTATCTGAATATTCATTTATTAAATGTTAGAAATGTTTAATGTAACATTTAGTATTTAAAATAGTTAACATTTTCCTGTATTTTATCAAGTTTTAAATGCTTTCATTAAGCACATGTATTGATACTAATCTTTTATGGTCAATACTTCAAAGAGTATTGTGTTAGCGAATTAGAACCATCAGGTAAATTTCTTAATTAGAAACAGCTTACTTAACATATGGTCTATGAATTTTAGATGTAATTTCAATTTGGTGTCTGAATTGAGAAAAAGAGGTTCTACCTGAATATTCATTTCTTAAATGTTAGGAACGTTTAATTAGTGATTAAAATATTTGTCACTTTCCTGTATTTTATCAAGTTTTAATGTTTTCATTAAGGACAGGTATTGATACTAATCTTTAATGGTCAATACTTCAAGGGTATTCTCTTATCGAGTTAGAACCATCAGGTAAATTTCTTAATTAGAAACAGGTTACTTAACATATGGTCTATGAATTAACACTTTCCTATATTTTATCAAGTTTTAATGCTTTCATTAAGCATATGTATTGATACTAATCTTTTATGGTCAATACTTCAAGGGTATTCTGTTATCGAGTTGAACCATCAAGTAAATTTCTTAATTAGGAACAGATTACTTAACATATGGTCTATGAATTCAACACTTTCCTGTATTTTATCAAGTTTTAATGCTTTCATTAAGCATATGTATTGATACTAATCTTTTATGGTCAATACTTCAAGGGTATTCTGTTATCGAGTTAGAACCATCAGGTAAATTTCTGAATTAGGAACAGGTTACTTAACATATGGTCTATGAATTAACACTTTCTTGTTTTTTATCAAGTTTTAAATGCTTTCATTAAGCACATGTATTGATACTAATCTTTTATGGTCAATACTTCAAAGGGTATTGTGTTAGCGAATTAGAACCATCAGGTAAATTAGTAGTAAGTTAGTAAATAAATTAGGAACAGGTTACTTAACATATGGTCTATGAATTTGGGATGGAATTTCAATTTGGTGTCTGAATTGAGGAAAAGAGGTTCTACCTGAATATTCATTTCTTAAATGTTAGAAACGTTTAATTTAACATTTAATGATTAAAATACTTGACACTTTCCTGTATTTTATCAAGTTTTAATGCTTTCATTAAGCACGTGTATTGATACTAATATTTTATGGGGTACTCTCTTATCGAGTTAAACCATGAGGTAAATTTCTTAATTAGAAACAGGTTACTTAACATATGGTCTATGAATTAACACTTTCCTATATTTTATCAAGTTTTAATGCTTTCATTAAGCATATGTATTGATACTAATCTTTTATGGTCAATACTTCAAGGGTATTCTGTTATCGAGTTAGAACCATCAGGTAAATTTCTTAATTAGGAACAGGTTACTTAACATATGGTCTATGAATTAACACTTTCCTGTTTTTTATCAAGTTTTAAATGCTTTCATTAAGCACATGTATTGATACTAATCTTTTATGGTCAATACTTCAAAGGGTATTGTGTTAGCGAATTAGAACCATGAGGTAAATTTCTTAATTAGGGACAGGTTACTTAACATGTGGTCTAAGAATTTGGGATGGAATTTCAATTTGGTGTCTGAATTGAGGAGAAGGACTTCTACCTGAATATTCATTTATTAAATGTTAGAAACGTTTAATTTAACATTTAATGATTAAAATAGTTGACACTTTCCTGTATTTTATCAAGCTTTAATCCTTTCATTAAGCACGTGTATTGATACTAATATTTTATGGGGTACTCTCTTATCGAGTTAAACCATGAGGTAAATTTCTTAATTAGGAACAGGTTAGTTAACATATGGTCTACGAATTAACACTTTCCTGTATTTTATCAAGTTTTAATGCTTTCAATAAGCAGATGTATTGATACTGATCTTTTATGGTCAATACTTCAAGGGTATTCTGTTATCGAGTTAGAACCATCAGGTAAATTTCTTAATTAGAAACAGGTTACTTACCATATGGTCTATGAATTAACACTTTTTAATGCTTTCATTAAGCACATGTATTGATACTAATCTTTTATGGTCAATACTTCAAGGGTATTCTGTTATCGAGTTGAACCATCAAGTAAATTTCTTAATTAGGAACAGATTACTCAACATATGGTCTATGAATTCAACACTTTCCTGTATTTTATCAAGTTTTAATGCTTTCATTAAGCACATGTATTGATACTAATCTTTTATGGTCAATACTTCAAGGGTATTGTGTTAGCGAATTAGAACCATCAGGTAAATTTCTTAATTAGGAACAGATTACTTAACATATACTCTACAAATTTGGGGATGAAACTCCAATTTGGGGCGGATGTAGTTTCGACACTAACCAGGTAGTTCACAAATGCTATCGGTAAGTTCGACACTGAAATTTAGGGTCATGTCTAATCCTACGTGTATTTTCGACACTACACAATAATTTCCTTGCCGCATTTGTAAAATTAAGCATTAAATATTGTTAATTGACGAAGGTCAATTAACAATATTGTAATAAAACAGAATATTCGAATATGAATAGAATAAAACACAAAATTCGAAAAACATAAAATATAATTGAAAACTGATACATTTTACAAATTAAATATATCATATATAAATAAATAATACAAACAGTTTTTACAAATAATTAATTTTAATAGAAAAGAAAATAATTGAATAAAATAAAATAAGACACAAAATTATAAAAAAAATTAAAAAAATAGTGTAACGAAATTATTTTAAATATTTTAAATGCCCCCCCCCCCCAAATTAATAAAATTAACATGAAAACATAAAAATTGGGAAAAATCAAGATAAAGAGCATTAAATATTTGGAGGAATTATTTGTCCTAAGTACCTAAGAGGAAATTAAACATTTTATATTTGGTATTGAAATTACACACAGGATTGACAATAGCCTTCTCTTAGTCAGGTAATAGAATGGATTTGGTGTCGAACCTACACTCGCCGCCAATTTGGTGTCTGAATTGAGGAAAAGGGGTTCTACCTGATTCCATCCATAAATGTTAAAAATAACATATTCCATCCATATAAATGTTAGAGACGTTTAATTTAACATTTAGTGAATAAAATGTTAACATTTGACTGTATTTGATTATGTTTTAATGTTTTCATTAAACACATGTATATAATGGTATGGTAAATTTGAATTTTAAAATCGCCATTGTAAATAAAAGAAAAAACAGGAACTCTAATGGGATATATTAGACATAGCCCCAGTGAGTTCTTTACTTGGATTAATTTATTATTAAATATTTAGCGAGAGTTAATGTATGGTCCCACAGTTTTCGGAAAAAGTTTAAATGATTTGTAGTTATACTAAATTACGTTTGGTTAAGTTGTCGCTGGAAGTCATATGTCACAATTAACTTGTTTTAATTATGACAGTTAAGTCTTTGTGATCTGATTCGGCAAAATATCTTATAAGGTAGATATTCGTAAAGGAATTTACAATCTAGTTGGGGGAATGCCCAAGCGTGATATTGTTGCCGTTTATCGCGAACAAGATATTTCTTTATCAAACCATAAATGAATTTGAAGAGGGAATACCCTGCGTTTGCTAAAGGTGGTCGACTTGGAATGTTGAGCCAAGTGAGGGAACAAAGAATACCTGAAGCGAAAGATAGGTCGAAGATTCGGCGTTTCAAAAACCACAGTTTTTCCAACAATTTCCCGAAATAACATACTGTTTCGAAAACGAAGGAAAGCACCAAAATATATTGCGGTCCAGTTAGAAAGAATACCCTGGTATTGTTGAGCGCTAAGGCGCATCCATTTTGTCAATAAACTGATTATAATGGATGATGAGAAATATTTCACCTTGTCCCATTCAGAGATGATGAGAAACAACGTTTTTAATACCGACGACATAGAAAACACACCAGACAATGTCAAATTCAAAGGTAAATCCAAATTTGAGGACAAAATTTTAGTGTGGGCTGCCATTTCTGATGCTAGATTTATCTCGCAGCCGTACATTGGTCGTGTTTAAAGAGGAGCCTTAACTGCACAACTTTACATTCAAAGATGCCTTTCTAAACTGCTTCAGTTTTTAAATTCACATCATGGCAATGATGATATCATGTTTTGGCCAGATCTAACTACATGCCATTATGCTAGAGTTACTAGAGACTGGTATAAAGCAATCAACATAAACTTTGCTCCTAAATTAGACAATCCTCCTAATGTAGCTCTGGCTCAGCTAATAGAAGAATTTTGGTCAATATTGACCAGAAAAGTGTATGAAAATGGATGAGAAGCTGCAAATGAAGACCAATTACGACGTCGAATTTTTCAAAAAATGCGAGAAATTGAACCTGCTGTTGTCCAGAGGATGATGGGACAAGTCAGAAGAAAATTTAGGACGAAGATAATGGCCTACTACCAATAATTTGAAGATTAAGTATTTATTGTTAATTGTTGTAATATATAGTTTATAAAGTGAAACAGTTTTGAAAAAATTATCTAAAATTTTTCTGAAAACTTTGATACCATACGCTATACGTATTATCTGTGTTTCAATTAAATTAATTTTTTATTAATTAAAATTATAATACACTTTCATTACTACAGGGAGAAAAACGTTAAGTCTAGTTCTTTTATTTATATCATTTTTTAATGTTAAGACCAATTTTGTTCCTATTTGTCTAAAATAATTTGAGTTAATTTCATTTTGCTGATTGGATGATGTTATCGAACTCTTTATACTACAATGAACTTCAAGTGTTCAATTAAGGACTAAATATTTGTATTTTGATCTTGTTGAAAATAAAATTTTAGCGAGTTGTATTTCTTAAACATTATTTTCCAAGATTTATCAAAAGACGATTTTACTCATTATTTTATTCGCAAATGCAAGCTCTCCACTTACAGATGACGGCATGCATCTTCGAATCACCAGACAATTAGCCCAGTATCTTATTGCCGAAATAATATTTTTTTAATTAAATTCGGAATAGAGTTTTCTCTAAGCGTTAACTGGATTGTCATAGTCAAATATATTTGCTTTCAAAAACGAGACCATATTATAAAAAAAAAATAATAAAAAAATCGGGTATTGAGCACACAATAC
This sequence comes from Melolontha melolontha, assembly GCA_935421215.2. NCBI lineage: Eukaryota > Metazoa > Arthropoda > Insecta > Coleoptera > Scarabaeidae > Melolontha > Melolontha melolontha. The sequence continues at coordinate 8,067,044 of OW285244.1, read as the reverse complement.
AAGTACATATTAGTGTAAAAGCTAGCATCCAGACATGTGTTTCGCCCTACTACTGGACTCGTCAGTGTATACTGCCGGAGACAAAATCCATAAGTCGACTACTCCACTGCGTACAGTCAATGTATAAAACACAGCATGGAAGGAAAACCTTAATACAGATTCTGGTCTGTTCCGACTGTGTTTGTACGATGAAAAATACTTGCTACTAACTACGTTAATATTTACAATATTACTTGACTGTATAATATGTTAGATAAAAAAAATCGAGTCAAAATAATTAAATATACTTTTTCCTATTATTTCCAAGGTCTACACGATAAATATCTTAAAATGTACATAGATCGTTAATCTGTATCCTTTAATTTGCACTTATCAGCTTTATATCAGCAATAATTACATTGTAAGAATTAAGGAAATTAATTTCTATTTTACGATTATTTAAATCTAGCACACTTTCATATTTTAGATCGTTACAAATAGCAACAAAAAGGTTTAGTTTCACTATGATAGTATAGATTACTCTTCCTAAATGAGAGATAAGAAAAATCAATTTCATACTTGTAATTGAATAACTAACTCTTTAATCCTTTGCGGTTTTTATTTTCAACGTGCAGCAAATTATATAATCTTTAAACGCACACCGGAGTCACTTGAAAGAAGAAAAATGACCGGCTGGAGTCATGGTATTACACACTCTATTCAAAATTTTAGATACGTCAAGAGCAGAAACATCCTGTATTGTGAACTTCGTATTTCGTATTTCGTACTTCTGCGTAATGTATTTATAGCTACTAACAATAAACATTTGTTTAACGTATGTATGTATCAATACCTTAAACGTGTTGCTATTTTTTTCGTTATATTCCAATGACCATTCGCCATATCAAAAACTTTTCTTAAGAATGAACGCACACATACATATATATACAGGTGATTCAAATTAAGTGCGCACCATTGCTATCTCTGTTATTATTAATTCTAGAAAGTAGGTTAAATTAGCAAAGTATTAGAGTTTTTAAAATTGATTAGCATGCAGTTCATGAAAAAAAAATTGAATAACGCATTTTCGAGAAATTTTGAAATTTATAATTTTTTTAAATGGAACAGGCTGTATATTTTTTAAAATTCTGAATGATAATGTTCTTTGTAATATAAAAATTTGAATACACTATTGTCCTAAAACGAATAATAAAGTATTTACGGTGGAATTTTGTTGAATGTCAAAGATACTCTTTCATTCTGTAAAATCAGTAGTAGGCTTCTTTCACTTTAAACAGAACAAATAGTATGTATGCCCTTTGTAAATGTCAATAACGTACTGAATATAAATCTTTGGCGCGTTAAGATATTAAATTTTTTTTTTTATTTTGTGTTGTGTTCATTAATTCTCTATTTATTTTTCTAAACATTTTGGTTTTACTTTCGTTGCTTAGTGTTTGACAATATTTCACTATGGTATTTCCTCATTTGGAGAAATGCGATATGTTGGAAGCATACATTTTATGTCGTAAAAATTCAATAAGGACTAGCGAATATTATGCTGAACACTATCCTTTACGACAGCAGCCAGATCGACGTTACTTTCGAAAACTTTACAATCAGTTTAGACTGCATGATTGCTTATTTAGAAAGAAAAGAACAAAGAAAAATATCGTCGTCAACGAAGAAGTAGAAATTACAGTGTTAGCATATTTTGAAGCCCATCGCGAATTTTCCATTAGGGATTCTACTAAGGAATTGGCATTAAGTTATTCATCAGTTGTGACGAAAATTTGAATGGAGCACAGTGTATTTTATGGAGTGACGAAACAGATTTTTCAAATAGAGGCATGTTTAATAAGAAAAATAGTCACTACTGGTCTCAAGAAAATTTATTAATAGTTCGTCCACATGCTGCACAAGTTCGATTTAGTTTTAACGTTTGGTGCGGATTAATTGGTTCGGTAGTCGTTGGTCCACTGTTCTTCAATGGTACGTTGACAGGAAGCAGATATCTGGAATTTATTCGTAGCGTTCTAGAGGATTTCCTTGATAACGCCAATTACCTGATGCGCCAAAATTTATACTTTCAGCAGGACGGTGCTCCTGCACACAACTATCACCTAATGCAAACCTACCTCGACACCATCTTTGCCGAAAAGTGGATTGGTACAAATGGTCCAATTCAATGGCCAGCACGCTCCCCTGACCTCTCACCTTTAGACTTTTTTCTTTGGGGATACTTAAAAAATGAGGTGTACAAAACGCGATACGACCACGTGCGCGAATTGCAAGATAAGGTCAGAGAAGTTTTTCGCCAATTAGATAGAAGGACAATCTTAAGAGCCACCCAGAGTGTACTGAAACGGGAACGAAAATGTATTGAGCAGGAAGGTGACACCTTTGAGCAGTATTTATAAATTATACATGTACTTTCTTCTTTTTAATTTAATTTTGTAAGCTGTAATATGTTAAAATAAACATTAAACACAAAATATGTATCTGTTTTGTCAAAAGTTAGCGGAGCAATGACAACATTTAGAAGGAAATAGAAACTGCTGTAACTACTTTATTATTCGTTTTAGGACAATAGTGTATTGAAACTTTTATATTACAAAGAACATTAGCATTCAGAATTTTAAAAAATATACAGGCTGTTCCAATTAAAAAAATTATAAATTTCAAAATTTCTCGAAAATGCGTTATTCATTTTTTTTTCATGAACTGCATGCTAATCAATGTTAAAAACACTAATACTTTGCTAATATATATATACATATACATATATGACGACAGTATACAAGTGTCTCGTATCGTTATGTCCAAATTTTAGGAGTGTAAAGTAGACTTCACTTCAAGTAACAAAAACGCAAAAGTTGTATATCCATTTTTATTTGTTTCAAAGTTACAGATCTATGAATGTGATTGTCAGATCATGAAAAAAAATGTTATCCTAAAATAAATAAACACGTGTCGTAGTGCATACAGTAATTTCTTGGAGATCTACAAAAAAAGTACTGGAAATTGATTTATGATAAAGTAGGTTCTTACTTATTTCGTAAGTGCTGAACCATGAATATCATACAATAAACAAATGTTCAGATGGCTGTTAACGTTGCATTTTTTAATAAAGGATTACATTACGTTTCAGTTCATACAACAGCTTATTAGTGAGTTTACACGATTTCTTTATTCAAAATGCCTTACCGATTTTCTTCTCAAGAATATGCGGACATGCATTTTGTGTATGGCTACTGTAACGGCAGTGAACGTCAAGCAGTTATTGAATACCGACATCGGTTTCCCGATAGGCGCATTCCTCATTACAGAACGTTTCTGGAAGTACACAGACAATTTCGGGAATGCGGACTGCGTGATTATCTTTTCGACCGAGGAGTAAATTTCCCAGCAGACTTAGAGGAAGAAGCAGTAGCTATTGTTACAAGGGATCCAACTCAGTGTACGTCGAATCGCTAGACAACCAGGAGTGCCACGAACGACAGTTTGGCGAATTTTAAAACGTGAGGACTTATATCCATATCACTATCGCAGGGGACACGGTTTGCTTGAGGCAGACCACTATGCTCGTCTAGTTTATTCAACCTGGATATTTAGACAGTTACAGCTTCATTTTAATTTCTGCAGAACAAATCTGAGAAACCTGCACAGGTGGTCATCAGAAAATCCCAAAGCTATAGGCCCATATAAATTTCAACATAAATTTTCTATTAACGTTTGGGCGGCCCTAATCAATGACTTATTGATTGGTCCTGTCATTCTTCCTGGGAGGTTAAATGCGGACAATTACCTTCAATTATTATTGACGAACTGCCAGGTCTTTTAGAGGATGTCCCACTGAATGTTCGACGAGACATGTGGTTTCACATAGATGGGGCAGCACCACATTTCGGAATTGCCGTCCGAAATTGGGTTAACGTCAATTATCCAAGATGGATTGGTCAAGGTGGTCCTGTTACATGGCCACCCAGATCACCCGATCTTAATCCTTTTGACTTTTATTTATGAAAAATTTAGCCTGGCTGCCGAGCAAATCCGACAAAACAAGTATCAAATTCGGAGAAGTACTTCTTCTGTTGGCTTACGGGCGCAAGCCTGCATTAAACAAGGAGGTGGACATTTCGAAAATATTATTAATTGAACTTTTTTAAATAAAATCAGTTTTTATTGACTTTAGGATTACATTTTTTTCATGATCTGACAATCACATTCATAGATTTGTAACTTTGAAACAAATAAAAATGGATATACAAGTTTTGCGTTTTTGTTACTTGAAATGAAGTCTACTTTACACTCCTAAAATTTGAACATAACGATACGGGACAGCTTGTATATATATGTATATATATATATAATAATAAAACGTAAAAGAATTTAGAGTGACGTTGCGGTCCTATGTATAGAACCTTTTTCAAAGTGCAATATTTATTCGAATTGGTAAAAGTACAATGTTTAAACTAAAATCTATTTGCATTAGATACTGTTGACATATTACACTGTATTTTCAAACTAAAATTATTGTTCTGTTTCACTGTATATTAAATTTTAAATTGGAGTTTTTAAAATTGCACATTAAAGTGGTACGTGCTGTCGGTTTATGTTCTAAACTAAATGTGTATCTTGACCATTATTCTCAGACACATACGGCTTTATTTTTATATTTCGTACAGATAGATCATGTTGGCAGTATCACCATAGGGAGTTTATGTGATGGGCAAGTATTTTCCGGCAAGATTATTTTTATCTGTTCTGTCGTTTATGGAATTTGCGCTTTTTTAGATGTGGATGCTTTCTAATATATTTCTTGCTTTTTTATTTTTCTCGGACGTAATTATAGAGGTCTTTGTGAACTTACTTATTGTAGAGCTTGTTTAAGACTAGCTTGACTGAAAAAAGGACTCAAAAGGGTGCGAAAATATTTAAAAGGATTGTATTCATCCTGATTACTCTTTAGGGTATAGCATCAAAAAGTCCTAGCACTTAAGTGCCTTGCTCTCTCTACTGCTTCCAGTAAGCTTCTTACTATCATTCAAGCAGTCCTATATTTTTCATAAAGACTTACTAAGAGAAGTTTGGGTTCTCACGTAGACTCCAAACTAGTTTTCTCGTGTAATCACCTCCAAGATGCGCTGCCCATACCTATGTAGTGCGTATAGTTATCCAAGCTATGATAACGCTTTTTTTTTACTACCTAATTAACTCTACCAATAAGGTTTTTATATAGAATTAACGAATTATATTGCAATAAGAAATAAGTCGTTAAACTAATGGTTTTTAATTGTGTAAAACGCTAAAACATCTAAACCTCAAAAAGTATGATGAAAACCGTAGCAATATTAAGATGAATTATTGTTTGATATCTAAGAAATTTTGCACCATGAAAATGATGAAATATGCACAACTGTGTAATTTCACGTGTTCTGAATGATGTAACTCGATGTATATAGGATGGCGTGGGATGAGTTAAGTGTATAAAGCACATGCTTTCATTTAAGAATAGCAATCAATGATTCTCGTTTCAATATACCAGCCTCGTAAGAATTTATGTATGATCATTTTTTCTATACGTACGTCCAACACAGTTGTCGCTTGTAATATATATATATATATATGTAATACGTTATCTATGCGAACCTATGATATGCGCATGCTTTCTATGGGCTCCACACTTAGTTTGCCTAGACAACCCTAAGTTGGACTGCTGGACCCAGTATGATTATATGTTAGGTACTCCTCGTTTCGAAATTTTTGTCCTATTGACAGTCCCGAAAAATAATTATTTAACAATAAAAAAATGAATATTTTGCTTAAATGTAGTATTTAGTGTTCTTAGATAAAAGATATCCGCAATTAGTAAAATACACAATGTTCTACTATAAAAGCGCGAATAAATTAATACGTGAATTTCTAAAATAAAGAGCCTGCAGCCTATATTAATAAACAAATTAATCTTCTTCTTCAACAAACACATGGTTCTAAAATCTAATTTCGAATCGCGGGCGATTCGTACAGTAAGTTCGGTTTCCTCCTAGTGAGCAGAGGAGTGAGGATATTGGCGCGATCGCAGCTCTGCGGCGTGGTCTGGTTCAGTGTGAGTGCTAGTGAGAGAATCGTTAGGGCATTATTTCGTACTATTTTGGTCATTTAAAATGGCTGCTGCCATTGAAAATCCCACCGACTGTGAATTGCGTGCTGTTATCCGATTTTCGTGTGCAAAGAACATGAATGCTGCTGAGATTCATCGTGAACTTTGTTTCGTTTCTGGTGAAAATGACATGAGTGAGAGTATGGTTAGAAGATGGTGCCGTATCTTTCGAAAAGGGCAAACTAATATCCATGATGAAGAACGGAGTAGAAGACCAACTGTAGTGACGAACAAACTTGTGGGTAATGTGGAAGAAAAAATATTGGTGTTTTTTTTAATAACCAAACGGAAGTCACTTTACGAATTGCCCTCGTATACAAAATATGTATGTATAACAGCATTAAAATCAATCCACAAGAAACCGTTTTAAAATATAAATACGAGGTATTAAATGAAATAATACAACATAAATGACAATGAAAAAATCCGTAATGAATGAAGAAAACGGTACAATCTATATTAGACAATAAAATACAAGCTAAGATCTGTAATAGTCCTCCCTAACTAGTAATCATTTTTATCAATTTTAACGGGCACCTCCGTACAATATTCTCCAGCGCGGTATGAAATGCACTACGAAAACAAAATTAAACGAAACCTCCCCGTATAGAACTTTTCCATTAAGTAACGTAAAATTCTCACGTATTTGGAAAGTTTTATTTCCCCTTTGTACATTAATCAGTTGCTGCGCAAGTTATTCGACAAAATTAACAATGAATAGCATTAATATATAATAATCTTTTCACATGTATACGCAATTACTAATTAATTAATTAACTCTTTGTCTTTGAGCCGCGCAATTATCTCAATAGATAGTAGTCGTCAGAATAGTTCCAGACTATTCATACATACTTTTAATTTAGCATAAATTTAACGCACACGTTCACTTGGAATTTGTGAGTACCAGTTATACGAACAAATAACCCTAATGGTAATTAAGGATTCAGGTATTTCTCGTACAAAAAATAGCCAAAACAAGTCAGTTAATAAATTTGACCTTGACTTCGGCTTATTTTGGTTAAAGATAAATGTCAATGTAACGCAGCCAACTTAAAAGTATATCAAGGACTTATTGCAAGAGAAAAAAAGTAGTTTCTTAATGTAAACAATCAGAAACAATAATACTAAGCAAATCAGATACGATAATACTAGGAAGTGTATGTAATTGATTAAAAAAATATTTGACTATTTAACAACTGTTTCTATTACTGTTTTACAATACTGTTTAGAAGAAACAAGCATATATGTACAGTATGTACAGAAATTAAAAGGGGACGATATTTAAAAAGTAGAAAATATGTGAAAACTTGCGTTTACCAAAAGACATACCAAAAGATCTTCCTAAATTAGTTATACAAAAGTATGCACCTATAAGTAGCACCGGCTCTAGTGGTAAGGTCTAGCGAGGTTTAATACGAGGGATGCTTTTTATGTTTTGCATACTGGGACATAGATGGCACCACTAATCAAATGTCAGTACTAAAAATCAACCTCCATCTTTAGTCTTTAGCCTAATTCCAAAGTTTACCCCATAACTACCGACAATTATTACATGGTATAATCAGTTTATTGAAACTGGTTGTGTAGGACACAGGGCAAAAGGTCTGTGTAGGCCTCGAATTGCAAAATAAACAATCGAACAAGTGCGCAAGTGTGCAAGACCTACGCTCGTAGCTCAAAGAAACTAAACATTCCCCAAACAACTGATTGGGGAATCTTATGAACACGTCTGCAATTTAAATCACACAGAATACAGTTGCTGCAAGCTTTAAGTGATACTGATAAAGAAAGGTTACTTTGAATTACTTGGAGTACTTCAAAGCCATTTGAGATAGTGGAACATGTAAGAGATTTGCCTAAGTTACATGTCTTTTGCGCACTAAGTTCTACTCAAGTGTATGTAAGTTTTTTCATCAAGGAAACTGTAACTGGGGTTACTTATTTTTATATCTTGGGAAATTATCTTATGCCACAATTCCTAGAAGACATGAACAATTTTCAACAGGATCATGCACCGCCGAGGTTACATCTTACCTCAGTCGCACCGTAACTTGGATTGCACCTAAGGCCTGGGATACACATGCCAGGAAAGCATGCTTACAAGCAAGTGTGAACGTGTTTAGCGAAGACAAGCTTGCTACTACTAGTTTTGTGTGCGTCGCGATTGAGACATAATTAATATATAGTTATACTAGTAACGGGTGTTCATTTGAAAAGTCAATCTAGGTTACTTTGAAATTTTGATAGAATAAGACGCAAATATATTAGTATGTGTTTGTTGTTCCGTACACGTAAATCCAAATAACATTTGATAATGTCAATCACAAATATCAGTTAGTGCATAAAATAATCGTGCGTCGATTCTGGTTTAAATAAAGAAATTTTGAACGGAGGATTTTAAAGTGCATTGATCTTGAAGGACAACATTTTCAACATTTGTTATAGATTTCAATAAATACCTATTATTTGTTATTTATTTGTATGTATGAAACTCTCAAAATATACGACTTCGTAGGTTAAGTAGTAAATTTTAATTTGCGACATACTTCAAAATGTTCTCAGTAAATCACATGCTACTAGATTGACTTTTCAAATGAACACTTGTTATATAATGATTATAGTAATACATAGGAATTAAATCGTAACAATGGCTAGATGGGACGATGAAAGCTGAATGTTTGTGGAATGTACGGTCGCCATTATGCAAAAATAAAATATCGCGCGAAAATGCATATAAAAAAATATTGGATTCGATGAACGATTCGAACATTAATATTAATATTAGCGAATATTAAGATTAGCGAACTGAAGAAGATGAAAGATTCAAAACATTCCGAAAGCGATGGATTGTCGGTTAATAAACCACATTTATCGTGGTTCGATGAAATGCATTCATTTCTTGGAGACTCCACAGAATATCGTGAAACAATTACCACCGAAATAGTATAGTATTATAATAGTATAATGCTTCAAGAGAGACACACGAATCACCGGAGGCTAAATATCTTAGGGTGATTTCCAATAGTTTGTTCGCTGGAATAGCATTTCTCATTGGTGCATCAGATTTCTGTATTGTTGATTCTACTTTACGTAAAAGTTTATCGAATTTTTCAGGTTGCATTCGCAAATGATTTCTGTAACCATCATCTTCCAGACGCATTTCACAAAGTAGATCATTACTTGCTCCAAGAAGTTTCCGAGAAAGCCAATCTCGCACCCATGGTTTCCGTTTTCGCTTCTCATTTTTTTAAACTACTAAATGCGTTGAAAGAAGTGATATAATACTATTTATTTCATTTCGTAAACTTACTGCGCGAAAGCGACTCATCATGTTTTGAAATGTAAGCATGCTCATCTAAGTAGACCCCAAACTATGCTAGTTAGAGCTAGAGCATGCTGTTAACTAGTACGCTGTAAACTAGCATGTTAGCTCAAACGAGCATGCTTTTTCTGTAGCATGTGTATCCCTAGCTTAATGGAACGATAGCTTGACCGCCGAGATCCTCTGATCTAATACTATTGGATTTCTGTGTGTGGGGTTACGTTAAAAACAAAGTTTATGTTCCACCTCTTCCTGGAAGTCTAAATGAAAAAGAATTGCGAGTTTGGATAACAGAAGCAGTTGCAACCATTGACCACGATATAAATAAAAGTTTTGCTGAATTGTTTTCTTTATTATTCAGTTCAATAAAATTTATAATTTCTTCACACTTAAATGTTATTTCTGTATAACTAATTCAATTCAGTCACCATTATTGTCTATACTTTACTGACTGTTGTTTACTGTTGTATTCATCCTCGGATATTTTGAATGAAGACACAAAAACATCGTTTCCTATCTATTTGCACTTGACATTAACTCATACCTTATTATAAACGGCCTGTTAACCATGTTTATATAAAATTCAACACCATCAAGACGAACTCTGGAACAACTTTCCTGAGAACATTAGCATCTTAAATAGTTTCTTGCAAATTGCAATAAAAAAATTAATATTTAGTGAGCAGTCTATGTGTATTTATACCAATCAGTACACTTGATACAAATCGCTCAAACTTACGCAAAACATCCTGCTACCGCTGAGGTTGGCACTATCTTCAGGTTCCTTGCTTGAAGATACAAAGTTATTGATTCGTATCTTTTAAAACATACCTTACTTATATGTGCACTAGATATTATCTCTACTACAAACGAAGAAACACGAAACTATAATCTATTTTGTGCATTAAAATTAAAACCTTTTTACCATTTCATGAGATGTTATCAGTTATCACTCTTATAATCCCTTCTGTTACCAAGAATTTAACAACTTTTAACTTCTACATAAATTCTATATTTTGTACATAAAAGTGATGAAATACGCTTACATACTCGTAGTTTGCTGTATATATTCTTGACCAATAATAACCCAGTTTAACTCTTCACAAAAAAGAGAGATACAAATACTTGTTAATAGATAATTAACTTGTTCTAACTGATTTTTTGCACTAATTCCCAATTCTCTTTTTTGACGTAGAATAATTATATATAATTTTTAGAAGACCTATTATTTTGTGTTCTTCTGCAGACAGTTATAAAAATAACCTATATATAGAATGTTGCTATAATAGAAGGTTCAAAATATACATGTATATTACTTTAATAACAATTTAATTGTAAGAAAATTACAGGCACCTTTTGAAATAATTCATTCTTTCACCGAAAATTTTTCAATGTATGTATTTCCGTTATTAACTTGGATTTTATTTAATTGTTTTTTTATGTAGATGCAGAAACAATCTTAGAAATGTTTCTTTGTTTTGATTAACATATCCAATGGTAAATAAAGGATTCAGTTTTAATTATAACAATTTTTTTTGTTGAATGTAAAAGTTTTTCTTGCTAAACTTTTTCTAATTCACTATTTAATTTTATAGAATGAAATTTACCGAAAATGATTTGCTATTTGCATATTATTTCAATTAAATAGAAATTTAAATAGTAACACGAATCCTTTTGGTAAGTTTGCAAAGTGTTCGTTCCAGCTTTCTAAATTAGAGAATTTGTTACATTAATTTAGAATTTTTACCGACCTTAAAGTCTGTAAATTTAATCTTTAATCACACTGCAATCACTATTTCAAATATTTTTGATATTAAATGACTCATATGATAATTTATTATTAGTTTTCACTTTTTCTTTCATAATAAAAATTCACAACACCTTTAAATGTGAATATATATATATATATATATATATATATATATATATATATATATGAAGGTGTAGTTTCTCGGGTTCTTGGCCGCGTGTGAGTTTTGTCCTGAAAAGAACTATTTACTCTACGTTTCAACGAGATCGCACTCGTCATCTTCAGGAGCTAGTCGGTCTGTCGCTGGTTAGAGCTGGAGATTGTCTGATGTGCGCCTAGCACTACCTCTTGTTATATGCTGCTGTGTCGGGAGGGGGTGTCCCACTATTGACGTGATGCGTGCGCGGCTTCGTGTAATTGGTCCGACTGCCTGTAAGTTCCCTGGTCGGTCCGTGTGTCTGTGTAGGGGTTGCGATCTGTCGGGATTTGGTTGTGTTTTTATCTGTCGGTGAGCTAGGAGCGGTTTCCATGTATGCGGCAAGCGCTGGCCGTCGTCACGTTTATTTAAGCACTTAGGACGCTTTTCTATTTCTATCGTTTCTCTTGTAATTCTCGTCGTTAGGTTTTCACTTTTGGCTAGGATCTTCGTGTTTTCAAAGTCGATAGAGTGCCCTGTCAGAAGTTTATGTTGTGCTAACGATTACGTTACTTCTTTCTTGACGACCGCGTTTCGGTGTTCTTCTCTTCTCACGCTAACTCGCCTGTTTGTCTGTCCCACATATGATTAATCACACACTGAACATGGTATTTCGTAAACGCCCTGATCTTCTAGAGGAATTCTGTCTTTCGCATTACCTACACGGACCGACCAGGGAACTTACAGGCACTCGGACCAATTACACGAAGCCGCGCACGCATGACGTCAATAGTGGGACGCCCCCTCCCGACACAGCAGCATATAACAAGAGGTAGTGCTAGGCGCACATTCATTCTCACTGCGTCGTCTGTTCGAGCAGTACACCAGCTGAGAGAACATACGACTTTATACCGTCATACGAAGCCGGAAGCAATGGCCGGGCGAATTGTTACTTTAACAAAATTAATTTTAAATCCCAACACCACGATCAACTGGTCACAGGAATTAAAAGAAGAGACATTCGAGATAATTGACCGAACGTACAACGAAAGAGATATCCAGCAAATTCTACGGACATCGCCGAACATATTTATGGTAGATCCAAACCAGCCAAAAATACAAGTCAGGATACCAGAAAAAAACACCGAACCGCTCAAAGAAGAAAAAAAACACCACCGAACACAGAACAAGATGCAAACTGAAATCAAAACCGCAGAAGACTTTATATACCCGAAATTCACGAAGAAGCCAAAAATAGACGAAACAACCTCACCGATCGAAACTAAAAATTCTTACGACGCCCTCGAAAACAAAACTGAAGAAAAAATGGAAGAAGAAACTTCCGAATTCACTCCACAGCCTTCAACATCAGCTAGCTCGCCCAGGGTAAGTGACAAAACCAACATCACACATAACACAAACACTGTAACCACACAACATTGCACCAATAATAGTCACGGAAAAAGACAAATGGACACACATACGACACATACTTAAGACAAACAACATTAACACTGAAGAAAACAAACTTGTGAAACCTGGTATTCACATCGAACCAAAAACTGATAATGACTACCGCACACTTAAACAAATACTCGACAAAGAAAACATACAATACTATACATTTCAACTTAGAAGCGAAAAGACATTAAAGGTAGTTATGCGTGGCATTCCTACCTTTATCACAGACACTGAAATTACCGACGACTTGACTGACCAAGGATACCCAACACTGAAAATTAAAAGAATGAACGGTAAACACGGCATACCTGCACCCCTGGCCCTAATCGAACTAACGAGACAGTACAAGTCAATTTACAACTTACGCGACTGCTGCGGACTTGCAATAAAAATAGAACCTTTACACAAACGGACAGACATAATACAGTGTCACAAATGCCAGACTTTCGGACATCACCAAAGAAATTGCAACGTAAACTACAAATGCATGAAATGCGGAGACGAACACTCGACACACTTATGTACAAAGACGAAGACAACCCCACCAAAGTGTGCAAACTGCGGTGGCCCTCACCTATCCACTTTCTTAAACTGTCCCAACAATCCTAACAACCCTACAAACAAAACCACACCCAAACCTAAATACATACCAGCACCACCCCCAACAACTAATTCCTGGACTCAAAGACAAAACAAAACAACACCTAACACAGTTGACGAATTAGCACTTGCCTTAGGCAATATGCTAATAACACTAAACTCGACAAACGCAACAAAAGAACAAATACAATACTTCGTAACACAAACACAGACAATCATAACACTTTACAATAATAAACATTAAATACACACACAACTGAAACGCAAAAAAAAAAAATGTGGTGATGACCAACAAACGTACACACATGACTTAAACGCAAAAAAGCGACTGACACACAGACTTTACACGCACAATACACACAGGACCGCATAAAAAAAACAACAACGCACGATTAAATCAGACTCAAACACATCACAACCCTGGGAGATACGAAACAATGGAGTGGAAATGGGGGCAACTTCGACCACAGAACAAAATTCAACGACTCATATATATAGGCGCACATCAGACGATCTCCAGCTCTAACCAGCGACAGACCGACTAGCTCCTGAAGATGACGAGTAAGATCTCGTTGAAACGTAGAGTAAATAGTCCTTTTCAGGACAAAACTCACACCTCACATTTAGCAAACAACGACACTAAACATGTTAAAATTAATCAAATTTAATTTATATATGTTTTTAAAAGGTTGACGAAAAAACCAACATCATATTAATTTGATGTTTTAAATTTGATTAATTTTAACATGTTTAGTGTCGTTGTTTGCTAAATTTTAACTCTCAATTACACTCCTGAGGAAGTAACAAATTCGTTATGAAATATAGAGTGAAAGAACGGAGTTTTTTTTACTCACCCGTTAATTAATTTTTACTTATACAGTACGGTCGATAATACTTAATAGTCTATATATATATATATATATATATATATATATATATATACATATATATATATATATATACATATATATATATATATATATATATATATATATATATAATATATATATGTTTACATATGCTGATTCACTATGATTTACATTTCATAACTTTTTTTAGTGTTTAAACGTTTGAATTATATTAAATTACTTGGGGTGCTTCTACTGCGACCATTCCAGATCTATACGCATTATTAGTGCTGACCTCACAATCGCTAATTTATTAGGGAAGGTCAGCGTGCATTATTCAAACAAACTTTGATGCAATGGTATTCTTGCATAAGGGACATTTTGTATTAGTTTAAATTTGTTCCTGTTGTTAAATAACTAATAAGAAGTAAGTATAATCATAGTATAAACATCCAAAATAACAAAAAACCGTTTGTTGGAATATGCTTATTAATTTAAGTTGAATTTAGTTAAGTTGAATTAGTTGAAAATTAATAATGTCATTATCTCACATTATTAAATTTGGATAAAATTCAACTTAAATTGATAACTTATCAATTTAAGTTGAATTTTATCCAAATTTAATAATGTGAGATAATGACATTATTAATTTTCAACTAATTCAACTTCATGTCATTCTACGTCATTTTGATGTATCGGACGCTTCGTTGCGTGAAAGTGCGACAGACTTCTCTCTTAGCACGGGAACGATTTTCTGAGAATAATTGGCATTATTGGCGAAGTTTGCAACAGCACGTCTTTCAAAATATCATAGCCGTTCTTTTCATGTCATTCTACGTCATTTTGATGTATCGGACGCTTCGTTGCGTGAAAGTGCGACACACTTCTCTCTTAGCACGGGAACGATTTTCTGAGAATAATTGGCATTATTGGCGAAGTTTGCAACAGCACGTCTTCCAAAATATCATCGCCGTTCTTTTCATGTCATTCTACGTCATTTTGATGTATCGGACGCTTCCTTGCGTAAAAGTGCGACCGACTTCTCTCTTAGCACGGGAACGATTTTCTGAGAATAATTGGCATTATTGGCGAAGTTTGCAACAGCACGTCTTCCAAAATATCATAGCCGTTCTTTTCATGTCATTCTACGTCATTTTGATGTATCGGACGCTTCGTTGCGTGAAAGTGCGACACACTTCTCTCTTAGCACGGGAACGATTTTCTGAGAATAATTGGCATTATTGGCGAAGTTTGCAACAGCACGTCTTCCAAAATATCATAGCCGTTCTTTTCATGTCATTCTACGTCATTTTGATGTATCGGACGCTTCCTTGCGTGAAAGTGCGACCGACTTCTCTCTTAGCACGGGAACGATTTTCTGAGAATAATTGGCATTATTGGCGAAGTTTGCAACAGCACGTCTTCCAAAATATCATAGCCGTTCTTTTCATGTCATTCTACGTCATTTTGATGTATCGGACGCTTCCTTGCGTGAAACTGCGACCGACTTCTCTCTTAGCACGGGAACGATTTTCTGAGAATAATTGGCATTATTGGCGAAGTTTGCAACAGCACGTCTTCCAAAATATCATAGCCGTTCTTTTCATGTCATTCTACGTCATTTTGATGTATCGGACGCTTCGTTGCGTGAAAGTGCGACAGACTTCTCTCTTAGCACGGGAACGATTTTCTGAGAATAATTGGCATTATTGGCGAAGTTTGCAACAGCACGTCTTCCAAAATATCATAGCCGTTCTTTTCATGTCATTCTACGTCATTTTGATGTATCGGACGCTTCCTTGCGTGAAAGTGCGACCGACTTCTCTCTTAGCACGGGAACGATTTTCTGAGAATAATTGGCATTATTGGCGAAGTTTGCAACAGCACGTCTTCCAAAATATCATAGCCGTTCTTTTCATGTCATTCTACGTCATTTTGATGTATCGGACGCTTCCTTGCGTGAAAGTGCGACCGACTTCTCTCTTAGCACGGGAACGATTTTCTGAGAATAATTGGCATTATTGGCGAAGTTTGCAACAGCACGTCTTCCAAAATATCATAGCCGTTCTTTTCATGTCATTCTACGTCATTTTGATGTATCGGACGCTTCGTTGCGTGAAAGTGCGACAGACTTCTCTCTTAGCACGGGAACGATTTTCTGAGAATAATTGGCATTATTGGCGAAGTTTGCAACAGCACGTCTTTCAAAATATCATAGCCGTTCTTTTCATGTCATTCTACGTCATTTTAATGTATCGGACGCTTCGTTGCGTGAAAGTGCGACACACTTCTCTCTTAGCACGGGAACGATTTTCTGAGAATAATTGGCATTATTGGCGAAGTTTGCAAAAGCACGTCTTTCAAAATATCATAGCCGTTCTTTTCATGTCATTCTACGTCATTTTGATGTATCGGACGGTTCGTTGCGTGAAAGTGCGACACACTTCTCTCTTAGCACGGGAACGATTTTCTGAGAATAATTGGCATTATTGGCGAAGTTTGCAACAGCACGTCTTTCAAAATATCATAGCCGTTCTTTTCATGTCATTCTACGTCATTTTGATGTATCGGACGCTTCGTTGCGTGAAAGTGCGACAGACTTCTCTCTTAGCACGGGAACGATTTTCTGAGAATAATTGGCATTATTGGCGAAGTTTGCAACAGCACGTCTTTCAAAATATCATAGCCGTTCTTTTCATGTCATTCTACGTCATTTTGATGTATCGGACGCTTCGTTGCGTGAAAGTGCGACACACTTCTCTCTTAGCACGGGAACGATTTTCTGAGAATAATTGGCATTATTGGCGAAGTTTGCAACAGCACGTCTTTCAAAATATCATAGCCGTTCTTTTCATGTCATTCTACGTCATTTTGATGTATCGGACGCTTCGTTGCGTGAAAGTGCGACACACTTCTCTCTTAGCACGGGAACGATTTTCTGAGAATAATTGGCATTATTGGCGAAGTTTGCAACAGCACGTCTTTCAAAATATCATAGCCGTTCTTTTCATGTCATTCTACGTCATTTTGATGTATCGGACGCTTCGTTGCGTGAAAGTGCGACACACTTCTCTCTTAGCACGGGAACGATTTTCTGAGAATAATTGGCATTATTGGCGAAGTTTGCAACAGCACGTCTTCCAAAATATCATAGCCGTTCTTTTCATGTCATTCTACGTCATTTTGATGTATCGGACGCTTCCTTGCGTGAAAGTGCGACCGACTTCTCTCTTAGCACGGGAACGATTTTCTGAGAATAATTGGCATTATTGGCGAAGTTTGCAACAGCACGTCTTCCAAAATATCATAGCCGTTCTTTTCATGTCATTCTACGTCATTTTGATGTATCGGACGCTTCCTTGCGTGAAAGTGCGACCGACTTCTCTCTTAGCACGGGAACGATTTTCTGAGAATAATTGGCATTATTGGCGAAGTTTGCAACAGCACGTCTTCCAAAATATCATAGCCGTTCTTTTCATGTCATTCTACGTCATTTTGATGTATCGGACGCTTCGTTGCGTGAAAGTGCGACAGACTTCTCTCTTAGCACGGGAACGATTTTCTGAGAATAATTGGCATTATTGGCGAAGTTTGCAACAGCACGTCTTTCAAAATATCATAGCCGTTCTTTTCATGTCATTCTACGTCATTTTAATGTATCGGACGCTTCGTTGCGTGAAAGTGCGACACACTTCTCTCTTAGCACGGGAACGATTTTCTGAGAATAATTGGCATTATTGGCGAAGTTTGCAAAAGCACGTCTTTCAAAATATCATAGCCGTTCTTTTCATGTCATTCTACGTCATTTTGATGTATCGGACGGTTCGTTGCGTGAAAGTGCGACACACTTCTCTCTTAGCACGGGAACGATTTTCTGAGAATAATTGGCATTATTGGCGAAGTTTGCAACAGCACGTCTTTCAAAATATCATAGCCGTTCTTTTCATGTCATTCTACGTCATTTTGATGTATCGGACGCTTCGTTGCGTGAAAGTGCGACAGACTTCTCTCTTAGCACGGGAACGATTTTCTGAGAATAATTGGCATTATTGGCGAAGTTTGCAACAGCACGTCTTTCAAAATATCATAGCCGTTCTTTTCATGTCATTCTACGTCATTTTGATGTATCGGACGCTTCGTTGCGTGAAAGTGCGACACACTTCTCTCTTAGCACGGGAACGATTTTCTGAGAATAATTGGCATTATTGGCGAAGTTTGCAACAGCACGTCTTTCAAAATATCATAGCCGTTCTTTTCATGTCATTCTACGTCATTTTGATGTATCGGACGCTTCGTTGCGTGAAAGTGCGACACACTTCTCTCTTAGCACGGGAACGATTTTCTGAGAATAATTGGCATTATTGGCGAAGTTTGCAACAGCACGTCTTTCAAAATATCATAGCCGTTCTTTTCATGTCATTCTACGTCATTTTGATGTATCGGACGCTTCGTTGCGTGAAAGTGCGACACACTTCTCTCTTAGCACGGGAACGATTTTCTGAGAATAATTGGCATTATTGGCGAAGTTTGCAACAGCACGTCTTCCAAAATATCATAGCCGTTCTTTTCATGTCATTCTACGTCATTTTGATGTATCGGACGCTTCGTTGCGTGAAAGTGCGACAGACTTCTCTCTTAGCACGGGAACGATTTTCTGAGAATAATTGGTATTATTGGCGAAGTTTGCAACAGCACGTCTTCCAAAATATCATAGCCGTTCTTTTCATGTCATTCTACGTCATTTTGATGTATCGGACGCTTCCTTGCGTGAAAGTGCGACCGACTTCTCTCTTAGCACGGGAACGATTTTCTGAGAATAATTGGCATTATTGGCGAAGTTTGCAACAGCACGTCTTCCAAAATATCATAGCCGTTCTTTTCATGTCATTCTACGTCATTTTGATGTATCGGACGCTTCCTTGCGTGAAAGTGCGACCGACTTCTCTCTTAGCACGGGAACGATTTTCTGAGAATAATTGGCATTATTGGCGAAGTTTGCAACAGCACGTCTTCCAAAATATCATAGCCGTTCTTTTCATGTCATTCTACGTCATTTTGATGTATCGGACGCTTCGTTGCGTGAAAGTGCGACAGACTTCTCTCTTAGCACGGGAACGATTTTCTGAGAATAATTGGCATTATTGGCGAAGTTTGCAACAGCACGTCTTTCAAAATATCATAGCCGTTCTTTTCATGTCATTCTACGTCATTTTAATGTATCGGACGCTTCGTTGCGTGAAAGTGCGACACACTTCTCTCTTAGCACGGGAACGATTTTCTGAGAATAATTGGCATTATTGGCGAAGTTTGCAAAAGCACGTCTTTCAAAATATCATAGCCGTTCTTTTCATGTCATTCTACGTCATTTTGATGTATCGGACGGTTCGTTGCGTGAAAGTGCGACACACTTCTCTCTTAGCACGGGAACGATTTTCTGAGAATAATTGGCATTATTGGCGAAGTTTGCAACAGCACGTCTTTCAAAATATCATAGCCGTTCTTTTCATGTCATTCTACGTCATTTTGATGTATCGGACGCTTCGTTGCGTGAAAGTGCGACAGACTTCTCTCTTAGCACGGGAACGATTTTCTGAGAATAATTGGCATTATTGGCGAAGTTTGCAACAGCACGTCTTTCAAAATATCATAGCCGTTCTTTTCATGTCATTCTACGTCATTTTGATGTATCGGACGCTTCGTTGCGTGAAAGTGCGACACACTTCTCTCTTAGCACGGGAACGATTTTCTGAGAATAATTGGCATTATTGGCGAAGTTTGCAACAGCACGTCTTTCAAAATATCATAGCCGTTCTTTTCATGTCATTCTACGTCATTTTGATGTATCGGACGCTTCGTTGCGTGAAAGTGCGACACACTTCTCTCTTAGCACGGGAACGATTTTCTGAGAATAATTGGCATTATTGGCGAAGTTTGCAACAGCACGTCTTTCAAAATATCATAGCCGTTCTTTTCATGTCATTCTACGTCATTTTGATGTATCGGACGCTTCGTTGCGTGAAAGTGCGACACACTTCTCTCTTAGCACGGGAACGATTTTCTGAGAATAATTGGCATTATTGGCGAAGTTTGCAACAGCACGTCTTCCAAAATATCATAGCCGTTCTTTTCATGTCATTCTACGTCATTTTGATGTATCGGACGCTTCCTTGCGTGAAAGTGCGACCGACTTCTCTCTTAGCACGGGAACGATTTTCTGAGAATAATTGGCATTATTGGCGAAGTTTGCAACAGCACGTCTTTCAAAATATCATAGCCGTTCTTTTCATGTCATTCTACGTCATTTTGATGTATCGGACGCTTCGTTGCGTGAAAGTGCGACAGACTTCTCTCTTAGCACGGGAACGATTTTCTGAGAATAATTGGCATTATTGGCGAAGTTTGCAACAGCACGTCTTTCAAAATATCATAGCCGTTCTTTTCATGTCATTCTACGTCATTTTGATGTATCGGACGCTTCGTTGCGTGAAAGTGCGACAGACTTCTCTCTTAGCACGGGAACGATTTTCTGAGAATAATTGGCATTATTGGCGAAGTTTGCAACAGCACGTCTTTCAAAATATCATAGCCGTTCTTTTCATGTCATTCTACGTCATTTTGATGTATCGGACGCTTCGTTGCGTGAAAGTGCGACACACTTCTCTCTTAGCACGGGAACGATTTTCTGAGAATAATTGGCATTATTGGCGAAGTTTGCAACAGCACGTCTTTCAAAATATCATAGCCGTTCTTTTCATGTCATTCTACGTCATTTTGATGTATCGGACGCTTCGTTGCGTGAAAGTGCGACACACTTCTCTCTTAGCACGGGAACGATTTTCTGAGAATAATTGGCATTATTGGCGAAGTTTGCAAAAGCACGTCTTTCAAAATATCATAGCCGTTCTTTTCATGTCATTCTACGTCATTTTGATGTATCGGACGGTTCGTTGCGTGAAAGTGCGACACACTTCTCTCTTAGCACGGGAACGATTTTCTGAGAATTGGCATTATTGGCGAAGTTTGCAACAGCACGTCTTTCAAAATATCATAGCCGTTCTTTTCATGTCATTCTACGTCATTTTGATGTATCGGACGCTTCGTTGCGTGAAAGTGCGACAGACTTCTCTCTTAGCACGGGAACGATTTTCTGAGAATAATTGGCATTATTGGCGAAGTTTGCAACAGCACGTCTTTCAAAATATCATAGCCGTTCTTTTCATGTCATTCTACGTCATTTTGATGTATCGGACGCTTCGTTGCGTGAAAGTGCGACACACTTCTCTCTTAGCACGGGAACGATTTTCTGAGAATAATTGGCATTATTGGCGAAGTTTGCAACAGCACGTCTTTCAAAATATCATAGCCGTTCTTTTCATGTCATTCTACGTCATTTTGATGTATCGGACGCTTCGTTGCGTGAAAGTGCGACACACTTCTCTCTTAGCACGGGAACGATTTTCTGAGAATAATTGGCATTATTGGCGAAGTTTGCAACAGCACGTCTTTCAAAATATCATAGCCGTTCTTTTCATGTCATTCTACGTCATTTTGATGTATCGGACGCTTCGTTGCGTGAAAGTGCGACACACTTCTCTCTTAGCACGGGAACGATTTTCTGAGAATAATTGGCATTATTGGCGAAGTTTGCAACAGCACGTCTTTCAAAATATCATAGCCGTTCTTTTCATGTCATTCTACGTCATTTTAATGTATCGGACGGTTCGTTGCGTGAAAGTGCGACACACTTCTCTCTTAGCACGGGAACGATTTTCTGAGAATAATTGGCATTATTGGCGAAGTTTGCAAAAGCACGTCTTTCAAAATATCATAGCCGTTCTTTTCATGTCATTCTACGTCATTTTGATGTATCGGACGGTTCGTTGCGTGAAAGTGCGACACACTTCTCTCTTAGCACGGGAACGATTTTCTGAGAATAATTGGCATTATTGGCGAAGTTTGCAACAGCACGTCTTTCAAAATATCATAGCCGTTCTTTTCATGTCATTCTACGTCATTTTGATGTATCGGACGCTTCGTTGCGTGAAAGTGCGACAGACTTCTCTCTTAGCACGGGAACGATTTTCTGAGAATAATTGGCATTATTGGCGAAGTTTGCAACAGCACGTCTTTCAAAATATCATAGCCGTTCTTTTCATGTCATTCTACGTCATTTTGATGTATCGGACGCTTCGTTGCGTGAAAGTGCGACACACTTCTCTCTTAGCACGGGAACGATTTTCTGAGAATAATTGGCATTATTGGCGAAGTTTGCAACAGCACGTCTTTCAAAATATCATAGCCGTTCTTTTCATGTCATTCTACGTCATTTTGATGTATCGGACGCTTCGTTGCGTGAAAGTGCGACACACTTCTCTCTTAGCACGGGAACGATTTTCTGAGAATAATTGGCATTATTGGCGAAGTTTGCAACAGCACGTCTTTCAAAATATCATAGCCGTTCTTTTCATGTCATTCTACGTCATTTTGATGTATCGGACGCTTCGTTGCGTGAAAGTGCGACACACTTCTCTCTTAGCACGGGAACGATTTTCTGAGAATAATTGGCATTATTGGCGAAGTTTGCAACAGCACGTCTTCCAAAATATCATAGCCGTTCTTTTCATGTCATTCTACGTCATTTTGATGTATCGGACGCTTCCTTGCGTGAAAGTGCGACCGACTTCTCTCTTAGCACGGGAACGATTTTCTGAGAATAATTGGCATTATTGGCGAAGTTTGCAACAGCACGTCTTTCAAAATATCATAGCCGTTCTTTTCATGTCATTCTACGTCATTTTGATGTATCGGACGCTTCGTTGCGTGAAAGTGCGACAGACTTCTCTCTTAGCACGGGAACGATTTTCTGAGAATAATTGGCATTATTGGCGAAGTTTGCAACAGCACGTCTTTCAAAATATCATAGCCGTTCTTTTCATGTCATTCTACGTCATTTTGATGTATCGGACGCTTCGTTGCGTGAAAGTGCGACAGACTTCTCTCTTAGCACGGGAACGATTTTCTGAGAATAATTGGCATTATTGGCGAAGTTTGCAACAGCACGTCTTTCAAAATATCATAGCCGTTCTTTTCATGTCATTCTACGTCATTTTGATGTATCGGACGCTTCGTTGCGTGAAAGTGCGACACACTTCTCTCTTAGCACGGGAACGATTTTCTGAGAATAATTGGCATTATTGGCGAAGTTTGCAACAGCACGTCTTTCAAAATATCATAGCCGTTCTTTTCATGTCATTCTACGTCATTTTGATGTATCGGACGCTTCGTTGCGTGAAAGTGCGACACACTTCTCTCTTAGCACGGGAACGATTTTCTGAGAATAATTGGCATTATTGGCGAAGTTTGCAAAAGCACGTCTTTCAAAATATCATAGCCGTTCTTTTCATGTCATTCTACGTCATTTTGATGTATCGGACGGTTCGTTGCGTGAAAGTGCGACACACTTCTCTCTTAGCACGGGAACGATTTTCTGAGAATAATTGGCATTATTGGCGAAGTTTGCAACAGCACGTCTTTCAAAATATCATAGCCGTTCTTTTCATGTCATTCTACGTCATTTTGATGTATCGGACGCTTCGTTGCGTGAAAGTGCGACAGACTTCTCTCTTAGCACGGGAACGATTTTCTGAGAATAATTGGCATTATTGGCGAAGTTTGCATCAGCACGTCTTTCAAAATATCATAGCCGTTCTTTTCATGTCATTCTACGTCATTTTGATGTATCGGACGCTTCGTTGCGTGAAAGTGCGACACACTTCTCTCTTAGCACGGGAACGATTTTCTGAGAATAATTGGCATTATTGGCGAAGTTTGCAACAGCACGTCTTTCAAAATATCATAGCCGTTCTTTTCATGTCATTCTACGTCATTTTGATGTATCGGACGCTTCGTTGCGTGAAAGTGCGACACACTTCTCTCTTAGCACGGGAACGATTTTCTGAGAATAATTGGCATTATTGGCGAAGTTTGCAACAGCACGTCTTTCAAAATATCATAGCCGTTCTTTTCATGTCATTCTACGTCATTTTGATGTATCGGACGCTTCGTTGCGTGAAAGTGCGACACACTTCTCTCTTAGCACGGGAACGATTTTCTGAGAATAATTGGCATTATTGGCGAAGTTTGCAACAGCACGTCTTCCAAAATATCATAGCCGTTCTTTTCATGTCATTCTACGTCATTTTGATGTATCGGACGCTTCCTTGCGTGAAAGTGCGACCGACTTCTCTCTTAGCACGGGAACGATTTTCTGAGAATAATTGGCATTATTGGCGAAGTTTGCAACAGCACGTCTTTCAAAATATCATAGCCGTTCTTTTCATGTCATTCTACGTCATTTTGATGTATCGGACGCTTCGTTGCGTGAAAGTGCGACAGACTTCTCTCTTAGCACGGGAACGATTTTCTGAGAATAATTGGCATTATTGGCGAAGTTTGCAACAGCACGTCTTTCAAAATATCATAGCCGTTCTTTTCATGTCATTCTACGTCATTTTGATGTATCGGACGCTTCGTTGCGTGAAAGTGCGACAGACTTCTCTCTTAGCACGGGAACGATTTTCTGAGAATAATTGGCATTATTGGCGAAGTTTGCAACAGCACGTCTTTCAAAATATCATAGCCGTTCTTTTCATGTCATTCTACGTCATTTTGATGTATCGGACGCTTCGTTGCGTGAAAGTGCGACACACTTCTCTCTTAGCACGGGAACGATTTTCTGAGAATAATTGGCATTATTGGCGAAGTTTGCAACAGCACGTCTTTCAAAATATCATAGCCGTTCTTTTCATGTCATTCTACGTCATTTTGATGTATCGGACGCTTCGTTGCGTGAAAGTGCGACACACTTCTCTCTTAGCACGGGAACGATTTTCTGAGAATAATTGGCATTATTGGCGAAGTTTGCAACAGCACGTCTTTCAAAATATCATAGCCGTTCTTTTCATGTCATTCTACGTCATTTTGATGTATCGGACGCTTCCTTGCGTGAAAGTGCGACCGACTTCTCTCTTAGCACGGGAACGATTTTCTGAGAATAATTGGCATTATTGGCGAAGTTTGCAACAGCACGTCTTTCAAAATATCATAGCCGTTCTTTTCATGTCATTCTACGTCATTTTGATGTATCGGACGCTTCGTTGCGTGAAAGTGCGACAGACTTCTCTCTTAGCACGGGAACGATTTTCTGAGAATAATTGGCATTATTGGCGAAGTTTGCAACAGCACGTCTTTCAAAATATCATAGCCGTTCTTTTCATGTCATTCTACGTCATTTTGATGTATCGGACGCTTCGTTGCGTGAAAGTGCGACACACTTCTCTCTTAGCACGGGAACGATTTTCTGAGAATAATTGGCATTATTGGCGAAGTTTGCAAAAGCACGTCTTTCAAAATATCATAGCCGTTCTTTTCATGTCATTCTACGTCATTTTGATGTATCGGACGGTTCGTTGCGTGAAAGTGCGACACACTTCTCTCTTAGCACGGGAACGATTTTCTGAGAATAATTGGCATTATTGGCGAAGTTTGCAACAGCACGTCTTTCAAAATATCATAGCCGTTCTTTTCATGTCATTCTACGTCATTTTGATGTATCGGACGCTTCGTTGCGTGAAAGTGCGACAGACTTCTCTCTTAGCACGGGAACGATTTTCTGAGAATAATTGGCATTATTGGCGAAGTTTGCATCAGCACGTCTTTCAAAATATCATAGCCGTTCTTTTCATGTCATTCTACGTCATTTTGATGTATCGGACGCTTCGTTGCGTGAAAGTGCGACACACTTCTCTCTTAGCACGGGAACGATTTTCTGAGAATAATTGGCATTATTGGCGAAGTTTGCAACAGCACGTCTTTCAAAATATCATAGCCGTTCTTTTCATGTCATTCTACGTCATTTTGATGTATCGGACGCTTCGTTGCGTGAAAGTGCGACACACTTCTCTCTTAGCACGGGAACGATTTTCTGAGAATAATTGGCATTATTGGCGAAGTTTGCAACAGCACGTCTTTCAAAATATCATAGCCGTTCTTTTCATGTCATTCTACGTCATTTTGATGTATCGGACGCTTCGTTGCGTGAAAGTGCGACACACTTCTCTCTTAGCACGGGAACGATTTTCTGAGAATAATTGGCATTATTGGCGAAGTTTGCAACAGCACGTCTTCCAAAATATCATAGCCGTTCTTTTCATGTCATTCTACGTCATTTTGATGTATCGGACGCTTCCTTGCGTGAAAGTGCGACCGACTTCTCTCTTAGCACGGGAACGATTTTCTGAGAATAATTGGCATTATTGGCGAAGTTTGCAACAGCACGTCTTTCAAAATATCATAGCCGTTCTTTTCATGTCATTCTACGTCATTTTGATGTATCGGACGCTTCGTTGCGTGAAAGTGCGACAGACTTCTCTCTTAGCACGGGAACGATTTTCTGAGAATAATTGGCATTATTGGCGAAGTTTGCAACAGCACGTCTTTCAAAATATCATAGCCGTTCTTTTCATGTCATTCTACGTCATTTTGATGTATCGGACGCTTCGTTGCGTGAAAGTGCGACAGACTTCTCTCTTAGCACGGGAACGATTTTCTGAGAATAATTGGCATTATTGGCGAAGTTTGCAACAGCACGTCTTTCAAAATATCATAGCCGTTCTTTTCATGTCATTCTACGTCATTTTGATGTATCGGACGCTTCGTTGCGTGAAAGTGCGACACACTTCTCTCTTAGCACGGGAACGATTTTCTGAGAATAATTGGCATTATTGGCGAAGTTTGCAACAGCACGTCTTTCAAAATATCATAGCCGTTCTTTTCATGTCATTCTACGTCATTTTGATGTATCGGACGCTTCGTTGCGTGAAAGTGCGACACACTTCTCTCTTAGCACGGGAACGATTTTCTGAGAATAATTGGCATTATTGGCGAAGTTTGCAACAGCACGTCTTTCAAAATATCATAGCCGTTCTTTTCATGTCATTCTACGTCATTTTGATGTATCGGACGCTTCCTTGCGTGAAAGTGCGACCGACTTCTCTCTTAGCACGGGAACGATTTTCTGAGAATAATTGGCATTATTGGCGAAGTTTGCAACAGCACGTCTTTCAAAATATCATAGCCGTTCTTTTCATGTCATTCTACGTCATTTTGATGTATCGGACGCTTCGTTGCGTGAAAGTGCGACAGACTTCTCTCTTAGCACGGGAACGATTTTCTGAGAATAATTGGCATTATTGGCGAAGTTTGCAACAGCACGTCTTTCAAAATATCATAGCCGTTCTTTTCATGTCATTCTACGTCATTTTGATGTATCGGACGCTTCGTTGCGTGAAAGTGCGACACACTTCTCTCTTAGCACGGGAACGATTTTCTGAGAATAATTGGCATTATTGGCGAAGTTTGCAACAGCACGTCTTTCAAAATATCATAGCCGTTCTTTTCATGTCATTCTACGTCATTTTGATGTATCGGACGCTTCGTTGCGTGAAAGTGCGACACACTTCTCTCTTAGCACGGGAACGATTTTCTGAGAATAATTGGCATTATTGGCGAAGTTTGCAACAGCACGTCTTTCAAAATATCATAGCCGTTCTTTTCATGTCATTCTACGTCATTTTGATGTATCGGACGCTTCGTTGCGTGAAAGTGCGACACACTTCTCTCTTAGCACGGGAACGATTTTCTGAGAATAATTGGCATTATTGGCGAAGTTTGCAACAGCACGTCTTCCAAAATATCATAGCCGTTCTTTTCATGTCATTCTACGTCATTTTGATGTATCGGACGCTTCCTTGCGTGAAAGTGCGACCGACTTCTCTCTTAGCACGGGAACGATTTTCTGAGAATAATTGGCATTATTGGCGAAGTTTGCAACAGCACGTTTCTTTTTAAATAGTCATGTTGTCTACAGGATAGCATGTTCGGATTGTTATGGCGTTTATATAGGTCAGACATCGCAATGGCTAAACAGCGCATCACACAGCATAAAAGTGATGTTCGTATTGGAAAGAGATCTTGTGCATGTGGCATACATTCAATTTTGTTGACGTTAAGATCTTAGACGTTGAAAATAACCATAACAAAAGAACCTTTTTGGAAATGGTCCACATTAACAGACACACAAATAACGTGAATAAATTTTATTGTCCGTGTACGTCACTTTTATTTTTTGAACTTTACATTTTGTAAGTATTTTACTACTGCTTTATACACTTATTTATTTAATGTTATTTTTCATTAACATTGTAGTATCTCCCGAAGAAGCAACAAACTCGTTGCGAAATATAGAGATAATTAATAAATGAGTTTTAATTGACAGACCGCTTGCCCGTTTTTAATTTATTTTAACCAATTCGATATTTCGATAATTTCTTTTAAATTATATATAACTATAAACTTAAAAGAAGTTGTCGACCGTACTATATTGGTTAAATTAAATTAAAAACGGGCAAGCGGTCTGTCAATTAAAATTCATTAATTTATTATCTCTATATTTCACAACGAGTTTGTTGCTTCTTTAGGAGATAAGGAGATATATATATATATATATATATATATATATATATATATATATATATATATATATACATATACGAAGTGTTGTTCTTCGGGATATTTCGCCGCGTTTGGATGATTTCGTCCTGAGAAGGACAACTTTCTTCCTGACGATTCGGTGACATCATTTTCACCTTTTTTTTTGAGGATCTTCTTGCTGCGATTGTAACTTCAAGAGTGCCTCTCTTAGTCCCGTATCAGTTTGGTCTAATTTTTGTCTGTCGTATGAAACTCTGCAAAATTGCCTTTCCGGTCCGCTCCAGAATAATATTCTTTATCTTCGTCGTTTCGGATTGAAAAGTAACAGATTTCTCTTTTGAAATATTATCACTTTAAAAAACTACTAAATTCACAAACTTTACAATTTATCAATTTGAAATAAAAACACTGTCATACTTTAGTATTTTGTAGAGTATAAGACTCACTGGTCTAAAGTGATACGCAGCTGTATTTTCAAAGATTTATTAGAATCGAACAAAGATCATCAAAGTAATATTTTTAGATATATTGATATGCGTATATATTTTAGCTAGATATAAAGATTTACATACCATATTTTATTATGATGGAAAAATATAATTGATGATATTTATCACATTGAAAATTAATCTATATTTTTGCAAATTGTGAACAATAAATAAATAAATAAATAAACAGGCTATCCTATTATTTCTCTCCTTATTACATTGGATCCTAGGCCTAGTTGCAAGGAACCCCTTTCGTAAAACAAAAACCCTGAGAACAAAACTATGAATATGTGTGTATGGTGATTAATGTTTAATAATTGGCGCCCATTTTAAAAATCAAAGTACGCAGCGATATGTATGTATAATTTAAAAAATAAAAACCAAAAATATATTTATAATATTTTAGCTTTTAATAATGACAATGAATAGTCTAAAATATATTCTTTGAATATTGTTAATATATGTATGTAATAATTATTATTATTATTATTTGAATATATTATATTTCACTATTCGAAAAGCATTGGAATATTCAAAAATACCCAACAAATTGAATAATTAATCAAAAGGTCAAATATTTGAATTCGAATATTTGATTACTTATTCAAATATATCGACTATTCGAATATGTCATACTATGCGAATAGTTGAAAATAGTGGAATATATGAATAATTCGAATATTCCGAAATTTTCCAAATTAATATTTGACTATCAAAATCTGAAAAATTCCCGGCACTACTACAAAGACTTGGCAACAATACTATATTTAGTAGGCCATATGAAATCGAGATAGCGCGCACATCTTGCCCGAAATTTCGTATTTGAATAAAACAGCCATAGCTTAAACGAAGTCATCCGTGCAGCAGTTTACATTTTTCGTCATTAAAAACCGCTACTGAAATTCACACCTTTCATTAGCTGGTTATTTAATATTTGTTAGTAAAAATAGAAAGAACGATTAAACTAAAATTATATTTATGTTTTTAAAAATGCAAGTAATGATTCGGAAGATAATTTTACAGACATTCTAATTGTTTACGAGTGTACATAGGTTTTTTTTGTAGAAAAATACCTTACTTTTTCTTCCTCACTTTAAATTTCTTCCGTGCTTGAGCAATATAAAAACCGATAAATATAAATCAAATTAAAGTGAAATCCCGCACTAACACGCAAATACACCTCTGAAGTGAGAGTTAATGACAATTATAGTGTTTACATTTAACTAATTAAAAATGCTAAATCAGCATCAACGATTCCTAATAAATGTTAATAGTTGACTTTCTTCGACTTTTCTTTCGTAAAATAGGTAAAAGTCTTTTTGACCGTTAGAATTTCTCAAACAAAAGCAAAATACTCCAGAATTTAGTTTTAACATTTAATAATAATAACTGTAGTTATTAACAGCTTCTACGCGTTTAATTAATAGCGGCAATTTTAAAAAATAGCCGTTATGTAAATTAGATGTCGTTGATCGATTACTAACTATTTCATTCTTCTTTTATTTAATGTAAAATAGTAAAATTAAAATCGAAAATAGCGGAGAATTACACAGGACTTTCTACACAGTTTGCTATTGCGATTAAATAATATTTTAGTTTCATAATCGCGGTAAAACAGATTTTACAGTGCAAAATTAATTTTCGTTTAATTTAACCACATTTAATAATTGAAATAAATGCTGTATAAAATTGACTTAATTATTTTAATATTAGCTGTATTGATTTCGTATTCAAAATAATTTAGTATAAATAATCTAGTTAAATAACTTAGGCTATTGTCAAGAATACGTTTACCAAATATTTTTGAAAAAAAAACGTATTGGAGCCTCTAAAAGACCTCAAAAGAAACAACTTTTTCTAATAAGGTTATTGGAGGAAACGTACTGGAATGCTAAAATAAAATAAAATACGTTGCTTAGCTTGTTATATGTTATCAATACTCCCAACACACATTATTTACTAAATTTTGGTAATTAATTAGAGACAAATCGTTTGCCTCCCAAGAATTTTTTAGTGACCTAAAGAAATGATACTCGTAGTCAATCGGGACCAAGTCCGGACTATGGGGGGCGAGGTAGTACTCACCCAACTCAACTTAGCCAATGTATTGTTCGTTATTTTTTAGGAGAATAACGCCCTTGCTTTAAGAGACTGCGTCTTATTGTTTGTATGGCCAGCTTAGCCTTTCCTAAACGCCCACTTAAATAAGCTGAATTAACCGCTTTTCTCTCTTCAAGAAAATCGATGTAAATTGGTCCAATAACGTCCTAGAATTCCTGCTTTCTAGGATATGATGGTGTAACCAGGTCTTATCAGTTGTTATAATACGTGGAAAAATTAATCACCTTCATACTATAGTACGAATAGTCAAAATTAAAAGAAAATAATACTAAAATAGATGTTGGAAATGTTGACCATTATTTTGAAGACAAAGTTGAACTCTACGCTTCATGCTTTCAAAGCCATTTATTAGGATTTCTTAAGTTATGTCAGCACAAGAATTCACAATAGCATTACGAAGATCTTCAATTGTGTGATGTCTGGTTTTGAAAATGGTACGAGTATTCTTTAAATATGCAAAAATAAAATAGTCTAAAATTGCCAAACCGAGAAAAATTAATAATTCTTGCGAAAAAGCTATTGCTTCTCGAGATTTGTGCGCTGGTGCATTATCTTGCTGGAAATATCCTTCCGCAAGTTCATCGTCATGAAGTTCATTAATAAACGGCTCTAATAATTCACTTCGATATCTTTCAGTAGTTATGGTTTGATAAAAAAATATAGGCCCAATAATTCGTCTTCTTGAAACTGCTAGCCAGACGCCTATTTTTTGTGGATGTAGCGTAGTTTCCACAAATTGATGACGGTTTTCTGCAGACCAAATTCTCATATTTTGCTTGTTTAAATATCATGAAAGATGGAACCAAGCCTCGTCCGAAAAGAAGTATTTGTCGAGAAAGTCATTATTATTTATGATATACAAAAAAGGTTTAAGTATATCAATACGTTAAGCATGTATTACGCATTTGTTACAAATGAAACAGACATGCAATATACACATCTGTAACTGTACACATGGGCAATACACCTCGTATTTTCCAGCAATTTCTTCTACTTAAGACACGTGTTTCTGCCATCTATTTATTAGGCGTCATCAGTTTAGCTAGTGAAGTAATTAAAGCTTAAATCGCCTACAAGACATAGCAAATGTCGTCCTATCAGGTAGCACTATATAATCTAGTGACATCTGACGGACGAAAGAGACTATGCCGAAAAAGGCAACCCTTTCCTTGACCGGCTATGCCGGTACAGAAGGGAAGAAAATACGTGTATAGGTGTAAGTCCATTAAGTCCATTTCTTCCCTTCTGTACCAGCATAGCCGGTCAAGGGAAGGGTTGCCTTTTTCGGCATAGTCTCTTTCGTCCGTCAGATGTCACTAGATTATATAGTGCTACCTGATAGGACGAAATTTGCTATGTCTTGTAGGCGATTTAAGCTTTAATTACTTCACTAGCTTAACTGATGACGCCTAATAAATAGATGGCAGAAGCACGTGTCTTAAGTAGACGTAATTGCTGGAAAATACGAGGTGTATTGTCCATGTGTACAGTTACAGATGTGTATATTGCATGTCTGTTTCATTTGTAACAAATGCGTAATACGTGCTTAACGTATTGATATACTTAATCCTTTTTTGTATATTTGCTGCCATCTGGCATCGTGTTATGTTAATGGACTTACACCTATATACGTATTTTCTTCCCTTCTGTACCGGCATAGCCGGTCAAGGGAAGGGTTGCCTTTTTCGGCATAGTCTCTTTCGTCCGTCAGATGTCACTAGATTATATAGTGCTACCTGATAGGACGAAATTTGCTATGTCTTGTAGGCGATTTAAGCTTTAATTACTTCACTAGCTTAACTGATGACGCCTAATAAATAGATGGCAGAAGCACGTGTCTTAAGTAGAAGTAATTGCTGGAAAATACGAGGTGTATTGTCCATGTATACAGTTACAGATGTGTATATTGCATGTCTGTTTCATTTGTAATTATTTATGATATTCAAAAACTATAGACAATACTGTGTTCTCATAACAAGATCTCCTGTTTGTGTTCCGAAACTTCTTGAATTTTATATGGGAGCAACTTTAAGTCCTTTTTTAAAATAGTATTTTCCCACTGACTAATGATAGTTTTGCGATTGATTTTTTGGGTGAGTTGTCCATTCGACGTCGAATATCCTCTATGCAGTTTTATGTTCGTTTTCTAGGTGCTCTACCGTCAGGTTTACGAGTTATGGCCCCTGTATCATCAAATTTAATAACACAAGGTTGAATATGTTCTTGCAGTTGTGCGTAAGTAATTGGCAGATTAGGATAGTGTTGCCTGAAATCCTGTAAGCACTGATTAGAGTAATAAACCCAATCTCCACTTTCTAATTTTTTGCCAATTCTGTAGTAACTTTGAATAATAAATATTTGGTTTGTAACTCTAACATTATAGTAAAATAATTTAAAAAATATAATCGTTTATTATTTGAATTTATGTACTCGTATCATAACTGTCTAAATTTGAAATTTTCTAAAGCTTGACATATGCTCCAATATTTGGTTACTTAATTACTTAAAAAACAGCCTACTATAATTACTGAGGAAAGTTTTTGAAGGCATGTTATATTTCATATACTTTTGAATGTATAATTCCATTCATTTGTAATTACAAAAATTAATTAACCATATTTTTACCTTGATCTGTTCGAACGTAATTTGATTTAGTAAAATGCCAAACGTACATGTTTATGTACAAATTTAAAATGTTAAACAGTTAACAGAGATCGAGGTCTCTTTTTTTTTATTATAACTTGCATTACCTTCTTTACTCAGAAACACTATCTCGCTCTATAACATTCTGTTCAACTCTTACGAGTTGTAAACTTTTATATCGGAATGTAGAACTATATTAGGAGTAATACTAGTTTTTATTAAAAAAAAGGAACAAGCACGAGAAAAAGATAAAATAACATGCACGTTGCATATAGGTCTAATACATGCTCGGTAAATTGCATATAATTTGATATATAGCTAAATATTTCGCCGACATTGGTATTTTCGTTTTCCCTTGCCCGAAACGGATGGTAATTATATACATTTTCAATGCAACGGCGATGAAGAATTCGTCCTTTAAAGGTTATTGTATACCGTTCACAATCCAGTTGGTTTGCTTGTGTACGGTTATTGTATTTGATGATATCTTCTTTCAATGAATTTTCTATCTTTATAGTTGTTTTTAATAGACGTTTGTACGACCAAGTTAACGGAAGTTTGAACACTTAATTAAACTTATAAAAATATGAAAGGCTAAATCACCTTATTAAGTGTAAATAACAAAAAATATAAAAATAAATCATTTGTATTTACCTCGTCAACTCATTCACATCAGAAATTTTTTTATCACAAATATCGCAAAATATTGCGCCCTATTTTGGCACTAAAATAAAAACTTCTATTTTCGGTAAACGCCATATGTTATCGGCTTGAAAAATAGTTGAAGTTTTCAAAGTTTTATGATTTTTATTTTAATATTTAATTTACCTCGTCAACTCATTCACATCAGAAATTTTTTTATCACAAATATCGCACAATATTGCGCCCTATTTTGGCACTAAAATAAAAACTTCTATTTTCGGTGAACGCCATATGTTATCGGCTTGAAAAATAGTTGAAGTTTTCAAAGTTTTATGATTTTTATTTTAATAATTCTACACCATTGTAAAAATAATCTCAAAATGTTATGAGGGGGTGTTTTAAGCTCGCGGAATCGGAAGGTTGGATGGTAGTCAGAGAGCTCTATCATGTCGTAACGCGTTAAGTGTGCTACCAACACAGGCTGCAACAATAAAACTTGCGAAAACTGGCTTTAATAAATTTCAAGATCCAATGGGTGCTTTTAAACCTACAAGTCAACGAGCCAGTACCAACGGCGTTGCTTTAATGAAGGCGACGTGGATATCTTGACGAAACTTTGTTAACCTGACTATCTTTATATTTCCACCGCGATTTGAAGGCTACTTGTACAAGTGGATATACTTTACGTGGAGGACGTACATGCGTTAACGTACCAATTCCAGAATAAGTTCCGAGATCCAAGGAAGCTATAAAAATTAAAAGAAAACTATCGACGCACACCAAAAATCAACAACAATATTTATTTCGAACGTTTTCGTATATACCGTGAGTTTTTTTATCACTGAACATAACACATGAATACACGTATGTTCAGTTTTAAAATAAATGCTTCAATCCATGGGAATGTTATGCCACCAATATTGCGAGTGTCATCACTTGTCGTAATAAGGCATTTTAGTTATCAGTGTCAACAAAGTGTGAAAATAATTTATTTAACATTTAACTTGCACAGACAATATTAAAATGAATTTTATGATAAATTGAAAAAAAGTTTGTTTTTATTTATAATTCTTTAAGTTTTTAATAAATGTTCGAAATGTTCACCGTTACATTCCATACAATATGCGAGTCGATTATGAAATTCTTGCAAAGAGTGTGTTAAAAAATCCGGTTTGGTTTGTAATTCGTCGCAGGCTGTGCCTATGCGTGCATTTGAATCTTCAATGTTAGTGAAAATTACATTATTATATATTTTAGATTTAAGGCATCCTCAAAGAAAAAAGTAATTTGGCGATAAATCTGGTGAACGGGCCGACCAAACTATCGGGCCAAACCTCTCTTATCCATCGACCAGGAAAACTTGAATATAGAAAATTTGTAATTGCTGCAGTTGAATTAATTGGGGCTCCATCCATTTGAAGCCAGGGATCTTCAATGGCGGAACAATACGTGTTCGAAGTAATTCCAAGAATTTGTTGGAATTAAAATTTGTGTGAATAAAATATGGTCCCACAAGTTCAGTGCTGATTATATCGGGTGATCGAGAAAGATTGTCTGAAAAATACTGATTTCCCAAGGTGGTAGACTCTATATCTACTTCCATTTATATGTGTGAACTTAGCTTTATACAAATTTACTAACAATCTGTCATTTTTCGTGTTTATTCGATCATTGGTGTCTCATTGTTTTATTGTTGTATTATTATAAATTCTTACCTATTGTCGTGTTTTATTTTTATTAAAAAAGTATTGCTAAATTATATAATTTCATTCTCAACATTACGGTACGTTAACATGACTCTAATAGTATAAAATATCCTTTTTATCCAACTTGAATTTTTAGGTTATTATGTTAAGCTTTGAGCAAGAAAAGTTCCTTTTGGAGGCGTATTTCCGAAGTGGACAGCGTGATCTAAATGGGCAGTGGAAGTATGCGACGCGGTTATGTATTGACGATTTAAATGCCGAATTTCCAGATATCAATCTTGATTATGAATCGTTGTCACGACATGTGTTGAGAACGGTTCAACGTTTCAAAGATACAGGTAGTATTGCCAAAGGAAAGAGTCCTGGCCGTAGAACGGTTCTTACTGAAGAAGTGGTTGAGGATGTTCGAGCTCGTTTGGATCAGAGTCCACAAAAGTCATTACGACAACTGGCTCAACAAACAGGTGTAAATTATTAATATGCCTAATTGTTGTAACTTACCATTTGTTTTATAGTAAATGTTTAAACTAATACATGAAATTTATTTTTAGGTTTAACTTATGGTTCGTGTCACAAGGCTGTAAAAACTAAATTGCATTATCACCCATATAAAATATCAGTCGTGCCAGAATTACATGCATTGGATCATAATAAACGCATAGATTTTTGTCAGTGGTTCAATGAAAATTTACGAAATGATGAGCTGCTAAATTTATCCTTTTTTTCTGACGAAGCGTGGTTCCGTTTATCTGGATATGTTAACTCGCAGAATTATAGAATATGGTCAGCTGAAAATCACCATGTTTACCATGAAACACAGTTACATCCAGTGAAAATTGGTGTTTGGGTTGGTATGTCACGAAGGAGAATTATCGGTCCAATATTTTTTGAAAATACAATAACAGCAGCAAATTATCATGGAATTTTAAATAGATTTATAGAGCAATTGCACGATGATGAAATAACGACAGGTTTCTTTCAACATGACAATGCTACTCCCCACACTGCAAGACAGACATTCAATATCTTGAACAATTTTATGGTAATAGACTTATCAGTAATATCCGATGGCCCCCAAGATCTCCTGATCTTACACCGCTAGACTTTTTTCTGTTCGGTTACCTTAAGGATACAATATTTCGCAATCGTTTGCACACAATAGATGAAATGAAAGAAACCATAAGAACTGCAATAGATCGAATTACGCCAGAAGTCTTGGAGAATGTTTTTGAAGGTATGAAGAGAAGGATTGACACATGCCTACAAAATAACGGTGGACACATAGATCATAATTTGTAAATTTTTTGATTTCTTAAAGTATATTTGTTGATTATAAAATAAACCAAAATGTAAAAACTGAATTTTGTTTTATTTATACGACTTCCAGAACGAAAACGTTTTTGATTTTTATAAACAGGACTGTTACTTTATACAAAATACATTCAATTATTAAATATTTCTTTTCTATAATAAACAATCTTTTTACATAATTAATTTTTTTTGAAATTTATATTAACATATATGTTGGTGTTTGTAATTCCCTGACACAAGTGATTACTAAGTTGTCTATTTATATTATTATTATTATTTATATTCTAGGTTCACTTTTTTTCATAGAGGCGGCACGGTCAATCTTTCTCGATCACCCGATACCTACCCATACGTGAACTTTAGCGTTATATTGTGTGTGTTAAATTATGAATATGATCATTCGTCCGTGACCGTTACCTTAAAATGAAATTAAAACGGTAAAATTCAACATATTATGATTTTCATTTAATAAATTAAATAGTGTTTTATCTTCATTAAATAATTGTTGATGATTAGAAAACTTGTAAGGTTTGTATTTGTAGTGTTTGCGAATTTTAAAAACAGATGTCTTCGAAATATTAAATTGTTGTGCTATTTTACTTAATGATGTTATGAGGCATTCTTCAATATAACATATCACATTTAATTTTAGGTCTCCTGAAAGAATGTGGGGGGTTTTAATTTTCTTTCTGTGTGTATTTATTATGCAGCCATCAGAAAAGTCTTTCTTTGGAGACTGTGGTTAAGTAAAAACTTAAAAAAGGTATATAACCCCTTACCACAATTATTAATCGTATCCTAAATACGTATTTCGACAACTAAGTTTCCATCATCAGTAGGTAAAAACCACTAAACAAAGTGTCGCACATGGGGCACAGTAAAGCTAGAACAACTGCTTACGCAACAACTTTACACGGCGTCCACGTATGCACTAAACTTAAACATGCAAATATATCGAACGAAAGGATCTACAAAAAATTACCTCTCTTAAGGAAACCGGCACCCACATCTGTTTATACTCCAATTTGAAACGTCCGCGACATTTTTATTTAGAGTTCTAAGAATGAAAAGAGACAGGTGAAGGGGATCGGTCCTTTATCTCTGTTCATAGAATTTTGTTTGTTTTTAGCGATATGAATATTTTCGTAGGCGTCAAGATCGCGGGGTTATTAATGGCCTTGGCAAGTTTCAACCCTTTAATCGACACATTGTGCAGTGTACTTAAAGCATAGTTGGCAACGTTAGATTTATCCGGTCTATTGTATTTAATATGTGATATGTGTTCTTTAAACCGGGTTATTATTGGTCGTTTTGTTTGGCCTATATATTTCAAATTACAATCATCGCAATTAATTTCGTATATACCTGATTTCGAATTAAAATTAACTTGATCTATGGTATTCCCTAGGAGACTTTTGATAGTATTTTCGGACCGAAAGGCAACTTTGAGACCTCGTTCTTTCACAACTTTATTAATGTTTTTCGTGATGGGGTGGTATGGTAAACGCATGTACTTTTTCTCATACACATGTTTAAGTTTAGTGTATACGTGGACGCCGTGTAAAGTTGTTGCGTAAGCAGTTGTTCTAGCTTTACTGTGCCCCATGTGCGACACCTTGTTTAGTGGTTTTACCTACTGATGATGACAACTTATTTGTCGAAATACGTTTCCGACGATTAAATTTACGGTGGAAAAGGAACACAATGGCAAGATACCATTTTTAGATACTTTACTGATTAGGAATAAACATAAAATAGAAATCGATATTTTCCGGAAAGAAACCAATGTTAATAGATTCATTATCGCTGATTCAAATCATAGTTTTCAACATAAGATTTAATTAAATTAAATTTTAATAGATTTAATTAATTTAATTAAAAGAAGCTGTTCTTTTTAATTTCTTAGTCAATCGGCTACTAAATTTTCCGTTAACAAAAGAGAGATATGAAATAGAACTGGATGTCATTAAAAATATCGCGAAATATAAAGAAATAATCAATAAATTAATTAGAAAAACAAAACTAAAAAATACAATCCGCGAATCCACAAGTTTGATATCTCAAAGTAACCAGGAGAAAAAGTACATGTGTTTACCATACCACCCCATCACGAAAAACATTAATAAAGTTGTGAAAGAACGAGGTTTCAAAGTTGCTTTTCGGTCCGAAAATACAATCAAAAGTCTCCTAGGGAATACCAAAGATAAAGTTAATTTTAATTCGAAATCAGGTATATACAAAATTAATTGCGATGATTGTAATTTGAAATATATAGGCCAAACAAAACGACCAATAATAACCCGGTTTAAAGAAGACATATCACATATTAAATACAATAGACCGGATAAATCTAACGTTGCCAACTATGCTTTAAGTACACTGCACAATGTGTCGATTAAAGGGTTGAAACTTGCCAAGGCCATTAATAACCACCGCGATCTTGACGCCTACGAAAGTATTCATATCGCTAAAAACAAACAAAATTCTATGAACAGAGATAAAGGACCGATCCCCTTCACCTGTCTCTTTTCATTCTTAGAACCCTAAATAAAAAGGTCGTGGACGTTTCAAATTGGAGTATAAATAGATGCGGGTGCCGGTTTCCTTAAGAGAGGTAATTCTTTGTAGATCCTTTCGTTCGATATATTTGCATGTTTAAGTTTAGTGTATACGTGGACGCCGTGTAAAGTTGTTGCGTAATCAGTTGTTCTAGCTTTACTGTGCCCCATGTGCGACACCCTGTTTAGTGGTTTTACCTACTGATGATGACAACTTAGTTGTAGAAATTCGTATATAGGATCAATATATTATTAGTAAATGATCAATACCAAGAAGACATGAATATTTATAACTAAAATCAAAAACGGTATCAACGGTATATAACTTTGACCGTGTCTGTATATATGAGCAGATGGCATATAAGTGCATATAACATATGAATAAAAAAGAGACAGAAAATTATCGAAATATTTCGTAAGCGTAAACAAAGAAAAAAATACAAACTTAAATATAAAACCTATTACCAATAAATATGACGCTGTTTCGTTACAAATAATCGAATGCAATATAAGATTCGATATTAAATCAGAAATGCCAAGTGATGTACACAAGATTAAGGTATTAACTGTTCAAAATTGATTATAAAAGTAACAAGGAGACAAACTGACAAATTAATGATTACTGGAATGTATTATTTCCAACAAGTGACACAAGATTTATAAAGTTATAAATATTAAAAAAAGAACTAATAAGTAGGATTGGTCGCTCTAGATAATAATTGATTAAATTAACGGTTTTAAACAACGCAAGACGCAATTTACTCCTTATCTGGTGGGTGGGTGACACCCGTGTCAAGATGATGCACAACACCACGCGAACTTACCAATGGCGTCTTCGGCCCCACGCTGTTCAACTCAAATCCCTCAAACAATACTTAGATTTCTGCGGCTGCCAAATTCAGCGGCAGCTAACAACCGACC
Organism: Melolontha melolontha; assembly: GCA_935421215.2. NCBI lineage: Eukaryota > Metazoa > Arthropoda > Insecta > Coleoptera > Scarabaeidae > Melolontha > Melolontha melolontha. The sequence goes on along the minus strand of OW285244.1, from coordinate 8,025,845 downwards.
TAAAGATATAATTCATGTATTAGCGAAAGGGAAATGCGTAGATAACGAACAGAAATGTCGCAAGGAAAATGGTGGTCACTCACCTTATAGATGTTTCAAGGGCGCGATAGATATCGACGTCGGTGGAGTTCGAATCCAAATATTTACGCTGTTCAACTGAAATCCCTCCAATACTTAGATTTCTGCGGCTGTCAAATTCAGTGACAACTAACAACAGCCTTAAATATGTAATTCATGTATTAGCGAAAGAGAAATGCGTAGATAGCGAACAGAAATGTCGCAAGGAAAATGGCGGTCACTCACCTTATAGATGTTTCAAGGGCGCGATAGATATCGGCGTCGGTGGAGCTCGAATCCAAATATTTTTGGGCTAAATTTAACTTGAAAGATGCGGCCTATAATCCATCGACAGGTGTGTTCTCCAAAAATTCTATCAACACACAACCACATTAAAAATGACAACACCATTTTTCATCCCACCGAACGTAACGGCATTCAATATCTCGATAAAAACAACGCATCGCTATACGTGTATATACAAGTTTGCAAGGGAAAACGGGCTTGGCTTTTTGACCCGATAATTGGTCAAAGCGATAGCATGACGTGACGAACACCTGCGTCCATTTCAACGGCGGTACACTACGTGTCATTCCATTCTGCGAACATAAAAACGCTCTCTTGTGCAATACTGCTGTTTGCAACTCAATATCGTCATAAAAATAATTTCTCCTGAGATTATTTTAAAAAGGAAAATAAATAATAGTCACTAGAAGACATATCAGAACTATATCTTGGATGTTTAATTTCTTGAAAACCACATTCGCCAATTTCATACAGCAGTGTGAATCAGTATATTGCCATACAGTAATCGAAGACATTTTGTCAATTTCCTCGATGTTTTTCATAAATATTGTCTTTCAATTTATCCAACAAGTAAGTATAATATGTGCTATTGTTACAGTTATATTGCGATCTTTAAAGATAATCAGTAAAAATCCCAAAATATGGGACGAGATTCATCTGGTCGTTACCATTTTATCAATTTCTTTTTGACAGAATAATTGTTTCATCTCCTGTGATAATGGACTCTAAAATCGGCTTTGGGTCGTCTTCAGACATTCTTTGTTTAGGATATTAAATAAAATCAAAAAACTTTCTTAAATTCAATTTTTTTTTTCATTTACCCCGTTGTAATATTTAATTGTATTTGGTTCAACAATTTCTTTAGGATATTTAGGAAAAGAGTTCTATTATTCTTTTATTACTTTGTCTATGTTCTACTTTGTTCGCAAGCGTTGCATATTTCGCTTTATTATTTACATTTCATCTTTATTATTGTTATCGGTGTTTTATGTTTGTTTAAAAAATTTTCCATTAAATTAATTCTATTTATAGCAGTTTTATAATCATTTTTGTTTATGCATTGGCTGTATTTATTTATAAGCCTCTTAATTCTGTTGAGATTATCAATGCTGATAAATATGATTATCGATCTTTTTTGTTTTGGTTACTTCGTTGTATTAAATTGCTTCACTAATAGTTTTGCAATGTTTTGCAATTTAATTTATATTTATTTAAAATATTTTTGTAAAAAAATAGTTTTATGAAATAAACCTGTGATTATCTTTAATGTTAACTGGCAGATAATCTCGCGAATTTTTAATGTTTGTCAAAAATAATAGGTCATTCTTTTGCATGTATGTATATCTAAAAAATGCTTTAGCTAATATTAATGGTGTAACATTATTTTCTTAATTGGAACGTCTACTTATAAAGATGTTATGAAACAAGTACTTAATTCTTCTAACAATTAGAATTTAATTTTTTTAATTTAATGTTTAGTCTTATGTATACATTTTATTATTTTAATTGGCTCTTAACATTATTTTTAATTGCCACATTATATATGTTGACAAAAATTAAATTTAATTAATTTAAATTAGATAATATAACGAACTAAGACTTTTTGCTCATATTTCTTATGTCACTTAAAAATGAAGAATTATTAAGAAGAATTATTTAGAGATTTATATCATCAAATTAATTTTTGTCTCATTCTAAATGATACAACTATAAAATACTATAGTAACTCCCCTATGATTTTATGGTGTTACTTTAAATGTTATTGATAACCAAGATTTGGATCTATGATACTATGCTAGACCCTAGGCGTTTCTTCAAAAGTGTGTCAATAAGAACCTGAAGTTTGCCTGAGATTTATAAAAATAGTACGTTATAATTTGGAAGAAAGTTTATTAATTGTGAAAACGCATTACAAAAATGGTGAAAAGTAACAATTCGCAAGTTACGAGATCATTTTGTCATACATAATCGTCCATCGGGGCCTGCTATGGAAAATTTACATGAAACATTTGAGCGGACACTTTCGTTGAAAAATGAGAGGATTCCTACGAGTAATCGCCTTGGATGGTCGGTCGATAACATTACTGCTGTGAGAGCTAGTGTTGCAGAAGATCCCAATAACTCCATTTCCCATCACGCTTAGGAATTTAGACATCAGTTGCAGCAACCTTCAACGATTTTTGACGACAAATTTACACCTTCATGGGGACAAGATCCAATTGACACAAGAATTGAAGCCAACCCACCATGTACAGCGCAGCAACTTCGTTAACTGGATCATGGAGCAACGAAGCATTCCACAAGAAAATTATCTTGAGTGACGAGGCACATTTTCACCTCAACGGCTACGTGAACAAACAGAATTCTCAGATCTGGGGAACAGGAAAACCACATGTCATGCAGTAACTTCCGATACACTCTCAAAAAGTGACAATTAAGTGCGTTATGTGGGCAGGAGGGATCATCGGGTTGTACTTCTTTGGAAATTTGACAAACTTTTTCTGGCGGGAATTGGTTGAAATGGAAATAAATGACATGTAGATTCAATAGGATAACGCAACCTGCCACACTGCACGGGAAACAATGACATTATTGCAATCAAAGTTCCCAGGTCGTCATCGCTCGTTTCGGAAACCAAAACTGACCGCCGAGAAATTGCAATTTAACCCTTTTGAACTTCTTCCTCTGGGAGTATTTGAAAAGTAGAGTTTATGTGAACCACTCTGAAACGATTCAACAACTCGAGGAAAAAATCGAACGCAACATTCATGAAATTCAGGTCTTTTTACTTGAAAACGTCTTCACATACTTACCAACAGAGCCGCAGTGGCCATTTTACATCGAAGAATTTCATTAAAAAACTATGTTTCTTTTGGATCTAAAATTCAAGTACTTATTGAGTCATCTTTAGTTATATAACCATGTTCATAAGTATTAGGTACCCTAGAATAATCACCTTATTTTCAAATTTCCTTGTGACTCAACCTTTGGCTGGAATAATTTTTTTTTGTTAAATTTATTACCAGCTTATAATATCACTCCATTACTTGTAATGTTCCAATTTGGATACAGATCAATTTTAAACGGCTTCTTTGGTGTAATAGAGTCACACCTGACCTTCGTCTTCAGAATCTAAATATGTGTTTAAATCTAACGACTCAGCGGACGTCTCCAACTATAGATTGACATCAATATTATGTAATTTTGCCAAAGTATTTGAAATACTAGTTTATAATCACATTTACAGCTTCATCAAGTGTTACATTTCTATAGCACAACACAGTTTTATGCCGAAACTATCAACGATAACAAATTTAAGCTCTTTTTTTCAGACAGGCCGATGTAATATACACTAATTTACAAAAAGCTTTTGACCAAATTGATCATCATATTTTAATTATTTAAAGTTTTGGCTTGTTGTTACCGTTGTTTAGACTTTTTAGATCTTATTTATTTATTAGACAATACGTTGAATACCGTAACGTTAAATCTTATACAAGTTACCCCACATTAGGAGTTCCACAGGGTTCAAATCTAGACCCAGTTTTATTTCTGGTATTTATTAATCATATTGATATATCCACTTTCTAACCATTTGTAACTATCACCATCATTTAAATGTTTTCTAGCCATATGGGAGCGATGTTTGCCATGGAGTTTTTTCTCTTGCCCTATCTTTTTCTTCATTTGTATGTATATTAAATCGTGTGTGTGATTTTTTAATGCTAGGTTTAACGGTGTGAAGTTTTAGCCTGCTTCTGTTATTGCGCTGTTCCATTTTCCTTTTTCAATGTGTAGTATTTTCATTTGCTAATGCTAAATTCCATCATAATATCGGAGGTTATTTCTTTTGTGACTTTCATTAGTCCTCTTTTATTACTATTATAGCGTTGAGCTATTTTGCAGTTATTCAGCCTGTAGCCCGGAAACATTTTACTCTACCCACATATCTGTGGGTATGAGTATTATTATTATTAAATGTGAAGTTTTCTTCAGCCAATCTTGTATTATTTCATCGTAAATTTTATTGATGTACCACCTATATTGAAGTGTTACTTGAAATTCATTAATAATTCCAAGTAATTGGTATATTTTTTACCCGAAAAGCATGGCAAATTATTGATCTTTTAATTATAGTTTATTTATATAAAAATCCTTTCGATTAATTAAGTAAAATATTTAAGATATTTCATATACTGGAATGTGTATTTTTACATGCACTAAAAGTACGATGCTATTTTACCTGTTTAAAAGTATTTATCTCCTATTTATTTCATGTGCGTACATAGATGATCGTTATAAAATTTTATGTTATAGTTTTAAATATTTAATCTTAAGATAAATAGAAGAAATGCAATTAAATTCGTGCTTTCATGTATGTTTATATAAATATGGTACATAAAATTTAATGTATTATAACCTACTTTATCTAACCAAATATAATTTTATTTTGTACAAAATTAAGGAATATAAAATATGAATGTACAGCTTAGGTAGTTTTTATTACTACTGACACCGTTAGCTCACGAATGCTAACGTATAAATAATTTCTCTAATATACCTTTCCTGAAAGTCTAATTTTTCAATAAAAACTGTTATATGGATACTTACTTCATTAATTTTTATTTATTTACATCCGTCGTATAACTCGAAGAATTTATTATATACGCGGTATAATCAACTAGTAAAAATCTTAACTATTAATGGAAAATATTGATTCTTACTTTTAATAGTTTTTGTTGTATGTATAAGGTTTTCTGAACGATTATAATTTCTTTTCTTCTAAAATTTCTTATACCTAATCGGTGTTGAATTTTAGATTTAATTTCTGTTTTATACCAATTTATTCCACTCCTTCCTACGAGGGTTGCTCAAATTTAAACGAGAATTTAAGACAGGCAGTTCTGAAGGAGGCACGATTCGTTTGTAAGATCGTGTTATGAGAGGGGAAAATTGTCATCGATGGGGCTAAAATCGTTTGTGTGGTAATAGCTGAACGAGAATGCAATACGCCCGTTTGTTACGCAACGCATAATCATTTAGTTTTTGGCACAGGAGGGGTCTGTCCGGCTGAAAATGTTAAAGAAATTTGAAAGATTACAAGAACAAAGTGTTGGAAATATCCTTTTACAAGTACGAGTATTTTATTAGTATAAAACATTAGCAAAACAGACGAGAGAGAGAGTAGAAAATGAACACCACGATCACCCATCCAGAACCAGTATATCCAACGGAACAAATGATTACCGCCCCACCGCGTCTTAAATAAACATCAGCTTTCTAAGTAGCCATTCGATCATCCACGATGAGCGCTTTCTTTCAGAAGAACAAAAAACGTTTGCTTTGATATCTCCCAACGGTTTCTCACTTGCTATCGGGCTGAGGGATACAACCCTTTTCTTAGTCGCATTGTAACCTGACGAGACTTGGGTTCAGCATTACAGACCCGAAAATAAACAGGTGAGGAAACAATGGCAAAATCATGGAGAGGTGTTTTCGCCATTTTCGAGGTTCGCCCCAGTAAAAGCAAAAATGCGGCTTTTAGCGGTTAAATGACCAAGTGAAAGTCGTTTATCGGAGCAAAAAACGAGGATTTTGCTACACGACAATGCCCGACCCCATGCGGCAAACCAAACACGCCCGAAATCGGAGGATATGTTCAGTGGTGGCACTAGAAAACTGCCAACTAATTGGCAAAAATATGTAAACAAAAGGGGTGGATTGTATTTGTTGTTTATACTCTCTTCCATTCGTCAATTATTTTCAATTATATTTCTTAGATATTCAAAGCAAGTTCGTGTTTTCCCATCAAAGCCCAATTTTTATATTGATGTGTTAGAACTTGTAGGCACATAAGATAGTATTATATACAGCTGTTTTTGTTCTTTAAGTTATCTCTTTGTATTTTAGAAGTTTGTTATGTTTTGTATTGCATAGTAAATTTTATTTATCAATTATTCTCTTATCAAAAATGATCAAGGACATGATCGCTTAATCAAACAAGATTGTACCGAAGGTAATAAAAAACTGCAAATTTTTGAAGCGCCCATGTCACAAATATTTCAGATGAGAAACAATAATATTTAAATAATCGTGATAAATTTCGGCATTATTTTCACAACCTAAGGAAAGAAGGACTGGTGTTGTTTTTATGTGGAATGAAGCTATTTTTATTAAAAACTCAATTAATCTAGAAATCTTAGATTGGAAGCAAAGTACAGAAAAATACAAGCAACCGATTGGTTTCAACAATGTCTAGAATTGATTTGTCATTATATCCTATGGATATTGTATCATGACATTCACACAACAATGATTGAAAAGAATTGGTTTGAAGAGGAAGGGATTGTAGTATTTTGGAATGACCAAACATTTGTTCAAGATTTCAAATGTTATTGAAAACTTATGGAACTGGCTTCGACGACATGCTTTTGTTTATACCTTTTTTTTATGGGGCATATGTTTATTATCGTTTTGACGTGTGAAAATGGTTGGTTTAAATTGTTCTCGAACATTTGTTTTTTTTTAATTTTATTTTTGTAATGTGTATAATTGTTATTATACGGGAAGGGTTATAAAATGGGTGTAGATATATTGTAGACAAGTTATTTGTGTCTGTTCTGTCGTTTATGGAATCTGTGTTAATATGTTTCTTGCTTTGTTATTTTTTGGGTGTAATAATTGAGGTTTTATCGAAATTGAAAGTGTGATTGGTCTGCTTGATGTGTTTTTAGGGCTGTACTGTTGTTTAAGAAATGATGTCCATTTAAATGTTCTTGCAGATATTGTGTTGTTTGGCCGATGTATAAACCTTTGCAGTCGTTGCATGGGATTTCATAAATAAGTTTTTTTTTTTATTTTTTTGAAATTATATCCCCAAAGGACGTTGAGCATTGAAACTAGACAAAGTCTATCTAACAATTTTTTCCTAATATCTAGCATATCTCTTCAGTAGATGAGCGTCCAGCGACACACTCCACGTTACCCTGATCACTTTGTTCACGTAATTTTAGTACACTTAGAACTATTTCTAGGCACTACACTAGTTCGAACGGTTTTAGTCTCTTAAGCCGCCGAACGAAGTCCGTTGTTGTCTAGTAGCGAGATCACTTCGATATTTTCGTGGTTTTCCAACCTCTTCTGGTGTTTGTGTGCAAACTTCTCGATCTCGTCTTCAACCTTGGGCATCTTGAGGTCAAGATGGATGTCTTCAAGTGTCTGAATGAGTTTTATGTTTGATTTTTTGATGCATCCCCAGAGTTGGATACCATAAGTCCATACAGTATTTAGTATTTGCTTGTAAAGAAGCAGTTTGTTGTGAATTTCCAACTCGGAATGACGTCCGAGAAATCAATACATTTGTCTGAATTTGAGGTTCAGTTTCTTACGTTTCTTCTTCACATGTGTTTTTCAACGTAACTTGACATCCAAAATCATGCCCAGATACTTTGCTTCGTTGGCATGCGGGATTGTTTGCTGGTTGACTAAGTCGTGCTTTTTATTGGTGAATTTGACGTGTGTCGACTTCGCCTCGTTTAACTTGATGCGCCATTTCCTTGTCCAATTGATGACATTCTAGCCAGCTGTTTGTAGTTTATTTGTGGCTGACTGAATGTCTTTGCCAGTAGCGAGTAGAGCGGTGTTATCGGCAAATGTTGCCGTAACTACTCCCTCGGTCTGTGGGATGTCGTTCGTGTACAACATTTTTTGTGGCAAATATTGTTCTAGCTTGTCTGATAAATAACGTGTTTTTTTTTTCAATGTTTACATTAAAGAAAAAACACGTTATATACACCGCATATTAGCAAACAAACTATTTTGCTTGTGAATTTACAACATTATTGGTGGATCATTTTATTGTGGCAGAGTGTATATGCTTAAACTTAATGTTTCATAGGATTTTTTTTATTTTACTTTCTGCAAATGAATTATCTACTTACTATATTTTTATAGCAACATATTTCTATAAGTTTTTATGGCATGCGGTGCCAAATAAAGGAAATACGACACGTGTCTTTTTTTATCTTTTTATTCTTGAATACGTCCCCATATGTATACGTAAAGTAAATCACTTGAGGATAAATTCCATAAAAGGCGTTCAACTTGGTGTAATGTGTGATTTAAAATTTAGTCATTGCTTGCTGATATTTATTCAGTGAACAATGGAGTTTACAGATTTAAACATGACCTCAAAAACAGTATCTGCCATGCCGTATACCTAAAGTACGACAGCATTAAAATATTTTAACAGGCAATATACCATTAAAAATTAAAACCATTTCCTGTAAATTTTAAACGGTTTATAATTGATTTAATTATAGTTCGTTAATGTATTTTACATGATCTGAATTTATTTCACAATAATGCATATAACTTTCACTGTCTATAGTATGCGGTCCAACAAATTGTAACTTATTTCGTCATATCAAAATAATTTCCCAGTGCCTATTTACTTTTATATTCAATTCTGCTTAAAACTTATTCGCCCGTAATGCTTCGAAAATTTATTTTGTTATGGAGGAGGCGTGGGGGGTCCAATGCTTTGAAAATTTATTTTGTTATGGTGGGGGCGTTGGGGGGTCCTTATTTACTTTTAAATTTACGTAATATTTAGAAGTCATTGATTTCAAATTAATTGAAGTATTTAATGTTGTAATGACAAGAAAATTATCTAAATAATTGTTATTATAACGAGCGATCAAATAAATCCTATTTTATAACTTAAACATTTCTAATATGTATCAACATACATGCATACATACAGGGTTGGCCATTTAAGGTTGCGGTTTTTGAAGTCATATTAAACATACAAAACATTAATTTAAAAAAATGATTTATTTGTGCAATTAAACAACAAGATCTGCGGTTTAATAAATCAGGTTTTCGAAGTGAGAGCCTCGAGCAACGATAACATTTCGCAGCCTCTTCTCAAATTCTTCACAAACTGCTTGAAGTGTGGCGTACGGTATCGCTTCTATTCGCTGCCGTATTGCCATTTCAAGGTCATCCAGGGTGTCTATACCATCGCGATATACCGTATCTTTTAATGATCCCCACAGGTAGAAATCGCAAGGATTGAGGTCTGGACTATATGGTGGCCATGTTGTCCCTCCGCCTGTAAACTGTTGAGCGTCAAGACCAATGATTCTGTTACCGAAATGTTCTTCAAGAATGTTGAAAACTTCTTCCGTGCGATGCGGACGAGTCCCGTCTTGCATAAGCCATGCATTCTCCACCATATTGAATCCATGCGCCACGGGAATAAAAGACTCATTAAGCATTTCACAATATTTTTGCGAAGTAACGGTTCCATTGACAATCACGGGACCGATAATTCCTGCCGACGAGATAGCACACCATACAGTCAACCGTCGAGGGTGAAGAGGACGAACAATTGCTAGATGTGGATTTTCTGTCCCCCAATGTCTCCAATTTTGCTTATTCACATAACCGGATACATCGAAATGTGACTCATCCGACCACCACACTCGTTCCAATGCCATGCTGCCATTTTCAATGCGTTCGATGATTTCGTTCAAAATTGTAGCGTCGCTCCATATCATACGGTCTCAACGGCTGATCTATCTGGATTTTGTATGCTTTCATCTTTAGATCTTGCTTTAGGATCCGCCTTAGTGTTGTACGGGGTATTTCAAGTTCTTGAGATGCTCTTGAGGTCGATGTTGAAGGTTGAGCTGTAAAGTGCTGCCGTACTCGTTCTATGGTTTCCGGTACCCGGATGGTCTTTTGACGTTCTCTAACAGTTGATCTTTCGTCTGCCGCAGATGCTGTTGCTTCAAATTTCACTACAATCCTAAGATATTGTCGGATTAGTAGACATGGAAACACGATAACGAATACTTTGCTACTTTTCTAAATTTATCTTTTTTTCCTTACCTTTTTATAGTGTTTTCCGTCGGTGCGTTATTTCTCCCGAATAGAGTACGCAAGTATCTTGCCGTAGCTGCAAAAGATTCCCCATTTCTATAATAATATTTTATTAATTCCACACGCACTTCCGTTGGATACGACGCCATCTTGAAAACTGACGAGGCAAATTTTTCATATATTTATTGTAAACCGCGTTTGGCCCTCTAGTGTAAAAAATATATATTATATTAATTTCTATATATACAAGGGAATAGCGCGATTTTTAAAACCGCAACATTAAATGGCCAACCCGTTACATGCATACATAATTGTTAATGTTAACATTTGACATTTTGTTGTCAACGCTGATATTTCACATAACTTTAAACGTACAGTATGACCTCTTTAAACCGAACTAATAATTGCACTGATTGATCCGGATTTTAGAAATGTTCGGATTATCGAAAATTGATCAAAAATACGCATATACCCTATTATCTATGAATTTTATCATTCTTACGAGGAAAAGCCTTTTATTTTCAAATAAAAAAGTAATTACACTACTACCGCATATGTATTTTTTTAGATATCAGAAGTAGATACACTTATATGTATAACATAGTACATACATAAATCTAAACAAGTAAATGCTAATGCTAAGAGAATGAGAAAAATTCAGTAATTTTGCTATGTTTAATGCTTCCTTCTTCTGCGTTTTGAGCTCTTTTTTTCATTTCAGATAGAATTAGAATGTGATGTTCTGATTCAGTATTTTCCTGAACTCACTTCAAACACGTTTCAAAACTATTGACGGCTTCTGTGTGCTTTATAGATCTTGGTATCGTTTCTTCTTCATCAGACCTCGATTCATCTTGTACATGCTCCAAAATATCCATATCGTTCATAGATTCAGATGATTCTGTTTGTCCGACGGCCCAGTTAACAATTTCTTGCCTAGTTACATTGCCAGAAATGTGGTTCATCAGCGCGGTAACTTCCTCTATTTGTTTCTCTGTACCCTGTAACACCATTTTATTATTCCATTGAGGCAGTGTAAGATTATCATCTTCACTCCAACCACCATCAACATCATCATCATGCATAAGAAGTTTACTCCAAGATTTTTTAATGAGTTCTTGTCTTACATTTTCCCAGGCTCTTGCTAATCCTATTACACATCTTTTAGGTTAACTTTTTTAAGTACTGCAGAAAGATCTACTTCTTCACAAGAAACAATCCGTTTTAAAAGTTTTTTTCTATAATGAAACTTGATTGCTTGAATTAGATTTTGGTTTATTGGTTGCACTAGCGGTGTTACATTTGGCGGCAAAAACAATACACGAATTTTTTGTCATCTGAACATAAATCTTCTGGGTATCCTGGTGCGTTATCTAAAATTAACAGTGCTTTTGCGTCTAAATTCAGTTGTTGCATTCTTTTTCGAACTGCCGGAACAAAATCTTCATAAAACCAATTCTTAAAAATTTTTTGATAACCCAGGCCTTTTTCTGTCCTTGGTATATCACTGGTAGTGATTCATTTCCAAAAGCCCTTGATTTTTGAGATTTGCCCAGTACTAACAATCTCATTTTATGCGTTCCAGAAACATTAGAGCTAGGCATAAATGTAATTCGTTGTTTACTCATTTTTCTGCTTGGATCTGATGCTTCCGCTTGGTAAGCAAGTGTTCTTTGAGGAAGTAATTTATAGAAACGCTTTCGTCTACATTGTAAATTTGATCATGACATAACTGCATTTCCTCGATTTTATTTCGAAGAAAATTTTTAAATGGCTCTACAGCTGCCTCATCACTAAACAATTTTTCTCCTGTAATTGACAATTGTCGAATTCCATACCTCTGTTTAAATTTATCAAGCCATCCGGAACTAGGTTTAAAATGATCTTTGTTGTGAGTTTGGTCATAAAAGAATTTGGCCTTTTCACGTAAAATTTCTGCCGATATTTGGACACCTAGAATAATTTAAGTTTTACGTACATAGATATACGTCATTCATTTTGGTACATACCTTTAGATCTTTCTTGGATAAACCAGGTATAAACCGGTTTATCAACGTCGGGATATGCACTCACTTTTAACGTTTTACGCTTATTGGATAAAGAACTGGATGTGGCGCCATATGATAGAATTTTTTCTTTGTTCTTTTGACGTCGCAAATCGTCGATTTTCCCACTTTGTACTGATAAAGCAGTCACTGTATGACCCGCATTTAAATCGTTAATAAGCTCAATTTTTTCTTTTATCGACAAAGTAACGTGTTTTCTTTTAGAAGTCATTTTGCGAACTGAACATGCAACTGACAGTCAACGGTCTACTGAATAAAAAACCTAAACAAAGAAAATCTTAGAAAACACCGGTGATTCCCCTATTTACGCAACAGGAATTACTTCGATGTTCGGATTGAAGAGATGTTCGGACTATAATTTCAAATATCTGCTGTTCGGATTATTGGAGGTTCAAATTAAAGAGGTCATAGTTTCAGCGATTGGAATATTAAATTAATTTTTTGATACAGTTATTTAATTTAGAAATGGTTTTCACAGAAAATCATAGAATTTTTATGGTTGAATAATATTTGCGAAATGGACGGAAAATCGACGGCTAGTGGCAGTACTCCCTTAACGAATGTTTGGTGGAATTTCAACTTAAATTTCTGGTTCTGCTTTTCAATTACAACGACTTTCAACACATTCTTCGGCGCTACATTAATCTGTTTAGAGAGTCAGGTAGTGTGGAGCGTAAGCAAAGAAGTGGTAGACCAAAAAAACGTACACGAGAAGTAATTGATAACGTAAGAGATGGATGAAACCCCAGGAACTTTAATTCTAGTACTGTCACAATAAACTAACCTTTCGTTTAACACTTGCCAGAATATATTAAAGAAGAATCTACACTTATTTCTTTATCGTCTCACTTGCTATCAAGAAATCCATCCAGTTGACTATCCCCGAAGAATTTTGTCAATGGTTTTTAAATAATTTCGACGATGACCTTTTTTTAAACATGGTTTCATCTTAATGGGTATGTTAATTCGCAGACTATGAAAATGTGGAGTGCTGAAAAACCCAACAATTTTTATGTTGAGACTGCTGCTTATCCTCAGAAAATTGGTGTTTGGTGTGCTATAAGTAGGTGATGAGTTATTGGTCCAATTTTTTTTTTGTGGATCTATAAATGCACCAAGAGATATCAACAAGAAATTTTGAAGCCGTTTGTTGATCAACTTAATGAAAATGAGTTAGCACTAAGACATTTTCAGCAAGACGGAGCAAGAGGACACAGCACAAAATACAATTAATATGTTACGTCAATTTTTTGACAATCGGTTGATTAGCCTGAATAGCCATCACGAATTTCCTCCAAGATCTTGCGATATCACTCCATGCGATTTCTTTTTATGGCCTATTTTAAAAAATTCTATTTTCAACGTACAAATTCCAGATCTGGCACACCTTCAAGCCCAAATTACACAAATTAATGAAATCAATGAACATCATAATATGTTAACCAGTGTTTTTCAAAGCGTAAAAAGGAAATGTGCAAAATGTATTAAGCAAGGCGGTGGACAATTTCATCACGCTTTGTAAAAAGTTCACCCAAACTTCGAAGTATTGCTCTTATGGAGATTGCATTTGTTGTTGCCAAATTTCTAACAATAGGGTTATTTCATTTATAGATTGGCTATACGTAAGATATTGATTTATCGATTTGACATTCAAAATGCATGTTGTTTTTTACCTTTTAGGTTAGAAAACTCTCGTCTTAAATCTGTATTTACAAGACGTTCAATTTAGTTAAAATCATTAATGCAAAAATAGGTAGATGTGCATAAATTAAACAAATTCGTTTCGACATTTTTTTTTAATTCAATAATGTAATTTTATTTTGGATTATTTTATAAATATGAGGCATTTACAGTGTACACAACTTTCATGTAAGACAATATTATTCTCACAAGTGAATCAAAAATAAATAAACAAATTAATAAATCAATGAATTAAAATACATCAATGTCTGAAGAGCTAGCAGAAGAAGATCCAGCTGACAAATGAATAATAAATTCTTTAGGATCATCCTGCATTTCATCTAATCTCCACATCTCGTCCTCAACTAAAAATTTAAAAAAATTAAGAAAAAGTAGTAATAAGAAAAGTAAGTTGCCCTACCATTCATAACATGTTTGATATAATTTTGCCAGTTCTGAACTGAAACATTTTTATAACCTTCTTCTATGAGAATTGGTATTTCCTTCGTTTTAAAAGAAGTATTGTTGTGCTTGATATAATTCTTCACCTGTGCCCATACCATTTCAATAGGATTTAATGTACAATGATAGGGTGGCAAACGTAATATGGTATGTCCGCTCTGAGCAGCTGCTTCATCAAGCAGATATTTATTATAGTGATCCTTGTGTATCGACAAAATTTGTAGCAAATCGCGTTTTAGTAATCCTTCCTCAACAGGAATGCCTTTCTCACTTAACCAGTCGAAAATCTCTTGCTTCTTAGAGGCAGTAGTTGGTATTTTTTCTTGCTTGCGACTGTGATAAGAAGCGTTATCGATCACAATCACTGAGTTCGCAGGTAAATTAGGTAGTAAACATTCTAGGAACCAGCTCTCATATAATTCTGCACATACCTCATCATGAGCATCTAAAGTATTCTTTTTGCAGAGAAAGTTGTACTCAGCACCAGTGGCAAATTCTTTCTCATTACCCGCATGAATAAGAGCATATCGTTGCCCTCGACCTTTTGGTGGAGTTAGACCAGTACTCAAGTCATTAATGAATGCGTTTCTAGAGGTACTTACAGTTGTGTCAGTCCATGCTTTCGATACAAACTGTCCGACATTCACCCACGATTCATCTGTAAATACAATGTTTTTCCCTTCGCTGCGATATCTCTTAATGTTACGTAAATATGCATGACGCCATCTTATAATATCATCTCGATCCATCATCATTACCTTCTTGCCAATTTTTTCAAATGAAAAACCAATATCTTTTAACAATCTGTAGAGCGTTGACCTAGAGAAATTAGGTATAGCTTCTTCGTTACGTACAGCACCTAATATCATATCCAACGTGGGTGGGATATTGCGTAAAAAGAAACTGTGTACTTTACGTCTCACAAGCATTTGTACATGTTCTTCGTATATATGCAAGCGGGTATTCTTGGGAGTGGCACATTTTGTTTTTTCTACAGATGCAGGGGGACAGTTTTCCTTTTCTTTGCGAATGGAATACACAATTCCTTTGCCACAGTCCAAAGCTTTTGCCGTCTCTTCGACTGCCTTGGAAACACTCATACTGTTCGCAAAGTATGTGAAGCAATTATAAATCAAAAGTTTTTCTCTTACAGAAAAGGTTTCGCCTTGGTGCTTTCTTTTACAGGCTTCCATACTGCGACCTCTAAGTTTACATTTTTATGTGATATTAATTAACTATTTCGATTTTACTTACAATAGTTTATATTATTGAATTAGCAGTAGTTTAAAAAAAAAAAAAAGAATTAATACAAATAAAGGGAAAAAATCAAAGAAAATCAAACAAAACGAAATATACACAAAAGATGACAGATCGAAAATTTCAAGTGACAGGGAGTATATAACAAACACAAAATAAAAATTTTCCCCTAGAGACAAAGTGCGCCAAAATAAATGCAACGTCGTACTGTTAAAAAAAGATAGTTATATGAGCATCGCTATAAGTTAATAAGAGAGGCTATTCTCCATAAGACCCAATACTTCGAAGTTTGGGTGAAACAGACTATAGTTCATAAATAAATACCTATTCTGTTACAATATAAACGTTTTATTTCGTTAGATGACATTTGACTTTTGAATGAACAATATTTATAAATTAACAATTATGTATGTTGATATTACAAATGCTTAAGTTAGAAAATAAGTTTTGTCTTGCAAAACCTACTTTGAGTCCGGATTTATTTGATCGCTCGTTATTAAAACATTAAACATTAAAACTCAGTGCTTTTCTCGTGAAAAAAGGCACATAATCTCAATTTATTTAATGAAGAACTGAAGATAATAAATGTAAATGTACACAAGATAAAATTATAACAGTAACAACTGATAAAACACACATGATAAAGTTAGGAATAAATAAGTAAATATAATAATAATAAATGTATCCTTTAATTTGTTAATGGATGTTGCAGATTCTTAGTGAAACATTGTACATATTTAGATATGTATACTTAATACAAATTATAGAGAAAACACTTGATAAACTTCACTGTTTTATTTCATTATTCTGGTAATATTACTTCTGTAATTTCTATAATTTTCAAAGAAATATCTTATTCAAGTAAATGCGTGGAGCAAAAAGACAATTTGTATTTGTCTTGATGTAAAGACAGGGTTTGCAGAACATTGCATAAATAATATTCACTTTCCCGATATAGGAGGCTACAAATTACTTGTACAATGTAACAAAAAACTGAATTACTTGGAAATATTAAAAATAAAAACAATTTCTAAGAGCGAAAATCTGACAAACACGCAGAAATACTTTTTTTTACACATCTCAATAATCAATAATTAGAGATTCATCCGATCGGCGTAATTTTGAATTATATTTTCATAAGCATTTATGGTAGATCGCTTCAGGATACATTCAATGAGCAAGACTCCATCAGCATTCCAGAAAACGGTTGCGATGAGGTTTTTTCCAGAAAATTGAATTTTGGCTTTTTTTAGTGGTTTAGATCCCTTAGGATGCGTGGATTCCAGTTTAGTAAGAGGATTACAATGATGTACCCAAATCTCATCTTTAATGTATGTCTTCCCAAGGTAGCCAAATTTTCTTGAGACATTTCTCAACAGTTTTTGCTTAGATGTACCAGATTTTCAACTTTCCATATCATTTTTTTAGTTCGAGCTTCCAGGTCCACTTTGGTTTTGCACAGCAACCATTCTTTCCTGAATAATTTTTAGACCATTGGTGTCGCTTATCAGAAACTTTAGAACGCCGCGATGTTCCATCTTAATTTCATGAACAAATATACTTTCCCAAATCTCTCTAAAGCTTAACTGGGCACATATGCTACTAAATATCAACGTTATTTTTTAGTAATTAACTTAACTTCGTTGCTTTTTTGTTTCATGACTAAGTAGATAACATAAAAATAATTCTAGTGACATAAAAAAAAACTGAAATGGTGATAATTTTCTATGGAATTTTCAACGTTACAATTGCTAATAAGTCAGAAGGTAAAACAGATTGATCATCATGCTAAGTTATTGCATTCATCTAAAAATTTACATCTCCTCTAATAAATTTATACATAACTCTACGTTTCTTGTCAGATTTAAGCAAAACATATTGAATTTGTAACTGAAACTGGAATGATCCTCGCCAGTTTTGTTCTCATACCATCTATTAATTCAGGAAAATATTTTGACTTAGTGAAGGCCAACCATAAACTCCCGTTTATAATATAGTCAGTAACCCACCGCTTATACTTGCAATTATACATACAAATACCTTGATTTAATAGAGA
This sequence comes from Melolontha melolontha, assembly GCA_935421215.2. NCBI lineage: Eukaryota > Metazoa > Arthropoda > Insecta > Coleoptera > Scarabaeidae > Melolontha > Melolontha melolontha. The sequence goes on along the minus strand of OW285244.1, from coordinate 8,008,073 downwards.
AAAACAGAATTGTAACGATAATTGAAAATATGCATCAAGTAATAACATTAAATTTTTTTATTGTAAACATTTTCGTTAAAAACATCTGTCATGCATTGTTCCTTTGTGCTTTAGCTAATAATTTAAGAACGCACATCGAGATTTTTAAAACTCTCCAAACACAAAGAGTACAAAAATAACTGCAGAGTAATTCGAGCTTGTGTTTAAGGTTTAAAGTATCCGAAATATTAGACTAAACATGTCGGTAGTAATTTATACATCTACCTATTGAAAGCATTCTAAAAAATGTTTTTTTAAGAACTCGCATCGCCAATCGTATGCTGCTGAAATAAAATATGTTAATACAGTATTGTGCAGAAGAAATCGAAACCTATAAATGCTTAAACAATGTACAGTCTGCGTCAAAATTTAAAACAAGGCGATTTCTTGATAATAATAGGAATTATAAGGCTAAAAATGATGCAATTGTAAAGATCGCAAAGTGATTTTAGATTATTTAGATAACGTTTAGTATGGATGCAGGCAGTGCAAAAAACATTCTATTAGATATTTATATCTTTTTCTAAGAGGTCCAAAGATATAGCAATAACATAACGCATGTCCTAAAAGTTTTGGCAGAAAATATTAATTTTTTTTAACGATCACTTATTAGTAGAGCAGACCAATTTCCGTGCGCGCCATGAGCGCCGGTATGGGAGTGTAATTCGTAATATATTAGAATATGCGATAGAATAGGGACGCAACATGAGCTTGTTACCGATATAAGTATAGAAGTAGAGACATTTATTCTATCAGAAATAATTAAATATACATTTGGTTTTCTGATATTAAAGTAATATGCATAAACACACGAAAAATAGAAAAGTAAGAATAGCAGCGTTGTATGTACCTATAAATAAAATGGAAAATGTATGAAATCAGTGATTGTGTGCACGACAGAGGATTTAAAAAAAACACTTACCGTTTTAAGCGTCTTCCAAGGATTGACAAACTGGAGAAACTCGATTGTATATTTTCAACTTCAGGTGCGTTTCTAAGATTATTTCTGAAAACCATGTCCGCCGTGAGGAAAAAATATGTTTATATTCGGAAAACGAGCGATCTACATCTAGCGATGTTATATTCGCATAATCAAAATACTTTTTTGAGCAACTTAACGCATCTATAGACGTGCCCCCACAAATACGTGTTAAGGTGTCAAAATCTGCATTTCTGTCTAAAACATTTTCAAATTTAATTAGAACACTTTCACTTTTTGCGTCTTCTACAGCACACAGTTGTGCGTGAACATCTTTAACGATTTGCAGTGATTCCTCTAAGGACAGCGACGAATTTTCTAATTTTGTTATTGCTTCTTCTAGTCCCAAGTAATCTCACGAATACTTTGTAAATCCATTTTAATCTGGGCATCTTGAATTTTTTCTGGCTTGTATTGATAGCTGCACTTTCTTTCGGATCGAATGATAAAACCACGTCCTTAATGTTTTAAAATATTCGTAACCATGTACCCCAACGTGTCAGAATCGGCTGTGGTGGCTCAGGGGTATGGGGACACAATTCGTGAAATTTCCGAATACGTTTTGGAGATTTCAGGAATATTGCCTTTGTACTCGATATTAAAGCATCTACCTCTGGATAACATCTACGAACCTGTATATACAATCATAGTTACACATAGTTCATGTATAAACTGTTGTCGATTAATTTTGTTATTATTGTGCTTCGAACTGCTTACGTGTTCTTTACAATGTGTTTTTGACCAACACATTAGATATGTATTGCACACTAAACATTTAATGTTTGACATATTAACTTAACTTATTGACTTATTCACTTCGTCTGACAACGGTCGTTTTCTCGATTTATGTGTCGACGACATTTTATTACGTATGCTTACACTTGCATGCAGTCCAAGCAAGGACCAAACTATACAACTGTACAAGTACGTACTGAATGCTTTTTATTAGTTCTGATGCAATACAATCATCCTCACATCGGCGCACATGGCGCGCACGGAAATTAGTCTGCTCTACTTATTAGCTATCATAAAATACAATAGTTAAATTATGTGAAGTGGCCCATTCTTCTCTAACAGACGCAAATTTATGCGGATGTCTTTCATTAGACGCTGGACGAACTCCAAATCAATTTCTCTTTGTGTTTCGTAAATTCGCCGTTTTAGTTATTCCTAATTTTGGGCTTCCCACCCTCCACGATAAACCTTCCACGACAGTAAAGCCCAAAAATCCTTTATTGGACGTGTCTGAGGCAAGTTTATAGTTTTTAGAAACAAAAGGTGTGTGGTATTGTCAAAACCAGTTTTGGGTAATGACACGATGCCAAGTCTAGCCAAACCATGATATTGTTATCAGCATGATGTTCATTAATGAATTGAAGCAATTTCAAAAGACAGTTATTAATATAGCTCTGATTGTTCAAAGTTCCACTTCTTAAAAAGTCTGGATATACTCCTCTTATAAATTGCGCACCAGACAAGGATTTTATTAAAGAATTTCGCTTTATGTTTGTACTTAACATTGTCAGGGCATTCCACTATATTATCCGAATACAACCCATCGTTTCCTTTCACTTCAGAGCTACTGAAAGTGAAATACATTTCGTCGTCTACAATCATGATTTTTTCACCGACAAAATGCTCTCGCCTTAGTTGACGGCAGCATCTTGGTATACGCAACAATTGGCCTTAGGTATATTTGGGACACTTACGTCTTTTTCGATATTTTAGACCAGTTCTTTGCAATTCCAATGATACCGTAGTCTTCGAACTGCCGTATCGACGAGTCAGTCTCCTCCCTGACATCCCAACTTGTTTTTTTTTGCGCTTCCCAACAGCCTCTCTGCCCTCTGTGCGGAGTCTACCCCTTTTTGGGGGGTTAAGGCATGGTATTCCCTGCTTGCATTCCGCTATTGTGCCATAAATCATTGTACGTGAAATATCTTCATTCTCTAAGATTTGGAAGATTTCAACATTGAACACTTGCCTAGCCAAGTTGTAGATACTTTTTCGAAGTTCTAATATATACGACATTGTAAAGCAACAACTTCAAATTAACTAACTGACAATTTACAGTAAACAATGTAAACAAACTTTTGTTACCAAAGGCAACTTGATATTATTTTATTTTTATTTAATTTTAGTTTCATTAAATTCTGTATCAAAACTTTTATTACACACGTTAGCAGTATTTACTAAGTTTGAAGGATTTGTAAAGCGTATAAATCCAAACAAGAGAATTAACATTAAGATCAGTGGCGGCCCTTGATCACGTACGATGTAAGCTGCTGCAAGGATGAGACTCCTTCGTTTAAGCTTTCATATGTACAGAGAAGCATGTAGCTGCAACCGAAATTGTTTGAAGAAGTCTCATCCGTGCAGCAACTTACATCGTATGTTATCAAGAACCGCCACGATGGCACAATGCACGTATTACTGATTAAGATAAGTATTATGAAAGTTGACAAAATGTTACCTAGAACGTGATCGATTAATGTTATTCAACGGATTTCGATAGAAAAACCTTGACTATCATATAAACATAGGAAAAACGCATGGAATACACAGAGAAAAACATGAAAAATGAATGGTTAAATATTGTGTTAATAATGGTTCTTTCTATGCCTGGATAATTTCGAAGAAAACCTGGTCTTTATATAAGCTTTGGGATGTGTTCGTGTAGGTCATAGCATTTTGTTTTTTTTTTTTGTTTTGGGGGTCGCTGTCTTCTTGCAACAGCAGATCCATTGAATTTTCACAATCTATTTTCGCACTGACGGCAGATGGCAAGAATTTTCTTTCGAGTTCAGCCGTGGTTGAAATATATTTCCCGATCGTGCTCCCAGTGTCTTCAGATACTTGTTTCAGTTCTTTCAAAAATTTCTGAAGAAGTTAAGCTGGCAGCATGATCAGGAGAATGTTAAATGCACTTCAACCTATTTCACACTCGAAAGAAGATGTTGTTTGTAAAAATTCAAGAGAACCACTGTAGTAACAAAACAACAACTCAAACTAGAAATCAGTAATTTAGCTTCTACGCTTCCACGGTCGTTTTCCAATTAGATTCCGGGCTGAAACCGCGTTCTTAGCACTGCCACCTTCCTGACCGAAGTTTCGTTCACTGTTGCAACGAACATCTTCAGGAATAGAACGTCGGCAAGGAAGGTAGCAGTCCTAAGAAGGTGGTTCCAATCCTGAATCCAAAAACCTATACTAGATATCAGATTTGTACAACCAGGAAGTAAGAAAATTTTCACGATGAATTGCGCTTCCTAATTGCTGGATTCCAATTCATTCGAAAATATTAGGCAGAAACAAACTTGCATCACTCTCTTGCCTCAGACTAAAATAAAACTAATTAGATTTGATCAAGAAGCAATAACCACATATTTCAGCATTATTTAATAGTTTTCTGATGTTAGCTTATTTACACATTCTAATAAAATAACACTTGAAAATAATACGCGAGAAATACTGAAAAAATCTAGAATGGCCATGTTTTAAAAAAAAATTAAATTTGTTTTTATTTCTCAGCTAATTTGTAATGTTTTTCGAGTTGCTTGCTGTGTAGTTTTTTCAATTTGTTTTAATAGATTGTTAGTTATCTACTTTAAAAATTTTGTGTTCGCCCAAAAATGAATTTAATTAGAGAACTTCACCGAACTATGATTTTTACTATTTTAAATCGTCATTAACGCCTAAACAATTTGAAAATTGGCTTAGAAATGTATTTGGTGAAGAAGCCCCATCAAGCAACAATTTATAGTTGGTACAACGAATTCAAAAGAGATCCGTTTTTTCTTAGTGATGAATTTCGCGAAAGACGCCTAAGAACTGCTATTACTCATGGGAATATTTCCGCTGTTCAAGCAATGCCTTAGGAAGATCGACCGACATTATATGAATTTATTTGGGCGACATTGGGCATTGATATAAGTGAAATACAAAGCATTTTTCATCAATAGTTAGACATGAGAAAACTTTATTGTCAATGAATTCCACATCAACTGACTCCCGATCAAAAACAATAACGCGTTGAATGGTGCGGAAAAGGTGGAATATAGTTACTAGTGATGAATCATGGATTTATTGTTATGATCTCGAAAAGAAAAGTCAATCAGCTCAATGGGTCTTTCAAACAGAACCTAAGCCTATAAAAGTCCGACGAATTCGCAGTGCTGGTAAGAAGATGGTTGCTAGTTTTTTTTCTAGAAAGAGCCATATTGCTACTGCTACTATAGCATTAGAAGATAGACCTACCTTTCTGCCAAGGAAAATAATTTTACACCATAACAACGCATCGTCGCATAAAGCAAAACTAACAACTGAGTGGATGCCCTAAATGTCAGCACCATTGACCCTCCACCATACAGCCCTGACCTAACTTCTTGTGACTTCTTTTGTTTACAAAAATTAAAGATGAAATATGTGGAATCACTGTCATCTGATGAAGCAGTAGAACATTATAAAAACTTGTTTCTGAAGTATCTCGGGAAGAGTGGAATCATTTATTTGAGGACTGGTTTCATTGAATGCAATGAAATGTTAAGGGGAATATTTTGAAAATCGATAAAATCATTTATTTTTATTTTTTAAACTAATCCATCTTTGATTTTTCACTTTTTCCCTCGCATGATGCTACCTTCCTATTTCATACATTCGTTGCCTAATACATTAAGATCTGTTGCTTAAAATTTAGATGTCAATTTATAATATCGGTTTTCAGCTGTTTTCTCGCGTTGTATGAGATTTTTTTCAATAAACTTTGTGCTTAATTCTTTTCATATTAACGATTTTCCATTGTTTTTCAAAAGTTAGATTTCTTAATCTTGATTGTTTAATGATGTATTTAAATTTTGTTCAATTATTGTAAACCTTGTCTTAAATCTGTGTTAATATGTTTAGAAGTTTGCTTAATCGCCTGGCCTTTCTTGGGTTTATCCTGTCTCCCCCTATTTTTTTAATTTCCATTTTCAATTTATACGCTACAGTAAGTGCATTTTATGTCCTCTATTTTATATGAACTGCGCTGCAATATTTTTTCATATAAAGAATAAAAAAACTATGTTGCATCAAAGTATTGTTGAAATGCAATTATTATGAAAGTTGGAACGGTTAAATGTCCACATCTAATATCATTATTACTAATTAATAAAAACTGCGTTGGAATAAATAGTAATAAATTATGAACGTTGGTGTTAATGCAATATTTTCATTATTAACGTGAGAAAATGCGATTTCGCGAGAATTAATAAAGAAATAATAAAATAGTGATTGTTTAATTAATAATTAATTTCTTTCATATAAGGTACCATCTCCTAATACGGATAAGATCAGAATATACATACATATATCTATTACATTCACTTCTGTAAAAGTGATTTCATATTTTATTTAGTCATTTAATATTATATAGACATTTAAAATGAGGTTATGACATCATTAATACAATTTTCTTCCAGGATTCGGTGTGTGATCATTGTTACACCGATATCTTCCGTTTTCGTAAATATTTGCTGTCAAATTATAAAGAGATGAAGAATCACCATCATGTATCCTTTCTTTTTAAACTTAAACATGAACACTCCAAAAATACTTAACCTAGGCATATTTTCTCTTTTCAAATTCACATAGCAATATCTCAAATGAATTTAATTGACAAGCATCTATCTATTGTGCAAACACAGCATACATTATTGATTTTGTGTATGTTAATTGTTGTTACACCGTTTCGGAAGCACATGACGTCTACGAAGAGCTCCATTCGTTCTTATTTTCGATCATCACTGGCAGTTTATTTTATTATATTTCTAATTTATTCTTGATTAGTTGTCGTCTATAATTCTCAGTTGGACCATGGTTTTGTTTCATAATTGTTAATGAAAATTTGGATCCATAGATTTTTTCCGGTTGTGACAACAGCATCTTTACATCTATCAGAAATCTTTATTTTTGTTCTTCAACCAATCTATACTGGCCGACAGATATTGTTCAGCATTCCAAAAGTTTATTATATACTCTTTTCAATGTACCCGATTGATGTCTTTTCCTGTTTCACCGGTGGTAATTACTATTCTTGTCTAGGAGGCTGGTCTGGATGTTCTCAGCCTCGTCCATAAATGACAGCACTACGCGCATAATTTTTTTGCATCCTATTGGCACAACTATTAGTAGATGCCATGTGAAATTGCAAGTCATTCCAGCTAGCAGAAATAAAGAGTCTCGTGCTAAAATTCTGCCTAAAAGAAAGTTTAGCGCCTACCGAAATTTAGGATTCACATGGATTCATCATTACACACTAGAATCGAAACAACGTCCATGCAGTAGCCAGAAGCCGGTTCTTTATTTTCGCCGAAGGCGAAGGGCTTTAGAATGCGAAAGGAATTCTGTTTGATCGGCTTGAAAAAGATAAAACAATAACTAAGGAACATTATTCTAATCTTCTAACGAAATTGGATTCAAGAATTCATGAAGACGGCTCCGACTAGCACAAGAAAAAATCATCTTCCATCAAGACAATGCACCTGTCCACAAGACTATCCTGGCGATGGAAACACTAAGATATTTGCATTGTGAAGTCCTGGAACATCTACCCTATTCCGCAGATTTGGCTGACTCGGACTACCTAAAGCCCAAAATCTTCCTCGCTGATCAACGTTTTTCGTCCAATCAAGAAGAGATTGCGGGTGTAGGCGACTACTTTACAGCACTGATACTCTGGATGAAATGTATTAATATTAGAGGAGATTATGTTGAAATTTAAAACGTTTTTGAAAACATAAATTGCTATTTCCACTATCAGGCTGAAGACATTTCAGTCTATTGGAGAGATCTTGTACTCGTAGTAAATGATAAGGATGAAGAAGTTTGTCGTGGATTGTCCCACAAGCAGTCATGTGATCTTCATTTAACATTCCCGCTAACTGTCTAATGCTAACACCTGGATTTTCAGCAACACGATCTAAGACACCCTCTTCAAAATCAGGTGTACAACGAGTACGCAGTCTTCTTTTGTCCGCAATTGGATTATTACGTCATACTGTCCCTGTTTCAGCAAGTCGCTCGAACAATGTAGCAAACATTTTATTATTTATTTAGTACCGGTTTGAGAAAGATTCCAGGTAGAGCTTTGCAGCTTTCCGAACATTGCCGTTTGCAGGACCATACACGAAAATCACGTCTGCTCTTTCACGAAATGTATAATTCGCCATTACGCTACCCGAAAGAAATATTAATAAACATTTATTTTACCTTCATCTCATGAGCAGTGCGTTCGCGGACATATGTTAATATGACCTTTTTTTCATGTTTTTGTGTGGAGAATTCGCTCCCATAGTTTGTCCCCTCATTTTAATTACACACCGTATATATGAGTATATCTATCAATGTGTATCCTCATGCTATATGTAGAATTACTTTTGTTTTATTTTGTCCTATTAATGGATTGTTTGATCTGTTGGGCTAATAAGCATTATTATTATGATTTATTACTATTTATTATATTTGAAATTATTATTATTATTGTATTAAGCTTTTGTTATTTAGTTCTTGTAGAATCTAATACAAATTCACACTAAAGTTCTAGTTTATTGCTTGAAATTTTATAGTTACTGAAGATGTCGATAGTTTAACGCACGAAACCAGGAAGGATGTTTAACAAGAACAAAAATAATTAAAACTTACGTGTCCTATATTCTATAACTGGTGCTTAAATCTGATTAGCGTTAAGAGCACTAACAAGAAATACCTGACCTTTTACCTTTTTAAAAGCCACTGAGTATCCATGCACATTTTGCAACTAATTAGCATTATTATATATTTACCTGCTCGGTTAGTATACACATGTTGAAATGTGTGACCAACATTAGAAGAATTCAGATCTGTTTGATGCTTCATGGAATAACATTGACAAATAATAATGAGATTAACATTTTAATAGAAGAAAATGCTAATTTGAAGTTATAACAGCATAATAAGGAGTTAAGAAAAAAAAAAGAAATGAGAAGAAGGAACGCGGTGACACAACACGATATTTACAGCTACCAAGTTCCGTTGTATAAACATATAGTGGTATTGAATATTATGTACATGTATGCATGCGTTTATTTATGTATGTGTGTTATGTGATGGTGGAATACCGCAGGTACGAATTAAAAATAAATACAGGCCTATTTCTCAAAGGAATTATGATCTACCGTATATCGTTATGATTTATGGACTGCTACAAACTCATAATGTAAAGGTATTATTGTATTTATAGAACTACAGTTATTCAGCATGTTTTATTGGTTAAACAAGGAAATAAACAATATATACAGTTTGGGTAAAATAACTTGTTCACTTATAGATGCTAATGACTTTATATATACATAAATAAAAAAGTTATTGGGTATTATATCCTTGTTCGCCAAATATTTGAAAAATTCCAATAAAACTTGTAGCAGTATTCACACAAAAAATCTTTGCATTAGTAAAAGAATTAAATTTTTTAAGATAAATCAGTGATAAGTTCTTCAAATCAACTAAGATTATCGGTCAATAATATTTTAAAACTGAAGGGTGCATCAGGCCGAAATTACGATGGACCATATAAATAGTCTATAACATCGCTAAGTACAAGACGCAGTTATTGAATAGCACTATTCATTCGGTTAACCGCACATCTGTTTTTTGTCGTTGAAATTGTGACGCAATTACTTCAATATTACAGTTAAATTTCCTTTCTTCAAGGGCGTAGATAGAAGCGTGAGGAGTTTCTATAATTTATTTTATTTATTAGTTAATATTTCGTAAAATAAATACAGTGAGTTAGTCTTTTTTTCATTATTTTAATTGTTAATTACATAATTCGAAATTTTTGTAATAGATCCTGTTCAATATCGTTTCATCGAATCTACTTCTCCAAATTATTTTGTTGTAAGTTTGTAAGTGTTCAGTGAATTTCGTTAAGTTTCAATAACTTACGCATACATTTTTAATTTTCATTTATTTAGATCTAGAACATTGTTTAAGTTACTTTTTCCGATATGATATGGAACAACGTCGAGAATGGCATCGTGAAACAATGGCGAGTTGGATTAAGGGTCATACTGATTGTATGCTCATTGCCAGTGATTCCGAAATTTGTTGCATAATCTGTAAAATATCGTTAAAAGATTCCAACAAAGCGCACGTAAAACGTTACTTAGCATCGCAAACACATACACAGAAATTAAACCCGTTGGAATCTCACAATTTTAACGAAGAACTCGGTTAAACTTTAATGGCGGCAAATATTCCATTAAATCAACTTAACATCGCACCTTCAAAACATTTCTCCAAAAATATACTGGTCGAAATGTTCCTGATGAATTCACCTTACGCAAATATTATGTTTCTAAGTGCTACACGAAAGCAGTAGAACGCATTAGAAGCAATCTTTCAAATCAGTACCTATGGATAAGTGCCGACGAAACTGTCGATATATTAGGACGCTGTATGGTAAATGTTGTAGCTGGTCTACTACATCCAACTATTCCATATACGAGGGTGGATCAATAAATACCCGTGTTAGGAAAGAAGACGCAAGTTTTTCACAATTTTTTTTTTATTTTTCAACGTAATCACCTTTTAGTACAATACACTTTTCCCAACGTTTCTGCCATTTCTTTAACCCCTCCAAAAAATACGATTTGTCAAACTCTGCAAAATGCGCTTCTGTCTCGACGATAACCTCCTCGTTTGAGCTGAATCTTTTTCCCCCGAGCCACGTTTTCATGTTGGGGAACAGAAAGAAGTCGCAGGGAGCCAAGTCAGGCGAGTACGGGGGTGCGGCAGCAATTCGTAGTGCAGTTCGTGCAACTTTGCCGCGACAATTCTGGATGAATGTGCTGGTGCATTATCGTGGTGAAACAGCACTTTTTTCTTAGCCAAATGGGGCCGTGTCTCCTTCAATTTTATATCGAATCGGTCCAATAATTCACTGTAGTACTGCCCCGTGACCGTTCTTCCTTTCTGCAAAAAGTCCATGAGGATTATTCCGTTCGAATCCCAAAAAATCGCCATGACCTTTCCGGCCGATGGGACCGTCTTTGCCTTCTTCGGAGCAGATTCACCCCGAAAAATCCATTGTTTTGACTGTCGCTTGGACTCTGGCGTATAATAATGGATCCAGGTTTCATCAACGGTGACGACTCGACGCAAAAACTCCTGCGAATTTCTCTTAAAGAGGTCCAAACACTGCTTCGACATTGACAACCGTATCCGCTTGTTGTCCACCATAAGCAATCGCGGCACCCATCGGGCCGACACCTTTCTCACCGATAACTTATCATGTAAAATATTAATTGCCGTTCCGTACGACACGACTACGGCCTCTGCTACTTCGCGCACTTTCGTTCGGCGATCAGCGAGAATCATGTCGTGGACCTTTTCAACGATTTCCTCGGTAACCACGTCTGCCGGGCGGCCTGGGCGCTCATCAAAAACAGATGTACGACCACGTTTAAATTCGTTGAATCAATATCTTACGGTTGTCATAGATGGTGAAGGGTCCCCATAGACAGCATCCAACTTCGCTTTTATTTCTTCGCATATTTTTCCATCCAAAAATAAAAAGCGAATTACTGATCGATATTGCTCTTTTTCCATTTTATCGAGAAACACGAAACACGTGTGATACAACTGGCTGCCAAATAAAAACTAACCTATGAATCAGTCTGAAATTTATTATGGTGTTGTCTGACAGACGGTAGTACATGACGGTAATGCCAACTTCCCTCAGCAGCGCCACTTGTCTTCAAACACGGGTACTTACTGATCTTCCCTCGTAACGCATATGTATAGCAACAAAAGTTATAAATACGATGCGGAAACAGTAGCTAAAGTCATTTACGAGAATATGCACCAAATGCTTCATTCGGACGACAGGTACAAAGAAGAAATACTTTTATTTGTCAGTGATAGTGCTGCATATATGTTAAAAACAGGCAGACTATTAAAGGAAACATATCCTAATATGCTGCATATTACTTGTGTAGCACATGCTCTCCATAGAATCTGAATATATCAGAGACATCTTTCTGGAAGTTGATAGATTTATATCGCCTTTTAAAAAATTTTTAGAAAAGCACCATTGAGAGTAGCTCCTTACAGGGAAAAACTTTCATAAATTGAATCGATTCTGCCTTTACTTGATGTAAATCCATATCAAATGATAAAAAAAAACAAAAAAAAACACAATGTTGTATTAGATTTACACTTTATTTAATAATATTCAATAATATATAACAGCTGTTTCACCGTACAACGGTTTCTTCAGATATAACAAGCGGTACTGTAAAACATTTTACTTAAACGTATATATTTTTTATTTTATGACTTAATGGTATTCTCAGTAATTGGAAACCGAAATATTTTTACCCGCCTCTTTTAGTATAAGGGATACATAGATAACATAAATTATATTATAAGTGACACATAACTAACAAAACATTTCAATCAAAAATAGGAAATAAGTTCAACAGAGGGGAGGAATTAAGCTCTGTTTTGTCATTTAATAATTTATTTGAAAATTTTTGTTTATTAATTGCTTCTAATAAATCGAGTTTCTTACTTTTCTTATCTTCATGTAGGATCTTGAAATTATTATTAAAACTATGGCTTTCTTCAATTAAATGGTTGGAGTATGCTGAATCTGTTTTCCCATTTCTAAACGAATAATAATGTTCGTATATGCGCTTTTTGAACGTTCTACCTGTTTGCCCAATATATGTTTTAGTACATGTGCCGCAAGTTAGTTTATACACACCTGACTTATTATGATGTGCTGTTTTACTTTTATTGTTTTTGATGTAGCTACTAATGTGGTTGTTGGTTTTATATGCAATTTTTATATTTTGTTTTCTTAAAAATTTTTCTAATATTTTATTTTGTCTGCCTAGGTAAGTAATAATTTTAAATTTCTTGTCATGATCTTTAGTAATCGGATATATATCTTGTATTGCTTTAGTTTCTCGTTTTTTGGATATTATTTTGTCTATTATATTCGGGTCATAACCATTATTGATTGCAATCTGTTTTATAATGTTGTATTCTGAATTAAAGTCTTCTATTGACATGGGTATATTTAATAGTCTATGAATCATACTATAAAATGCTGCTAATTTATGTTGAATTGGGTGCATTGATTTATTATGTATTGTTATGTCTGTGTGCGATTCTTTATGGTATATCGAGAATTTTAGTAGGTTATTGCTTCGCTTAATCGTTAAATCTAAAAAGTTAATGCTATTATTCTGTTCTTTCTCTATTGTGAACTTAATGTTGTTATGTATTGAGTTGATAAATTCTTCCAGTTTATTAAGTTGTCTATCTGTGCCTGTATAACAAATTAAGATATCATCTACGTACCTATGCCAAAATAATATGTTCTTAACTAATGTACTGTTATTAAATAGAGTGGTCTCAAGGTTATCTATAAAAATTTCCGCTAATAACGGGCTAAGTGGGTTGCCCATTATTAATCCGTGTTTACAACTGTAAATATTATCATTAAACAAAAAATAATTTTGATCAACACAAATTGAAAGTAAAAATAAAATTTCCTCTGTTATGGTGGGGTTAGTTCTATTATTTTCTAGCATATTCTTAATTAGCAAAATGGCTTCTTTAGGAGGAACACTAGGAAATAGGTTTTGTACATCAAACGATATTAGTTTCGCATTATTCGGTAAATTGACCTCTTTAATCTTATTAACTAATTCATAGCTATTTTTAACGCTGTAATGTGGTTTAAATTTTGTATGTTTAATAATTATATTTATGAGATTTTTAGACAATTTAACTGCTGGGGCTGTGATATATGAAACTACTGGTCTTATGGGGAAGTTTTGTTTGTGTAATTTAATTAATGAATATAGTTTGGGGGGTGGTGGGTTCATTACCTTTAGTTTAAATTTTTCAATATTAGTAAATAGGGTCGACGAGGACTTAATAGCATTAATAATCTGAGATTGGAACGATTGAGTAGGGTCTTTTTTAATTAACACGTATTTGTTAGGATCTAAAAAATTAATAGTTTTAAGTGTGTATTCCTGTTTAGAAATTGCAATAATCGTTTTGCCTTTGTCTGCTCAATCAAAAACTTTCATCTTTGTCACTGCATCCCTCTCCAGTAATAACTAGATAGGGAACATGGTTGGAAGCTAATAGTTTTTACGTAGAGAATTTCGATAGTTACAAAATTTCGTTACACGTTTAAATGACGATGCTCGAAGTATTTCTAAGTACAGGGAACTAATACAAATTCCAAATTTAAAAAATCAATTGCACTTTCTTCAGGAACACTTTCGAAATTTGCCAAAACTAATCACTTATTTTGAAAATCAAAATCTCAAATTAAATGATGAATTAACCACATTAGATGTAGTTAATAATTTGAGAAATATTGCAAGTAACTTCGGATGTGGCCTTAGGCAAGAGTTAGACGTAGTTTTTAATAGAAATCCAGACATTGCGACAATTGTGTATGGGGACAATGCCTCAAAATCTAACTGCTAAATACGTTAAAATAAAAGAATATTTCCAGTATGCACCTATAAACGTATTCTATCTTCAAGGATGTACTTCATTTAAAGAACAAGTTTTACAGAAGAGAACCTTGAGAAAATATTGCTAGTTAATATTAATACTCTTTTACTCAATTTGAACTACAAAATGAACAAATAAAAATGTATTTCGTATTTTAGAGATCACTACCAGTTTGTTTTCCAATTATATAAATAAAATTAACAACTCTTTAAAAATACAAATTTGCAATAGTACGCCCGTGGGCGATGAGTCATCGGCCTCTCATATCCAGTCCCTAGTAATGACGGTCCTCATTGGTTGCGTTCAGCGGACGCAGCTGGAACTGCTATGACAGCTATATCGTTCATAACAAATATGCTTAATTGCAGCTTGTGGTCAGCAGCTGAGCGAATTCTTCGGTGTAAATGTAATACACTGACTTAACTCAGCACTCCGAAAATATCTCAATATCTATAGGAAAACGCCTAACAGCCTGTTATACAAAAAAAGTTAGAACTTTTCCGAAATTATTTAAAATTACAAAACAATTTCTAATTAATCATAATAATGTGTTGTATTTGTAGGACAAAAGTACATATTCGTATTAAACTTAAAGTACTAGCGTGCTTTTAAGTACCACATAAGAGTTCTACCTGTCAATGGACAGTTTCCTATATAATAAACAATTTATTTATTGTTCTATCTTTGTACAAATTGTAAATAAATTTTGATGTTTGAAAAAAAAATACCACATACTATGGAGGGGTATGTTAAGACCCCGTATTTTGTAAACAATTTTTTTCATGATTGTAGGATTTTTTATATTTTGTAAGGTTTAACATAATAAAATAAACACTTATCTCTTTTATAACATCTACAAATGAAATAACAATTCAGAATATTTAATATTTAATTATAAAAAGTGTCAAAAAAACATGCATACAAATAAATTCAAAAAAATTAATTTACTTCTAGGGATATTTTGCAATTTTCAGTTTTCCCAACATTGATTTCACTGCCTCTAAAAGCGAAATTTCATTAGCATTACAAACAGAAATTTTGACATGTATGTTTTTCAACATACATTATTTAATGATGAATATACCGATAGGACCAGCTCTCAACGGGCCATACCGAGCAATAAGTGGCAACAGCCGAATCCCCTCTACGCGCAATAGCTTACATTACCATACATTGCAGAGTTATGAATTTAGTAAGACTTAAACCGCGCAAGGATATAGTCGTTTGCATATTCGTTCTGTATACGTAATTTGCCCATTTGTTTCAGATATAAAAAGGTCATTATATCTCCAAGTTATTATTATTGTATTCTTAGCTGCTACGGAAAAGTAATTTTAAGTAATTAAAAAACAATAACGTTTTCTAAAAGATAAAAGTAAAAAAATCAATAATTCTGCAAAATAAATTTTAATTCTAAGAAAGTCACTAAATATAGGATTCGAAAATACCGCCCTCTCCCCCAAACAATAGCGGAGCCTATTGTAAAACTCCCGCCTCACTCCCTCGAGATTTCTAGAGGTTATTGTCTCCAAAATTCTAAACAGTTGAACTTGCAACTGTTGCAACCTTTACATTTGCACAGCTAGATACGAATGACGGGCAATCTATTGCTCTCGATCATCGGACTTATGTATGCACACGCGGAGTGGCGTCGTACATACGTTGCCACATCGCATTACGTTCCATACGTATATTGTTCCGTATGGCCCGTAGCGGACTGGACCTATCGGTATACTATTTTATTCGTTGCATAAAATTCTTAAAAAACATTTGACCTTTTTGGATGTTCTCTGCAAATTGTAGTTATTTCAGAATGGTCCTTGCAGACGTGCTAACCACACCCTTTGCATGTGGTTTTTAGCTTCCGGTCTTTTTTTTTGCTCTCACATGTGACACCTTTTGTAGGTTCTTACAGGTCCCGGCTCTAGAGGTTGTGTTGGTTCAATTGCGAGTAATTTTTTAATTGTTGATTTTAGCTCCTTTGAGAGTCTTTTTATATCGTATCTTCTTTTCAGATGTTCGTTGATAAGTTCTCTATCCAAACTAATATAATGTTCTCTTTAACTCATCTTGAACGAATCGTCTGATGTGGGAGTAATAGCATGTAACTGTTGACACGTGAAATATTTAGCATTGCTCCAAATATAGCCATTAGCACCCTTCTAGTTCGTCTTTTACAAAAGTAGTTTAGGCACTTTTGATCCAATGCATCAACACCACCTTTGGTGCCATTAATAATAATAATATAATAATAATAATATATATATATATATATATATATATATATATATATGTATATATATATATATATATATATATATATATATATATATATATATGGTAAACCTAATCAGTAGGCGATTAAAGGTCTGTATATTACTTCAAAATATATGTATTTAAAAAACTCTACATGTTTCGGCTGTATACGCCTTTTTCAAGAGAATACAAAATATGAATGACAGGATATAAATGTCAAGTAATTATTTATATCCTGTCATTCATATTTTGTATTCTCTTGAAAAAGGCGTATACAGCCGAAACATGTAGAGTTTTTTAAATACATATATTTTGAAGTAATATACAGACCTTTAATCGCCTACTGATTAGGTTTACCATATCATACCAAGGTCACGAAGTTATTATATTTATATATATATATATATATATATATATATATATATATATATATATATATGTATATAACCCAACGATTATAGAATCCAATTATAGGACATCGCAAATTACATGTTTCTAATATAAATCATACTTAAAACTAACAAGTCATATTGAATCTAAGAATATAACATAGTATATAGTATAAGTAACAATGGCAGATACAATCTTAAAAAAGTGATTAAATTTCGCTGGAAACTAACAATGCATTACAAAATACATATGAATATAAAATGCTATAGCAAAAACTATACATTAAAACTATACGTAGTGAAGGTTGGTGGTGCATTCTCCCATCAGCATCTCCAACGACTCAAAATGGATATCAAGGAAAGTATTTGACAAACTGTTATAATAAGTATAAATTCTGTAGAGAGGTGATTTAATCATCATATTAGTGGTTGGTTTATTGCAGTAATATCGACGTTGATCCGAGACACAATAAAGTTAGGTTGTTCTAAGAATTTTGGCGAGTCCAACCGATGGTTAACCAGGTCATATAAAAATTTCATACTTGCATGATTACGACAAAGTTTTGATTTATAAAAATTGAGTAACACACTATAGCTAAAATTCTGACCAGGATACTCAGAATTGTCTTTAAAGTATAAATACTTCAAGAAACGTCTTTGGACTTGTTCAATTGCATTAATATGACGATTGTAGATTGGTGACCATATTAGTGTCGCGTATTCCAGCTTAGAGCGCAAAAATGAAAAATACAATAGTAGGATAGAGCTTGAAGTTATATAGCTATAAAGTTACATGTAGTTTTTACAATGAAGCCTAACATACGTAAGGACGAAGCAGTCATGGTGTTGATATGTTCAGCAAATGTAAGTTGAGAGTCAAAGATTAGGCCCAAGTCCCTCATAGATTGTGTACGTTGAATAACTGCTTTGTCATAAGTGTAGTCATAAGTAATATTAATTTTACGTGAGAAGCTCATCCATCCACATTTAGTGACGTTCATTATAGAGATTTATTATTTCTGGCTTTCCAGTTGCTTCAATATTACCGTTTTGGTGCATCGAAGAAACCAAGAAAACGCAGCATATTGCTGTGATTCCCCAAGCAGGATAAATTACATAGCCTGACCATAAAACTGATGAAAATCTCCGGTAAAAATAATCGCGAACTTTTAACAAAATTCAAACGTTAATGCTATGGTGGGGTATCCGAACACCTCAAACAGCTGTTTGTTTCAATGTCATAACTCACTGATCGTGAATTATGTATGACATGCTAAAAATCTAATCCCCTCTTGGGAGAATACATCGAACCTAAAAATCGAAAAATAATTAACTTCAAAATAATACAGCAAAAACTCTGGTGTGCCGAAATACCCCGCGATAGTACTTGAGGTATGTACAGAATACCGGGTGTTAAAAAAAGATCGGATATTTTATCCAATTTTAGTACTGGTGGCAACAAACACCTTTTACTTGCATATTGTGCAACTGTTTGTTAAATTTATAAATTTATTAAGTTTCTCGGTAACGCTTTCACGAAAGCTACCAACTTTTGTCTTTTAAACATGTATGTAACCTGTCTTGCATTAATTTATTATTCTCTTTACAGATTAATCAATAACCAGGAACTCGATAGCAGTTTATTTAAAGGTAAGCCTCAAGTATACATAGTTTCAATAAGTAGTAATGCTTTCATGCGCTATTCATAAGGAATGTTAATTAATTTTAATGTCGCGTTATTTAAAATATTCATTCATTTTGATAATTATAATTTATCAACAACTTCTGTTTTTTTTCTTTCTGTGTTAATGATATAAGAATTTTACAAATTGTTTTGTTCTTATTTAACAAATCGAAAGCCGAAAATGCGCTGTTTCGACATCATCTGTTTCAACCAAAATTATATAGCCTTGGGAATTCTACAAGGATCACTCATAAGCCCAACTTTATTTATTAAATTATTATATATATTAATGACCATCTACTTACACTTCTACATAACATAGCAAATCAATTTATTAATTACGCTGATGACATAAAATGTGATCATAAAAGGTTAAGCAATTGAGGAACTCTTTTGTATAATATTTATTATAAAATTATTATATGGCTTTATGATAATAAGGTTATAATTAATAATAGAAGCCAACATGTCTATCGTTTTACAGGTCTACCCTTAGATATTTGATGAATTTATAACATGATAATCAAACTAAATAAAAACTATTACATTTTAATATATAAAAAATACATAGATACTAAATAATATTAATCGAAATGCTAAAAATGTTATTAATGGAGTGGACCAATTCGGAGCGAAAGCAGAGGCGTATTTTGTATCGGCACCAGTGTCTCTATCTTTATGTCTTGCGCTATGCACGT
Source organism: Melolontha melolontha (assembly GCA_935421215.2). Taxonomy (NCBI): domain Eukaryota; kingdom Metazoa; phylum Arthropoda; class Insecta; order Coleoptera; family Scarabaeidae; genus Melolontha; species Melolontha melolontha. The sequence goes on along the minus strand of OW285244.1, from coordinate 7,988,462 downwards.
GGCGTTGCAAATTTGATTTTGTTAAATGGTTTATATATATAATTAATTACAATCATACTTATTACCTAGATAGTTCTGATTCAAATGATAACAAAATAATACAAATGTTTTTAAACTTTGATACATAATATAAGACAAAATAGAAGATTCATCTTAAACAAAATAATAACGAGGCATCGAAAAAATTCATAATTGGAGTAGACTGTGAAATTGGGTTGGTACTTTAACCACTTCCACATAATGACATTTATTATTTGACATTGAAACTATAAGTTTGTGTCAAATTTTTCAAAACTCTTATTAAGAAAATTGTTTGTGTTTAGATGTAAATGGACAACATTTTCAACAACTTCTGTAGCTATATGTAAATTTTGATTATGATTTCGATATTAAATAAATTATTTGTTTTCTTTTTTGTTGTAGTATCATTTCAATGCCATAACCTTTTTTTACAATGAAACCAAATGAAACTGTCAAGCATCAATTAATGTGTCATTATGTGGAAGTGGTTAAAGTATCAACCCAATTTCACAGTCTACTTCAATTATGATTTTTTTCGATGGCTCGTTATAAATAATGTTAATATACTACAATGATACACTATAAAGCAAATTTAAATATTTAAACCGTTACATATATTATAATGATTAGGCAACAGATGTTACATAAATATTCTATAGGCTTATAATTTACTTTTATTTTTCTAAAAAAAATTAAATAAACAAAATAAAATAAACAGAGGATTAACTATAACAATTAATTCAAAAATAATTTATTACAATTCTTTCCACAAATTATTTTTCTGAGGGAGAGAAGGTAAATATAATAAACATGTTAATAAACTTATTAAAACTAGTGTTTTCACTAGTTTTAATTTGTTACTTTTCTGTTATTGGGATTTCTTAGAAGGTGGAAGTCTATTATATTTGTAGTGTTTTCTTAATTTAGAGTGTCAAATCTATAATTAAATTTCAAAAATATAAGAAAGTCATATATTTTTGAAATTTAATTATAGATTTGACACTCTAAATTAAGAAAACAATACAAATATAATAGACTTCCACCTTCTAAGAAATCCCAATAACAGAAATGTAACAAATTAAAACTAGTTAAAACACTATTTTTAATAAGTTTATTAACATGTTTATTATATTTACCTTCTCTCCCTCATAAAAATAATTTGTGGAAAGAATTGTAATAAATTATTTTTGAATTAATTGTTATAGTTAATCCTCTGTTTATTTTATTTTGTTTATTTAATTTTTTTTTAGAAAAATAAAAGTAAATTATAAGCCTATAGAATATTTATCAAAATTATAGAACTATGTAAATTTAGTTAATTTTGTATACTATTGTTAATGTCTGGTAATGTCAAAGGTTATGTGTGAAGGAAAATTTAATTGTAAACCAATAAGTTCATAATATTAATCAAGGATCAAAATTGTAGTATAAATGTCAAATATTTTGGAAAATTATGTATAACTAAAGCGACCAATGAGCTTAAAATGAGAAAAAGCTGTTGGGTTGCCATAGTGAGTTATTGAAACAATTTGTGAGAAGAATTTTGCACTTGAAGGAATTGGATGTGTTTTTGGAAAAAACGAATTTTTTAAAAAAAAAATATAAAAAAAAACAAGTATAATTTATATTACCAAGATCTGAACTGTTTTCATCTTATACTCCGCTATCAATTAATGAGCCACAAAAGACCTGTACCAGCTTTAGATAAATATTGGGAAACATTACAAGGCCTTATATTACCAGGATTGTGACCGTAAATTAGAAAAGCAGAACTTAGAAATTTAGAAATATATATAAACCATTTAACAAAATCAAATTTGCAACGCCACGTGCATAGCGCAAGACATAAAGATAGAGACACTAGTGCCGATACAAAATACGCCTCTGCTTTCGCTCCGAATTGGTCCACTCTAGTTATTAATAAGACCGTTGTATCTTTGTTTGAAAAGACCGTTTAATCGTTTTTGCTTTATGCATAGATGTCTCTTTCTAAACACCAAAACACCTTCTAAAACCGCTAATCGACAATCCAATGTTTCCTTCAACCACCATAACTCCAATAAGTTTTCAAACGCTAAATACATATACTCGCCACCTTTTTCTATCTTCACAATTCTACTCACTCTATCAAATGATTCAGGTGATATTCGAATATTCATACCTCTCAAACTTGGAAATATACCATTATTGTAATCAAAACATTGCCTTGACTTTGCAGTCTCCGCCATTGTCCACTTCCATTCCTTTGAATTAAAACAAACACATTGTTTTTTTACACCAACAATTTTTAACCTTGGTTCAAAATCTTGATGTGGTAATAAACCAATACATATCCATTTCGAATGACTTTTAGTTAGAAAAAATATTTTTTTCCCTACTAATGGTAACTCCCAAATTGGTTCTCTAGCATATTTTTCAACAAATCTTTCACCACTTGATGTCTCTCATGCAAAAGTATCTGTAGATGCATCTACATTTTCCCAAAATTTATTTGATTCACACATTTTAGTAAAAAATTCTTCAATACCAAGTCTACCTCAATATCTCCAACCACCTGCAAACCTCTATCAATACTATTATCTTTTGCTAATTCCCTTTCTTTCACTATCAAGAAACCACTATTATCTTTTTCCAATTCACTTTCTTCCACTATTAAAGAACATAAAGAACTCGGTGGTACTTCACTAAACTTCCGCTTCAACATATTCTCTAATACTAGCTTCCATTTAACACAAGCAAGCTTTATATACCCTAACATTGTCCCCGCCCTAACATTCTTCTTCATTTTTCTCACCATTATTTTGTCTTTAATTTTGATTTAACCTAGCATGATTTTAATCTTCAAATGACCCTGGTCACCCTCAACCAATTCTAAAACCTCTTCATCGACCTTGATCACCAATATGATTATGGAACCTCCTATTTAACCTTCACCTCATATTTCTCCTCACCCTGTATAAGAAGGTCGGTCATCCTCAGCCGATTCTAACACCTCCTCATTGACCTTAATCGCCAATATACATGCGATCAAGGTCAACGAGGAGGTGTTAGAATCGGCTGAAATACTCCACTAGTAGTCAGGCATCATGTTTGTATTCCACCTTGCCTGGTATCTCTGCTCTGTTTCTTTTATGTTCTGATGGAACCTCTCTTCTTGGTCTTTGCTCATTTGCACCGAGATTTTCGGGAAAATGATCAAGATGGGCATGCAAAAAGTTAATTTTGATGCTCATATTGCAACCTAAATCGCGAAACTTTTGCAGCATATTTTGAACAACTTTTTCATAATCCTGTGATTTATGAATTCCTCGAAAGTTTTCCATTACACTTTCGAAACCAATCCAGGCTTTCCTTTCAACGGCAGTTATAGTAGTTTTAAAGTGACTGTCAAAAACAAATTTACTAATTTGGGGACCAATGAAGATACCCTTAAGTTTTGCGTCAGACAATCAGGGAAATTTACTACAAAGGTACTTATTCAATGCTTTTACAAATTGCTTCATTATACCTAATTTTATATGTAATGTGGGAAAAAGTATGTTATTGTCTTTGACTGTTTATGCACTTTCTACCTGCCATACTAAAAGAAAACTAACACACAATAAGAACTTACGACGGTGTTTGCATGGGTACAGTAACTGCAGAAGGGATGTACCACTAATATACACACTGTGGTTGAGTGAACTCTACAAACAAGTCAGCGCATGCTCAGGCAAGTGTGAACATCCACTAGCTGCTGTACTTGGGACAAATATTTAATACAATTTCGAATACAGGGGCTTGTAAACTGTGCTAAAAATATAGTTATGTACGGATTTGCGCATATCTTTGTCATACTTGGTTACTAAATTGTGAAAAATCTTTACGTGATAGAAACAAACGGACTTTACTTTCGTAATCAATCTATTTAAACTCCAGATATACTGTAAGTCAGTGTATTTATTGTTAGAATTGTTTCCTATGAATCCAAAACGAATAGTATCGTTTAAAGGGCAAAACACATAACTCAACCAATATATACGAAAGCGATTTGATGGGAGAGTAACTTTTCAGAAATTGGCAACACCTTTCACATGATGAGTATATTGCTGACTTCAGCTAATTTTTTGCAAATCCATCAGACAGATAAACTTTTACAATCGTTTAAATTAATCTATTTGCTGTTTTCGTGTGAATATAGAAAAGAAAAGAATTAAATGTGTTAATTAAACATTTTTACGTGGAAAAATATTAAGGAATCTGAAGAAAAGTTACATAAATGTTATGATGAATCTACTCTTTTCCATGGAATGGTTTGTAACTGGTTCATTGCTTTAAAAAGTGGTCCATACCATTGTAAAGCGCAACCGCTGAATAAAAGTGTGTGAGCATCAACATCTCAACCGAACGGGTACACAATATTTTGCATCAGCATTTAAACATGAAAAAGCTAACTACAAGATGTGTGGGAACAACGTGTGCTTACTATTCAGCAAATGCGAACTCGTGTTGCAACTGTATGGCTAAGTTCAAACAAAATCCAAAATAAATTTTGTCGATATGTCATTGTAGATTAAACATGGATACATCACTATACTCCAAAGATAAAAACACAGTCAAAACAATTAATTGCTTCCGATGTACGCGCTCCTAATACGGCAAAAGCACAATAAGATTATGGCCTCGATTTTTTGTGATTCCAAAGACGTTATTTCCATTAACTATTTACAAAAGAGAAGTATGATAACTGTCCAATGTCATGCTCATATACTGACACGTTTCGATGCCCAACTAAAGAAGAAACGACCACATTTATTCAACAAAAAGTTTTGTGCCATCAGCATAACGTGTCCTCTTATTTATCCGCTATGGCAACTAGCAAATTTATTGAATTAGGTTACGAATTGTTGCCTTTCAAACCATATTCAACAGATCTGGTTTCGAGTAATTTTCTCTTCTTCCCAAGCTTCAAAATGCCTTGGCGATTCGACGAATGCCTGTTTTGACGTGTTTTTGTCAGATTACTTTATGGACAACTTAAAAAATTGGAAAATCGGTGGGTGTATAGAATTGGATGGGAATTTTATTAAAAAATAAAATATATTTTTTACCATTTACTCTACTGTCAAATTACCCTCGTATGCAAGTACGCATTCAGTAACAGTGCTGAATATTTGTCTGTATTTACAGTACTTAGAAATATTTTCACACCTACAAATTGAAACGGAAGAAATACATACCGCATGTGTCAAATATCATTAGTAGAGTGGACCAATCCGGAGCGAAAGCAGAGACGTGACTAACGAATTGGTTCCCGCGTGCCCCATCGCACATACGATTACTTAGTATGTTGTTCACGGTCATCGTGTGTACACGTATAATAGCAGCAGGAAAGTGTATTCTGTGTATTTAATAATGTTGAAGGAGCGTACAGTAAAAAAACCGCTATCATCAAAGTTAGTCAAATAGGTTTATTGAGAACCATCCTAGTTTATCTTACAATGGGGTAAATGTAAAATGTTTAGTGTGCAATATATATATATATATATATATATATATATATATATATATATATATAAATATAGTATTTTCGTGACCTTGGTATGATAAGGTAAACTTAATTAGTCGGCGATTAAAGGTCTGGTTATTACTTCAAAGTGTATATATTTAAAATAATCCTACATGTTTCGGCAATGATGCCTTTTTGTCAAGGATATAAAAAATATAAATGACAGAATATAAATGTCAAGTAATTGAGTTGCTATGGTTTAAATTATTCAAAGATACATTCAAATAGTAATAATAAATCATGCCTTAGTATTCCAAAAAATAGATAGCAAGGTGAGAACAGATGTGTTGTTCGCTGCTAGCAGCTTGTGTCTTTTTCTGGGTATGAATTTGTGTGTTGGTTGCTGCTGGCAGCTTGCGTGTCTTTGGGTGTGTGATTTTGTGTTTGTGTTAGAGCGTAAGTATAGGGTTTTGTATGATGGTGCGCTCGTGTGTGTGTTAAGTGACCGGTCACGTAAATTAGAGAGATCGGATAACCAGCCGATGCGTAGGGCCGCCAACCCTTTCCCGACAACTTCTTTACTTTTCCGTGCAGTACTTCGACGGCCCGTTTATATATATATATATATATAAACCATTTAACAAAATCAAATTTGCAACGCCACGTGCATAGCGCAAGACATAAAGATAGAGACACTGGTGCCGATACAAAATACGAAGTGTTCTTATTTGATTTGTGTACAATGATGGTTGTGTGTAATTTGCCGTTTACTTTGTTACGCAATGATTCGTTTATTTCATTTCTTGAAAAATATGGCAATGTAGAATTACCGAGCTGCACCCACTTACGACGTTATTTAAAATCTGTTCGTGTACATTTAGAAAATAAAATTAAGGCTGATCTGGAAAATAAAAAAGTGTGGTTGAGTGTGGATGAAACAACTGATAGCAAAAAAAGATCTGTACTTAATGTTATGGTGCGTAAAATGGAACCAAATCAATCGCCATCCTCAATTTTATTAGCTAGCAGACAAATAGAAGAATGTACTGCGCGGGTAATTTCAAAAGTGGTGTTAAGTACATTGGAAAAATTTGAAATTTCCAAATCCTAATGTTTGTGACAGATGGTGCCGCAACCATGCTTTCTGTAGGTCGGTCTCTTAACGAACAATGTGGTAACTTTTTACATATTACATGTAAAAACCATGCCCTACATCTTGTAGCAGAACGGATCCGTAAATGTTACCCAAATGTAGAAGCGTTAATATCGAGTACAAAGGCAGTATTCCTGAAATCTCCAAAACGTATTCGGAAATTTCACGAATTGTGTCCCCATACCCCTGAGCCACCACAGCCGATTCTGACACGATGGGGAACATGGCTACGAGCGGCATTTTACTATCTATCATAAATATTTTGAGGATGTAAAAAAAGTGGTTTTATTATTAAATCCGAAAGATAATGCCGCTATCGAAGAAAGTCGGAAAAAATTTCAAAATAATCAGGTTAAAAGTGATTTACAAACTATTCACAACAATTACTTCGGAATAGTGCAAGCATTAGAAAACCTACAAAATTCTTCGCTATCGTTACAGGAATCAGTGCTAGTTGTGAAAAAATCACACGCACAGCTATGTTCGATAGAAGACGCAAGAAATGAGTGTATTTTAAGTGAGTTTGAAAGTGTTTTAGATAAAGATTTAGATTTTGCCAGAGACAAATTTGTGAAGGTTCGTCTACAGATGTGTTAAGTTGTTTCAAAGATTATTTTAATTATGCAAACATCACATCACTAGATGTGGAGCGATCGTTTTCTTTATACAAGCACATATTTTCCTCACGGCGGACGCGTTTTCGAGTAATAACTTCGGAGACGCACCTTATGTTAACAATATTTCATCGCGCTTCTCCAGATTTTCAAGTCACGGAAAACGCATAAGACGGTAAGTTTTTTTTAATCATCTAATTACATACATTTTAGATTTTATTTTTTATACGTATCATCGAGAACGTTTCATAATCTAGAAAAACCGTCTTACATTTTTTTTGTATCTAACATAATAACAGCACCGTTCGTGATAGTATATCTCTAGATATTAATAATGTTTCGCATGCGGGAACCAATTCGTTAGTCACGCCTCTGCTTTCGCTCCGAATTGGTCCACTCTATTCATTAGGCATAGGGAATACGTATGAGTTACATACGATGTATATGTATATGGAAAAGCCGATCCAATGCCGGCGAAGACCGCGACGGACGGCAACGATTGTCTCCGATGCTTCGCAAATACAAGTTAGCAGTAATCATTTGACCATCGACATAGGTACTTGTAATGCGTTCTAAAATAACATTTACGAATTGCAAGGGATTTGCTTTTCTTATTTCTTTCAGTAGATGCAGGAAATTTTTAAGCTGCGGTGCGTCGCAGTAATTCTAATACAATTAAAGAATAATCCTAATAAAATAAATAAAAAAGGATTCTAAAAATTATAATAAATTATACAAGAGGTTCAAAAATTCCTCCTTGCACAGCAGGACATTGTCCTAGGCGGTCCTAGAAATTAGCTCTTACATTTGCTAAACATGTCGGCAGTTAATGAATTCGCAGCCTCAGTTATTTTTTCTCTCAAGGCAACTAGATTTTCTGCTCTACCAGCTTCATGAGTATAAACAATATTTTTTAGATATCCCCACAAAAAGAAATCATTTGGAGATAGATCAGGAGATCGCGGGGGCCATTTAATGTTTCCTGTTCCAGTAATAAGACGGCCAGGAAAAGTATTTCCTAGAAATTCCTTTACCCCCACTGCATTATGTGCTGGACAGCCATCATGTTGAAACCAAACGATTTCCTGATTTATTCCAATGTTTTGAATGGCGGGAAGTATTTGATTTTTCAGTAATTCGAGATACTTGTCGGCATTTAATATACCATCAATAAAATAGGGGCCTATAGAATGGTCACCTAAAATACCTGCCCAAACGTTTAGTTTTTGAGGATACTGAGTGCGATTTACAAAATGCCGGTGTTGATTTTCCGAAGCCCAATATCGAAGAACAGAGGGATTGTGCTTTCCCCGTGTAATGGAAAAGTTGATTAATCGGCGAAGAGAATATTTTTAACGAAATATTCATCTCGATGTATTTTTTCCATAACGTCTTGACAAAACTCCATTCTCCGGAAATTGTCCTCGGGAAATATTTCTTGAGTTTTCGAATATTTGAAACATTTTAAACCATTTCGTTTCCAAATACGTGCAATAGTTGTGTTACTTGTACACAATTCCTCGGCAGCACTTCTAGTCGATCTCGTGTTATCAATTTCCACAATACTACAAATTAATACATCCCGCCATTCTCTTTCCTCAATTTTTTGTGGTGATACCTCTCTTGGTTTGCATTTCGTACAGTTATTGAGACAGAAACAAGTTTCAAATTTATTTATAATATTATAAATTGTTTGTCTGCAAGGTACAGAACGGTCTGCAAAAGTCAGCGCAAACAAATTCAGGCACTCCATTGCAGACTTGCCAGCATAAAACCATTTTACTAACTGAAGCTTTTCAGTGGGTGTATAAAGAGCCATTATACATTAATTTTATTGTACGCTTTCAAACTGTAACGGCCGCAGCTAGACTGAATGCAAAATTTCCACTCAATCGGTATCGGAGACAATCGTCAGTCGTGGCGGTCTTCGCTGGCATTGGACTGGGTTTCTCATGTATAGCAAGCGCCAATTAAGTTGGCGCGAGGAGGGAGTGCGCAGAAGCCGTTTTTAAAAACGTCCACCCCCACTACTCAAGTAATTGTCAGAATACATTTGTCATTGACGTTTGACGGAACATAATGTCTTTGGTAGGGGATCATAAAGTGATACGCGCTCAGAGGTTAGAATTATCTGACATTTGATGTAAAACCAAATACAAATCTCCCCACTACTTTTAATCCTGCGCGAACTTACCCCTCCTCGCGCTAACTTAATTGGCGTTTGCTATACGTATACATTGTATGTACTCATACGTTGATTCTCTATGCCTAATGATATTTATCACATACGGTATATTGTAAGTTTTACTACAGTGCTAATAATGTTTGTATATGACGTTGAATACATTCTCAGACGTAGAAACAAAAGAATTAAGCCTGCTAAGTTAATTATTGAGTTACTTCAATTAAAAAATGGAAGTAATTGTATGAAATTAAATATCAATATTTCCTGTATTTAAAAAAATATAATTTTATTATAACTTTTTGCATATTTTAAAAAAATGCCATATTATATACCACCAAGAATTAGGTAGGGTTCCTTATTAAAAGAACTGCATGTCCTAAAATGGGTATAGTAAATATATCCTGTTGATTATTAAACGATAATTTATATAAAGCATATGCTTAAAATAAGAAGTAATGAATCATTACTTCTTATTAACCTCATCATTGAGGTTTCTCCACCATTTTTTTTATTAATCCTGTCATTATTAATACACTTGCTTCAGAACGACCTTCAATTTTAAGAAAGGTAGCATTTTTTTATATAACAGGTGGCATGAATCACATGTCGATTTACAGACACACAAACACATGCATATAAATACATTTTTAAATATATAGTATTTATGTACATATATTAAACGACCATGGTTACTGCATTTTGTAGAAAGTACGTCTACAAACATGTTAAGAATATGCACCTATACACATATTAACTGGTATTGGTACTTATTTTTTATGTTCCTACATAAATTACCTAAAAACAATTTTTAAAATGTAGCAAGTTGACATTTAAAAATATAAATTTCGCCACCAATAAAGTTGATTATCTCCTTACACGATCTGAGATGTAAACCTATAATGTACAAATTGGCACAGAATTTAAAAGGTGTAACATATTGAAATTACATTAAAAGTTTTTAATGTTCTTAGTGATATTGTTTCATGCATTTAAAATTTAATCCTTTTTTAAATCGTTAATAAAAACAAAACTGAAATTATGGCAGTGTCAATCACAATGGCGTGTTCAGAAACTCACAAAGGAGGAAGCTATAGAGTAAAATAACGCATATGCAAAAATTTTTTGGGTGGAGCGTCAGAAATACTTCGAGCATCGTCATTTAAACATGTAACGAGATTTTGTAAACTATCGAAATTCTCTGCGTAAAAACTAGTAGCTGCCATCCCTGTAGAAACGTCCTTTCTACATCGCAACTGGTTATAGGTGCATACTGAAAATATTGTTTTATTTCAGCGTATTTAGCAGTTAGATTTTGAGGCATTGTCCCAATACGCAATTGCCGCAATGTTATTAAATCTGGATTTATATTAAAAACTGCGTCTGACTCTTGCCTAAGACCACATCCGAAGTCACTTTCAAATATTTTTCATATTATTAATAAGCACATCTAATGTGGTTAATCCATCATTTAATTTGCGATTTTGATTTTCAAAATAAGGCATTAGTTTTGGCAAATTTCCAGTGTTCCTGAAGAAAGTACAATTTATTTTTTAAATTTGGAATTTGTATTAGTTCCCTGTACTTAGAAATACTTCGAGCATCGTCATTTAAACATGTAACGAAATTTTGGAATTCTGGAAAGGTGTCTCTGATATATTCAGATTCTGTGGAGAGCATGTGCTACATAAGTAATATGCAGCATATTAGGATATGTTTCCTTTAATAGTCTGTCTGTTTTTAACATATATGCAGCACTGTCATTGACAAATAAAAGTATTTTTTCTTTGTACCTGTCATCAGAATGAAGCATTGGGTGCATATTCTCGTAAATGGTTTTAGTTACTGTTTCCGCATCAACTGTATTTATAACTTTTGTTGCTATTATTATATGCGTTATATGGAATAGTTGGATATAGTACACCAGCTACAACATTTACCACACAGCGTCCTAATATATCGACAGTTTCGTCGGCACTTATCCATAGGTACTAATTTGAAAGATTGATTCTAATGCATTCTACTGCTTTCGTGTAGCACTTAGAAACATAATATTTGCGTAAGGTGGATTCATCAGGAACATTTAGACCAATATATTTTTGGAGAAATGTTTTGAAGGTGGGATTGTTAAGTTTATTTAATGGAATATTTGCCGCCATTAAAGTTTAACCGAGTTCTTCGTTAAAATTGTCAGATTCCAACGGATCTAATTTCTGTATGTGTTTGCGATGCTAAGTGATGTTTTAAGTGCGATTTCTTGGAATTTTTTAACGATATTTTACAGACTTTGCAATAAATTTATGTAATTAAGTAAGTATGTAATTAACGGTTAAAACAATGAGAAAAAGAAACTAACTAAAGAAGATGCAAATCGATCGATTAATCGACTTTCTCAAGAACATGGCTTTTCAAGAATGACAACTTGGCGTATTTTGAGAAAAGATTTGGGTTTACATCCGTATAAGATTGTGTTGACCAAGAACTGAAGCCACTTGACCGTCATAAGTGTTGTGTGTTTGCTGATTGGGCTCTAGAGCAACTTGAAATTGATCCTGATTTTTCAAAAATATCTTTTCGGAAGCTCATTTCTGGTTAAACTGGGTTGTTAACAAACAAAATTGTCGTTTTTTGTTTTGAAACTAATCCACACGAGATTCATGAAAAATCTTTGCATCCAGAAAAAGTTATTGTTTGGTGTGGTTTATAGACTTTATAGCATGGTGGCACCATCTGACCTTGTTTTTTTGAAAAGGTATATGGACATGCAATAGCAGTGAATGGTGAGCATTCTCGATCAATGTTAATAGATTCTTTATGGCTGAAATTACGCAGTATATTAGTCAATGCTTGGACAAAAGAGAGCAGGTAGAATGTGATATATACAGATTTCACTAAAGCATTCGATACGATTGACCACACTATACTCATCACTAAAATGTCCTCCTTCGGCTTTTCTCCTAAAACCGTAAAGCTAATTGATTCCTATTTGGACAATAGATCGACCTACGTTTGCTACAATGAATATAATTCCAGAATTTCTGGTGTACCGCAAGTTTACAATCTAGGGCCTCTACTATTTATAATGTATATAAATGATCTTTTAACCTCAATCGACTGCCGAGTTCTTGCGTATGCTGATGATCTAATTTTTTTTTCAAAAATCGATACCATCTCCGACTGTGAAACATTTCAAACGGAATATCAATATTATTACCGCCTGGTGCCATTCAAACAAATTCAAATTAAGTGTTAGCAAATGTGCTATTGTCACTTATTCCAGGAACGAGCAACTTATTTTTTATGATGCTGAACATACACCGATTCCAAGGAAGCTAGAAGTAAAAGATCTTGGTGTTTTATTTGATACACAGCTTAAATTTACAGGGCACAAAGAAGCAATCTGCAACTCTGCTTCTCGAGCTTTAGGCTTCCTTATAAGAAAGAACGTGCAGAGGATTCTCTAACGTGCTTACACTAAAAACATTATATTTTAGTATGGTCAGGTCTAAACTGGATTATGCCTCTGTCGTATGGTATCCCATATATACTTACCAGCAACTGAGTTTGGAAAAAATTCAAAGGACGTTCTTGAAATATGTTTCGTTCAAGACACATGGAATATATCCACTGCGTGGTGTAGACTACAATAGCCTTTTAAGCGAGTACGGCATGGAGTCGTTGTCAGAACGGAGGAATGCTTTTAGTACCAACTTTTTAATCAAAGTTGTTACAAACAAAATTGATTCTCCGTTATTACTCGGCGAAGTACAGTTTCTTATATCGAATTATGGCACGCGTTCATCGGCTATATTTTTAGTTCCTCGTGCTAGAACTAATGTTTTGGCTAAGGCCCCAATGGTCCATATGGCGAAAAACGCAAATAAGTATAGTGAGGATCCTTTTACTAAATAAATAAATTAGTATGTCATTTTGTTTACTTTAGGATTTAATGTGTAAATGAGTTTGCACTGCAACAAATGTTTTTTGCTTTTATAATTTTATATTATGGATTTTTGTATCTGTTGGGTAATAAAGACTATTATTATTATTATCTCTTCCACTCACAAGAACCATTCGTTCTTGGTTGCCATTATCTTACCCTATCGGTTCATTCGAACAAGATGGATGGCATAGTTATCTATCATTAATTTATTTTATATGAATATTGATACCGAAAATTGTGCTGACCCTGCAAACGAAGCCGAGGTAGACATTTGAATGATATGTTATTCAAAACATATTTGTCATAAATAGAGCTGGGGATGTTTGCGGTGTGCCAGGATAGTATTCAGTTAAACGCACGAATATAATGACCTTGTTTCGATCGGTGATGCATGCGTGATTTTATTGCTTTACATGCATTCGCTATTTATATCACTTAGGTATGTCAGTTATGTGTACTGTATATAAATAACACACTTACCTTATTTACGATTATTATAGCATAGCGCCAAGTGGATAAGACTTGCAGTAAGTTTGTAGCATTAGATACGTTTCCATATTTGTAGCGTTGAGCGATGTACGCCGTGATGAATAAATTTTTTTATATTTTGAGAAAGATCGCTCGACATCTACGGATGTAACACACGCACAATTAAAATAATCTTTATAGATAGAAACCGAATCTACACTTGCACCATTACTAATTTGTTTTAATCTGGTAAAATCAAAATCATTGTTTATCACACTCTCGAACTTTTCTATTACATTAACATTTTTGTTGTCATTTACTGCGCATAGCTGGGCGTGTACATCGTCCAGTATTTGCAGTGACTCCGCTAACGATAATGCAGTATTTTGAAATTTCTCGATTGCGTTAAACAATCCTATATGATTGTTATAAATAGTTTGTAAATCTGCATCAAGGGAAGGGTTTTGAAAGAGTCTCTGGCTTTCCTTAATGGCTACAGCTTCGGCAGGATTGAATTGTAGAACCACAGATTTTATTTGTTGGAAATACTTGGCATAATAAAATGCCGCCTTTAACCAACTTCCCCAACGTGTAAGGATTGGCTCTGGTGGTTCGGGAATACCAGGGCACCGACTGTGAAACTCTCGAATTCGTTTGGGAGATTTTAGAAACACTTTCTTTGTGGTTGCTATTAATGCATCCACCTCTGGATAACATTGCCGAATAGTTTGTGCCACAAGGTGTAAAGCATGAACTTTACATGTCACATGCAAAAGTCTCTCACAATCTGCTTTAAGAGAACGGCCTACAGAACGCATTGTCGCAGCACCATCGCTCATAAACATCAGGAGTTGATTATTTGAAACTTGAAATTTTTGTAGCATATCGAGCACTACCTTCGTAATTACTTCGCTAGTGCACTTTTCCAATCTTTTGCTGGCTAATAAAATGGGAAATGTTGATTTGACAGGATCTAGTACACGCACTATAATATTCACAATAGAATGTTTTTTTTCGATCTGTCGTTTCGTCGACACATACCCATAACTGTTTATCATTTACTACTGCTTTCATTCTGTTTTCAATGTCCTCACGCACAATTGGTAAATAGGTGAGTAACGTTCTCCGTGCCGGTAGCTTTATGTTGGAATTGTATTTATTCCAAAAGTCGTGAAAGGCTTTTTTATCTAGCAGGTGAACTGGCACATCGCAGACGAGTAGCATTGTCAATAAATCGAAAATGAATTGCGTTTTAGACAGCGCATTATTTTTTTTTGTCTTTGTGGTGTACACTTTCAACATGTCTTTTACAGTCGTATTTGTCCCAGCAAAGTAACTGTTTATCGCATAATTTACAAACCACTTTTGCTCCATTATAATACAAATCGGGAAAGTCTCGGATAAATTTCTTCACGTCGTTATACAATGGGCGCTTTCTTGGCTTGGGCACGTCCGTCATACTTATTAAATAGAGCTCAAGACAACACACGATCACGTTGCCAGTTCACGACTAACTAAAGTGTTTCGCTGCATCGTGTTTATACGCTGGTGGGGATGCACTACATACGGTCCTGCCGTACCGCAAACATCCTCAGCTCTAGTCATAAATCGCACTATAAAATAAAGAAAAAGTTTTGCTTTTATCTCAAATATTTGGGATTCGATTTAATTTTAAAAACATATCGTTCTTATTTGGGAAACCAGTTTTTTTATATTTGTTTTATATTCGAGTTTATTTTAAATTAAAAACAGTGTCTATTACTTTTAAATTGTTACAGATTACGCAGTGAATTGAATTCCATGTGTATTAATGGAACACAATTTCAATACGTTGATTTTATCGAAATAATTTCATTTACGACAATCAATATGTGTCATCACTCAATTAATTAATTAATTTGAACCTGTAATGTCCAATAATTACACGGTATTTATTCGAGAAATATAGGTTTATCTAATTTAATAATATAATAGGTCTATTATCATTATTTTATGACTCCTACTATTATTGTTATTGTTATTAATACTTTATACCTGCCGTAATTGCGAAGACTGAACGGTACTTTTCTAACGCTAATGAATAGCCATTACTTTATACGTGATATTTTTAATATAACCAACTAACATAGTACTTAATTGCTATTATGTTTAGGAGGCAGTTATCTTATATATAAAACAAAGCCTATCCTAACTGTAAAAGCCTAGCTCATATTTAATATGCAAAAGAGAGAAGCAAGAAAAAACATAAAAACACACCCTTTATAATTATTTCAATTATAATTACTAATACGGTCTCGATGACAGTTTAACGTGACGGCCCTAGGATGCCATAGTAACAATAAATATTTTATAAAACTTTTGTAAATTATTACTTTTCTAAAGTAATTTTATTTTTATTATCCAGCGCCCTGAGCTATAGAATGTGTTTCTACAAAGAAATATAGTACATGAAATGGAAATTGTAACACCAAGGAATGTGAATTTTTTGACCAAACTGGACACGTAAAACTAGTCAAAAGTAATAATTGATTCTTAATAATATAAAATATTACTAAAAATCGGGTGCGAAGAACACAATACAAGTTCATGTATTTGTGAATGTATCCTCTCCAGAGACGTAGATACGCATTTCACTTTTCTACAGGATCATCGGTACGCCCCTGTTGGAGAAGAGACACATTCACAAAAACAACAACTTCGAGACAGAGCGTAGAAGAATATTCAACGCTGTCTACATAACAACTGCAGAACTAGCAAAGTGTTTCCATCAGACATTAACAATTGTATCTGTAGAAACTGTATTACCGTGTCTTCACTCTTTAACGATGATCCTTTAGAAAGGTGAAATACGTATCTACGTCTCTGAAGAGCATACATTCCAGCGAACTTCCGGTGGACAGACCGAAACGACAGGAATTTTGTCAAAGATTTATTAACCATTTTGTTGTTAGTGATGGAGGCATTGAAAAGGTTATATTTACTGATGGATCCTGGTTTTATCTTTCTGGCTACGTAAATTCTCAAAACATGAGGAAGTTGAGCGCAAATAATCCGTACTTTTTTGTGGATGCACCAATGCATCACAGAAAATTGGAGTATGGGCAGCTGTTTGTCAGGCAAGGATTATTGGACCTATATTTTTTTAAGGTATGTCGATTTAAAATACAACATTTTAAACAGTAGCTAAAAAATGCTTACACCTTAGGAATATTAAACGCTGTGCGTTACAGACTGGAAATCTTGATACCATTTGTAAAAATGTTACACGAAGGTGAATTACAGGAAGGCTACTTCCAACAAGATCTCGTGTACATACTAGTCATGATACTACCAATGAAAACATTGTTTTTCTGAGAGAATTTTTTAGAGATCGAATTATTAATTTAAATACAAACACAATTTGTTCCTGCGATTTAACACCATGCGATTTCTTTTTATGGCCTTACTTGAAAAATTATATTTTTGTAACACCTGTTTTTGATCTTAATGACCTGCAACAAAGGATCACTAATAAGATCATAGAAATTAATAATTCACCACAAATTCCAAATTTAAAAAATCAGTTGTACTTTCTTCAAAAACACTTTGGAAATTTGCCATTTGCTATTTTTATTGCTATACCTAAATTATTTTAAAAATATTCCAAGTGACTTCGAATCTGGCCTTCGGCAAAAGTTATACGCAGTTTTTAATAGAAATCCAGATTTAATAACATTCGGCAATTGCGTATGGGGACAATGCCTCGAAATCTAACTGCTAAATACGCTGAAATAAAAGAATATTTCCAGTATGCACCTATAACCAGTTGCGATGTAGAACGGACGTTTTCAATCTACAAGGATGTATTTCATTCAAAGAGAACAAATTTTACAGAAGGGAACTGAGAAAATGCTGCTAGTTAATATTGACACTCCTTTACTCAACTTGAACTACAGAATGAACAAATAAAAATTTATTTTTGATAATATAAAATATTATTAAAAATCTGGTGTGAAGAATACAAATACAGGTTCACTATTAATAATTTTGTGAACGTGTCCGAACATATCCCTCCCCAGAGACGTAGATACGTATTTCGCCTTTCTACAGGCTCATCGGTACGCCCAGACCGAGCGTAGAAGTAAATTCAGCGCTGCCTGTTGTCAGACAGCCGAAGTACCTCGCCCCAGATTTTTAATAATATTTTATATTATTAAAAATACCTTTGTATTATACAAAACTGGGGGTTTACCTACTCATGTATGTTTCAATTATTCTGATAAATAAAAATGTATTTCGTATTTTATAGATCACCACCCAATTATATTATTATATAAATATATATAAAAACGAATGTTTGTCTGTATGTCCTTTATAGAATCGTAAATTATGCATTTGATCATGTGATGATCTTTAGCAAAGTTGTTGTGCATGAACCCACGAAGGTTTCTAAGTTGGTACGACCAATTTTCGACCAGAGGCGCTACTGTCATTCCAATGAATTTCATATATTGCCGTGACAGTTCATGCTGATTTGAATTGAAACGAAAACAGCGAACGAATGATGACGTTTCGAGTTGTGGGTGACATAAGAATTTATGTAAATTGTGAAATTAATGTCCGGCTCACATTGAACAGACAATATTGTGCGTATTTTTATATTTGGGAGCGTTTTTCGAATAGTTTTGTGCATTTCATTGTGAGTGAAATTAATTTTATTAATTAATTAATTAATTAATTAATCTAATTAATTTTATTCATTCTCTACAGTGACTTCACGAAGATCATCGAATGTGTATGTGAAGGATCTGACTGCTGATTGACGTTCCGAACGCATTTGCTGTGCAGTTTTTTTTCAGATATCATCGTGAGTGGAATTAAAATCGATTTCAACAATTCTCGAATACTGATTTTTTTCACTTCAAATTTTCCTCAGCGAATTGGTGATCACCGTCAATATTAACATTCACACACGGATGGAAATGTTAATATTGACGGTGATCACAGCATGTTTGGCAATCGCTAACAAGGCACTGGTGCAACTGGGAATGCCTGCTCCGAACCGACCAGCGAACGACCTTTTCGATCGTAATTTGCAACGAGAAACACACTTTGATTCTGACGAACTGGGGACATTTGTTCAGACAAATCTTCCGCAGTTGGTTCCAGAACAACGCATTGCGTATGACAGAATTATGCGAGCAATCACAGAACAAAGCTGTGGACTATTTTTCATAGATGCGCCCGGTGGTACAGGCAATACTTTTCTTCTTTCACTCATTTTGGCAACCATACGATCACAAAATAATATTGCACTGGCCATTGCATCATCTGGAATTGCGGCAACTCTTTTGGATGGTGGCCGAACAGCGCATTCAGCATTGAAACTGCCGTTGAATTTGCAAAACACTGAGACACCAACATGCAACATCAGCAAAAACTCTGGAATGGGCAAAGTACTCCAAACGTGTCAAATTATCATATGGGACGAATGTACAATGTCTCACAAGAAAGCATTGGAAGCGCTTGATCGCACACTGCGAGATTTGAGAGGAAACGCACGGATCTTCGGTGGCGCACTCATTTTATTGTCTGGTGATTTTCGACAAACACTGCCGGTTATACCACGTTCAACACCCGCTGATGTACTTAATGCATGTCTCAAATCATCAGTTTTACGGCGTCATTTACAGAAATTGACTTTTAAAACCAACATGCGTGTACAACTACAACGGGATGCATCGGCTGGAAATTTTGCAAAACAATTAATGGATATTGGAAATGGGCGAATGCAAATTGATGAATCTACGCAATGTATCACCTTGCCAGCAAACTTCTGTAAGATCACAGAAAGCATTGACGACGAATTGGTGCAAAAAGTTTTCCCAAACATTGCACAGAACTACAAAAATCATCAGTGGCTCAGTACGCGTGCTATATTAGCGGCCAAAAACATCGATGTCAATACCATCAACTTCACCATTCAGAATGGAATACCCGGCGAAACGATAACATATAAGTCCATCGATACTGTGGTGAATCAAGACGAAGTTAGCAACTATCCAACTGAATTCTTGAATTCGCTTGATTTGCCAGGCATGCCACCGCACGTTCTTACATTGAAAATTGGCGTACCCATCATTCTTCTTCGAAACATAAATCCACCACGACTTTGCAACGGAACCAGACTCTCAGTCAAGAAAATGATGAACAATGTTATCGAGGTAACAATTTTGACTGGAAAATTCAAAGGTGAAGACGTACTGTTGGCACGTATCCCAATGATCCCGACAGATATGCCATTCGAATTCAAACGTTTGCAGTTCCCGGTGCGACTCGCTTTCGCAATGACTATCAACAAAGCACAAGGACAATCGTTGCAAGTGTGCGGATTAAATTTGGAGAATCCATGCTTCTCACATGGGCAGCTCTATGTGGCCTGCTCACGCGTCGGAAAACCTTCTGATTTATTCGTTTACGCACCAGATAGAAAAACAAGAAATATTGTGTATCCCACAGCACTTCAATAAATATCGAATTGAAACGAAACGCTGCAATGTCACAATTTTTTCAAAATGAACAAAATCAATAAAATGACTCAAAATGAATTGAATATTTGTGTAATGTCTTTCCTTAAAATTTATTTTAGTTGGTGGCGTAGCAACGCGCGCAGTGTACAACTAGTTATATAAATAAAATTAAAAACTCTTTAAAAATACAAATTTTCAATAGTACAGCCGTGGGCGATGAGTCATCGGCCTCTCGTGTCCGGTCCCTAATGATAACGTATTTAACAGTAGGTATTATTAAAATATTCGTACAAAAAATATTGTACAAACTTCGTGCGTGAAACATTTCGGGAATTCGTGTCCATAAAGCGCTCGCCTTCAGCTCGCGCCATAGACTGGGTACTTATTCGCGAAGTATATTTTCCTGCACTTGCTTCGTAAATAACTATTACGTTTCCAGTGTATTAATGTTAAATTCATTAGTTTATGTATTTTCGTTTATATTCAACTCTCCTTTTAATATTTTGGTCAGTAACTGGATTTTTATTTAAAGGAAATATATTTTTTATGATTTTAAAGCCTAAATATTGTCTTAATTTATACTCGGGGCTGCCCAATTTTTTTAAATTTAATCCAGAAGAATTTCTAAAATTTAAAAAAATAGGATTTTACATAAAATTCTAATTTTAACCATGACGTAATTTCCATATTGAAAAAGAAAAATTCGCAATCCAAAGATGAATCAGGACACACGGGCGACGTCTTTGGCGGGGACACTTCTCTAACATACACGTCTCTATTACAGAGAGAATGGTTCGCATTCCAACGGAGTACGTTATATATTTATACATGAAGACTGCATATGCAGTATAGTGTGTGTATATGTATGTATGTGGAATGGACATTCGCAATGTCTCAACTGTTAGTTCTTGATTTTCATCCTACCAAATTGAGAATCGTTTACCTTTATTACTTGGCACTGATTCACTTTTATTTTGGATCCAGCATTATGTAAATTAATTATACATTTTACCTTACATTAATTGTATTCATTACTTTATAAGGTTTCCGTATACAGTAGAGCTCGCAATTCAGTTTATTGATGCTCTACTTTTCGATTGTGTAATATTATGACCATAAAGAATTTCGCATTTGATGGATATATTTGTTGGCATATTTAATAAAAAAGAAATACATCTATTTTAATAAAGTTTTTATCAAATTACGTGTTAATTAGGTAATTGTTAAATTATATTTTATAAAAGTGAATTTGGATTTCAAATATGTAAATCACATGTAATCGTTTAATTATAATTAAGCCTAAATTTTCTTTAAAACTTTTCGTTTAAGTGTACAGAATAACACAATAACAGCTAATTGTTTTCACTACTTCTTCTACAGAGCATGTACAGTTAAGCTCACATAAATCTAGTATAACCTAACTTGTCAAAATTGTAAAAATTTTCTAATATTGCTTAGTGTTTATTAATCTTTTTTTTTTGAAAGACAAACCAAATGTCAAATAATTTTTTAATACAATTTAGAAAACACAAATAAACTAATACTTAATTGATCTACCATTCGCATCAATTACTGCCCTTAACCTTCTGGGTACAGAATCAATGAGACTTCTTAAAAACTTTACAATACATAATCTTTCGATATATTCTTTTATAACATACTTCTTTTTTAACGTACTCTTTTGTACGGTCCCGATAAGCGAGTTTTACTGTAATTTGTGTACGATTCATTTTAGGAAAAATATGAGGAAATAAACTACAAAATACATCCATAAAAATCTTTTTTGTTTTGTAATTCTTCACATCTATAGTCTATATTTTAATATATATATTATATATATTTTATATATATATATATAAGGTGTCCCAACAGGAACTTGGCGATTTAAATTCCAAATAACATGCGTAGTATTTAGAAATTCAACGATTTATTAACGTAAACATAAAATAGAAACCCTAAAATTATATGTGGAACAAGATATCGGATAAATGTCCACCGTGACTTCTATTGCACACAGCGATTCTTTTTTTAAAATTTTCAATGACTTTATCACACATATGCAAGTTAATCTCGCCAATAGCCGCACGAATGTTATTTTTTAATTCATCAATTGTCTGTGGATTATTTGTGTAGACTTGATCCACAAGGAAACCCCAAAGGAAAAAGTCCAGCGGTGTTATGTCGCAGGATCTTGCAGGCCAATCCACGTCACCATTACGGGAAATCACACGGCGAGGGAATTTCTCCTGTAGTAAATTTAGAGTTTCCCTGGGTGTGTGACAAGTGGCCCCATCTTGTTGAAAGTAAAGATTGTTGAGGTCCATATCTTCCAAACGAGGCCATAGAAAGTTATTCAACATCTGTCGATACCGCTCCCCAGTTACAGTTTCTGCTTCTCCATTCTCATTTTCAAAAAAGTAAGGTCCAAGAACACCATTGGCCGAGAAACCGCACCATACAGTGACACGTAGTGGGTGCATGGGTTTTTCAATAATCTCTATAGGATTTTCACGCCCCCAAATGCGGCAGTTTTGTTTATTTACGTAACCCCCTATGTGAAAATGGGCTTCGTCACTGAATATGATTCGCTTACAGAATTCGTCATCAAAATCAGTTTGCTCCAAAATCCAATTGGCAAAGATACGGCGGTGGTGATGGTCCCTGGGCTTCAATTCTTGTGTTAACTGGATTTTGTATGCGTGTAGCCGAAGGTCTTTTGTTAAAATTCGTTGCAGAGATGATCTTGAGATGGCCAATTGCTGTGACCGATGACGAATTGAAGTTTTTGGACTTTCGGTAACACTTTCATTCACCATAGCGATATTTTCAACTGACCGAACGTTACGAGGACGTAGTGGTGTCTTTACATCGAGAACAGAACCAGTTCGCTCAAATTTTGCCATTAAATTTCTAATTGCCGTATTGCTGGGAATATGATTCTGATGAAAAACAACGCGTAGTCGACGAATTGTGTTCGTAATGGAACGACCATTTTCATAATAAATTTGAACAATTTGGATACATTCTTCAGTCGTGAAACGTTGCATGATGACTTTTACAAGTTTATAGATGACATATACCAAATATTAGGTTGCTAAGTTACCTTATTTGAAAATAATGTGAAATTTAAATCCCCAAGTTCCTGTTGGGACACCTTATATATATATATATATATATATATATATATAAAAGGTGTCCAAGGTGTTATATATATATATATATATATATATATATATATATATATATATATATATATATATATATTAAGATCCTATTTACAATCGTACATATTTCTAAGGACATCATATCTTTTCTCCTTCAATTGAGACTATTACAATTAAAAAATCATTTTAACGATAGACATAATTATACTGCTATTAAAATATTTTCATTGGTAACTGCTAGTAGAAAGAAAACGTTTGAATGTAAAGGCACGCGCATAGGTTCCATTATCATGAAATCAACTGTAAATTATTATTGCTATGTAATAATCACGAAACTAATTATAACCTTTAACTGGTATCAATTTGTCGGTTTTATATTTGTTTTTGATTACTAATCTTGTTATTCAAGCTAAATTCAGTGGTTTTACTCAGTTCATAATAACAAAAACGTTTTAATGAAGAAATGCAAAATAAATGTACGTAGTGGATTCAAAAAGTCCTGGGACAAATCTCTTTACGAAGATAAAAATAGTACCATCTATATTTCGCTGCCGGAACTATTTAATTTGACCTCTTAAGGCCGGTATTATAAGCAGCGAATAAATATCTGAATAACAATTTGACGAATAAATTTATTAAGCGAATAAATTGAAATCTGGTATTATAAAAAATGCATGCATGTAAAATAGGCATTTCTAGAATAACTTTGAATAGCCATGTATTTTGTAGTTTAGCTTTCCGATAAATGATGGAACCACTGGATAAAATGAAAAAATACAAAAAATACCTTATTCTTTATTCTCTTCCATTTGTATAAGGTTTCAAATTATCTTCAATAATATTTAAAATATATTGAAATGTCTGTTTTGTTAAACGAAATCTGTTTCAATTATTATTTGAATACATTTCAAATGGATCGGTCCTTTCGCGGAATACCCTTGGCAAACGGCAACGTCATAGATGTTGACGACATTCGTACGGTTGATTTTCATCGTCTGATAATTCAGATACCCCTGAAACTGTTGATACTGAAGACACTGATGAAACCGATAAATCTGATATTATCATAATTATACATATTATCATTAGTTATTAAACACACGAAATATACACTTTTAAAAATAAAGTTATGTTTATTTGAAGCACAGTGGAGCAAACAACTGATCGCATTTAACCAATGCATAACATTTAATACCACGATTTTCTAGGGTGTATATTAATTGGTAGATTTTTACTTGCTTAATTTCCTTATTCGCTATTTATAATACCCAATCTATAGAATGAATTACTAAATCAAATCTCAAGATTGTTATCGTTTATAATACCGATCCTTAAAGGATTCCTTTTAGAAAGATGCACGATATGATAAAGATACGATTTTTTTTGTTAATATATATTTTATCTCCTTGCTTGAGAGAGAAAAATTGTAGGATTATACAGCTGTGTGTTAAATAATTGCAATATGCGACACAAAAATAGGAAACTAAGAAAAACTAATTTATACTGACAAAGTTAATCATTGCGGAAATAAACAAAATTAATTGTTTGAAGAACAGATTGCACTGTACGCCAGAGTTTTCTGGTTCTTTGAGATTTTGTGTTAGAAACTGCAATTTTCAGGTCTCCCCAAAGATTTTCTATAGGATTCAGATGTGGAGACTAATCTACTCGTTTCAAAATTTTAAACCCATTATACGAAAACGAATTCTTAGCCAACTTGCTAATATCTTGCATAAATACCAATTAAGGGGTATTTCTTCTTCAGCATATTATAGCATAACCTTATCTGAAATACTGACATATATGTTTGCAAAAGGAATATTGTTGATAGATTATCTTCAAAAGGACAGGACAGTAAACGGCGAATATTACGCAAATCTTCTAGATCATTTGAAGACAGCTATCCATGGTAAGCGTTCAAGAATTACTAAGAAAAAAGTGGTCTTTCACCACGATAATCCACCTGTGCATTTCAGTACGGTTGCTGCAAAAGAAAATTGAAGAATATTAGCCACACCTAGCACCATCTGAATTTCATCTATTTCCTAAATTAAAAGTTTTTTTCGGAGGCAACAAATTCTGCACAAGAACTAACTTCAATAGTGGATGATTATTTTGCAGGGTTAGAAGAAAATCATTGCCAAGACGGTTTAAAAAAGCTTGGACACATAGAGATTATGGATAAAACTAAAGTTTGTTTATTTTAATTATTCCTTTGTTTCTGTACGATCGTGCGAATTAATCAACCCGCCCTTGTATATATTTTTTCAACAGAAATGCAGGAAATATTTGTCAACTCATTTTGCATATTGTTATAAATAATCGTTTGAATAATTGAAATTTTTGAACAGCAAATATAATTACACGTAAATTTTGTTGTATATTGTTCCATTGTTACGGGAATTCCTGCTGTTTTTAATAATTAGCAAAAAATTGAGTTGTACCGGTTTCTTTTCCTTCTCTTTACCAACTCATTACTTGATGAACTAATTCTGTAATGGGTAAATGTATTTGTGATTTAGGTAAGATGTTATGTAAAAATGAAATTAAAATACTGTCTACCTAAATAAAGTTTATTTGGACCGAAAACTACTGGGAAAGTATAACAGTTGGCTGACCGTAAAGTAGTCATATTTCACAAAAATTATACGGCGTGAAATTTGGCCTATAAAGGAATGTATATACAGGTTACTTCAATAGTTTGGGTGCATAACAATATTGCATGTTTACTAATATACAAAAACAGATTAAAAATTGTTTCTTTGGATTAACTTTGCAAAAAAATATTTCAAATATTAATAATTAATAACGTGATTACGAAAATATATTTTATTATTTCGAAACTTCAGAAAGAGCTAATGCATTAATAGTATTATAATTCGAATAGTTAACTATGCGCATTATACAAGGGTGGTTCAATAATTCCTTAGGAAAAGATAGAAAAGCAAATTATTATGGAAAATTTTTTCGAAATAGTCTCCTTTTAGCTGTATACACTTTTCCGGCGGTTTTACAACTTTTTTAAGCCATCCAAAAAGTAGGATTTCGGAGGGTCAAAATAGACATCTGTTTGAGCGATGACCTCCTCGTTCGACGTGAATTGTTTTCCGCTGAGACATTTTTTCAAGTTTAGGAATAAAAAAAAGTCACTGGGGACCAAATCTGGCGAATACGGTGGATGTTGTAATAATTTGAACTTTAATTCGTTGATTTTCGCCATCGAAACTGCACAAGTGTGCACCCGTACATTGTCTCGGTGGAAAAGAATTTTTTTCTTTGCCAAATGAGGACGTTTCTCCTTGATTTCTTCGCTTAACCGGTGCAATAACGTTGCATAATACTCTCCATTTATCGTTTGTCCATTTTCCAAGTAATCGATGTAGATGATTCCCCGCGTGCATTCCACAACACACTGGCCATCACCTTGTTGGCTGATTTCACCGGCTTTGCCTTATTTTCAAACCCAATTTTTCGTGGAAAATTGAAAACACTGTACCTTGTAATATGCCTGTGGCCTCAACTATTTCGTGGACTTTGATTCGTCGATCACTCAAAACCACATCGTGGATTTTATCAATCATTTTGGAGGAAGTAATTTCCACTGCCCGTCCCATTTATCCAATTGTAAACAGTCGCAAACATAGGAGCAGATGTGCCATGAACTTCATCCAACTCGCCTTTGATCTCTTTCGGTGTTAAAACTTTTAAGTAAAAGTATTTAATCACCGCACGTAACTCATGTTTTCCATTTTGCTCAATGAACAAAAGTTTGTTGCTTCAATCGAATATAAAAATGAATGCACGTGATGGATTTAGCTCAAACTTTGACAGCAATTTAATGACAAATGACGCTTACTAATTGTCATATTACTAGCGCCATCTCTTGGATTTTCTAAGGAGTCATTGAACAACGCTCTTATACCGGGTGTTTCAGTTATGTTGTTCCAATGGCGTGCCTCCGTTATCTAATAAAATAAAAATTTGAAATTTGGGACATCTAATATGAACCTAATGTTCTTTAAATTGAGCATAATATTAATATTCTTTCGTTTCCGGTTTAATCGGAAACGACCCGGAAACTTTTTTATTTGTATATTTTCCTTAAAATTTAAATTTCACGGAAAATTTTGTCTCCCATGAAATATTACACTTTGTATTTAGACTTCGAAACAGAGGTGAAATTGCATTTTAAATATTCAAAAATTGGGATCGTAGAAACCAAAGCGATCTATGGAAACTAAAGCAAAATTTGACATTATTTCTTTGATAACTTTGACAGTTCATAAAGCGTTATTAAAATTTGTCTCAAAGTTGCTTCGAACAAAGTTGTATTTAAAATGAATAATGACGATTTTACAAATGAGGAAAAATTGAATATGAACCTCATTTATGGGGAATTTATTTTACACGTCTGGCTTCAAATTTGGAGACATGAAAACCGTTTTTAAAAGAAAGACTGCTGCTGATGAAGAGCACAATGTTGGTGTTTTGAGAAGTGTGCTTAATAATCCGCTTATTTCAATTCGACAAATTTAAGCAGAATGAGATATGTCTCGTTCTTCTATTCAACGAATCCTAAAATCCGCCAAATTCAGGCCTTTCAAAATTCACCTGCATCAAGGATTAGAACCAGGAGATTATGACTGACGACTGGCGTTTCTTGCCTGGCTAGCGACTGCCCGTGAAGATGGTATTATTAGCTAAATATTATAGACAGATGAGAGTCGCTTTCATAATAATGGAAGTGTAAATCGACAAAATTGCCATTATTGATCTATAGGATGAGAGAGACGAACTTTCAAGGAATTTTGGGAATTAATGTATGGTGCGGCATGATCGATATGTACATTATTGGACCAAAGTTTTATAAAGTAACCTTAACTATTGAGGCATATTTAGAATACCTTCATGGCTAATTCCCAAGTTTTTTGGGCACCCGCTCACAATTCTAGAATTGTGACTGGAAGGATAGGGTATACCACATGCCACTTACAAATTTGGAAGATTTAAAAAATAGAATTAGGGATGAATGCGCAGCTCTTAAGTTATTACCTCTGGTGAACTTTTGTATCGAGCCGAATGTTGCATTGAAGCAAATGGATAACATTTTGAACATTTTCTTTAGTATCTTTTCTGACGCTCACGGTTCATGTTTGGTGCCACTAAGAGATTCATAAATACCGTTCTTGTATAAATAAAATTAATAAGTATAATATTTTTTGTGATTCATTTAACATTATTTTTCTATTATTTGACGTTCAATCAAACGTTTGTAAATCACTCTTGTCTAAATTGTTCTAACAGAGATCTTAAAAATGCATTTTTTGGAAGTGTATTTTTGTTACTTTAAATTTAAATACGAATTAACGAACATGCTTTTCATAATTTTCTATAATCCAATTTTCGAATACATATTTAACCCAGATATGCCCACTGTCCTTTTAAAAGGACGTTTCGCGGGTGTGCCTTTAAATGAAAATAAAACTTACGCGTTGTAATAATAGATGTCGTCTTGTGTTCAAACATTAATGAGAAGTTATATTCTACAGTATTTTGACAGTTTGCAATAAACAGGTGATTATTGTGAGAGGTTAGAGTGCAAGAAAAAGTGACCATGTCTTGTCCATATGATTTTAGGCTTGTAGGGTAGGTATTTTATAGCAAATTGTTAGTAAATTGTATCTTTGTTGATAAAAACACGTTTATTAATATCTAAGGAAGGATAGTGCTTTGTTTTCAAGCAATAAATATTTTTATTCTGCCCTGCAAGTAACTGCCACCAAGTGTGTCCTTTTAAAAGGACAGTGGGCACATATAATAACAAAACTACATATATAACACTTTCGGCTGTTACTTTGTCAAGATTCATGATACTGGATATAAGTAAAATAAAACACTCAATAAATTTTATTTTTATCACTATGTGACTGCAGTTTCGACATTACATGTCATTATCAAACTAAAGTTACAATAATTGATGGTGAAATATATATCTTATTTGGTAACATCTGAGACACACTACAAATTAAATACCTATTACTCTAATCTATTTTAAATTGTTGATGTGCGGTTACAAAATTTCCCAACTTTCATTTATATTAATATACTGTTATAATAGGATTTAGACAACAAAACTACATATTTTCAGAGGTTTGACATTAGACCAACTACTGCGTTCTTTGGAAGAGGAAGATGAGGAAACTTTAACCCCCAATGTAGAAATAGCTATAATGCCGCCTACTACTGCTTGTGATGATCTTACGGATGAGGACTCTGGAGACGAAGATATTGTGAATGTCAACAATTTACCTCGGGCTCACTTGCTAGCAGGAGCTGAACTATTTTCGCAAAATACTGTGACTAGCAATGATGAGGACAATTGGGATGAAGAAGACTTATGGCCTCTATCTAGGTTTGTCAACGAGTCAAAAGCATATTGAGAATATAAAAAAAGATATAAAAGTGGAAAAAAGTGGATCTAAAAACTCAGTTGATAGAAGAATGGCCAAATCTTGCTTCAACTGCGCCTGTACATACTTCGGTTGATACTTCTGACCCACTACTTTTATTTGAATTGTTTTTTGACAAAGATGTAATTGATATGTTCTCGTCATATTCTAATAGTTATGCTGCTTCAAAAAATAGAAAAAAGGACATCACAACAGAGGAAATAAAAACTTTTATCGGTATTCTCTTACTAAGCGGCTATCTAAAGTTACCCAGATGTCGCATGTTTTGGCAGAATTCACGAGATACCAATAATGATGTAGTATCAAATGCGATGTCAAGGAACAGGTTTGAATATTTATTATCAAATATTCATTGTTGTGATAATGGAAATTTATTGAATTTAATTGGAGTGAGAAATAGCAATTATTCAAATCTCCTCTCACATGCAATTGTCGCTAAACTTGTTGCGTTGATTCTACAATTTGACAAGATTACTCCTGCCGAAGAACGTAGACGCAAACACGTCGCGACGTCAGCTATCCAACTGTACGGATAATTAACATTTGTATGAAAAAAACACATCCGTCCAGAAACGCGCATATATCGATATTTCACTGTCGTTACAGATCATCAGTACACGATATTCTGACCTAGACATGATGTTATTATTATACTTTCGTGTATATGTACGAATTATATTGAATTTAATTGGAGTGAGAAATAGCAATTATTCAAATCTCCTCTCACATGCAATTGTCGCTAAACTTGTTGCGTTGATTCTACAATTTGACAAGATTACTCCTGCCGAAGAACGTAGACGCAAACACGTCGCGACGTCAGCTATCCAACTGTACGGATAATTAACATTTGTATGAAAAAAAAAACCACATCCGTCCAGAAACGTGCATATATCGATATTTCACTGTCGTTACAGATCATCAGTACACGATATTCTGACCTAGACATGATTTTATTATTATACTTTCGTGTATATGTACGAATTATATTGAATTTAATTGGAGTGAGAAATAGCAATTATTCAAATCTCCTCTTACATGCATGGTTTTTTTCATACAAATGTTAATTATCCGTACAGTTGGATAGCTGACGTTGCGACGTGTTTGCGTCTACGTTACGCAGGAGTAATCTTGTCAAATTGTAGAATCAACGCAACAAGTTTAGCGACAATTGCATGTGAGAGGAGATTTGAATAATTGCTATTTCTCACTACAATTAAATTCAATATAATTCGTACATATACACGAAAGTATAATAATAAAATCATGTCTAGGTCAGAATATCGTGTATTGATGATCTGTAACGACAGTGAAATATCGATATATGCACGTTTCTGGACGGATGTGGTTTTTTTCATACAAATGGAAATTTAGATAATACAGATCGTTATTCCAAAGTCAGGCCTCTTTTCAACATACTTCTTCAGAGGTTTGTCAAGCTTTCACCAACGAATGAACACAACTCTATAGATGAGGCCATGGTTCCATATTTTGGACACCATGGCTGCAAACAATTTATCAGAGGAAAACCTCTGAGGTACGGTTACAAGTTTTGGGTCGGCGCCTTGCCATCCGGATATGTGGTTTGGTTTGAGCCATATCAAGGTGCCAAATCAGATATAAAAGAGTGTTATAGAAATCTTGGCTTGGGGCCCTCCGTAATTCTCGAATACCTTGATGTTTTAACAAATCATAAGCAACTTCCATATCACTAATACTTTGATAATTTCTTCACAACATTGTCTTTGATAGATATTCTTACTAGTCGGGGAATTAAAGGAACTGGCACAATAAGAAAAAATCGATTGTATGGTTGTCCATTAGAGTCTGATACAAATTTGAAGAAAAACCGCGGATCGTATGACTACAAAACAACGGAGAATAGCTCAATAATTATCGTAAAATGGAGCGACAATAGCCTTGTGCACATGACATCTAATTTTCATGCCGTCGAGCCATTACACCAAGTTTCACGTTTTTAACAAAAAGAAAAAAAGCGTATCATGGTAGACCAACCTAATCTTATCAAATATTATAACGCATATATAGGCGGTGTTGATCGGAGCGATCAAAACATCAGCCTATACCGTATAGGAATTCGGGGGAAAAAGTGGCACTTTCCACTTATTGCGCAAATGATAGACGTTGCAGAACAAAACGCCTGGCAACTCCATAAATTGCGTGGAGGCAACATGGATCACCTCACTTTTAGAAGGACCATTGCTCTAGGGCTTATTGAAAGTAATGGGAAGAAGAATATTCCGCAAAAATCAAAATCATTTCCTTCACCATTTGAAAATGCTACTTCAAGATTTGACAGAATCGATCATTTAGTAGCTGAACAACCTAAGAAAACCAGATGTAGAGTCTGTCATATGAAAGTTTCTACGAAGTGCACAAAATGTGACGTCGCTTTACATGTGAGGTGCTTTGTCGCATATCACACGAGGGCATAACATTTTTTTACACTTTTTGATTTTTCATTTTTAGTTTAATAAATAAATAAACATAAAATAAAATAAACGAAAATTACTTTATTGTCGTCTATTTTCCCACTGTCCTTTTAAAAGGACACCTCTTTGTGATTATTACTAAAGAGAAGGATTTTTTTAAATATTTTTTATGTCATCAGTAAGCTTAGGCTGATAAAGTACTGTTAAAAAAAGTATTTTAGTAAAAATAAAAAGTGTTGGGCATATCTGGGTTAAAATGCAATTTCACCTCTGTTTTGAAGTCTAAATATAAAGTGTAAAACTTCATGAGAACGAGAATTTTCCGTGGAACTCAAATTTTGTGGAAAATATACAGGGTGCTATTTAAAATAAAAAAGTTAGGATCGTTTCCGGTTAAACCGGAAGTGAAAGAATATGAATATTAGGCTCAATTTAAAGAACATTAGGTGTATATCAGACGCCCCAAATTTCAAATTTTTATTTTATTAGCTAACGGAGGTACACCATTGGAGCAACATAACTGAGACACCCGGTATACTATCAGCTATAAATATTTTTCTTAATCGATCTTGCAATCGGTTCTTGCTGGAAGATTGTATTTAGATACACTTCATAAGAATTATAATAAAAAAACACCTGATAAGTTTCACTGTTCAATATTTTTCAGTGATCTAGTTTTTTGCTTTTATTTACATAAACTTGGTACGACACTCACGATACCATAAAAAAAGGTTGAATTGATGATTCAGAGACATGTTTATTAGATGTACCCTCCTTCCAAAAGAAAAAGAATTATTTTACACGCTGGTTCTCAAAATCGTTGGGTCGACGAATTGTTACTTTCGACGAAAAAACATAAAAAAATGTAATCTTGCCTAACACGAGGATATGACAGCACCATTATTTGAAGAGTAGTTTCAGAAAAATCTCTTACCAGTACTTCCCGAAGGAAGTGTCGTTGTCATGGACATGCTTCATAAGTGATAAGACTGATAAGTGAAGAAGCTACCAAATTCGAAAGAAA
The DNA here is from genome assembly GCA_935421215.2 of Melolontha melolontha. Lineage (NCBI taxonomy): Eukaryota > Metazoa > Arthropoda > Insecta > Coleoptera > Scarabaeidae > Melolontha > Melolontha melolontha. The sequence continues at coordinate 7,954,976 of OW285244.1, read as the reverse complement.
TAAGTTGTAGATAGTATGATCATGGCCGCAGAACGGACTGTTTACGTTTGCCCCCATATTACTGTATATTTAATCCGATCGAGTTAATTTGGAGTCAATTGAATGAATATATTCCTCGCACTAACGATCCTCCCAAATTTAATGAAGTAGCTTTAAATCATATTCAAGAAGCGATTGCCAATATAACGCCAGAAAAATTGCATTAGATATATTCTTAGCCTACTATTCAAACAATTTAAAATTGGGACTTAGAATATTTTATTATTCAACATAGTGTCCGCTTAAATACACTTAATACGGCGATCCTGCAACGCCTTTAACCGTTCTAAAATAGAAGATTCTTTTTGACCTGCAAGCCAGCTCTTCACAGCTTCTATTAACTCTTCGTTACATAAAAATTGACGTCCTTTTAAAAGTTTTTCAATCGAGGGAACAGATAATAATCTGAGGGGGCTAAGTCTAGGGAATAGGGCGGGTGTTCCAGTAATTCGTACCCTAGATCCCGAATCTTATTCATGGTAATGCGCGATTAATAATGTATAATTGACCATTATGTATTGTAAAACATAAAAAAAGTGTATTTTTTTATTTGCAAAATAAGATTAAAAATAATAGGTATTTTTATTCATAGTTTGCTTCCATTTACAACAGCATATTATATATGTAAGAATAATCTGTATACCCTTTATAGATTTCTTGTAGCTCGTTTAGTTTTTTTTATCTTATTCGTGTATCCATTTATAATAACATCCATGAGTGCCGTGAATAATAAAGAAATCTTCTACTAACCCATTGTTACACATACCGAAAATAGTATTTAACTAATACAAATTATAAAAAAATATTGAAGTATTTTGAGTAAACAAATATTTAGTATGATTGTAGTGAATATATTCATATATTGTATTTATACAGTGGAATCAAAATCAGTCCAGTGATAAAATAATTAAATTTTTAAAATTAAGAATAAATTGCTTCTACTTCTACTAAATTTGTATAATTTCTAAATATATTTTAATTTAGTCTAATTTCATTTTAAATTAAAGACAATTGAAGTTCACTTACATTCATATTTTTTTATGGAACTAATATGAGTTAACATTTCCATGTATTTACATAAATAAATACATGCGTATAATTTCGAATGAAATATTGCGCCACATCACTAAATTTATTAAGAATGTAATCTACAAATATTTTCTACGAAATGTACTGCACCGGTATGTTGATGAGAATTCAGCAATGATTGTTTACACATAATTAGGAGTCATAAAACGTAAAGATTACATGGACTATCTGTATTATTCATTAAACTTAGCAAATAACATCACATTGTTTTCCATTTTATTTTAAACTATCGTTCTTAATATATATTTATAACTACCAGGAACAGTGAACTGTCGTTAACTGAGTGATTCAGCAAACACTTCTTACATGCAAGTGTAGTTCGAATCAGATTATTCAAATCCCAACTCATAACGTACACTCAACGACATAAAGTTGGCAAAATAAGTATTTATACACCAATATTACTCACTATGACTTCATATTTATTTCTTACTTAGAAATTAAAAGAAATTCTTACAAAATTGTTTGATTGGTGAATTATTTTTTAACATAATCAAAAAACATTTGAACGGAAGATAATTATTAATTTTTTTAATGAAAACTTATTGAAGCCATTACAAATTACATTCAATTGCAAATTCAAAAACAAAACGATATTATTGAAGGAAATCTTAAAAAGTTCTAAAAACAACAAAAATGGAACGAATTGTTACGCTCCGCATATAAGAATATTTTAATTTATTTTTAAATAATATATTTCGTCTTTAAATATCTCGATTTAAAATATTTAAACTTAAGACATTTTCCTGTACATATTCGTTTACAAAGAGAAAGCATTTCTTTTGTTATATCCTTAACCCTTAGTTTTCTACCTGACCTAACGTTACTGTGGAATTTCTTTCTATATACATTTCATTTTAAATTGTTTTAATAATTACATACATCTTCTTTTATATATGGTGTTTCACATCATTAGGAAGCTTATGTTACAAGGGTTAATTTAATAATATTTATGCCATCGATAGAACACCTCTTCAGGTCGCGCTTCTTATTTAATTATTATTCAAGATATCGACCCTCTCTTCGACTTAGGTCATAAAATAGACCGTTTTCAAAAACCAGTGTTCTATCGAAAACTATCAGTCTATCTTCTCGTTAGAAGTCTGATCCACATCTTACCCGCGGGCTGTTCAAGTGCTGGCCACGATGCACGTGTCCCTGCATCTCAGCGCAATTAAAAGGTAATTGTGTATTGTTCAATATATATTATTCTTTTAAGCGAATCCATATTAATTCACATTGATTTAATTAATTGATTTCTTATTCCTCCGGCCAAACATCGCTCTACATATCTGTCCGAGTATATAAGTACCACGTGGCCGACCATCTCCGCAAATCAAGGTAACTCTGTATTGTTCGAGACTATTTTATATTAATCGTAATTAATTAACATTTAATTTACTACTCAAGTTAACGTTCGTTTTCAGTGTATTTTGTGTTAATTTTCAATTACTTATTTACTGCTCCTCGTGTATATATTACTTTTGTTTAATTACTTTTAAATATATCAATTTCAATTTCTTCTTATGTAAATATAAATACAAACTTTAAGGACAACGCTCCTGTCTTTTATTTAGTAAGTAAGTTGTTGTATATTTATTTAAATTAACCAATATCACGCACGTCCTGGCACTTTGATGAAACTTCACCAGCACCACTAATTATTTTATTATCTTAGAATAATTTCATTATTATTAGCACGGCACACCACATAACGATAACCAGCAAAGCCGCCGTTTGTAATAGAAAGAATAAAAGTTAATAGCACGTGACACCTCCCTAGGTTCTGATAACTTGCTTGTATTCGCCGTGGTAAGCTCACTATCAAATGTTGAATTACTTCTTGGGGAATATTATCCCACTCGAAAAAAACGGCTTGTTTCAATTCCTGGAGATTAATTGGAGCTGCTAAATGTCGCCTTACTGATCTGATCTGATCTGAACTTCGTGCTGGCCAGTCCATGACTTGAATATTAAACCTTTTGTAATTAATCTTAAACTTAAAATAGAAATAAAACCACTGTTCAATTCTTCACTTTTTAATATTTAATCGTAACACGATAATTGTTTCGCCAGCACAGTGGCATCCTCAGGTACTTACAGCTAAAGAGTACGTTACAAACTAAATTAAATAATATATATATATATATATATATATATATATATATATATATATATATATTCTATTCTATATCATTCTGTGCAGGGGTCAATGCAAATAGGTTCCTAGAACATTTCTGTAACTATGCACATGGACAATACACCTCGTATTTTCAGCATTTACTTCTGCTTAATACATATGTTTCTGCCAATATAGGCGTCCTCAGTTAAGCTAGTGAAGCAATTTATACAAATTAATACAAACCTGTTATAAACAACTGGTTTGTATCTGTATTTAAATTTACTGAAATAGCCCGCAAAGATCAAGCAAGTTCCGTCCTATAAGAAGACAACTATTTAATAATTGACATCTTACGGGCGAAAGATACATTGTCCGGAGGGCTACCTATCGTTCGAACAGCTATGCTGCTACGGGAAACGATAAAATACGTATGTAGATGTAGTCCATTAACAACCTGCCAGATGGCGGTATATTTCATATTGTACAAACGCTTTATACGTGCTTAACGTACTGTCATACTTAAACAAAACCTTTTCGTATATACCGCCATCTGGCAGGTTGTTAATGGACTACATCTACATACGTATTTTATCGTTTCCCGTAGCAGCATAGCTGTTCGAACGATAGGTAGCCCTCCGGACAATGTATCTTTCGCCCGTAAGATGTCAATTATTAAATAGTTGTCTTCTTATAGGACGGAACTTGCTTGATCTTTGCGGGCTATTTCAGTAAATTTAAATACAGATACAAACCAGTTGTTTATAACAGGTTTGTATTAATTTGTATAAATTGCTTCACTAGCTTAACTGAGGACGCCTATATTGGCAGAAACATATGTATTAAGCAGAAGTAAATGCTGAAAATACGAGGTGTATTGTCCATGTGCATAGTTACAGATATGTAAATTATTTACATGTTTGTTTCATATTGTACAAACGCTTTATACGTGCTTAACGTATTGTCATACTTAAACAAAACCTTTTCCTAGAACATTGTTGATCCACCACCAAAGGGATCCCTTTAAGAGATTGTGTAGTCACGATATCTTTCTCCAGTTCTTCACCATACTTTTTCGCGACTATCTGCTGATTTTAAACTTACTCTAGTCTCGTTCATCTTTTGTTACGTTCGTAAAATTATTTTGAGATCATTCAGGAAATTTTAATCAATTTATTTCATTATTTTCCTACGTTTATCTATTTAGTCCTTTCATTTTGCACCTTTTTCGTGTATTCATATTTTATTGATTTTTATTGTCAATTAACTAACGCTTGGGCATCTTTAAACCTCGGTATTTTCTTAAAATTTAATCTTGTTCTAATAATTTGGCTGTCCCTATATATTACCGGAATATGATCCATCTGCTTCGGTTTGTCGACATCTTGAATGATAAAATTTGCTTAATCATGTTCGAAGTATTTTTGGGCTTTGGGACTGTTTTGGTTACTTTAATTCATTACTTAAATTGTAGAAATTCTTTTAGAATTTCATGCATCTATTTTAGAGCCTATACGTCTATTTATCTCATTTAATTTACTTAATATTACGTTATTATTTTCTCTCGCTTGGAGCGCCCTCTCTCAACCTTTTACTTTAACTTGTAGTTGCAGATTCCTTGACGTTTTTAGTCTTTTTCCCCAGAATTACGGTGTTTTAATTAGCGTTTTTTTTGCTGGATAGCTTGGGACATCTTATTTGTACCTGGCTACGGTTTTCGGAAATTAATTCCCTTCTTTTCAAAATTACCTGTTTACCGATTTTACCGATGACGTAGATCGATAATGTATCGTTTCCTGTGTAGCGTCCGCATACGTTCTTCGAACTCATATGGCACTTGCCCTTAAGTCTTTGTAGCGCTAACTTGTGCGCTTTGTAGCACTAACTATTCTAGTGTGGTCTATATATCTGCGGTAAGAAATATCTTTTTCTATTGTACTTTTACTTATTTCGAATCTTCTATTTTCTTAGGATTTAATATTATTTTTGGAGCTATTTTCCAAATTTTAAGTGCTTTTACCGCACTCTTTAGTCGAGGGTATCCCGAAAGTTTTACCACGTGGAGGTGGACATTTTTCTTCTTGGATTGGTAATTAATCCTCTCTACAAGGATTCGATAAGCGGCGTTCTTCCATGAGGAGAATCAACGGGAATCCTCATTCCACATCCTACGGAGATATTGATTGCATTGGAGCTACCAGTTCTGAGAAAACCGGATTCATTTCACGTTGTCACAAGATGGCGACTGTTCTCCATTCATTCAAACGGAATCAACGCTTTGTACTTCCGCTGCGAAGACTGACATGAGAGGAGATAGGGACTTTGAACAAATTTATTGTCAAGCTAAGTAGATGTTGTAGTAACTGTAGTTAATGCTTTCATTTAACCTGAAACTTTAATTTTCTAAATTTCTTATTTAATGTTAGTCTATTGAATAATTAATCTTTTAATGTTATAAATTATTTGGTTGACTAGCTTCACCAGTAGCCAATACATAGAATAGAGTCTTGGACGAGGCATAGGACCTTCAGTCGGGCTTTCGTACAATTTTACATATACATTTCTTGGGTTACGTCGAAGAGCTAGATATCTTTAATTTTACTCTGTAAACTTATGTAAGGAACCATTGATATGTATACATGATCTGCGTTCTAATTTTCATTTGTATTAAACTATAAACGTACTTAATTTAATCTATCTCAAATTTTTAACACCTGTGTATACAGGGTGTACATATCTTGATAGGTGATCCTGTTTTATTGAAAGCTCTATATTGCGCCTTGAGCCATACTGGGGTGTTAAGAGTAAATTACTGGAAGTATATGTATTTTAGCTTCATTTTTAACTAGCCTTTTTGGATAGATCTGGGCGAACGTAGAGAAATATTTTAGTTACACATTTAATTTGTTGTGTGGCTCATTTAATCTTTGTAGATTGTAGCTTTTCATTTTGACTACGCCTTACCATTTCGAATAATACCACCTAGATTTGCAGTCTTACCTTTTAATAATTATAGCTATGAGGTATTATTCTGTTTATTCATTTAATTAAGTCTGTATTCTTTCAAATCATATTTTCACCTATTAATTAACTATAGTATTTATTTACTGGATCTCGTTAACTTTAGCAATTCAATTAGCTTCTTGTATTAATTTACTTCTCAATTTTAATGATATAATATTGTGGTATACTTATACCTAAACTTTTAGCTTGCATTATAACTGCTGAATTGTATTTTGGCATCTGGATACCTTGTTGTGATATAAGAACTACATCTTGGAATTAAAGTTTGTTATTGTTGTTAACTTGTGTGTTTGTTTAAACCCTCCTCCTACAAGGGCTGAGATAAGCAAGGTTTTGGCGCCTCAAGTGTTAGATTATTGTTTATGTGTACCAGGTAATCGAGCATCATATTTCCGTAGCCCTTTTGGCCCGTGGGTGTTCTGCGTTTACCCGGAACTTGCAGGCCGAACACAGTGGTGCCCTTACTAAGATCTATGCGTTGTGTAGCCCACGACGCTCTCTCTCATAATACATACTGAGCTGGCCGGTAAGTTTGTCAAGGGGGCCTTTGTGACCAGGGGCGGAATTAGGGCTCGACCTAATTCCACCTGAAGTCTTGATACCTGACCTTTAGGGGTAATACTTTATAGCTCTCTCTCTCTATAGTTTTGTTATTCACCATTAGATTCATATCCTCCGCCCCTTCTGACAACGATACTTATGTAGGGACATAAGTAATTTGAATTTTACAAAGGCACAAGGGGTTGTGCCTTTGTAGAATTCAAGTTACAATGTCCACATAATCCGCGTATGTTACTACTGGAAGTACTAATGGAATTTATACAAAGAAAATTTTTATTTTTGGGCATTCACGATATATTGTTTTAGCGACAATATATTTAGAAAATATTAATCAATTTTTATTTGTTGTAAATGATTGCAGTTTATTTTAATGTAATTGTTACAAGTTGTTCAATAAAATGATTCTTGAAATATTCAATTCTAAAATTTTGAAATCTGACATTTCCTAATTACTTTCAGATTAGAATGTGCTTCATGTTCTTGAATAATACTAGGATAAATGTAGGTGAGGCTAATTAGACATTAAATATTTACGGAAAATAAATACCAAAGTTGTTTCAATCAAATCATTGGCTAATGATAGTTCAATGTTGTTTTTTTATAGTACACATATTAATTTTATTGATTATATTACAGTACTGACCTTTCGAAGTAATCAAATCATCGTAGGAATTATACAATTACACATGCTTATGCACGGATAGAAAATTAGTAATCCAAATAAGAAAGAATAGGATATCCCTGCAAAAATTCTATAATCTCTCAAAACTTTTCACCCTTCTCACTGCCAACCACTGAATAAAAAAAATAAATTTTCAATAAAAGCGATATAGGTATTTTTAAATTGAAATGAAACAACAAATAGAAATAGACCACAAATTTTTATTTTATTTTGAGGTGTCATTGATGCAATTACGTTCTGAAAATAACATCATTTAAATGACCACCGCTACTTCTCCTACAAGACCGAATTAAATGAATCCAATTTTCAAGAAGTCGAATACACAATTCTAACGCTTCAATTGCCTCTGGTATATTCTTATAAACAATTAACTTTAAATAACTTTCCCACAAGAAGAAGTCTAAAGGTGTTAAATTACAGCTTCTTGAAGGCCATTCGACAGGGCCATCAGTGTAAATAATTTTTGACGCAATATACCAAATGTTTCAAGGGTCGTGTGGCATATAGCGACATCTTGTTGGAACCAGATGTTAACTAAATCACTAGTTTTTAGTTCAGACCATAAAAAGTTATTTATCATCGATCTGTACCGTTCACCATTGACAGTAATGGAACCTCCATTCTCATTTTGGAAGAAATAAGGACCGACAATGCCAGTGTGCCATAAACCACATCAAACAGTCACTTTTGCAGAATTTAAAGGTTTATAGTGAATGACTTGTGGATTATTTTCATTCCAATAACGACAATTTTGCTTATACGACGCTTCAGTTCTTACATCGATACAATTTTGTAAGAATTTATGCCCAAATCTTTACGTAAAACTGGCTTAAACGGAAGCAATATTCTAAGCATTTTATCGTTCAAAAAACCAAGTGGTATTGTTTGACACCGATGATATCGCAATTATGCGTTTGGTATGCCATGAATGAACTTTTTACATATTACGTGCAAACTGCATTAATTGCATCGTGTCCCTGAAGAAATTCGAAACTGCTATCCAATCTTTAATCATCTACGAAAGAGGTGTTCCTCAAATCAATGTTTCGACATTCCTGAACCACCACAGCCGATTCTTACTTACTCGACCAACAATCACTTTCATCGATTTCTAGCAACAAAATACTGTGAAATGATGTCTTGGTACACAAAACTGTTCACTGTAGTTTTTAAAAAAAGGGCTCACTATTCGACGTGATATGGGACACCACACTCCAATTTTCTGACAGTGCAAGAAGTTTTGACTATTCATATATCCACAAGGTGGAATCATGCCTCATCAGTGAAGAAAACACGATGAAGCTCTTCAATTTTATGTACACTAAGGGTTTTTGTATATTCGACTCTTTCAATTTCTAAATACTACGAACATGATACGCACGAAATTTTAACGTCTTCATCGCTTTCTGAGCACTAACATACGAAATCTGAGTGTGTATTGATAATCTTCTCAAACTTCTTGAACGCGAACGCAGCATCGCATTTCTAATCTCAACCAGTTTAGAGTCAGTCAAAATGGCCGGTCTCCTGGTTCTCTTCTTGTCCGCAACTGATTCGCATTCACGGAAACGGGCGATTAATCTCGTTATTGTTGAATTGTTAGGCACTGCGGCATCTGAATATTTCTCACGAAATTCGTCTGCAACGCGTGCGCACGAACGACTGGAAAAATATCGTTGCTTTTGAGAAAACAACATGTTTACAAACAAGTGAACTCCACAATACTAAAGACGTGATGTGTCAAATTTCCATTACAATGACGTCTAGGTTCGTTGTCTGTAATAATACATGTTATGCTATCTTGCGGTAGCCGATAGAAATAAGTCAATGAAACTACTATTTAGAGAAACATTTATTTTGATGTGTTCGACTTTTAGATCTCTCTGTATTTTTTGAATTGCACGGAGGTTATAATTAGAGATCGGACGCATCAGGCCGAAATTACGATAGACCATGTAAATATATATATATATATATATATATATATATATATATATAACATCGCTAAGTACAACACGCAGTTATTGAATTCATTCAGTTAACCACACATCTGCTTTTTGTCGTTGAATTGTGACGCAATTACTTCGATATTACAGTTACATTCCTTTCTTCATGGGCGTAGATAGAAACGTGAGGAGTTTTTGTAATTTATTTTATTTATTAGTTTATATTTTGTAAGATAAATAAAGTTAGTTTCTTTTTTTCATTGTTTTAACTATTAATAACATAATTACATACTTCGTAATTTTTGTAATAGATCCTGTTTAATATCGTTTCATCGACTCTACTTTTCCCAATTATTTTGACGTAAGTGTGCAGTGAATTTCGTTATGTTTCAATAACTTAATACATTTTTAATTTTCATTTATTTAGATCTAGAACATTGTTTAAGTTACTTTTTCAGATATGATATGGAACAACGTCGAGAATGGCAACGTGAAACAATGGCGAGTTGGATTAAGGGTCAAACTGATTGTATGTCCATTGCTAATGATTCCGAAATCTATTGCAAAGTCTGTAAAATATCTTTAAAAAATTCCAAGAAATCGCACGTAAAACGTCACTTAGCATCCTAAACACATACACAGAAATTATATCCGTTGGAATCTGACAATTTTAACGAAGCACTCTATGAAACTTTAATGGTGGCAAATATTCTACTAAATAAACTCACCTTCAAAACATTTCTCCAAAAATATACTGGTCGAAACTTCCTGATGAATCCACCAACTGTCGATATATTAGGACGCTGTGTGGTAAATGTTGGAGCTGGTGTACTACATCTAACTATTCCATATAACGCATATGTAATAACTAAACCTATTTACGAGAATATGTTGTAAATGCTTAATTCGGACGACAGGTACAAAGAAAAAATACTTTTATTTGTCAGTGACAGTGCTGCATATATGTTGAAAACAGGCAGACTATTAAAGGAAACATATCCTAATATGCTGAATATTACTTATGTAGCACATCCTCTCCACAGAATTTGTGAATATATCAGAGACACCTTTCCGGAAGTTGATGGACTTGTATCCGCTTGTAAAAAAGTTTTCAGAAAAGCATAATTGAGAGTAGGTCTTTACAGGGAAAAACTTCCATCTTTGTCACTGCCTCCCTCTCCAGTAATAATTAGATGGGGAACATGGTTGGAAGCTACTAGTTTTTATGCAAAGAATTTCGATAGTTTCCAAAATTTCGTTACATATTTAAATGACGATGCTCGAAGTATTTCTGAGTGCAAGGAACTAATAAAAATTCCAAATTTAAAAGATCATTTGTGCTTTCTTCAGGAACATTTTGGAAATTTGCCAAAACTAATCACTTATTTTGAAAATCAAAATCTCAAGTTAAATAATGGATTAAAAAAAGCAAAAGTTAGACGCAGTTTTTAATAGAAATCCAGATTTAATAACATTTCGGCAATTGTGTATGGGGCAATGCCTCAAAATCTAACTGCGAAATACGCTGAAATAAAAGAATATCTACAGGATGCACCTATAACCAGTTTCGATGTAGAAAGGGACGTTTTCTATCTACAAGGATGTATTTCATTCAAAGAGAACAAATTTTACAGAAGAGAATCTTGAGAAAGTATTGCTAGTTAATATTTATATTCCTTTACTCAACTTGAACTACAAAATGAACAAATAAAAATGTATTTCATATACTACCCGTTTGTTTTCCAATTATATAAATAAAATTAAAAACTCTTTAAAAATACAAATTTTCAATAGTACGCCCGTGGGCGATGAGTCAACGGCCTCTCGTGCCGGTGCCTAGTTATAATATTCCAAATTGAATCTGTATGTACTCGTGTCCGGTCCCTAGTTATAAATTATAATATTCCAAATTGATCTGTATGTTACTAGATAATCACAAAATCCATTAGAACTTTATTCAAATTATGAAATATGCAAAAGTTTACGGCAGTTATTGGGGAGAGAGTATAGCGTTAATTATGGTACAAGAAAAAGTATCAAATACCGAACATTCCTAACGTTTACAATATTAAAAAAATAGGCATTACATTCCTTTTTATGGCGTCACGAAACGTAACGAGATAAACAAAATTATTATAAATAATTATATGATAAAAATAAAGCAATCAAACAAAGATATCGCAAGAAAGAATACGCTAACAGGTGAAGTATATACATTCCATTACAGTTTGACAGCACTTATTTGCAATAAAGTAAAAGACTATTATATAATCAACAGGGTGACACGGAAAAACGAAAGAAGTTAACCGACATCTTTTAAGTGTGTGTGTAAACAGTGTTAACAAATAATAAAGTATTATTAAATCGTAATTATAATTTGATTTATTTTCCTGCACGTTTCCTGCTGCGCTCCCTGTGCACAGGTTTGGAAGTGAAATTCAATAATCACTGTCTGAAAAAAAATATTTCGCATCATTACTACTCGTTGTGGTAAACTAAAGGAAATACATAATAATTATTAATATATTTACATAATCATACTAAGCAGAATCAGTGCTGATTAGCTGTAATTAACTTCAATTTCATGTTGTAAGGATATTAATAAAAATTAGATCAAACGTAAACTTGTGAATCAGTATTCAAAACGCTTTCTTGGAAAATTTGGCAATCCTTTCTAGGTGTTTGATAACACAGAGACATACAAGGTCTGTCCGGAAAATATCCCAGCTTATGCTGTAGCAAGAAATTAAATTCGATCTGGTAATGCCGATGAAAGTACCCCTTTTAGGAAGCTGCTACCTTCTTCCAGGGATCCTCCCACTTTCGGAAACCTTATTTGAATTCAACTTTGGGGCTTGCTAACAGCTGCTTCGTCTCGTCGTCAAATCTTCTTTTAATAGGATATTTTAATTTGGAAAGAAGCCAGAAGTCATAGGGAGCTAAATCAGGACTGTAAGGTGGTTGACGTAGCTAAACAATGCTGTGTTTCGCAAAAAATTGCTGGATAAGTTGCGATGAATGACCAGGTCGTGGTGAGTCACTCAGTCGCCACTTTTCCACAAATCTGAACGTTTCCCTTTTACTGCGTCACATAATCGTTTCATAACTTCTTAGTAATACTCTTTGATCATCGTTTGACGTTTTGTAGCGTATTCATAATGAACAACACCTTCCTGTAATAGTAAGCATCACCTTGTGTGCTTTTAAATCGCCTAAACCACTCTCTAATTTATGTATTACTCTTAAATTCATTGCAATATACTTGACGAAACTTACTGATGGTTTTCGAACACGAATGACCTAGTTTTTGGCTAAATGCAAGGTCTTTGTTCGCTGTGTTCAGTTATAGTACATGCGACGCACAGTTAGTGATGTAACCTTTGTCGACTCAACACCGACACGACCATGTCATCTGGTGGAGACACACGTAAAGATTCCCCCTACATGGTAAATACTTGTTTTTGACAATAGCACACCTAGGTCTAAGTTACAGCACAAGGTCGGCTACCTTCCGGACAAACTTCAAATATAAATAAGAAACAAATTATAAAAATTTAAAATAAAAAACAACTTCTGTTGTTTATTATTTATGTGTTGCCCCTTCCTGATTATTTATACTCTAACTGACGCGTCATGTATGAATTCTAATGCCCAATTTCTTAAGGTGTCTCTACCTCATCTCGGAAAGCTTCCAAAGTCTGGACGTGCCAAATTTCTTAACCTTTTATCGAAAATGTCCTCGATATGTGTTCTCTTGAGAAAATATCGGGACATGAGCCTCTTTCCAAATTTTTCTGACCTTTCTCTTCTCTAGTTTCACCCTTTTCTTGTCAGTTTCTTCCTTGAGGTCCATCTTCCATATTTTCCTAGGTGTTTATTTCTCGTTTGCTTTTCAGTCGATCTTGCTTCGACGTTAATATCTGACATTGTGAAAGCAATATCAGATATTTCATCTATTTTTCCATTTTCTTACGTTTCATTTTCAGTGTAGCTCATGATTCTCTTCCATGTGTCAATATTGATGTCAATACTATATTGTATGTATTTAAAAATCTTTTATCGGGTTTAGTTATGTTTGAAGTGTGGTTGTTGAAGTTTCGCTGATCATGCTACCAACCTCTTCTTCAAAAAACGCTACCAATATTCTACAGAAGCTGGAAGCATAATCAAGGAAACCGTCAAGAAACACTCCAACCATAGTTAAACTGGACTATAGCTCCAGTGCTTGAAAAACTGAACAAAAGCAATTGCAGTATTTGAAAAGAGTTCTTATAATTTTTTAGGTGGGCGCCAGCACGTCTAGGCACTTGAGCACAGTGCTCTTTGTACCGCACCCAATACATCTCTCCACAGGGGAAATTTGAGTACCCTCGTAGGATCCAATAGATCTCGGTGGGGCTTACTTTCCAGTGAATCATCTCCTGAACCAACACTATACATATATTCTTTCACGGTACTCTCATCATAAAATTTGTGTATATTAGAAGTTGGGGGTCTCTGCATTGTTTCAAACATTAAATCCATAAAATATTACAATACCCATTTCACTTGGTACTTTGCCAAAATAGTATTATTAAAAAAATCCTTGAATGAAGAAGTTACGGAGCATAAAAACCAACTAATACCTTCACATTACAAATTCCTCTTCTTATCTCAAATATTGCGCAATATTTCTGCTCGAACGAAAAAAAGGCGACATTTTATATGCACCAACCTAATATAGTTTGAAAACTATTTAAAGGAAAAGAATAAAACATAATCTTCTGTACTTGTCTATTAATAGATCGTAAATGTCCTTTTGTAATTTACTCACAGAATTTGATAAAAACACATTTCTTCTCAATGTTATCTTTTCTATTTCATCGTTGCATTATTTAATTTCATATTAAAATCTCGATATTTGTTCTTTCAGGCATGTAAACATTCTCCACTAAGTAGAATGCACATTTTGTATATTTTCTGAATACCTGCGGCCACTCATACGCCACATAGTTCAGAATTTCAACGTGAAAGTTAACTCAGAATTCCTAAAATTGTTCTGGATATATTTTGAAACAAGGTTGCATAACAATTAAATGGTAATTATTTAAATGCATGCCATAAATAAAAGGAACACGTAGGTATTGTAAATACTGAGTCAGACAATAACAATTCCGTAATGATCGGTTTTTTCAATTGTTATTTGTAGTGCGTTGTATGTATGACAGCAGCACTCTTTCATGATATATAATCCCAGAAATACTACATACGTGTATTGTGCGTTTTGTGTGAGTATGTAGTACTTCAATTTGGCATCACCTAGAATAGGTGAGGCAACATTATGTATACAGCCCCACCCATTGATATTTGGACACGAATATAAAGTTATAAAAATATAGAAAATAAAATCGAATTAGATTAAATAAAATAAAATGCATTAATATGTATTACCATTGATTTAAATACACAAAAATGCCTAAGATTATTCACTTTGTAAGTATATTGCAAGGGCGGTTTGACGGGTGAGTGCTTTTTCAATGAAATACTTATTTTTAGGGTAAAAAATATGTTTTATTTTTCGACATAATTGCCTTGCAAGCCAACACACTTAGCCCAGTGAGTTTCCAATTTTTTCAAACCATCCAAAAGTAATCTTTCGTCAACTCTGAAAATTTGGATTTGCCTTGGATATTACCTCTTCATTTGTCCGAAATCTCTTTCCACAGAACCAATTTTTTTTAAATTTGGAAATAAAAAGAAATCATTGAGAGCTAGATCTGGCGAATATGGCGAATGAGGCAGCAATTCGTAACGCAATTCCACACCTTTGGAATTCCAAAAAACTGTGTCCATAACCTTATGGACCGAAGAACATATGGCATATCTACGAAAGAATTTCCTTGGATTAGGTTTGAAGACAGCCTAACATTCTGTTGATATCTGGATGCGATCGCGTATTTGGTCAGTATTAAACAAACGCGTCCTTCAAGCGCTTTTGCAGCTTTATCAGCGGTAGGTTATCTTCAGGGTTGTAGTCGTCATCCCCCTCGTCATCGATATTCCAAAGCTGATTCAATATTCCACAAGGTAAGTGGTGTATATTGGTCGTATGTTCATCATCCGAAATATCGCTGTCAGCTTTTGTATCATTCCCATTGTCTTCAGGTGGCGCAGTGACAATATCATTATCTGGCAGGTTGTCGTCATTTTCAAGTTCGTCTAAGAGTTATGCTAAAGTCAACCTCAAATTACATGAAAATCAGAGATCCACCGTGGACAGCGTCCCATATAAGGGACATCACGTGTAAATGATATTTTCCGCGTAAAAATATGTTATCATTGCCTAAAATATTCAACATGATTTTATATTGCGTAATAGTTATCCTCCATTTCTTGTTGAGTAAAGTAGAGGATCCATTTATTAAAACAACACACTATTATCTTTTTTATCGGAAAAAGCCGCTAGCTGCACTAACATGCATGTATTCGAAACACGCTTCATAGATACATAACATCGTACAGTGACATCTGTTGATAAGACAGGGAAGAATATGGCAGTCCCTGTAAAGGGACGCTGTCAACTAATGGGCTAAATCAATACCACCTAGATAAAATGCCTGACAGCTAGTAAATGACGTCACTACTAAGAGGCGGCTAGTAAAATTACTTAATATGTAAGTAGTGACGGCCATTTTGAATGACAGAACTTTATATGAAAATATTACTTAAAATCAATATAGTAAATAATTTAATTAAAAAAAAAGTCAACCGAAGTCTGTAATTAAGTGATAAATTTTATAATTAATTAAATTAAATTAAAACAGAATTAGAGGATAAAATGTTTATTTTTTAATACATAAATAATTGAATACATTATTCACTCATTCAATAGATAGAGAAATTTTTTTACTTCTTTTATTATATAAAAATAAAAGCACAAATAATTACAAGTGCTTACTTGGAAAATATTACCGATTTTCTTGTTTTACAGGAGAACATTATTTTTTAATTTACAATAATTGTTTAATAAAATGTTTGTATATATCCATATTATATGTCGATACAAATACTGACAACTGTGGGTATTACATTCATTCCTAAGTAATGTATTATGTTCTTGCAACAAAACGATGTGCATTGTCACACCAGTAACATATTTGCGATGATTATTTAAACGCAGAAACTTTTTCTCCCTTTCTATTTCTAACATTTTCTTAATAATAACTTAATTATATGTAACTAAATGTACAGCTTCTTGTACTGGATACTAGAGCAGACCAATTTCCGTGCGCGCCATGAGCGCCGGTATGGGAGTGTAATTCGTAATATATTCGAATATGCGATAGAATAGGGACGCACCATGAGCTTGTTACCGATATAAGTATAGAAGTAGAGACATTTATTCTATCAGAAATAATTAAATATGCATTTGGTTTTCTGCTATTAAAGTAATATGCATAAACATACGAAAAATAAGAATAGTACATATTATAGCAGCGTTGTACGAGGGCGGATTGATATTGAAGCTATCTAGCGCTAGATGGCAGCACAAACACAAAAACCTTTTTTTTTTTTAGAAATTGCGATCTGTCAAACGTCAGCTGTTAAAATTTCACCCAAATTCATCGATTAGTTTATTTGTTGTAGTCGTTTGAAGTAAGCAACTTTTGTGTTTCTTGAAAAATGGAAAAAAGTGAATTTCGTGCAGTGATTAAACACTATTATTTGAAAGGGAAAACGGCGAAAGAGAAAAGAAAAGCTCGATAAACATTACGGTGAGTCTGCTCCGTCAGATTACATGGTAAAATATTGGATTGCTGAATTTAAACGCGGCCGAACAAGCACTGCAACAATACCATCAACAGGAAGGCCAAAAGAGGTGGTTACTGAAGAAAATATCAAGAAAATCCTCGATATCGTTATGAATGATCGCCGAGTCAAGTTACGTGAGATTGTTGAAATGGTAAACATATCATATGAACGTGTGTTCAACATTTTGCATGAACATTTGCATATGAAAAAGCTATCGGCAAGATGGGTGCCGCGTTTGCTGTGTCGAACAAAAACGAGTTCGACAGACCACTTCACAGCGGTGTTTGGACATGATAAAGCGTAATCCTGTTGATTTTTGGCGTCGATTAATAACTGTTGATGAAACGTGGGTCCACCACTACACACCTGAAACCAAAAATCAATCGAAACAATGGGTGGAAGCTGGTGGAAGTGCTCCGAAGAAGGCGAAGACAGTGAAATCGGCTGGCAAGGTTATGGCCACTGTATTTTGGGATGCACACGGAATATTGCTCATCGATTATCTTGAAAAAGGATCCACAATCACAGGAAAGTATTATCGTGCATTATTGGATCAATTGATTGATGCAATCAAGAAAAAACGACCACATTTAAAGAAGAAAAAAATGCTCTTTCTTCAAGACAACGCACCGGTTCACACAGCATTAGATACGATGCTAAAATTACGTGAAATACACTTCGAATTGGTTGATCATCCACCTTATAGTCCAGATTTAGCTCCTAGTGACTTTTTCCAAACTTGAAAAAATGGCTCGCAGGAAAAAGATTCATCTCAAACGAAGAAGTGATTACCGAAACTAACGCGTATTTTGAGGGGTTCCCAAAATCGTATTATTCAGATGGTATAAAAAAGTTGGAATATCGTCTTACTAAGTGTATTGAGCCAAAAGGAGACTATATTGAGAAATAAATGGTTTTTGAAAAAAAAAAATGTTTTTTTCCTACTTAGGTAGCTTCAATATCAATCCGCCCTCGTATGTACCTATAAATAAAATGGAAAATATATGAAATCTGTGATTGTGTGCACGACAGCATTTTAAAAAACACTTACCGTTTTAAGCGTCTTCCAAGGATTGACAAATTGGAGAAAGTCGATTGTATATTTTCAACATCAGGTGCGTTTCTAAGGTTATTTCTGAAAAACATGTCCGCCGTGAGGAAAAAATATGTTTATATTCGGAAAACGAGCGTTCTACATCTAGTGATGTTATATTCGCATAATCCAAAAAATTTTTTGAGCAACTTAACGCGTCTGTAGACGTGCCCTCACAAATACGTGTTAAGGTGTCAAAATCTGCATTTCTGTCTAAAACACTTTCAAATTTAATTAGAACACTTTCACTTTTTGCGTCTTCTACAGCACACAGTTGTGCGTGAACATCTTTAACTATTGGCAGTGATTCCTCTAACGACAGCGACGAATTTTCTAATTTTGTTATTGCTTCTTCTAGTCCCAAGTAATTGTCACGAATCTTTGTAAATCCATTTTAATCTGGGCATCTTGAAAATTTTTTCTGGCTTGTATTGATAGGCGCACTTTCTTCCGGATTGAATGATAAAACCAGGTCCTTAATTTTTTCAAAATGTTCATGATAGTCGTAACCATGTACCCCAACGTGTCAGAATCGGCTGTGGTAGCTGGGGTATGGGGACACAATTCGTGAAATTTTCGAATACGTTTTGGAGATTTCAGGAATACTGCCTTTGTACTCGATATTAAAGCATCTACCTCTGGATAACATCTACGAACCTGTTCTGCCACAAGGTGTAGCGCATGGAGTTTACAAGTAATATGTAACAAGTTAGGACAATATTTTCTAAGAGACCGGCCTACAGAACACATGGTTGCGGCACCATCGGTCAAAAAAATTAATACTTGGTCTTTCGAAAGTTTAAATTTTTCCAAAGTATCTAATAGCACCTCTGAAATTTTTTCGGCATTACATTGTTCTAGTCGTCTAGATGATAATAAACTTGAAGACGCTGGTTGATGTGGTTCCATATTACGTGCATCACATTAACTACAGATTGTTTTTTGCTGTCAGTTGTTTCGTCCACACATAACCACAGTTTTTTTATTTTTCAGTTCGGCTTTGATTTTATTTTCAACCTGTTTACGCACCGATGGTAAATTCCTTCTTCACGTTGTCGTGCTCGGTAATGTTTGATTCGCGTTTCCAAAATGAAATAAATAAATCATTACTTAACAAGGTAAACGGCAGTGTACACACAATCATAGTTACACATAGTTCATGTATAAACTGTTGTCGATTAATTTTGTTATTATTGTGCTTCGAACTGCTGACGTGTTCTTTACAATGTGTTTTTGACCAACACATTAGATATGTATTTCACACTAAACATTTAATTTTTGACATATTAACTTAACTTATTGACTTATTCACTTCGTCTGACAACGGTCGTTTTCTCGATTTATGTGTCGACGACATTTTATTACGTATGCTTACACTTACATGCAGTCTAGGCAAGTACCAAACACATACTGAATGCTTTTTATTAGTTCTGATGCAATACAATCATCCTCACATCGGCGCACATGGCGCGCACGGAAATTGGTCTGCTCTACTGGATACTTCAACATACCTCTGTTAAGATTGTTGATTAGATTATATTTATCAGAATTCAAAGAAATATCAGTACATTAAGTATTAATTCATTCTGAACATTTTTAATGTCACAGTTTAAATCATTTCTCTTTATAAAGTTATCAACTTGCACAATTAAATTTTCTATTTCATTTATATTAAACACTTTAGGTAATTTAATATTTGAAAGATATATTAAGACACCTTTAGAATATACCTTTGGCATCATATACTTATCAATTGAAACATATATTATAGTATATTATTGCACTGTCACATCAATAAACATAAAATCAATTGACGATTCCTTCATTATAATACACCATTTATTTGGTATACTTAAAAAATCAATTTTACTTTTTGACTCTGAGAGATTCTTAACTGACGCTTTTTTAAATATTTAGTTTGACTACTGATGCTTTCTTGAACTGTTGAATGTATTGTTTCTGCTTCCATTCTTGTTCGTTTTCCCTCTGGTCCTTCTCTTGATGGCCCCGGATTAGAAGATAAATATGCTGGGCAATTGGGAAATATACAAGGTACAGCATCCTTTGATAATCTGGGTTTAAAAAGAAGAGCTGTTAAAATTCTTCCCGTCTTTTCTTCAGCTGCACTCGTTTCCTACAAGATATCTGTAGTTTTGAAGTGTTTGTCACATACCTATAAAATAGCAAATATAAAGCATCAGCTATTTGTAATAGTAATAATTCGTCAAAAGCAAAAACTTTATACTATTTATATTTCACTTGTTATCCAAACTTTAAAAGAGCGTTTCTATGTAAGTAATATTTTTAATTTTAAACAAAATGAGTCTTAAATGTTTTTAATGAAATAAAATATATTAATACTTACTACCGAATAATTAGAAATAGTATAATTCTGTCTTAGAAATGCAAGTACAGTAATCCCCCGATTTACGAATAAGATACGTTCTGTGAAAGTATACGTATGTATATCGAATATTCGTATCGCGGGAAGTATGCCATTCTACTGAAAATAAATAGATACGTTCCAGGGATAAAAAATATTCGTAAAGCGAGATCCATATTAGTATAAGTTTGTATTAAAAATACATAGATGTGTACCCAAAATGTTCGTTATGCGAAACCCTTTTTTTTAAAACATTTATAACGAAGTGATATGAAAAGAAATTTATTCGTTTTAAAAATAAAATACATAAGACATTCATTAAAAAAGAAAATTTTACATTAAAAAAAGAACATTTAATTTTAAAATTAAAATAATAACTTAACATTACATACTCGTATTAAAAAATTATTAATTATAAATGTTATATCTATTCTGATGTGTTGTATGAGCCCTCGCCTAAGCTAGTAGATGATCCTTCATCTAAACTGGCATCGAAAATAGATTCTACAGATTCTTGAATATTAGGAGCTGCAACACTTTTTTTAGAAAAATAAGAAACTAATGAGGTTTGCTTCGCACATTTATTTTTATCTTTGTATAATTGTCTATAGCAAAGAATTGAGTTTTCTATTTCTCTGGAAACCTTAAGACTTCTTTCTGCAGAAGGATCGTTTTCCGAAAATATATCGATAGCTTACTGGATAAGAGAAAACGCTTTTGACATTTTTTGCGATGTCAAAATACGAGAACTTTCGCAATGCGTAAGACTCCCCGCATTTTCTGCATCCGTGCTTCCTTCAAGCAGTGGCGGCTCTTGATGACGTACGATGTGCGCTGCTGCACGGATGAGACTGCCTCGTTTAAGCTTTCATATATACAGAGAAGCAAGTAACCGTACCGAAATCATCCGAAATAGTTCGAAGTAGTCTCATCCGTGCAGCAGCGCACATCGTACGTCATCAAGAGCCGCCACTGCCTTCAAGCATCGCTATTAATTCTTCATTTGAAACATCTTCCTGTCCCGATCCAAGAACTTCTGCCACATCTTCATTGCCCACTTCATCCATACCGACTTCGTGTGCCATAGCAACAATTTCATTTTGAATTTCTTGAATGTTTTGTAATGAACTACCGAAATCATTAGTGCATTCGGGCCATAATTTTTTCCATACTCCATTCATGGCTGTTTCCTTAACTTCATCCCAAGATTTTATAATGTTATCAATAGCATTAAATATATTAAATTGCTTCCAAAATTCTGTAATAGTTGTCCGGTTTGGACCATCAACATATTTGATAAGATTCTTGAAAACGCGGCGCAAATAATAAGCCTTAAAGTTAGCAATTACACCCTGATCCATTGGTTGAAGTATAGGAGTAGTATTTGGTGGTAGGAATACGACTTTGATGTTGTCAGGTATGAGAGTTAGCTTATGGCTAGGTGCATTGTAAATAATTAGCAATGCCTTGTTTGAAATATTTTGCTCTGAATTAAATTTTCTCACAGAACTTGCAAAAAAATTATTCAACCAGTCTTCAAAAAGATTTGCTGTCATCCACCCTTTTTTATTTGATCGCCAGATAACACCAAGTTCTGATTTGTTACAACCTTTGAAGGCTCGTGGATTTTCAGCATGATAAATAAGCATGGGCTTTAACTTATTATCTCCTGCAGCATTCCCTCCAAATAAAATCGTAATACGGTCTTTAGCTGCCTTAAACCCTGACGCAGATTTTTCTTGTTTGGAAATGAATGTTCTAGATGGCATTCTTTTCCAAAACAGACCTGTTTCGTCTACATTGTATACTTGCTGTGGGGTATAGCCACCGTCTTCTATAATTTTTTTAAGTATCGCAGGATAATTTTTTGCCGCCTCAACATCTGCACTTGCTGCTTCACCAGACATTTTTATATTATGTAAGGAATGACGTTTTTTAAATCTATCAAACCATCCTTTGCTAGCTAAAAACTGCTCTGTCTTAGATCCTTCCCCATTTTTCGTTATTAAATACTGGTGAAGGTTTCTGGCTTTTTCTTGTATAATAGTGGTGCTTATCGCAATATTTCGTTGGGATTGGTGGTCTATCCATACACTTAGCATTCGTTCCATATCTTCCATTACCGCACTTCTTTGTTTTGAAACATTTTTTGCAGTTAAAGATGTTACTCTTTGTAAACTATTTCTTATTTTATCTTGATTGTTCTTAATTGTACAAACAGTTGAAGCAGCGAGGCCTAAAGCTTTTCCTATTTCATTATTTTTCTGACCTGCTTCGAGCCGTCTTAAAACATCAAGCTTTACATCCAATGTGATCGCTTTACGGATCTTTTTTGCACTAGTGGCGTGAACCGTAGTTTCTGTTCGTTTACCTGGATTTTTATAGCAAAATTTATTTCGACTTAATGTAACACAAGCAATAATAGACTTTACTGATATACCTCCAAAAAAAAATTATTTGACTCCACTTAAACAATACAAAACCTGCACTAAAGAAATTCAATGAATGATAGAACCTAACTTATTGCTTTCGGGGAGTTCCCAAATTAAATTAAAATTGTACAATACACAACTTGCACTATGGTGAAATTACTATAAGGTGGCAGCACTTGGTGTTGTGCTGCCACCTTGTAGTAATTTCACCACGACTTGCACACGTTCGTAATAGCAAATTTTTCATTCGTATAACGAATTTTATAATTTAATAATAATGTTCGTAACTTCGAAATTCCGTAAAGCGAGCCTTCGTAAAACTGTAAAACTATTTATTTCGCGTTACCTCATCCTTGAGAAACTTAAACACGTGCACTTTATAATTAGCATTATAATTTCCTTACAATTAGGAACACTTTAGCACCATACTTATTAGTTATTAAAATAACCATATATATATATATATATATATATATATATATATATATATATATATATATATACAGGGTGATTCTTAATATATGCGACAAACTTTAGGAGCTGATTCCTGGGGTTATTTTGATCATGAAAGTTCATAAGAACATATGTTCAAAACCGCTTAGTTCAGAAGTTATACAATGTTTAATAGAAAGTTAAAATAATAAATGGTTTTATTATAAATTAACAAAATAATTAGTAAAACAAAATTAACTTATAGTAACTGTTGAAAATGACCGCCCCCAACTGCACTACAAGCTGCTATCCTCCGTCATATTGACTGGCGAGTCCGTTCGAAAATACCAGGTGTATTTCGAATTGTTTCAAAAGCTGCTATAATACGATTTCTTAGTTCATCGACATTTTCCATGGGAGTCGTGTAAACTAATGATTTAAGGTGGCCCCAGAGAAAAAAGTCCAATGAATTTAAGTCTGGAGACCGAGGAGGCAACGGTTGTGGACCTCCCCGTCCTATCCACCGATTTGGATACGTACTGTCCAGAAACTCGCGAACAAGTAAACTAAAATGCGCTGGAGCACCGTCATGCATAAAATACATTTGTAATCTTAACTGCAACGGAACTTCTTCCAGCAGTAGTGGTAACTCCTCTTCAAGAAAATTGCGGTATACCTCGCCATTTAACCGCATCGGTAAAAAATGTGGACCTAACAAGTGATCTGCAACAATTCCGGCCCACACATTTACAGAGAAATGATGCTGATGACGGGCATTCATTATTTCTCGCGGATTTTCTTCGGCCCATATGTGATTATTATGAAAATTAATAATCGCGTTTCTAGAGAAAGTAGCCTCGTCGGTGAAGAATATTTGAGCCAAATGGTTAGGATTTTGTACGACTTCGTGTTGTTGCATCCATTGACAAAAAGCTAATCTTTGTGGAAAATCTGCTGGCAATAGAGCCTGCACCCGTTGAATGTGATATGGATACAACAGTTGATCTTTCAATATTCTCCAAACTGTGGCCTGACTAATGTTTAAATCAAACGCAATTTTTCTGGTGCTTGTTGTCGGATGTTCCTCAATTTGATTTAATACCATTTCTTCAACTTGTGGAGTTCTCACTGTAGATGGGGGCCCGCTATCAGTCGTCCGTTTTAAAACTTCCCGTTTCACTAATACGTTGATGAAGACGGGCAAACATGGAATGATGCGGTATGATACGGTTCGGGTATCGTTCTGCATAAAGACGTCTAGCAGCACGCGCATTTCCATTGGCAAGACCGTAAACGAAATGCATATCACACATCTCAGCATTCGTATAATTCATTTTAGAAAACAGAAACTGGCAATAAACTGAATGAATACTCTGATACTATTAACAAATATTGAAATAACAAATAAACAATTCGTAAATACCGTACATAATCACAACACGTGCTTCTTGAGCAACTGGTAAACACCAACTGATTAGCATCGACAACGCGACCACTACGCATATTAGAGAAACAGGCACAGACTTGTTTACGAGCTTGTATTACAGTTGGAAGCGGTCATTTTCAACATTTACTATAAGTTAATTTTGTTTTACTAATTATTTTGTTAATTTATAATAAAACCATTTATTATTTTAACTTTCTATTAAACATTGTATAACTTCTGAACTAAGCGGTTTTGGACATATGTTCTTATGAACTTTTATGATCAAAATAACCCCAGGAATCAGCTCCTAAAGTTTGTCGCATATATTAAGAATCACCCTGTATATGTATATATATTTAAGGCAAAAATTATTTAGAAAATAATGCTTAACAAACTATAAAACAAAACCCAAGAAACAACCCAAATAACGTTATAGCATAGAATGTCAAAAATTATTTAGAAAATAATGCTTAACAAACTATAAAACAAAACCAAAGAAACAACCCAAATAACGTTATAGCATAGAATGTCACTGTTCAAGCGTAAACGTGCGTTCAAGTGATGGCCTCTTGATGCTGACGTCACAACAAATTTTTATTGCAGTTGTTAGGCCTGTTTATAGGTGGTATTGGTTAAATGAATATAAAACATAACTTATCTATCGGATTTGTTTGAGATTTTGACAGTAGACATCAGAAACATTATGCAAGTCGGTAACATAATCACCTAGCGAAAATATTGCCAACCTTTGAAAAGTCACTCTTCCGTTAAACCGCCCCCGTATTTTGAATATTTGAAATTTTCTGAATTTAGCCCAAGGCAACAGTAAATTACCCATCTCCGAGTCCTCACAAACAATATTTTGTTGAAAGATATTCACTTAGCTCAGTGTCGCATTCGTTAGACTATCGTTAGTATCAAGCCGATTTGGGAAGGGTAGTAGGGTATCAAACACGTCTGTACGTTACCCTAAGACGCATTCAACATGTATAATCTATAATTCGTCCTTTTTAAATAAGTCTTGTTTCGAAATAAAAAAGAAGAAGAGGTACTAATGATTTTCATTTTACTTCAAATCGTTGTAATATATGGTATTTTTTTAAAACAATGCCATTTAATAAGATTAATCTTGTGGCGGAAGATACTTGCTTATACACACTCTCTGCACAAAAAGAAACCAAAATTTTATAGAAAATAAATTTCAATCAATTTCAGCTTCCATACAGCATTTTCCACATCCATAATCTGACTTATAAACTGCACTCGATATTTGTAGTTTTTTCTTAATTTTCTGACCGAAATCGAGTTCTTAGGCCTACTTCTTTTGTCAACCATTCGTCCACTTTTACAAACGACAACTTCAAAGCTGCGTTGTAATACTGCAACAGCGTCAATAGCAACTTGGAATATATACTTCGGCAAAAGTGGTAGTGCTAAAACCACGTTACCGACGAATGAATTATCGTTATCAGTCACAGCAAAACTTAGATAGAAAATCTGTTATTAACCGTTTCTCCAGGTGACCACAGATAATTGCCCTTTAATAAGCCCTTGAAATTATAGATTAGAGGCATTTTTCAGTCTTCTGATGATCTCGATTCAGCACTTTGGCGTTTTATTTCTGCGTTATTCATAACACCACATTTCGTTACCAGAAACGATCTATTCAAATAAGTAGAACAGTACAGCAATCTATTCCAGTATATTGATGTATCTGTAATCTTTTGGTTGTCTGTATTAATACATATATGTAACGTGCCTTCAAAAACTTTCCTTATTAGAGACGACCATGCTTTTTGATAATGGTTGGTGACAGTGCATGTAATCTGTCGCAAACATATAATTTTGAATGAGCATAACCATCTCTAATGAGAAAAGTTTTTGAAGGCCTTACCATGCAATGGGGTCAGGACTTTAGTGTACTCTTTATTAACTTAATTATCTGCAGTTTTCTTCATCTTCAGCTAGTCTCTTTGCATCTATCCATGTCTTTCCCTTCTCGAGTCCCTACAACACAAGCCCATATTTTTTTAATGCCTTCCTTTCTTTCTATTCTTCCGAATTTTCGCTTCTCGCACGCTGAATTGTCTTGTTTTCACCATCTTTGTAAGTGACATGCGCAAATACATTTTTTTGGATGGTACAGATTTGAAACATAGACCCTCGGATGGTCTTCAATAACTTCTTCATGTTTAGCGCTAAAATCCGTTATTGTTGAAAATTTAACTGTCTATGAATTACTTCGTTTAGTTAATCTTGCAACCCTGATGATAGCTTTTAAAACTTTCGGCTGAAATTTCTATTCTGTTGATATTGAATATAACGTGTGTTCATTTGAAAAGTCAATCTAGGTTACTTTGAAATTTTGATAGAATAAGACGCATATGCATATATATTAGTATGTGTTTGTTTAATACAAAGGTATTTTTAATAATATAAAATATTATTAAGAATCTGGTGTGAAGAACACAAATACAGGTTCACTATTAATATTTTTTGTGAACGTGTCGGAACATATCCCTCCCCAGAGACGCAGATACGTATTTCGCCTTTCTACAGGCTCATCGGTACGCCCCTGCTGGAGAAAGGATATCTTCAGACACATTCACAAAAAAGAACCACATCGCCATATCACAGAAATTATCCAGACCAAGCGTAGAAGTAAATTCAGCGGAGTATGAGTGAAGACACAGACAAAATGCAGTTTCTAGAGACACGGCTGCGCCATCTTTAGAAGGGCGTCGTTCGTTCGCATTGGTTATGTGGACAGGGCGAGGTACTTCGGCTTCTGACAACAGGCAGCGCTGAATTTACTTCTACGCTCAGTCTGGATAATTTCTGTGATATGGCGATGTGGTTCTTTTTTGTGAATGTGTCTGAAGATATCCTTTCTCCAGCAGGGGCGTACCGATGAGCCTGTAGAAAGGCGAAATACGTATCTGCGTCTCTGGGGAGGGATATGTTCCGACACGTTCACAAAAAATATTAATAGTGAACCTGTATTTGTGTTCTTCACACCAGATTTTTAATAATATTTTATATTATTAAAAATACCTTTGTATTATACAAAACTGGTGGGGTTTTACCCACTCATGTATGTTTCAATTATTCTGATATGTGTTTGTTGTTCCGCAAACGTAAATCCAAATGACATTTGATAATGTCAATCACATTTGTTATTTATTTGTATGTATGAAACTGTCAAAATATACGACTTTGTAGGTTAAGTAGTAAATTTTAATTTACGACATACTTCAAAATGTTCTCAGTAAATCACATGCTACTAGATTGACTTTTCAAATGAACACCCGTTACTGACAGTACCTTAGAACTGAATACGGCATATATCCAGGATTGGTTTTATCACTTTTGTTTTGCAACTTGTTCACAATAGAATAGGTTCCAGTAACCAACGATGCTGAGAATATTTTAACTAGCTGGTTGTATTTGACTAGTATATATAGTTATATGCAGTCACACATGGAATTCCTTCTCATCATTATTTTAACACATATATTTTTACAAATACGCAAATATCAATCTTTAATGAAGAATATCTTAGAGATATTTTGCAGATTTGTAAACAAAAATCGCTACAAAGTTATTGGATTCATTTGGATTAACATTAATCGTTAATCCAAGTGCAGAGAGATACAGACATTTTGTATGATCGGATTAGGGGATTTGTTGATTGTAATAGGTGATAAAAAGACAGGAATTATGGCGCATTAAAATTAGTGAACAAAAGTAAGTCGATGTGTCTTTCGTCCTAAAAAAATCCTCCATTTGCACAACAATTTGCGCACAATTGGTTTTGGAAGTTTCTCTTAATCTTCAAATCAATTTTATTTCGGAGTTTCTTTAATGAAATCAGACAGTTTTTTTTGATTATTAACTTTGCTCAGTGCAATTTTTAAATGTCCCAACTTTTACTATCCTGAAAAAGCCTCACGATTACTTTGGAATCGTTTAAAACATTGGTGAACTTGATTACAGGTTAAGCATTCATCACCATCTGCTTTTTGAAGTATTTAGTCACCCTTGGTGCTATAACTCCACTTCCAATGAAACAACTATGACTAACAACTGATACAACATTAATGGAGGTTGTTGCTTACGACAACAAAAATATGTAACAAGTAGGGCTTAATTATTAACTAATTATATTTTCGAAAATTTCAATTTTTTTTGATCAACCATCGTATCCTAGTTTTCGTAACGCAAAAATGTGTAAGTTACAGCGACAATTGTTACTTCCATGCATTGCAATAATATTGTTACCACTCAAGAATGTTTAAAACACTTATAAACCACTTTGTAATGTCCAAATTCCATTGACAAAAAGTGTATATTTATATAGTTTGTTCACGAATGAAGAATTGTTTTGAAACCGTGGAAGTGGTCTCTCTTTGCCACTGACTCTCTCTTTTTCTCTCTGTGTGTTACGTATCTGTTATCATTATTTTGTGTCATAACCCAAGGTAATTCATTGAAAACGGCTACATAATGAGAAGTGAAAAAAAGCACTATTATACAATTTGCCCGTAGCATATTTAAATTACAATTTCACTACGAGTTTTTGTAACTATGGTAGGAATGTAAACAGAAGTGGTTTTGAAATAACTATACGAATATTCCTAAATATTAACATTTAAAAAAACACACATGATGAGATGCCGAGAAGAGATCTGATACAATTTTTATAACTCAAAATAAAAGGCCGAACTGAATAAGAAGAAATAGAACCTTTTTCTGGGTTTATATATATATCATTATATTCGATGTTTTATTGTCAATGCCACTAGTTTCTTTAGGATTTAATTCCTGTGTAACAAGTCCATTTGTATACCGTACGACCGAGCGTCCTATAGTCATCCGATGGTACACGAAATCAGCTCTTCCAACCGTTGTCTGATATATCGCGCACCATATAATTCGCAAGATAAACGCAATAAATACTGAAATACTTATAAACAAGGAATCATAACAAATTTTCCCTAGTCACAAGGAAAAATGTACGTATATAGAAATAAGGAAATTTTATTTATCGTTAATATAAAATATAAGATAAAAACACTTCTAAACTAAATAACTCTTCTCAAGAAACCAAAGAGAATTAAATAAAAAATTCTCTTAAAGAAAAATAACTGAATAACAATTCTGATTAATTTTGTTAGAACTGTTCAAAACTGAAAAGGGCAATCTGTTTGAGGTAATATGTTTCGCATACAATGATCAATGTTCGCAGTTACATCAGCGACTAGCAGGCCAGTGAATAGCGCCCCAATTACATATCAATCTGGTATCAAATATGCTCTTTAAATATTGTCACGCAATTGCAGCATTATGAGCAGGGCATCCACCCTGTCGAAACCAAACGCCATTTATATAAATTCCCTCTGCAAAAAAAGTAAATATCTTTGTGAGTTTAAATTTCCTTCAATGACCAAGGATCCAATGATATTGGCCCCTAAAGATTCTGTTCAAAGATTAACCGTTTGCGGGTATGTCATTCGTACATCACAAATTATACGTTTATTGAATTAACTAAATATTGAGAATAAAACAAAGAATATAATATAGGAACTTGGGGGTTCAAAACAGATAATAATTGCTTTTCATGGTCAGAAAATAGAGAACTACCTTTAATTGTCTCCTTGATAATATTTTGATATGAGTTTTTTGGATCACTATTTCTTGTCTGAAAGTTGTCTGTATTTAAGAATGAGTCTTGTCTATATAGTCTTGTTTAGCTAAAGCAACTATTGATTTACCTTTGTCTGCTCTAGTAACAATAATCTCTTCGTTAATAATTATAACTACGGACCGGACACGAGAGGCCGATGAATCATCGCTCACAGGCGTACTATTGAAAATTTGTATTTTTAAAAAGTTTGTAATTCTATTTATATAATTGGAAAATAAACGGGTGGTGATCTATAAAATACGAAATACATTTTTATTTGTTCATTTTGTAGTTCAAGTTAAGTAAAGTAGTATTAATATTAACCAGCAATACTTTCCCTCTTCTGTAAAATTTGTTCTCTTTGAATGAAATACATCCTCGTAGATAGAAAACGTCCTTTCTACATCCCAACTCATTATAGGTGCATTATGGAAATATTCCTTTATTTCAGTGTATTTAGCAGTTAGATTTTGAGGTATTGTCCCCATACACAATTGCTGCAATGTTATTAAATCTGGATTTCTATTAAAAACTGCGTCTAACTTTTGCCGAAGACCACATGCGAAGTCACTTGGTATATTTTTCAAATTATTAATAGTCACATCTAATGTGGTTAATCCATCATTTAATTTGAGATTTTGGTTTTCAAAATAAGAGACTAGTTTTGGAAAATTTCCAAAGTGTTCCTGAAGAAAGTACAACTGATTTTTTTAATTTTTTTTATTAGTTCCTTGCACTCAGAAATACTTCGAGAATCGTCATTTAAACATGTAACGAAATTTTGTAAACTATCGAAATTCTCTGCATAAAAACTAGTAACTTCCAACCATGTTCCCCATCTAGTTATTACTGGAGAGGAAGGCAGTGACAAAGATGAAAGTTTTCCCCTGTGAAGAGCTACTCTCAATGGTTCAATTATTAAAAACAAACAAAAAATAGATCAAAATAATAAATCAGAAGTTTACAAACTTGTATCTAGTGCATGCCCTAAATTTTATATAGGCCAAACACATAGGTCTTTTTCTAAAAGAATTAAAGAACATGAACCAAGTTATATTAATAATAGGGATTACTCACATTATGCAATACATCTGAGAGAAGAAGCCCATATTCTTAACTCTAACTTTAAAACTTTACATACAGAAAATAAATCGTAAAAATTGAATTTCTAAGATGTTCCACTTTGGCAAGCATGTCATTCTGACAGTGTGATAATATAAGCTTAGTAACTGAATTTATTCATATTAACACCTGGAGAGCCCTTTCGGGAATCGGTGGATTTAGACATCTCACAGCTTTGTTATGCAAGCAGTTAATTTTTCTTCGTTTGCATTTTTGGGATCTAGATTGTCGTCGACCTATCAGTTTTCTCTAAGGCGCGAGTTCTGGGACAACCTGTATTAATAAAGTGAAGATTTTAACTTTTAGTTTTATATCCATTATAATATTTACCTATTCCAATCAACTCTTAAAAACTGCTCGAAATTAACCAATAAAACATCAAGATAAACAATAGATGATATTCGTTTCACTTAACAAGTTCTCCAAGTTCTCTGATAATATTATCAGTTCAAAATAATACAATTATTACAATTTTGAACTGACAATATTTGTATACTTGTAAATACATATCGTGTTTTTATCTATGGTTATATGTTTTCCAAACAACATTTAGATCGTCTTGAGATAAGTTAGCAATTAATGTTATTGAAACACTTCTCCACTTAACCCTAATAAATGCTACATTGTATTAAAATAAAACTTTTTTATGGATTAAAATATTTTTTTTAGTATTTCTAAAACGATTATACATATGAAATTACTATATTTTATACCATAATATATACAAAATATACCACCTTTTAGTTTTTCGTTAAAATAAAAATGAACAATACTGTATCTAACATTGTGTAATAGTGACAAGTTCAAGTCTAATAAGTAAAAGAAAATATGTTTACGAAAAAATTACATAACAATTGTTGCCTTTTAAAATATTTTAGCTAGTAACTGTTAATTGTTGAATTTTATGAATGGGAGAAGCACGATATTCTGGTAAAAGGCGTGATTGCAAACAATTACACACTCTAAGTGCGTTTTAACATATTGTGAAACATATTTACGTCAATTTTCGCGTTGAGAGAGCTTTAAAAGAACTGTAAAATGATATTTCAGAAGTATTGGGTCATTGCGAAAGTCTTGATACAATTTTATGTAAACTTAATTAAGAATTAATTAATAAACATAATAATTTATTCAATCATTTATATAATTTATATACCTTTCAAAATAACCTTTCTCCAACAATTGGGTAACATGTCATAAAAGTTGGTTGATTTATGTACGTAAAGTTTTCTCGAATTAAACTGTTCTGTAATGAACAAATATGTAGGTATATGAAGAATATGCTAATTTAATTCTTTGTTGTGTTTGTTTTGATTGGTTCTACATTCATGTATGTATACGTCTTCGCATACATGAATGCATCATTCTAATTGATATTTTTCTGGAGTAGCCTGTTTGAGCTAATCCAATTAATGTGAAATGCAACATGTAACTCCCTAGCAATACCACGACACTAATAATAATACTTCTCTAAACCACAGACCAGGTTTTGAGATGGTTTGATTTGGTTGTCTTCAACATTGTTTGCGCTGAATATTCTTATATTGCATCCATTTTTCACCAGATATAAGTAATTAATGTAAGAAAGAATCTTCAAATGAAGAATTATACAATGCTAGACAACGATTTATATTTCATTTGTAATTTTCACTCGACGTTCAGCTTTTGAAACGTAACTTAGGCTCACAACATAGGCTTTTTGCTACTTTTACAGTTGATATTCATGAATGTGTCTTCCAAATGTCCACAATAAGCTTAGCTAGAATATTGTTTGATTATTCAGGTTTTGGTTTATCAAGTAAATCTACGTAGCCTTGTAAAATTTTGCAAATAGTTTATCATTTCTGAAAGTATATTGTTTAAATAAATTTCCCTAATGTTTTTCATGGTAATTAGAACGAACCTACCAGATATTCACGCAGCATAACATAAAATCTCTGCACAAAGTATTCAATAACGCGTATCTGACCAGATACAGATGCAAATACTTACTTCTTTAAATTAATGTAACTGACGTGATGCAAATAGCTTTTACCGTCTCTTTAGTTAGAGCAGAGGTCTCCAAACTTTTTTGTCTCTTGCCACCATTTTCGGTTTTGAGTAGACCCCTGCTTACCTAATATTCAATTTTTGCAAATTAATCAACTTCAAAAGGGCTTTTCACAGCTGGTATAGTGCTACTCACTTTGAAAGATTTAAATTTGTAACTATAGTGTTAAAAACATTAAAAAAACATGTTAAGTTTTATACATTTATTAATAGAATTCAATAGACCCCTGGGGGTCGATTGAACTTGTGTTAAAACTTTTCCAATGATCTAATACTACAAAGTACTTACCGATGTAAGTTTAGTGATATAGTCCAAACATTTTCAGTTACAATAATTGGATGAAAATTAAGTTTTATTTACAAGATAAACAAGGATTTGTCTTTGAACGAACCAGATTTAATTATCGACCGACATGGCACTGGAGATGAAATTTGGGTTCAACATTCTGATTCAGAATCGAAATGAGAGTCGATACAGTGGCATGTTATGGACTCGAGCCACTCAAAGATGTGTAAAGTCGCCCCTTTTACAAGAGAAGTAATCGCCATTTTTTTGGGGGGGTCTGTCAAGGACTGTTGCTGGATCAGCGTTGCCAGTGTCAGCACCAAAGTACTAAAATCAGTATCTTTTTTCCTCAGTGCTACTTTTCCTCCCATCAGTTTTTTTTTGTGCGATATATTCAGAACATATTTTGTCGTTTTAGAAAGATTTATTGATATAATCCATGAATATAGTAATACGAATGAATAAAATATTCTTATCACCCGCATTCTGTTTTGATTCTGATTAAAGATGATAGATGGCAGCATATGTAATCTTATCCTTGTACTTTACCTACTTGCAACGGTTTTATATTTTATTCTCTGGTTTTATCATAGATAATAGTAAAAGTAACTAAAAAATAAATTAAAAAGCGAAGATTTTCTTTATAAATTTTGAAGAAATTGTTAAATAGAAAAGTTAAATATTAAGACAATTGTTTTGATTTAAATTTACTTAAAAGAATATTGAAGTTCTTTGTTACAAATAGGGCTGGGCGATACCGACGCTTTCGGTATCGGGTAGCGATACCAATCGAGGTATCGATACTTAGCGATGTATCGGGTCTGTGCACGGTATCGATTCTGGGTAAAGTATCGATGCTTTGGAATCGATACTTTGGAATCGATACTTTGGAATCGATACCTTGAATCGATACCTTGATTCGATACCTAGGAATCAATATCCATAACCTGTTTTCTAGGCATCGATTGTTTGATATCGGTTTCAAGAGATATAAAATAATAAAATAATTTACCGATTCTACTATATCTACGGTATGAAATTTGCAATATTGTGATATTTTGTTTTGTAATAATCATAGTTATTTGTCATAATATGGGTATTTGCTACGCATAATATAAAATTCAACATACTTTCAAATATCTATTGTATAATATAATATATACATATATATAGCAGACAGTTATCGCAGACCTGAAGATGGCAAATGTGATTTTGCCGAAACGTCGTCCAAAAACCAGCACCGGTCTTTACAAAGACCAAACAGTGGAAACGCGGAAGAAAACCCGAAATCCAGTTACAACACATATATATATGCATACATACTTAAAAATTCTTTACTTAAAAAGTTATTGCATCCTTTATATACATTTAAAAAATGCACAAAGGTAAGTTACCCGATACATCGCTAAGAATCGATATTTTGCGAGTACTGGAATCGGTAAAGTATCGATAGGTATCGATGCTTTGGAATCGACACTTTGGAATCGATACCTTCGTTATCTGAGGTATCGGGAAATCGATACCAGTTATGGTATTGGGTATTGGACGATGTATCGATACTTAGCCCTGCCCTAGTTACAAATTCCTATATATACAATTTAGCTACTCATTTTAAGTTGCCTCCAGATCAGTACCTTTTTGTCATTGTCCTAGTACTTTTATTTTGATACTTCTGAAAACGCTATGCTGGATAAAGGTAGTAACGGTAAATGAAGAATATTATGCAAATTTTATGCAACGTCTCAGAGATTCTATTAAAGTGAGAAGAAGTGTAAAACCCTAGTGACGTGTTTCAGAACCTCACAAAAGGAGAAGCTATACAGTAAAGTAACGCCTAAGCAAAAGTTTTTTTGGTGGAAGCGCAAAAAATATCAAATTTGTTACAAACTACAATAGAATCCTACGTTACTTAAAATGAAGTGCCATACGTCTATTTTCTTATGCAAACTCATCTATGAGACGTCATCATAAAAACATTTTTGGCGAGAATATTTCTGCACTAATTAATTTTCAATCGATATTAATCCCAAAGCAGAAACTCTTTTTTGTCCTGTAGAATTCCTAATCAAATTGTTTGTTCGTTTAAGCGCAGAAAAGGAACGTGCAGACGCACTTGTGGTGAGGATAATGAGTGTTAATTCACATAGTTTAAGAATTTCAGGGCAAGGACAATCTAGTCCGCAGTCTTTAAGAGAGTTCCATAAGTCACTAGCACTCGTTTTATTTAAGTCTTCTGAGGCATTGTAAATCACTGTGAGTTCGAAACGTAATGTAAGAAAGTCAAAATATTGGAGATAATTTTGTTTAAGCGATTCAAATGCTCCTTCATAGACTGGGTTTATCGCAAAAATTAACTAATTCTAGAAATTTAAGGGTGTTAAAGTTCTTAAATTTGGTATCTATGTGAGCGGAAATATTGTCAATTATTTCAAGTAAAAACTTACGGAATCGCGATTTTTCATCTGTTCTGTGTTCTTTGGCAACATTCGGTGGGCCTTTCACAAATGATCAAATTGTTCTCTTT
Source organism: Melolontha melolontha (assembly GCA_935421215.2). NCBI lineage: Eukaryota > Metazoa > Arthropoda > Insecta > Coleoptera > Scarabaeidae > Melolontha > Melolontha melolontha. The sequence goes on along the minus strand of OW285244.1, from coordinate 7,918,292 downwards.
TAGAAAAAAGCGATGAATTCCTGAATTAATGTCGGTAGTTTTATTTTGTAAAACAACAAATAAGTTGTCACAAAATGTAAATATCTCGAAAAAATAAGTAACAAAAGATTAAAATTAGTTTCAGCTTCTAACATATTAATATATCCTCTAGAGCAAACTCAAGTCTCATTATCCCATTCTTCCTGGTTATCCATATTTTGAAAAAAAAAGTGGTTGTCGATATTAAAAAACAGTTTGTACTAACCTACCGTTATAATTCGATCGAGTGGAGGCTGCTTTTGGTAATCTTTTATGAACTTCCAGATCTGAAGTACTGGTTCTTTTTGAAGACTTGGAAAAAGATGCAGCCAAATCGCTCAAAGTTTGAAAAAACTCTTGCATTCCATTATTATATTATTTTATTTATTATATTCAGAGACTGCTGTAAAACCAAATTTAGGCGATCTGCCATACAGTGTACAAAAAGTGCGGTTGGATACGTTTCTTTTACTTTAACCTATAAACTCCCTAATTCACCTGCCATTACTGCTGCTCCATCATAACTTTGAGCTACTAATTTTGAACCATAATTATAATATTCACTATAGTCTGAAAATACAATATACATGAAGCAGAAGTTGTTCTTTGCGTGGAAATATTTAATAATCCTATAAAGCGTTCCTAAATTTCGCCTTTTTTTTTTGTTACGTAACGTAAGATTTTTGATAACTAGCTAATATTTGTCACATTTGTAGTTTCGTCCAGAATTATGACAACAAGAAGGACTTCTTCTACTTGAAATTTTATTTTATTCAATATTATTTTTTCTATGCATAGAATAAGATCGTTTGGTATTAAATTAGGAATAATTGTTATTACTAAAGACGGCAGACTATGTGCCCGAACAGTAGCGTGATGTGGAGGGATCGAGTAGAGGCGTACGACGATCAATTCAGTTGCCGTTGAGACGTTGTAAGCGTTACATTGTTAACACAATCGTGTTGAAAATGTCGGGAGTGCGTAGAAACAATGCATCGACTCGGTTGCATGCTAACGTAGTAAAGAAATTTTTACATCGGTTTCCCGATTTAATATATGACGGTACCGTAGTGAAATGTTTAGTTTGTGAAACAACTTTATTAACTTGGAAAGCAAGTCAGTGCCAAAGACATATAAATAGTGACAAACATAAATCGAATAATAGTGGACGCAGATCATATAATAAATTTGTGTGTGATTTAACAATGATGTTAATTGCGACCAATATACCAATGCAGAAAGTGGAACACCCAATGTTTCGTCAGTTTTGGAAGAAATACAATCCTACGTGGAAATTACCAGCAAGAAGTACGCTACGGAATTACGTACCGTCAGTGCGTGAGAGAATTGTAAATTGTACGAAAAATACGGTAAAAAAAAATTCCTGTGGTTAACAATAGACGAAACTACAGATATTAAAAAACAGTCCATCCTAGCCATTCTAGTACGGACGCTGACTCCGCAAGGACCTTCTCCTCCTTATTTACTAACCTGTAAACGAATGCAAGGGTGTACTGCCAGAGCGATATGTATTATATGTATTAATAGAAACACTACACAAATTTGAGATTTTACCGAAGCAAGTGTTAATGTTAGTTACCGATGCTGCCAAGGTTATGTGTTTCACGGCAAACTTACTCAAAACGATTCAACCAAACCTGCTGCATGTCACATGTTTGCTTCACGCTTTACACCTTGTAACAAACACTATACGTACAACTTAGCCTGATGTGGATCAACTGATAGGACAAACGAAAGCGGTTTTTCTTAAATCTCCGAAACGGATTCGGCTATTTCATTCGCTGTGTCCTGATATACCCGAGCCGCCGCAACCAATTCTTATACGATGGGGTACTTGGTTAGAAGCAGCATTTTATTATTATAAACATTTTGAAAAAATTAAATCAGTGATTTTACAACTAGATGCTAAAGAAGCAGCTGCAATACGACTCAGCCAGGTTCAATTTAACAATCCTCAAGTTGCAGCAAATTTAAAAATTATTTACGACAGTTACGTGCCAATACTGGACGCAATAAAAAATTTACAGAACACTGCGCTGTCCTTATCGGACTCATTAGCAATTATTGACCACGTAAAACTAGTGCTGCATAATATCCTTGAAGATGAAAAAAGTGATTGTGTCCGTGAAAAATTTAACAGTGTATTAGATAAAAATGTAGATTTTACAAAATTAGGGCAACTTTTTACCAATACTGAAGATCCGTTGTACAGATACAAAGAGCGCTTTAACTATGCAAATATAACATCTCTCAACGTCGAACAATCCTTCTCTGTATATAAACATATATATACGTCGCTACGTACAAACCTTTCCGAGACTAATACAGAAACATATATTATGGTGCAGTTTTTTCATCGCGCACATCCGCATTTTTTTGCAACAATGTAAACATGTTGGGTAAGTTATTTATGTTTTTTCTTAACGTTTTGTTTAGGGATTCGATATATTTATTTTTAAGTAAGCGCACTGTTATTCTGCTAAACTCTCCACGCAACGCCACTGCTGGGGCACATAGTCTGCCGTCTTTAGTTATTACATATCTTTTCAATATACATATATTTTCTCTATTACTTTTAATTCCTTTTCATATGAAGATCAATAGGTCAATATTTACAATATAATGTCTCTTATAAATAAATTACATTAAAATCCTTTTAAAACGATTTAGTAACAATGCCCTGAATAAAAAGAACATTGTTTAGACGCAAAGATAAGTGTCACAATAACATTGAAAGTCTTCTATTTATACCGTAAAGTTACTTAATTAATAAAACAACTGTGTAATCGTTTATGTATTCGCCAATATATGTGTTGTACACATGTGTGTTTAATCCGATCTTTCTTAACTGTTAAAGTGCTAATCTGATCTTAATATTCAAAAGTCTATTCCTTTACGCTTGTCCATCATTATGACACTGCATCATATGGCGCGCGCGTTAAGCGGAATTATAACTCAACATATTGATCTTTTGTTCTAAAAGGCAGGGTCCGTTTTCGAACGGTATTGCGACTATAAAAACACATACACACGGCATTTATATAGCTATATATCCTTTTTGTGTGAAACTCTCCTTAGAGTTTTACTGATTGCGAGTCCCCGCATGCTGCTCTTATTGCTGCCACTGTTGTTGGCTCATGATTTTCAATAAATAGTTAAGCTGTGCCGTAATTGATGCTTGTTAGTTCTTAAAATCGTTTTTATTGTATTTGAGAATGTCGTTTTCTATTGCCTACGCCGTTAATTGGATATGAACACTATAATATTGTTTATTAGAAGCGTCTTGTATAATATTTATCAAATGCCTATTGTACGTGTATATGATAGAAAATTATATGAAGGTGTAATTGTGAAGCCATTAAGACCAAACTATTTTTGGTTATAACTTTATTGCCCTCACGAGCATCGGCCTTGAACCTCCATTACACGTACTTTTATATATAGGTTCTTACAAAAGTATTAATTACCTAACTAGTCAATATTCATATACATATTTATAATAATATCATTAAGATATTGTACTTATATATTTCAAAAGTATTTATGTTTTTATTTAGCTACATTTTTATGAGAAAACAACCTTTTAAACGAGCATTTTCATTATGTACAACTTGATCATTTTAGATCAGTGAATAATTTTATTGTACTTTAAAATACTCGATGGAGAATTGAAACCAAAGACGAGAATCGCTTAAAATTATTCCTAATATAATGTTTCTGGAAATCCCCCTTGTCTATAAATTAGGTTTCTAAAACCTGTATATTAAATATGTAGAATTATAAACAAAGTAATAATATAATAATTATTTGTTAGATGAAATTGAAAATGTATTAAACCCAAATGTATCACTTACGAGCTATTCATATATCGTATCCAGATTTTATATAATTTGCATGTACTTATTGCAATTTTTTTCATAAGCTTTATAAGATTTGTTACGTCAATGATTAGAGACCGGATGCATCAGGCCGAAATTACGATGGACCATATAAATAGTCTATAACATCGCTAAGTACAACACACAGTTATTGAATAGCAACGGTATATTCATTCGGTTAACCGCACATCTGGTTTTTGTCGTTGAATTGCGACGCAATTACTTCAATATTACAGTTAAATTCCTTTCTTCATGGGCGTAGATAGAAACGTGAGGAGTTTTTATAATTTATTTTATTTATTAGTTTATATTTCGTAGGATACATAAAGTACGGTGAGTTAGTTTCTTTCTTTCGTTGTTTTAACTGTTAATTACCATACTACGTAATTTTTCTAATAGATCCCGTTGAATACCGTTTCATCGAATCTACTTCTCCCAATTATTTTGACGTAAGTGTCCAGTGAATTTCGTTAAGCTTCTATAACTTCCGCATACATTTTTAATTTTCGTTTATTTAGATCTCGAACATTGTTTAAGTTAATTTTTTCTTTTATGATATGGAACAACGTCGCGAATGACATCGTGAAACAATGGCGAGTTGGATTAAGGGTCAAACTGATTGTAGGTCCATTGCCAGTGACTCCGAAATTTATTGCAAAGTTTGTAAAATATCGTTAAAAAATTCCTAGAAATCGCACGTAAAACGTCACTTAGCATCGCAAACACATACACGGATATTAGGCACGTTGGAATCTGACAATTTTAACGAAGAACTCTGAGAAACCTTAATGGCGGCAAATATTCCATTAAATAAACTTAACAATCCCATCTTCAAAACATTTCTCCAAAAATATACTGGTCGAAATATTCCTGATGGATCCACCTAACGCAAATATTATGTTTCTAAACGAGTAGCAGTAGAATGCATTAGAAGCCATCTTTGAAATCAGTACCTATGTATAAGTGCCGACGAAACTGTCGATATATTAAGACGCTGTGTGGTAAATATCGTAGCTGGTGTACTACATCCAACTATTCCATATAACGCACATGTATAGTTCTCGTCAAGATAACTTAAAATGACGGCAATTAACACTAAGCGGATTATAAGGAGTACCTGCTGTGAGTTTACCTGTGGGACATGAAATATTTAGAAATAGTATTTGTCTATCAGGAGTATATTCCGAAAAATTGTAAAGCGGCTACAGGTGCTGTTATAATAATCAATATTGAAAATATTAATCATGGAAGATATATATGAACATTTTATTGGGAGAGTTATGATACAAGTATATTTTCCAGAATACATGATTTTAATATAATACAGTTTATTGACATTAATATAATTAAGGTATTTGTCAATATATTCTTGTACCGCGGGTAGAATGTAGAATAAAAGACAGTAAAAACAAAAAAAAACAAATACTGTAAATACAAGTACAAAATACATAAGGAACAAAACAAACAAAAATGAAAGAAATATGAATAGGTAAAATAGAAAAGATATATCTATGTATTAGAGAATATTAAAATATTTAGTATCGTAGCTCATCCACAAATACTTACAAGCGTTTTAACTATTTAGAAAATTAAAGGGCAAATTCATAATAAAGGTAAACAATACATTGGGTATAACATATTTATCAAATAAGGAATTTAATAATAAAAAATCAATTAATGGGATTATTAAAAGGAAATATTGTAAAAACGGGCTTAAGAATATTCCAACTTAATGCGACCCTGCTGTGTTTACTATTACTAGTTGAAGATTTGACAAGAACTATAATAGCAACCAAAGTTATAAATACAGTTGATGCGAAAACAGTAGCTAAAACTATTTACGAGAATATGCACCAAATGCTTCATTCGGACAACAGGTACAATGAAAAAATACTTTTATTTGTCAGTGACAGTGCTGCATATATGTTAAAAACAAGCAGACTATTAAAGGAAACAAAATCTAACTGCTAAATACGCTGAAATAAAAGAATATTTCCAGTATGCACCTATAACCAGTTGCGATGTAGAAACGACGTTTTCTACAAGGATGTATTTCATTCAAAGATAACAAATTTTACAGAAGAGAACCTTGAGAAAGTATTGCTAGTTAATATTAATACTCCTTTACTCAACTTGAAGTACAAAATGAACAAATAAAAATGTATTTCGTATATTATAGATCACCACCCGTTTGTTTTCCAATTATATAAATAAAATTAAAAACTTTTTAAAAATACAAATTTTCAATAGTACGCCTGTGAGCGATGAGTCATGGACCTCTCGTAAGTAAGCCATGCTTTAACAAGAATACTTATTTTTTAAGATGAACACAACAACATTGTGTAACAATGCTCCTTCAAATACCACGGAATTGGCTATTTCACTTAATTTGACCCGTAGATTTTTTTATCATCAAATCCTGTATAGTTTACTGGGCCACCCACTCTTTTATTATTGCCTACGAAAGGGCATAGACTTCCAAAACACTTTTCTTCTCTTCCAATATTCTTCATTACTCAAACCTTTCATGTAAAGAAATTCAATGACGACGCGTTCCTCAACGTTATCTTTATCACAACCAAGTCTTTGACAGATGACAAATTTTCAGCGTTGCCAACTAAAGAATGAAGCTTGAAATATATGACCAAATTATATGCCTAGCGCTATCTACGTAGAGGCCACATAATTATCATTTCCCCCTTGTACATTCAGACGAATCATATTTTCATTTCACCAATTATTAATATGTAATATAAATGCCCATCCTAAATTTTAACATAAGTCGAGACGGGTGTAATTTTAGAAAATAGTTTTTGATCGTCCGCGTAACTAAATTATTATATTGTACATACATATTATTATATTAATACCTGCAGCATTAAATTAGATGGGCATATAAAAATTTAGCATAGAAAGCTTTTTATTAGGCCTGCTTTTTATTTATTATTTATAATACAAGGTTACGCTTGTAAATTGAAAACACGAGAAGCATTTCTTATTATAAACATTTCCTACCAAGAAAATGAAAACAATAATACTAACACAAAAATATCACACCTAGTCTGTTTGTATATATAGGAGTGACAATTTAAAAGTCCTGAATCTTGTCTGTTATCTAACCATATGGTGGAGTATAAACGAACAAAAATAAAAATAACTGAAAAGTATATTTACGAAAATAGCATTTAACAAGTCAACTTTTATCTTGTATTAAAACATTTTTTAATTATTTTCTCATTTCACATTCTCTCTCTAGCACAGTTATTATAAATTATGTTCTTAAGTTTATAATATGTACTTGTACATTAACTCTGAACAGAGACGAAAACTAACCTTGTGAAACCTATTTGAAGAATTAATTATATTTTATTAAAGAAACTATGTTTTATAAAGATTTTTTTTTACCAACATTACTATGGAATTCAAGTAAATTAGTACAAAAATTATCTTGTTTTTTTTATGGTCTTCTTTTTTGTTCAATCTAATCTTCTAATACAATCTTTCCATTATTATTATTATCATATTGTGTTTCCATATAAGTGGTACCTAACCTTGAATTAGAGGAAATCAAATTTCGAATTTAAAATTATATCTTACAGCAGATCATAACTGCTACGTTTTTGCTCAATTATACCGTTGATTGTATAGTGCGTAACTCCAAGAAAGGTCAAAATCAATATTATAGTTCTCCTAATAAGACAAATCAAATACGTATTCTTCATTTCGATGTATAGTTTTTTTTGTTGCTTCTTAAAGGTGCGCCTACAACACAGATACTACTATGTTTAATGTATAAAGACCGCCACTTAGGTAGGCAAGCAGTGGTGTACTGAAATAAAAGTGAGCGTTCTTTAGAAAAAAAAATTATAATAGAAATATTGAAAGCACAGACATAATATTTTAACCCTCTAATGCCCAAATTTTTTCTTTATCAAAAAATTACAATCGACTATTTTAAGGTCAATGAAGCCTAACTTTCATTAACATTTAACATAAAGTTGTGACGGGTGACTTATGGACCTTGTTTTGGCACGCCTGGTTGTCGGTAAGTATGTTTCCTTGGATCGTTTAGACGGGTTATGTAACTCAACACTTGTCGATCGTGGCCTTTCAATAGATCTCTTTTTAGGTTCTCCAGATTGCGATTTGCACTGGTTAGCAGACACTTGATTCCGAAATTGGGGTAGCCCTATGTTGACCCTAGTTGAATCGGTGTTTATTCTTTTGTGCAACAAATAGGGATTTACCATGGCCACGTTAAACAGATGGTAAAAAATTTTGTTGTTGTTGTTGTTGTCTACTTGATTGCTTCATCCTTATATGATAACGACTCAAAAAACCATCTATCAGGTCTACACCACTCATATGTGCATTGTATTCATGGATTACAATTGGGCGGTCCACTTCTAGGTAAACATGTAGAATCCAGCTCCTATTTAAACTGACACAATTGACTCATTTACGCATGCACATAACGAATCATATATCGAAAATTTACAAGTAACGTTGCCAAATCGGATATTTATACTAAATATTGATATAGTGGGATTTGTAGGTTAATAAATCGACATATAGAAAATTAAATTAATTTATTCTGTAAACACAATTCTTGCAATACCTCCTCTACCTGCCACTTCAATGAAAATTAAATTGGAATAAATATAAATCACATAATATTCAAATATATAATAATTGTGACTGATATAAGCCCAGATGGAGGCTACCAAAATTTGGCAACTTTGCGGATAATTTAGTATGTTTGTGCAGGGAATTCGGATGGGAGCTGGATTCTGCAGGTTTACCCACTTCAACAACTTTATCTACGTGACTACAAACAGCTGCTCACTCTTCTGCATTTACAGATGCGGATTTTTCTCTGGCCAAATTTTCGACGTCTGCTAACTTGAAAGTAACACTTCTGGTTCCAACCCAATTCTTTACAATCGCCCATATCTTTTCAATTGGATTTAACTCCGGGTGATAAGGAGGCAACCTCAATACATTATGTTTATGGGCCCATAATAGTGTATCCAGTTTATATCTTGGATTTTCACTTTTATTTTTCTTTATTAATTCATATAACTCCAGCTTTGACCACTTCACATCAAACGCCATATTTCTTGCTAGAAGCCACTCTATCATTTCTACCTTTTTTGGAGGATTATGCTGGATTACATTCGATTTTGACTTTGTGATATGATGTGTTATCGATTACCAGTACACTTCTTTGTGGAAGATTAGGCAGTAACTGTTTATTGACCCAAGTGAAAAAGTTTGTTGAATTCATTTCGTCATGGTAATCACCAGATTTTGTACCTATAAAAACAATGGAAATAATACATAGCAACAATAATTTTAATAATTGTGATAAATTTAATTTTGTGTTTTCATTTATTGTTATAAAGCAATAACTGTGTAATATTTATATATATATATATATGTATATATATATATATATATATATATATATATATATATATATATATATATATATATGCCTGATTTAAATAGGAGTAAAGCATTTTGAATAAAACCTATTTTTCCACCAACATGAACCATTATCAAACGATTCTTCAACCCAAGCAAACAATTATCTGACCATTCTTTTGATTGCGTATGTGAACGTAGGATTCATCTGTAAATATTATAAAATCCAGATATAATAATTATAATTTATATGGAAATATTTATTCTCACCTTTCAAAGTTGGACGTCGTTTTTCATGTATATAGAAGTTGTGAATGATAGATCGTATTGTATCAGTATCTTGTGGACGAAATGTGCTTCTCGTGCGTCTGCGAGGCCTTGCTTTATGTGGAGTACTAAATGAAACAACTTTTCCGGAATTTACATCCTCAGCTTCTTTAGCAATACTTCTGTATATCATATCAGAAATTCCAATCGCTCTCATTAACCTCTCTTTGTAATTTGTTAAAGGAATTATCGGATGCTTATTTTCTGCTTCTTACATCATGAATTTTAAAACGTTCGCAATAATTTCTCTTCCTTGGCTATGTATAACTTTGCCTTTTACTCCAACTTTCTTCAATGACGAAGACATCACTGTATAAATAATATTTAATCATTTACTTAAAAATAAAATTTATACTCTTTAAACTTACTGACCGAATAATATAGAAATGTTTTCAAGTGTCTTGATAAAGACGATTATTTAAATAACGATAATTTACTAAATTCAAAGAAGCAACAATAAAGCATAAACCCAAATATAATGAGCACGCAACTGTTATACAAACACCCCTAAACTGGATCAAATGGGATATAATGAACTCGCCCAACCATAATATGTTCATTACGCATTGTAACGTATGTGCTATTCTCTAAATGTTTTCACTCTACCTATCACATATTTTTTGGACAAATTCGGATTTTGTCCGGATTTCGGGGCTTATGTGTCCTGGATTTTGAAAAATTTAGATGGAAACCCTATCTACAGCTAACTGCTGGCCAAGGAGCATATCATATAAAAGTGTCCCATTCCACGTTGAACGTTAAACTCTTGCGCTAGCGCATTCTTATGCGGATATAGTAGTACTAAATTCGTAAACAATCGCTATGGCGACATTTTTAAAATACTATCTTTTTTTGTTCTAAATATGCTCTAAATACATGTTTCGATCTTTTTTGATCTTATCAGTGCGATATATCTATAAATATAGAAATCACAGACACGTATTTACATGTATATAAATAAAAATTAATTCTGTTAAAAAATAAATTGAAACTCCATGTATAAGAAAAATAAATATTTAAAATTCAACAAATATATAAAAAATGCAAAATTCTGGCAATAAAACAAAATAAACTATATACTCATAAGTAGAGCTGGGGATGTTTGCGGTGTGCCAGGATAGTATTCAGTTAAACGCACGAATATAATGACCTTGTTTCGATCGGTGATGCATGCGTGATTTTATTGCTTTACATGCATTCGCTATTTATATCACTTAGGTATGTCAGTTATGTGTACTGTATATAAATAACACACTTACCTTATTTACGATTATTATAGCATAGCGCCAAGTGGATAAGACTTGCAGTAAGTTTGTAGCATTAGATACGTTTCCATATTTGTAGCGGTGAGCGATGTACGCCGTGATGAATAATTTTTTTTATATTTTGAGAAAGACCGCTCGACATCTACGGATGTAACACACGCACAATTAAAATAATCTTTATAGATAGAAACCGAATCTACACTTGCACCATTACTAATTTGTTTTAATCTGGTAAAATCAAAATCATTGTTTATCACACTCTCGAACTTTTCTATTACATTAACATTTTTGTTGTCATTTACTGCGCATAGCTGGGCGTGTACATCGTCCAGTATTTGCAGTGACTCCGCTAACGATAATGCAGTATTTTGAAATTTCTCGATTGCGTTAAACAATCCTATATGATTGTTATAAATAGTTTGTAAATCTGCATCAAGGGAAGGGTTTTGAAAGAGTCTCTGGCTTTCCTTAATGGCTACAGCTTCGGCAGGATTGAATTGTAGAACCGCAGATTTTATTTGTTGGAAATACTTGGCATAATAAAATGCCGCCTTTAACCAACTTCCCCAACGTGTAAGGATTGGCTCTGGTGGTTCGGGAATACCAGGGCACCGACTGTGAAACTCTCGAATTCGTTTGGGAGATTTTAGAAACACTTTTTTTGTGGTTGCTATTAATGCATCCACCTCTGGATAACATTGCCGAATAGTTTGTGCCACAAGGTGTAAAGCATGAACTTTACATGTCACATGCAAAAGTCTCTCACAATCTGCTTTAAGAGAACGGCCTACAGAATGCATTGTCGCAGCACCATCGCTCATAAACATCAGGAGTTGATTAGTTGAAACTTGAAATTTTTGTAGCGTATCGAGCACTACCTTCGTAATTACTTCGCTAGTGCACTTTTCCAATCTTTTGCTGGCTAATAAAATGGGAAATGTTGATTTGACAGGATCTAGTACACGCACTATAATATTCACAATAGAATGTTTTTTTCGATCTGTCGTTTCGTCGACACATACCCATAACTGTTTATCATTTACTACTGCTTTCATTCTGTTTTCAATGTCCTCACGCACAATTGGTAAATAGGTGAGTAACGTTCTCCGTGACGGTAGCTTTTTGTTGAAATTGTATTTATTCCAAAAGTCGTGAAAGGCTTTTTTATCTAGCAGGTGAACTGGCACATCGCAGACGAGTAGCATTGTCAATAAATCGAAAATGAATTGCGTTTTAGACAGCACATTATTTTTTTTGTCTTTGTGGTGTACACTTTCAACATGTCTTTTACAGTCGTATTTGTCCCAGCAAAGTAACTGTTTATCGCATAATTTACAAACCACTTTTGCTCCATTATAATACAAATCGGGAAAGTCTCGGATAAATTTCTTCACGTCGTTATACAATGGGCGCTTTCTTGGCTTGGGCACGTCCGTCATACTTATTAAATAGAGCTCAAGACAACACACGATCACGTTGCCAGTTCACGACTAACTAAAGTGTTTCGTTGCATCGTGTTTATACGCTGGTGGGGATGCACTACATACGGTCCTGCCGTACCGCAAACATCCTCAGCTCTACTCATAAGTTAAGACGGCAGACTATGTGCCCCAGCAGTGGCGTTGCGTGGAGAGTTTAGCAGAATAACAGTGCGCTTACTTAAAAATAAATATATCGAATCCCTATACAAAACGTTAAGAAAAAACATAAATAACTTACCCAACATGTTTACATTGTTGCAAAAAAATGCGGATGTGCGCGATGAAAAAACTGCACCATAATATATGTTTCTGCATTAGTCTCGGAAAGGTTCGTACGTAGCGACGTATATATATATATATATATATATATATATATATATATATATATATATGTTTATATACAGAGAAGGATTGTTCGACGTTGAGAGATGTTATATTTGCATAGTTAAAGCGCTCTTTGTATCTGTACAACGGATTTTCAGTATTGGTAAAAAGTTGCCCTAATTTTGAAAAATCTACATTTTTATCTAATACACTGTTAAATTTTTCACGGACACAATCACTTTTTTCATCTTCAAGGATATGCAGCACTAGTTTTACGTGGTCAATAATTGCTAATGAGTCCGATAAGGACAGCGCAGTGTTCTGTAAATTTTTTATTGCGTCCAGTATTGGAACGTAACTGTCGTAAATAATTTTTAAATTTGCTGCAACTTGAGGATTGTTAAATTGAACCTGGCTGAGCCGTATTGCAGCTGCTTCTTTGGCATCTAGTTGTAAAATCACTGATTTAATTTTTTCAAAATTTTTATAATAATAAAATGCTGCTTCTAACCAAGTACCCCATCGTATAAGAATTGGTTGCGGCGACTCGGGTATATCAGGACACACCGAATGAAATAGCCGAATCCGTTTCGGAGATTTAAGAAAAACCGCTTTCGTTTGTCCTATCAGTTGATCCACATCAGGATAAGTTGTACGTATAGTGTTTGTTACAAGGTGTAAAGCGTGAAGCAAACATGTGACATGCAGCAGGTTTGGTTGAATCGTTTTGAGTAAGTTTGCCGTGGAACACATAACCTTGGCAGCATCGGTAACTAACATTTGCTTCGGTAAAATCTCAAATTTGTGTAGTGTTTCTATTAATACATCATATATCGCTCTGGCAGTACACCCTTGCATTCGTTTACAGGTTAGTAAATAAGGAGGAGAAGGTCCTTGCGGAGTCAGCGTCCGTACTAGAATGGCTAGGATGGACTGTTTTTTAATATCTGTAGTTTCGTCTATTGTTAACCACAGGAATTTTTTTTTACCGTATTTTTCGTACAATTTACAATTCTCTCACGTACTGACGGTACGTAATTCCGTAGCGTACTTCTTGCTGGTAATTTCCACGTAGGATTGTATTTCTTCCAAAACTGACGAAACATTTGGTGTTCCACTTTCTGCATTGGTATATTGGTCGCAATTAACATCATTGTTAAATCACACACAAATTTATTATATGATCTGCGTCCACTATTATTCGATTTATGTTTGTCACTATTTATATGTCTTTGGCACTGACTTGCTTTCCAAGTTAATAAAGTTGTTTCACAAACTAAACATTTCACTATGGTACCGTCATATATTAAATCGGGAAACCGATGTAAAAATTTCTTTACTACGTTAGCATGCAACCGAGTCGATGCATTGTTTCTATGCACTCCCGACATTTTCAACACGATTGTGTTAACAATGTATCGCTTACAACGTCTCAACGGCAACTGAATTGGGCACTGTTCGGGCACATAGTCTGCCGTCTTTACTCATAACAATAAATAAACAGAAATTCTAATAAACAGCAATATAAAATAAGGATAATTCTTCATATGCACAAAAGATTAGAAAATCCTAAACTTGTCATCATGCCAAGAATCTAATTTATCTTTTACAAATGCATCAGCTGTCTTTTGCTGTCTTTCTCGAGTTTCGATTCTTAAAAGATCAACAAATGTCATCATGAAATTCTAATAATTAAACTCATAGATATATTTAACAACTGCTCTTGAACTAAAGTTTGACGATCGGATTTAACACAAGTATACAAGTATTGTAATACTTTTAACTTTCCAGTTTTTCCACTAAAAAAAATTCCTCTTTTTTCAATAAGGTGCTCATTCACTTTCGAAGCGTGTGAAACAAATTTTGGAGTACAATAAATGACAAAAAAATTCTTACTAATGTTTCAAAAAATACAATATCTTTTTGAAAAACTCAAAAAAAGAATTACTGTTATAATTTTTATATATCATATGATCAAAAAGTCTTTGGATCGGTGTTGCCGTGTAATTTACGAGATATCTATGAAATTATTTATTTCAATTAGTTTTGACATTTATTTGACAATTTTCAAGTCAGCTGGTTATAAAATATACATAAAGTGCAACTAATTACCATAACCTAAAATATATTTTATTTGTGACTTATGTGTACTTCAAAGTACAGAAGTAAATAATTCTATAGATGGTTTTTACATTTCATGGCTATCGCGATCCGAAGACTTTTTGATCATATATTATAGCAAGCGCCAATTAAGTTGGCGCGAGGAGGGGTAAGTTCGCGCAGGATTAGAAGTAGTGGGGAGATTTGTATTTAGTTTTACATCAAATCGCAAGATACCGTAGGCGGCAATGTCAGATAATTCTAACCTCTAAGAAAAAAAACATAATTGAAAAAAACATAAAACACAAAATTTGATATAAATAATGAGATTGTAATGTATAAACAGGTTTTTAAGAATATTTTTATAAGCATCGTTTGAGCGTGTATCACTGTATGATCCCCTAGCAAAGACATTATGTTCCGTCAAACGTCAATGACAAATGTATTCTGACAATTACTTGAGTAATGGGGGTAGACGTTTTTAAAAACGTTTTCTGCGCACCCCCTCCTCGCGCCAACTTAATTGGCGTTTGCTATACATACTTTTAAATTACTAAAGAGTGATTGCTATCAATTCGAATTAAAAATTCCGAAATTTTAATTTTTGGGAATATTCAGTTAGCAAATACTTTTTCTAGTCACTGTATATTGGAAGCAATACTAGGATGAGATTGATGCCACAGCCAATTTGATGTATAATATATAATATACATATTGCAGTGGAATGTGCTTTTGATTGCTTATTAATCTTTTTGTGACTCTCGAGCAAACATATAATTAATAAATACTTTGGAAGTTTGTCAAGTTTGACCTCTACTGTAACCCCTAAAAATCAAATGTCAACAACTACAAAGTTATCAAATACGCGTGACAGCCTTACAGTCATGCGCAATAAAACATGACAAAATCAAACCCATAAACAAAAAAAACAACCTGAATTTAAAACGATCTAGAATATTTTATCATGAAGAAAAAACTCCATTACAAAAAACATGACAATTTTCTCTAATATTCATATACTGATTTAAATGTCAAAATAATCACAAATTATACACTAAAATTACAAACATAAGCAAATCATCATATAAGCAATAATATAATTAAGTGTTTTTACTTACATCGATCTAAGCACAATCAACACAAAAACTACGTGAGAGATACCATAATTTAATTAAAATATCAATTGCGAGATCACAAACTCTCGTAAAAATCGCAATAACTTTAAATGCACAAAATAATAGCACCAAATATCAAAAAACCCGACTACTCAAAAACAGAGAATAAAAATGAATTTCTTATACTCTATGACCACTTGGTTTGCTAGATCTGGTATCTCTCAATAAAATATCGCGGAAATCTCCTGCATCAAATTCAATAGTACACCATTTAGCCGCACCCACCAATCTAATATAATACATACAGGGCCGGTCAAAAATATAATTACAAACATAATAAATATAAATAAAATTCAAGAATACATTTAAATCCCAAATTATTCAAATGTAGTTCAAAACTTAATTCTACCAATTTTTCTCTCTCTGGTTAGAAAAATTCACGACAATATGTACAGGCTGGCGTGAAAGTACCTTTTTAAATTAAAATAAGTATATGAAAAGTTAAGCAAATTTATATTTTGAAACTCATAGTATAAAGTGTGTTTATTGAAGTGTTTTTTTCAAATATCTATGAAAAATGATGTCCCATTTCGCGTTTCTTGAGATATTGCCAAAATCCCTCGCCTAATATTCGCTCCAAGTCGTTACAAGCATTGCAGCTTGTTTACATAAACCTTATCTTTGAGATAGCCCCAAAGAAAGCAATCTCTGGCAGTGTGATTTGTAGATCTTGGGGGCCATCCCAAGTTTCCGTTTCTCGAAATTAATCGATTCGGAAAATGTATCCTCAAAAGAGCAATAGTGGCTCATACGGGCACTACGGGCACTACTGGCACTACGGGCAGTGACACCATCTTGTCGAAGCCAGTAGTGTTGATCTTCTTGTCTTGGTAAAAAAAAGTTTTCCAGCATTTTCCTGTATCGATCTCCATTTACCGACAGTGTCTGACCAACTTCATCTTGGAAAAAATAGATCCCGATTATTCTTCGGACTGAAATTGCGCACCATACTGTAACCTCTTCGCTACGAAGAGGTCTTTGGTGAATTAATTGTGAATTCTGTGTAACCTAATACCGCGAATTTTGCTTGCTTACAAAGCCACATAGGTGAAAATGTGCCTTGTCTGTCATCCTCAATTTGTTTACAAAACCATCCTCTATACCTGCAAGATTTAATATGGCTCGGCTGTATTCTAGACGCGCATGTCTTGTGGATTTAGTTGCTGCACTAGTTGGATTTTATATGGATGCATGTGGAGATATTTCAAAATGCGTTATAGTGATCGTCGTTTGATCCCTAGTTGCAAAGTGTTGAAATCGTCGGTGTTTCAACACGTTGAATATTTTCAATGGATCTTCCTGTTCGTCGTCTTCTTGCTCTCCTTGCGTTTACTACTGATCCTGTATCTTCAAATTTGGCTACGAGTTGCAATATCGTATGATTAGATGTAGCATATTTAACATTAAAATATCGTCGTAGAAATAATGGTTCTTCCTTTCTGCAGGCGTGTATCGCTCCATATCGAAACTTCCAAGTATTTATTTTAATATAAAAAAGAGAAACTCAATAAATATTAATTCTAGAAAGAATTATTGAAATTAAAAATTATAAATGTACTTCTACGTCACCTGTACATGGATACATTGCTAATGCCGTTGTTCTATGTGTGTATTATAATATTTCCTTATTAAAGTTTTTCTTTATAGTGAAAACCTTTTTTTACAATGAAGTTATAAAAGCAGTACTTTGTAAAGTAACACCATTGTTAAATGAAACCGTGTGAATTTGAATAATCATAAGTAATTATTATTTTAAGTATACACTGGAATTGTGTCATGCATTTAATACGTAACTCCTGCAAATTACTTTGTCGGTGTATTCAGGTCTCGTATACAGTGTCCCATTTATGCTTCAAAATAATTCGTGTGCGCTAAAATATGAGATCGCCAATAACATTTTCTCTTAAACGTTTGTTGACTGAGATGTTAAGTTTTACCAAAAAAATTTAAATTAAAATATTAAAGGAGGTAATAAGTATTAACCAAAATAAACAAAAAAAAATCTTAATAAACATGGGTGCTCAAAGTAACGGTTTCGGAGATATGGAGTGTTATTCGTTTTTTTACCTCCTTTTTTATTATGCAAAAACTTGCAGTTTCTTATCATAGTTGGCTGATGGTTTGTGAAATAAATATCAAGTATTTGACTGTTGTTGTCAGTGTACAAGTTTTCGTTTGTTATTGCTGTTAACGCGGAATTAGCCGAAATGCATTTCATGTATGATCGTGCTAATGAGATTGCCACCGAAATGCGGCGTCCTTATGTTGAAGCTTATCCAAGTCGCCAGATTCCTTCACATCGTATGTTTGGAAGAATTCACTAAAGATTGCATGATACTGGTTCATTGAGCAAACGGTGCCATTTATCTGGACGACCAAGGTCGGCATCTACTCCTAGAGAAGAAGAAATGCGAGCACGGATAGAGCATAATCCGGAGACGAGTGTGCGAAGAATATCAGCCGAGGTTGGAATTGGTGCTCCTCTTGTTTGGAGTATCCTACACGAGCAGCTGCTTTATCCGTACCATGCACAACGAGTGCAGGTATTAAATCCACTTGGATCATCAAGCGTGTATGGTTTTTGTCGCTGGTTTCTGCGCAATGATGCGAAAGTCAAAGTTTTCTTGCCAATATTATTTTTATGGATGAAGCCGAGTTCACAAAATAGAGTTGTTAATTTGCATAATACGCATATTTGGGCCGACGAAAATCCCCATGCTATAATGTAATCCTGGACATCAGACACGTTTTTCATTAGTAAACATTTGGATGGGTATTGTAGGCGACATGTTTGTAGGTTCTGTTGTTTTACCAAACCGATTAAAAAGCGCTTACCTAAACTTTTTGCAGAACACAATGTGTGTTCTTTTGGACCAAAGGCAACAAATGTAATTCCAGCATTTTTCGATTGCATTTACATCAAACTTTTCCACGTAAATGAGTAAGAACCTGTTTTATGGCCTGCAAGATTGCCTGATTTAAGCCTTCTAGTTTTTTTTCTTTGGGGTATTTGAAAACATTGGTCCTATGGTACTCCTGTAAATAGCCTAGAGGAGCTGCAGCTACGAATTAATCAAAAATGCCAACAAATCCCTTCAGACTAAGATGTCGTGCCTGTTTGGAAAAGGAAGGAGGGTACTTCGAACATCTTATGTAACTTTGTTTTTTGCTAGAAGCTTCCTTTGTTTGTTTGTGCATAATAAATAATAAATGTTTCAGAAAATACTAAACTTCCTTATCTCTGAAACCGTTACTTTGCGGACACATGTTTATTAAGACTTTTTTGTTTATTTCGGTTCATACTACTACCTCCTTAAATATTTTACACTCATTTTTTTAACACCCGGTATAACTCATAAACATTTTTTTTTCCAAACTTCACCTAACATTCCGAAAAGCACTGATCAGTAACTTTGTTTCAGATTCACAACAAGTGACATGAACAAATTTTTATAATTGCAAGAACTTATTATAAAGGAGAAACTCACCATGGATTCCACACACAAAGATATAGACGCAGAAAAAAAGGTAAGCAATCCATAACTTTGCACTACTTGATTATGAAAATATCTTTTTAAGAATTACAATACAGAATATTTACCGACAAAATGCCGAGTAACGAAACCGCCACCCCCAAAACCAGCATCGAATCCTTTACAATTCGTGAAAGTAGCACCGTGTCCTCTCTTCCAAAAGGCTCATGAACAAATAAAGAAAGTCGAAGAAATTAAAATCATGAGGAAAGAAGTACGGGAAGAGGCCGAAGATTGGCAACAAGTAAGTTATCTATATGTACGTTAAGTTTTTTTATACTTACTTTACTATACGTTAAGGTGCTTCATACATTGTGAGACTATTTTATGATTGTTGTCAAGTTGTCAGATAAATTTGTTGCCCTTACAAATAAGGTTCATCTAACGGACTCATAATGTATGTGATTCATAATGTATCAATTCCACATTAAATAAACTCAAATTAATCGTTCTAATTTATTAATACTTTGATTTGGAATTGACACTTTTGATAAGCTAAAATAAGAAAAAAATTAAAATGCATGCTTGTACGAGGGATCTTTGACGGACACGTGACTTTTTTGCACATAATCGCTTTCCAACTCTAACTTTATACGAAGGACAAGCTGAAATAATTGAGAATAAAAAACACGGTTAATATTTTCTAGGATTTTATTTTAAATATGCTCAAAGTAATTCCCTTCAGCAATGATACACTTGACCATTCTTTCTTTCCACTGTTTAAAAGCTCCCAACCAATCTTCTTTCGGAATACTTTCAAAATAAGCGTGAACTGCTGTATCAATCTCTTCTTCAAGCGAAAACCTTCCACACCGCAAATTGCGTTTAAGCCCAAAAAATAGCCAAAACTCACACATCGCTAAATAATTTTTTTCATCATAATTTTTTTCCAGACAAAACCTGGAGAGTGAAAACTGTCGTATGGGAGGATGCATTATCATGGTGAAGCTTAATTCCCTTGTCTGTAAATCTACTGACCACTTCAGACAAAACATTTTTCAGTGTACCACTTAGCTGTAACTGTCTTATGTCCCATCTAGCCTAATTGCATTTACTAAGCCCGTACTTCTTAAGAATACCACATACATAACCTTTTTCATAGCTCGCTACTTCTTAGTCATTGAGTTTCCTCATCTTCGTGAATTCATACACGACTTTCTTGGCGGGTAGGAAGGTCGAAAAAAGGAATTGTCGAACTTTCGTCACCTGTCACTATTTTGAAAAAAACTTTGTGCCCGCCATTATTTAAGAAATTTTAAGTTTCATGTCAAATTCTTACACGCCCTGCTTTTTGGAATCAACCAATTTAGCGGTTACAACTGCAAACGAATAAACTGGTCCATTATCATGGTGAAAAAACACATTTTTCTTCGCCAAATATTTTCATCTATCAAATATATCTAATAAATTTACATAATACTATAATACGGTGTCTCTTTGATTTTTCTTACATGTATCAATTCCACATTAAATAATTTCAAATCAAACGTTCTAATTTATTAATATTTTGATAAGTTGAAATAAGAAAAAAACTTTTCTATGCATTTCAAAAAGTAGAATCTTTGAAATTCTGCATACTAGCCCCACGTTTCAGCAATGATCTCGTTCGATACTAATCTCCGCCCACCGTCATTTCTTCAGATTCAGGAATAAAAAAATATATGAGGAGTATATCGGGCAAATATAGAGGATGGCACAGCATTTGAAATTTAACAAATTTAGCGGTTACAATTACAGACGAATAAGTTGGTCCATTATCATGGTGAAACAACACATTTTTCTTCGCCAAACATTGTCATCTATTCTTTAATTCAGCATTGAAATGGTCTAATAAATGTGCATAATACGGTGTCTCTTTTATTGTTCTTCCATTTTGCAAATAATCGATATAGATTATGATGTACAAATCCCTAAAATCTGTAGTTATAACCTTTCTAGCTTATGGAACCACTTTTGACTTCTTTGGTGCTCGTTCGAAAACAAAAATCCATTGTTTCGATTGTTCTTTCGTTTCTGGAGTAATGGATCCATGCTTCGTCCACAGTTAGATGTCGCTGTAAAAAATTATCGTGTTGAAATTGTCACGCAATTTCGTTTTTGATCGTCTGACCCTAAACACGGTACCCATCTTACGAATAACCTTTTCATACCCAAATATTCGTGTAAGATATTGAATACAGGTTCACTACAGATGTCTATAACCTCAGCTATTTCACATACCTTCAGTCGGCTTCAGTCTTTAAACACCATATCACAGACTTTATTAATTATTATCTCGGTAGTTATTGTAAACGACGGATCTAACTGTTCAGCGTCATCCATGCTCATGTAATCATAACGAACCACTTTTGAATCATACCATACAAAGAGGTCCCTGTAATATATTTTTTTAACTTTTCATGGTTTTTCTATTCAAGAAGTTCCTCGTTTTCATATTCACAATTAGCTACTAACTTATTCACCTTCGAAGCGTGTGAAACAGATTTTGTATGTAGCTTTGCTAGAATTATCAAATGTAATAAAAATGAAAAAGCAATATTACTTAATTTCCACTTTATTGAGGTAAAATCCCATTATAATTGTTTCGACACACAGTGTCTTCCTCGAATGGAGTTGTATTGCTTAAATGAATTATTATAAAAACAAATAATTATACTTAGAAGAATGGTTCAATAATTAGCACTTTATATTCAAGGTGTAAACTTTATTACACAAAGGGACCAAAATTTACCGAGTACAAACATAAAAACGGAAAAGCCAAAATAAAATAAAGAATCAGTTGCAAAATAGGGCAAAGTTAAGGAGAATTGCCGAAATCCATATGATTTAAGTAAAAGGTCGGTATGGACTTCTTGTCTCAGATGTATTCCATAATGTGATACTCACATCATGCAATACATATTGTATGATGTGATACATTATGCAATATATCTGAGAGAAGAAGTCCATAATTTTAATAACTTTTACAGACAGAAAATAAATCGTAAAAATTAAATTTATTGGAAGCTATGGAAATTTTGAAATACAAACATACCGACCTTTTACTTAATAATCATATAGATTATGGAAATTCCATTTATTATGCCTATTTTACAACTGATTCTTTTATTTTGGCTTTCTCGTTCTTATGTTGGTACTCGGTAAATGTTGGTAACTTTGTGTAATAAAATTTACATCTCGAATAGAATATATACATATATATTGTGGTAGGTCAAGCCTACACATAAGGATTCCCAAGACTTATAAAATACAGATCGTTTAAAGTTAAAATGTTAATATTAGAACTTAAGATATATTTGGAACTGCATTTTTCACCTGTCACATCAATAAAGTTAATTTCGCGTTTTTAATTGCTTAAATTTAAATCTCATATTTATTTATTTACATGTACTCATTTGTCAAAGTCATTTTACTTCAATATTTTGTGTTACCGAAGATTTTTAACTTAATTGATTGATAAATAATGTCACATATATTTTAGGAAAAACTGTACAGATTCAAAACTGAATATAGCGGGAAATATCCCAATTAAGAATAGGCATAATATGAAACTTTTGACATTCAGATGACAATTATTTATAAAATAAAATAAAATACGAGTATATAATTTTTGTAAAATATCAACACGGTAAGTGTCAATAAATTATAACTTTTACTAATATTTTTAACGAGATTAAATGAATACATACTAGAAATACGAATGAGAAGCCAGCATTGAAAACAAACGATAGTTGGCGTCATGTAGTTGAAAATTCCAAAAACACGCCGACGTATTAAGAAAGTGCCGCTCTGAAATTTAGAAAAAAAAACATGAAATAAAGTGTTAAAATCATACTACGAGTATTCTCAACATATTACCAACTACCAAGCACCGTTCTACGTATTTTCCGTATCCACAAACCTTCCAGTCCGTATAAAAACGAAATTAACATTTTCCCAGAAACACCATTCGAACTAACGGAAGCATTAATAGGGACGCCGTCAGAAAGCCCGCTGTCCGAGTCCTGCATCCCGAATTTTGGAATTTCAAACGAACACCTAGCCTCCTGTTTCCAAACTGTTTCCATCTTGAGTATTATTTATTTATTTCTCCTAAAAATTTTAAATATTTTGAATAAGTTTATTTTATAAAAACACTATCGTAGATATTACTATAAGTATGCTTAATAGGTTAATATACAATTAGAATACTTTTAAAGAATTAGAAGAATACAGTTCCTTTGATTTTAGTTTAAAAAAATGGTTTAAGTTAGATAAATAAATTTAAATCGTTATCATAGAATATCATAACTTAACCTAGATTTTATTGAATTCAAATGATCACGTGACTTTATGCAAATTAATATTAATACTATTATCATGTTAACCACTTACCTGATTAATTGATACTTCTATTAAACCATTTACATTAGCCCATTACTCTCTCGTTTTATTTAGTAGATTTTACATCCAGAATATTCAATTATTTAATAACTTGTTTACCACCTTTTTCACATATTCTAATGAGTACCGATCCCGCACAATTAACATCTTTATTAAGCACTAAATAGAGTCTCATTGTTCTGCTAGCCGGACATATAACAAAATTACTCTTAAGAAATAAACAACAAGAGTTTGTTCGAGGAAAAAGCTGTATAGGTTAAGTATATATCGTTTATGTACGTTTGTTTACAATTTGAAATATACGCAGGCGACAACAATAACGTTTTAAACACAACTCCATCTTTAGGTAATATTTGTAACCACATTTAGATACATTTTTGAATTATTTTAAAAATTACCTTATCAATTAATTTACAACTTATTGGTATTTTTTTTTATGTAATTCGTTTGCATTTGTATTTACACTTGGTCAGCCTTATATTAATTGTCGACCCAACGTAGGGGCTGTTACATTCGCATTATATTAATTGTCGGCCCAACGTAGGGGCTGTTACATTCGCATTATATTAATATATATATATATATATATATATATATATATATATATATATATATGTGCCCATTATTCAACCATCCTTCTAAGTATAATTATTTTTTTGTTATTTTTATTTTTTTATTTTATTTTTACTTTTTTATTATAATAACTCATTTAAGATTAAATTTGTTAACACCCTTTAGGTTTAGCTTGCAATAGGCCTAATAAAGGAGAATTGTCGAAATCTATATTATTATTGAGTAAAAGGTCTGTATTTTTATATTTCAAAATTTCCATAATTTCAAGTCAATTTAATATTTTCGATTTATTTTCTGTGTGTAAAATTATAACTTTAAAAGTTTGCGCACAGAAAATAAATCGCAAAAATTATATTTACTTGAAATTAAGGAAATTTTGAAATATAAAAATACAGACCTTTTACTCAATAATCATATAGATTTCGGAAATTCTCCTTTATTATGCCTATTTTACAACTGATTCTTTTATTTATTTTGGTTTTTCCGTTTTTATGTTTGTACTCGGAAAACTTTGGTCCCTTTGTGTAATAATGTTTACATCGTAAATAGAAAGTACCTATTATTGAACCATCCTTCTGAGTATAATTATTTTTTTCATTATAATAATTCATTTAAGTTTAAATTTGTCAACGTCTTTTAGGTTTAGTTTGCAATACAACTCCATCCGAGGAAGACACTGTGTGTCGAAACAATTGTAATGGGATTTTACCTCAATAAAGTGGAAATTAAATAATATTGCTTTTTCATTTCTATTTCATTAATTATGAATTTCCATCAAGTAAAGGCTACTTCGATTCAAAAAGAATTATCAAATGAAAACGTATTAATCTTGATGACCCTAGTGCACTCTATCGAAAAGATACTGTCCGTCGAACGTACCTGGTATACCATAAATGACGAAAAATTCTTACTAATTTTTCAAAAAATACAATAATATCTATTTTCAAAAAGTCAAAATAAAATTACTGTTTCGTTTTTATGTCTGTATTTAGAACTTGGACAATTGGAAGAGCAGCAGAAGAAAACGTCAAGAACATATCATAGAAAGAGTTGTTGAAGTGAAGAAACTAGAACAAGAAGAAAGTGAAAGGAGTCGTAGAAAAAATAAAACATTTAGTGAAATGATGGAGGAAAGGTTGTTGCTTTTATTTAAGTAAATATATTTTTTCTTAATTAAAATATTTTTCTGTTAGAAGTAAAGGCAGGCATAAATTCAACATACCCATATATAACGATGATGATTCTAATGACCTAAGTGATTACGGAATAGGAAGTAGTAGTTCAAAGACTAATAGTATCAAAGATGTTGATACAGACGATAATAGTAGCGTTTTGGTAAGTATCATAATAAACAAATATTTCTCAAACTTAACATTGCATACATTTCATGTATTTGCAGGATGAAAAGGACACTAAAGATTTCGATTTCACTAATAACAAAGACAATTCAAGTGCATCAAACCAAAGTCAAAGCGAAGACGAAACAAATACAAAGCCTCCACCTTCCCACCCTCCCACCACTATCACTACACCTATCGCAATAAATAAAAAGGATTCTATTATTCTAGAACCTAACAAAGATAGCACTATCAGTACGAACAATCATAGTAATCAGGCTAAGTCACATCTTTATATGACAAATGTCTACACCAATTTGATAAAATCTTCTTGTACCCCTGTCAGAGTGCCTCCCCGAACAAGCTACGACTCTATTTTAAATTCAACATCAATAACAACAACAACGGATATGACAACGGAAAAGGAACAGTATACTTATGAGGGTGCGATACAAGATTATCGAACGAGGATCAGATCGAGGATAAATATAGACGAGTCGATATTTAAAAAACCTTTTGAATTTAAAAATAAAGAACCTACAGATGTACAAAGTATTGTTCCCAAAGGGAATATATTTAAACGAAAGGAGATCTTCGAATTAGAAAATCGTAACGAAACAAATCCAGAAACTTCTCGGCGCTTATCCGAAGATTTTGCCAATACTCAGAGTATAAAAGAACGTTTACAAAGTTTAGAAAAGTGTACAGATCAACCCTTGAAAAGCGTCGATAAAAGTCTTGGACAAATCGGATCTGTGAAAACTCGATTGCAGAATTTCAGTAAACAAAACGAAGCTGATACCAAAAATAATAATAATAATAAATCTTTAAGGAGCGACTTCACCAACAATAATTCTAATAAAATTTCTCATTATCTCTTAGAGAAATCTAACAACACGCCTAATCATTTCGAAAATAAAAGAGATATGGTGGATGATTGGAAGAATAAAGAAATATTTGATAGGTCTTCGAGTCCAGAAACGGAAATTTACATGAATAAATTGAACATGTTTAATAGAGACCTAGATAATTTGATATACGGAAAGCCTATACACAATAGCGATACTGGTTTAGATGATTTCGTAAGTAATTCGAATTATCCACCTTCCACCTCATCAACGGAGCTTATGACATTATCTTCTGACCGTGAAGATAGTGGTATTCATACAGCGGATGTATCATGTTCAGTAAGTCAAGCAGATGAACCGTTTGAAGATACCGACTTGTCTTCCACTATACCAATTTGTATAGAAAAATTAACTATCGTCAAGGAAAACGAGAAATTGGAAGACGAAGAAACGGAAGAAATAAAAATGAATGAAGAAAATGTACCCAAAGATTCTTTAGATAATAATGTAAATAGTATTGAATGCCAAAGCAATGAAAATTCATCCAATAATTTAATAATCACAGATGTAAGTAACAATAATTTACTTCTATCTGAACTTTATGATTTTGATTACATAAAAGAAAGCACAGAAGAGTTTTTGACATCAGAGAGAAAAAATTCTACATCATATTATGTTTGCAATATTGAGAATACAATCAAGGAACTACCAAAGGAAGATAACTCGACTACCGAAATCAATATTTTCAAGGATAACGGTACACATTCTCCAGAGGTATATGTAGAAAATGTAGAATTTGTACCCAATATGTCTTCTAAAGGAAACACCATTATTATCGACAAACTACCAATTAATTCAAGTAATACAGTAATTAATGACCTTATAACAATTCCTGATAAGAAACCAGTCATATACGAGAACGTAAAGATTTCTCCCTACGAAAATATCGAAATTAAAAACTCCGACATTACTTTCCCAGTCGACTTTATTGCAAGTGATATCTTTGGAAATCCACTAACAACCCCTAAATTAGAACCTCCGAAGGTAAAACCTCCACCACCTCCACCACAAGAAGTGTTTAACGAGGCAGATGGTGTTTTTAAGCGGATGAATTCTACGAAACGAATCAAGAAGGAAATTCAAATTAAACGGTCGAGCTTCTTGGGTTTGAGCGAACCTACTGATGACCAAATTGATCCAGAAATTCCTATAGATAAGCCACCTGATATTAATAGTTTTCTCCAGAAGGAATCTCGCATGGAAAAATCTATGTATAAAAAATTGCAAGGCAGTCGAGATGGGGGATTTAGCGAAGTCGAAAGTCAAGATTCTGGATTAGAAATAGAACGCGGGAGACTATCGAGTGATACCTGGTGTAGCAGTTTGGTAGATTCCAGTACTCCAATACATGAAAGACAGGATAGTGAGGTAAGTTTATTCCGTTATATTATCCAAATGTATGAATGTATTAGGTTTGTCGGAGTTTTGTTGCATTTCTAAATAAAGCAAATGTGTGCTTGAAACATATTTGTTATGTCGTCAGTGTATTGCCTATTACTTTGTGCGACAGTCTTCAATCTTTTAGGCTGGAAACAAAAATATGGTCGAAGTTTCCATCAGAACTAATACATACCTAACGCGCACATAATCATTTTAACGCTATAACCTTCATTGTTATCATCATGCTTTACAATTTTTAGCAAACGAATAGTTTTACGTCCGAAGAAGACGAAATAACGAAAAAAGAACGAGAAATTATTGAGTTGGTCGAAAAAGAGGAAAAATCTAGGGATAGCGATTATTCAAGTCAAACAACTTTGAGTCCAGTGAATAATAAACATGATGACATCAGCTCTTACGACACTAATTTAGGAAGCGATAAATTCGATCGACCCTATTATTCAACTGTAAGTTCATTTTTGTTTGAATTTTGGCAAGTTTCGAAAAATGCATTTAACTTTTTAAAGTTAATAATGATTATATTTTATTTTATATCTATATTCAATTATGAAATTGAATTGTCTAAAAAGTATTTTAGTGATGAGAAGGCAAATTTTGGAACTTCAATCTTCCATTCTTCAAATTACCTACATTTTCGTTTCAAGGGAGATAGATCTCTGTGCCTTTTTAGCACAATGTGTTTTAGTACGTGACTACAGATTTGTATTTGTCTCCTCTTTCGCTGTGATTATGAATCTTTCCATAAAACAGAAACCTTTCCTGATCTATGGAAGCGGAAAAAGGAGATAAGTCATTGTTGTCAAACTGTCGTCCTATTTCCTTTCTATCCAATTTTGCGAAGATCTTTGAACATGTTTTATATACTAGAACCTATGGAAATATTAGTCAGTTCTTATCCCACAACCAGCATGGCTTTCTTCCTGGGCGTTCCACACTGACTAATTTGTGTAGTGTCTCTCAAGTCTTGAGTGAGGTTCTGGATAGGCGCGCACAGGTAGATGTTATTTATACTGACTTTTCGCATGCATTTGACACTATAAGTCATAAAGTCTTACTTTCTAAACTTCGCACCATCTACTTTAAATTTCGCGAATTCGTTTTTAAAAAATCATTTGTTATGTATCTTACAACGGCTTTCGCTCATTTGAATTCATTACGAAATCTGGTGTGCCTCAGGGTTCCAACTTAGGGCCAATTTATTTCGTGTTGTTTATCCACGACCTGCTGGCTACTCTCACCTGTCCAGTTTTAGCATATGCGGATGATTTAAAGATATATTCCGAGATAACTAGTATCGACGATACTTCTCTTCTGCAAGATAATTTGGATAAAATCTCCAATTGGTGTAATAGCTTCAAATTGGAATTAAATACTAAGAAATCTCCTATACTGTCGCAGTATACAATCAATAATACTTACTTGGAAAGGAAAACTGTCATTAAGGACCTGGGTGTACTATTTGATTCTGAATTGTCTTTTAAGCAACAATTGCAATCTATGTACATCCTCCTGCAAAGTTCTGGGCTTCATTATGTGTGTTTCCACCAACTTTAATAACATCGACTTGCTTAAGGTGTTGTATTTCGCTTTTGTTGTCAGCCTCCTAAATGGACTATGCAACTATTGTTTGGTATCCCTTCTATGCCTTCCATAGATTAATTTTGGATAGAATGCACCAACGATTTTTTCAATTTCTCACCCTTAAAATTGATGGAGTATATCCACCTACCGGAATAAGTCAGGGAGATTTGCTGCAGCGACATAATGTGCCTTCGCTCTTGGACAGAAAGGATCGCCAGTGTGCTACGTTCATGTTGAAACTTTGAAATAATAAGACCGATTACCTGTTTCTTCTGTCAAGAATTTCTCTACACGTGCCGAGGCTTCATTCACGTTTCAACTCCGTCGCTCATGTGCCTATGGCGAGGACCAATGTGTTGCAGCGTTCCCCTGTCTACATGAGCACTACTGCCAACAAATATTTTGAAAATTTTTTCTTTTTCAATGGCCAGTTCATGTTTTTTTTTTTTTACAAAAAGGTTTTGTTTAAGTATGACAATACGTTAAGCACGTATAAAGCGTTTGTACAATATGAAACAAACATGTAATTAATTTACATATCTGTAACTATGCACATGTCCATGTGCATATTTACAGATATGTAAATTATTTACATGTTTGTTTCATATTGTAATCCTTTTAGTTACTTATTTTTTATATTAATTATTATGTTCATTTGCTTTGATATTTAATGTTGTAATTATTACATTTATGTCCTGTAAATGGGGATCACCTGGTGGGCATTAAAGACTATTATAATAACACTCTTAAAAAATAAATGAATTCAATAAAAATATTTGATTTAACTAATGCATAAGGTGGCGGTACGTTAACCCTGAAAGGAAAATCAGTCTAGTTGCGGTATATTCGGGGAATTGGCGTAAATCGAGGGTTTTATAAAATACAAGACATGAAAATATTTGCTATGAAATAAGAATTGGAAATTAAAGAAGATACAAAACATTTAATTTATCAAAACAGCCAAAAGAAAAACAAAAATAATGACGAACCTAAAAAATCTTGGTGTGCTCTTTATTCAGCATTTATATGTTGTGTTGAAACGTCATTTGAACTGTCAGTACTGACACTTATTGATTGACAAAATGGAAGCAGAAAATGTAGCCTGAGCAATAGCTTTGAACGAAGATAAACGCAGTTATTCGATACATCGCTGCTGTCTTGAATATTTCGCAGGAGTACCGTCCAAGACGCAATACAATGACATCGTCAAACTGGGAAATACACAAGAAGGCCAGGATCAGGCAGACAGTACAGCAATTTCTGCACGAACCGTTCGCCGAAGATTGAAGGAATACGGATTGATGTCAAGGAAATCTACTTGTCCACTTTTGCTCCTATCTCATCGTGTTCAGTGACTACGATTTGCCCGTGAACATGGACATTGGGCAACAATTCAATGGAGCTCCGTATTGTTCAGGGATGAGTCTCGTTTTTGTCTGCGTTCACCAGATGGACGAGAATGTGTGTGGAGCCTGGTGAACGATTTTCAGCGTATTGTATATCTCTAAGAATGGTATTTGGGGGAGGCAGTGTAATGGTTTGGACTGGCATTTCATTGTGAGCAAAAACTGAGCTTGTTCTCATTGAAAATGGTATAATTACGGCTGTTAGGTACATCAACGAGTGTTTAGCTGATCACGTCGTACCATTTGCTCCATGCGTAGATGAGAACTTTACTCTAATGCACGATAACGCGCGACCTCACACCGTACTGGTTGAGCAATATTTGGATGCGGTTGATTTTCGCCGTTTGCGATGGCCAGCTCGAAGCCCGGACTTGATCCTACCGAAAATCTCTGGGATTCATTAGCGCGACGTATTCGGCACCCACAATTCATACAGGTAACCATTCGGGATCTTCGAATAGCTCTTCGTGAAGAATGGGAAAACATTGCACAAGAAGAGGTCGCCAACTTCATTCAAAGTTTACCACGCCGTATGACAGAAGTCATTAGAGTTTGTGGAGGTAGTACGCACTATTAATCGCTGAAATTGTGTGAAAACGTAGATGTAAAACCTAGCCGATGAGACCAATGAATTTGTTAATTTTGCACAGTTTACTGTTTCGTGACTTTTTTATTAAATAAAATATTCAAAAAAGGTATAAAACCCTTGGCCGCAATTATCGTATGATAAATACGCATTTCGACAAGTAATCATCAGTAAGTAAAACCACTAATCAAAATGTCGCACATGGGACACAGTAAAGCCAACACATACACGCGCAACAACTTTACACGGCGTCCACGTATACACTAACTTCAAAAAAACAAATTCACATACTAAAAATAACGACAAACTTACCTCTCTTAAGAAAACTCCATCACATATGTTTATTCTCCGCCCTCGACCTTTTCTACCTCTTTTCTAAGAAAGTCTAAGAAAAAATAGACAACTGTATGGGATAGGACCGTTGTCCGAGTTCAACGTATTACTTTTATTTTTAACGATATGAATGCTTTCATATGCGTCGAGATCTCTCGTGTTATTGATGGCTTTGACAAGTCTTAACCCTTTATTCGACATGTTGTGATCTGTGTGTAGAGCACGATAAACTACGCTAGATTTTTCTGGTCAATTAAATCTGATATGTTACAGTGTTCTTTATAACAGGTTATTATTGAGCGTTTCGTTTGACTATTATATTTTAAATTACGATCGTCGCAATTAATTTCGTATATACCTGATTTCAATTCCAAATTAACTTTATCTTTGGTATTACCTAAGAGGCTTTTGATGGTGTTTTCGGACCGAAAAGCAACATGGAGACCTCGTTTTTTAACAAGTCTATTAACGTTTTTCGTGGGTGGCATGGTAAACATATGTACTTTTTCTCCTGGTTACGTTGAGATATCAAACTTGTAGATTCGCGGATGGTCTTTTTTAAATTCGCTTTTCTAATTAATTTATTAATTATTTCTATGTCAAAGCCATTATATCTCGCTATGTTTTTAATGAAATCTAGTTCTATTTTTTTTTAATAAAATATTAAGTACCTTTTCTTTAATTTCTCATTCTTGCTCTGTAGATAATGTTTCATGTCTTGTTAAAAAAATAAAAATAAATAAATTTTTCTTGTACCAACAGGCAATTACATCGGTGTCCGGAATTTTTTGTCAACAAGTGTATACAGGCTGATTCATTTTCGGCCCTCACCATGGGGATCTCTCTTATTATTGGAGATAGAGTATAGGTTTAAATTTGCCAAAGTTGTTAAATTTTGTGTTTGTTATAAATCCGTAAAGAAAATAGACCTGTGACAAATGACCTTCGTTATTAAAAAAAAAACGCGAAAACCCCATTTTCTTCTTTTACCTGTAGCACCGACATTTGGCCTTATAGAGAAACAATAAAAACACATCGTTGTGGCCATTTCTAAACCTCTATCTAGTGGTGTACTCTAAATTTTTATACGACGTTTCGTTTCTTTCTGGTCATCATCAACTATCTAATTTCTTATAGGCGCCATATTGGATTTAGACATCTTCAGAAAGAGTTTTTTTTTCTGATTTCAACCATGTACCACGTGCTGACTATAGTTTTTGACATTAGGTTTTATTTGAAAGAATAAATTATAAGATTAAATAAGGTAGCCTTTGGAATTTCAATCTGTCAAACTTTTCATTTATTGTTCATTAATAATACAAAAATGTCATACACTAACGAAGAAAAACGAGATATGATAAGTATTTTTAATTCTTCGAAACGAAATTCAACAGTAGCGAGTACAAGATAACAAAAACATTAATAAAAATACATAGAAAAGTAAACAATAAACAATTACAGTAAATGTTCAATTATCTGGCCATCTTCGGTAATGCACAATTGGGCACGCCTTCTGGCATTTTGTACTGCCCTTTGTATAGTTCTTCTAGGAACTGCATCGAAGGTATTCTGAAGTCTGTCTCGTAATTCTTCAATGTTTTGTGGCGCATCTACTTTATAAATATTATTTTTAACATATCCCCATAAAAAAAAATCTATCGGACTTAAATCAGGTGATCTCGCAGGCCATTCAACAACTCCCCTATTTCCAATCCAACGGTTTGCAAACTCTTGATTTAAGAAATTTCTAACAACAGCTGCATTGTGTGCTGGTGCGCCATCTTGTTACCACCATAAATATTGTAATTGATTTAATGGGATATTGTCGTCAAGATAATCAGATACGTATGTACGTAAAATGTTTAAATATCTTTCTCCATTTAAATGTTCATCATACATAACTGGTCCTAAGAGACGATTTGCCAAAATACCCGTCCAAATGTTTATTCCAAAACGATGTTGTGGTCTTCTAGCCCTGTTTTGTCGGGGATTTTGTACTGCCCAATAGTGCTCCGTATTTCTGTTGAACAAATTCCAGAATTTGTAAATTTTGTTTCATCTGATCAGTTGATTTTGCTTAAAAAATTTTCGTCATTTTCTATCCTTCCCATTAACCAATTACAATATTCTAGCCTTCTCAAATTATCTCCAGGCAGTAAAGAGTGACTAACATGGATCCTGTATGGTTTAAACCTACTTTTATGTAAAGTTCTCCAAACTCTGGACTGGCACAAATTTAATTCTGACGCTACTTCGCGTGTAGAAATTGATGGATTATTATTTATCTATAAAAATACAAGATTAACATGAAATTTGAAAACACGCTTTTAATTTACCATTTGTAAAATATCTTGTCGATTTTCATTTAAATTCCTGTTATCTTGACCATTACGCGGCTTAGTAAACGATCCATTCTCGACCAAATTTCTGTCGAGATTTAGAAAAATGGTACGATGAGGCTGTTGTCGTTCTGGATATAATTGTAGATATCTTGTACTCGCTACTGTTGAATTTCGGTTCGAAGAATAAAAAATACTTATCATATCTCGTTTCTCTTCGTTAGTGTATGACATTTTTGTATTATTAATGAACAATAAATGAAATGTTTGACAGATTGAAATTCCATGGCTACCTTATTTAATCTTATAATTTATTCTTTCAAATAAAACCTAATGTTAAACACTTTAGTCAGCATGTGGTACATGGTTGAAATCAGAAAAAAAACTCTTTCTGAACATGTCTAAATCCAATATGGCGCCTATAAGAAATTAGATAGTTGATGACGGCCAGAAAGAAACGAAACGTCGTATAAAAATTTAGAGTACACCACTGGATAGAGGTTTAGAAATGGCCACAATGATGTGTTTTTATCGTTTCTCTACAAGGCCAAATGTCGGTGCTACAGGTAAAAGAAGAAAATGGGGTTTTCGCGTTTTTTTTTAAATAACGAAGGTCATTTGTCACAGGTCTATTTTCTTTACGAATTTATAACAAACACAAAATTTAACAACTTTGCCAAATTTAAACCTATACTCTATCTCCAATAATAAGCGAGATCCCCATGGTGAGGGCCGAAAATGAATCAGCCTGTATAGTTCAGTTTATTATCTACGGTAATCCTTAAAAATTTCACAGCCTCCGCGTTTTCCATTGAATTTGTTGTAAACTCTATGGTATGTTTTGTTACTACTACTCATCAAAATCATGCTAAACGCACTAACGAATGTGTAACATTGAATTCATGTCTTGTTTATCGAATTGATTTGAAATTTGAATCAACTTCTTACTAGCTCCTCCCTATTATGTATGCCAGAACTTATCGAAATCAAATCATAAGTACTGGGTGTATCTTTATCACATAGTATTTATAGTATTTTTTGTAGTTAATTTTATCTATTAAATTTTCTTTTACAGCGAACAGAATTTGGCAGCAATCTTGACACACCAGATTCAGAGGTATTCCATACACAATATTCGCATATTTAGAATTTATTTACGAGTAGCTTGTAGGTGTTGAGGGTTGAACATGAACTCTTGCAATTGGAACGTGAAGAAATGGAACGGCAAAGGGAAAGTCTATTATTCGAAAGTTGTACTAAAATACGTCAAAATCGCCATTCGCTAGAGAATATTTGCGACGTAGATGGTTATTCTGGATATGACAATGTAAATTATAGGAAGTCGATGCCGGAATTGCAACACTTACCGATCGAATACAGAAAATCGCTGCCAGACGTACCGAACTACAAACCCGCCCCTGAAATGGACTTTCAGTACAGAAAATCCATGCCAGACATACAGCATGCTTACAATAGATCGGTATCGGATTATTGCAATAATATAGGCCAGTCTGACAATCGTTCCAGGTTAATAGACCACAGGAAGTCTATGCCGGAATTACAGCAAGAAATGCAAAGGACCGGATTTAGATCTCCGCCACCTATAGTCAGACAGCAGCCGATTATGCCAGGGAAACCGCTACGATTAATGACTAAAGAACATCGAGATAAAGACAGGTGTGTGACTTAATATTAATTATAATTACCAACATTTATTACGAAAATATATGAAAGTAAAGTATAGCAAACGCCAATTAAGTTGGCGCGAGGAGGGGGTGCGCAGAAGCCGTTTTTAAAAACGTCCTCCCCCACTACACAAGTAATTGTCAGAATACATTTGTCATTGACGTTTGACGGAACATAATATCTTTGCTAGGGGATCATAAAGTGATACACGCTGAGAGGTTAGAATTATCTGACATTTGATGTAAAACCAAATTCAAATCTCCCCACTACTTCTAATCCTGCGCGAACTTACCCCTCCTCGCGCCAACTTAATTGGCGTTTGCTATACTCCTATCTTATTTTTTTTTTCGAAATATTTGCTTTATTTAGATGTCGGTGTTACATATTATGTTATAATCTTCAACCAGTTATTGTAAGTGAAATAGAGAAAGTTGCCTATACATCTCTCACCAGCTCTGTGTATAATCTTAAAAGTTACTAAAAGTCTCTATATACTTAGTGGAAATTAACTGTATGTTAAGTAATGTTTTACTTAGATGATAGTATTGCAATAATTACTGAAATAAACCCAAGCTCTTTGGTAAAACTGTTAAGTCCCTTAGTTAAATCATCCATTATGTAGTAGAGATCAATTAAATGCCTATATTTCAAAAGAAAAACAGTTTTTGCTAGTGTGTTTGATAATATTATTCTACCTAAGGGCCAAAGTATTTATATGGCATGCAAAATACTCAATCTTGACTTTTGTGGTAAGAATTGTTCCATAAATATCTTAATAGCGAGACTGAAATTCATTTGTTAAATTTAATGGAAAATAAATGTCAAAATATAGATTTGTTTAAGTGAAATTAGCAGTTTTTTATTGCTGTTTTATATTTAGCAATAATGTAACTTACTTATATTTTTAGATTTTTTCGCCCTACTGAATATTTTTGTCACAGCCTTTTGTACGAAACCTATCACAAGAATTTATAATATGTAGTGAAATAAAATATTAAATCAGAAGTCTTTTATTTTTATAATATATATTCGTTATAGTGAACACATACATAAGTAAACAACATAAGTATACTAAACAATAAGAAAGCACTGTTAATGTTATTATTTATAGGAAAAAACCTTTCATAGTTATCGTTTGTGACATTGATTGTTACATAAGAAGAAATGTAATTATTTTTTTAATAAAATGTAAATAAAAATGTTAATATAATTTCTATTTATTAAAATCTATATCAATTAATTGTAGTTATTAAATTTGCCTTACATTAAAGTTTCATTTTAATTATAATTTTTTTAACCGTACAAACATTTTTATAGAATAAATGTTGATCCTGAATTAATCCAGCCTACAAGTAAGCACGTTAGGCCGTTAACAAGACACAGTTTGCATGTTTTAAGTGCTGTACCTAGACCACGACACCTGCCGAATGATAATTGGATTCAACCAAAGCCAAATAATGAAACAAAGAATTATAATCAACATTGGCTTTATCAAGTAAGCGAAATAAATAATTTCAAAATTTTAATATCCAGAATACCATATCAGCTATATTTGTTTAGACTAAATTAAAACTGGAAATACATATATTCCCGTATGAATATATTTTATAAAGTATCTGATAGCAAAATATATATGTATTTTCACTTTGATTGACCATTTTAACAATAAATACAAGCAATAAATGTATCTCTTTAAATACTTAATAAATATAAACATTTAAAAATTAACTTTCTGACTTAATGCTTGATCCTTCTACTATATGTTATGCAATTCTTCTTTCACAACATTCTGTCTTTTGCTAGGTATTTCTGTTGCTTTTCTAACTACTGCATTATATAGTGCCTTTATTCTATATCTTCTAGTCTCCCTGTTTTGTACACTTTTGGTTTAGTACTTTGCTACTTCTACGACAGATATGGCCAAACCAACTCAACAGCCTTTCTTAAATTATTGTATTTGCATGTTGTATATTGAGTTTCTCCCTAAATTCTTCATTTATGATCGTTTATACTATATTCTTTCGAAGCATCTCATTTTAGAAAGCTAATTCTACTGTTTGTCATTACTTATATGTATCTCAAAGAAGATATAAAACCAACTTTTTTCAATTATTTCTACTTTCACCACTGTTGGTACCTACCTTTGTTTTCGGAAATTAAATCAAATAAAAATTGACATTTTGTATTGAGAAAATAATGTAGGTATACCTAAATGAAGGGAGGGTGCATAATTATTAGGTTAACCTGGCTTTATTTATTTAAGGAACTAGTTACTAGAGATATTTTGTCATGTCTTAAATAGAGCTGACCTTTTTTTATTTATCGTTTTCTGAAATAGTTTGTCTGATGGAATTCAGCAATACTTATTTAAATACTGTCAAAAATCAGGGGAAAGTGTACGTACTTGCAGTGCAAGCTAAATTTCTTTATTTTATTGCCTTGATACACAGTTCTGTACCCTGAAATGTTCCAGCTTTTACTATTTGTACCTGAAGTTAATATTTGTGTTGAATTATATAAAAAAAAGTCATGTTCACCTATAAATTACTGGAACCTGTTCCATATTATGTAGAATGAAAACTACTATTTTAAATTTAAAAATGTCGTGATAAAAGTATATAGACTTTTACACATTTTTATTCTTTAATGTAAATAAATATAAAACGCATTAGAATTTTACATAATACTGTAAATTAAATGGACCAAAATAAAATATCGAATATTTTAAGTTTTACTTGTTATGTAACCTTAAAATACAATATAATTTTATTTAAATATAACGTATTTAAGTAGTTTGCTACAGTAATAATTAATCAGTAAATAATTAGCTATATAAAACTATCAAATTATTTACTAAATGTTATTTTTCAATGAAATAAATATATACATGTTTTCTTTATTAAAGTTAATTATTTTTATTTTGAAACTTCACACATTAGATGAAATAGTTTCTTATTATTATTGCTTAAACAAATATTGTATTAGTTAAAGAAAGTTTTAATGTTCGATGGGAAATTTTGCATATTACTAAGTTTATTACTTTCGTTTTTAAGTTTTGAGACCACTACTTACATGAAAAAATTCGAATGACAAAAGATATTCAGAGATTGTATTGTAGATACTTACAGCTCACCGATTTTGATGTGGCCGGTGGGAGAATTGGTACGTGCGTCAAGTAAGGTCAGTGTTAGATAGAGACAGTATTCGGAAAAATCAAATGCAAACTCTTTGTGCGAGTCGTACATTGGCACGTAGTAAGGGATAATAAGAGATGCCAGAGGTTCCCCTTCCTATGAATTTCGTGCGCATCTCGAGGGCGGTACTTCTAACCGGCCACATCAAAATCGGTGAGCTGTACTATATTTTGTAAAACACTTATTTTACTACAGGAAGCTGAGTTTCGAAGGATATCGGAACAAAAAAATGCAACAGCACTACAAAACAGAAGCTGGCAGCAACCAAGAGCAGATAAACACATTCCTGATTCGGTAATACAATCATTAACGCAGAGGGTACAAAACAGAGTCGTCATCAACGATCGAAATCCACCTCCGGCTCTAAGAAAGTAAGGATTTTGTCATTTTTGACATAGGTTGCTCTTAGTTATTTTTCCCAGCCGCTTTTTTTTCTTTTTTTTTTTACAATTTTAATTTTTTTTTAGCATAAGACCTGAAAATAGTCCAAATAAAGAATATACACAGCATCCATATTTGGGTCATCATCCACAAACCCTTGGCCATGCACTTCCCTTGTCATATCCTCCTCCAGTACAAATAGAAGATTCTCAAGATAAAATGCTTAGCGTCAGTGGCAAGAAAAAATGTTCAAATTGTGGAAATGAATTAGGTACTTACCTATTTGTATTAAGCTGATTACTTTTAATGAATAATAGAATTTTATTTTTCAAAATTTTATTTATTTCAGAACGAATAATACAAAAACATTAGTAATACAGAATACATATTATTTTCTTATTTTTAAATGAATACGAAAACATTAACAATACAGAACGAAATTTATTTTATTTAATGAATTGCATTTTATTAAGTATCTCTCTGCATATCAGAAGATGGCTCCCCTTGGGCACCTTCATCGTATAAATCCAATTCGGACGGGATTGTTGAGCCAACCGTCGCCCTGGTTGAAGCCTGGTCATCATCATATTCTTCTAGTAAACGTCTTCTTCTATAAATGTTTTCATTAGGACGTATATGTTTCCCCACTGCCTCCTATTTTGCTGCATTGACGAATTAAAGAATCTACGAATTCTATCCACAAGTCGTCGGCTAAATCGATTAATGGCGTTTATAACTCCGAACTCCCCCTTTACTGGCACTATAAAAAAATATACCAATTTTAAATACTGAAATACTACCAATAATAATAATAATTCACGTTCGGGTTGGGAATTATTTTCAGGCTGAGTCATTTTGTTATTTAATAAATTCAGAAATTTGTGATATGTGTACAAATATGGCAGTTGAACAGAAACGACGCGTTTCTTTTGCTTCTATCAAGGCAAATGATATATTTACATGAATTTATATCTTAATTCTGATTGATCATTTATAATTAAGTGACTTGCTCATGTTTTTTTATTTTGTATCCACCAATAGAAAAATTTCAATTCAAAAAAGGCGCATTTTAGCAAGAAATTTCCGTTAAACAATGAAATAAAAATGTCTAAAATTCTTTCAAAAAATAATTCCGATTTTTAAATTATATTTAGAACAAATTCTTGTATTTAAATTTAGATCATTCATTTTTAATATCATAAATTTGCTTAAAAATTAATCGTAAACGCATATAAATTAAATAATTGATGATTTTAATTGAGATTAAACGTACATAAAATATTTCCATACATAATGCATCTTGTTTTGAAAATACGCTTCTTTCCTATAAACATTTTTATTTAAAATTTTTTTTTATAGTTTTAAGTATATCTTTATTTTAGGAAGAGGAGCAGCAATGATTATTGAAAGTCTCTGTTTATTCTACCACATGGAATGTTTCAAATGCTGTGTATGTCACATGAGGCTTGGTGATGGCCTTATGGGTACAGATGTGAGAGTTCGTAATCAAAAACTACACTGCCATAACTGTTATTCGAGTGAAGACGGAGTTAAATTCAGTTGTGTTTAAGTGTAGATACGTCAAATTGTACAGTTATATATGTTATATATAATATATATATATAGGCATATATATTTTATATATATATATTTATATTATTCCTTTGTATTATATAGTATATATTATTGATAGGATATTATATTTATACAACTAAAGACTAGAAATGATATTATATGAAAGAAAGGAAAGGAATTTGTATTAGTTAAATGTTAATTTCTAAAATATGATTTGAAATGTTTTGAAAATTTATAACTTTTTATATTTTCGGTTTCTATTTATTTTTTTTGCGGAAATGGGTAAAGTAATGAATAAAAAAAACTAAAACAACAGTGGAATTGTAGTTTTTCAAGTATGCTATATTTCTTAAAAGTTGTCGATTCTTTAGGTTGTGTTTTTTATAAACTTATTAACAGTAATAATAACAGTTATATCGCTGTACTGCATAATAATATTTCTTAATTTATATAGTTACATATCAAAGAAAAATCTATTTAATGACAGTAAGAAGATGAAGTTTTTTTTGTCACATTGTCTATATATGGAAAGTTACATGTTTAGTTTATGTAAAGAATATTGAGTTAATATGTAATAAAAGTTAAAGTAAAAAAGTGTTTTTTTTAAATAAAACTTATTTTTTAATTATGTTAACTAATGTTTTGCTTTTAGCCTTCAGTTTAAAAAAATAAACATTGTATGTGGGGTGTCTGATGTGCGGTCAATATGGAAAAAATTATAATTAAAAACTAAAAGTATGTTTAAATTATTTACTTTTTTTAACACAAAATGCAAAAATTACTTCCATCTGCCATATTCTAACTTCTTTAAACCAAGAAAGATACGACAACGAATAAATAATAAAATTAAGTATTATTTACCTGTCATTATAAATCACAAAATACATCACTATAATCATTTACATTTTTACACATTAATATATGCAGCTTTTCTAAGTGTGTTTGTTGGAGTTATATTTTGCACATCATATAAAATGTCACTTGAACCGTCAGGGAAGTAACACCATTCTTAAACAACCAATAATTCATGATAAAAACTTCTATCAAGATGCACATCATTCTTCTTCGAACAACAAAAAAATAAAAAAATCCAGATGTATATAAATTTAATACCAAATAATACATGCATACTTCAATCTATTAACTAATTAATGTATAAAACTGATATTTTAGAAAATTAGTATTTATAAAATATTTCTAAGCTTCCATGATAGAAAATACTTCAAATAAAGTTTCACCAATAGTACGACATATTTCTACAATGTTCTGTAAAAGTTAATTTAATATCGAAAAGAATGCACTGTCTACACTACACCATCAGTTATGAGTTAAAGTTCCGTTCTTTGGTATATCAAACCAGGCAGCATTAGCCAATATTCAATTATTATCACATCAAGTGTAAATAAAATTTAGATTACCCTGCAAGCGTTGTACGTTACGTAAATCCTAAATTTTAGTATAAATTTTTAAATAAATAAGTGCTTAATATGTTAGAAAATCCAGTAAATAATTTTTATCTACGACCATCCTATAATTAACAATTTATTTAATAAGTTTTTATGTGTAAAGAGCTGCCTACATTAAATAAATCGTGCGTAAATGAATTAAATCCCAATGTAAATTAAATGGGACTATCATTATTAAATGATTTCTGTTGACAACGACGCCAAGCGACAACAAACAAAACAAAAGTGATTTTGTCTATTGTGCAGTCTGTAAATTACAATTTTTCAGTCCTAACGGTGAGAAACAACTAATTTATTGCGAATTCAATGGTATTTAAACACACATTTTGATTATTTAGAGAGATCATTATGGATGAGGAAGAATTTGCCGAAATTACTGAAACCACGAACAACATAACCTCAAACTTGTTACAAGAAATGTCAGAGATTATTACGGATCACGAAGAATTATTAGGTACACCTCCAGAAATCGCTCATGCGATTTTTTTTTTTAACTAGGTCGTAGATAAAATATTGTATGACACACGTGTGTGAAAGGCTTTTACGCACTCCTTGCGATTAAAACACTCGCCTTCGGCTCGTGATTTAAACTTCGCAATTCGTGCATAAAAGCCTTACTTCACACACTTGTATCATAAATAACTATTTTCTATTTTGCGTTCGAAATGAACTCATTATGAAACCGAAAACAGTATCGAAATGAGCTTCATTTCGATACACTTTTTTTCATTTTTCAATGTTGGCGTTGTTCGAATACAAAAATAAATATCATTGCTGTCATTTGATTTTAAGAATTTATGTACATTTGACAGATATGATATATGTCCGTATTTTACACAAACAACGTATGTTGTATACAATTGACAACAACATATATATGTTTCTATGTCACTCATGTTTATACATATTTTTAAATGAAGTATCAAGTAATGTTAACGAAAATTAATAAATAATATGTAATATAATATACTTCGCGGATAGCAAGATTTAAATTTGAAAATGTCAAGTATCAATGT
This sequence comes from Melolontha melolontha, assembly GCA_935421215.2. Lineage (NCBI taxonomy): Eukaryota > Metazoa > Arthropoda > Insecta > Coleoptera > Scarabaeidae > Melolontha > Melolontha melolontha. Next base: position 7,874,578 of record OW285244.1, on the reverse strand, counting down.
GACCAACTACATGCTTTATATAAAAATTAAACTCTAAACTTTCAAATTAAATAATTCCAATTTAAGCAATTTATTAATGTAAAAAACGCAAAGTAGAAAAAATAGTATAAAAAACTCGTTTCATAAGGCCTTTTGCCGCACTCGCTCTTTAGAAAACTCGCCGCTATCGCGGCTCGTTTTCTAAACTGATCTCGTGCGGCAAAATGGTGCCTTATGAAACTCGTTTTTTAATATACTATTATATGTCAAAAACAATTATAATGTAAGTCTAATCTTTGGTAACACTGAGTGAAGTGACGATTTTCAAAAATCGAAACAATTATTTGTTGTATATATTTTTCCTTGTAACTTCTACTTTGTCCCTTCAATATTGATATTATTACTAATATAATAAGTATGTATATACTAATATAATATTAGTATATACTTATTCCTTTTATCTATGGAATGAATGAATAGAAGAATATGCTGGCAATAGTAATTGAGAACATATTGAATTAATTCCGTTTACTTACAGAATATTTAATCTATTTTATATTATAGTAGTCTCAAGAGACCTTCTAAATTCAGAGATTTAAAATTTATTTTTCATGATCTATAATAAAATTCAGGAAGGAATGGTAAATTAAAATTACATTTCATGGAAAAATATTTATTGAAGAACTCAAACTTTAATAACTAAACACAAATGCTTATAAGATATATGCAGTCTTATTGCTAGCTCAAGAAATTTTCTTCGTCTATATAAATATTTCTTTTGTATTTATATAACTTTTTACATAAATACATAAATTGTTCCAATTATTGCTTACAACTTACAAAGAAATTTCTGAAAAGTTAACACAGCTTCCTAATATCTACGCCACATAAATTATAACTAATTATATCTTAACTATTAGTTAATTAAATTTCATTTTCGATCTTTTCTAACAATTATGTTGGCATCTTACAATGCAACATGCTTGCTTATATTTAGATTGAAATAATTTTTGAAAAATTACAAATATTCACACTGCAAATGAAGGAATCAGTTATGTTGTAAACAACTTTATATAGTCAAATTTGTGTTAAATAATTAAGTTATATAAAAAGAAAATGTTTATTTAAAAAATGTAACTATATCATATGACGTAAATATCGCTGATGGAGTTGTGACAGTAACAGGGACACCAATAAAAATGATATGATTTTATGTATATATAAATATAATTGGAATAGTTTGAACGCTAAATGAAATGGCAATAATTTATACATTATAAATAGAAACAAATAATGAATAAATTTAATTGAATCGGCCGATACTTGCTGGAAATCCATTATATGTAAATGGGATTTAAGTAAAACACTTATACTAATTTCCAGTATATATTACACTTTATTATATATTAATAAATGGATGACATGTTTCGCTACGATGTAGCTTCTTCGGATCTTATATTACTACTGAACACGCTCTTCACAAATGTATGGCTTTTTTCTAAACTATTTCAATGGGTTGCACTTGTCTACATTAGAATCGTCTCTTACCGATATATCGTCTAAAATTATTGTTATTTTAATATTTAATGAAACCAGTTTAAAAGTGGGGAATTATTAAGGTCTAATTGGTCATTTAACAATATATCTGCATATTTAAGTTTATTTATTTCTAAGGATTCCAGTAAATTTAACTTTAATCCTTTTTGTTGTGACTGTAAAAATTCGAAATCTTTATTGAAACTATGATTATTTTCCAACAAATGAATTGCATAATTGGTTAACAAAAAGACAGATTCCATTTATGCAATTCATTTGTTGGAAAATAATCATAGTTTCAATAAAGATTTCGAAATTTTACAGTCACAACAAAAAGGATTAAAGTTAAATTTACTGGAATCCTTAGAAATAAATAAACTTAAATATGCAGATATATTGTTAAATGACCAATTAGACCTTAATAATTCCCCACTTTTAAACTGGTTTCATTAAATATTAAAATAACAATAATTTTAGACGATATATCGGTAAGAGACGATTCTAATGTAGACAAGTGCAACCCATTGAAATAGTTTAGAAAAAAGCCATACATTTGTGAAGAGCGTGTTCAGTAGTAATATAAGATCCGAAGAAGCTACATCGTAGCGAAACATGTCATCCATTTATTAATATATAATAAAGTGTAATATATACTGGAAATTAGTATAAGTGTTTTACTTAAATCCCATTTACAAATAATGAATACTTCAAAATATATTAAGTTATATAGCTACTTTATGAAGACAAGTTATTACGGAGAATAATACAGAAGGGTAATCATTTACCAGGTATTTGTTAAAACACTAATTTCGTTAAAATGTTGGTACACAAGACTGATTATGACATTTAAATTTGATGATGGTGAAAGTCATTAATAATAATAATCACTGATTAATTTATATTATTATAAACAGATAACGGGTCAAGATACGGATATTAAAAACGATTTCTTTAACCTTCTATCTAAATATTATAGAACTGGATCTGATGGCAAGACATATTAGCATATTCCAAAGTATAATTAAATCTATGTATAATCGTAATAAAAGGATGCGATCTGAATAAAGTTTTTTTTAATATGATGATTATATTAAACATATTCCCAATTAAAAAAAAAAATGGGGTAAGAGTTCCGAATGGTCACCGCAGCTTTAATTAACAAACTATCCAAAAAATGGAAAGTTAAAAAAGGTATATAACCCCTTACCACAATTATTAATCGTATCCTAAATACGTATTTCGACAACTAAGTTGTCATCATCAGTAGGTAAAACCACTAATTTAAAGTCGCACATGGGGCACAGTAAAGCTAGAAAACCGCTTACGCTTTGTGGTTTTACCTACTGATGATGACAACTTAGTTGTCGAAATACGTATTTAGGATACGATTAATAATTGTGGTAAGGGGTGATATACCTTTTTTAAGTTTTTACTTAACCACAGTCTCCAAAGAAAGAATTTTCAAAAATGGGAAACTTACGTTTCGCTGGTTTCAAAAATGTGGGTCTTTTTTGCGAAAATAAAAGGAAAGTATTGAAATTAATACTTTAAAATCGCATTTTGAGGTTATATTTTCCCAGCTTCCACTACTTTTATGTTGCACAAAATGAAACGTCACCAACAATTTCTGTATTAACTGATCGGCAACCGCCAAATATAAATCTTTACAAATTTGAAAGGTATCTTAATATACATTTTTTAAATAAAGATGTACTAATTATTTACATTTTTTCAATTGTCTACTAATTAATTAACATTTTGAAATGGTAGTAAGCATATATTAATCACTAGAATATACTTAAATGTTATTTAATCATCAATTGTTGTATTAAAAATCTCGTTTTGGATATTTGTCATTTATATATTTAAAGAAAACAAATGGTTATAAGTATAAATAAAACAGAAATAAACAGTGACTCTAATTTATTGGTTTCTTTTTATAGAAATACATAATTAACATAAGTAATTTGAAAATTCAAACATATAGTATGAGTCAGTTTGGTTTTAAATGCAATTAAATACTACAGAAAACAAATGTACAATGGGCAGTAAGTAATATGTTCTTTAATTGCATTTAAGTAATCCCACTAGCCTATATGATCACTTTAACTTATTCCTTATATTGTATTTTAAACGAAATCAATATCAAAAAGTTATTATTATTAGAATGCTCTTGAAAGCAAGATGATCATGTTTGTCAAAGTACTAACTCTTGAGTGGGTCATGCAGAAAAAACAGCAACAAAAGAATATTCTTGATATATAAATCAACATAAATAATGCATACATGTCGTTATAGCAATTATTAAATTATTACATTGTCTCAATTAAAAAACACTTAAATCAAAGCAGTAGTTTTAGAGACATTTGCTGGATAAAAAAAAATGCAAAAAAATTAGCAATGCAGATAAATTTAAAAAAATATATCTGCATACCACCACCATCCCGACACACCAAAATAATGAAATAAAAAGAAAACCTGAATATTCAGCAAAACTGCTGAATGTTAAAATAAAACGATACCCCATTTGGCAGCTGCAATAAATGCTATATGAAAATGAAGCTCAGAAATTAAATCTGTTCCAAAAATATTTACAAAAACAAAATTATTGAACTATTGAATATAGTAATGTAGGTACAATAAATATCTCGAAACTTCATTATATCAAAACAAATTTAAAAAAAAACTGTCCAACTATTCTTTTGTCGCCGTTTGTATGCCACTCTAGAGTTAGTGTCTTGACGAACATAATCATCTTACTTTCAAGAGCTTTCTAATAATAATCACTTTTTAATATTTATTTTGTTTAAAATATAATATAAGGAAATAAGTTAACGTGATCATAATGGCGAGTGGGCTTACTTAAATGCAATTAAAGATACCATCGTATCAACAACATATTACTTCACTGCCCAATGTACATTTGTTTTCTGTAGTATTTAATTGCATTTAAAACCAAACTAACTCATACTATATATTTGAATTTTCAAATTACTTATGTTAATTATGTATTTTTATAAAAAGAAACCAATACATTAGAGTGACTGTTTATTTCTGTTTTATTTATATTTATAACAATGTTTTCTTTAAATGACAAATATCCGAAACGATATTTTTAATACAATTGATGATTAAATAACATTTAAGTATATTCTAGTGATTAATATATACTTACTAATATTTCAAAATGTTAATTCATTAGTCTAGTAGACAATTAAAAAAATGTAAATAATTAGTACATTTTTATTTAAAAAATATATATTAAGATACCTTTCAAATTTGCAAAGATTTATATTTGGCGGTTGCCGATCAGTTAATACAGAAATTGTTGGTGACGTTTCATTTTGTGCAACATAAAAGTAGTGGAAACTGGGAAAATATAACTTCAAAATGCGATTTTAAAGTATTAATTTCAATACTTTCCTTTCATTTTCGCAAAAAATGACCCACATTTTTGAAACCAGCGAAATGTAAGCTTTCCATTTTTGTATAGTTTTTTAATTAAAGCTGCGGTGACCATTCGGAACTATAGCCAAAAATGGTTTATGATTGCCTTTCCCGTTATATTAATACAACAGAAAAAATAATATTCTCACTTGTCCAAAAAAAGCAAATAAATTAGAAATATTGATGCGATAATAATTTCAAGCATATTTCCAATTTTCCAAGGAATATTTTTAGATTGGCCTTCGTATTGTATTAATATATAGATCATTTGAATGAGGAAAAGCTTCTATTCTATGATGAAAAAATTTAATTTCAATCTACATATTAATATAGGTAAAATCATATGAAGACATCAAATTATAGCCATGACATTTTAGCATAATGTACATGTAATTGTGTAATAAAGCTATACTAACATATTTTACTAAAGTTTACAAACATAATTACTAAATCTACAATTATTTTAAACATATTTAGAATATAAGTATTAGTGTTCCCAATAACTTGACACCAATGCTACTTCATGTAAGTTGTAACGTGACAAAAATTCCGCATATTAACATTATATAACACTTCCTATATATTATTTATAACCTAGTGATGTGACAAGCAAAAATATAGAGTGGTTAATAGATAGAAATAAATTTGTATAAATGTTCTTTTCTATATTAATTTTTCATTACTCTAGTTGCTTATTCAAGTAAAAGAACTGTATATTTTTATCACAGTTTTATATTTAAAAAAATATAACCATTTAAAAACTAAAAAAGGATCGATAGATTGACTACAAAAATATACTGAACTAAAATAAAACTGTTAACTAAGTGAAGTTTTCGTATTTATAAAAACCGAAAAAATGAGAGAAAATATGGTCTTTATTTCAATAGGGCAATGAGAAACTATGTTTGAAAATGATGCAATATTTTAAATATTTTCAGAAATGAATACACCTAACTTTCGTATTATGTACTTAGAATTTAGTTCATTAAAAATTAAAAAAATAACATGTTTATAATATTTACTAACCATACTATTCTTTGTAGAACTAATACTTATAAAAAGTACTAAAACATTATCACTTTACATATTTGCTATTATATTTATAAATAATTTCTGAAATAGGAAACGGTGATACAGCGTATTTCGAATTAAGTTAAAACTAAATAATTACTTATTCGGTTATCAAAGCTAAATAATGATATACCAAAAAAATATTGAAACAAAAACACGCCAAAGTTGTTAAAACTGTAGTTCAGACATTGTAAGTAGTAACTATCGTTACTATAATCTGATTCTAGTGCCTTTGTTTTAAGGACAAACAATATATATGCACGGCACTTCTTACAATTATATTTCTTGAAGTACTAGTAGAGGCTGTTCCAAGTAATAGATAACAGGAAGCATTACGTCTAGTAGCAGGTGAGATTACACTGAAAATGAACGACGATTAGTACTGCTTCTGCGAACAGTTATTCAACAGGTGTTGTTCCGTCTACTGATTTTTCGGTAGATCTACCGATTTTTCTACACTTCTACCGATCTACCGATGAAGCCATCATATCTACCGATTTTTAAACGAATGAGAAAAAAAAATAAAATTGTGCTGAAACTGTTTATATTCATGTAAATAATACGTGTTAATGTAAATATTTATAGGGGTATTTTTTTTAATGTATAATAAAGAATAAAAATACAATATAATAAATTACTACTATAATGGCATTCATCTTTAATCTATGACTATAATAAATAGAAAATTAAAACAGGCAAGCAATTTTATGAGTAGGGACAGTAATAAAAGCTACTATGGATTGTAGTCGATATAATGCTTGAATTCAAAAGCAACAATTATGTATGTCGGTAGGTATTTATTTGCACGCTTCTCAAGCGCTCTTTATTCTAAATAAAGGGACTATTCTGGTTAAAAATTATCTTAAAGAAACATTGTTTTTCAAATAAAAATACTTATTCCCCCGAAAATAATTATTTCAAAATACTACAACAATGAAATAATCCTTTTCATTCGAACAAATGAATGAATGAAATAAATACAACATATCATTCAATAATGAATAAAAGCGATATCTATTTGGTTATTTGCTTATTTCTATGAGTTTAAAACAGTGGGGCATCTTGAGTGAAGGGTTTGTTTCTGTTTTTGCATTTAAAATTTGAAATCAGTATCCTATATCGGTTCTAGAAGAACACATACATAGGTGTCACTTGTTTTTTTTTAAATTAATATACGTGGTGTTAAAATATGGGTAGTGACAGTGACTGTGAACAAGCTGGCCCAAGTAATATAGCAAAAAAAATAAAATATTCCCAAAATTATAAGGAAGATTGGGAAAAGCTGGAAGACTTTGAGAGATGGCTTTCTAGAAGTAAAAAGGGAAAAAATTTTGCAAGATGTAAGATCTGCAGTAAAGACATTAATATTTCTAGCGGAAAAGATTCTCTAATGAAACATAGTCTTTCGATAATTCATAAACATACAGCAAGGATGATACGCAAACAGCCGCGTTTAACCGAATTTTCAGCAGGTATGGCAGAATCGGCGCAAATAAAGAATAATATTGCCGAAGGTATGATTATTTAAATTATTTCATGTTTACAATAATTTTAATTATCTTGGTTTTAGCCGAGATCCGCTTGTCTGCATTTATTGCAGAACATAATTTGCCATTTTTGGTAATGGATCATTTGCCAAAATTAATAGCTAATATTTGTCCCGATTCAAAGATTGCTCAAGGCATATCGTGCGCCAGAAAGAAAACCACAGCTATTGTTCGAAATGTCATAGGTGCTGAATGTTTCGAAAATATATGTGAGGATATTAAATATAATAAATTTTCCCTTATTATAGACGAGTCTACAGATCGCTCAACGATAAAACATCTTTGTCTCGTCGTCAGGTATGCAAAAGACAATTTAATCAGAGACTGTTTTTTTGCTCTTGTGAAATTAGATAGTGCGAATGCGGAAACTTTATATAATCATGTTATAAATACATTTGTCTCAAATTCTGTTCCTTATAAAGATAATATGATTGGCTTTGCTTCTGATGGAGCAAATGTAATGATGGGAAGACATCATTCCGTTACAACATTACTAAAAAAAGATATACTGAATTTATTTGTCATGAAGTGCATCTGCCACTCATTTCACTTAGTTGCTTCGTACGCATGCGAAAAATTGCCAAATTTCCTTGAAAACTTAACAAGAAATATTTTTAATTACTTCAACTCTAGTCCAAAAAGAATCAGCGAATTCCAAGAGTATCAATTATTTTGCAATGTTAAAGTCCACAAAATTTTACACCCGTCCCAAACCAGATGGTTATCGGTTGATTCAGCTATTAAACGAATTCTAGAACAATACAATCCGCTCAGATTGTATTTTACAACTACTGTTGCAGATGGCGATGTCTCAACAGCTGAAAACATACTCAGGGCAATAAAACGTGGTGATGAATCGAATGTCTCCATTATTATGTAATTTTATTCAAAATTTGTTGTGTTGACCACATTCTTCCGCAAATGTGGAACGAATTTTTTCCTCCATCAATTCAATGAAAACTAAACAACGTACTAAATTAAGCACGGACACAGTCACAGGACTTCTTCATAGTAAGACATACAAATAAAAATAGCTGTTTCGATTTTAAAATAGACAAAAAATTGATATTGAAAATAAATGAAGAAACATTAAAAAATATACCTGATGACGAGTAGAGTTTATTAACTATTATTATTATTAACGTCATTAGTTTTATAAAACATCATGTATTTAATAATATAAGTTATTGTTAGTGTGCTTCATATATATTTACATTTTTATTATATTTACTAGTTATATGATACTATTAATAACTATTATTATATGTATTTTAGAAATTAAAATTGTTTTCATATAATTCTTTGATTTTAAACTAAGGATAAAAAAATCTACCGAATTTTCACGAACCATTCTACCGATTATCTCAACAGGTCACGGAACAACACTGATTCAACTATTTGTTAGCGGAACCTCTTATGCAGCACTCTTAAATCTATGTGCATTCCCCTATCTTTTGTCTCTATCGCACTTCAAGAAATTCAATTATGAAAAAAGATCTCATTCATACATATTGTTTCATCCTTAGTGTACTATCATCTATAACAAAATATCAGTGTAAGAAGAGCAATTTAAGTATCTTGGACTGACATATCATATTATTTCAGCAAAGACTAAATAAAATAGATTGCGGTTAGCGGGATTTAAATATTGATACTGTAATTCTGCGTAGTTTGGAACTAAATGATGAATCTGTAGAAATTGATAAGTTGTTTCTCTATTGGAAAAGAGAAAAACAGAATAGGATGACTGATGAATGCAAGATAATTCTATAAATTATAATATATATTGTGCACCATTTCCCATTTTAGAAACATTACATAAATTATCACCATTTTTTTTTGGAATTATTAAATAGTACTATCATACAAAGCTCTTTAAATTACAAAGAAAAATAGTTCAATAAAATTCTGGAAAATTTTTACAAAATGTCCTTTAATCCAGTTAAAGCAATACTATGATTTTTCTCTATAATTTGACCAGAAAATACCTGAAAAAGACTAGCAACATACAAATATAATAACTTATTTATAGGAATTTTAGCCGTTATAAATAGCTAACAAAAGAAAAAACTAAAATATTTAAACACTAACATTTATGTTCATCGCATTGTCTATTTACAATTTCAGATGAGGCACGTCATAATCAGTAGTATCAGGCGCAAAAATTGTAAGATCACTAATGTACAATATATTGCTGCATTTAAGATTTATTATTTTACCTATCCTACACGACGTTGTTCAGACTGTCATGACTCATGACTGTCGTTTGTCAATATGTTGTTTTCTGTCATTTAAATTTATGTACCATATCCTAAAAAACGTGCAATGGAAAAATATAAACAAAAGCAACAGTGTGTGACTCGACGTGCCTCGTCTGTAATCGTAAATAGACTATAGCAGAAATATAGGTAACGGGTGTTCAGAAACATTCGAAGTCAAAGTAGTCCTTGAAAATATGAAGTCATGTCTGAGATAGATTAATACATTTACTTAATACAATTTTATAGGTTATCAAATTAGTATGAGATATAGCAAACGCCAATTAAGTTGGCGCGAGGAGGGGTAAGTTCGCGCAGGATTAGAAGTAGTGGGGAGATTTGTATTTGGTTTTACATCAAATGTCAGATAATTCTAACCTCTGAGCGTGTATCACTTTATGATCCCCTAGCAAAGCCATTATGTTCCGTCAAACGTCAATGACAAATGTATTCTGACAATTACTTGAGTAGTGGGGGTGGACGTTTTTAAAAACGGATTCTGCGCACCCCCTCCTCGCGCCAACTTAATTGGCGCTTGCTATACTTAAGTAAAGATATACGATTTTTTGTTCAGAGCCCACTTGACTTCGAATGTTTCTGAACACCCGTTATATATTAAAACAAACGGCAAACTTATCGGCTTCAAAATAATTTAACTAACGAAAAGTGTAAATAAAACTAGCTGATAAAAAGACGCTCTCCAATGACTTCAAAAGTGATAAGAATATATTGCATGCTTTAAAAGTATTGCAATTTTTTACTGAAAAATAATTCTTTATTAAAAAGTCTGAATATTTAAACATTTTCGCGTGTTTTGGAAGAAAACAATTTTTAATTAACTCAAACACGTTTTTTGTATGACTGAAGGTTTCCTAAAAAAGGTTTTTTCTTTTAAAACAGTTGCATTCAAAATATAAGATTAGCTGCTTTTAAATTATTAAAATGTTACAAAAGGAAATGAAAAATCAACTAAAGGATTACAATGATCGTAAAACTCAAAAGAAAATTCCGCTAAATTAAAAAAAAAGGTTAATTATTTAAAGACTTTTTAATTTGTTCCCCTAACACAAGCCATTTTTTAATTTGTTTATGCAATAAATCTCTACGATTGCCGGTTGGTTCGCTCGCTATTAAGGGTATTAACAAATCGAGCGCTGATGTCAATTGATCTAATGCAAGGGCTTTCTTATGATCTAGTGCATACATTTCCGCCAATCGACCGATTTCTAAAGCATTCTTTATGACCGGTGTAGATGAGCAAAGGTTTATCAAATGGTGAAACTGGTCATCTTTGGTAACGATAGGTGCTTGGGCCCTAGATGCAAGCCTTTCTGCCAATTTAGCGAGATGATCACTGTAGCGTTCATACTCTTGAATTCTTCTGATGACAGAGTTTCTAATGTCGGCGTTAGTCTCGGTATAAGTAAATCCATCTAGAAATGAGATTGCTTTCTTGCACACAATTCGAGCTTCACTATACTTTCTCTCAGTTTCTAGAGCTGTTGCTTCGACTATCAAATTTTTAACGAGTTTGTAATTTTCCGCGCACGGTAAATAGTTTAATTTCAAAAAGTCGTGATTGAAGAATTCTTCAAAACCGATCCTTTCGCCCGGGTTGTACTGCAGTAAGTTGAAGAGAAGTTCCTCACACGTCTCACTTATACTCACGGATGATGGCACCTAAAGAGCAAAAATAAGATAAGTTGAAAAATGTTTGTTTTATGAAAGGCACAAAATAAAAAACATACTAGATATGTTCAATTGCCTATAGCAATACTAAGAGAATTATGTTAATACTGAATATTTATAGTAAGCCAATAATAATTACCAAAACAGTTTTTTGCTGAAGCATACTTTCTGCAATTGTCTTGACTGTAGAAGCTTGGAAGAAAGGCCTGCCAACTAAACATTCATACATTATTATCCCAACAGCCCATAAATCAATTTTTGAATCATATCTTTGGTTTAAAATTTTTTCTGGTGCCATGTATCTGAAGGAACCAGCGAATCTACATGATTCCATATTATCATCATCAAGAATACGAGATAATCCAAAATCAGCCACTTTCAAAGTATAATTGGGATTTCGTGTCAAAAGAATATTTTGTGGTTTCAAATCCATATGACAGATGTTTTTTCCTCTTAAGAACCTTAAAGCTGCAGCTAACTGTTGCATCAAATACAGCAAAAATTGCTCTGTGAGCTTGTGTTTTTCCCTTATTAATTTCGCTAGGTCGCCCTCGTTACAATATTCCATTACGATGAAAACATTTCTGAAACATTTATTTTCTGATTACTACCATATCTATATGTATTACATTTTATATTTTATATTCTGTCAATGGGCTTCTTAAAGAAATTAATTATAATCTAGTTCTTAAAGTCGCAATTTCCTTGCCTCAGCATAGACAAAAGAAGTCATATAACAAAATATATCACATAAAATGTTTTTGAAAGATTTGTTGTCTCTACATACTTAGAGTCGTACCCAAAATCATATAACTCGACAATATTTTTATGAACCAAATCTTTCATAAGACGTATTTCTTTAGCAGCAAGTTCATTGCTTTTCTTCTTATTTTTTCCTCGCACAATAGCTTTAATAGCCACTACAACCTTATCTTCCACCTGAAACATTATGTATAGTATTTTACTTTTAGTTTAATAAATAGACAAACCCTTATTGCTTTATACACAGTAGCAAAGCTGCCTCCACCAATTTTCGTTGTTAATTCATAACCTTCTAGATGATGGTATTCCATCATTTTGGCAATATTTGCTATTTCTTTACGATTTTCTAAAATGTAATTGCTGTAATTCAAGTAGTTAAAACACAATTTGATATATATGCAATATTTGAAAATCTCTTCATAATGGACGGCTATTATATTCAATAACATCAGTTTTATTAAACAGTACTAAAAAGTTTATATTAAATAAATGCAAATAAGTATTTGAAATTCCATCTCATCAATTTTTGGTTTAACCTAAAATCACTTTTCTTTGTTATATAGTATTTAATATAGAGTCAGTGTTTTCTACCTCTTAATATTTTTATTTCTCTTTCTTACTATTCATAAATAATATTAATTAATTTAGAGAGTTTTATAATAAAGTATAGACATAATTTTAATTTTGACAGTCCATGACTTGCCACAGCTGTTTTGCTTTGTCAACAATAACATTGAAAATTTAATCAATAACAATGTACTCTACAGGACATCTACCGTTCAGTAGAGTAAATATATTGTGGACATCCACTTTTTAAAGCCATTACATAAAAAATTATTAATAAATGTGAATTAAAACATGAGTAAGTTCTGTCTAAGAAAATGAAATAATTTTTTGGGTGCTTATTAAAATAATGGTACATAATTATAACTTTAAAATAAGAGAATCGTAAATTTATGTAGATTTTTTAAAAATTGTAATTAAACTCAGAAATAGAATATACACTACTGCTCAAAAGTATTTGGGCACCCTCATAAAATCATAGTATTTTCAAATATAATTAAAAGTACACACAAAAATGTGAAAATATATTGAATTGATTCGGCTTTTACTTGATGAAAGATCGATAATTTAAAATAGAAATAAAAATAATGGTTAAAATCTTCACTTTTTAATACGTAATCGTGAAACGATAATTGTTTCGCCAGCACAGTGGCTTCACAAGTACTTACAGCCAAAGAGCACGTTACAAACTAAATTAAAAATATAAACTGAATAAGGTTAGTATTATTTTGCAACGGTTTTTTAAAAATATAAGAATTTATACAAATATTGTATCGTGCGTACAAAAAACAGCCCCAGAGTTGGCCATAGAATTTTTAGGTATGTCATTACTTAACCGCATCATTCTGAATTGTCAAATGTTAATGTCATTAATGTCATCTAATAAAAACGATAACCCGGAATTTTATTTATTTACGACAGGAAAATTATAACCTAGCAATTAATCTTGTAACTGTCATTTAAGAAATTCATATTAATAAAGTTACGACATGCTTTTTGATGTTACTTAGAAATCATGGCTCACTAGAGGCAGTTTTTTTGAACACACAATAGGTAGTGAGAAAATGTGGCCCATCTGTTCCGCTCTAACTGCTGTACTATTGGGTACTAAACGTGTTTACGCATAAAATTTGTACATTTTTATTATCGTCTAAACAATTATTAAATGAATAAATTTAACAAAGGTGAGTTATTTAAATCTAATTGATCGTTAAGTAAATTTTGTGATTTTTTTAACTTCTTGATTTCTAAACTTTCCAGTAAATTTAATTTATTGCCTTTATTTTCTAAATGTAGAATTTGAAAATCCTTATTGAAAGTGTGGTTTTCTTTTAATAGATTATTAGCAAAAGTGGAATCGTGTTTTTTATTTCTAAAGGAAGAACAATGTTCAGCAATGCGTTTTTCAAACCATCTTCCTGTTTGATCAACATATATCTGACCGCAACCACATACTAACTTATAGACTTCAGATTTCTTATTTTTATCTGTTCTACCTTTATTTATTATTATTATAAGGTTTCCCAGTTTGTAATCTAAATTTTGAATTTTGCTTATTCTTTATTACAGGACATGGAGATAGTGAAAATATATATTGATACACTTACGAGGGTATATCAGATATAAACGAGACTGATTTTTTTAAACTATTAATGCTTTATTGAACAAGGTTAATACAAATGTACTATTTTTCTACATAATCTCCCGCCCGCGCAATACATTTTTCCTAACGGATTGGAAGCTTTTTAATCCCGTTATCGTAAAAACTTTTAGGCCGGTCACACAGCCACTGGAGCACAAATGTCTCTACCGCTTGGTCGCTGTCGAAACGCTGGCCTCCAAGAGCTTCTTTTAGAGGTCCAGGGTGACAAGTCTGGACTGTAAGCAGGATGTTCCAAGATTTCCCAGCCGAATTGTTCCACTTTTTGCCTCGTAATGTTTGCCGAATGTGGTCTGGCGTTGTCGTGAAGGAGAATGACATTTTTAAACGGATTGCGTCTTTCTTTTTCGTCGTAACGACAATTTTGCGGCATCCAAAACGTCGCAATAATATTGGGCATTAATTGTGCGGCGATCATGAAGAAAATCAAGCCTCAATGTTGGCTTCGGTAACGCTTGTCCGTGGGCGTCGAACGTGGCTCTGGTTTTCAACTTTCTCCCGGCCTCCAGAAAATTGTTTATGCCATGCAAACACGCGAGGTCGTGAAAGGGTGTTCTCCCCGAACTGTGCGTGCAATCTGCGTAAAATGTCTGTTGAATTCACCCCCTCATTGGTCAAAAACTTAATAATTATCCGCTGCTCCACGGAAACGTGCACTGCTTGCTCACTCATGGTCATTGCACTACTGAACGGTCTCGACGGAATTTCAGACGTTGCTCTCCCCACCCTAAGTGCTTTGTCTACATAGCCACCTACTTCGCCGGTTCAAAAAACTTTTGTACGAGTCATTAAAAATCAGTATCGTTTATATCTGATATACCCTCGTACAAACAGTAAAAAATATTTGTCTCATCTATCTAGCCTCTTTTTCTTATAACAGCGGCTCAAAATCGGGGCATCTTGGCTATTAGTTTAGCTAATGTTTCCGGTGCTATTTGCATCCATATCTCCACATATCAGCGGCAGATGTTGATGCTGACTTCGGATTTAAATCGGAGCTCTGTGGAGGCCGTTTCATAACTTTTATTCTTTCATATTCTTCCGGTTGCTTTAAATATTCTCGAACAATTTTGAAAGAATGTTTCTGGCTATTATCTTGTTGGAATACGAAATTTTGGCTCAAAATTCTCGTTGCACAAGGTATTACGTTTACTTCCAAAATATGTTTATATTGTTCCTTTTTAAAATTTCGTCGATTTTAACAGAGTGTACCGACCCACTGCTGTTGCACGTTGTTTTGTAAACGTAACAGCGGCTTCTTCATCGCTGTTCATCCATGAAGACCGACTTTTGTTAGCGACGTTTAACAGTAGAAACGTTTATTGGCTTCTGACGAGTTGTATTTATTTCGACTGGTATTTCCTGCGCTGTTTTTCGTCTATTTCATTTGCTGGTGACTACTATGGCAAGATCTTCAGTAGATGTTGTCGCTCTTGGTCTCTTACTTCTTTTTTTTATTGAGAAAACTGCTACTTTCACAATATTTGTTTATATTGTCGACTACCTACAGCATTGTTAGGGCTGCGTTAATTACGGTGCAATGAATAGGATTTAAATTTTATTTAAAAGTTAACGGTATAATTCTGAACACACTATAGTTAAATAATCGTTACCTAGATTCCAGGAATTTCTAAACCCGAAAATTATACCTATCTTTTTACGGAAAAAAAGAATTATCGTATTATTGCGGTATATAGGGTGAATAATTTGCTAATTATTATTTCATTCGTTTCAAAGTATGTATCTGAGAACTATCTAGTAACAATTCTAAATACGTATTTCAGCAACTATGTTGGCATTTCCAGAAGAACAAATTGAAAATGAAAAATAATGCTAAACATAGCGTAAGGTTGTACCGTAGCTACGCTACGTTTAGCACTATTTTTCATTTTCAGTTTGTTCTACTGAAAATAGCAACCTAGTTGTCGAAATACGTATTTAAAACTATTTAGTATGAACTGTTCACCGAACAGATAGAGTGATCACGACACAAACACAAGTCAAACCGGTTTTGAACCAGCGAACGAAAATACTCGTTGATTTCATAGGCGATAGATGTCGCTGTACCGTTGTTATTTTTGACAGTTGAGAAAGCAAATTATTAATATTATATTAAAAAACGAGTTTCATAAGGCACCATTTTGCCGCACGAGATCAGTTTAGGAAACGAGCCGCTTGCGGCGAGTTTTCTAAAGAGCGAGTGCGGCAAAAGGCCTTATGTTTTTTATACTATTTTTTCTATTTTGCGTTTCTTACATTAATAAATTGCTTAAATTGGAATTATTTAATTTGAAAGTTCAGAGTTTAATTTTTATATAAAGCATGCAGTTGGTCACATTGATACTTGACATTTTCAAATTTAAATCTTGCTATCCGCGAAGTATATTATATTACATATTATTTATTAATTTTCGTTAACATTACTTGATATTTCATTTAAAAATATAAACATAAGTGACATAGAAACATATATATGTTGTTGTCAATTGTATACAACATACGTTGTTTGTGCAAAATGCGAACATATATCATATCTGTCAAATGTACATAAATTCTTAAAATCATATGACAGCAATGATATTTATTTCTGTATTCGAACAACGCCAACATTGAAAAATGAAAAAAAGTGTATCGAAATAGAGCTCATTTCGATACTGTTTTTGGTTTCATAATGAGTTTATTTCGAACGCAAAATAAAAATAGTATATTAAAAAACAAGTTTCATAAGGCACTATTTTGCCGCACGAGATCAGTTGCGAGTGCGGCAAAAGGCCTTATGAAACGAGTTTTTTATACTATTTCTTCTATTTTGCGTTTTTTACATTAATAAATTGCCTAAATTGGAATTATTTAATTTGAAAGTTCAGAGTTTAATTTTTATATAAAGCATGCAGTTGGTCACATTGATACTTGACATTTTCAAATTTAAATCTTGCTATCCGCGAAATTTATTATATTACATATTATTTACTAATTTTCGTTAACATTACTTGATACTTCATTAAAAATATAAACATAAGTGTCATAGAAACATATACGAGTATATGTTGTTGTCAATTGTATACAACATACGTTGTTTGTGTAAAATACGGACATATATCATATCTGTCAAATGTACATAAATTCTTAAAATCAAATGACAGCAATGATATTTATTTCTGTATTCGAACAACGCCAACATTGAAAAATGAAAAAAAGCGTATCGAAATGAAGCTCATTTCGATACTGTTTTGGGTTTCATAATGAGTTCATTTCGAACGCAAAATAGAAAATAGTATATTAAAAAACAAGTTTCATAAGGCACTATTTTGCCGCACGAGATCAGTTTAGAAAACGAGCCGCGATAGCGGCGAGTTTTCTAAAGAGCGAGTGCGGCAAAAGGCCTTATGAAACGAGTTTTTTATACTATTTTTTCTATTTTGCGTTTTTTACATTAATAAATTGCCTAAATTGGAATTATTTAATTTGAAAGTTCAGAGTTTAATTTTTATATAAAGCATGCAGTTGGTCACATTGATACTTGACATATTCAAATTTAAATCTTGCTATCCGCGAAATTTATTATATTACATATTATTTACTAATTTTCGTTAACATTACTTGATACTTCATTTAAAAATATAAACATGAGTGATATAGAAACATATATATGTTGTTGTCAATTGTATACAACATACGTTGT
The DNA here is from genome assembly GCA_935421215.2 of Melolontha melolontha. Classification (NCBI taxonomy): domain Eukaryota; kingdom Metazoa; phylum Arthropoda; class Insecta; order Coleoptera; family Scarabaeidae; genus Melolontha; species Melolontha melolontha. The sequence continues at coordinate 7,856,383 of OW285244.1, read as the reverse complement.
TTGTGTAAAATACGGAGATATATCATAGCTGTCAAATGTACATAAATTCTTAAAATCAAATGACAGCAATGATATTTATTTCTGTATTCGAACAACGCCAACATTCAAAAATGAAAAAAAGCGTATCGAAATGAAGCGCATTTCGATACTGTTTTGGGTTTCATAATGAGTTCATTTCGAACGCAAAATAGAAAAAATATTTTTCATAAGCCAATAATGTAAATTTCTTGCTTTGTTGCTTTAAGTATTATATATATGGGGATTTGTCTATGGTATTATAAAATGGTGAAATTTCTGTAGACTTAGGAGATATTTTTGTAATTCTCTTCTCAAGTAGTACTAAAAACTTAAAAACGGTATGTTACAGTTTAAAATTCTGTATATGCAAAGAATGCAATCTTTTCATACATATGAAGAATTGAAAGAATTATGTTCAGCAATTGTTATCAAGCATGGGGGAATGAAAAGGCAATAATAAAGTGAACGAACGAACCAGAAAATATTGAGGCTTCCAAATACATATTAATAAATTCTTATCCCCAGAAGATAAATAAATGGAAATATGTACATTGTATATACAAAACATGAAAGAGTTTGTTATTTATACATAAAGAAAATTGAAGCACTCCAAATTTACGTATGAAGATTAAATAATTGTTGAAAATTAAGTTCCCAAATATACCTACATACTTTACTGACATGAGCACACACTTTATCCATAATATATATTGATATTTACAAAGTATTTATGGTAGAATACAGCTAAAGCACCAATATTATGAGCAAATTTTGTTGGCTTTGGATTTATTGAATTTATTCAACATTTTCTAATAATTATATGTGTGAATATTTATTTAACTTATATGTTACATGTACACTGTGAAAATAAAATCTTTCACCTAATTTTGTTTATTATTCAAAAGAATTGATGGCACGCTATGTGCAATAAAAAATAAAATGCCAATAATTTAAAAGTAAACAACTGACGAAGTTACGTTATGTCGCTAAATCGCTGAAATTTCAATCGTTTTTAACTGGCTTTTCTTTAATTTTAGCCAGCCAATCAAAGAGCTAGTTTTTGTGATCACACTTTTTTGCACTTTTTCTGTTGGGTGGATAGAGTATAGTAATAAAATGTATTTTTTTTTCAATGTAATACAAATAGTGTGAAAAAACAAAGTGTCCAAATACTTTCGAGCGGTACCCTTATGGCTGGTATTATCACATTTAGTTAAATGCTGCTTCATCCATTTCATAATACAGAACCCTAATTTAAGGGACACTTTAATGTCTTTTAATTAAAACTACTTTTAATATCAATTGATAAGGCCGTAATACATATTTCATATTTTTACATTTCAAATTGAGAAGCCAATTTGAAATGATAAATATATAGAGCCACTTTGGAAACTTATTCTGACTATAAAATGTGTTTCAAACCTAATGAATGTTTTTATAATTTGTATTAAGTATATAAAACTAAACAATTAATTGTAACGTATAAGTATTTTAAATATAAAGAAATAATTGAAAAATATTTGAAATGATAAAGTCAATACTTCATATTACCAATGATAGGAACTGATATTGAAAATATAAATATCTTTGGGGCATTTTATTTATTGAATTAGAAGAGATTCCTCTGAAAATGCAAGTAAACAATTACGGTAAATATATATTATTTTTGTCTGTGTTTTATTTCTTATGTCAATAAAGTTGGTCGAATTTGCTATATTATATGAAATATTAAATTAATTATATTGCATGTACCTATAGAAAAACTGATATTGAAACCAGGAGCGTAGATATGCCCTGCAAAATACCTTAAAATATTAAATATGCTTAGATTATGTAAATACATTTCTAACAAAAAAAGCAATGAAATCAAAAAGGCCTAGTTATTTTAAATTATTGCAATTATAATTTTTCTGAATTCAAAATGAAGTTACACAATTTTCGATTGATATATATATATATATATATATATATATATATATATATATATATATATATATATTAAAAATAATAGATTTTTCTTGGTTTTAGCGACCTTTTATTGAATTTTGATGTTGTTTACGACGTTTCGACTTTTATCAATTCAGTCTTTTTCAAGCATCTGGAAACAAGAATCATTACAATGAACATGAGAACTGTGTTTGTTTCGTGTGATAGATATAACAATTAAATTAACAATTTTAAATTTAAAATTATATTAAGAAATGAATTATGGATTAGGTTAGCATTTTACGTTGAAAATTAAATAACATTAAATTAAAATAGCTTAAAAGAATGGTAGGGGGACATTAAAGTGATTAATATCTGTATGTATTAATTGGAGACTTAACAATTATTAATTTAAGCTATTTTAATTTAATGTTATTTAATTTTCAACGTAAAATGCTAACCTAATCCATAATTCATTTCTTAATATAATTTTAAATTTAAAATTGTTAATTTAATTGTTATATCTATCACACGAAACAAACATAGTTCTCATGTTCATTGTAATGATTCTTGTTTCCAGATGCTTGAAAAAGACTGAATTGATAAAAGTCGAAACGTCGTAAACAACATCAAAATTCAATAAAAGTTCGCTAAAACCAAGAAAAATCTATTATTTTTAATATTAAGACACGGCCAATAAAATAAAAAAGAAAAAGAAAATTCTTTAAACACTAAATATATATATGTATGTATATATATATATATATATATATATATATATATATATATATATATATCTACAAATTATTGCACTGCTGTGATAATAATATTAACGGAATTTGGTTGCGGATTTTAGTTAATTTTATATATAATTATTCTATATTTATTTATATACTTAGTTACTGAACGCCTCAATAAATTCATTATAACAGATTTGTGTCCAAACGGTGGATATACTTTTTATAAATATATATTGCTATATAGTTACAGCAGATACAGGGTCCCACGACATAATCGCCACAGCTTAAGGATGTGCTACTGAAGCAATCAAGTTAAAAACGTCTAATGAACATATGCCCAAAAATCTTTGGTAACTGAGTTACAAACATTTGAAGTTTTAGATAACCCTACTAACGTAGGCATTTTGTACAACTGCAAAAAATGTCATTTAAAATAATTTAAAAAGAAGTCGCTTTATTGAATTGATTGTTCAAAATGTCCATTCAATTGCTGTATGCATAGTCTAGCTCTTCTTAGAATTCAGGAGGTAGCTCTGTTAACAGTCTCAGGATCAGCGCGAATAGTTTCCGCGACATCCATACTTCTAGCAACAAGTTGTTCTCTGTTTTCAGATTGAACCAAATGTTTCAAATTGAAGCCTGGTGATCTTGCTGGCATAGCAATTGCTGAACCTCTTGCAATTCAGCGATTAGTATAATTTTAATTTTGATTAAGAAAAGCTGTTACTTGTCTGCCAAAGTGTGGAGGTATCCCATCGTGCTGTAGGTATTCACATTCGTCGTCTTACAGTAAGAGGAACGTCATCCAGTAATGTTGGAAGGTCATTTTATAAGAAACATAAATAATGAACAGTCGTGAGATGTTCTTCGATTATAAACGGCCAATAATACCGCACCAAACATTGACCGAAAATCTATCTTGAAAATGGGATTCAGTAACTTTGCCGTGGATTTTCAAGTGCTCAAAAATGTGTGTTATTGATGCCGTTTCTGGCGTACAAGGCTTCATCACTAATCAATATTTTCTGACAGCCTTCGATTACTCACTAATCAGCGATTAAATTCAAGTCTCGATGTGTAGACGCCAAGTTTTAAAGCTTGTACAGGTCTTACCTGTACAAGCTCGAAAAGAAGTAATATTTAATATTGGTTGATGCTCGACTTTCTACTAGTGTCCGAAAAATATCCAACAGACTTAATGTAGGCCCCATGAGAGTATGGTGAACTTTACACAATTTCGATTTGTACCCATACCATATCTTATGGTATGGGTAAAAATCGAAATTGTGTAAAGTTCTCCATACTCTCATGGGGCCTACATTAAGTCTGTTTCGATTTGTACCCATACCATATCTTATGGTATGGGTACAAATCGAAATTGTGTAAAGTTCTCCATACTCTCATGGGGCCTACATTAAGTCTGTTGGATATTGTTCGGACACTAGTCGAGCGTCAACCAATATTAAATATTACTTATTTTCGAGCAAATTCATGTTGCTGCAGAAGTAGCTGTAAGAAACTTGCCTGTTTCTCTTAAACATCGATGGATATTGCTAAAAACAATTCTACAAAGCACTCTACACGTGGAAAATCGCCAACGATATTCACCAACTGCCGCACATCCATTTCCATTACACAATCCATAACTAAAAGGAAAGTTGGGGTATTCTTTATTCGAAAAAATTGACATACTTTTAAGTGCATTTTAATGTAACACAAAGAATACAACTGAATAAGAAATGACGAATAATTACTTTTGATTAACAATGAAATCAACAGCAGTACAAAATACCTACATTAGTAGGGTAAGTTGTGGCAATCATATCATGAGACATATGTGTCTGCTGTCACTTTATAGGAATATATTTATAGGAAGCATATCCGCGTTTAGAACATGGCTGTGGGAGTAATGTCATAGGACACCTTTCTAGAATTTTATTTTCGATGCATTCTTTCTACTAATACCAAATTGAATTTAATAGTAAATACCTATTTATTTTCATAAGTAATTGTTTTAACTTGTTAGTATACTTACCAAGTCCTTATATAAAGTTGCTAAAATACTTCTGAACCTTGAGCACCTGTTAAATTTCACTAATTCAGAATTCTTACGAGAAAGTCAACACGAAGCGTCTGTTCACAGGAAACCGTTAGAATAGCTACTCTTGTATACTCAAAATGCCGGTAGGTTTGTTAGTCTACTACGCATGACACTATTTTTAAAATTGTGTAACGAAACTTGTATACCGAATTTAAAATTAATTATACACACCACAAGACATTTACCATTAGTATATACACATACTTCTAGGAAACGAAAGAATAAATGAAAATTGTAAAGTCAAAAAATTTGAATATAAACTAAATTAACTGTTAACAGATTGCATTTCTAAAATGGAATTAATAAAACTTTTGTAGATTTCCATAGTTTCACACGCTCTCACCAACTATCTATCGGATATTAATTAATATTAACCACGAATTAATTCACATAAAAGAATAAAGATGCGTGATTACAGTTAATTAATTATTTGATTATCCTTGAGTAATTATTTTCATCAAAGACAATTATTTAATTATTAATTTTTATATTTCAAATATAGATTAATTGCTAAAACGAATTAAAATTTCTTCTGTGCCGCCGCTGGAGTCATATTTCTTATAGAGTATAGAGCCTTGTTGACTGAAGAAATATATATAAGGATTGAATGAATTTTAGATATATTCATTCTGTTTCAGAAGTTCGTCAGAGTACAATATACTAAAATTAATTTAAAGTTGTACAAATATTATTGTATAATGTTTCATTACTTAAAAACGATTGTTTTTGTGTTAATCATTATCACAAGCAGCTTTTCTCAGTTTAATTTTAGTCCTAATTGGGGAAAACGGGGCTTGGACATATCGACAGAAAAGAATTATAAAATTTCCAGAGACAGTATAATGCTCATTTATAAAATTATACAAGTAAGAATTTTATTTTTATGTTATATTTTTTGTTAATATTAATTTTTACAGAATGAGTTGGAGTGAGTTTATTTTACAATAAACTTCCATATTTATAATCTCGTGGTGTTAACTATCTTGCAATAAATGTTGAATAAAACTCTTTAATGTTTCAATTTTTGTATTTTATTTATCATCCACTCAAATGTCACCCATTCTTGAAGAAATACATGGAAATATTGAAATCTTTCTGTAATTGTTTCTTAAATTATTCAATTAAATTTTTTTATTACGATTTCAATCACATTCACATTTGAATGTTACTGGAATAAGTGTGTAACTATATTTTTATGCATGTTTTGGAATGTAACCAATTTTTATACAATTCTGTTCAAAATTATTACAATAAAGTGGCATGAAGTAATATACGTTCAATCATTCAGGATAAACAAGAAAATGTGCTTTTATTTATTTCTACCCATCATTTCTCTTCGAGTTCTGTGGTTGTGCTTTACCGTAGCGTTGTGTTTTTACAGGCAATTACAGGTGCAAAATCGAAATGCGTTCGTAAACAATCAAAAGATAAACATCATTGCAAAATCTGAACTTTACGGAACGCTTTAATTGCTTAACCTAATTTTTTAATATTTAATAGATAAAGTGTTATATAATTTTTGTTTATATTTTGTATATATATATATATATACAGGCTGACTGAAGTTTCATTTTGTTTTTTTTGGGGATATATTCTAAAAAATATAACAAATAAAATAGTAAACATTTTTTCTAATAAAAGTTGTCTAGAAACGCCAAAAAAAAATTAAGAATTAAAAATAAAAAAAAAAATTTTTGGCGTTTCTAGACAACTTTTATTAGAAAAAATTTTTACTATTTTATTTGTTATATTTTTTAGAATATATCCCCAAAAAAGCAAAATGAAACTTCAGTTAGCCTGTATATATATATATATATATATATATATATATATATATATATATATATGTATATATATATATATAGAAAAAATATAGATTCGGATCATTTGGAAGAAGGTTAAAGTGTTTTTTATTGTCGAGAATGCCAGGAAGATTTAAAAATACTTTTGACTGCCATCGTATGATCATATACTTCATTTATTGGGTGATGTAATCTGCTGTGCAATAGCATTTTATTAAATATTTTAATTTAGTTTCAGTAGTTTTATTACCTTGTATATTGATATTAAATATTATTTACAAATATAAACGTAATTTTAATTTTGTTGTGTAGTTCTGCCATCATTTGTCATATAGCATAAACGTAGAAGTATACCAAAATAATTTAATGTGATATTCTCCGATTACGAATTTTACTTGAACAAGTGTTTTATAATACCAAATTTAGTCTATTCATGTATTATTTTGATTTCACGGATTACTATTACAACATTTTCTCCCTCTTTATCATACCAGCCTGAAGTATAATAACTAATCCGAGAATATTAAGGTATCCCTTCTTATTCTGTTTACAGGACCATCATCTATGACCATCATTATATCAAGATTCACATTCACATGAAATAAAAATATGTGAAGATGTATAGAGCTTGTCCATATTATAAAAATATAATTACATTTTTCTGGCGATACGGTAAAGAATCAAGTATAGTTGAAACTATATTCAATGTTAATACTGTAAAAGTTGACAAGGACAAAAAATAAATTTATATAATTATTTTCATCAACAATACGGGTTTCTCTGTTTTATTTTTATATGTATCCTGGAAATGAAAATGGGCTACAATATTTGACTTAAATTACAGGCTACTTAACTTCAGCAACTATTGAAAAGAGGGCTGTTGATAATGTAATAAATTGTAAATAAATTGAATATATGCAATTTTGTTAATTATGTAATTATTTATTATATTTATCAATAATATGGGTTTCGTTGCTTTATATTTATGATGAATACATGATGAATGAAAAATAGATTTCAAGTTACCATCATTACAATATTTGACTTAAATCATAGGTTACTTAACTGCAGCAATTGTAAAAACGAGAGTTTATAGTGTAAAATATGTAAATAAATTTAATATATGCAATTTTGTGAATTCACATACAAATTATATAATTATTATCGTCAACAATAAGATTTTCGTTGTTTTATTTTTATATGAATCATGATAAATAAAAAATAGACATTAAGTTACCCATTATTTTAAATCAGGAAATTAATAACTTCAACAATTATTGAATAGATGGCTTTGTTTATAGTGTAGAGCGTTTAACTAAATTTGATATATGCAATTTTGCGAATTCATGTGCAAATTGTAATCCATTCAATTTTTTTTTGCATTTAAATTAACAGAAACAATGAAACTTTAAATTTAGATTATAGTAAAAAGATGATATACATAATTTTGTAAATACTATTTATATATTTGCAACGTATAACAAATTGAGATTATTATATTCTTAATTATCGTTCTTTACTTCTTATTTTTCTGGAAACTTATTCAATTTTCGTTATAATTTCGTATAAAGTTATGTAGGAACATTTTATTTAACACCTAAAAATCATGAAAGGAATAGTGTATATTTGGTTGCATATGGTTCACGATAATTTATAACTTGTGTATATACTATACAAGTAATAGGATTTAAATGTATCAATTCATTGAAACAGTTTCTCGAATAATAATAGTGATTTCATAATAATTTATAAATACTTGTATTATATATTAAAATAACAGTTTGTGCTTTGAACATATCTTGTAATTTGATACGTTTTCAATGTAATTATCAAAATTTCTAAATTTTTATTTTTTACTAAATTTTAAAGCTATTAAGATTTATTAAGTTATTTTATTAAATATTATAATCAAATAATTAGAAAAATATTATTCTAGATCGTTCAAAAACATTATTTTATATCTATTTACAGAAATCTATAAAATAAATATAGGGTGTTCAGAAACATTCAAAGTCAAAGTAGGCCTTGAAAATATGAAGTCATGTCTGAGATAGATTGATACATTTACTTAATACAAATCAGATACTTAAGCAAAGATATACGATTTTTTGTTCAGAGCCCACTTGACTTCGAATGTTTCTGAACACCCGTTATTAAATTTATTTCCATATTTTACCCAATAAGAAGCGCCCTCTTCAAGTGAAGCTTAGTAGCTTGTAAATTACGTCAAATATAGTAACGATTGTCTCTTGAAGTCTTTTTTTCATTTCCATGATTAATATAAAAATAAAGCAGAGAAAACCGTAAATAATTATATAAATTTTATTCTAATATTAGAACAGAGTTTTTCTAATTTATTGATTATAACATTTAAAAAAATTTAGTAAAAATTAGAAATTTAGGAATTTTCTGAATTACAATGGAAACGTATTAAATTACAAAATCTGTTCAACGATACAAAGTGTTATTTTAATGTATAATACGGGTATTTAACAATTATTATGGAATCACAATAACTTACTGTTCGAAGTGTATCATCTAAAATATGTCCTAATGGTCCTAAAGTATGATTTTCATATTTTAAGTGATAACTATGGTGTGCATAAATTTTTGTTAAATTGTTTCTACATGATGAAAAAAATATTCAGAATATTTATATAATAAACTCTGTTCTTTAACATAACTGCGTTTTTTTTAATGTGTCATCCTGTGTATTTTCTAAAGCAATGTGTTAATATTAAAAAAATTAAATTTCCAATAGATTCACAAATGTGCCACCCAACATACACCTAGCTTGCAATATTCAATTAGGAGTAAGAAGGGAATGAAGATAGACAACCTAATGTACACATAGTCTTAACATTTATAATTTCAAATTTTGTATCCGGATAACAGAAACGCGAGGAAGTATTAGGAGTAATAGGTATATGAAATGCAGTATTTTGCGTGCAAAATTTATTCAAATTTATTAGTTTTAAACGAAATTTTACATTTTATACCAGAACATAACATACACGAGTAGGTATTAGGAGTAATAGGCATACGAAATTAAGAAACGTTTCGGCGCAAAAATTTGAATTGTTTCAAATCAAATTTTACGTTTTGTTTCAGGATAACAGAAACGCGAGGATGTATTAGGAATAATAGGTATACGAAATTAAGAAACGTTTCGGCGCACAAATTTGAAATGTTTTAAATAAAATTATACATTTTGCATCAGGATAACAGAAACGCGTGGAGGTATTAGGAGTAAGAGATATGCGAAATGTATTTCCTGCACAAAATTTACAAAGAATCGAAGCGTCGAAAACCGAAAATCGACAAAAACTAAAATAAAATTTTCGCGGGAAATTCATTTCGTATACCTCTTACTTCTATTACCTACTCGCGTTTCTGTTAGCCTGATACAAAATGTAAAATTTAATTTAAAACGATTCAAATTTGCTGGGTGAATATATTTCTTAATTTTAAATAAAATTTTCTCGGGAAATACATTTCGTACACCTCTTAGTCTTATTACCTACTCGCGTTTCTGTTATCCTGATACAAAATGTAAAATATCATTTAAAACTATTCAAATTTGCTGGGCGAATACATTTCTTAATTTTAAAGAAAATTTTCGCGGGAAATACATTTCGTACACCTCTTACTCCTATTACCTACTCGCGTTTCTGTTATCCTGATACAAAATTTAAAATTTCATTTAAAACTATTTAAATTTGCTGTGCTAATACATTTCTTAATTTTAAATAAAATTTTCTCGGGAAATACATTTCGTACACCTCTTACTCTTATTACCTCCTCGCGTTCCTGTTATCCGGATACAAAATGTAAAATTTCATTTAAAACGATTCAAATTTGCTGGGCGAATACATTTCTTAATTTTAAATAAAATTTTCTCAGGAAATACATTTCGTACACCTCTTAGTCTTATTACCTACTCGCGTTTCTGTTATTCTCATACAAAATGTGAAATTTCGCGTAAAACTATTCAAATTTTCTGGACGAATACGTTTCTTAATTTTAAATAAAATTTTCGCCGGAAATACATCTCGTACACATTCTAGTCCTATTACCTCCTCGCGTTTCTGTTATACTGGTACGCAATGTAAAATTTCATTTAAAACTATTCAAATTTGCTGGGCGAATACATTTCTTAATTTTAAATAAAATTTTGGCGGGAAAGACATTTCGTACACCTCTTACTCCTATTACCTACTCGCGTTTCTGTTATCCTGATACAAAATTTAAAATTTCATTTAAAACTATTCAAATTTGCTGGGCGAATACATTTCTTAATTTTAAATAAAATTCTCGCGGGAAATACATTTCGTACACCTCTTACTCTTATTACCTCCTCGCATTTCTGTTATCCTGATAGCAAATGTAAAATTTCATTCAAAACTATTCAAATTTGCTGGGCGAATACATTTCTTAATTTTAAATAAAATTTTCGCGGGAAATACATTTCGTACACCTCTTACTCTTATTACCTCCTCGCGTTTCTGTTAGCCTGATACAAAATGTAAAATTTAATTTAAAACCATTCAAATTTGCTGGGCGAATACAATTCTTAATTTTAAAGAAAATTTTCGCGGGAAATACATTTCATACACCTCTTACTCTTATTACCTCCTCGCGTTCCTGTTATCCGGATACAAAATGTAAAATTTCGTTTAAAACGATTCAAATTTGCTGGGCGAATACATTTCTTAATTCTAAATAAAATTTTCTCGGGAAATACATTTCGTACACCTCTTAGTCTTATTACCTACTCGCGTTTCTGTTATCCTCATACAAAATGTGAAATTTCGTGTAAAACTATTCAAATTTTCTGGGCGAATACGTTTAATTTTAAATAAAATTTTCGCCGGAAATACATTTCGTACACATTCTAGTCCTATTACCTCTTCGCGTTTCTGTTACACTGGTACGCAATGTAAAATTTCATTTAAAACTATTCAAATTTCCTGGGCGAATACATTTCTTAATTTTAAATAAAATTTTCGCGGGAAAGACATTTCGCACACCTCTTACTCCTAATACCTACTCGCGTTTCTGTTATCCTGATACAAAATGTAAAATTTCATTTAAAACTATTCAAATTTGCTGGGCGAATACATTTCTTAATTTTAAATAAAATTCTCGCGGGAAATGCATTTCGTACACCTCTTCTCTTATTACCTCCTCGCATTTCTGTTATCCTAATAGCAAATGTAAAATTTCATTTAAAACTATTCAAATTTGCTGGGCGAATACATTTCTTAATTTTAAATAAAATTTTCGCGGGAAATACATTTCGTACACCTCTTACTCTTATTACCTCCTCGCGTTTCTGTTAGCCTGATACAAAATGTAAAATTTAATTTAAAACCATTCAAATTTGCTGGGCGAATACATTTCTTAATTTTAAAGAAAATTTTCGCGGGAAATATATTTCGCACACCTCTTACTCCTATTACCTACCCGCGTTTCTGTTATCCTGATACAAAATTTAAAATTTATTTAAAACGATTTAAATTTGCTGGGTAAATACATTTCTTAATTTTAAATAAAATTTTCGCGGGAAATACATTTCGTATTCCTCTTACTTTTATTACCTCCTCGCGTTTCTGTTAGCCTGATACAAAATGTAAAATTTCATTTAAAACTATTCAAATTTGCTGGGCGAATACATTTCTTAATTTTAAATAAAATTTTCGCGCGAAAGACATTTCGTACACCTCTTACTTCTATTACCTCCTCGCGTTTCTGTTAGCCTGATACAAAATGTAAAATTTCATTTAAAACTATTCAAATTTGCTGGGCGAATACATTTCTTAATTTTAAATAAAATTCTCGCGGGAAATACATTTCGTATACCTCTTACTCTTATTACCTCCTCGCGTTTCTGTTAGCCTGATACAAAATGTAAAATTAAATTTAAAACAATTCAAATTTTCTGGGCGAATACATTTCCTAATTTTAAAGAAAATTTTCGCGGGAAATACATTTCGTACACCTCTTACTCTTATTACCTCCTCGCGTTCCTGTTATCCGGATACAAAATGTAAAATTTCGTTTAAAACGATTCAAATTTGCTGGGCGAATACATTTCTTAATTCTAAATAAAATTTTCTCGGGAAATACATTTCGTACACCTCTTAGTCTTATTACCTACTCGCGTTTCTGTTATTCTCATACAAAATGTGAAATTTCGTGTAAAACTATTCAAATTTTCTGGGCGAATACGTTTCTTAATTTTAAATAAAATTTTCGCCGGAAATACATTTCGTACACATTCTAGTCCTATTACCTCCTCGCGTTTCTGTTATACTGGTACGCAATGTAAAATTTCATTTAAAACTATTCAAATTTGTTGGGCGAATACATTTCTTAATTTTAAATAAAATTTTCGCGGCAAAGACATTTCGCACACCTCTTACTCCTATTACCTACTCTACTTTAAAACGAATAAATTTTGCGCGTCGAATACAATTATTAATTTCGTATACCTTTTACTCCTAATACCTTCTCGCGTTGCTGTTATCCTGATTCATAATGTGAAATGTCATTAAAAATTAACAAAATTCCGCGCGTCGATTATATTTCGTACAGTAAATTTTGCACGTTTAAATTAAGTTGCCCATCTTCGCACAGCTCTTCCTCTTAATACCTACTCGCATTTCTGTTATCCTGATACAAAATGTAAAATTTCATTTTTAAAACGAATAAATTTTGCGCGTCGAATACAATTATTAATTTCGTACACCTTTTACTCCTAATACCTTCTCGCGTTGCTGTTATCCTGATTCATAATGTGAAATGTCATTAAAAATTAACAAAATTCCGCGCGTCGATTATATTTCGTATAGTAAATTTTGCACGTTTAAATTAAGTTGCCCATCTTCGCACACCTCTTCCTCTTAATACCTACTCGCATTTCTGTTATCCTGATACAAAATGTAAAATTTCATTTTTAAAACGAATAAATTTTGCGCGTCGAATACAATTGCTAATTTCGTATACCTTTTACTCCTAATACCTTCTCGCGTTTCTGTTATCCTAATTCATAATGTAAAATGTCATTAAAAATTAACAAAATTCCGCGCGTCGAATATATTTCGTATAGTAAACTTTGGACGTGTAAATAAAGTTGCCTATCTTCGCACACCTCCTCCTCCTAATACCTACTCGCATTTCTGTTATTCTGATACAAAATGTAAAATTTCATTTTTAAAACGAATAAATTTTGCGTGTCGAAACATTTCTTAATTTCGTGTAGCTCTTATTCCTAATACCTTCTCGCTGTTATCCTGTTATCCTGATACATAATGTAAAATGTCATTAAAAATTAATAAAATATCACGCATCGATTATATTTCGTATAGTAAATTTTGCACGCGTTTATTAAGTTGCCTATCTTCGCACACTTCTTCCTCCTAATACCTACTCGCATTTCTCTTATCCTGATACAAAATGTAAAATTTCATTTTTAAAACGAATAAATTTTGCGTGTCGAAACATTTCTTAATTTCGTAGTAAATTTTGCACGCGTAAATTAAGTTGCCTATCTTCGCACACCTCTTCCTCCTAATACATACTCGCATTTCTGTAATCCTGATACAAAATGTAAAATTTCATTTTTAAAACGAATAAATTTTCGTGTCGAATACATTTCTTAATTTCGTAGTAAATTTTGCACGAGTAAATTAAGTTGCCTATCTTCGCACACCTCTTCCTCCTAATTCCTATTCGCATTTCTGTTATCCTTATACAAAATGTAAAATATCATTTTTAAAACGAATAAATTTTCGTGTCGAATACATTTCTTAATTTCGTGTAGCTCTTACTCAATACCTTCTCCATGTTATCCTGATACATAATTTAAAATGTCATTAAAAATTAATAAAATTCCGCGCGTCGAATATATTTCCTATAGTAAATTTTGCACGCGTAAATTAAGTTGCCTATCTTCGCACACCTCTTCCTCCTAATACTTACTCGCATTTCTGTTATCCTGATACAAAATGTAAAATTTCATTTTTAAAACGAATAAATTTTGCGTGTCGAATACATTTCTTAATTTCGTGTAGCTCTTACTCCTAATACCTTCTCGCTGTTATCCTGATACATAATTTAAAATGTCATTAAAAGTTAATAAAATTCCGCGCGTCGAATATATTTCCTATAGTAAATTTTGCAAGCGTAAATTAAGTTGCCTATATTCGCACACCGCTTCCTCCTAATACCTACTCGCATTTCTGTTATCCTGATACAAAATGTAAAATTTCATTTTTAAGACGAATAAATTTTGCGTGTCGAATACATTTCTTAATTTCGTGTAGCTCTTACTTCTAATACCTTCTCGCGTTTCTGTTATCCTTATACATAATGTAAAACGTCATTAAAAATTAATAAAATTCCGCGCGTCGAATATATTTCGTATAATAAATTTTGCACGTGTAAATTAAGTTGCCTATCTTCGCACACCTCTTCCTCCTAATCCCTACTCGCATTTCTGTTATCCTGATACAAAATGTAAAATTTCATTTTTAAAACGAATAAATTTTGCGCGTCGAATACAATTATTAATTTCGTATACCTCTTACTCCTAATACCTTCTCGCGTTTCTGTTATCCTGATTCATAATGTAAAATGTCATTAAAAATTAATAAAATTCCGCGCGTCGAATATATATCGTATAATAAATTTTGCACGTGTAAATTAAGTTGCCTATCTTCGCACACCTTCCTCCTAATCCATACTCGCATTTCTGTTATCCTGATACAAAATGTAAAATTTCATTTTTAAAACGAATAAATTTTGCGTGTCGAAGCATTTCTTAATTTCGTAGTAAATTTTGCACGCGTAAATTAAGTTGCCTATCTTCGCACATCTCTTCCCCCTAATACCTACTCACATTTCTGTTATCCTGATACAAAATGTAAAATTTCATTTTTAAAACGAATAAATTTTGCGTGTCGAATACATTTCCTAATTTCGTGTAGCTCTTACTCCTAATACCTTCTCGCTGTTATCCTGATATATAATTTAAAATGTCATTAAAAGTTAATAAAATTCCGCGCGTCGAATATATTTCCTATAGTAAATTTTGCAAGCGTAAATTAAGTTGCCTATATTCGCACACCGCTTCCTCCTAATACCTACTCGCATTTCTGTTATCCTGATACAAAATGTAAAATTTCATTTTTAAGACGAATAAATTTTGCGTGTCGAATACATTTCTTAATTTCGTGTAGCTCTTAGTTCTAATACCTTCTCGCGTTTCTGTTATCCTTATACATAATGTAAAATGTCATTAAAAATTAATAAAATTTCGCGCGTCGAATATATTTCGTATAATAAATTTTGCACGAGTAAATTAAGTTGCCTATCTTCGCACACCTCTTCCTCCTAATCCCTACTCGCATTTCTGTTATCCTGATACAAAATGTAAAATTTCATTTTTAAAACGAATAAATTTTGCGCGTCGAATATAATTATTAATTTCGTATACCTCTTACTCCTAATACCTTCTCGCGTTTCTGTTATTCTGATTCATAATGTAAAATGTCATTAAAAATTAATAAAATTCCGCGCGTCGAATATATTTCGTATAATAAATTTTGCACGTGTAAATTAAGTTGCCTATCTTCGCACACCTCTTCCTCCTAATCCATACTCGCATTTCTGTTATCCTGATACAAAATGTAAAATTTCATTTTTAAAACGAATAAATTTTGCGTGTCGAATACATTTCTTAATTTCGTGTAGCTCTTACTCCTAATACCTTCTCGCGTTTCTGTTATCCTGATTCATAATGTAAAATGTCATTAAAAATTAGTAAAATTCCGCGCATCGATTATATTTCGTATAGTAAATTTTGCACGCGTAAATTAAGTTGCCTATATTCGCACGCCGCTTCCTCCTAATACCTACTCGCATTTCTGTTATCCTGATACAAAATGTAAAATTTCATTTTTAAAACGAATAAATTTTGCGCGTCGAATACAATTATTAATTTCGTATACCTCTTACTCCTAATACCTTCTCGCGTTTCTGTTATCCTGATTCATAATGTAAAATATCATTAAAAATTAATAAAATTCCGCGCGTCGATTATATTTCGTAAAGTAAATTTTGCACGCGTAAATTAAGTTGCCTATCTTCGCACACCTCTTCCCCCTAATACCTACTCGCATTTCTGTTATCCTGATACAAAATGTAAAATTTCATTTTTAAAACGAATAAATTTTGCGTGTCGAATACATTTCTTAATTTCGTGTAGCTCTTACTCCTAATACCTTCTCGCTGTTATCCTGATATTCTGACACATAATGTAAAATGTCATTAAAAATTAATAAAATTCCGCGCGTCGAATTTTGCACGTGTAAATTAAGTTGCCTATCTTCGCACACCTCTTCCTCCTAATACCTACTCGCATTTTTGTTATCCTGATTCATAATGTAAAATTTCATTTTTAATACGAATAAATTTTGCGCGTCGAATACAATTATTAATTTCGTATACCTCTTACTCCTAATATCTTCTCGCGTTTCTGTTATCCTGATTCATAATGTAAAATGTCATTAAAAATTAATGAAATTCCGCGCGTCGATTATATTTCGTATAGTAAATTTTGCACGTGTAAATTAAGTTGCATATCTTCGTACACCTCTTCCTCTTAATACCTACTCGCATTTCTGTTATCCTGATACAAAATGTAAAATTTCATTTTTAAAACGAATAAATTTTGCGCGTCGAATACAATTATTAATTTCGTATATCTTTTACTCCTAATAACTTCTCGCGTTGCTGTTATCCTGATTCATATGTAAAATGTCATTAAAAATTAATAAAATTCCGCGCGTCGAATATATTTCGTATAGTAAATTTTGGACGTGTAAATTAAGTTGCCTATCTTCGCACACCTCTTCCTCCTAATACCTACTCGCATTTCTGTTATCCTGATACAATATGTAAAATTTCATTTTTAAAACGAATAAATTTTGCGTGTCGAATACATTTCTTAATTTCGTGTAGCTCTTACTCCTAATACCTTCTCGCTGTTATCCTCTTATCCTGATACATAATGTAAAATGTCATTAAAAATTAATAGAATTCCGCGCGTCGAATTTTGCACGTGTAAATTAAGTTGCCTATCTTCGCACACCTCTTCCTCCTAATACCTACTCGCATTTCTGTTATCCTGATACGAAATGTAAAATTTCATTTTTAAAACGAATAAATTTTGCGTGTCGAATACATTTCTTAATTTCGTGTAGCTCATACTCCTAATACCTTCTCGCTGTTATCGTGTTATCCTGATACATAATGTAAAATGTCATTAAAAATTAATAACATTCCGCCCTTTGAATTTTGCACGTGTAAATTAAGTTGCCTATCTTCGCACACCTCTTCCTCCTAATACCTACTTGCATTTCTGTTATCCTGATACAAAATGTAAAACTTCATTTTTAAAACGAATAAATTTTGCGTTCGAATACATTTCTTAATTTCGTGTAGCTCTTACTCCTAATACCTTCTCGCTGTTATCCTGATACATAATTTAAAATGTCATTAAAAATTAATAAAATTCTGCGCGTCGAATATATTTCCTATAGTAAATTTTGCACGTTAAGTTACCTATCTTCGCACACCTCTTCCTCCTAATACCTACTCGCATTTCTGTTATCCTGATACAAAATGTAAAATTTCATTTTTAAAACGAATAAATTTTGCGTGTCGAATACATTTCTTATTTTCGTGTAGCTCTTACTCCTAATACCTTCTCGCGTTTCTGTTATCCTGATACATAATGTAAAATGTCATTAAAAATTAATAAAATTCCGCGCGTCGAATATATTTCGTATAATAAATTTTGCAAGTGTAAATTAAGTTGCCTATCTTCACACACCTCTTCCTCCTAATCCCTACTCGCATTTCTGTTATCCTGATACAAAATGTAAAATTTCATTTTTAAAACGAATAAATTTTGCGTGTCGAAGCATTTGTTAATTTCGTAGTAAATTTTGCACTCGTAAATTAAGTTGCCTATCTTCGCACACCTCTTCCCCCTAATACCTACTCGCATTTCTGTTATCCTGATACAAAATGTAAAATTTAATTTTTAAAACGAATAAATTTTGCGCGTCGAATACAATTATTAATTTCGTATACCTTTTACTCCTAATACCTTCTCGCGTTGCTGTTATCCTGATTCATAATGTAAAATGTCATTAAAAATTAATAAAATTCCGCGCGTCGAATATATTTCGTATAGTAAATTTTGGACGTGTAAATTAAGTTGCCTATCTTCGCACACCGCTTCCTCCTAATACCTACTCGCATTTCTGTTATCCTGATACAAAATGTAAAATTTAATTTTTAAAACGAATAAATTTTGCGTGTCGAAACATTTCTTAATTTCGTAGTAAATTTTGCACGCGTAAATTAAGTTGCCTATCTTCGCACACCTCTTCCTCGTAATACCTACTCGCATTTCTGTTATCCTGATTCAAAATGTAAAATTTCATTTTTAAAACGAATAAATTTTGCATGTCGAATACATTTCTTAGTTTCGTGTAGCTCTTACTCCTAATACCTTCTCGCGTTTCTGTTATCCTGATACATAATGTAAAATGTCATTAAAAATTAATAAAATTCCGCGCGTCGAATATATTTCGTACAGTAAATTTTGCACGCGTAAATTAAGTTGCCTATCTTCGCACACCTCTTCCTCCTAATAGCTACTCGCATTTCTTTTATCCTGATACAAAATGTAAAATTTCATTTTTAAAACGAATAAATGTTGCGCGTCGAATATAATTATTAATTTCGTATACCTCTTACTCCTAATACCTACTCGCGTTTCTGTTATCCTGATTCATAATGTAAATGTCATTAAAAATTAATAAAATTCCGCGCGTCGTTTATATTTCGTATAGTAAATTTTGCACGCGTGAATTAAGTTGCCTATCTTCGCACACCTCTTCCTCCTAATAGCAAATCGCATTTCTATTATCCTGACACAAAATGTAAAATTTCATTTTTAAAACGAATAAATTTTGCGTGTCGAAACATTTCTTAGTTTCGTAGTAAATTTTGCACGCGTAAATTAGGTTGCCTATCTTCGCACACCTCTTCCTCCTAATACCTAATCGCATTTCTGTTATCCTGATACAAAATGTAAAATTTCATTTTTAAAACGAATAAATTTTGCGTGTCGAATACATTTCTTAATTTCGTGTAGCCCTTACTCCTAATACCTTCTCGCTGTTATCCTGCTATCCTGATACATAATGTAAAATGTTATTAAAAATTAATAAAATTCCGCGCGTCTAATATATTTCGTATAGTAAATTTTGCACGCGTATATTAAGTTGCCTATCTTCGCACACTTCTTCCTCCTAATACCTACTCGCATTGCTGTTATCCTGATACTAAATGTAAAATTTCATTTTTAAAACGAATAAATTTTGCGTGTCGAAGCATTTGTTAATTTCGTAGTAAATTTTGCACGCGTAAATTAAGTTGCCTATCTTCGCACACCTCTTCCCCCTAATACCTACTCGCATTTCTGTTATCCTGATACAAAATGTAAAATTTCATTTTTAAAACGAATAAATTTTGCGCGTCGAATACAATTATTAATTTCGTATACCTTTTACTCCTAATACCTTCTCGCGTTGCTGTTATCCTGATTCATAATGTAAAATGTCATTAAAAATTAATAAAATTCCGCGCGTCGAATATATTTCGTATAGTAAATTTTGGACGTGTAAATTAAGTTGCCTATCTTCGCACACCGCTTCCTCCTAATACCTACTCGCATTTCTGTTATCCTGATACAAAATATAAAATTTAATTTTTAAAACGAATAAATTTTGCGTGTCGATACATTTCTTAATTTCGTAGTAAATTTTGCACGCGTAAATTAAGTTGCCTATCTTCGCACACCTCTTCCTCCTAATACCTACTCGCATTTCTGTTATCCTGATTCAAAATGTAAAATTTCATTTTTAAAACGAATAAATTTTGCATGTCGAATACATTTCTTAGTTTCGTGTAGCTCTTACTCCTAATACCTTCTCGCGTTTCTGTTATCCTGATACATAATGTAAAATGTCATTAAAAATTAATAAAATTCCGCGCGTCGAATATATTTCGTACAGTAAATTTTGCACGCGTAAATTAAGTTGCCTATCTTCGCACACCTCTTCCTCCTAATAGCTACTCGCATTTCTGTTATCCTGATACAAAATGTAAAATTTCATTTTTAAAACGAATAAATTTTGCGCGTCGTATACAATTATTAATTTCGTATACCTTTTACTCCTAATACCTTCTCGCGTTTCTGTTATCCTGATTCATAATGTAAAATGTCATTAAAAATTAATAAAATTCCGCGCATCGATTATATTTCGTATAGTAAATTTTGCACGCGTATATTAAGTTGCCTATCTTCGCACACCTATTCCTCCTAATAACTACTCGCATTTCTGTTATCCTGATACAAAATGTAAAATTTCATTTTTAAAACGAATAAATTTTGCGTGTGGAATACATTTCTTAATTTCGTGTAGCTCTTACTCCTAATACCTTCTCGCTGTTATCCTGATACATAATGTAAAATGTCATTAAAAATTAATAAAATTCCGCGCGTCGAATATATTTCCTATAGTAAATTTTGCACGTGTAAATTAAGTTGCCTATCTTCGCACACCTCCTCCTCCTAATACCTACTCGCATTTCTGTTATCCTGACACAAAATGTAAAATTTCAGTTTTAAAACGAATAAATTTTGCGCGTCGAATACAATTATTAATTTCGTATACCTCTTACTCCTAATACCTTCTCGCGTTTCTGTTATCCTGATTCATAATGTAAAATGTCATTAAAAATTAATCAAATTCCGCGCATCGATTATATTTCGTATAGTAAATTTTGCACGCGTATATTAAGTTGCCTATCTTCGCACACTTCTTCCTCCTAATACCTACTCGCATTTCTGTTATCCTGATACTAAATGTAAAACTTCATTTTTAAAACGAATAAATTTTGCGCGTCGAATACAATTATTAATTTCGTATACCTTTTACTCCTAATACCTTCTCGCGTTTCTGTTATCCTGATTCATAATGTAAAATGTCATTAAAAATTAATAAAATTCCGCGCGTCGAATATATTTCGTATAGTAAATTTTGGACGTGTAAATTAAGTTGCCTATCTTCGCACACCTCTTCCTCTTAATACCTACTCGCATTTCTGTTATCCTGATACAAAATGTAAAATTTCATTTTTATTACGAATAAATTTTGCGCGTCGAATACAATTATTAATTTCGTATACCTCTTACTCCTAATACCTTCTCGCGTTTCTGTTATCCTGATTCTTAATGTAAAATGTCATTAAAAATTAATAAAATTCCGCGAGTCGTTTATATTTCGTATAGTAAATTTTGCATGCGTGAATTAAGTTGCCTATCTTCGCACACCTCTTCCTCCTAATAGCTACTCGCATTTCTGTTATCCTGATACAAAATGTAAAATTTCATTTTTAAAACGAATAAATTTTGCGCGTCGAATACAATTATTAATTTCGTATACCTCTTACTCCTAATACCTTCTCGCGTTTCTGTTATCCTGATTCATAATGTAAAATGTCATTAAAAATTAATAAAATTCCGAGCTTCGAATATATTTCCTATAGTAAATTTTGCACGTGTAAATTAAGTTGCCTATCTTCGTACACCTCTTCCTCCTAATACCTACTCGCATTTCTGTTATCTTGATACAAAATGTAAAATTTCAGTTTTAAAACGAATAAATTTTGCGCGTCGAATACAATTATTAATTTCGTATACCTCTTACTCCTAATACCTTCTCGCGTTTCTGTTATCCTGATTCATAATGTAAAATGTCATTAAAAATTAATAAAATTCCGAGCTTCGATTATATTTCGTATAGTAAATTTTGCACGCGTATATTAAGTTGCCTATCTTCGCACACTTCTTCCTCCTAATACCTACTCGCATTTCTGTTATCCTGATACAAAATGTAAAATTTCATTTTTAAAACGAATAAATTTTGCGCGTCGAATACAATTATTAATTTCGTATATCTTTTACTCCTAATAACTTCTCGCGTTGCTGTTATCCTGATTCATATGTAAAATGTCATTAAAAATTAATAAAATTCCGCGCGTCGAATATATTTCGTATAGTAAATTTTGGACGTGTAAATTAAGTTGCCTATCTTCGCACACCTCTTCCTCCTAATACCTACTCGCATTTCTGTTATCCTGATACAATATGTAAAATTTCATTTTTAAAACGAATAAATTTTGCGTGTCGAATACATTTCTTAATTTCGTGTAGCTCTTACTCCTAATACCTTCTCGCTGTTATCCTCTTATCCTGATACATAATGTAAAATGTCATTAAAAATTAATAGAATTCCGCGCGTCGAATTTTGCACGTGTAAATTAAGTTGCCTATCTTCGCACACCTCTTCCTCCTAATACCTACTCGCATTTCTGTTATCCTGATACGAAATGTAAAATTTCATTTTTAAAACGAATAAATTTTGCGTGTCGAATACATTTCTTAATTTCGTGTAGCTCATACTCCTAATACCTTCTCGCTGTTATCGTGTTATCCTGATACATAATGTAAAATGTCATTAAAAATTAATAACATTCCGCCCGTTGAATTTTGCACGTGTAAATTAAGTTGCCTATCTTCGCACACCTCTTCCTCCTAATACCTACTTGCATTTCTGTTATCCTGATACAAAATGTAAAACTTCATTTTTAAAACGAATAAATTTTGCGTTCGAATACATTTCTTAATTTCGTGTAGCTCTTACTCCTAATACCTTCTCGCTGTTATCCTGATACATAATTTAAAATGTCATTAAAAATTAATAAAATTCTGCGCGTCGAATATATTTCCTATAGTAAATTTTGCACGTTAAGTTACCTATCTTCGCACACCTCTTCCTCCTAATACCTACTCGCATTTCTGTTATCCTGATACAAAATGTAAAATTTCATTTTTAAAACGAATAAATTTTGCGTGTCGAATACATTTCTTATTTTCGTGTAGCTCTTACTCCTAATACCTTCTCGCGTTTCTGTTATCCTGATACATAATGTAAAATGTCATTAAAAATTAATAAAATTCCGCGCGTCGAATATATTTCGTATAATAAATTTTGCAAGTGTAAATTAAGTTGCCTATCTTCACACACCTCTTCCTCCTAATCCCTACTCGCATTTCTGTTATCCTGATACAAAATGTAAAATTTCATTTTTAAAACGAATAAATTTTGCGTGTCGAAGCATTTGTTAATTTCGTAGTAAATTTTGCACTCGTAAATTAAGTTGCCTATCTTCGCACACCTCTTCCCCCTAATACCTACTCGCATTTCTGTTATCCTGATACAAAATGTAAAATTTAATTTTTAAAACGAATAAATTTTGCGCGTCGAATACAATTATTAATTTCGTATACCTTTTACTCCTAATACCTTCTCGCGTTGCTGTTATCCTGATTCATAATGTAAAATGTCATTAAAAATTAATAAAATTCCGCGCGTCGAATATATTTCGTATAGTAAATTTTGGACGTGTAAATTAAGTTGCCTATCTTCGCACACCGCTTCCTCCTAATACCTACTCGCATTTCTGTTATCCTGATACAAAATGTAAAATTTAATTTTTAAAACGAATAAATTTTGCGTGTCGAAACATTTCTTAATTTCGTAGTAAATTTTGCACGCGTAAATTAAGTTGCCTATCTTCGCACACCTCTTCCTCGTAATACCTACTCGCATTTCTGTTATCCTGATTCAAAATGTAAAATTTCATTTTTAAAACGAATAAATTTTGCATGTCGAATACATTTCTTAGTTTCGTGTAGCTCTTACTCCTAATACCTTCTCGCGTTTCTGTTATCCTGATACATAATGTAAAATGTCATTAAAAATTAATAAAATTCCGCGCGTCGAATATATTTCGTACAGTAAATTTTGCACGCGTAAATTAAGTTGCCTATCTTCGCACACCTCTTCCTCCTAATAGCTACTCGCATTTCTTTTATCCTGATACAAAATGTAAAATTTCATTTTTAAAACGAATAAATGTTGCGCGTCGAATATAATTATTAATTTCGTATACCTCTTACTCCTAATACCTACTCGCGTTTCTGTTATCCTGATTCATAATGTAAAATGTCATTAAAAATTAATAAAATTCAGCGCGTCGTTTATATTTCGTATAGTAAATTTTGCACGCGTGAATTAAGTTGCCTATCTTCGCACACCTCTTCCTCCTAATAGCAAATCGCATTTCTATTATCCTGACACAAAATGTAAAATTTCATTTTTAAAACGAATAAATTTTGCGTGTCGAAACATTTCTTAGTTTCGTAGTAAATTTTGCACGCGTAAATTAGGTTGCCTATCTTCGCACACCTCTTCCTCCTAATACCTAATCGCATTTCTGTTATCCTGATACAAAATGTAAAATTTCATTTTTAAAACGAATAAATTTTGCGTGTCGAATACATTTCTTAATTTCGTGTAGCCCTTACTCCTAATACCTTCTCGCTGTTATCCTGCTATCCTGATACATAATGTAAAATGTTATTAAAAATTAATAAAATTCCGCGCGTCTAATATATTTCGTATAGTAAATTTTGCACGCGTATATTAAGTTGCCTATCTTCGCACACTTCTTCCTCCTAATACCTACTCGCATTGCTGTTATCCTGATACTAAATGTAAAATTTCATTTTTAAAACGAATAAATTTTGCGTGTCGAAGCATTTGTTAATTTCGTAGTAAATTTTGCACGCGTAAATTAAGTTGCCTATCTTCGCACACCTCTTCCCCCTAATACCTACTCGCATTTCTGTTATCCTGATACAAAATGTAAAATTTCATTTTTAAAACGAATAAATTTTGCGCGTCGAATACAATTATTAATTTCGTATACCTTTTACTCCTAATACCTTCTCGCGTTGCTGTTATCCTGATTCATAATGTAAAATGTCATTAAAAATTAATAAAATTCCGCGCGTCGAATATATTTCGTATAGTAAATTTTGGACGTGTAAATTAAGTTGCCTATCTTCGCACACCGCTTCCTCCTAATACCTACTCGCATTTCTGTTATCCTGATACAAAATATAAAATTTAATTTTTAAAACGAATAAATTTTGCGTGTCGATACATTTCTTAATTTCGTAGTAAATTTTGCACGCGTAAATTAAGTTGCCTATCTTCGCACACCTCTTCCTCCTAATACCTACTCGCATTTCTGTTATCCTGATTCAAAATGTAAAATTTCATTTTTAAAACGAATAAATTTTGCATGTCGAATACATTTCTTAGTTTCGTGTAGCTCTTACTCCTAATACCTTCTCGCGTTTCTGTTATCCTGATACATAATGTAAAATGTCATTAAAAATTAATAAAATTCCGCGCGTCGAATATATTTCGTACAGTAAATTTTGCACGCGTAAATTAAGTTGCCTATCTTCGCACACCTCTTCCTCCTAATAGCTACTCGCATTTCTGTTATCCTGATACAAAATGTAAAATTTCATTTTTAAAACGAATAAATTTTGCGCGTCGTATACAATTATTAATTTCGTATACCTTTTACTCCTAATACCTTCTCGCGTTTCTGTTATCCTGATTCATAATGTAAAATGTCATTAAAAATTAATAAAATTCCGCGCATCGATTATATTTCGTATAGTAAATTTTGCACGCGTATATTAAGTTGCCTATCTTCGCACACCTATTCCTCCTAATAACTACTCGCATTTCTGTTATCCTGATACAAAATGTAAAATTTCATTTTTAAAACGAATAAATTTTGCGTGTGGAATACATTTCTTAATTTCGTGTAGCTCTTACTCCTAATACCTTCTCGCTGTTATCCTGATACATAATGTAAAATGTCATTAAAAATTAATAAAATTCCGCGCGTCGAATATATTTCCTATAGTAAATTTTGCACGTGTAAATTAAGTTGCCTATCTTCGCACACCTCCTCCTCCTAATACCTACTCGCATTTCTGTTATCCTGACACAAAATGTAAAATTTCAGTTTTAAAACGAATAAATTTTGCGCGTCGAATACAATTATTAATTTCGTATACCTCTTACTCCTAATACCTTCTCGCGTTTCTGTTATCCTGATTCATAATGTAAAATGTCATTAAAAATTAATCAAATTCCGCGCATCGATTATATTTCGTATAGTAAATTTTGCACGCGTATATTAAGTTGCCTATCTTCGCACACTTCTTCCTCCTAATACCTACTCGCATTTCTGTTATCCTGATACTAAATGTAAAACTTCATTTTTAAAACGAATAAATTTTGCGCGTCGAATACAATTATTAATTTCGTATACCTTTTACTCCTAATACCTTCTCGCGTTTCTGTTATCCTGATTCATAATGTAAAATGTCATTAAAAATTAATAAAATTCCGCGCGTCGAATATATTTCGTATAGTAAATTTTGGACGTGTAAATTAAGTTGCCTATCTTCGCACACCTCTTCCTCTTAATACCTACTCGCATTTCTGTTATCCTGATACAAAATGTAAAATTTCATTTTTATTACGAATAAATTTTGCGCGTCGAATACAATTATTAATTTCGTATACCTCTTACTCCTAATACCTTCTCGCGTTTCTGTTATCCTGATTCTTAATGTAAAATGTCATTAAAAATTAATAAAATTCCGCGAGTCGTTTATATTTCGTATAGTAAATTTTGCATGCGTGAATTAAGTTGCCTATCTTCGCACACCTCTTCCTCCTAATAGCTACTCGCATTTCTGTTATCCTGATACAAAATGTAAAATTTCATTTTTAAAACGAATAAATTTTGCGCGTCGAATACAATTATTAATTTCGTATACCTCTTACTCCTAATACCTTCTCGCGTTTCTGTTATCCTGATTCATAATGTAAAATGTCATTAAAAATTAATAAAATTCCGAGCTTCGAATATATTTCCTATAGTAAATTTTGCACGTGTAAATTAAGTTGCCTATCTTCGTACACCTCTTCCTCCTAATACCTACTCGCATTTCTGTTATCTTGATACAAAATGTAAAATTTCAGTTTTAAAACGAATAAATTTTGCGCGTCGAATACAATTATTAATTTCGTATACCTCTTACTCCTAATACCTTCTCGCGTTTCTGTTATCCTGATTCATAATGTAAAATGTCATTAAAAATTAATAAAATTCCGAGCTTCGATTATATTTCGTATAGTAAATTTTGCACGCGTATATTAAGTTGCCTATCTTCGCACACTTCTTCCTCCTAATACCTACTCGCATTTCTGTTATCCTGATACTAAATGTAAAATTTCATTTTTAAAACGAATAAATTTTGCGCGTCGAATACAATTATTAATTTCGTATACCTTTTACTCCTAATACCTTCTCGCGTTTCTGTTATCCTGATTCATAATGTAAAATGTCATTAAAAATTAATAAAATTCCGCGCGTCGAATATATTTCGTATAGTAAATTTTGGACGTGTAAATTAAGTTGCCTATCTTCGCACACCTCTTCCTCTTAATACCTACTCGCATTTCTGTTATCCTGATACAAAATGTAAAATTTCATTTTTATTACGAATAAATTTTGCGCGTCGAATACAATTATTAATTTCGTATACCTCTTACTCCTAATACCTTCTCGCGTTTCTGTTATCGTGATTCTTAATGTAAAATGTCATTAAAAATTAATAAAATTCCGCGAGTCGTTTATATTTCGTATAGTAAATTTTGCATGCGTGAATTAAGTTGCCTATTTTCGCACACCTCTTCCTCCTAATAGCTACTCGCATTTCTGTTATCCTGATACTAAATGTAAAATTTCATTTTTAAAACGAATAAATTTTGCGTGTCGAAACATTTCTTAATTTCGTAGTAAATTTTGCACGCGTAAATTAAGTTGCCTATCTTCGCACGCCTCTTCCTCCTAATACCTACTCGCATTTCTGTTATCCTGATACAAAATGTAAAATTTCATTTTTAAAACGAATAAATTTTGCGTGTCGAACACATTTCTTAATTTCGTGTAGCTCTTACTCCTAATACCTTCTCGCTGTTATCCTGATACATAATGTAAAATGTCATTAAAAATTAATAAAATTCCGCGCGTCGAATATATTTCCTATAATAAATTTTGCACGTGTAAATTAAGTTGCCTATCTTCGTACACCTCTTCCTCCTAATACCTACTCGCATTTCTGTTATCTTGATACAAAATGTAAAATTTCAGTTTTAAAACGAATAAATTTTGCGCGTCGAATACAATTATTAATTTCGTATACCTCTTACTCCTAATACCTTCTCGCGTTTCTGTTATCCTGATACATAATGTAAAATGTCATTAAAAATTAATAAAATTCCGCGCGTCGAATATATTTCCTATAGTAAATTTTGCACGTGTAAATTAAGTTGCCTATCTTCGTACACCTCTTCCTCCTAATACCTACTCGCATTTCTGTTATCTTGATACAAAATGTAAAATTTCAGTTTTAAAACGAATAAATTTTGCGCGTCGAATACAATTATTAATTTCGTATACCTCTTACTCCTAATACCTTCTCGCGTTGCTGTTATCCTGATTCATAATGTAAAATGTCATTAAAAATTAATAAAATTCCGCGCGTCGAATATATTTCCTATAGTAAATTTTGCACGTGTAAATTAAGTTGCCTATCTTCGTACACCTCTTCCTCCTAATACCTACTCGCATTTCTGTTATCCTGATACTAAATGTAAAATTTCATTTTTAAAACGAATAAATTTTGCGCGTCGAATACAATTATTAATTTCGTATACCTTTTACTCCTAATACCTTCTCGCGTTTCTGTTATCCTGATTCATAATGTAAAATGTCATTAAAAATTAATAAAATTCCGCGCGTCGAATATATTTCGTATAGTAAATTTTGGACGTGTAAATTAAGTTGCCTATCTTCGCACACCTCTTCCTCTTAATACCTACTCGCATTTCTGTTATCCTGATACAAAATGTAAAATTTCATTTTTATTACGAATAAATTTTGCGCGTCGAATACAATTATTAATTTCGTATACCTCTTACTCCTAATACCTTCTCGCGTTTCTGTTATCCTGATTCTTAATGTAAAATGTCATTAAAAATTAATAAAATTCCGCGAGTCGTTTATATTTCGTATAGTAAATTTTGCATGCGTGAATTAAGTTGCCTATCTTCGCACACCTCTTCCTCCTAATAGCTACTCGCATTTCTGTTATCCTGATACTAAATGTAAAATTTCATTTTTAAAACGAATAAATTTTGCGTGTCGAAACATTTCTTAATTTCGTAGTAAATTTTGCACGCGTAAATTAAGTTGCCTATCTTCGCACACCTCTTCCTCCTAATACCTACTCGCATTTCTGTTATCCTGATTCAAAATGTAAAATTTCATTTTTAAAACGAATAAATTTTGCATGTCGAATACATTTCTTAGTTTCGTGTAGCTCTTACTCCTAATACCTTCTCGCGTTTCTGTTATCCTGATACATAATGTAAAATGTCATTAAAAATTAATAAAATTCCGCGCGTCGAATATATTTCGTACAGTAAATTTTGCACGCGTAAATTAAGTTGCCTATCTTCGCACACCTCTTCCTCCTAATAGCTACTCGCATTTCTGTTATCCTGATACAAAATGTAAAATTTCATTTTTAAAACGAATAAATTTTGCGCGTCGTATACAATTATTAATTTCGTATACCTTTTACTCCTAATACCTTCTCGCGTTTCTGTTATCCTGATTCATAATGTAAAATGTCATTAAAAATTAATAAAATTCCGCGCATCGATTATATTTCGTAT
The DNA here is from genome assembly GCA_935421215.2 of Melolontha melolontha. Taxonomy (NCBI): domain Eukaryota; kingdom Metazoa; phylum Arthropoda; class Insecta; order Coleoptera; family Scarabaeidae; genus Melolontha; species Melolontha melolontha. Next base: position 7,825,902 of record OW285244.1, on the reverse strand, counting down.
AGTAAATTTTGCACGCGTATATTAAGTTGCCTATCTTCGCACACCTATTCCTCCTAATAACTACTCGCATTTCTGTTATCCTGATACAAAATGTAAAATTTCATTTTTAAAACGAATAAATTTTGCGTGTGGAATACATTTCTTAATTTCGTGTAGCTCTTACTCCTAATACCTTCTCGCTGTTATCCTGATACATAATGTAAAATGTCATTAAAAATTAATAAAATTCCGCGCGTCGAATATATTTCCTATAGTAAATTTTGCACGTGTAAATTAAGTTGCCTATCTTCGCACACCTCCTCCTCCTAATACCTACTCGCATTTCTGTTATCCTGACACAAAATGTAAAATTTCAGTTTTAAAACGAATAAATTTTGCGCGTCGAATACAATTATTAATTTCGTATACCTCTTACTCCTAATACCTTCTCGCGTTTCTGTTATCCTGATTCATAATGTAAAATGTCATTAAAAATTAATCAAATTCCGCGCATCGATTATATTTCGTATAGTAAATTTTGCACGCGTATATTAAGTTGCCTATCTTCGCACACTTCTTCCTCCTAATACCTACTCGCATTTCTGTTATCCTGATACTAAATGTAAAACTTCATTTTTAAAACGAATAAATTTTGCGCGTCGAATACAATTATTAATTTCGTATACCTTTTACTCCTAATACCTTCTCGCGTTTCTGTTATCCTGATTCATAATGTAAAATGTCATTAAAAATTAATAAAATTCCGCGCGTCGAATATATTTCGTATAGTAAATTTTGGACGTGTAAATTAAGTTGCCTATCTTCGCACACCCCTTCCTCTTAATACCTACTCGCATTTCTGTTATCCTGATACAAAATGTAAAATTTCATTTTTATTACGAATAAATTTTGCGCGTCGAATACAATTATTAATTTCGTATACCTCTTACTCCTAATACCTTCTCGCGTTTCTGTTATCCTGATTCTTAATGTAAAATGTCATTAAAAATTAATAAAATTCCGCGAGTCGTTTATATTTCGTATAGTAAATTTTGCATGCGTGAATTAAGTTGCCTATCTTCGCACACCTCTTCCTCCTAATAGCTACTCGCATTTCTGTTATCCTGATACAAAATGTAAAATTTCATTTTTAAAACGAATAAATTTTGCGCGTCGAATACAATTATTAATTTCGTATACCTCTTACTCCTAATACCTTCTCGCGTTTCTGTTATCCTGATTCATAATGTAAAATGTCATTAAAAATTAATAAAATTCCGAGCTTCGAATATATTTCCTATAGTAAATTTTGCACGTGTAAATTAAGTTGCCTATCTTCGTACACCTCTTCCTCCTAATACCTACTCGCATTTCTGTTATCTTGATACAAAATGTAAAATTTCAGTTTTAAAACGAATAAATTTTGCGCGTCGAATACAATTATTAATTTCGTATACCTCTTACTCCTAATACCTTCTCGCGTTTCTGTTATCCTGATTCATAATGTAAAATGTCATTAAAAATTAATAAAATTCCGAGCTTCGATTATATTTCGTATAGTAAATTTTGCACGCGTATATTAAGTTGCCTATCTTCGCACACTTCTTCCTCCTAATACCTACTCGCATTTCTGTTATCCTGATACTAAATGTAAAATTTCATTTTTAAAACGAATAAATTTTGCGCGTCGAATACAATTATTAATTTCGTATACCTTTTACTCCTAATACCTTCTCGCGTTTCTGTTATCCTGATTCATAATGTAAAATGTCATTAAAAATTAATAAAATTCCGCGCGTCGAATATATTTCGTATAGTAAATTTTGGACGTGTAAATTAAGTTGCCTATCTTCGCACACCTCTTCCTCTTAATACCTACTCGCATTTCTGTTATCCTGATACAAAATGTAAAATTTCATTTTTATTACGAATAAATTTTGCGCGTCGAATACAATTATTAATTTCGTATACCTCTTACTCCTAATACCTTCTCGCGTTTCTGTTATCGTGATTCTTAATGTAAAATGTCATTAAAAATTAATAAAATTCCGCGAGTCGTTTATATTTCGTATAGTAAATTTTGCATGCGTGAATTAAGTTGCCTATTTTCGCACACCTCTTCCTCCTAATAGCTACTCGCATTTCTGTTATCCTGATACTAAATGTAAAATTTCATTTTTAAAACGAATAAATTTTGCGTGTCGAAACATTTCTTAATTTCGTAGTAAATTTTGCACGCGTAAATTAAGTTGCCTATCTTCGCACGCCTCTTCCTCCTAATACCTACTCGCATTTCTGTTATCCTGATACAAAATGTAAAATTTCATTTTTAAAACGAATAAATTTTGCGTGTCGAACACATTTCTTAATTTCGTGTAGCTCTTACTCCTAATACCTTCTCGCTGTTATCCTGATACATAATGTAAAATGTCATTAAAAATTAATAAAATTCCGCGCGTCGAATATATTTCCTATAATAAATTTTGCACGTGTAAATTAAGTTGCCTATCTTCGTACACCTCTTCCTCCTAATACCTACTCGCATTTCTGTTATCTTGATACAAAATGTAAAATTTCAGTTTTAAAACGAATAAATTTTGCGCGTCGAATACAATTATTAATTTCGTATACCTCTTACTCCTAATACCTTCTCGCGTTTCTGTTATCCTGATACATAATGTAAAATGTCATTAAAAATTAATAAAATTCCGCGCGTCGAATATATTTCCTATAGTAAATTTTGCACGTGTAAATTAAGTTGCCTATCTTCGTACACCTCTTCCTCCTAATACCTACTCGCATTTCTGTTATCTTGATACAAAATGTAAAATTTCAGTTTTAAAACGAATAAATTTTGCGCGTCGAATACAATTATTAATTTCGTATACCTCTTACTCCTAATACCTTCTCGCGTTGCTGTTATCCTGATTCATAATGTAAAATGTCATTAAAAATTAATAAAATTCCGAGCTTCGATTATATTTCGTATAGTAAATTTTGCACGCGTATATTAAGTTGCCTATCTTCGCACACTTCTTCCTCCTAATACCTACTCGCATTTCTGTTATCCTGATACTAAATGTAAAATTTCATTTTTAAAACGAATAAATTTTGCGCGTCGAATACAATTATTAATTTCGTATACCTTTTACTCCTAATACCTTCTCGCGTTTCTGTTATCCTGATTCATAATGTAAAATGTCATTAAAAATTAATAAAATTCCGCGCGTCGAATATATTTCGTATAGTAAATTTTGGACGTGTAAATTAAGTTGCCTATCTTCGCACACCTCTTCCTCTTAATACCTACTCGCATTTCTGTTATCCTGATACAAAATGTAAAATTTCATTTTTATTACGAATAAATTTTGCGCGTCGAATACAATTATTAATTTCGTATACCTCTTACTCCTAATACCTTCTCGCGTTTCTGTTATCCTGATTCTTAATGTAAAATGTCATTAAAAATTAATAAAATTCCGCGAGTCGTTTATATTTCGTATAGTAAATTTTGCATGCGTGAATTAAGTTGCCTATCTTCGCACACCTCTTCCTCCTAATAGCTACTCGCATTTCTGTTATCCTGATACTAAATGTAAAATTTCATTTTTAAAACGAATAAATTTTGCGTGTCGAAACATTTCTTAATTTCGTAGTAAATTTTGCACGCGTAAATTAAGTTGCCTATCTTCGCACGCCTCTTCCTCCTAATACCTACTCGCATTTCTGTTATCCTGATACAAAATGTAAAATTTCATTTTTAAAACGAATAAATTTTGCGTGTCGAACACATTTCTTAATTTCGTGTAGCTCTTACTCCTAATACCTTCTCGCTGTTATCCTGATACATAATGTAAAATGTCATTAAAAATTAATAAAATTCCGCGCGTCGAATATATTTCCTATAGTAAATTTTGCACGTGTAAATTAAGTTGCCTATCTTCGTACACCTCTTCCTCCTAATACCTACTCGCATTTCTGTTATCTTGATACAAAATGTAAAATTTCAGTTTTAAAACGAATAAATTTTGCGCGTCGAATACAATTATTAATTTCGTATACCTCTTACTCCTAATACCTTCTCGCGTTTCTGTTATCCTGATTCATAATGTAAAATGTCATTAAAAATTAATAAAATTCCGCGCATCGATTATATTTCGTATAGTAAATTTTGCACGCGTATATTAAGTTGCCTATCTTCGCACATTTCTTCCTCCAAATACCTACTCGCATTTCTGTTATCCTGATACAAAATGTAAAATTTCATTTTTAAAACGAATAAATTTTGCGTGTCGAATACATTTCTTAATTTCGTGTAGCTCTTACTCCTAATACCTTCTCGCTGTTATCCTGATACATAATGTAAAATGTCATTAAAAATTAATAAAATTCCGCGCGTCGAATATATTTCCTATAGTAAATTTTGCACGTGTAAATTAAGTTGCCTATCTTCGTACACCTCTTCCTCCTAATACCTACTCGCATTTCTGTTATCTTGATACAAAATGTAAAATTTCAGTTTTAAAACGAATAAATTTTGCGCGTCGAATACAATTATTAATTTCGTATACCTCTTACTCCTAATACCTTCTCGCGTTTCTGTTATCCTGATTCATAATGTAAAATGTCATTAAAAATTAATAAAATTCCGCGCATCGATTATATTTCGTATAGTAAATTTTGCACGCGTATATTAAGTTGCCTATCTTCGCACATTTCTTCCTCCTAATACCTACTCGCATTTCTGTTATCCTGATACTAAATGTAAAATTTCATTTTTAAAACGAATAAATTTTGCGCGTCGAATACAATTATTAATTTCGTATACCTTTTACTCCTAATACCTTCTCGCGTTTCTGTTATCCTGATTCATAATGTAAAATGTCATTAAAAATTAATAAAATTCCGCGCATCGATTATATTTCGTATAGTAAATTTTGCACGCGTATATTAAGTTGCCTATCTTCGCACACCTATTCCTCCTAATACCTACTCGCATTTCTGTTATCCTGATACAAAATGTAAAATTTCATTTTTAAAACGAATAAATTTTGCGTGTGGAATACATTTCTTAATTTCGTGTAGCTCTTACTCCTAATACCTTCTCGCTGTTATCCTGATACATAATGTAAAATGTCATTAAAAATTAATAAAATTCCGCGCGTCGAATATATTTCCTATAGTAAATTTTGCACGTGTAAATTAAGTTGCCTATCTTCGCACACCTCCTCCTCCTAATACCTACTCGCATTTCTGTTATCCTGATACAAAATGTAAAATTTCAGTTTTAAAACGAATAAATTTTGCGCGTCGAATACAATTATTAATTTCGTATACCTCTTACTCCTAATACCTTCTCGCGTTTCTGTTATCCTGATTCATAATGTAAAATGTCATTAAAAATTAATCAAATTCCGCGCATCGATTATATTTCGTATAGTAAATTTTGCACGCGTATATTAAGTTGCCTATCTTCGCACACTTCTTCCTCCTAATACCTACTCGCATTTCTGTTATCCTGATACTAAATGTAAAATTTCATTTTTAAAACGAATAAATTTTGCGCGTCGAATACAATTATTAATTTCGTATACCTTTTACTCCTAATACCTTCTCGCGTTTCTGTTATCCTGATTCAAAATGTAAAATGTCATTAAAAATTAATAAAATTCCGCGCGTCGAATATATTTCGTATAGTAAATTTTGGACGTGTAAATTAAGTTGCCTATCTTCGCACACCTCTTCCTCTTAATACCTACTCGCATTTCTGTTATCCTGATACAAAATGTAAAATTTTAGTTTTAAAATAAACAAATTTTGCGCGTCGAATACAATAATTCTATTGGAATTTTTGTTTTTTTAATATTAACGAATTATTTTAGGAAATACACAAGATGGCACATTAAGAAAAGACAGTTATGTTTAAGAACACTTTATTATAAAAAAATCTGAATATTTTTTAACAGCCTTATACACACCATAGTTATTATTTCAAGTATGTAAATCATACTTTATGACATATTTTACAAAGATTTTTAAAGAATCTTATACAAATGGCATATTTTAAATTAATTAATTTTAAATTATTATAAATTACTTGATTGTAAATAAGCTTGATTTTGAATACATCTTTTTAAAAGTTAATTAAAATGAAACGAATTAAACAGTTCTGTACAATTCAATGCTAAAAAACTAGAAGTACAATTTGTTTTTTAATAGACTGAACTTCAAAATATTTAGGAAACACATAATAGAAAAAATAGACAATAAAAATTCTCTTCTTGTCATGTCTCATGTAACCTCGATCAGCTAACGATTCAATACGTTTCTTCATGTCAGCAGGCTGTAAAAATGAAACAAAGTTTTAGATAAGTTGTAAATGGGAGATTTACATAAAATTTACACAGAAAGTATTAGTAGATATAAACACACTTAATAAACATTTAGCTAACACAGCATACTAATAAACATCTAAAGTTGTAATTATTGATTTAGAATGGATACAAAATAGATATACCAGTCTGTCACTATTCTAGCATACACATTTTACATTGCGCCATTACAAGCGGCACCGCTATTCGTTATGTAAATATGTCACCAAGGTATAATTGGCTTGCTCCTGTTGTGCTGAAAATCGAAAGTAAACAGATTATTCTCTGAGCACTATTCTGGAACAGTTGTTTCGTGAAGTTCTTAGCAAATTTTGTTCCAAAAATTTACAATATGCATTGCATCTGCCGTCGGTGTGATATGCGGTAAAATTAAACACAAGTGAATTACAAGTTTTGCACTGCCGGAAAGCTTGGCGATTTCTTAAGTTTTGTAGTGATGCGATTACGAATCACTATGCCATTATGGGCGTCGTTCAATTGATGGATTAGTATGTGGTCACAGAGACAAAAAAATTGGGCAACATCACACTTTAAATGAAACAAAGTTACCTAACCTCCCCTTGGTACTTTGGATATCTATAAATATTAGGTTAAGTGTTTTTCAAGATTATTATGGTTGGAAAAAATCAGTACGATGTTACCATTTTTTTTACGTCAGCATTAATGCTTTCAATTACAATCATTGTAATGTTATAACGTAAGAATACCTCTCCAGGGCTGGTAGTGCTTCAAACTAATATAAGCCGCTTATCATAGTGCAATTTTCTTATATTTAGAAGTTTTTCACATTTTAGTATCTCTTGTTGGAGATTTTAACTTACCTTGTCACTATCTAATGAAACAAGGCAGATTTCCTCAAACATCTTGAAGACCTTGATCACATTGTCATGTTGTTTTGGCCTTTTGAAGACATCGTAGCAATACTAGATTAGACTGTTGTCTAGCAAGGGGCTCCATTCTATAAGATACATAATTAATTAAACTGTGATATTAATTGGGAAGATTTTAGTTCAGTTGTGTGGCTTTATAGCAGTGTGACCATCATTAAAGCTCAATTAAGAAAAAAACTAAATTGGAATTGAGATTTAGATCAAACTTGCAAAAAGTAGAGTACATATAAACATATTTAATCAATATTTAGCTAACACAGCATACCAATATACATCTAAAGTTGAATTTAATTTGTTTTATCATTTAGGATAAACATAAAAAGCAAGTGAGGGTTGGAGCTTTAATGTGGTAGTGTTGATTTAGAGTTTTATTGAAAAATATACAAAATTGCATTTATAATTTGTAGGAAAGTGCAAAAATGTAAATGCAGATACAGCAGGTATAGATCTAAATTATTCTGTTTTAATTAAACAACAGAAATCTGAGCAGTATCTTAGTTATCATTTAATGAAGCACAATATTTCTTTGTAGTCAAGCAGTTGCTTGCACTCTACATCTCTTTTGTAAATTCTTTCAACCAACAATCTCTTACCTTTGTGGAAAATTTCTGATCCATTAATCAACAAATTATGACTCAATGTTCACATTCCAATAATGCTGACAGAGGTATCAATTTGATATTGACTGTCCTGAAACTCTTTCCTTTTTCAATCTGAAAATCTTCTTCTTTGTCCTACTATGACTTTTTAGGCGTCCGATTGGGAATCCGAGACCTCCTCTACCCATTTCTTCCATTCCTTTCTATTTCTTGCCGTCATTATCATTTCTTCCATCGTCTTCCCTTTCTTCTTTCCTATTTCCTCTATTTGGTTTATCTATTTTTTTCTTGGCCTCCCTCGTTGCCCTTTCCTTATTTTTCCCACCTCCATATTCTTTTTGTAATTCTTTCTTAAATCAGATTCTCGTCATTGTTTTCCCAACCCTGTAAAGTACGACGAACTGTAAGAAATGGCTATCATTTATAGGAAACAAACAACCTCTTGAACTTACCGATGAATTTGTTTATACGCACTATAGAATTTGTAGTACCTATGTAATTATTTCTTGAATACTGATATTGGACCTAATAGAATATTTCAAAACACGGTTTACCCTAAACTGTTTCTAACAGGTATTGAATATGTTTATGTATGTATGTTAATTAAATTGTATATTATGCAAGAATTACAAATATAGACTATTACGAAAGTGAAATTAATAAGCTTCACAAAATTGTTGATCTTTAATTATCCAAAAGGCGCAAATAGAATACTTAATGGAAAGGATCGCAGACCTCAACCCAGTAATGTTACCAATTTTTACAAGTAAGCTTTTTTCATTAACAATATAGATAAAATACATATTTGTTTTTGAATTAATTTTTACTATTACATTTGTTTTAAATTAGTTTCATTGAAATGATAGTAAACCATACAAACTTTTAAGATTAAAAAATTTTATATAATGAGTAGAGTCTGGATATATGCAAAATATGCTTTTTTTAATTGCCTTATTTCATTCAAAAAACATTAAATAAACCCAGAAAACTCATAATTTTGTTGATATACCTTTTAACAACAAAATAATGAGTTTTCTGGGTTTATTTAATGTTTTTGGAATGAAATATGGCAATTAAAAACATATTTTGCATATAATCTGGACTCTAATAATCAGTAATTTTTTTTACAACTTTGTTATATATGTAGTGTCACTATATTTATTTGATTATAAAAATATTTTGATACTAATTTTATAACTATGTTGTAATAAAAAATAAGTTATGCAAAAATATTTAAAACAAAATGAATAAATTCAGAATTCAAATTTTGCCGGGAAACATTCTCCTTAACCGGTAGATGACTCTTTTTATGGGTTCATCATTTATAATGGGAGCCACTGTTGGGAGTTCAGTGATTTTATCGCTAAATTTAGTGATTTTTTAAGCCATCAACGACAAATTTAGTGATAATTTTTTGTCAGTGATTTTGTTGGAGACTTGTTTGTTGACTCTGTGGTGGTGCTATCTACACCTATAATATCATAACTTATCTTGAGTAGGGCCATAATTGCATACTTTGTCAGGTTGCTATTAAGATAGCGTCGTATATAACGCATATATCATATTTTGTATTAGAGTAAAATTACTTTCGGATGAGACTGAAGCTGCGCGAGCGATGCCATTACAAAAATACTGAGCACCTTAAAAACATTGAGCAGTCGCAGCAGTCGGCAGCGGGAGCAATGTACGTACAAGACCACTACGAAACACACAGATCGAGCGCCTGGTATCGACTGACAAATAATCGATAAACGTTTGTGGCTCGTATAGTACACGGATTTATACTACTAGCTGTTTCTCTCATTTATGAGGTGTCTCTCGTTCTAATTACTAAAATGTGTTTCTGCGCTAGTCTCATCCGAAAGTAATTTTACTCTAGCAATGCTAAGCCTGCCTTTTTCAAATGCAGAAGTAGAAAGAGCGTTTTCTGTAGTAAATATTGTCAAAGACAAATTAAGAAATAAGTTAGCAATAAAGATGGCTGATTCGATTTTAAGATTAAGATACCATATGAATAACGGTTGTCAAAATTTTAATCCTACACCAAGCATGCATGATTTAGTTGATATGAAAGAAATATGAAAGATTTAATTCTGAAAACATGTACAGTGGTGAAGCAGTAGATTGTGAGAATTCTATATTAGAAACATTTGCAAATTTACCTATATAACTCCTCTGAAATCCATTTTCCACGATTTAATTCGATCGTCGAATACCTATATGTTTAAATTATTTATAGATTATATATGTTTCTTAATTATGTGTAATATTTATTTATAATTATGAATAAAGTATCTTATTTTAGTAAAATAAAATATTTGGTGATTTTTTTTTTAAATGTTGCCATTTTAGTGATTTTTCCATGCCTTGTCAGTGACATTTAACTAGTATCATTTAATTTAACTACATTTAACTATAGTCTATTTTTAAACTAAGAGGAGCGTTTTAAATTAATCGCGCCAAAATTACTATGCGTGATTGGTTGCTTCAGAGGTAGGATTACGTTATGCAAAAATTGCGTGTTGACCTATCGATGTAAAGGTGGCGCTCTTGAATCTAAAAAGGGGTCGCCCATCCACGTACCGACCCCGGCCGATGCTGTTTGACTTCGGTGATCGGACGAGAACCGGTCTTTTCAGCGTGCTATGGCCGTTGCCAATTAATTTAATTTCTACTGGTAATATTAACTAAACTTTGAAACAATTTTAACACATTGATTTGGTAACTTTTACTGCGTAAATGTGGCTTTTCCATTTACTCCTCTTAGTTTAAAAATAGACTATAGTATCATTTAACTAGTATCATCTCCCAACACTGATGGGAGCATACATTCTCTACTTGTTATAATTATCTATGATACCAATCCCTTATTGCCGGTTCTAAAATGAGCTTTTAAGACACAATGTCCTAAAGTTGAATGCCATTCCAATTTCCTCTATACTCTATTTTTAAAGTAGAGAGACGAATTTCTGACCAGACCACTTTGACAGTGAAATCTCATTGGTTGAAAGCAAGGCCAAATTGCTTTCAACCAATGAGATTTCACTGTCAAAGTGGTCTGTTCAGAAATTCGTCTCTCTACTTTAAAAATAGTAAAATTAATAGTACTAGTTAGGGACTGTGTTATATCATTATTCTACAGATTTAATTTATTCCATAGATTTCGGTATTATAAATGAGTAAGGAAGTAAATGTAGTAATTTATTACCTATAAAATTACGGTATTCAATTTTATTCTTTGATTAAATACATGTGAACACGACTATCTGTAACCCTACAAAACAACTAATAGAAACATAATCTGTAAAATAGCTGTTGTTTTATTTAATATTATTTTAATTTAGATTTAGTAAGCTTTTATTCAGTTTGGTTATAGGTTCATTAAAAATATTTCACAAAAATTAATATAAATATATAATTTAAATTTTGTTAAAACGGGATGCCATGACTTGTCAAATAGCGAAAGCTCTAAAGTATATAAAACTTACTATTTTCCATTTTACTTGATCAAATGTTTTCTAATACTTAAATTCAGTTTATTTGTCTATTACATTTATTCAGTTAATTACTATTTTGCTGCTTATAAAACCTTCCTTTGATTAAAATAAAATAGTTATACTGAAGAAAACTTCAGAACTTATGCTATGTGACAAATGATGGCAGCACTCTTCAACAAAATTTAAATTATATTTTATTCGTAAATAACGGTGTTCAAAAACATTCGAAGTCAAAGTAGTCCTTGAAAATATGAAGTCATGTCTGAGATAGATTGATTTTTGACAGACAACAGTTGACATTTAATAATTATTACAAATCAGATATAGCAAACGCCAATTAAGTTGGCGCGAGGAGGGGTAAGTTCGCGCAGGACTAAAAGTAGTGGGGAGATTTGTATTTGGTTTTACATCAAATGTCAGATAATTCTAACCTCTGAGCGTGTGACACTTTATGATCCCCTAGCAAAGGCATTATGTTCCGTCAAACGTCAATGACAAATGTATTCTGACAATTACTTGAGTAGTGGGGGTGGACGTTTTTAGAAACGGCTTCCGCGCACCTCCTCCTCGCGCCAACTTAATTGGCGCTTGCTATACTTAAGTAAAGATATACGATTTTTTGTTCAGAGCCCACTTGACTTCGAATGTTTCTGAACACCCGTTACTAGAATACTTACAGCAAATATAAGTAAAATCTTACTAAAAATAAATTAAAATATTGTTGAATAACGCGGTATCTAAAAATAAAATTTATTGACATAATTTTCTAGGGAGTAAATTACTTGCTTACTTTTAGTGTATATAATTCCCAATTCTATTGAATAAATTAAATTACTTAAATCTATACAATTTTATTGTTTACAGTAACAGCTCTTAAGTATTTTGGTGTGATATAAGTTATTGGTTTTCATATTTTAAGAACAATATAGATCTGTTTCAACAGAATGGGAAATTAATCGGAACCAATCAGTGTCTGGTAGTAATTTCTGTTGAGAAGAACCTCATATTAATTTCAAAGCTTGGTGAATTGATGAAGAAAATAATATTTAATTGTTTATAATTTATTTAAAAACTTCTACCAAGGCGAAAGGCACACATATAATATGGTTACAAATCAATTTTCTAACTTATACTTAAAACTTAAATTTCATATAATACTTTATTGATTGAAATTAGTATATATAATATATATGTATATTATATCCCTGCATATGTGAATACATGTGTTTTTGTATTACATTTTTTATTATATCGATTTGCCATAAACTTTTCTTAATTTCTATTTTTTTATTATTACTTCTCATTTGTTGTCTGTATCAGGTGATTGGCACTGTAACACTTTAATAAACACCGTAAAAAGCACATAATAAAGACGTAAATTTGGAAGATCATACAACATCGAACGAAAAGAAAATGACAATTCGTATATTTTATTATATTTATATAAGTCGCGATGTTTTAGTCTTAGTTATTTTGTAGGATACAATTCTTGTTCGAATATAAAAATTTAGGCACTATCATAGATCACACATCATATAACGCAAAGAACTTCAATCGATACATATTACTCATGTTTGCATGTATGGTATAGTGTGTTAATAGTAAATTTTAAATTAAATATTGGAATTATATATTAATTAATATAATTGTTTGTGATATGAGAAACTTTGTAAAAATATAAAGGTTTTTATAATGAAAAAAATATATATATTATATAAAGTAGGAATACCTAAATATACTGTATGAATATTTAAAAAAATTACTCATTACACATTCCAAAAGTATCCAACGAAAGCAAAAAAGGAACTCAAAGGTTGATTAACATGTGGAAGAGAGTGCATTGATGAATATAAAAAAATATTATTAAAAATGGGGTGTGAAGAACACAATACAAGTTCATTTATGTATTTTTGAATGTATCTTCTCCAAAGACGTAGATACGTATTTCACATTTCTACATGTTCGTCGGTACGCCCCTGTTGGAGAAGAGACACATTCAAAACAAACATAACTACGTTACTATCTAGCCGAAATTATTCAGACAGAGCGTGAAGGAATATTCAGCGCTGTCTGCATAATAACAGCCGAACTAGACGTGTTTTTTATAGTCGGTAACCACCGTATCTATAAAAAACTGTATTCTCGTGTCTTCACTACTTGTCGGCGTGAGCCGAATGTGTATATGACAACATAATTTGAAACATACTTGAGTGGGTAAAACCTCACTCACATTATGTTGTCATACACATTCGGCTCACGCCGACAAGTAGTGAAGACACGAGAATACAGTTTTTTATAGATACGGTGGTTACCGACTATAAAAAACACGTCTAGTTCGGCTGTTATTAATCAGACAGCGCTGAATATTCCTTCACGCTCTGTCTGAATAATTTCGGCTAGATAGTAACGTAGTTATGTTTGTTTTGAATGTGTCTCTTCTCCAACAGGGGCGTACCGACGAACATGTAGAAATGTGAAATACGTATCTACGTCTTTGGAGAAGATACATTCAAAAATACATAAATGAACTTGTATTGTGTTCTTCACACCCCATTTTTAATAATATTTTTTTATATTATTAAAAATACTTTTGTATTATACAAATTTAGTGAGGTTTTACCCACTCAAGTATGTTTCAAATTATGTTGTCATAAAATATTTGCTTGAATATTATCGTTTGGAAGTTCCCTAACCGGCGAATTTAATTTTCATTAGATGCTATTGCATTGCGTACTAATTTACATTGTTTAATAATAGAAAACATTTTGGAATTGTTAGTGAGGACACTTGTAATAAAGTATAATCATAAAATAGAATATTCGTACAGTATATTTTATAAATTACATATAGGATATCGAATTTTCTTGCTTCACCATCGAACTTCATTAAACACTATATACAATAATTAATAATTAATGATCCAAAAAAATATCTTAGTAAATTCTTTAATAAAACAATTAGGATTACTGAATGCAAGCTTGCCATCCTAGGAATGTTTAACTGACATAACGAACATGGTCAAGTAAATTAAATACATTAAAATACAATAGAGAAAAGATCCAAAATTCTTTTTAATATACAGCCATGGCCATAGGTATTAGGAATTTCGGCGTATAAATATTAAACGCATATTTACATAGACAATTTTAATGACTTGGAAAGGCGCTTTAGGGATATTATTCCGCCAATTATAATTAACTTTTAGAAGAAAACCACTTAAAACGGTTTATTGCGATATATTTAAAAGGCAATTTTATTTGAGTGTAATTGTTGTAATTATTAAACGATGTCAAATATCACGCGAATTGAAGGTTGTGGAGAAGAGCTAGATAACGATATTGAATTTGTGGAGATTTTCACAATTTATGATAGCAAAAAAAAAAGTTCTACAATACTACAACGTTTAACAAAAACAAGTTCCTATGAAGATAAATGGAAATGTATTACAACAACAAAAATGAGCATTTAGAAAGAATCGCTTTGCAATATCGATGAAAATCATTGAAAGATTTATCTGGCGGTTTCTTCATGAATAGTAAGATGAATCTACTATAGAAACAGGTTCGAAAATATGTTTTTTCTATTTAATAATTACCTGAAACTGCGTTTATATAGCATAGTTTATTTAAAAACATTAACTTAATCTATACACTTACTTATCCTATTAATCACAGTTTTTCGGATATCCTGGTACGCATTTCACCCCGACTGCATTGCATTTACCGCCAAGTACGGCAGTAGTGTTGATGATTTGGTGTTGTATATCGTCCTGAGTTGGAGAAGTTTATTTATATATGCGAAGGCTGTAATAAATACAGCTCGGTGCTGTAAAGCAATACTTGAAGCATTGAAGCTTTCTATGCGAATTATTTTTTTAACAGAACATTGTTCATTTCATGGAAATAACTTCCGAGTTTTGAAGTGAACAGCAGTCGTCGGGCTTATTACCGGTTGAGCATTTGTGATTTAATTCTAAAATGCAATGTTGTATAAATGTCAAACATTAACATTAAAAAAATTGTAGAGAAATTTGGAGTTATACTTGTTTACACTTGTACATTAAATACTTAATCACATCATAAAAACATTTAGTCATTAAAGCACATGATGGTACAATTAAATATTAACATTTATAAATAAATTATTGCTTATAGTTTGTATGTAAGTCATGTCATATTTATAATACACACAGTTGCCTAATACATATGGCTATATCTTTATGTTGAGCTATGAATTTTGGTTATTTTTACAAGGTATTGTAAGATATCACTGGCAAGCCTAGAAAATCCAATAACCTACATATAGAAAGTGATTTTTGCAACATTTGGAGATGAAACGAGCATTTTGTGAAGTTAGTTGTATATATTCTACTCATGTTGAATATTTAGATAGAATGCATCCATATTCAATTGTTGCAAGAATTGTAGTAACCACTAGATACCTAAAATATTTATACAACATTTAAAATTTTAAAAAGAAAGTAAAGAAATGTATATCACATTCAAACTAATACTAGTAATGATGAATTTATGTATCACAATCAAAACATAACAAATTACAGTCTCGTTACATTAAAAATTTACTAAAACTATGTTTATTTATTAATTATTATTTAGAATTTCAATTTATATTTATGTACAATACAATACAATCGCTTTTTTATTACTTTATTGTTATTAAGTCAGTACTTTTTTTGTATGTTTATGATACACAAATTGCACCTTAAAATGTTTGTCAATATTTTAATTATTCAACTATAGAATCACCTTGGAAAGACGTCCAATAATCTGATTATTGCCTAAAATAAATTTAACTAGAAAAAAAAATAGATCTTTTTTAATATAATATATTCATTTTTTAACAACGAAAACTAGAATATCTTGAAAATAATAGTAAATGAGAAAAAATGGGTGTAAAACAGAAGAATATTTTTGCCCTTGTAAATAGGGAGCTTATCTGTATCTCTTTCTTAACGCGAAGAAAAAGAAAATACAGAAAAGCACATTTTAAGATAAAAAATAAATTCATTTAACAATATTTGTTGTATTAAATGCTATACATAGTAGGTATTAATTATAAAAGTTGAATCAATAATAAATTTGTGTAAAAAGCGCTTGAATTTCCTAAATTGATAAAATACCTAAAAGTTATGGTGGAAAGAGTGGAAAGAATAAGGTCTTTTCCTAAGCGTGTAATTATCAAATAGTTAACAGTCCTCTGATCAATAAATCTGGACAAACAAAAGGATATATGACACGACATTATTGTACTTGACTTGTGTACATGTAACAATTTAGATAAATACATAATTTTTCTCAGAATTCTCAGATTGTCTTGTCTTATATCCGGACAAATGAAAGGATATATGAGACGACATTAATATTCCGACTCGTAATCTAGGATACAGTAGACCATTATAAAATCAGATTACGTGTTTAAATATTAATATATCACAACACAATACAAGCATATTTAAAAGCAGTATTTTATAAAAACTTTATTTGTGAGAAAAAATATATTATTTCTTAAAATTTTTCCATGTACAACAAGTAACATAACAGGTATCCCAACAGGGACGATATGTTTTTAAAACAAATTCATTTAAGTCCCCTCCTGGAATGTACCCCTATCTGCCGCTCTAATGATAACATTAAGACAACGATTTACATATTAGCACTTATTTATTGGAAATCAACGCTCGTTATTAATATAGAAATAGTTCTAAAACGCAATCAAAATGTTTAATTAATATGGAGAAGTAACAATAAACAATTACAGTAGAGTCCCGCTTGAGTGAACTCTCGCTGTAGTGAACTACCCGAAATAGTGAACACCGAAAAATTTACATTGGGATCCGATTTAGTGGACAGGGGAACCCCCGGTAGAGTGAATTTCTTTCTTTGGTAGTTATAGGAAGCGCATCACCACGAATGATCGTAAATTGGTTTAGTACATTCTTCTATTCGATTTGTATGAGCACGGTGTGTTTGAGCGCTCCATAAAAAAAAACTCAGGGCAGTGATATATGGTACGTCGTGTTATGAGAAGTGTTATTATTATGTATATGTATGTAATAAGAGTTTAAAATAATGTCGAATAATAGGAAACATTTAAAACTGAGGGAGAAATTAGAGATATTGGAAAGCTTAAGTAAAGGTAGATGTGTAACAAATCTAGCTAAACA
This sequence comes from Melolontha melolontha, assembly GCA_935421215.2. NCBI lineage: Eukaryota > Metazoa > Arthropoda > Insecta > Coleoptera > Scarabaeidae > Melolontha > Melolontha melolontha. The sequence continues at coordinate 7,808,361 of OW285244.1, read as the reverse complement.
ATTTGGAGCGGCTAAATCTACAATATGTGCTATAAAGAAGAGGCGAACATTAATTTTAAGAAAAACTAATCAAAATGTTGATGGTATACGTAAATTTAAAACATTAAAAAAATCTACATATTCAAAAATGGAAAAGGCACTGTACAAGTGGTTTATTTCATTGCGAGAGAGAAACATTCCCGTTAGTGGATTAATGTTAAAACAAAAAGCTATAAATTTGCAAAAATCAATCGATGAATCGTCAACATTTATTGCAAGTAATGGATGGCTTAATAGATTCAAAAGACGGTATAACGTAAGGTTTTTAAAGATTTCAGGAGAAATTATCATCACAACCAGAATTAGTTGATCCATTCAAGGAAACATTGAAGAATACAATTACAGATCTTGACCTGTTACCGGAACAAATTTATAATGCGGACGAATCAGGTCTTTATTGGAAACTACTACCCGATAAGACGTATGTATCTAACATGGAGAAAAATGCACCTGGTAGAAAAACTGAAAAACAAAGATTAACTTTTTTGGCCTGTACAAACGCGTCCGGAACACACAAATTAAAAACTTTAATAATAGGAAAATCAAAGAAACCCCGATCATTTCGAAATTTTAGCTGTCCAGTACATTACAAGCATTCTAAGGCAGCGTGGATGACCACCACCATTTTTAAAGAAAGGTTTCATGAAATTTTTGTTCCAGAGGTAAACAAATTTACTTATTTATAATTAGATCATAACACTTCATTTTACTTTTTAGGTTACAAAATTTTTACAAAACCAACAATCACTGATTAAGGCCTTATTATTATTAGATAACGCCCCTAGCCATCCGCCTGAGTCAGACTTAAGAAGTTCCAATGGACTGATCTCCGTTATGTATATGCCACCAAATGTGACACCCTTAATCCAACCCATGGATCAAAATGCCATCTGAATTACAAAATTATTTTATCGCAAAAATTTATTGACCGATTGACCGATCAGAAGACAAAGAGTTTAGTGAAACATTGAAAAACTATTCTCCGAGAGATGCTGTTTTAAATATAGCTATGGCTTGGAATAATGTAAATACTGCAATTATAAAGAAGTGCTGGAATAATATTTTAGACATTGATGATGATCAGGAAAATATTCCACTAAGCGTTTTACGCTCTCGTTTAATTAACGACGAAGCCTTTAAAGCAAATCAAGATATAGGACATATTTTACAAAATATCACTCCAAATGTAAGTAAAAAGTTGCTAAGTAAATTTTAATTATAAAATTGATATTTTTTTAGACTCATTTTAATGATGCTGACATTGATGAATGGAATAAGGACATATTACAAGAAGCCACTGAGGTAGATGTTATTGATAAAAGTGATTCGGAAGAGGACAATAATAGTGATTTGTTAATGTGTAATATCACCAATGACGACAAATTAATTTCGACAAATCATGCTCTTAAATCTGTTAATGATCTTATTCAGTGGGTGGAAGAAAATGAGGAGAATGTTGAATTTTCACATTTACTAACTCTGCATAGTTTAAGAAGTAAATTAATTGAAATTAAAGTAAAGAAAAAGTTAGAACAATCAAAAATAACTACGTATTTTAAACCAAAATTATAAGTTAATAAGTTTTTAATATAAAAATGTCGCGTATTATTATTGTCAAATTATATTATTACTTATTATAGTAAAAGTAAGATTATTTAAATAAAGTTAGATTGCATATATGTATTTGATTTTTTAATAAACTTCTATTTAGTGAACAGGGGCTTGGCTAATAACGTTCATTCTAGCGGGACTCTACTGTAATATAAAAAGAGTGGATAAGATTCACCCACTCTATAATTAATAAAATTTCAGTTTCATAATTATATAATTTATAAAAATTATGTTACAAAAAAAAATCACAGATAATTTGGCGGTTAGCATCTATTAGATACTAATTTGATATTCAAACAGAAAAAGGTAGGCTTGAAATTTCCCTATAAAATGAAAAACATAAATAGACTATCGAAGAATTGAAATATAGGATTTTGAATCAAAGTAACCTTTACTTCATGGAAATATATTGATGAAATAAAAAATTTGCACTTTATTGATAAAATACCATAGACTTTGTAATACAACTGCATCTGAGGAAGACACTGTGTGTCGAAACAGTTGTTATATTTTACTAATAAAGTAGAAATTTATATATATTTTTTTTATTTCATGAAACATAGGAGTTATTAGGAGATGTGTGTAAATGTCTGGAAGATCAGAACATTAAACTAGATATACATAACTCAAATAGAGAAGTACAGATTACGTCACATACGTTATTTGTTTTCGACGGTCGAGTCCATTAATGCGCGGCAAGGAGTAGTCTGATATCAGCTGAGGTGTCACTAGCGTTTTTTTAATATTCTGCGTCCTACAGAATTATTATTTAGACGATAGAGATAGATTATATAGACGATAGAGCGTGGTCTTTGTGTCGCTGGCTTGTACAGAAGTTAAAAGCCTTCAGTCGCCATGGAGCGTTGAACTAAGGAAGCATCGTGCGTTTGCAGTTGAGCGATTTTTTTTTTAAATATTCTGCGTACTACAGAATTATTTAGACGACAGAGAGATAGATTATATAGACGATAGAGCGTGGTCTTTGTGTCGCTGGCTTGTACAGAAGTTAACAGCCTTCAGTCGCCATGGAGCGTTGGACTAAGGAAGCATCGTGCGTTTGTAGTTGAGTGATTTTTTTTAAATGGTGATTCAGCTAGGTTAACTCAATGTATCGTTCGTCGTCGCTTTAACCTAGGAAGAAAGACGAGTACCAATACGCCAAACAATTTAAAATTGTATTTAAAACATAAAGTCTTCCAGAGAGAACCTCACAGTATAGGCGATTTAAAAGAATCAATCACGACTGAGATTTGACAGATTCCATTACAAATCCTAACGAATACTATGGATTCTTTCAGGCGACGTGCAGAGATGTGTATTCAGACAAATGGAGCCCATCTTAATAATGCCATTTGTAAACAATAATACTCACACAAAATACTTTTCTATGTACTTTCCAATTATGTAAGTTTTATAATGTACACAATAAAATAAATTACTTATTTTACCACCTAAAATCGTCTAAATAATTATGTCGCACCCTGTATAATTCTTGTTTTTCTATTCATAACTGTCTATTTGAAGGAATTTGAAGCAGTATATAACTTCAGAGGTAAATTTAATCATTTACGTAATACATATTTGTTTTACAAATTTAATTATTTTTATGGTGCCACACCATAAAATGCCTTAAACCGTTCAAAATATCTACGCCACCGGTAACTTTTGTTCGCGCAGCTATAATAACGTAATATGTACTTCTCTAAAAGTCCTTCTGTGGAGACCGTAGTTAAGTAAAAACTCAAAAAAGGTATAAAACCCCTTATCAAAAATTAATAATCGTATCCTAAATACGATTTCAATAGATAACGCGGAACTTTACAACGGCGTCCACGTATACACTGCATGACATATACGAGCACATACATGGTTCGACACTTTGGTTAGTGGTTTTACCTACTGACGATAACAACTTAGTTATCAAAATACGTATTTAGGATACGATTATTAATTGTGATAAGGGGTTTTACACCTTTTTTGTGTATGTACTTCTCTATTTGGGTTATGTCTACCAGAGATGATTTTAACGGTGATCTTACATTGACAGTGAAAAGACAAACGGTTATTTTAAAAGAGTAGTGAATCTTAACGGTGAGTATAATCACCGTTAACAATAAGTGAGCGCTTCACTGTTCGCCGTTCGCTTTGTAAAAATATAGCATATTTTTATACGGTGAACGGTGTATACGCAAAGTCAGCGATTCTGAATTGTAAATCGTGAAATATTCTAAAAGGGGGAATGGTGAAACAAGAAGTGAATAACAAAATTGTGATCATTGTGATTCGCTCGATAAACGAAATGGTAATTAAAAATTCACTGTGATCAATATATTTGCTCATCTCTACTAGATATCATAAAAATAGTCAAAGCAATATAACAAACATTGTGAGAATCCAAAACGCGGAGATAAAGAATTTCAAACAAAAATGGGATTGAAACAAAGCTGTGCACTTAGCTCTTTGCTGTTCTCTATAGTTCTTCTTCCTGAAGGAAGCCAAGTAGAGATGAAAGTATTCAAATTAGGCAATTGGAAGCTAGAACAGACCAAAATGAGTGAATTACTATTTAGATAATATTAGGAGATATAGAAGAGACAGCTCAATACAATATCACAGCACTAGCAGAGAAACTCAAGAGAATTAATATAAAAATAAATACAGATAAAAGAAAGACAGTAACTATATTTGCAATAGATTTGAAACAATTACAATTGTATGAGTGTCAAATTTGTTGTAGCTTTCCCTTGAGTACAGATACATTAATGATACAGTCCACGTTATATCTGCAAAAGAATTGAAACACAATAGCAAGGAGATAGGAACATAGATAAAATACTAAACTTCTAATACTCGGACAAAAAGACAGAAAGAAATGAGAAAAAACTCGATAGATTCAGATAATTGACACCATATTTTGTCCTAAAAAAGGTATATAATCCCTTACAATTATTAATCGTATCCTAAATACGTATTTCGACAACTAAGTTGCCAACTTTACACGGCATCCACGTATACTCTGTCTGAGTATACGTGGATGCCTTGTAAAGTTGTTGCGTGATCAGTTGTGCTAGCTTTACTGTGCCCCATGTGCGACACCTTGATTAGTGGTTTTTACCTACTGATGATGACAACTTAGTTGTCGAAACACGTATTTAGGATACGATTAATAATTGCAGTAAGGGATAACACCTTTTTTAAGTTTTTACTTAACCATAGTCTCCAAAGAAAGACTTTTTACCATATTTTGTCTCAAAAAAATGTGAAAATACAAGTCGCCAAAGAAGTTTCCATTCGATATATGCTAGTTAATTGATTTGATCAAATGGCCAAAAAAAATGCTATAAAAATTAGGTTTTTCAGAAAGATTAAAGGCGAAATCCGAAAAGGACGAAATAGAGAATTAAGTGTTAGGAACTGGTCAAAATATCATGAATATCCTAATTAAGGAAAGGTGAACAGGAAAGAATAGCAGAGAAAGATCAAGATGATTAGGGATACAACAGCTGAGAGAAGAAAAAAAATACTGGGTGTGAAGGTATTAATTAAGGGGGCTAATTCTAAATCAGGACTCGTAACAATGTTATGCTTTACTTAGGATTTAATATGTAAGTAAATAGGATAAGAGACTACAATTTACATATATTTATAGAATATGTAATATTAATTGTAAAAATTCGTGTATCTTGAAAAATTATTATATTAAATAATTAGATTTTGTTAAAAAAATAAAATTAGAAATATTCTTAGGATATTAATAATTAATTAATAACTTCAAAAAGAAGCCAGGAAAATAATATAATCTAAAATATAATTTTTTCACTTTTATAAACATCACAGCTTTTGCATTTTTTAAATTAATTCTTGAAACATATTACCTACACTCAAATTAATAAAATTATTGTTTATAATTTAAATACCCACTATGAATGACAGTTTGTTAGACTATTGGAAATTTCTATTCTATATCTTGGAAGATAACAAAATTAATCCATTAACTAAATATCTTTCAATTATTATATAATATAATAATATAAATAAAAAGTGCTAGAATGTACAATTAAATAGAGAAAATGTACAAACATTCTTTAAAAGTTGGTAACTTTATAATGGGAAGATATAAATGTTGACTCAAATTGCAAAAAAAAAAAAAAAAATATGTAGGTAGTTACGATTTTAGGAGTGTTTGGTTGGCATCCGTCCCTGTGGTGACCTCCCTTAAGTGTGGAGATATTGATGAAGTACGTTGTTCATCTGTCCATGATATAGTCGAATCAATGCTCTGATGAAAGTGAAATGTATTTTAAAATGTGATAATTAAAAAGAATGAATGAAGACAGCACATGATCGACTAAAAATTAAGGAATATTTACCATAAAATTTAGTATTATCTGAGTTTCAAAAAAGGAAAAAGACAAGACGGAAACAAGATTTTGATTTTTACCTTTTCATTATATATGTTTAAATACTCAGATAGACAATACAATATTAATATTAAAAAAGACACATTCCTGTGTCCCCCTACGTTTTCCCCTTTTTGTATAGTAGTTGTTGTAACTTACGTATCTTCTTGACTTGCGATTCCTGCCTGAATCAGCGTCAGATTTTCTCCTCTTTTTTTTGGCAGTAAGGGACTCTTGACCGCTGTCGTTATCCTCTGAAATACTGTTTTCGGAGTCGGAACTTGAGCTAGAAGAGTTACTCGAACTATCTGAGGCGACACCTGACGGTTGTTCTAAATTAATTCTATCGGCTAATTGAGCTAACCGAGGTTCTTTTTCCCTCAATACCCGTAACCATTTTTTCGAGAGTTTTGGTCTGCCTCTGGCCGTTTTATGCCAGACGACGGGAAAATTTGTGCGGCTACAAAAATTCTGTGTGATGGCGATCGTTGTGTCAAGATTCAAAACGACGTGCCACCAACCACCAGGTACAAAAACCGTTTCGCCAGGTTTTTGAAGGATTTCGATCGGTTGGCATTCCTTCGGCCAACTGGGTTCTTTCGTCTTCGGGTAGATTAGATTGAACCACGTAATTGCTTCGTCGTGTTGCTTACCGCCCATAGCACCTGTGACTTTGAGTAATTCTTTTGGTGTTTGTGTAGGAAAGAGGCACCATCTAAACAAATAAGAAATATATAAATTCAGCTTAATTAAGCTTAGGAAAGCATTAAAAACTACTAAGTTTTGATTTAGTTTAATGTCTAGGAATTTTTTGACATTACGACCTATTATTAAACCAACTTAACACCTATTTGAATAAAGAGCACTAGGTTGAGCATCGAAAAAAGATGGTAAAATATTTGGCAAAGATATCACATCTTTTAACGAACCTCCTTTTTGACTTAACTGTAAGAAAAGCAATACACCATATCAAATAATTGATTTATTTTGTTGTATGTTGTGTATGTGGTTGATGCATGTCCTAATTAACTATATTTAAACAATGTACAAACAGGTGTATTTTAAAAATTTTATATCTGGACTGCACTAATCTCCATGAGTGTGCAACCCAATATACACACTTAAAACACACAATGCCTAAAGAAAAACTAATAATTCATTAGAATATCATTAAATCTTTCAGGCAACTTTTTAAGTGTTATGAGACTTATTTCTCTTGTTGGTTCTTGTTCATGTTGGCGGTGTATGTGTTAAATAAACTCTACAATCCTCGTTTCCTTGATCATTTACATTACTTAGGTCATTTGAAATAATAACTGCTTCGTCTATGTTATCTTCATTCATTGAAACGTAATATAAGTCTCGATCAAAATCTAATTTTGCTGTTTCACATTCGATCTTTCTCAATTGAGTTATGTGTTGTTTCACAACTGTACTGTATCCAACTTGACTAAATAATGCAATATTCCTATTCTTTGCGAAATTCTTTCCAATTTCCATTTTACACTTCCTTGACAGTTTCTATATTCTACTCATGTATAGCAAGCGCCAGATAATTTGGCGAGCGGAGGGGTAAGTTCGCGCAGGATTAGAAGTATTGGGGAGATTTGTATTTAGTTTCACATCAATTTGCAAGATACATACTATAGGTGGCGTAAACTACACATCTATCACTTAATAAATTAATAATTTATTAGAGTAAAATATATAACGTGGACGTTTATAAAAACAGCTTCTGCGCATCCCCTCCTCTCGCCATCTTACTTGGCGCTTGCTTTTGGTCCAATATAATGTAATAAATACGATGTATAGTCTGTATATGAAACCTTAAATACACCTTCTAATCCTTGAATTAAGCATTTAAAATTCATTGATGGATCAAATGCTTTGATATTAAAAGTTTCTACATTTTGTAAATTTTTTCTTGTAATGTACTGAGATTTATCTGTATTTTCGTGCACTGAAAACTTGTCTCTTTCTTTGTAATTAGTTTTAATCTTCGTTGCCAATTCTTGTTGTGTATGTGGTTGAGGCACTGAGGATTCTATGGAAAAATAATATGCAGACACGTTTCTAATTAACTATATTTAAACAACGTACAAACAGGTGTATTTTATACATTTCGTCTGGACTGCAATTATTCTTCTACATTAGTGTGCAACCCAATACACAAACTTACAACACATAATGTCTATTAACAGGTATCTAAAGTAAGGAAGCTTATTTTACAAATGTATGTCTTTCATCATTTAGGTTAACAGAAAAGTGCACTTACTACAAAAATAATTCATCTAATTTATCGTAGAAATATTGATTTATTTTCCAGAAAACTACTGAAATTTTTGGTATATGGAGATCTGTATAGTTTCAGTTATTAAATAAATACTTACATTTAAAATAATTTTCTGTTTATTTTACCTTTTATGACCAGATAATAGGGCATTCCAGGCACTTGTACCCAAAGGGTCAATGTGTATACCAGTTCCTGAGCGAGCTGGGCCCATAACAAACCATCTATATGGAGGTCGTTTAATCTCACCAGTATATTTAAATAAGTCATCTCGAAAATACTTAGGAACTTCGTAATCCTCCAGAAGTTTCTTTCGACGTTCATGCTAAAACAATATAAAATAACAATGGTAACAATGGAAATGAAAAGATTCCTATTTACTTCGCCAAAATTACTATCAAAAATATAAAGAGGACTATCATCTTTTGTATTGAGCATATAATGTATATAATATTTCATTTTTATTTTCACACTATAGCCTTCATTATCTTCACCACATTTAAATTTTTGATTTCTATATTTCTTCGCTAGCTTTTCGATAGTCCATTTTTGTTTCGCTTTCCAGTCTTTCTGACAGCCCAATAAAACAACAGGCTTGTATGGAAGCTCATAGTTCGATATGAAATCTCTTGTGGAGTATTCTGATTCTGTAACTCTTTCGCAGGTATCAGTAAAGTCCCAGAATCTCTCAAAATCACTGGCATATTGATGCTGGACCCACGATTTTTTGGTGTATAGTTCTATATAATTCGAAGGAATAAAATGTGTGTTCAAAGATCAATATTTTTAGGTTAAGTAGCGTATGAAACTAACCTGGTCTGGCTTTCTTTTTAACTTCCTTTATTCTCTTTTTTGCTCTGTGATTAAATTGAGAAACGTCCATTCCTCGCTAATAACAGTAAAATAAAAATTACATAAAATAAAAATAAGTATCACAAGCACAAAAACGATGAATAAAGTTAATCAAGAAATAATTACAAATAGGTGGCGCTCTATACCAAATGTATTAAACAAGAAATGAATGAATGAATGAATTCTTTTACTTCCTAAGTTGATTAAGATCGTCTGGTGTATTATCATTTCAGCAAGTCTTGAATATTAAAAATATTTCACAAGCTTTTTACTCAAAAGTTGTTAAATCGAAGAAAAAGTACGCGCACTTACATGAATTCTTGTTTTATACCCTTTGCTAGCATAAAAATGTTCCGCAACATTAAAGATTAAAAAAATAGAAGCAACGGGTAAATAAGACAAAAAAATTAACAGACACTAAGACATGTTTTTAAATTTATTTGCTTCGAAAACCCTGTAACAGCATGTATGTTTTTTCAAGTTGTTTTAAGAAATCCGCATGAGTTGGGGATTCCAGACTCAATAATTGTTACAAGTGATAACTATTAAAGTTATTTAAAGCCTCTTCAATAAACAGTATTCGCAATGTCGCCATATTTAGATAATTTTTAATATTGACTTCATAAAAATGTGCTGACGCTAGTCAATAATTAAACCATTGCATATTATAATCAAACTTTGGTAAAATGAAAAAGCGTGTAACAAGACATGCTTAGGAGCATTATTAGAGATATTAGGTACTCTAGCTTCAATCTTACAAAGCGTCTACATTTTACTATACAATTAGGGAAGATAATCACTTTAGGTATAAAAAGTTTTTCTAATGTTTCCAGGACATTGTGATTTAATATCAAGGTCTAAGCATACTGGAAATGACTTTTAGTTTCTAAATACCACGAATGACTTGGAAATTTCTATTATGAGGGACTTTCCTACCACCGTACCCATTACAATATTAGTATCATTAGATTTGATTTAATTTTTTTTTAAGTAATAACGATAGACAATAGATGGCATGTAAATGGTACGTATCAATTGGGGTGCGTACCGAAAATACTAGATTGCAAAATCAAATTTAACATCTCAAGCATATGAAATTTCTAAAAAAGTTTGTATTTATGGGTCACTATAATTGAAATTTGTTTCAGAAATAACTATAATAATCAAACTCAGACAACGATTTTTAATGGTAGTTTCATCCCTCACTTCTGGCAAAACCATTTGTTTACATATTTGAAATTGAAGTCATATGTGAATGTTTTGTAAAATAATTAAAGTGTTTGCGAAGTTTTTGCAATTGCTATTAAACATTGAAAAATCGCAATTCTAATAATCTTTTCGGCACGTACCCTAAAATTCTGTTAGATAATCCTGTATATTTGGTTGCATATACTTCAAGATTCGACAATAGGCAAGCAAATATGTATATAAACAAAATTCGATAATTATTTATTCAGGTTATAAAATGCTCTTGATTTCTTGGGACTTACCATGTGTCGTTAATTAACTTGCTATCAGTTATGTCCAAGGCAGTGGAAAAAATATCCTTTAAAAGAATGAAAATAATATTTTAAGAAAAACTAATTCTAGATTAAAAGTGGTTTTAGACATAATAAAATAAATTCATAGGTTGATAGCTGAAACAGACAAAGATATTGAAGGCAGAAAGTATTACTTAACTGCACTTTTAGATATCATGCAGGTGTTTGGACAAAGTTTGCTATATATAAATGATACTAATAGTCTCATCTGATAAAAATACTTTTCATTGAATCATAATGAATAGACTAACTTCCAACCTACTATCTCTGACATACTGCAAGGTAATAAATATACTGATACAATATTCAAGGCAGACATAGTTCATATGCCAAATATTAGGTTACCTACTTTGGTACACATCATGGCGATACTATTTACAGGACTTAGGATGATTCTGCTCCATACCACACAGAAATAAAAAACAGATTTTATATATCTATATACAAAATTTATTAATATTAGATATTGAATAATTGTTATAACTATAAATATGTTTTGCTATTTTCATACAATCTAGAAAGGAATAAATAATTTTCGAATTAGTTACATTGCTTTCTTTGAAAATATTCCTTTCAAATTTATGCCATCATAGAATTTTTTAATACTATCAAGTAACAAGTACAAATATTGAAAGAAAAAGTATTTTATATATATAACGAAATATAAAATTAACATTTTAACCTTTGTCGTTATTAGTAATGATCTTATCTAATTTGATGGGCACTTATTTTTAAGCCAGAACATTCTTTACCAATTTCAGCAACACCACAAATATTACAAAGTTGACCTTTATGCTCCGGTAAGTAACTAGTATTACAAAGTGTACACTTTTCCTCAGGTTTTCCTCTGTAGATTGGTTTGTACGAAATACCACATAGAGAAAATGGATTATGCTCATCATACTGCAGGGGTAGTTCATCGTTCATGTTTGTATCACAAGCTTGTAATATTTTTCTTGCTTGTTGGGCAACTTCTGGCCTAGGACCCAATTCTAATAATCGTTTCGCAAAGCTAGACGCTGTCCTATAATTTTTCATCTTGAAAAACATATTCAGTGCTGTTCTCAAAGTCAAGATTTGATGAATTGGTTGCAGGTTACAATGGGTGAAATACGCCGCCATTTCACATTGCCGTTTCTGTTCTTCTACGGATGTCTTCGGCATACTTTTGCGAATCGTCTCCATTTTCAAGCCTAAAATGTATTCGCTGCATATTTTTAATAGCTGTTCCGCTTCGGATATCTCTTGTTTGGAATCGACAACCAACAAAGTAACTTGTAATAGTAATTCTTGGAATCTTTCGATTGCTTCTGAAAACTTGCCACCTGTCGTAAGTTGGTAACAGACCTAAAAGAAACAGATAAAAAATAAGTAATAAATATTACTATAAATAGAAATAATATGTGCTTACTTGCAGACGCTGAACTAAATCCTTTAATTTTATGATAACAATACGATTTGGTCGTTTGCTATCTTTAGAAATGCGATTAACATAATTATTTTGCGGAGGTATATTTTGTTGCCATTGGAAATAAGTTTTAGACGCTGTGAATATGTTCATAAACAACGATGAATATGGCCCAAAATTAACAACTCCAACCTGTAAAAGAACATATTTATCTTTCCTATCCTTAAGATACATTCACCCAAACTTACTTGATCATGAAGTAATCGACAAGCGGATTCAAATGATCCAGCAGTTACGTGATCCGATGCCAATTGTGAAACTTTCACCCACATAGTTTGAGGAGAAGGTCCAACAGAAGGTAAGTGTACGTAACCGGTAGCGGGTGTTTGTTGAACAGTTTCAAGCTCGGGAATATCTAAATCGGCATCTTCAACGTCCCAACCCGGTTCACCGTCACCTGACGCCTATATTGAAAATCAAGTTCAGTCTGTATTTTCATGGTCTAAACTCAACATACCTCGATCTTCTTCTTTTCAACGTCTTCTTCTTCTAAATCATCATCTTCATCGCCCCAGCCTCCTTCATCTATAGGTGTTTCAACATTGGGGTCGATTTCGAAGTTTGTCATATTGGTTGCTTTAGCCAATGATGCACTCTCAAAAAAGCCCTAAAAAATTAATCAGAAACATTTTAATAAGAACATATGGTATTATATTCTTACTCTGTTAACAGTAAGCAACGGCCAATTATTCTCCGCTTGTTGTATTGGAGGAGAAGGTTTTAAAAACTTAGCAGTACGTTGGATATCATGAATGGGTATTTCACCACAAATTTCTTTCAATTTTTCGGCTTCTTCATCAAAGCCATGGGTGGCAGCTGTTAAATAAGCTAACGAATGCAAGTTAACACTTTTCAATATACGAATTCTCTCTTCAATATCGCCTAAAAGAAGGGCACCGTGATACTGGGCTGATCGTTCTTTTCTTATTTCAGCAATTTTAGTCATTTTTCGGAGTTTCTCTAAGTTGCCGGTGATTAGATAAAGAAATGAAAGTTTGTCGAAACTTTTAGTGCGTTGGTAACACATTTCGACCACCTGATGATTACCGTGCATCAATGCGGCTTCGGCCAACTGATCCCAGCAAACTTTATCGTTGAGCGCTTTAGCAGCGTCCAGGGCTATTTCAATGTTTCCGCATTCCAATGCGAGAGTAAATCTTGTTTTGTCATCTTTAACAAAATGCAGTGCGACTTCCGGATAACCTTTTCTCTGTAAATACGAGATGATGGCTTGTCCAACTAGCCTGGCGTTTTTGACCATGTAAAGTACTTCTTCATATTTCTGATGGATAAGTGCTAATTTAAACTTGAATTCCGTAGGATCTATGGTGAATGTGCGTGGCTTATATTCTCGATCCAAACAGAAAACATTATTGCCTTTTACGCGTGTTATGTAAATAGGCAAGTCTAAAGTTCGGATAATACCATGGTCTCTAAAATGTTGAGGAAATTATGGTAAATAACGTATACATTCGTGCATATAGGTTTTTACATACCCATTTATTAACGTGTATTTGATATGGTTACTAGTAGTGTAGATAAAGACACCGGAATCATCCCATGCACCCGATTTCACTCTAGTACTTTCATGCAGTGAACAAAGTAGATCCAATTTTCTATTGCAGATTGTAACTGAATGCCTTCCCAATAAGGCTATGTGACTCATATCCGAAGACCATACGACATAACGCAAACTGGTCACCTTCACTGTAATAAAAAAGCGAATTATCAGAATTTTCTTGGCTTATTTCTTATAAAATTAGTACCTTGGGCAATTGTTCTTTTTTGTTGGACATCAAATAATATTATCACGTCAATATCTCTCAGTAAAAGCATTCCCGTTCCAGCATAGAAGATTTCGTCACAATTTGGCGTTTGTACTTTCTTGGTGACTTCGTTCTTCAAATTTTTTATAACAAGCTAAAATTATAACAGTAGTAACATGGTTTCGTATGAAGCCAAAAATAGAATAGTAAATAAATTTACGTACTTGATAAGACCTATCTAAAACTGCAAATCTATTTCTAGCAACCCATAAAGCTGTTATACCGGAAGACTTTTTACTATCACCTTCGGGAACTTGGGTTTCTGACTCACTATCTCTGGAAATACTATAAAGATCGTATATGCTATTATCGACATTTGATGCACGTGTACAAAATAAAACTGCATTTTCAGCAGGATTAAAGGACATGCTGTACACAGGCGTTTTACCGCCTGACCTAATTTGCATTACAGGCACGTCCTTGGATGTTGTGAAATCCAATTTGCGTAGATATCGTTCTTTCACGTAGTATAGGACATTACCATGGACGGTATACGCTGGACGTTCACGTTCCAACTAAAATAACAATAAAATCACATCTTTATTTAAGAATTTGTATTAGTTTCTTACCTTAAATATAACCATTCCCGTATCATGACCTGCTGCGAAAAGATTAAGAGTCGGGTGTGAAGTCAAAACCCAAAACCTTTCATGTTCTCGTCTAGAAGTGTACAGGCAGGTCCTTTTTGACATGTCCCATACTCTAATACTTCGATCTTCGCTGTTAGACAAAAGTAGTTCTTGTCGTGGATGAAATAGAACACAAGAAACGTTATTGTAATGACCTCTGCAAGTATCGACTTCCCATGCTTTGCAATCGTTCATCCTCCAAAGTTTAATTTGTCTATCATCAGCGCCTGAAACAATTAAGGGTAATGTAGGATGGAATGCCGCCCAGTTCACTCCGCGATCATGTCCTTCTAGAACGTGCTTGACAACGGCATCCGCTTGTCCAAATAAATCAGTTGTCCCAGGATTTTTTAAATGGTCTTCCAAACCACCTGGACCTGGTGCTACATTCTTCTTTCTCAATCCAGAGATGTCCCAGATTCGAACCGTTTGATCCAAAGACGCAGATACTAACATATCTTCAGATGGATGGAACATAGCGCACATTACATAATGATTGTGTCCCGTCAATACACAAATACAGGCTCTACTTTGCCAGTTCCATATTCTAATCGTTTGGTCATCAGAGGCCGAGACTATCCACGGATATTCATGATGAAACATCGTTGTTCGTATGTAATCCAGGTGACCCAATAGCGTAAATATGCATCGCTTTTGTTTATAGTTCCATACCTAAAATATTGCGTTTATTAAAGGTACTAAAACTTATTGATCTAGCATGCCTTGATTTTGTAATCATCGCCACCAGATACGAATAAAGGTTGCTGATTATGAAAACATATTCCCCTCACTGGACCATCATGTTCATCAAATTTTTCCAATAAAGTACACATCCTATAATCCCATAGTTGTATGACGCCATTATGCAAACTACAAAAGTGATATCGGTAAATTAAAGAGTTTACGCAATATTGTGATGGAAACAAATGAAGAAATAGTGTAATTAATCAATGATCAAAGGAGAATTACCCTGAAAGATTCAATTACAATGTTTAGATTTCGAGCTAAGCCCATTGCTTGAAGTTATTGCTCTTTATGGATGCTTTAAGAATAGTATGACTGACCCCCATTTTTTTCATTTAATTAATATTTTTATTACAATATTTCAAGAAACATTTGATTACAGTTGACATACTGAAAATATTCCTAAATATTTTTGCAATTTAGTAAAGTTTTCGTCTATTTGACTTTGACTTTCACACTTTATGTTCACATCCTGAAGATTTTGTATGATTGAGTTTAATAAAATTATTTTTCCATTGTAAAATTAAAAAAAAAATAATTTATATTATCATTCGGGACACTCGAGATTAATAAAGCTCAAGAAATATAAAAACAAATATTCACAGTTTCAAATTTTAAACAAGCCCTATATATTATATTTACGCAGTATCTATATACATGTACATATATAACACATTTCAAATGATCTCAATTTAAACCAAAAACTTGTTAAATGTTATTTCACCGAAACTGACCTTTTCTCTAGAATGCATATGTGAATACGAAACCAGACTATTCAGGGACTACGCCCATTAAATAAATAATAAATACGCATAATTACCTCTCTGAATCTGAATAGAAATTAAATTCTATAAAATCTTCGCGGCATACATTCACGGTGTTTGTTATTTATATACGTTACGAAATGCCTATTACATTTTATTGTTTTAAGCTGAATGGTTTCAATTTTATATGGAAAAGTTTAATATAATTTACAATTTTGTCTAATGGTGTTGTCACAAATGAAAATGATAAATTGATACAATTTACAGTATGTTGAAACACCAAGGAGAAATTTGAGCTCGACGTA
This sequence comes from Melolontha melolontha, assembly GCA_935421215.2. Taxonomy (NCBI): domain Eukaryota; kingdom Metazoa; phylum Arthropoda; class Insecta; order Coleoptera; family Scarabaeidae; genus Melolontha; species Melolontha melolontha. The sequence goes on along the minus strand of OW285244.1, from coordinate 7,791,892 downwards.
CTTATCGACTTTGCAGAAATTTTCTAAAATTTGCCATTGCTTAATATACTATAGTCTTTATTATTTAAAAATATTAAAGGCGGATTGTACAATAATCGCTTAAATATAAGTTTTAACAAAACCAGGCTTATCATTTAAGTACGACTTAAATCAGAAATGCGTTGTAGAAATGTGGTTTAAGCAGAGTTCAAGTAAACCATACATTTCGAAGGTTGGCAACGCAGAAGTAGGGATTTCAGTGTAAAATTTTTGTCTGATATTTTGATAATTGACAGTTGTTAACAGAATTGTCATGAGAGGGAAAATTTCCTCGAATGTGGTGATTTTTAATGCTATAATTTTATCAGTGAGGAAGAGATGAGGAAGTGGTAACTGCCATATGTATAGCATCTGATGAAGGCCAGATGAAGAAAAACCAAAAAGAATGTTGGAAGTAGTTAAAAGTCAAAACAATTCCCATTGCTTTTAACAATTCAGAAGGAATTACACACAAGGAACTCGTCCCAGGTACTACAAGGGTAATGCTAAAAATCTAGGTGTATTTTAGCTTTTAACAGGCTGTATTTGTGTCCGTCCCGAATATCAAGAACAGTTGGAGTTTGTTGCAGATTGTCACTGATGCCACATATAGCATCTGGTGCAGGTAAAATGAAGAAAATCTAAAAAGAATGTTGGAAGTACAGTAGAACCCCAGTTATCCTTGGATAACTGAAATCTCGGGTAATCAGGATTTATTTTTTATTCATTCAAAATATAAACACCAATACTTTAAACGATTTATTAACGTTTTTAACATGTAAATAAATACATACGTACATTATAAAACAGTGAAATAGGTATCTATGCGCTTTTGTTTCATATTGCATCGTCTTTTTCTCGCTGCCATGATCCTCGCATCTGTTAAGAAGAAGCAAATCCGCTGGTGTTGCCTGTGATTGGTGTTCGATATACCTCAGAGCTTTTTCCAGAGAAGCAAAACTTTCTTGATAGGAGATCTTAGTGGGAGGCTGTTCATTCACCGCTTCGTCATCGTTATCGTCATCTGATTTTTCGGTTTACTGAAAGGCATTCATTATTTCTTCAAACACTAATTTTTTCTTCTAATTCATCTGTTGTAATCCATTCAACAACGTCTTGTCTTGACACATTTTCGCAACCTTTTAAGTTTTGCATTAATTCAAATAAACCTTGTTCTTCTTCTTCTGTCTTGCTGTCAAAATTTGAACAGGACATTTCTCCACGGCTTCTCCATTTCAAAGCTAATCATTTAATGGAATTTCATCTTCACTGTCATTATAGTTCTCAGTATCAATAACTTTCGTCCAAGATTTTCGAATGGTGGTACCATGTACAGAATTTGTATCTGTTCAAAAATTTAGTCACAGATGGCACGAACTCTTCTTTAAACCAGTTAGTAAATAAGGTGGCATCCATCGATGCGCTTTTCTGACTTTTGTAATAAACTGGTAGGGCTTTGGGTGAGACGTCTTTTAAAGCTCTTGGACATGCAGACTTGCCAATCACCATCAGTGGGAGTTTGTGCTTGCCAGATGCACTGGAACATGTCGTTATGGTTATTCTTTCCTTACTTCGTTTGTGCCCAGGAGTCGATTTTTCCTGTCGAGATGCCAATATTTTTGATGGAAGCATTTTATAATTGAGACCAGTTTTGTCACAGTTGTAAATTTGATCGCATGTGTACCCATTAATAATCTTTGATTTGCTTTTTAAAGTCCTGCTTAAATTTTTCAATTGATGACACATCAGCAGAAAGGACCCGGTAAACTTATCTGTCTCCGGGAATTGCCTACTAATCATTATTGCATTCTCTTGTAAAATTGGACCTGACAGAGGTACGCCTTTTGATCTTTGCTGGTTAAACCACATGAATAAAGCTTCGTTAACCTTTTCGAAGTCGCCTGTTTTCATTGATTTTCTTCTTGAGAACGAAGAGGCTTGTTTTATACACCACTCTTCTATTTCAGTGCGGTTTCTTTTTCAATATCCAACTGTTACCTCACCTACTCCATAATCTCGTGCAACAACTTTAATTGTCTCTCCTGCTTCAATTCTTCTGATGGCTTTTAATTTTTCTTCAATAGGAACGACAATTCTTTTACGCTTGTTTTGTTCCATTATAATACGGCAAACGAAAATTCAAACAAAGCAGTTCGTATTACACTTAACTAGAACTCCAACCACATAAATTATGCGAGTATACTTCTCCGTATTGAATACAGTAACGAACTGCATTCAGGCAAATTTACATGCTAAGAGTCCAAAAACATAAATAGGGAAACCCATTACACGAGCCAAGGGGATTCCCCAATTTTAAATGGAAATATGTATGTACATTTATATTTTAGAAGCTCGGTTAATGCGAAGCATAGACGCGCGTTCCTTGGATAATCAGGTCTTTAGATTGGCTCGGTTAATCCGAAGCTCGGATAATAGCAACTCGGTTAATCGGGGTTCTACTGTAGTTGAAAATCAAAACAATTCCACTGCTTTAAAAAAAACCAGAGGAGCAAGTTTAATGTTATTAGTAGAAGAATATAGTAATGATCAATAAGAATATTATAAAATATTAAAAACAAAACATAATTGAATAATATTTTAGCGTAAAAATGTACAATATAGTGTTAATTTTGCTGTTTAAATGATAATGATTATAGGTATCTGCGCCCGTTGCTTAAACCTCTGAATAAATTCATTCAATAGAAATTAGAAAAACGTTAAAAAAAGTTATGTAAAAACGACACTAATTAAATATTAGCATTCTGTGAAGACACTTCCAATATTTTCCACTATTACTACACAAACATGTTAAATACTTTATTTGTCAACCTTCTTTTTGTAGGAAATAGAATTTCATTTCATTTATGCACGTCTTCGTTTTAAATTATTAAATAATATACAAGGCGTTATCAAAAAGGAATTAATCATATTTATAGGTTGTTTAAATCAGAATAGTCAATTTATTTCGATTAAAAATAAAATATATATTCGTTTTAAAAGCCTAGTTAAAAAGTACTCTTGTTAACATCATATTTAATCGAAGGAGTTAAAGAAATTTTTACCTTTATACAGGGTGGCCCAAAATGACCGAAGGGGTTTTAATTCCTTATAACAAAACACATATATAGAAAACACATTATTGAGAATAATGTTAAGAAAATTGAAAAAGCTAGATAGTGTTGTTTTCTCCATTTTATTATTTATCTATTTTTTAATATAATTTAAAGTTCGAGCAGTTTATTTAATCTTTATTTGAAAGTCAAGAAATCCAGAGATGAATCAGGTGATCTATTTGTACATACACCTGCATTTATAAAACGGTTTGGGAAAAATTGTTGTAAATAATTCATAGTTTATGTGGAGTGTGTGGTGTGGCAGAATTCCGTTGGAATTAACCATTAGTTAATTCTGTTATCTAACTGATTTATAAATAACTCTAAAATAATAGTTTCATATCTTTGGGTGTTGTTTCTTAAAAAAATATTGACCCAATAATTCGTTGTCTTTATATTACCATCTAAACAACAATTTTAACTGGATGCTATAATACTTTGATTAAATTGTGAGAATTATCTGCTGACCAAGTTATATAATTCTGGGAATTAACATAACCAGACAGGTGAAACCATGCTTCATCAGAATAGAAAATAATATTTTGCTGGTGCAACCTATTATGCGTATGATGATTATACCACTGCTAAAACCGGTTCGTTGAATAAAATCAGGTGGGTAAATTTGATAGACAATTTAAAATTTATATGGGGGTGGTAGCTGTTTTTGTTTGACTGTCATACTAAAAGGTAAAATGTCTATAATTAAAACCGAAAAGTTCCTTTTTTCGAGAAAACCGAACCATAAAGCATTTACTTATGTTAAGTTTCAGATTGCTTGCCAGACACCAATTCCATATCAAATTAATGTTATTCTGGAAGAAAATTATGTCATCTGGTCCATTAATGCGCATATATATTTTTAAGTCGTCGGCGTAAGTCAATCCAGGACACGTTAACGACTCAAGATCATTAATGAATAATAAGAAGAGAAGTGACCCCAAGTTAGAGCCTTGAGGAACACCAGTATAAGAAATAAATTCGGAGAATTTAAATCCATTACAAGATACATAATTAGTTTTTCCTTGACATGTCAACATAAAGTTGCAGAATTGTTGCCAGATTAAGAACAAAAAATTCAATAATTTATATTGCATAATTTTCAAATCTCTTTTAATACATCAAATTAAAATCAGATAGCTTTAAATTAAAGTACTAAATTAATGACGTGCTGTATTTTTACGATATAAAAGGGTAGAGTTAGTTGTATTTGAATAAAATCTTTTTAATTAAGCCTTTTTATTAATAAAAAATAGTGAACTGTATATTATATACCCATTTATTTTTTTTCAGATCAATACTGAATTCGTAATTAGTTAAAATTATGGTTTTATAGCATATATATTACATATCATTATACTCATTCAATGCCAATGTAGGTTTTACGTTAGCCTTAGTAAATAACGAGAATTAAATGATTCAAAATATTGGTCCCACCCAACATTGCAATCGCCCGTTTTATAAACGGGCATATATTGGATCAATTTTTTTCGTTCGGGGGGACCACAAGCACGCCGAAGATATAAATTTGTCTACGGTAACCTGCTGGAGTAGTTAATATCATACATATATCTCAACGAAAGTGCAATTAGTGTTCTAAATATTTTTTTAAAAAATGCACATCATATATAGTGTAAGTTATTAGTATACATATAAAAATGTAGTTTTTATTTATACGTTTCAATAGTAATAATAATACTTTAGTTATTTATTTAAAATTATTTACAAATGTGAAAAAATAAAATTTGCTTTTAATATTTATTTAACAATTAATAATTTCACTCCAGATAAAAATTAAAATCGATTATATAATAAATTTAAAGGTAATCTATAAGGATAATTATATATATATATATAACAGTTTTGCCATATACATATCTGCCCACATTAAATAGTCCTACGTGCTACTTTAGGAACAATAATCTTAAAATATCTCGCTCAGAGCAAAAATTCATATATTTTCAGAACGCTGAAATTAGTTCAATGTCGTCAACGCATCAGATTTTAATCAATGCATTTGGTTCAATTTTTTTTGGCTGATTCGTGTAAATACTATACCATACCATAATTAATTACAATACACTTTTCAAATGAGAAACATATAAACAAGGAAAATAGATAAATGCCAAAAAAAATTTATATTTTATGATTGCGAAACTTTTATTTTTTTCCCGGTAAAAACCTTGATATATTACCTTGTTTATACTTGAAATGAATAATTAATACATGGTAACTGTTAATGTAACATATTTCATAGATTTAGGATATTTTTTAATTAGATAATTGCAATTACATATGTGACTTTCTTATAGGCTTGGTGAAATGCGCGTATATATAACGTCTTCCAAAATTATTGGTACAAATATATGTTCTTAGATTAAATCGATATTATTCTACAACGTATTGCAGAAAATTTATTATGTTATTATTACTGAACAAGGATTATATAAAATCGTAATAATAATAATAATTATTATTATTATTATACTTAATACGAATCATAATAAAAAAACTCTTAATAAGTTCCACTGTTCTGACAATATTGTTTCGGCAATTTCGAATATTATCAGAAATAAAATAAAATAGTGAAACTTACAAGTGCATTTTATTATAATTGGTATTAAGTATATATAAATACAATGTTTCACCAGGAACCTACTACAAAATCCATTAACAAAATTATTATTATTCTGCTATTCTTCATTAATATGGGGTTTATAGTGTTTTATTAGTGAAAGAATTAATTTTAAAGAAGTTACTCCCGAATTTGTTAAACTATAATAAATTATTATTTTTATTTTATTTTATAAAATATATAGATTATTATTTCTAATATATATTTTTTAAATCGTTGTATTCAATGCAGGTTAGAATTTGTATTATATATTTTGTGAAGTAAAATTATTACCAAAAAAATCAACCTTAATTAATTTAAGAGTAAATTGATTATAAAAACCTATCATACAACAGATAAAAATTTATAATTTTCGGTTTGTGGGGTGTCTAGTGTTTCAGCTTTAGGAATAAAAAATAAAATTATGTCTGCTCCTTTTTTTAGTTGTACATAATTTTAAGGTAAAATAACTATATATTATAACAGTAATTAATGTATAAAAAAAAATTGGAAAAATACAAAACCTGAAAAATATTTTTCGTTTCCTTTTTTAATGAAGAATTAAAAAATAGTCTCTAAAACCGAAATACCAGAAGGAATGCAAACCAGCCTTTAGTAATTAAACGATTAAAAAATAAATTAGTAATAATTATATGTAATTCTATTTTATTTCCCCTGACACGTACATAAAATATATTCCTGCATATGGCCTTGTATTAAAACATTTATTTGCAAAATTATGATTTCAAGTTATTAATATAAAAACTGGTGAGCTGTAAGCCTTCTCAATATCAGATAATTTTTAAATTTGTACCCACCTTGTAGACGATATCAAATTTGTGTTATTGTTGATATTTACAGAAATATTTAAATAATTTCAAGATAGGTATAATTACGGAATTTAATTTAATATTTATATTTTCTAAAATCATAACTATAAGAATTACTCACTACGATGTAGGTAAATATTTTGCTTGTTTAAGGGTATTTTTCAATTTCCATTTATTATTTTTTTTTGTTTTTCTTATTTTACTTAAACCTTTATATATATATATATATATATATATATATATATATATATATATATATATATATATATATATATTCGCTATTTCACAAAGTGTAGGTATCTACTTATAAAAATTCTTTCAATGGAGACTGTGGTTAAATAATAATTTAAAAAAGGTATATAACCCCTTACCACAATTATTAGTCGTATCCTAAATACGTATTTCGACAACTAAGTTGTCATCATCAGTAGGTAAAAACTACTAATTAAAAGTCACACATGGGGCACAGTAAAGTAACATAAACGCTTCCGCACAACTACTATACACTGCAACCCTGTAAAGACTCGCAGTCTTTACAGGGTTGCAGTGTATAGTAGTTGTGCGGAAGCGTTTATGTTACTTTACTGTGCCCCATGTGTGACTTTTAATTAGTAGTTTTTACCTACTGATGATGACAACTTAGTTGTCGAAATACGTATTTAAGATACGACTAATAATTGTGGTAAGGGGTTATATACCTTTTTTAAATTATCTACTTATAAAAAAAGTTTTAGTAAATCTCATGTTCACAGTGTAGATACAATACTATCAATACATGTTTAGCTTAAATAGTATATAAGAGTCTTTCTTTGGGGACTGTGGTTAAGTAAAAACTTTAAAAATATATAAAACCCCTTACCAAATTGCGTAATTAGAGATAGAATTATTGCAATCGTAAAGTATCATGAGAGAAAGGGATCAAATCACTAATGGTATAAAAATGAGAATACCTTAAGGATCTGTCTTGGGTCCTACGTTTTTTATTATATGTTAATAAATATAACAAACAATGCGAATTAGAGCGTAAAATGGAATCTTACTAAAATTGAAAAGCAGAGAATTTGCAATGCTATATGGTCATTTGAAAATAGGAGAATATATTTAGGATTTTTTTATAGAACGAGTAATAAAGTATTATTCAAGAATGCCATTGATTTCTTTAATATGCTTTAAAGAAGGAATGGAATAATATCCCTCAAAATTTTATTAATAATAATTTAATAACATATAACGAAGCACATCCAACTTAGCAATAAGAAATTCAAAGAAGGGGTACCTGTAGAAAATAAAAATTATTATAATTATTTATATATTTTTTATGCAATTTCTAAAAATAAATTTATTCAAGAATATACAGGTCACTTGGTTTGAAATTCCAAATAATTATAATGGTCACTTATTCATGTACACTCCTGTATATTAATTATGGACAGGAAAAAGATCTGCTTGCATTTTAGTATATAACATAAATGGTAATGGTACCTCCGTTTACATTATATAAATAACTCATTGATTATATAAATACCAATTGATCAAGAATTTGTTTTAAGATTTGTCAAAAAATTCTTGTAATATAAATGGATTTTATATTATAGAAATTCAAAACTTAATTTTATAAAATTAATAATACAAATCTTACAAGTTTATAAGCATATACACCTACTATTTATTATTATTTACTGTTGAATTAATAAATTTTAAATTATTTTAATAAGTGCCGTCCATCTAAACATCCTAAACCTGTATTATAAATTCAAAAATATATGAGCGTACGTTTATTTTCCGAAGCACGTGTATAGAATGAATATTGTTTCAACCAAGTTTATATATTGTCACAATTGCATAATAAAATTTAAGAAAAAAAACTGGATTATCCTACAGTTGATATTTTTGTTAATGGCATTTAAGAAACTTGTTACCGGACAAGGTCAACGCTGTTTAAATAAAAGGCTTCTTGTCTTAAGGTCTACCAACGAAATTCGACGGAAAAATTTGTTATATGATCTCTCTAATGGAGTTACATCATTGTGAAATCACGAAACTGCATTAGAAATTACGTATATTGAATTAGGTCGTTGTGGTTTCCAATAAATATAAGTATATTTTCTTGATTATAGGTCATTTTAATTGGATGTTTACATACAAATGGACACCATGCAAGCTTTCCGTATTTCTATGCACAACAACAACAACCCTATGTAGCACCAGTGCAACAGTTTTATCACGTATTTAATCCTTTACCGCAATATTACAATCCAATACATTACTATGAGACGCCAGAAGAGCAACAATCTACTGAGAGAAGTATGTAATATAATCCAGAAATTTATTTATTATTATATTTAATTATCCGATACTAAAAATATTTAAATAATAGAAAAAATATTTGGGGCTTTATTATTTTTATTTAAATAAAAGTTTATTTAAATCACAACTTGATGAAAAAATGAAAATTAACAAATTGTGTAAATATAAAAATACGAAAGCGAACGTATTTTTGAAATATGTATTTAAAGACGAAAGTTAAATAAAAATAATTTTAGTCCATTGTTCTGAATGTGTGCAATTATTAATATAAACGAACCACTGCTTTAACATGTTAGTTTTTTGGGGAAAAAATATACAAATATTTTATAAATAAAGGCATTTTGAATTTATGAAAATTCTAACATTTATATGGGGCAGATTTTTAATTTTTTAATTTTAAACTCTCTGCAAAGCTATAATGTAAAATTTTAAATATTATTAGCAGAGAGCGGACTGAAGCGATTGAATGACCAATTGCCCCGATAAAACGTTGTAGCGGTCTCAGATATTGTATGCATGTTATAACAACCCCCCTATTTGCTTGCTCGATTGCATTCCTCGAGTAGGTGTTTTTATTTCCATCGTTATGAATAGAGTGGACCAATCCGGAGCGATATTGGTAAATATTTCATATAAAAGCCGAAAAACTCCAATAATTTATCAATTAATATATATATATATATATATATATATATATATATATATATATATATATATATACAGTATAGTCCGCTTATAATGGACTCCAAGGGACCTCCGATAAACGTCCATTAGATCCGTGTGTCCATTATATAGGAAGGAGGAGATAGGTGTGAAATAATATAGCAAAATTTATATGAAAGTTTATATTTTAAAAAGTTAAGTAACTCTGGAACTCGTGAACGCAAAAATAATTTTAAAATAAATTAAAACATAATATGTATATAAACGTATACATATATGTATCTAGATAATAGAGAAGTATGTATGTATTTATTTCAGAAAATCTGTAATTTTTGTTTGAACAGACGTATTATGCATAAATTGGTACAACAAAAACCTATGCATCTTGTTTAAATTATCTAGGAAGTCCTTTTTATCTGTTTGAGGTTGAAAAAAATTTTGAAGTTTTCCTACACATGTTAGTGCTTCCTTTGTAGATATGACTTCCATATCTGTTTCATCATCCTCACTGTCTGACAAAACTTCTTCACCGCATTCTCTCATTACTTCGTCAACTAGCGCTTGATTAGTAATTGGATGTTCTGTAGTTATAACATTCTTATCGACATAGACATAATCTTTAAACTGGATGTTTTCATGTAGAAACATCTCCATTTTCAATAATTGACTTAATGGAAGATCATCTTCTGGATCAAAATTATTGTTGAAAGCTTCTGAATCTGCATTTTTTATTACACCAGCGTGACGAAAGCAATTTCTAATCGTATCTGTTGACACTTTGGTCCATGAATTGTGAAGAATTATGATCGCATCTAAAATAGAAATTGACACATTCCGATCTGTTGCTTGCATCTCAAGAATTTTTAAGAGTAATTCTTTTCTATTGGTCTGTTTTAGGCTCCAAATTATTCCTTGGTCCATCGGTTGTAAAACTGACGTTGACCGCGGTGGAAAAAATGCAAGCTTTATATTGTTTAATTCAATATGAGGGTGGGCTGGGCAGTTGTCTATAAGTAATAGTATCTGGCGTTTCTCTTTATTTAATTCAAGGTCCAATTTTTTCACATAATTTTCGAAAATAGGTGACGTCATCCACGCCTTTTTATTGCATGTGTAATCTACAGGTAAAGTTCCAGTATTTTTGAAGCATCTAGGCTTCTGAAACTTTCCTATTACTAGTGGCTTTCTTTTTTCTGATCCCGAACTATTTGCACATAACATCACTGTTATACGTTCTTTCGAAAGCTTCCCTCCAAAACATTTTTCACCTCTAAATTTATGAGTTTTATCTGGTGTGAGCTTGTAAAATATCCCCGTCTCATCTGCATTAAAGATATTATCCGGAAGCGATGGCCAAATATCTGCAAGCCATTGGTCGGTGATCGTTTTATCGACAGAACCTGATTCGCCACTTATTTTACCGAACACTATTGCATGCCGTTTTTTAAATCTGTCTAACCATCCACTACTGCACTTAAAATCACCGCCACTTAATTTTCCAAATTCTTCGGCTTGCAATTGTAACATTGCCCCACTCACTGGAATCTTATTTGCTCTCTGCTGCTGAAACCATCTGAGTAACATTGTATCCACTTCTGGGCGTGACGAACTACGCATTTTTTTTTTCTTCGCATTTTTATGCCATTCATCCTTAATTTGTGAGCGATTTCCCCATATATTTGATACTGTTGATTTATTTAAATTTAAAGTCTTACACATTGTAATTTGCGATTTACCACTTTCAGTCGCTTCAATAATTTTTAACTTTTCATTTAATGAAAATGATTTGCGATTTTTAATATGCTTCTCCATGTTATCTAAATATGTATTATTTATGCAAAAGCGCACACACGACTGAAAGCACCTTTTCAAATAACGGTTTGAATATCAAATTTTATTGTATAGGTATATTTAGGGGAATTACCAAAACGTTCCGTTTATAGTGGATTTCTCGTGGTTTTATAGTCCATTATAACCGAAAGTCCATTATAAACGAGTCCATTATAAGCGAATTAAAATACACATGTTTAAATAGGATTGAAATTGGGACCTATAAACTTTGTCCATTATATCCGAGTCCATTATAAGCGGATTATACTGTATGTATATATATATATAAATTTATATATATATATATATATATATATATATATATATATATATATATAAATTTATATTAATATATATAATATAATAATAATATAAATTGATAAATTATTGGAGTTTTTCGGCCTTTATATGAAATATTTACCAATATCGCTCCGGATTGGTCCACTCTAGTTATGAATAGTACATGATGTGTATTCCTTCATAAATTCAATTTAACAATGGTGTGTAAGACGGAATATACATTTATATATTATTTCGTTATACTTCTTGAAATAATCGCTTAAAAAATTATATCCGCTAATTTCCAAAGTGTATTCTCGTGTTAACATGCTGTTATACATGCATATACATATATGTATTTATTGTTCTTGAGATAGTATATTTTAAATTCTCTTCTATAAGGGATTGTTTCTGGTTTCGTTTCTTCAGTGTTATTTGGTTACAAGATTTAGTATTTTAAAAAATCCGCTTTACATTGTTATATTGTATATTTATCCTATAATTTTTTATAAATATTAAGTTTAATTTACTACCTTATTTTTGGAGTAGTTTTCGTTTCTTCTCTTTAGTCCATTTCTTTCTGTTCTTAGTATTTCTCTTTATTTTCATTAACTATTGAGAATTCTCGTAGGGCAACCATGGTAGGATAGACCATACAGATTAGTTGCATATTCGTTATGATACCGAGATATATTGCAGTGCCTGTTCATTAAGTTTAAGGCATCCCCAAAAGTGTAATGTGCAGAGACATGTTTCTTCGAAAACTCATCATCAAGATAACATGACTATCTGCACCGGACACTTTTAACGAAGAACTGTATGAAGCTTTCGTGGCGGCCAATATCCCATTCAAAAAACTTAACAATCCAGTCCTCAAGAGGTTTATTACAAAATCTACTGATCGTCATATACCAGATAAATCTACTTTACGTAAATACCACCTACCAAAATATTATTTTAGAACCATTGAAAAAATACGAACCAACCTATCTGGTCATTATCTTTGGGTAAGTGCAGACTAAACAACAGATGTAATGAGAAGATATGTGTTAAATGTAGTTGTCGGTATTCTTCATCCGACAACTTTATACTAACCATACTTAATTGCAACTAAAATATTGCCAGTTGTAAATGGTGAAACAGTTGAAGAAGTAATTGATCAATGTATTCATAATATTCTGTCATCAGATAACAACTATAAAGACATGATGCTATTATTTTTGACTGATGCGATAGCTTATATGTTAAAAACAGGGAAGTTTTTAAAGCAATCTTATCCCAATATTCTTCATTTTACCTGTGCAGCGCATGCACTACACAGAGTATGTGAATACATCAGGGGTCATTTTCCTAATGTTGATAAGATAGTTTCAAAATTTAAAGGATATTTCTCAAAGCACCTTCATGAGTGGCACTATATAGAGAAATTCTTCCAAATTTGCCTTTACCCCCAGTTCCTGTATTAACTAGGTGGAGAACATGGCTAGAAGCAGCATTTTCTATTCACAACACTTGGATGAATTAAAAAACTTTGTTTTTCATCTTCAAGATGATGATACGCAAAGCATTTCTAAGTGTAAACACCTGATCAAATTTAAAATTTACAAAACCAGCTAAACTTTATGAAAGCTAATTTCCAATGTCTTACACATACGATTACTTACATCCAAAATCAAGATATTAACCTAAAAGAGGCGATAATTAACTTGAAACCGTTATCGATCGAATGAAAAGTATGCCTTCTGAATTTGGAAACAAGCTGAGAAAATTGATGCCATATTTATTTTATATTATATTATATCAATTCTGCACAGAGCCGATTGAAAAATCTATACATTCGAAGTATGGTACACTTTTGCAACATTTTAATCACGCACCCACGCAAATTTTAGTTGTTCATAGTTAATGTTTTACACTTTCAATGTTTCACAGTGAGTTTTGTTCTTTGTAAATTATTTTTATTCAAAATTCGATACGCAATTCGCTTGTCAGCATTACTTTTGTTTCAGCAGTAGTTACTGCCGGTTACCAAACCGTTTATTACATTCGTTCTGTTGTGCATTGGCAGATATTTATTAACTGCATATGTAGGTATGTGCTACTTATGCAGCTCGCCACATATATCAAATTGTTCGAAACTCACGGATCGCTTACAGAAACAAACCTATTGTGAATACAAGGCAGATGCCATCAATCGCTCGAGTGCGCTCTCTGATTATTAGTATCCCTACAACATAATTACCAGTAGTTATCAGTAGATAATGAACGAATGAGTATTGCAAAGTAATTTATCTGAATATATTGTATGTTTACAAAAATAGATTTTAAAGAAATATTTATAATTTTTTGCAATATACGTTTTAATATACTGGGTGTAATTCGCTCCCAGTCTCTTGATACGATACTTGGATAATTTGTATTTGCTTTTATTTATTTATTTTTTTATTCTGTTACAAGATTATACGTCATATACTTATAACTAATACATGCGCCTGCAACCCAAGCCCCTTCCACTCCGACGCTGCGTCTGCTCCCGAATGTGCATCCTTAATTATTAATGAACAGGAACCTGACGAAAATAGGAATCCAACTATTATTGTTATTAGCCAGAATTTTTACATTCTTCTACTCCCTAAAATGATCTTTCAAACTACTTAGAGGAAAACAATAAAAGTTGTAAATATGAAAAAGTTTTAAAAGCCCATGTGGGTTATTTGCTAAATTTTTTTATGTCTGGACTACTAGAAAATAGTGTCTAGGTCTTGTTTAAGTTACTTTAAAGCACCCAAGGAATATTTTTAAGTTGTGTTATTTCTAAAACTCAAGTTTTAGCTGTCTGACTCAAAGAAGTATATTAATTTTCAACATATTTGTAATAAATTCAAATTCTGCATGAAGGTGTAGAATTTCAATAAAACTCTTGTTATCAATAACACATTGTGCCTAATTATCCAAATATTCTACTACATTTCTAAGATGTTCGAGATTTTTAGAATAAAACAGCATTCTCTATTTTTGTTTCCGACAGCATGAAAACTAAAAGCAAGAACGAAAGAAAGGTTTGGTAAGCAAATTAAGGTAAAGGGATTTTAGTATTTTTCCAGATTTTAACATGTAAAACTATTGTATCGGCTAGAAGTCGATTTTAGAAGTAATATAAACATTTATCAGTGAATATTTATTAATTTACAGCTCTCAAAGATTCTGGTGCAAAAAATATACCACTGCCAATCACGAGTAACGAAGAAAACGATCAAAAATATTTAGGCTATGGTTATAGAACAGAACACGAAAATGGCCATTCCAACGTTGTCTTCATATCAGCACCAGACGTCAATCAGCTAGGTTATCCGGTTTCTGATATATTCAAGGGGTCCTTCAATCATAATCTTACGGAATCTGCAAGAAATGCTGCATCAAATGGTGTAGATTCAAACGCTCAAATTCAGTTCCCAAGTGATAGTGAACTTGATGACTCTGCGCTTAGTTTCCTAAGAAAACCAGTAACGTCTTTCTTTGCCTTTTATAATATTAATGACAAAGTCGTTGCTAAAAATAATTATGAACCGTTGCAGTCAAACCTTCCCGAATGGACAAACAGCGGTCTGTTTGAGCTATTTCCACAATTCGGTTTGGATAGTAGAATTGGCTCGAATGAAATGAAT
Organism: Melolontha melolontha; assembly: GCA_935421215.2. Taxonomy (NCBI): domain Eukaryota; kingdom Metazoa; phylum Arthropoda; class Insecta; order Coleoptera; family Scarabaeidae; genus Melolontha; species Melolontha melolontha. Next base: position 7,776,576 of record OW285244.1, on the reverse strand, counting down.
CAAACCCAGATGAACAAAACAATGGAAAATGTTGAGTCTAGATCAGGGAAAGCATTAGATTTAAATGAAACTACTTCAAGCACGACTGAAATTGTTAGTCAACGGTTAGAAGCTACAACTCAGATGATCACTCCCAGTATTTCAACAAGTGCTACAGTAATTAGTTCAACTGAGGAATCCAAACCTAAGGCAACAGAGAATACAACCACTGATGCAACAGAGAATACAACCACTGATGCAACAACGACAGAACCAGGAACAACAATATCTAATGAGAAAATAGAGACTTTAGCTTAAAATATGATGTATTTTACTATAAGTTATAAATTATATTTCTAAAAAACAATTCTTTCACAAATTATATACTGCTTAAACTGTCTGCCAAAAGTCATTTGTATTGTTATTAAAACATTTACAGATATATTTGTTAATTAACATTTAAAAACTTGCAGGATATAAATAAATTTATTTATTTGAATAATATCTTTCATTTACTAATAATTTTAATCAACTCACATTATAAAAATAAATATTTGAAAAAATATAGGTATTACAATAATGTTTACAAATTTTATAATCAAACTATTATATAAACTATATTTCTGAGTAATAAAATAAAAATATGACATAGTATTATGTATGCATTTAATAAGCTTATAATAGATAATATAGTATAAAGCGTGAGTTACATTACACTTTTTTTCGTACTAGAAACTTGAACAAGTTTTTGTACAAAAATTAATTCGAAAACCAATATATCGGTGCCCCATATTTTGTTACTGAACATTCTGACACAATTTCTATTAATTTTCAGAACAAAACAAACACTACGTAACCTGCAATTATTATATGATTTTTATTTAAAAGAAACAGTTGGTACAAACGAAATGGTGTTTAATGCGCAAGTCTAGTATGAAACTTGGATGAAAAGTGGGATCGGATCTAGTTTTGTAGTTTAGAAACTTTGATGTATTTCTTCTGAATTACACTATCAAAGTTTCGACAAGTACATCTAGTTTGAAAACTTGTCCAAGTTTCTAGGCGAAAAAAAGTGTAATGTAACTCAGGCTTAAGTTTATTATATATTAAATATGATATCTAGTTAATGTCATATGTCAATTTGACACCCGATTATGATATGAGGAATACAGAAGTTATATGTATATTGAACTAAAACAAGTGATTAAAACAGAAATTAAATATTTAAAAGAAACACCTTACCTAAAATTTTACATGAGAAATAAAATGAATAACAAAGGGGTGTCTTTTTTAGCTTCTGATATATATCAGTTTATGTTAATTTAATGCAAAATGATACATAATAAATATAAGCTATTTTGTTATTTAAGGAAAGTATATATATATATTGCTTTTTTAATAATTTCATAATATGGAAAGGCTTACAGAAATGTTCACCTGTATAAAAGAAAACGTCACCTACCTGGCTAAAATCCACGGTCTCTTAGGGTGAAACGACAACCCTTTCACTCGGGCTGATTTAGTTTCAAATTTTGTAAGCATTTTCAACAGATTTTCCAGTTTACATCAATGTTTACGTGTTCTGAAAATTTTAGGTTATAACATGTCACTGATGACGTTGGCAACGAACGAAATAATCAATATTATTTCTTATGGTTCGTTTTAAAAACAATTATTTATGTTTTAATATATTACCTGTCTTAACACACACGCACTAAACAAATTTTCTTAAATATATTTCATCTACTTTAACTTTTATACGCCAACACATATAAATAAAATAACCAACATGCAGAAATAAAAATTATCCTAAACAATTTAGCCAACTATAGATTTATAAAATAAATAATTACATTAACGGTTTTAATTTTTTTGGCATTTTTATTGTTTGTGGTACGTTGATAAATAATTGGCATTTTTATTGTTTGTGGTACGTTGATAAATAATAACCCAATAGATTTTATTAATATTGTATTATTTAGATTTCTTTAATCATTATTTTCAATACTTGAAATACTTATGTGTACGTATGGTTGCCAACGGTTTATTACAGTTAATCAATAATATATCAATACCTGAATATTTTTGTTATGCAATTGGTTAAATACGGTTATTAATCGTCACCATTTCCACAAATATAAACATAGATGATGCTGTAATGTAATTAATTTTCCAATATACGCATAATTACTATCAAAACAATACTTGAGCAATTAATAAAATACATTTAGAATAGAAATTACCGAGCGTTCCATATTAAAAAAGATATCGATGTGATTATTATATCATTGAAATCTCTTACAATTATATTTCATTTATAGTTTAATAACTTTTGCAAAAAATTAAAAAAAAAAACAAAGTAATTACAAACCAGAATATTTTAGGGCTAAAGCCGGCTGAGCTTATGCTTTTACATTAGTGCTATATAACAATGGAAGTTGGTTTTTTAAATAATCAATTATAGTTTCAAATGTTATTTATATAATCAAATGCTATTTAAATATATTTATTCAAGTAAAATTTCTGTTTTTTTAAAAGTCTTATGAACTACAAACTACATTTTATTGTCATTATTTTATTGTATACAATATTTGGTCTTTTTTCTTGGAAAATATTTTGGCATCACATAGGCAAGAATAATTTACAAAATAGTTAATAAGATTCTTCACTTAACACTAGCTACTGCAAGTTTAGCAGCATTCTCAAGATCGTCGGCAGATTGGATGTTCAAACCAGATTCTTTAATAATTTTCTTTGCTTCATTTACATTAGTACCTTCCAATCTTACAATAAGTGGGATATTTAAGTTTTTAGAAGCTGACACAATACCTTTAGCAATTGTGGCACAATTTACAATGCCCCCAAAAACATTTACCAAAATAGATTTTACTTTTGTATCAGATGTTAATATGTTGAAAGCAGCTCTAACTTGATCTTCTTTAACACTTCCTCCAACATCAAGAAAATTTGCAGGATCTCCTCCATGAAGTTTTATTATATCCATTGTAGCCATAGCTAATCCGGCGCCATTTACTAGGCAACCAATATTTCCAGTCATTGCAATATAATTCAAATTATATTTAGCTGCCTCTACTTCTCTAGGATCACTTTCTGAATGATCCTGTAGAGCAAATATGTCTTTCTGTCTATATTCTGCATTATCATCAAAGTTAACTTTGGCATCAACAGATATAACTTTGCCATCATCTGTCTCTGCTAAAGGATTTATTTCTAGTTGAGTTGCATCCACTTTAAGGAACATTTGCCATAAATGCTTAATCTCAGCAGTTGCCTTATTTTTCAGATTCCCTTTAAATTCGAGAAATTCAGCTATTTCATTTGCCATTTTATCAGTTAAACCTTCAAATATATCAATAGGAACTTTTTTAATTAAATGTGGTGTTTTTTCTGCAACAGCTTCAATATCCATACCACCAGCAGGTGATGCAATAATTACTGGTCCATTATATAGACGATCCATCAAGATACAAACATATGTTTCTTTAATGATATTAACACTTTCTGCAACCATGATTGTCTTCACTTTAATACCTTGCCTCGGAGTTTGTTTTGTTATTAAATTGTGACCTAACATCTTCTTTACATAATCAACAACAGCTTTTCGACTAAAATTTAATTTAATAATGATTAAATCCTGACAATTGTGAAACTTACTCAGTTGTTAATTTAACACCACCTTGAAATCCATTATCGAAGTGACCTTTGCCACGTCCACCAGCTAAAATTTGTGCTTTGACAACATATTCTTTTGCATCTTAAAAAAAATATCTTTATTATTTATTATGTATATAAATACACAATCTTACTAAATTTATCAAATTCTTCATTTCCTTTTTCATTTACTAAACAGAAATCTTGAACTGCAACACCACTGTTTCGCAATAAATTTTTGCTTTGATATTCTAATAAATTTAAAAATCTAACAGGTACCTAGTGATTATTGAATTATTTTAAGATTATTTCTATTATTAAGCATGCAAGTATTGATTTTTACCTTTGTAAGACTAGTTTTGACCTGTATTTTACGGATGGAATACCAGAGGGAAGACATTATTTGCTGTATTTATGCAATTAATTTAATGTATAATTCAACTTATGCTGGAGTAATTATACTGAATTACAAAGTTCACTTTAACAGATAATGTTACTTTAGATTGTAAACAAAAGATAGTAATTATAGATAATGTTAAAAAGATGAAATAAAATTTTAACGAAAATTTATGTATGTAACGTCATTATATTAAATGAACAGGCTAATGGAACTAAACGATTTGCCTGCGTAAATTTATATGATAAGTTTGTATAAATAAGTTAAATAATACGGAAGCTTCAAAATAATTTTTAATTCCAAATTAGGGTCATAAATGACAGCACTATAGGCAACTTATTTAGCAATAATCCATTATTCATTCCTAAGCGTCTAGGGTCCAATTCTTCATAAATTATCCTGCACATATGCCCATGCGTTTCCGACATTGTATGATAATAATATGAATAGTAATAACATTTATGTGTGTTAGTTGAGCAAAACAATTTTTTAATTTGTATAATTCCAGACGAAATATAAAAAAAATCATCCCAACGACAATACCTAACCTGTTGCTTTCATTGGCGTCCAAAGCCACTGAAAATTTTAAATATCAACGCCATGAATGTAACATCTTTTTTAACAATATTTATAAATTTAATCATCATAATAAGAAGTAACACATAACAAAATAGTAATAATAGTTAATAGAATACAACGTAAGTAATTGTGTTGAATGTGCATTACTAATGATAATGAAGAAGTAATATATTTGAGAAAAAATTAAATAGAAAAATGACAGCTGCGTGAAAAAGTTTTATTCTTATTAAATAGACATCGAAATGACTAATGTGATTTATATTATAAAACATCCGAGAAGCATGCGAATATGTGCAGGATAATTTAGGTAAAGTTGGGCCCTAGACGCTCCTTATTCATACAATTCATTAAAATTAATGTGCATAATAAATACAAATATGGTTAGAATTTGAAATATAAATATATTATTATCGATAATATAAATAAATTATATATATATATATATAAGGCGTAAATAGAAAAATAAATAGTTTTTAAAAAACATTCGTAAACGTAAAATTTTAAGTGTCAATAAAAGTATTTTTCCTCATGTTTAATAATAAAAAGTTGATAGAATTTAACCGTTGATTGGAGGAATATATATATTCCTACAATCAACGATTAAACAGTATATATTATTAAATACTTCTAAAAAACTTTAATAAGATTATGGTGTAAATGTTTCAGGGAGTGTCGGTCTGAACTTCGCAGAAGCGGTGTCCAATTCCCTACCAGATTTTAGCAATTTTATTTATGTCATGTTACAGAATAAACGAACTGATTGGTTACAATCAATGAAACCGTCTTTTAAGATTTGAACATATAATTATGCAATTAAAATATCCTTTACTATTTATATTTTTAGTACCTACCTTTACTGTTGCAACATTTTGACGTCATTATAGACCCTGTATTTCTGAGCTTCAGATTATCTCAAATTACTTTGAATGCTTTCGAACAACACTCTGTTCCGAAAATTTTCGGTATTTTTTCGTTTACTATCATGCATTTTGAACTCGTTTTTATGTAAATAGTAATTTTTAAATGCAAGGCTTCTCACGTGTTATTGCGTTATGTGAATTTACTTCGTGAATTCTAGGTTTTATTTTGCTAGGTAAATTAGAGTTTTCTGTTTTCCTACTAAATTCTCTAAAACTATATTGTTCTTCACAGTTTCGTGTTTATCTTGAGACTTACTATCAAATATATCCGAACAGACTTTCTAGAACCAATGTTATATAGTTTATTAATATAGGTATTTACAGAATTTTTATGAATACAAAAACATTAACAATACAGAACGAAATTTATTTTATTTAAAGAATTATATTTTATTAAGTTTCTCTGTGCATATCAGAAGAAGATGGCTCGCCTTGTGCACCTTCATCATAAAAATCCAATTCGGACGGAGTAGTAGAACCGTGCGTTGCCCTGGTTGAAGCTTGGTCATCTTCATCCTCTTCTACTGGACGTCTTCTTCTATAAATGTTTGCATTAGGACGTGGACGTTGACGTGGACGAATGCCCCAACGTCTCCTATTTCGTCTAGTTGACGAATTAAAAAATCTTCGGATTCTATTGATAATATCTCGGCCAAATCGACTAATGGCGCTAATAACTCCATATTCCCCCTCTACTTGAACCTCTTGAGCTATAATTTAATTCACGAATTTTAAATAAATACTGAAATATTATCAATAATTATAACTTACGTGCAACTTCAATAGCATTTTCAGGCTGACTCATTATCTTAATTAATAAAATCGGTAATTTGTGATTGGATTTACACAAATACGGCGGCTAACTGAAATAATGTGCTTCTGCGATGCTGTTACCACGGCAAATGGCATATTTACATGTATTATTATGATTTATAATTAAGAGACTAGTTCATTTGTTTTTTTGTTTTGTATCCACCAATAGAAAAATTTCAATTCAAAAAAGGCGCACTTTAAAAAAAAAGTCGGTTAAATTTCCGTTAAACTATGAAATAAAAATGTCAAATTTTTTCTCGGAATTTTACATGACATTTCGAACAAATTCTTATACTTAAATTTGGATAATTCACTTTTAATATCATACATTTCCTTTAAAAATATATTTTAAGAGCATTTAAATTATATAATTAATGATTTTACTCGAGATTTAAACTTATATCAAATATTTCCGTACATAATGCATCTTGTTTTGAAAATACACTTCTTTCAAGTTCTTTCCTATACCTTATTAAACATTTTTATTTAAAAAATTGCAGTTGTTAAGTACAATATGTTTATTAATTGTTATTGAAAGTTTCTGTTCATTCTACCACATGGAATGTTTCAAATGCTGTGTATGTTACATGGGTATTATGAGTTTATAATCAAAAACTACACTGCCATAATTGTTATTCGAGTAAAGACGGATTTAAATTCAGTTGTATTTAAGTATAAATACGTCAATTCGTATGTGGTTTAGGCTAAAAAATACTCATTTCATTTAATGTGGCGTGAATATCAAAAACACACTACCGCTGCTATTTCTGTTCGATAGATGCGAAAGGTTTAAATACAAAAATATCTTACCTAAACCTTAATTCAGCTATTCGTGCAGTTCCTCATAGTTCGGAAATACCAGTTCCACACACACCTTCCAGTTTATAGCGTGAGTAATTTGGAGGATGGAAACACATTACCTCAAAACTATTCTCTCAGAGCGAGGTCAATGACCTGGTTAGAGTTTTAGGCTAGAACTAAATTTTTCTTCAAAGAGGGAAATCTCGTTTTTTGTAGTGATATTCAAGGGCTAATAAAGTGTTTTGAAACGCAATATGGTTCATTTGAGTGGCGCCTATACCTTTATTCGTCAAAGACATGCCTTAAGGCAATCTTGCTGTAGGTATACGGGAATAAATTTGTATTTGAATTTTGCATAAAAACTCTACGTGATGGAGGAAAATAGAGATCATTTTTGGATTCAGCAGACTAGAAAACATAATATTTATTAAAAATATTCCAGGCAGTTCAAAAAAACATTTTTTTACAAGACCTGTGTTTCAGATAGGATATTATACTTGTACAACTAAAAACTAGAAGTGATATTATACGAAAATCTCTTAGCGCCTGTGATTTACAACAGATTCTGTTTATCAGAAATTTAGCAGAATATTTCGTATTATTTCTGTTCGAGGGAAATACTAACACTATGTTATGCACTGACATATCATATACAGATTTACGATAATTTGAATCGGGCAAATATAAAGGTACAGTCTATCTACAGTGTTTAATCGACGCCAGACCAGACCAGATATAAGTAAAACCCATTGTCTGATATGAGCCTTTAGACGTGGCGTCTAAACGCGTCGATTAAACACTGTAGATAGACCGTACCTTAAGTCGATTACGCTATCTTATGAAAAAAAAGTTTCTGATAGGTATTTGAGTGATTTGACTAGGTATTTCGATGTATAATTGACAGAGAGCGGACTCGAGGGATTGATGATTCATAGCATTTAAATTATATAATTAATGATTTTACTCGAGATTTAAACTTATATCAAATATTTCCGTACATAATGCATCTTGTTTTGAAAATACACTTCTTTCAAGTTCTTTCCTATACCTTATTAAACATGTTCATTTAAAAAATTACAGTTGTTAAGTACAATATGTTTATTAATTGTTATTGAAAGTTTCTGTTCATTCTACCACATGGAATGTTTCAAATGCTGTGTATGTTACATGGGTATTATGAGTTTATAATCAAAAACTACACTGCCATAATTGTTATTCGAGTAAAGACGGATTTAAATTCAGTTGTATTTAAGTATAAATACGTCAATTCGTATGTGGTTTAGGCTAAAAAATACTCATTTCATTTAATGTGGCGTGAATATCAAAAACACACTACCGCTGCTATTTCTGTTCGATAGATGCGAAAGGTTTAAATACAAAAATATCTTACCTAAACCTTAATTCAGCAATTCGTGCAGTTCCTCATAGTTCGGAAATACCAGTTCCACACTCACCTTCCAGTTTATATCGTGAGTAATTTGGAGGATGGAAACACATTACCTCAAAACTATTTTCTCAGAGCGAGGTCAATGACCTGGTTAGAGTTTTAGGCTAGAACTAAATTTTTCTTCAAAGAGGGAAATCTCGTCTTTTGTAGTGATATTCAAGGGCTAATAAAGTGTTTTGAAATGCAATATGGTTCATTTGAGTGGCGCCTATGCCTTTATTCGTCAAAGACATGCCTTAAGGCAATCTTGCTGTAGGTATATGGGAATAAATTTGTATTTGTATTTTGCATAAAAACTCTACGTGATGGAGGAAAATAGAGATCATTTTTGGATTCAGCAGACTAGAAAACATAATATTTATTAAAAATATTCCACGCAGTTCAAAAAAACATTTTTTTGCAGACCTGTGTTTTTGATAGGATATTATATTTGTACAACTCAAAACTAGAATTGATATTATACGAAAATCTCTTAGCCCTTGTGATTTACAACAGATTCTGTTTATCACAAATTTAGCAGAATATTTCGTATTATTTCTGTTCGAGGGAAATACTAACACTATGTTATGCACTGACATATCATATACAGATTTACGATAATTTGAATCGGGCAAATATAAAGGTACAGTCTATCTACAGTGTTTAATCCACGCCAGACCAGACCAGATATAAGTAAAACCAATTGTCTGATATGAGCCTTTAGACGTGGCGTCTAAACGCGTCGATTAAACACTGTAGATAGACCGTACCTTAAGTCCATTACGCTATCTTATGGAAAAAAAGTTTCTGATAGGTATTTGAGTGATTTGACTAGGTATTTTGATGTATAATTGACAGAGAGCGGACTCGAGGGATTGATGATTCACACCATAGCCCATAGGCGTCTGCCTTGTATTCGCAATAGGTTTGTTTCTGTAAGCGATCCGTGAGTATCGAATAATTTGATACCTGTGGCTAGCTGCATAAGTGGCACATATCGATAACGGTTTCTAAGTTAATTATCGCCTCTTTCAGGTTAATATGTATATTGATTTTGCATGTAAGTAATCGTATCTGTAAGACACTGGAAATTAGCTTTCATAAAGTTTAGCTGGTTTTGTAAATTTTCAGTTAGTATCAGGTGTTTACAATTAGAAATGCTTTGCGTATGAAGATGATAAACAATGTTTCTTAATTAATCAAAGTGTTGTGAATAGAAAAATGTTGCTTCTAGCCATGTTCCCCACCTAGTTAATACAGAAACTGGGCGTAAAGACAAATTTGGAAGTATTTCTCTATATAATGCCACTCGTGAAGGTACTTTGAGAAATATCTTTTTAAATGATGAAACTAACTTATTAACAATTGCAAAATGACCGCTGATGTATTCATATACTCTGTGTAGTGCATGTGCTGCACAGGTAACGTGTAGCATATTAGACTAAGATTGCTTTAATGACTTCCCTGTTTTTAATATATAAGTTGCCGCATCAGTCAAAAATAATAGCATCTTGTGTTTATAGTTGTTATCCGATGACAGAATATTATGAATACATTGATCAATTGCTTCTGCAACTGTTTCACCATTTACGCCTGGCAATATTTTAGTCGCAATTAAGTATGGTTGGTATGTATGAATGTCCCATTGCATCCGTTGTTTCGTCTCCACTTACCCAAAGATAATGACCAGATAGGTTGGTTCTTATTTTTTCAATTGTTCTCAAATAACATATTGGTAAGTGGTATTTACGTAAAGTCGATTCATCTGGTGTATGACGATCAGGAGATTTTGTAAGAAACCTCTTGAGGACTGGATTGTTAAGGTTTTTGAATGGGATATTGGCCGCCATGAAAGATTCATACAGTTTTCGTTAAAAGCAGGCGCGGCTCGTGATGAGGTATTTGGGAGTGCATGTACAATGATGCGAGTGCTTCGTGTATTCTCGTGTACTAACTGTAGAGTTTTCTTAGTAAACACCGAAAACACACGAGGCACTCGCATCATTGTACACGCACTCCCAAATACGTCATCACGAGCCGCGCCTGGTTAAAAGTGTCCGGTGCAGATAGTCATGTTTTCTTGATGATGAGTTTTCGAAAAAACATGTCTCTGCATATTACGTTTTCGTGGACGCCTTAAACTTAATGAACAGGCACTGCAATATATCTCGGTATCATTACCAATATGCAACCAATCTGTATAGCCTCTAATCCATCCTACCATGGTTGCGCCATAGAATTCTCTATAGTTAATGAAAATAAAGAAAAATACTAAGAACAGAAAAAAATGGACTAAAAAGAAGAAACGAAAACTACTCCAAAAATAAGGTAGTAAATTAAACTTAATTTTTATAAAAAATTATAGGATAAATATACAATATAACAATATTGTGACGAGTCACCGATAATCTCATACGTCGAGAACCGCCCAGAAAGTATAAATGCGTAACACATGAAAAGTCTAGGCGATTATCCAATATACCAGAAGTTTTCACCGTTAATATAAATAGCAGGAGGAAGGGATTTGAATTCATTCCATACGAAATCATCGCCGAGTGAACTTACATGAATATAAATACATAAATGTGCTTATTGTTAGTAATTAGTTTTAAATTGATATTCGTTTTTATTATTAATATAGTGTGTGTTAGTTGCCGTTGTTGCCGTTAGTTTTATTTAGAACCGGCAGAAAGACAAGTATTTCACAATGGTGTCCGGTGTGAGATAATTAATAAATAACGGTCTAAGTAGACAATTAAGTGTTAATTAAATATTCATATAAATAAATATACAGTGCGAAAAGACGTTTATTTTAAATATCGTTATGGCGAATAATGTGAAACTTACTGAATTAAAAGTAACTGATTTAAAACGAGAATAGAATTAGAGGAGATGGATGAGGACACAACCGGCAAAAGGCAATCCTCCAGCAACGACTTCGAGATGCGCTAACCAGAGAAGGTGAAGATCCAGAGAATTACTTCTTCCAAGTTCCAGGCGGCAACGCTGATGTAGATTTGCTGTTAAGTCAAATGAAACAAATGGAGCAAAAGAATCTGGACTGTGTGAAAACCTTGGAACAGCGTCTAATAGATTCACAAACTCAAATGGAAGAGAAGTATCTGGACAATGTGAAAAGTTTGGAACAACGACTGATAGACAATTCGCAAACTCTGGAACAACGTCTAATAAATTCGCAAGCTCAGATGGAACAAAGAAACCTAGAAACCGCTAGAATCCTCGAGAAAAATCTGGAAAAGAAATTACTAGAAAATTCTAGAATCTTCGAAAAAAGTCTGAAACAAGTGGAGAAAGTTCTAGAACAGCGACTAGCGGAAAAATCAGAAGCGCTAAAGGAAGAGGTTTTCATAGCTGTAGAGGAGAAAATTGGAGAACATTCTATACTTTTAGAGGCAATAATCACTCAGATGAAATTACCTGTTACCATGAGTCATTCTGATCACAAGCAGGTCAACAAAGAAGCTATACCGCGACCCATCGAAATAAAAGAAGAACCTGTGACTATCTCGAAGACCAGAATCAAGCCACCAACCTTTGATGAAAAGACGTCATGGGCGACTTACCTCACGCAATTCGAAGCAGCCGCAGAAGCAAACGCATGGTCTTCTGTCGTGAAGGCTACTGCTTTAATCACAGCATTGAGGGGTGATGCTAGTGTTATTTTGCCGACATTACTTCCTGAAAAACGTAAAAATTATTTTCAACTCATTAAACGATTGGAGATGAGATATAGCCACGCGCATTTGGAGCAGGTATACCACACCCAGCTGAAGAATCGGTCTCAGAAAAAAGGTGAAAATCTTCAGGAATTCCGAGCAGATATTGCTCGTCTGGTTCGGCTTGCGTATCCGATGGCGCCAGATAATTTCATGAAACACTTAGCTGTCCAGACGTTCATAGATGGTCTACAGGATATTGATACGCAGCAAGCATTAAGGTTGGCGACCGAAAACCTTGGTCGATGCTTTGGCGCACGCGCTTGAGTTTAAGACTGCAAAACAATGTGTGTAAATGTGGTAAGCAGGCGCGGCTCGTGATGACGTATTTGGGAGTGCAAGTACAATGATGCGAGTGCCTCGTGTGTTTTCGGTGTTTACTAAGAAAACGTTACAGTTAGTAGACGAGAATACACGAAGCACTCGCATCATAGTACTTGCACTCCCAAATACGTCATCACGAGCCGCGCCTGGTGGTAAGGTGGTCAAGGAAGCATCGGCTGAGCAGCAGGAAAACTAAAGCGGGTCGAGAAGCAGGGGCATTCATCAATCCAGCATCAGGAAGCCTCAAGGACGCTTGGCCAAATCGCATCCTTGCAACATCAAACCAACGGACTGCATGAGGACGCTATTATGGAAAGAAGGACCTATGCTTGCTTCCTAGATACTGGATCGACAAAAGCCATCGTGCGACCCGATTTGATTTCAAGGAATAAAAAATTACTTTCTAGCAAATGGAGACTTAAGACAGCTACTGGAGAAGCAAATTCTGTGGCAGGTGAAGTAGATGTCAATTTTATGATAGGACCAACATAAATCCGACATCGTGTTCTCGTAGCCGACATAGAAGAAATAATCTTGGGATTAGACATCATGAACACCTACGGTTTCCAGTTAAACATGAAAGAAGGCACTCTAAAAATAAATAATGAAGAATTGTTTCTTCATGGGAAAGATTGTGGGCATGTACAAGTAATTACAGAAGAGAATGTTGTTCTGGACGCAAGGAGTGAGACATTTTTGACGGCGTGCATGGAAGGTGATTATCTGGAAGGAAATGTTACAATGTTGGAACCAAAGGCTGATGATGACGAGGCGGGCCGATGAATAGTAGTTGCCAAAATGCTGGTTAAGACTCAGAAGACTGTACCGGTAAGGGTAATGAATGTGAACTATTACCCTGTTTCATTGAAGAAGGGTACTATTCTGGGGTGGTGTTCGCCAGTGTCGGCCGTCGTTCATCATGTAGAGGCGAAGAAGAATGGATTCGTGCAGATTCCTCAGAAAGTATCCAAGATAATCGACTCACCCTGTCAAGGATTGAGCAAGAAAGAACAAAGCCAAGTTAAGGATCTAATCAAACATTATGAAGACGTCTTTGAAACTAAAAGTGGTACGAAAGGAAGATTATCGTGCACAAAATAAATACCAGCGATGCAAGTCCAATACGACAAGGACCAAGAAGGTTACCACTGGCAAAACGTGAGGAAGCTAAGAAAATTATACAAGATATGGAAGGTCAAGGAGTAATTGAACCTTCGAATAGTCCATGGGCTTCACCAGTGGTCCTTGTAAGAAAGAAGGTTGGATCTACCAGATTTTGCGTGGACTATCGTCGTCTGAATAGTGTAACCAAGTTATCCTCTTCCAAGAATAGACGATACACTAGACACCCTAGCAGGAGCTAAATAGTTCTCCACTCTCGACTTGAAGAGTGGCTATTGGCAAGTGGGAATGGGCCCCAATGACAAAGAGAAAACTGCCTTCAGTTTAGGCACAGGACTCTGGCAGTTTACAGTTATGCCATTTGGACTATGTAACGCCCCAGCTACTTTTGAGCGACTCATGGACACTGTCCTGAGGGGGCTGTCTTGGAATACCTGCCCCTGCCTTGTATACCTTGATGATGTGATAGTGGTAGGAAAGACTTTTGAAGATCACATGCAAAATTTGGAAGTAGTATTCCAGAGATTGCGAGATGCCAACCTGAGATTAAGTCCAAAGAAGTGTCACCTTTTCCGCAAGGAGGTAAATTACCTTGGACATGTGGTTTCCGGAAAAGGAGTTGCTGTGGATACAGAAAAAGTAAGAGCTGTGGAAAAATGGTCTGTACCCAAAGACAAACATCAGCTAAGAAGCTTTTTGGGATTATGCACGTATTATCGACGCTACGTTCCAGGATTCTCTAACATTGCAAAACCACTTACCCGCCCAACAGAAAATCGAGCATTCATTTGGAACAACGAATGCCAAGCGTCCTTTGAGTTGTTAAAAGGAGCTTTGATCAGTGCACCTGTTTTAAACTATCCACTGCCATCTGGGAGGTTTGTTCTGGATACAGATGCCAGTAACGTCGATTGGTGGTATGCTCTCTCAAATCCAAGATGGACAAGAAAAGGTCATTGGATACTTCAGCAAGACCCTGTCCAAACCAGAGAGTAACTACTGCGTAACCAGACGAGAACTAGTGGCAGTAGTTAAAACCATTGAGAACTTTTACAGGTATCTGTACGGGCAGAAGTTCCTGATCCGCACTGATCATGCCGCTTTGAAGTGGCTCTTGCAATTTAAGAATCCCGAGGGTCAAGTAACTAGATGGATTGAAAGGCTACAAGAGTATGAATTCTACATTGAACAGAGAGCAGGCCTCAAACAACGAAATGCAGATGCTCTTTCCAGAAGGCCCTGTCCAGAAGACTGTCGACATTGCAACCGAATCGAAAACAAATCGGCCAACGCTCTTCGAACCACCGTGGTTGATGACCAATGGCAACCTGACAATTTGCGCCCAGATCAAGAAGCTGATACGGATCTTGCAGTCTTCAGGGCTTGAAAGAGAAATGGGCAAAGGCCGACCTGACAAGAAATCGCTCCCCATTCACGAGAATTGAAATCATACTGGGCACAATGGGATTCCTTGACCATGGAAGACGATCTCCTAAGACGTGAAGTTGAAAATAACGATGGAAGCGAGCGGAAATGCAAATGGTGGTTCCCAAGAAAATCATATCAGAGGTATTGCGAGAACTTCACAATGGGGCTTCTGGGGGACATTTTGGGGTCCATAAAACACTGGAGAAGGTGCGCCAGAGAGTCTACTGGGTGAATTGTTCACGAGATGTGAAAGAATGGTGCCGAAAGTATGCTAATTGCGCCGGAAGCAATGGTCCCCAGAAGCGTCGACGTGCACCCATGCGCCAATACAATGTAGGAAGCCCATTTGAAAGATTCGCCATAGATGGCGCCGGCCCTTTTCCAGAAAGCGACAAAGGAAATGCATACATAACAGTGGTCATGGACTATTTTACTGAATGGGTTGAAGCATATGCTCTACCAAATCAAGAGGCAGGAACTGTAGCAGATGTGATCGTGAAGGAGTTCGTCGGCCGTTTTGGTGTACCCCTGGAACTTAATTCCGATCAAGGGCGAAATTTCGAGTCCAGTCTATTCGAAAAGATGTGTGAACTTTTGGGCATACGAAAGACGAGAAGAACTCCCTTGCATCCACAATCAGATGGGATGGTAGAGCGAATGAACAAGACCATGATCAGACACCAAAGTGGTCTCCGAACACCAGAGAGATTGGGACGAACGTTTACCATTATTCTTAATGGCGTATCGGGCCTCTGTTCAAGAGACAACTGGCCAATCACCAGCAAACGTGCTAGTCGGGAGGTAACTCCGATTGCCCTGTGATTTAAAGTTTGAGAGCAAGCTTGGTGAAGATCTTGCCGGAGAGTATTATAACAGCACTCTTAGACGACGACTAGATAATATCCATAAACAAGTAAGACATTAATATCCAAGATGCTAGTGACAGAATGAAGGAGAGCTACGATATCAACGCCAAGAAGGGTGGTTACCATGAGGGCGATTGGGTTTGGTTATATAATCCCCAACGCCGACGGGGTCTATCTCCAAAATTTCAAAAGAATTGGGAGGGGCCATACGAAATTTTGAAGCGGATCAATGATGTAATATATCGCATAAGGCGAACACCTCATACTAAGCCAAGAGTCGTACATTTTAATCGATTAGCCCCATACTCTGGAGACAATAATGACGAAGCCGCTGACTTGCGCCGATTGGATAGCCAATACCAGGAACTAACCTTCGAAGACTTTGTGGAAGAGTATTCTGGTTCAAGAAAAGCTCGATTTGGGGTGACCATCGAGAAACAGCAAGATTTGTTTACGGTGCCGCCAGACTACGCGCTTGCTCATTGCGTAGCCCGAGATCTGCGAATGGCCAAAGGAATTGCTAGAGAATTTAAAGAGAGATTTGGCAGAATCAAAAAATTAAGGCAGCAGGGACAAACAATCGGGAAGAGTCTTCAAATAACAAATGAAGAACAGCCCGTATATGATTTGGTCACGAAAGGACTGTCAAGCCTGAAGCCAACCTATCATGCCTTATTGGCCCTGGTCCACTTACGTGAACAAATGCTACAACAAAACATTTTGAAATTAGCAGTTCTAAAATTGGGTTGTAGATTGGACCGCCTGGACTGGAGAATTGCAAGAAGCATGTTAGAAGTAATATTCCAACATACTAGTGTCAGCCGCAAAACCCTTAGACGCTAGGAGTGGGGTTACGTAAGGCAAAGGCAGTCACAACGAGACCACCGTGAATGAAGGGTGAAGTGACTCGGGATGTGCAACTATTGACTAACGAACTGTGTTTATATCATTCTAAGGTTTTATTTCATTTTGTGTATTACCACCGTTATATCTGTATTTTTTTAATGTTTTGTAACAAAGAAATAACTAATGTTGGCGCCATCTGCCAAACGGCGCATATACCACGGCAACACAACAAAACAACCACGGGGATGGATGTTCAAGAAAGACATTCACACAGTAACATATTGCTATGAATTGTGGTTTATATATTTACTGCACCACCATCCACAACTAATCTACCCAACTAGGATACTCGGCCGGTTGATTTCCAAAAATGGGACTGCTTTCTTCTCAGGGTTCCAATCGGAAATACGTGGAACTGTAATATTATTTAGGCGCCAGTAAAAGAATTCACTTTAAGTACGTTTATATTTTCTGAATTACTTTTTTAATTAATTCAGTAGTAAAGTTATATCAAGAATAAAACACAGGATAAAATTTAAATGAATATTTAATACAAAAAAAAACTATCTTCATAGAGTATAAAGATTGTGTAATATACAAATTACAAAGAGGTAAAACAATCCACTGAATGTGACCGCTACGTGAATTAAAACTTCCTCTAATGACTTCCGATCAACTTATATTAAAAAAATAATAAAGTTTATTTTTAATTTCTCCCCAGAGAACCAAACTGTATAAACTTGAAAACACGATCAAAATCTACCACATGCGCGCTCACATGTAACAAAAAAAATCCCTTGATCTCCAAACGAAATAAAATTTCACAGTAATAACTATTTTTACATAGAAATTTTAAAAATATTCTTTATCATTTAATTCTTCTTTATAATAAATCTCTTAATAACAATATTGAATACAATATAAATCTCTTATAATATTAATCAAAATTTTATGAATTAATAAAAATGTCAAAAAAACTTACAGTTTTTAAGGAGACCCACAAGACACGTTGTTAAATCTTAAAAACCAACAAATTACGAGAATAACAACTCTCGAACAATATACGGGAATTGAATAAAAGATACAACAACCAATTAACACAATCAAAACCCGAATTTAATTAATTATATAAATGTATATATTTTTCAGAGACATACAACGTTCTTGTGTATAGATATAACTTAGTCTGCCCCTCAACATCACCCGAAATCGCTTTCACATAAAGACCTTCAAAAATCTAGTTTTTGCTTACACACATTTATCTAAATATAACGGATATACACAGATATCCAAAAACAATGTACATTTATTTTTAAATAAATTTCAAATATAATTTAGGGAAAAATCCATAGCACTATGTTTTGACAAGTAGAAGTTTTCGTTATTGTTTTGTTCATTTGAAATAAAATAGTTCTTTTCATTGCCAAGTCGTGTTACTTTAGAGTTTAACTAAACAAAATAACCATCTATAACCCACCCGTTACACTGACTGCCCAACGTGTGCCTCTAAAGTTTCGTTTTTTTTCGCGGATCTGTTTTTTTTCGAGTGGTGAATAGAACAATAGCACAGAATAAGAGAGAATTATTGTAAAATCGACACTGTGTCAGTTCGAATTACAACAGGTTC
This sequence comes from Melolontha melolontha, assembly GCA_935421215.2. Classification (NCBI taxonomy): domain Eukaryota; kingdom Metazoa; phylum Arthropoda; class Insecta; order Coleoptera; family Scarabaeidae; genus Melolontha; species Melolontha melolontha. Next base: position 7,758,039 of record OW285244.1, on the reverse strand, counting down.
TTCGTAAAAGTAAAAAAAGTAAAAGAATTTATAGTTTCTGCCGCCGCAATACATTTTTTTTCTGCAGTTAAAAGCAATACTTTCAAGTGTCTTTCGTGCGTTTTGAATTTTTTCTTGGATTTAATAGTGTTATAAATAAAATCAGTGTACACTACAGGACAATAGAATTAGTCCACCCATAAACAATAAATTAGATCATTTAGTCAAAGCATAAAGGCTGAAATAAAATTTTTTGTGATTGTGTTGTTAATGTTTTTGAGGTCTGGTAAGATGTTGCAACAGGAGAAAGCAGATATCACGTCAGAAGCACTTGAAAAACAACCTACGGTCCAGCAAATTATTATGACACCAGACATGTTACAGAATCTGCTAGCAAATATGCAAGCATTAACACAAAATACACAACCTACAATGGATGCTGCAGTAAGTATCAATTCCAGTAATTTTTCTGCGTGCAAGTCGCGATTTAATGGTAATCCGGATGCAAATGTGGATGCATTCATTGATGCTATTACTGTGTACAAAGACTGTCTTAACATTTCGGATCTCACGCGTTGAAAGGACTTTCGATGTTACTCACCGACTCTGCTGCTACGTGGTGGCAAGGAATCAAGTCAACAATAATCACTTTTGATCAGGCTATCGTTTCTCTACGCCATGCGTATGGTTACTCAAAGCCACCACATCAAATATATCGTGAACTTTTCTCGAATGTGCAAAGTGATGAAAAAACGGACATATTCGTGAGTAGAGCCCGTCCTCTTTTGTCGCGATTAACTGGAGGCTCAAAAATAAGTGAACATGTGCAACTGGATATGGTATATGGTCTCCTACATGTGGACATCAAAGAAAAAGTGTCGCGTGACAGTTTTAGCAGTTTCAAAGAGTTAATTGAAGCAGCGCGGAAAGTGGAAAAGACATTTTTCGAAAAAAATCTTTCGTTCCGAAAAGTTAATGTTTCTTCTGCGCAATATTCTAATAACATAACTACATCAAATAACAAGAAATCGAAAATGCAATGCACATATTGCAAGAATTACGGGCATAGTAAAGATGACTGTCGTAAGTTAGCTACGCGCATGCCTTCTGAATCTGGTAAATCCTCATCTAGTGGTAAAGCAGTTGCCAGTTCATCAAAAGGTAATGAAACGAAACCAATTAGTTGTTATGGATGTCGAACCCCAGGATACATTCGAAGTAATTGTCCCCGATGTTCTAAACCGAACGAAGTTTCCGAATCAACGTCTGCCATGTTGACTGAGTTTTTGAGCAGCTCTTTCGAACAGCAAAGGCACAGAAAAGTGACGTCATCACAGCGCCCACTAACTTTCGTCAATATAGAAGGTCACAATGGTCTTGCATACCTTGACTCTGGTGCGCAATCAAGCATTGCTGGGGCTACACTCCGAAATCTACTACTAACGGATAGAGTACCTTACTCTTCTCAAATGGTGCAGATGACACTCGCCGACGGCAAACCAACCGAAGTCTTGTCTTTAAATTACATATCATTGTACAAAACAGAAAGCATATAATCACTATGATTTCCGTGCTCAATCATGATCATAGCAGGACACTTCTGGGTGCAGACTTTCTTAAAGCGGCAAATATTGTAATTGATGTCCCAAATGATTGCTGGTTTTTTGGCGATACTCCCACACAACTGCATAGATTTGTACAAGAACATGACTACGTGCAACCATGCAATGTAAATATGTTAGATGTGGAAGCTGCTAAGCTCAGGACTGGTGAAGAATGCACTTTAAGTTTAGATGAAAAGCATAAACTGAATGACATTTTGGAAAAAACATTGAAGTATTCCAACCAAGTCAAGAAGCAACTCCTTATGCCGAACACACAATTACACTTTTAACGGATACACCAATTGCCGTACCACCTTACAGAATGTCAGAAAGTAAGAAAAAAGAATTAGAACATGAAGTCAGTAAACTACTTTCTGATGGCACAATAGAAGAATGCGAATCACCTTATGCCGCTCCTGTGGTTCTGGTACCAAAGAAGACTGGAAGTATCAGATTAACTGTAGAGTACAGAAAACTCAACTCCATCACCAAAGCAGATAGATACCCATTGCCACGTATCGATGATATTCTTCATAGTGCTCGTCCAACGAAGTTTATGACAACTTTGGATTTGAGGTCTGGCTACCATCAAGTTTCAGTCCGTGAATGTGATCGAGACAAAACTGCATTTATATGTCCATTGGGAACATTTCGCTATACCCGGATGCCATTTGGAATGAGGAATTCACCCTCTACCTTCCAGAGGTTAATGGATAGATTTCGTTCAGGTCTCCAAGATATTACTATCCTCGCCTATCTGGATGATCTTATCATTCTATCACCCACATTCCCAGATCATCTGAAACATCTTCAGATGGTCTTCGACCGTCTCAATGTATTCAGGCTCCGATTAAATAGACCCAAATGTAATTTTTCTTGTTCTACAATTCACTGTCTTGGCCATGTTATAACCCCAAGAAGGACTACAACCCAATCCTGACAAAGTAGCCGTGGTGATGAACCGTTCAGATCCCAAAAACGTCAAACAACTCCTTTCCTTTCTTCAAACTTGCTCCTGGTTTCGTCGTTTTATACCGAATTTTGCCGAAGTTGCCAAGCCATTAACATCGCTAACAAAGAAGAAAGCACAATGGTTATGGGGGCCTAGTCAAGGCGAAGCTTTCAGTAAGCTTAAGTATTTGCTATCCACAAGCCCGATTTTACGTCAAGCTGACCCTAATCAGTCTTATATTTTACGTACTGATGCAAGTTCTTATGCGCTTGGAGCGTGTTTACTCCAGGGGGAGGAAATGGACGTAAGGCCAATTGAGTATGCTAGTAGACTCTTAACACCAGCTGAACAGAATTACAGCACCACTGAGAAAGAAGCACTGGCGATAGTGTGGGCTGTCACACAGAAGTTTCGTGGATATCTTGATGGCAGCGCTTGCGTGGTAAGAAGTGATCATCAACCGTTGCGCTAGCTTATGTCACTAAAATCTCCATCAGGACGATTAGCTCGATGGTCATTGAGTCTTCAATCATACGACTTATGCATCGAATATACACCAGGTCGCACCAATGTTGTAGCTGATATGTTATCACGCCCGGTTATTTGAGAATACTGAAGTCGACTTCGTAACCATTGATTTACCAAGAGAGACTATCGCTAAAATTCGTGAAGATCAACTTAATGATCCCGATTGGTGTAAAATAATCGAAGCTTTCGAAAATACCAATAATTCCGCAGATTACTTCGAATTTAAGAAATGGACTGAGAGAGGATATCTAATGAACAATGGAATTCTTTTCCGATACGTCGATAAAGCTCAGGTACAATCTATCATTTTGAAATACCACGATGACGTCTTAGCAGGACATTATGGTGTCGATCGCACTTTCCAAAGAATTGCTACCAGATATTACTGGCCCGGAATAAGGCGATCGATAGCTGAATATATCTCCAAATGTAACGATTGTCAGCGTTACAAAGCAACGAACTTGAAGCCCGCTGGACAGTTGCAAACTCTTATACAATCTCAAAGATTTGAAGTTTTATCCATAGACTTATTTGGACCACTTCCAGAAACCGACGATGGATATAAATGGATTTATATCATTGAAGACACTTCGAGTAGATGGATTGAGTTGTTCCCATTAAAGGCTGCCACTGCCGAAAATTGTGCTAGGTGCTTGATAGACGAGGTCATACTAAGATATGGTGTTCCACGTAGAGTAGTAAGTGATAACGGCGTACAATTTGTGAGCTCTGTTATGCAGCAAGTAGCTCATTGCCTTGGATTTAAGCAGTCGCTAATACCACATTACTGCCCTGCCGCCAATCCTGTTGAGAGAAAGAACAGAGACCTAAAAACTCAACTTGCCATTCTAACCAAAGCCGATCACATTGCCTGGAAGAATAAGCTGCTCGCCATACGGTTTTCAATGAACTCTGTTCGCTCACAAGCCACTGGATTCAGTAGCTGCGTATCTCACTTTTGGAAGAGAACTACGTACTCCAGACGACGTGCATAGAGACATGCGCGTTATTGTAGAAAATGATAACTTTGTTCCGCAAATCACTCCATATTTAAAGAACCTGAGTGTCATCTTGCGAGAAGCTCGTGATAACCATGAACGTGAACAAGATCGAGCAAAGCGAAATGCAGACCAACACCGCCGATTCCCAGTAATCTTTCAAGTAGGTGATAAAGTTCTGGTGAATACTCATACTCTGAGTAAAGCTAAAGACTCATATACTTCCATATACTTCGAAGTTTGCCCCAAAAAGAGATGGCCCTTACCTGGTTAGCAAGGTGATATCTCCAACCAGTTACGAAGTAGCGTCTATCGGCAACTTACTTGATATTACCTTGGGAAAGTATCATGTATCAGCTTTGACGATATATAAGAACGAGAATGACCCGACTCCTGTAAGACCATTGCGAAAGCGAGGAAGACCTCCCATGCAAGCTAGTACGCCAACAGAAGACCTGACCCAACAGGATTCCGATGACGTCAGCAACAACCTACCTATTGTGGATCGCGAGTGCGTGAGTGACGACCACAATTACACCCCGGATCGTGAACGCGAGTGCACCCGTACACGAGAAATAGAGAAACCAATGTGCTCGTGTTGTTTCTAGAGAGTCCTTTTCTTTTGCTTAACTCCCGAGACGTTTCGTTAAGCAAAGGGGGAGAGTGTAACAAACAAATAACTGATGTTGGCGCCATCTGCCAAGCGGAGCATATACCACGGCAACACAACAAAACAACCACGGAGATGGAGTTCAAGAAAGACATTCACACTGTAACATATGTTTTGACAAGTAGAAGTTTTCGTTATTGTTTTGTTCATGTGAAATTAAATAGTTCTTTTCATTGCGAAGTCGTATTACTTTAGAGTTTAACTAAACAAAATAACCATCTATAACTCACCCGTTACAGTTTAAATAACCTTTGCAGCGGCGGGATAAAGAACAAATAGTAATAGTAATTAAGCAGTGGTTACCAAAGTACGAACGTAAGAGTGCGAAAACGGAAACAAATGATAGTGCGTGCAAGAAGGACCAAACGAGCAAGTATACGAACGGTGTAAGAGTATGACGAAGAAATGAACGGGTATACGTATACATACGGGAACGGTGCTAGACCGCGAAGACGGAAACAACGATAGTGGAATAGAGACAGAGCGAATGTATGTACGATATGATAGACAGCATTAGTTTTTTTTGTCGCGTTATTCCGAATGTGAGAAAATATATGTTGCAATTTTAAAAGCAAAGAAAAAAACGATTCGGACTGATTTAAGAAATAAACGTTAAGGGAATATTTTCATTTAAAAAAACCCAATAAAAGAACTGAAAGCTGAAGTACCTATATTTATTAGGGGTTTTAAAATAAAATATTTAAACGAATAAATGAACATATACACAGTGTGACAAACATTTGAGTGAAAGAAAACGTTAATAAATATTTTAAAAGAAAATATTTAGTGAAGGCAACGTACATACAGTGTGTCAGTGTGTACCAAAAGAAAATGGACGCATGCGAATCAGGCCACAACATGGACGAGCCATTGACACTGACGACTTCGGATAGGAATATCGAATTATTTGAAGAAAATATAAGGACTTCAGCAGCAAATTCAACGACGCAGGACGGAAAGGAAGAGGCCAGTGATGAAAGAGATGCTAAATACCAAATATAATGGGAACGAAGACTTCTTCAACACGAGAGGGAGCTAATAAAACGAGAAAGAGAGTTGTTAGAACGAGAAAGGAGACTAAGCGAGCCTCAAGAAGCCCGACATGTCTATTACCATCAGAACGCACACCAAGTAATACCAGAATTTAACCCAGGTAAGCTTAACACCTTAACTGCTACCCAATGGTTAAAAACGGCGGAAAATATAGCAACAATTTTTAAATGGGACGATCACACTTATTATCACTTATGATCACACTTATGTTATTCAATGATATCACCGAGCTAAACGGAGCCGCAAAATTGTGGTTCGAACGAATACAGGATAAAATTTTTGATTGGAGTACATTTAAAGAACGATTAATTCTAGATTTCCCAACTGCAGTAGACGATGCTAATATACATACGAAACAAACGAATAGATGAATCGCATGAGCATTATATTTATTGTATGAAAGCAATTGCAAGTAAAGGCTGTTTGAGTGACAGTGCTATTTGTAAATACGTTATCGCAGGAATAAACGACAGATAATTATCTAAATTACCCGCGATTAGCGGACCAATTAACGTACAAGATTTATTGAACAAGATCAAGAATTATGAATACCATTCATAATATTGTTGGAAAACCTCAGATACCTGTGGCTCGACCGACTACAAGCGAGAATGCGATAAGCAAAACGGTGGAAAGAAAATGCTTTAATTGCTATGAATACGGACACATTTCTATCAAATGCCCGAAACCACAAAGAAAGACTCGTTGTTTTAAATGTGAAAAGATTGGGCACATCGCAAAGGATTGTACTAATAGCCCAAAAACCGTGAATAAGATAACGAAAGTTAATGTTCTTAAAGATCCATATCATAAAAAAATAAGAATAAATGACGTAGAGATAGTCGCATTTTTGGATTTAGGCAGTGATGTAGCCACTTTAAGGAAAAGCGATGTAGACAACTTGAAGTGCAAATACAGACCGTGTAATACGAAATTAAAGGCATTCGGAGGTGGTAAATATGAAATTCTAGGAAAAGGGACATATGTAATCGACGTAGACGGAATTGAATTTGAAACAGAGATACATATTGTGACTCACCAATGCCAAATACCATATACTTAAAACCTTTTTGTATATTTACCGCCATCTGGCTCGTGTTAATGGACTACACGTATTTTTTCGCTTTTGTACTAGCATAGCTAGTCAAGCGAAAGGTCGCCTTTTTCGGCATAGTCTCTTATAGGACGAAATTTGCTATATCTTGTAGGCGATTTCAGTGAAATGTATATACAGATACAAATCTGTTCTTAAAAGATTTGTATCATTTGTATACAATGCTTCACTAGCTTGACTGACGACGCCTATAGATGGCAGAAACACGTGTCTTAAGCAGAAGTAAATGCTGAAAATACGAGGTGTATTGTCCATGTGTACAGTTACAGATATATATATATATATATATATATATATATATATATATATATATATATATATTGCATGTCTGTTTCATTTGTAACAAATGCGTAATACGTGCATATAACGTATTGATATACTTAAAACCTTTTTGTATACGAAATTAAGTTCAAATAGATCATAGTTTTTATTTAAAGGTATAAACCATCATCTATTTATGAAGCCGGTTAATTATCAGAGCAATATGGCCACGCAGTTCATTTTCTTCCTCCATAGTAAGACAAATGAAGGCTGTAAAAGGATGTGGCAAGAAGCACTAAAGTCAAGTAACTGCTGAAGCGTGAGCTAACTGCGTGATACTCACACTGAAGCTGTGATTTAAAAATAGTGGGACAGGGAAGTATGAGACAATATTTCTCGTAGATATTATGTTTAAACAGTACTACTGATGATGCGTGCAGAGCACACGAAATGTACATTTAGTTTATTAAAACTATTTTTGTAAAAAAAGAGTTTTGTTTTATTTCGTTATTATTTAGCACTAATCCATTATTCATACACAAGCGTCTAGGGTCCAGCTCTTCCCAAATTATCCCGCATATGTGCGCATGCGATTCTGACATTGTATGATATGAGAATATGAATCGTAACGGATAATAATAATATGAATAGTAATGAATAATAATAATATGAATAGTAATAACATTTGTATGTGTGTTAGTTGAGCAAAACAATTTTTTAATTTGTATAATTCGAGACGAAATATAAACAAATTTCATCCCAACGACAATACTTAGTCTGTTGCTTTCAATGCCGTCCAACGTGGCTGAAAATTTCAAATATTAATGCAATGAATGTAACATCTTCTTTAACAATATTTACAAATTTAATCATCATAATTACAGAACGGACGCAATTTCCATAAAACGCAATCGGCAATTGGAATTGTATATAACGTCGCTCAGTACATCCCGGCGTAATTCAATGAAGTATTTGTTTGACTTACTCGGACACCTGGTCTCGTCGCGATAACAATGGACAAGCCAGCCATTGTATTCCGAGAATATAGTGCTTTTTAAAGTGTTTTCATGAGCGTAGATAGAAGCGGGGTTTTTATAATGTATTTTATTTATTAGTTTATATTTCGTAAGATAAATAAAGTGCTGTGAGTAAGTTTCTTGTTTTCATAGTTTTAACTGTTAATTACATCGTAATTTTTGTGATAGATCCTGTTTAATATCGTTTGATTGAATCTATTTCTACCAATTATTTCGACGTAAGAGTTTGCATTGAATTTCGTTCAGTTTCAATAACTTACGCACACATTTTTAGTTTTCATTTATTTAGATCTAGAGCATTGTTTAAGTTACTTTTCCAGACTTGATATGGAAGGATGTCGAGAACGGCATTGTAAAACAATGGCGAGTTGGATTGACGGTCATACTGATTGTATGTCCAGTGTCAGTGATTCCGAAATTTATTACAAAATCCGTAAAATATCGTCAAAAATTCGTCACTTAGGATCGCAAACACATCTGAACTCTGTAAAACTTTTATGGCGGCTAATATTCCATTAAATAAACTTAGCAATCCCACTTTCAAAATATTTCTGAAAAAATATACTGGTCGAAATGTTCCTGATGAATCAACTTTACGCAAATATTATGTTTCTAGGTGCTATACGAGAACAGTAGAACGCATTAGAAGCCATCTTTTAAATCAATACATATGGATAAGCGCCGACGAAACGGTGGATATGTTAGGACGCTGTGTGGTAAATGTTGTAGCTGGTGTACTACATCCGACTATTCCCTATAACTCATATGTAATAGCAACAAGTGTTATAAATAGAGTTGATGCGGAAACAGTTGCTGAAACCATTAAGCAGAATATGCAAAAAATGCTTCATTCGGACGCCACGTACAAAGAAAGTTATTTGTCAGTGATAGTGCTGCGTATATGTTAAAAACAGGCAGACTATTGAAGAAAACATATCCTAATATGCTGCATATTACTTGTGTAGCACATGCTCTCCACAGAATCTGTGAACATATCAGAGACACTTTTCCGGAAGTTGATAGACTTGTATCAGCTTTTAAAAAAGTTTTCAGAAAAGCACCTTTGAGAGTAGCTCTTTTCAGGGAAAAATTTCCATCTCTGTCACTGCCTCCCACTCCAGTAATAGCTAGATGGGGGAACATGGCTGGAAGCTATTAGTTATTATGCTGAGAATTTCGATAGTCTAAAACATTTCGTAACACTGCTAGAGGAGGATGCTAGAGGTATTGGTGAGTGCGAGGAGCTCACACAAATCCCAAATTTAAAAAATCAGTTGTACTTTCTTCACGAACACTTTGGAAAATTGCCAAAACTAATCACTTATTTTGAAAATCGAAATCTCAAATTAAATGACTTATTAACCACATTAGATGTGGCTGTTAATAATTTGAAAAGTATTCCAAGTGACTTCGGATGTGGCCTTCGGCAAAAGTTTGAAGCAATTCTTAATAGAAATCCAGATTTAATTACATTGCAGCAATCTGGAGACAATTCCACAAAATCTAACGGCTAAATATGAAGAAATAAAAGAATATTTCCAACATAAGGACGTTTTCTATTTTTAAGGATGTACTTAATTCAAAGAGAACAAAATTGACAGAAGAAAACCTTGAGAAACTATTGCTACTCAATATTAATACTCCTGTACTCAACTTGAACGACAAAATGAACAAATAAAAATGTTCCAATTATAGAAATAAAATTAAAAACTTTAAAAATACAACTTTTCAACAAATACATATGTGTTTCGTAATTTTATAGATCACCACCCGTTTGTTTTCCAATTATATAAATAAAATTAAAAACTTTATAAATACAACTTTTCAACAAATAAATATGTATTTCGTAATTTTATAGATCACCACCCGTTCGTTTTCCAATTATATAAATAAAATTAAATATTTTAGAAATACAGCCTTTCGCCAGTACTGCACTGAGTGGTAACCGTGTCCGTTCTCTAATCATAATAAGAAGTAACACATAACAAAATAGCAATAATAGTTAATAGAATACAACGTAAGTATTGTGTTGAATGTGCATTACTAATGATAATGAAGAAGTAATATATTTGAGAAAAAAATTAAATAAAAAAATGACAGCTGCGTGGAAAAGTTTTATTATTATTAAATAGACATCGAAATGATTAATGTGATTATTATGCATTACTATTCATATTATAAAACGTCCGAGACGCATGCGAATATGTGCAGGATAATTTAGCTAAAGTTTGGCCCTAGACGCTTGATATTCATACTTCATACAATTCATTAAAATTAATGTGCACAATAAATACAAATATGGTTAGAATTTGTAATATAAATATATTATTATCGATAATATAAATAAATTATATATATATATAAGGCGTAAATAGAAAAATAAATAGTTTTTAAAAAATATTCGTAAACCTAAAATTTTAAATGTCAATAAAAGTATTTTTCGTCATTTGTTTAATAATAAAAAGTTGATAGAATTTAACCGTTGATTGAAGGAATATATATATTCCTACAATCAACAATTAAACAGTATATATTATTAAATACTTCTAAAAAACTTTAATAAGATTATGGTGTAAATGTTTCAGGGAGTGTCGGTCTGAACTTCGCAGAAGCGGTGTCCCATTCCCTACTCGATTTTAGCAATTTTAGTTATGTCATGTTACAGAATAAACGAACTGATTGGTTACAATCAATGAAACCGTCTTTTAAGATTTGAACATATAATTATGCAATTAAAATATCCTTTACTCTTTCAATGGAGACTGTGGTTAAATAATAATTTAAAAAAGGTATATAACCCCTTACCACAATTATTAGTCGTATCCTAAATACGTATTTCAACAACTTAGTTGTCGAAATACGTATTTAGGATACGACTAATAATTGTGGTAAGGGGTTATATACCTTTTTTAAATTATCCTTTACTATTTATATTTTTAGTACCTACCTTTACTGTTGCAACATTTTGACGTCATTATAGACCCTGTATTTCTGAGCTTCAGATTATCTCAAATTACTTCGAATGCTTTCGAACAACACTCTGTTCCGAAAATTTTCGGTATTTTTTCGTTGACTATCATGCATTTTGAACTCGTTTTTATGTAAATAGTAATTTTTAAATGCAAGGCTTCTCACGTGTTATTGCGTTATGTGAATTTACTTCGTGAATTCTAGGTTTTATTTTGCTAGGTAAATTAGTTTTCTGTTTTCCTATTAAATTCTCTAAAACTCTATTGTTCTTCACAGTTTCGTGTTTATCTTGAGGCTTACTATCAAATATATCCGAACAGACTTTCTAGAACCAATGTAATATAGTTTATTAATATATTTACAGAATTTTTATGAATACAAAAACATTAACAATACAGAACGAAATTTATTTTATTTAAAGAATTATATTTTATTAAGTATCTCTGTGCATATCAGGAGAATGGCTCGCCTTGTGCACCTTCATCATAAAAATCCAATTCGGACGGAGTAGTAGAACCGTGCGTTGCCCTGGTTGAAGCTTGGTCATCTTCATCCTCTTCTACTGGACGTCTTCTTCTATAAATGTTTGCATTAGGACGTGGACGTTGACGTGGACGAATGCCCCAACGTCTCCTATTTCGTCTAGTTGACGAATTAAAAAATCTACGGATTCTATTGATAATATCTCGGCCAAATCGACTAATGGCGCTAATAACTCCATATTCCCCCTCTACTTGAACCTCTTGAGCTATAATTTAATTCACGAATTTTAAATAAATACTGAAATATTATCAATAATAATAACTTACGTGCAACTTCAATAGCATTTTCAGGCTGACTCATTATCTTAATTAATAAAATCGGTAATTTGTGATTGCATTTACACAAATACGGCGGCTAACTGAAATAATGTGCTTCTGCGATGCTGTTACCACGGCAAATGGCATATTTACATGTACTATTATGATTTATAATTAAGAGACTAGTTCATTTGTTTTTTTGTTTTGTATCCACCAATAGAAAAATTTCAATTCAAAAAAGGCGCACTTTAAAAAAAAGTCGGTTAAATTTCCGTTAAACTATGAAATAAAAATGTCAAATTTTTTCTCGGAATTTTACATGCCATTTCGAACAAATTCTTATACTTAAATTTGGATAATCCATTTTTAATATCATACATTTCCTTTAAAAAGATATTTTAAGAGCATTTAAATTATGTGTATAATTAATGATTTTACTTGAGATTTAAACTTATATCAAATATTTCCGTACATAATGCATCTTGTTTTGAAAATACACTTCTTTCAAGTTCTTTACTATACCTTATTAAACATTTTCATTTAAAAAATTACAGTTGTTAAGTACAATATGTTTATTAATTGTTATTGAAAGTTTCTGTTCATTCTACCACATGGAATGTTTCAAATGCTGTGTATGTTACATGGGTATTATGAGTTTATAATCAAAAACTACACTGCCATAATTGTTATTCGAGTAAAGACGGATTTAAATTCAGTTGTATTTAAGTATAAATACGTCAATTCGTATGTGGTTTAGGCTAAAAAATACTCATTTCATTTAATGTGGCGTGAATATCAAAAACACATTACCGCTGCTATTTCTGTTCGATAGATGCGAAAGGTTTAAATACAAAAATATCTTACCTAAACCTTAATTCAGCTATTCGTGCAGTTCCTCATAGTTCGGAAATACCAGTTCCACACTCACCTTCCAGTTTATATCGTGAGTAATTTGGAGGATGGAAACACATTACCTCAAAACTATTCTCTCAGAGCGAGGTCAATGACCTGGTTAGAGTTTTAGGCTAGAACTAAATTTTTCTTCAAAGAGGGAAATCTCGTTTTTTGTAGTGATATTCAAGGGCTAATAAAGTGTTTTGAAATGCAATATGGTTCATTTGAGTGGCGCCTATACCTTTATTCGTCAAAGACATGCCTTAAGGCAATCTTGCTGTACGTATACGGGAATAAATTTGTATTTGAATTTTGCATAAAAACTCTACGTGATGGAGGAAAATAGAGATCATTTTTGGATTCAGCAGACTAGAAAACATAATATTTATTAAAACTATTTTTGTAAAAAAAGAGTTTTGTTTTATTTCGTTATTATTTAGCACTAATCCATTATTCATACACAAGCGTTTAGGGTCCAGCTCTTCCCAAATTATCCCGCATATGTGCGCATGCGATTCTGACATTGTATGATATGAGAATATGAATCGTAACGGATAATAATAATATGAATAGTAATGAATAATAATAATATGAATAGTAATAACATTTGTATGTGTGTTAGTTGAGCAAAACAATTTTTTAATTTGTATAATTCGAGACGAAATATAAACAAATTTCATCCCAACGACAATACTTAGTCTGTTGCTTTCAATGCCGTCCAACGTGGCTGAAAATTTCAAATATTAATGCAATGAATGTAACATCTTCTTTAACAATATTTACAAATTTAATCATCATAATTACAGAACGGACGCAATTTCCATAAAACGCAATCGGCAATTGGAATTGTATATAACGTCGCTCAGTACATCCCGGCGTAATTCAATGAAGTATTTGTTTGACTTACTCGGACACCTGGTCTCGTCGCGATAACAATGGACAAGCCAGCCATTGTATTCCGAGAATATAGTGCTTTTTAAAGTGTTTTCATGAGCGTAGATAGAAGCGGGGTTTTTATAATGTATTTTATTTATTAGTTTATATTTCGTAAGATAAATAAAGTGCTGTGAGTAAGTTTCTTGTTTTCATAGTTTTAACTGTTAATTACATCGTAATTTTTGTGATAGATCCTGTTTAATATCGTTTGATTGAATCTATTTCTACCAATTATTTCGACGTAAGAGTTTGCATTGAATTTCGTTCAGTTTCAATAACTTACGCACACATTTTTAGTTTTCATTTATTTAGATCTAGAGCATTGTTTAAGTTACTTTTTCAGACTTGATATGGAAGGATGTCGAGAACGGCATTGTAAAACAATGGCGAGTTGGATTGACGGTCATACTGATTGTATGTCCAGTGTCAGTGATTCCGAAATTTATTACAAAATCCGTAAAATATCGTCAAAAATTCGTCACTTAGGATCGCAAACACATCTGAACTCTGTAAAACTTTTATGGCGGCTAATATTCCATTAAATAAACTTAGCAATCCCACTTTAAAAATATTTCTGAAAAAATATACTGGTCGAAATGTTCCTGATGAATCAACTTTACGCAAATATTATGTTTCTAGGTGCTATACGAGAACAGTAGAACGCATTAGAAGCCATCTTTTAAATCAATACATATGGATAAGCGCCGACGAAACGGTGGATATGTTAGGACGCTGTGTGGTAAATGTTGTAGCTGGTGTACTACATCCGACTATTCCCTATAACTCATATGTAATAGCAACAAGTGTTATAAATAGAGTTGATGCGGAAACAGTTGCTGAAACCATTAAGCAGAATATGCAAAAAATGCTTCATTCGAACGCCACGTACAAAGAAAGTTATTTGTCAGTGATAGTGCTGCGTATATGTTAAAAACAGGCAGACTATTGAAGAAAACATATCCTAATATGCTGCATATTACTTGTGTAGCACATGCTCTCCACAGAATCTGTGAACATATCAGAGACACTTTTCCGGAAGTTGATAGACTTGTATCAGCTTTTAAAAAAGTTTTCAGAAAAGCACCATTGAGAGTAGCTCTTTTCAGGGAAAAATTTCCATCTCTGTCACTGCCTCCCACTCCAGTAATAACTAGATGGGGGAACATGACTGGAAGCTATTAGTTATTATGCTGAGAATTTCGATAGTCTAAAACATTTCGTAACATTGCTAAAGGAGGATGCTAGAGGTATTGGTGAGTGCGAGGAGCTCACACAAATCCCAAATTTAAAAAATCAGTTGTACTTTCTTCACGAACACTTTGGAAAATTACCAAAACTAATCACTTATTTTGAAAATCGAAATCTCAAATTAAATGACTTACTAACCACATTAGATGTGGCTGTTAATAATTTGAAAAGTATTCCAAGTGACTTCGGATGTGGCCTTCGGCAAAAGTTTGAAGCAATTCTTAATAGAAATCCAGATTTAATTACATTGCAGCAATCTGGAGACAATTCCACAAAATCTAACGGCTAAATATGAAGAAATAAAAGAATATTTCCAGTATGCACCTATAACCAGTTGCGATGTAGAAAGGACGTTTTTTATTTATAAGGATGTACTTAATTCAAAGAGAACAAAATTGACAGAAGAAAACCTTGAGAAACTATTGCTACTCAATATTAATACTCCTGTACTCAACTTGAACGACAAAATGAACAAATAAAAATGTTCCAATTATAGAAATAAAATTAAAAACTTTAAAAATACAACTTTTCAACAAATACATATGTGTTTCGTAATTTTATAGATCACCACCCGTTTGTTTTCCAATTATATAAATAAAATTAAAAACTTTATAAATACAACTTTTCAACAAATAAATATGTATTTCGTAATTTTATAGATCACCACCCGTTCGTTTTCCAATTATATAAATAAAATTAAATATTTTAGAAATACAGCCTTTCGCCAGTACTGCACTGGGTGGTAACCGTGTCCGTTCTCTCATAATAAGAAGTAACACATAACAAAATAGCAATAATAGTTAATAGAATACAACGTAAGTATTGTGTTGAATGTGCATTACTAATGATAATGAAGAAGTAATATATTTGAGAAAAAAATTAAATAAAAAAATGACAGCTGCGTGGAAAAGTTTTATTATTATTAAATAGACATCGAAATGATTAATGTGATTATTATGCATTACTATTCATATTATAAAACGTCCGAGACGCATGCGAATATGTGCAGGATAATTTAGCTAAAGTTTGGCCCTAGACGCTTGTTATTCATACTTCATACAATTCATTAAAATTAATGTGCACAATAAATACAAATATGGTTAGAATTTGTAATATAAATATATTATTATCGATAATATAAATAAATTATATATATATAAGGCGTAAATAGAAAAATAAATAGTTTTTAAAAAATATTTGTAAACCTAAAATTTTAAATGTCAATAAAAGTATTTTTCGTCATTTGTTTAATAATAAAAAGTTGATAGAATTTAACCGTTGATTGAAGGAATATATATATTCCTACAATCAACAATTAAACAGTATATATTATTAAATACTTCTAAAAAACTTTAATAAGATTATGGTGTAAATGTTTCAGGGAGTGTCGGTCTGAACTTCGCAGAAGCGGTGTCCCATTCCCTACTCGATTTTAGCAATTTTAGTTATATCATGTTACAGAATAAACGAACTGATTGGTTACAATCAATGAAACCGTCTTTTAAGATTTGAACATATAATTATGCAATTAAAATATCCTTTACTATTTATATTTTTAGTACCTACCTTTACTGTTGCAACATTTTGACGTCATTATAGACCCTGTATTTCTGAGCTTCAGATTATCTCAAATTACTTTGAATGCTTTCGAACAACACTCTGTTCCGAAAATTTTCGGTATTTTTTCGTTTACTATCATGCATTTTGAACTCGTTTTTAGGTAAATAGCAATTTTTAAATGCAAGGCTTCTCACGTGTTATTGTGTTATGTGAATTTACTTCGTGAATTCTAGGTTTTATTTTGCTAGGTAAATTAGAGTTTTCTGTTTTCCTACTAAATTCTCTAAAACTATATTGTTCTTCACAGTTTCGTGTTTATCTTGAGACTTACTATCAAATATATCCGAACAGACTTTCTAGAACCAATGTAATATAGTTTATTAATATATTTACAGAATTTTTATGAATACAAAAACATTAACAATACAGAACGAAATTTATTTTATTTAAAGAATTATATTTTATTAAGTATCTCTGTGCATATCAGGAGAATGGCTCGCCTTGTGCACCTTCATCAAAAAAATCCAATTCGGACGGAGTAGTGGAACCGTGCGTTGCCCTGGTTGAAGCTTGGTCATCTTCATCCTCTTCTACTGGACGTCTTCTTCTATAAATGTTTGCATTAGGACGTTGACGTGGACGAATGCCCCAACGTCTCCTATTTCGACTAGTTGACGAATTAAAAAATCTACGGATTCTATTGATAATATCTCGGCCAAATCGACTAATGGCGCTAATAACTCCATATTCCCCCTCTACTTGAACCTCTTGAGCTATAATTTAATTCACGAATTTTAAATAAATACTGAAATATTATCAATAATAATAACTTACGTGCAACTTCAATAGCATTTTCAGGCTGACTCATTATCTTAATTAATAAAATCGGTAATTTGTGATTGCATTTACACAAATACGGCGGCTAACTGAAATAATGTGCTTCTGCGATGCTGTTACCACGGCAAATGGCATATTTACATGTATTATTATGATTTATAATTAAGAGACTAGTTCATTTGTTTTGTATCCACCAATAGAAAAATTTCAATTCAAAAAAGGCGCACTTTAAAAAAAAGTCGGTTAAATTTCCGTTAAACTATGAAATAAAAATGTCAAATTTTTTCTCGGAATTTTACATGACATTTCGAACAAATTCTTATACTTAAATTTGGATAATTCACTTTTAATATCATACATTTCCTTTAAAAAGATATTTTAAGAGCATTTAAATTATGTGTATAATTAATGATTTTACTTGAGATTTAAACTTATATCAAATATTTCCGTACATAATGCATCTTGTTTTGAAAATACACTTCTTTCCTATACCTTATTAAACATTTTTATTTAAAAAATTGCAGTTGTTAAGTACAATATGTTTATTAATTGTTATTGAAAGTTTCTGTTCATTCTACCACATGGAATGTTTCAAATGCTGTGTATGTTACATGGGTATTATGAGTTTATAATCAAAAACTACACTGCCATAATTGTTATTCGAGTAAAGACGGATTTAAATTCAGTTGTATTTAAGTATAAATACGTCAATTCGTATGTGGTTTAGGCTAAAAAATACTCATTTCATTTAATGTGGCGTGAATATCAAAAACACACTACCGCTGCTATTTCTGTTCGATAGATGCGAAAGGTTTAAATACAAAAATATCTTACCTAAACCTTAATTCAGCTATTCGTGCAGTTCCTCATAGTTCGGAAATACCAGTTCCACACACACCTTCCAGTTTATAGCGTGAGTAATTTGGAGGATGGAAACACATTACCTCAAAACTATTCTCTCAGAGCGAGGTCAATGACCTGGTTAGAGTTTTAGGCTAGAACTAAATTTTTCTTCAAAGAGGGAAATCTCGTTTTTTGTAGTGATATTCAAGGGCTAATAAAGTGTTTTGAAACGCAATATGGTTCATTTGAGTGGCGCCTATACCTTTATTCGTCAAAGACATGCCTTAAGGCAATCTTGCTGTAGGTATACGGGAATAAATTTGTATTTGAATTTTGCATAAAAACTCTACGTGATGGAGGAAAATAGAGATCATTTTTGGATTCAGCAGACTAGAAAACATAATATTTATTAAAAATATTCCAGGCAGTTCAAAAAAACATTTTTTTACAAGACCTGTGTTTCAGATAGGATATTATACTTGTACAACTAAAAACTAGAAGTGATATTATACGAAAATCTCTTAGCGCCTGTGATTTACAACAGATTCTGTTTATCAGAAATTTAGCAGAATATTTCGTATTATTTCTGTTCGAGGGAAATACTAACACTATGTTATGCACTGACATATCATATACAGATTTACGATAATTTGAATCGGGCAAATATAAAGGTACAGTCTATCTACAGTGTTTAATCGACGCCAGACCAGACCAGATATAAGTAAAACCCATTGTCTGATATGAGCCTTTAGACGTGGCGTCTAAACGCGTCGATTAAACACTGTAGATAGACCGTACCTTAAGTCGATTACGCTATCTTATGAAAAAAAAGTTTCTGATAGGTATTTGAGTGATTTGACTAGGTATTTCGATGTATAATTGACAGAGAGCGGACTCGAGGGATTGATGATTCATAGCCCATAGGCCTCTGCCTTGTATTCGCAACAGATTTGTTTCTGTAAGCGATCCGTGAGTTTCGAACAATTTCATACGTGTGGGCATGTATAAGTGGCACATACCTACATATGCAGTTAATATGTATCTGTCAATGCACAACAGCGAATGTAATAAACAGTTTGGTAACCGGCGGCAACAATTGCTGAAACAAAAGTAATGCTGACAAGCGAATTGCGCATCGAATTTTGAATAAAAATATTTTACAAAGAACAAAACTCAAAACTATGTATTTTCTGTGAAACATTGAAAGTGTAAAACGATACTAAAATTTGTTCAAGGTGTTCCTGTGTTAAATTTGTTCTTTTAGATGTTAAAATGTCTTTAAAAATAGAAAATGTCCGTTCCACATCACAAATGGTGATGGGTCCATGATTAAAATGTTGCAAAAGTGCATCATACTTCGAATGTATAGATTTTCAATCGGCTCTATGCAGAATTGATATAATATATTCAAATCTGGATTTCTGCTAAATATGGCATCAACTTTCTCAGCTTGTTTTCAAATTCAGAAGGCATATTTTTCATTCGACCGATAACGGTTTCTAAGTTAATTATCGCCTCTTTTAAGATAATATCTTGATTTTGGATGTAAGTAATCGTATCTTTAGGACATTGGAAATTAGCTTTCATAAAGTTTAGCTGGTTTTGTAAATTTTAAATTTGTATCAGGTGTTTGCACTTAGAAATGCTTTGCGTATCATCATCTTGAAGATGAAAAACAAAGTTTTCTAATTCATCCAAGTGTTGAGAATAGGAAAATGCTGTTCCTAGCCATGTTTCCCACCTAGTTAATACAGAAACTGGGAGTAAAGGCAAATTTCGAAATATTTCTCTATATAATGCCACTCGTGAAGGTGTTTTGAGAAATATCTTTTTAAATGATGAAACTAACTTATCAACATTTGGAAAATGACCCCTGATGTATTCACATACTCTGTATAGTGCATGTGCTGCAAGGTAACGTGTAGCATGTTGGGATAAGATTGCTTTAATCACCTCCCTAGTTTTAACATATAAGCTGCCACATCAGTCAAAAATAATAGCATTTTGTCTTTATAGTTGTTATCCGATGACAGAATATTATGAATACATTGATCAATTACTTCTGCAACTGTTTCACCATTTACAACTGGCAATATTTTAGTTGCAATTAAGTATGGTTGGTATGAAGTTGTCGGATGAAGAATACCAACAACTACATTTAACACACATCGTCTCATTACATCCGTTGTTTCGTCTGCACTTACCCTAAGATAATGACCAGATAGGTTGGTTCGTATTTTTCACTGGTTCTCAAATAGCATTTTGGTAAGTAGTATTTACGTAGAGTAGACTCATCTGGTATATGACGATCAGTATATTTTGTAAGAAACCTCTTGAGGATTGGATTGTTAAGCTTTTTGAATTTGATATTGGCCGCCATAAAAGCATGTTCTTCGTTAAAAATGTCCGGTGCAGATGGTCTTATGTTATCTGGTGATGAGTTTTCGAGAAAACATGTCTCCGCACATTACACTTTTGTGGACGCCTTAAACTTAATGAGCAGGCACTGCAATATATCTCGGTATCATAACGAATATGCAACCCATCTGTATGGCCTCTAATCCATCCTACCATGGTTGTCCTACGAGAATTCTCCATAGTTAATGAAAATAAAGAGAAATACTAAGAACAGAAAGAAATGGACTAAAAAGAAGAAACGAAAACTACTCCAAAAATAAGGTAGTAAGTTAAACATAATATTCATAAAAAATTATAGGATAAATATACAATATAACAATATAAACCAAATAGCACTGAAAGAAACGAAACCAAAAACAATCCCTTATAGAAGAGAATAGAAAATATACTATCTCAAGAACAATAAATACATATATGCACGTGCATGTATAACAACATGTAAACACGAGAATACACTTTGGAAATTAGCGGATATAATTTTTTAAGCGATTATTTCAACGAACTCAACGAAATAATATATAAATGTATATTCCGTCTTACACGCCACTGTTAAATTGAATTTATGAAGGAATACACACAATGTACTATTCATAATGACAGAAAAAACATCTTCTCCACGAATGCAATCGAGCAAGCAAATAGTGGGGCTGTTATAAGATGCATACAATACCTGAGACCGCCACAACGTTTCATCGGGGCAATTGGTCAATCAATCGCTTCAGTTCGCTCTCTCGTAATTGACATTTACATAAAAAAATATGTCGCGATGGAGATCAAACGAATTATGGTCTTTCAATAATAATAATAATAAATCTTATTTACATTTACTGGACCCATTAACAACAATTATTATAAGAGCTATATAATCTATTGTCTTTCTTTTAGTTGAGTAATATAATATGGGCGATGTGAAACTCGTCTCAATATTAGGCTACATTACTAGTCGCAGTACCTAACTCGTCTCATTCTATTTTATGTACCCTCAGGGCAGTGTCTATCTCGTCTCATATGGTGGTATAAGCCGTATACAATAAAACCAATATTTTGTCAAGAACTTTATTAATCTATACAATTCAGTTACATATACGCTAGTTATTTACATATTAGGTGCATTTATACATACATATATATTAATGCTGCGGAAGCTTCAGCCCATACATGCGGTGGAAACAGTGATTCGTGTGACACATAGGTATCTACTAGATAATTTGCAAATTCTCTAACTCTTTCGTCTGCAGGCATTGTTTCGGAAAGGTCAAAAACAAAACAATCACCGACTTCACTTCCATCAAAATATATAAGTCCATAACAGTAATGCAACCACAGCCCTATTTCACTGCTTTCGCTCTTATACTCAGCAGTCAAGCCTAAGTTTTGAATTTTTCTCCACCATGACTGCGAGGTGGAAACGACAACCGGTAATTTTGGTTTCCGGCCAAACATCTTCCACTGCATTATGTATAGCTTTCTCAAAATCCAGAACAACTT
The DNA here is from genome assembly GCA_935421215.2 of Melolontha melolontha. Taxonomy (NCBI): domain Eukaryota; kingdom Metazoa; phylum Arthropoda; class Insecta; order Coleoptera; family Scarabaeidae; genus Melolontha; species Melolontha melolontha. The sequence continues at coordinate 7,735,849 of OW285244.1, read as the reverse complement.
CACCAAGTGAAGTGCTTGGTCGTAATATAAGATTAAAATTACTACATATACTTGATACAGTTTCAAAACATTTTTTATACGTTACTTCTCTTTTATCTTTTAATAAGCAAAAGACTAGTGGTATGTAGTGACCATTAAAATATCCATGTATCGTAAATAATATTGTAGAAAATACTTTGGACAGTATTCTAAAGTGTCGTCCATATATAATATTTTAGATTCTGCTGCGTATTTTAAATTACTACAGCACGAAAAAATGATTATATTTTCCTCCTGATCATTGAAAAGAAGAAAATCTTCTCCACGTTTAGTCTTTGGATGTAAATTTTCTACAACAGTATGTACTTCACTAATGTCCTTAGGTAAATTTGGTAGCGTTTTCCTTCTAGCATTATAAATACTTTTATTAATATATTTTAAGTCATCAACTTGAAGATCAGGGTGTGCATCATTAATACACGAATGAATTATTTTCGACGGTTTCTCACAAATATCTTCTACGGTTTTTCGTTTTGCTGTTGCTGCTACACTGTGTCTTTGCAAAATGTGTTCGCTAATTGCCTCATGATTGTGTTGACGATCACTAGTTGTTATTATTCGGCCCCCAGCTTCACCAACGGTTTGAAGATATGCTTTGCACTTTCTGTTTACACATCTCCACTTTATTTCACCAGACGCAAGTGTTCTATATTCATTAAATTTGTGATTATCGAGCAAGTTATATAGTTACTTATATTATTATATTATATTACACACTGTATATTCTCATATTATTTAAAGTATAGAAACTGCTATTTATCATGATATACATTAGTCAGTGTTTACGGGTTAGTGTAGTAAGTGTAGACATCTAGTATAAGGATATTACTCACATATTTAGATTAAGAATATTTACTAATAAACTACATCACTGTTTATACAAGAAAATGCATCACGAACAGAAAACGGACTAAGCAAGCAATATAGTACTTTACTCTAGAGTCACTAAAGACCAATAAGTAAAAATATATATAAACTAAGAAAGTAAAAAGAAGGCAGTATATTATTATATTGAGTAGAGAATAAACGTCTGATACGAACAAAGTAGTTTTATTCAAGTCTTCATACTTATAAATCTAGCACAATTAAAGTTTTTTCACGTTGACTTATTAACTCTGACAAACTAGACATTTTACCAAAGTATGTATTTTAAATCACTATAACTTTACGTACTACAACAATTTTGCGTGTTTATCTATTGAAACTCGCCAAAGAACTATACTTGCATCTAAGATTAAGAATATGTATATTATATAGTACACCCAAAATTAAAAGAGCCATTAACGTTTATTACTTAGTAAAATTTAAAAATCATTAACGTTGCATACTAGGATTACCTGATAAGGGATTTTTACCCCCCACTGCGGCTTAATATGAGACGAGATGGGCACTGCCCTATAATATACTTTTAACATTCACATTAATAAATAAATAATATTGTTTTAATAGAGGGTGTAAACGAAATATTCCGGCATACTTTAATATGTAATAGCTGTAATAACATTAAATATAAAATTCTAATGCACGAAAACTCATCTTGAACGAGATCAAAGAAAAAAAAATTTAATAAATGCACGTGGTTCGACCCGACTAAATTTAGTATTCTTTTATAATTGCCGCGCTATCCATACTGAAGCGTAAATGGTGTGAGTTGTAGATGCGATGATGTACAAGTCAGCCTGTTATCAATTTCCGGGAAGTATGGCTTATTCAAAGCACGAATTAACCGATATCGTCTTACTATACGGTGAAACAGGTGGAAATGTTACAGCTACTAGATGTATTAATGAAGGGCGGTTTCCGAACCGTACATGTCCATCGAATGGTTTAATTTTACAAACCGTGAACAGATTGAGAGATCGCGGTACGTTGCATCGAAGTTATGAAGACCGCGGCCGTGAGAGACGATCTGCAGCAACACATTTTTCAAGATGCAGCCCATATCCGTGAAGACCGAGCCGTGTTAAATCGTGTACTTCGAAAGTTTACCGATCGGTTAGAAGCTTGTATTTATGCAAATGGCAGCCACATTGAACATCTCCTTTAAGCGTTCCATCTGTTTCACACAAATCTGCCCTATTTAGGGCAAAGAAATTGTCATTAAAAAAAGAGGCGAATAGAATACAGAAAAAAATATGAACATTCAATTAAAAATTACAAATGTAATTTATTATTTGTCGGCGTGAATTTAATATTAAGACATTTAAAGAAACTCGATATTATATTTTTAGGGGATATTATAAAGGTCAGGCCATTGACCTACTTATAAATAACAACAGAACAGCTGACGCATAAAAAAATTATATCTACCAAATGAATTAATACATGTTTATAAACTTTCATATAAACATGCATTATATTACTGAAATGTGAAGGGGATTTTTTGGTGAACTTGAAGAAATAAATGCTTATTTGTTTGTTGAATCGATAATATATAAATATACAAGTTCTATTTATTTAGATTCAATTTGGACAGTATTTGAAAAATTTGGCTTTCTAAATTTCCGCAAAAATGAAAGTTTCGATAGAATCAAATTTCTTGTAGATTTGAATTGCTGTCTTACGTATCTATTATATAACAAGTGTTCATTTGAAAAGTCAATCTAGTAGCATGTGATTTACTGAGAACATTTTGAAGTATGTCGTAAATTAAAATTTACTACTTAACCTACGAAGTTGTATATTTTGACAGTTTCATACATACAAATAAATAACAAATAATAGGTATTTATTGAAAACTATAAGAAATGTTGAAAATGTTGTCCTTCAAGATCAATGCACTTTAAAATCCTCCGTTCAACATTTCTGATGATATTCTGCAACATTACTGGATTGTTATTAATTTCCATGCATTTCTGTTCGATTCTCTGTAGCATATCATTCAAATTCAATATAGGTGTTCGAAATATGTTATTTTTTAGATAAGGCCACAAAAAGAAGTCGCAAGGTGTTAAATCGCATGAACGTGCAGGCCAGGTAATTTCAGTATTTCGACTAATTATACGCCCATCAAAAACTTCTCTTAAATAATCCAAAGATTCTGCAGTACAGTGACAAGGTGCTCCGTCTTGTTGAAAATATGCATTTTGAAGTTCATCATCATGCAACTGATTGACAAATGGTTGTAAAATTTCCGTACGGTACCTTGGAGCAGTTAACGTTCCCTGAAAAAATATTGGTCCAATGATTCGCCTTTGGCTTATCGCTGCCCAAACACCAATTTTCTCTGGATGTAGCGATTCTTCATTAATTACATGTGGATTTTCACTACTCCAAATTCTTGTATTTTGTGAATTTAGGTATCCCGTTTTATAAAACCATGCTTCATCAGTAAAGATGACTCTTTGCGAAAGTTCTCCATTATTGTTCATATTTACAAACCAATTACAAAACTGTAGTCTACGTGGGTAATCAATTTCTAACTATTCTTGTACTGCTGTGACAAGGTATGGATAAAGTTGCATATCTTTTTTTAATAACTTGTGAGTTGTACCAACAGAAAGGTTTATTTGTTGACTCAAATGTCGAACAGATGTTTGTGGTTCATTTTCCATTATTTCTTCAACACGATTGACAACTTGAGGTGTACGTTTCTTAACTGCTCCGCTGCTGTTTTCTTAAGAGACTACCAGTTTCAGAAAAAAGTTTTAAAGTTCTATCCAACGTATTCTTAAATTGTATATAATCTATTACAAAATGTGGAAACTCAACTTGAAATTCTGCCATGCAATCTTGAATAAACCCATAAACCATCAATTTTATTACCACTTCGCAAATAAGCCTGGACTAAAAAAAAATTATGTTCTAAAGTGAGAGCCATTTTAAAACTGAGAAGCAATTTATTTAAACCAGAATCGACGCACGATTATTTTATGCACTAACTGGTATTTGTGATTGACATTATCAAATGTCATTTGGATTTACGTTTACGGAACAACAAACACATACTAATATATTTGCGTCTTATTCTATCAAAATTTCAAAGTAACCTAGATTGACTTTTCAAATGAACACTTGTTATTAGTATTTCATTTACACCTTGCACAAGGTTTGAATACATCAATTAATAGTTAAAATAGATAAAATTGGAAAATTGTATAAAACGAACATGTAACATAAAAATACAAAATAAGTAATTATGTAAGCAACATTATTTGTCAAACATGTTAGACAAACAAACAATTAAATAAATGACTTGTATAAATACTAACCAAAAAACGATTACATTGATGTTATTGCTTTACTAGAAATTTTATAATTTTAAAATTCTTGTATTGTATAGAAATAATTAAGGGCGAGAGTTTTGTGTAGGTTTTGTTCTAAATATTTTAATGATTGTTTTTTCATTTCTACTGGTAAGTAATTGCAAACTTTAGTTTTCTGCGTTGTTGCACAACTAGATATTTTCGTTCCACTCCTCTGGTGGCGTACGAGTAATGCAACTGTTTATCTATGAAGTACACACTCTCATAGATAAATATCTGTTAAGGTAAGCATATTTTGATTTTTAAATACTTCATGCTGCATGACTCACCATTTCTCATTGCAGTTGACTAATGGCATCAAAGAAAATGTCACTATAACGTGCATCAGCATTACGGCACATTGTTGTCACAGGAGAACTATGGAGCAGGAAATTGGTTCTGGGAAATGGTAAGATAATGGTAGGACACGAACGAGAGGATAAACAAGGAATCAAGAAATCAATAGAGGAAAGTGATAGTGAGGAATCAATAGCTTCGTGGATGAGTTTCCATAGAAATCTTGTTTCTTCAGCTTCACGACGATATTGTAGGGACTGCACATCATGTTTTCTCAGCAGCGAATTATAGTCGATATTACATTCAGGATCGAACATGATCAACTTTGTAACTCATGTATTTTAAAAAACGTCACTGCATTTTTACCGTAAACAATTGCAAATAAATATAATGTGCTGACCATACGGGTGAAGTATATTCTCGTTTGCTGACAAGAAAACCAAAGTATAATGTTTTTAGCAAAGACAGGCTTTGAAAAATTTGCAGGTTTGCAATAAAAAAACCCAAAGTTTTGGATGCAGCAATACAGGTGTTGTTAATATGTGAAGCAAAGTTAAGGCAAGAATCAAATAAAACCTCCGAGATCCTTTACACTACAAATTCCCTCTCGAGATTATAGGCATTAATGTTATAAGAATGAACCTTTTTCGTATAAGAAACACAACAGCATTTCTTATTATTTAACCCAAAGTTGTATTTAGGACACCATTGAGTATTATATTGCAGGTGAGGTACATCATCTCATGTCCTGATGGAAACATAGATTTTCATGTCATCCGCGTAGGCGTGTACAGGACACGATAAAGACGTCAATAAGCCATTAATAAAGAGAACAAAAAATAATGGTCCCAAATGAGAGCCCAAACGCTGAAAGTTTAGCAAGTAAAATTCCATGATCTAAACTACTCAAAAATGAATAAGGAATTTTTTGTATTTTTTAAGATAGTATGGGTAAATATTTGTAGTGTATTATATTAGATACATAATTGTACACAACAATTTAAAATTTTCAAGTATATTTATTCAGAAAAATCGTTAGATTACTAAGAAATGATCAAAAATGAAATAAGCAACATTTTTAACAATAGCTAAAATAAACATTTTTCTGTAACAATTAATTCTAAAATCGTGTATAATGGCCACGGACATCTGTACATCTTCGGGGCATACTCATAATGCAATTATTAATGTGTTCTTGTGACACTCTTCTCCAACCGCGGTAAAATTTCCCGCAAGTGTTGCACGTTAACTGGGGGTGGATTATGTTCGTTGAGCTGTTCTTGAAGTCTTTCCCAAATGTGCTCAATTGGATTCAAGTCGGGAGACGTTGGTGGTAAAGGTAGATGCTTAATATGGAGGTCATTTATTGCTTGCATTACAATTTGTGCACGATGAGGTCTTGCATTATCATCAATAAATACCATGTTTTCATCCACAGCCTCACGAAAGTCGGCCACATATTGCTGAATAATGTCATCTCTGTATATGTGTCCATTGACATTGTTTTTAAAGAGATGGAGGTTCGTACGTCCATTTAAACTAATGCCCGCCCACACCATGATACCACCGCCGCCAAAAGGCACCACAGCTTTTGTAAACTCGCGTCTATAACGGTCTCCTCGAGTTCTCCAGACCCTTACTCTACGATTATCACTAAATAAGCAGAATCTGGATTCATCGGTGTATAAACCATGCTCCCATTGAAAATTTTCTGATAGTCGTTGGTTAACCCAAGTTCTTCTAGCCATTCTATTGGCATTAGTTAATTTTGGGCGTCTGACAGGCCTGCAGCTATGAAGATCCATTTCCCTCAGACGGTTTCTGATGGTTTGATCCGAAACTCTAACTCCAGTGGCGGCACGTAACTGTGTTTGCAACCATACAGCACTTCTAAACGGATTCATCCTTGTCTGAATTCGTATGTAGCGGTCTTGTCTCTGATTTGTTTTCCTCTCAGATCCACTACCGGGTCTTCTCCTTGCAGATCCTATCTGTTGGAATCTTGTTAGAGCCCTACTAACAACACTTGGAGACACATTAAAAATTGCGGCAATTTCTGCTCCAGATTGCCCTCGCTGATGCAATAACGCAATTAAATCAGAAGTTTCTTTATTTAAATGACGTCTTGGCATCGTGAAAATGTGAAATGACGTTTAAAATGAATAATACTTGTCAAAAATGCGATTTTTATAATTTTGTATTCTAAATTAATTTAAGGTTAAAATACAAGATTCAATATTTTATCACTCAGAAAAGACATTTACCAAATAAAATGTCCACAAACGACTGTGAGCCTTCTACTTTATCTATAGTTTGAGAAAATACGTTAAATTTAATCGAATTAATTAGATCTGTTAAAAAAAGATCTAATTCCCTATTCATTTTTGAGTAGTTTATTTTATCAAAGACACTACTACAATCAATGTAGGTGTAGGTTTCCGCGGTGGTTCTCTAGATGTAGATCTCGGCTTCCGGGTTGGAACCGCGTCGAGTTAGGCGTAATTGCCAACGTTTCGTCCACTGTTTCAAGGGACGTCTTCAGGGCTGTACGTAGATGTTTGTCGTTTCGCAGTAGCTTGAAGAATGCTGTGACAGAGACCGGCATAACTTATAAAGGGGGGGCCGGGTCAGATGATGGCCTGCTATTGGCTGGGGACAATGAGCCAATGGCATGCGTCGTATGGGCGTTGTAATTCTTAGTAGAGTTCAGTAGAGTTTGCCACGTTGGACGTAACGTATAGCCATCGTCTCTATTGAGATTGCGGGGATGTTTGCAAATTTCAATAGATTCACGGATTTTCCTAGGGAAATAATGCGATTCACGGGACAGAAGCTTGACATCTTTGAATAGAATTTGATGACCGGAGTTGAGTTTGTGTTCTGCCAGCGCTGAACCGGCTATATATAACAGTCTAGTACAATGTTCATGTTCGGACACACGCACATCGACTGGCCGCTTAGTTTCGCAATGTACACACTGCCACACGAACACGGAATGCGATACACTCCTTGTGTTTGGAGCGGAGATATTTTGTCTTTAACCGAGGGTAAGAAGTCCAAAAATTTAGAATGGGGTCTGAAGACAGTTTTGATTTTATTTCTATGTAGAACCTTTCCTATATGATCGGTGATACCTTGAATATACGGTAAGAAGGCGGTGCTGATGTTAGGATCGGGATCACTCCGAGGTTTGGGGTTACGATGTCTCACTATAGTACGGTGTATGTCGTGGGCGTTATAATTATTCTGGAGTAGGGTGTTAGAAACATGCTTAAGTTCGGAGGGTAGTGCCCTAGGTTCTGAGATAGAAAACGCACGATGTACAAGAGTATTGATGACCGCTTGTTTGTGTGCCGGGTGATGATGGGAAAACCCGTTCAGATATCGGTCCGTATGAGTCGGTTTCCTGTAAACCGTGTGGCCCAGTTTCCGTCTGATTCCACCTCCATGGTAAAGCGAATGTCACGGTGCTGGGAGTTTAGAAAAGGTAAGAATTAATATAAAGACTGCCGCCCATGCGGCCAGATGACGAACGTATCGTCTACATATCTAAACCAACATTTAGGTTTTAAATGAAAGGAGCTTAAGACTTGTTGTTCGAACGCTTCCATAAAAATGTTAGCGACAACCGGGGATAAGGGGGAACCCATAGCGGCTCCCGACACTTGTTACAAACATCCCCGCAATCTCAATAGAGACATGACTATACTTTACATCCAACGTGGCAAACTCTACTGAACTCTACTAAGAATTACCACGCCCATACGACGCATGCCATTGGCTCATTGTCCCCAGCCAATAGCAGGCCACCATCTGACCCGGCCCCCCCTACACCGTGTGTCCCAATTTCGATGCTCACCATTGGTATCTCGGTTATTAGAAGATATAGAACAACGGTTAAATGGGGAATGTTTTGTAGAATTCAATACTCGCGGCAAATCTCATTTCAAATTTGATCTAACTTTTTAAATTTTTAAAATATTTTGAAAAATCAAAAATTTGCCGATTTCGTTATTCCTCAATAACTCGATAACGCTTAGTCTGACCTCTTTTAAAGTTTTACATTGTTGAGACACTTTTTTAAAACAAATTATTTGATACAAACAGAAACCCCCGATTGTCATTTGTTTTTAAGTTATTACCACTATCTTTTGTTTTCCATATGGCGGCCATATTGGATTTTGGGTTTGTTGGGTAGTCCTCAAAATGTGCTTTTCAACGATGTATAACATGCCTGAAAAATTTTTATTTATAAGGAAAATATTAATAAAAACGTAAATTAATCTTTAATATGAAATTAGTAGGCTGAAAAATTAAACACCAATGTCAAATGAAAGTGAAAAGATATTCTAAGTATAGCAAACGCCAATTAAGTTGGCGCGAGGGGGGGTAAGTTCGCGCAGGATTAAAAGTAGTGGAGAGATTTGTATTTGGTTTTACATCAAATGTCAGATAATTCTAACCTCTGAGCGTGTATCACTAGCAAAGACATTATGTTCCGTCAAACGTCAATGACAAATGTATTCTGACAATGAAACAAAACGATAACCTGTCAAAGTACAATTAGTGCTGCAGAGATAAGTTAATTAAAACTACTTGTAGTTAGTGATAAGTAATTATTGTCAAGTATTAAGATTTATAAGTATTGATAATGGCACATACATATTCAAACGAAGAAAAAGTTGATATGTTGGAAGTGTATTTCAAAGCAAATAGAAACACTAAAAATGCGTGCACGAGTTATGCAGAGCGTTTTCCAGAAAGACAACAGCCACACAGGACAATTTTTAGAAGACTAGTTAGCAAATTAAAAAACTTTGGAAGCTTCGAACAAAAACGAGCTAACTATGAAGTTAATGATGCTGATACACGTCTAAATAATATTTTGCAGAACGTTAGGAACAATCCCAGCACATCAGTTCGTCGTGTGACACGAGAAACAGGGATTTCAAAATCTACTGTTCACAGAACCTTGACGAAAAACAAGTATCACCCTTACAAACCAACAATTGTAGAAGGTTTAAGTGATAATGACAATCTCGGACGATTACAGTTTAGCAGGTGGTACCTTCAAAAATGTGAATATGACGCTAATTTTCCTAGGAAAATACTATGGACAGATGAAACACGATTTACCAATTGTGGAGTGTTCAATAGGAATAACTATCATCATTGGTCTACTGAAAATCCACATTTGGTAAATCAAAGACGATTTCAAGTTCGATTTGGTTTTAATGTCTGGTGCGGTTTAATTGGTATGACATTTTGTTTACATTTTTTTTGTTTTTTAAACTCTTTTTTTCGTTTTAGATAATAAGTTAATAGGTCCTTTCATCTTTGATTACAATTTAACTGGTAACAGATATTTGGAGCTACTAACAAACGAGATAATGCCTGCTTTGAGGCAAATTATTAATCCCGAGAACATGCAAAACATCTGGTTCCAGCAAGATGGTTGCCCGGCCCATAACACTCGTAACGTGCAACATTTTTTGAGAGAAAACTTTAATGAGAGAGTGATTTCAAATAATGGACCCGTGCAATGGCCTGCGAGATCACCCGACCTTACCCCGCTTGACTTTTATTTATGGGGTACCACTAAAAACGAAGTATTTGATTTTGAACCGCCAGAAACTCGGGAAATTTTAGAACAAAGAGTACTAGATGTGCTACGATCAGTAAACGGAAACACGCTACGTAGAGTTTGTAACTCTACTCGAACAAGGTGTCAAAATTGTGTGGAACACAATGGTCGTCATATTGAACAATTTCTTTAAGTGAATGTGAACTTTAAGTTCTGTATCTTTACTTTTTATTTCTATAATTTTTTTATCGTTTCGTTTGTTTACAGTATTACTTAGAATATCTTTTCACTTTCATTTGACATTGGTGTTTAATTTTTCAGCCTACTAATTTCATATTAAAGATTAATTTACGTTTTTATTAATATTTTCCTTATAAATAAAAATTTTTCAGGCATGTTATACATCGTTGAAAAGCACATTTTGAGGACTACCTAACAAAACCAAAATCCAATATGGCCGCCATATGAAAAACAAAAGATAGTGGTAATAACTTAAAAACAAATGACAATCGGGGGTTTCTGTTTGTATCAAATAATTTGTTTTAAAAAAGTGTCTCAACAATGTAAAACTTTAAAGGAGGTCAGACTAAGCGTTATCGAGTTATTGAGGAATAACGAAATCGGCAAATTTTTGATTTTTCAAAATATTTTAAAAATTTAAAAAGTTAGATCAAATTTGAAATGAGATTTGCCGCGAGTATTGAATTCTGCAAAACATTCCCCATTTAACCGTTGTTCTATATCTTCTAATAACCGAGATACCAATGGTGAGCATCGAAATTGGGACACACGGTATAAGTTGTGCCGGTCTCTGTCATAGCATTCTTCAAGCTACTGCGAAACGACAAACATCTACGTACAGCCCTGAAGATGTCCCTTGATAGAGTGGACGAAACGTTGGCAATTACGCCTAACTCGACGCGGTTCCAACCTGGAAGCCGAGATCTACAACTACATCTACAATCAGTTTATAATGAAGTAGTATGAAAATTCTTGGCCACCTGCCACACGATTTTCGTGTTATGTGCCCCATTTTTTTTATTGTTAAAGACAGTTGAATCACGAACACACGTAAACGTTTCAGGCAAAACAGGATATTACCATGTGTTTTCGTTCGTTTATTCATTTTATTTTTGGAGGATTTCCCCGGATTTCCGTTATTAAATCACCCCTGTCACGGAATTCCAGTATATTACTCCATATTTTAAACGGTATTTGACATATGCATGATATGCTGATAGAGCATCATCTTCCCGTCAGGTGGCAAGACACATATCGTGACACTTTGACGGACAAGAGGCAAGAGACGTTATATCGTGAACTCGCACTGATGAGATCATTAGATCAAAACGCATATGTCTGCGGTTGAAGTGACCATTGATTACAGTATGCCCAAGTGTACAGATTCAGATATAACACTCCTAAGCCATACTCTGAGCGTACGTACCTTATTCCTTTCGTATCGACCGATATGGTGAACATTAATTTGTTTGTTAAGCAATAATACAAAATAATTCTAGATACATTTATATATTTTTCTCAAATATATGTTTATATAATTTAATATACCATGTGTAAATGTCGTTCGCGTTCCTTGTAACTTTTCTTTAATAGGAATATACAAATCGCTAGTAATATTAATAAAGCTATAAGTAAACCTACTAACGTATACATTGCGTGTTTAAAATTGGCAGCTGGATCTGAAACAGAAATTAATTTTAAAATACTAAAATTTAATATGCATTATAGAGACTGTCACAATTTTAGTTTGAAACTGTAGAGTTAAATAAAAAATTTTTGGAAAAAAAATACTTCCAAATTATTTATTGAGCGGATGGCTAACATGGATTGAAAACATACATCTACACAGAACAGAGTTAAATTTTAAAATCAAGGTCATTGATCCAGTCAAACACGCAGTCAGTGGCTTCAAATAAATCACTCATCTCACCTCCATATGTTAGAACACTACCCAACATTGAAATGTTACCAAAGCAAGGATTAATGATGGTTACCGATGCTGGTGCAGTAATGCATTCAGCCAAACTTACTACACGTTACATATCTCCTTCGTGCTTTACATCTTGTAGCAGACACTATACGAAAATGTTATCCCGATGTGGACCAACTAATAGGACAGATGAAACTGTTTCCTGACATTAATATTAACTAGCAATACTTTCTCAAGGTTCTCTTCCGTAAAATTTGTTCTCTTTGAACGAAATATATCCTTGTAGATAGAAAATGTCCTTTCTACATCGCAACTGGTTATAGGTGCATACTGGAAATATTCTTTTATTTCAGCGTATTCAAAATCTAACTGCTAGATTTTGAGACATTGTCACCATACACAATTGCCACAATATTATTAAATCTGGATTTCTATTAAAAACTGCGTCTAACTTTTGTCGAAGGCCACATCCGAAGTCACTTGGAATATTTTTCAAATTGTTAATAGCCACCATCTAATCCGTCATTTAATTTTCAAAATAAGTGATTAGTTTTGGCAAATTTGCGTGTTCCTGAAGAAAGTACAACTGATTTTTTAAATTTGGAATATTTATTAGTTCCTTGGACTCAGAAATACTCGAGCATCGTCATTTAAACATGTAACGAAATTTTGTGAACTATCGAAATTCTCTGCATAAAAAGTAGTAGCTTCCAACAATGATCCCCATCTAGTTATTACTGGAGAGACAGGCAGTGACAAAGATGGAAGTTTTTCCCAGTAAAGAACTACTCTCAATGGTGCTTTTCTGAAAACTTTTTCAAAAACCGATACAAATCTATCAACTTCCGGAAAGGTGCCTCTGATATATTCACAGGTTCTGTGGAGAACATGTGCCACACAAGTAATATGCAGCATATTAGTATATGTTTCCTTTAATAGTCTACCTGTTTTTAACATATATGCAGCACTGTCACTGACAAATAAAAGTATTTTTTTCTTTGTACCTGTCGTCCGAGTGATGTATTTGATGGATATTCTCGTAAATGGTTTTAGCTATTGTTTCCGCATCAACTGTATTTATAACTTTTGTTGCTATTACATATGCGTTATATGGAATAGATGGATGTAGTACACGAGCTACAACATTTACCACACAGCGTCCTAATATATCGACAGTTTCGTGGGCACTTATCCATAAGTACTGATTTGAAAGATGGCTTCTAATGCGTTCTACTGCTTTCGTGTAGCACTTAGAGTCATAATATTTGCGTAAGGTAATATAATAATAATAATCAGGAACATTTCGACCAGTATATTTTTGGAGAAATCTTTTGAAAGTTTATTTAATGGAATATTTGCCGCCATTAAAGTTACACAGAGTTCTTCGTTAAAATTGTCAGATTGCAACGGGTCTAATTTCTGTGTATGTGTTTGCGATGCTAAGTGACGTTTTACGTGCGATTTTTTGGAATTTTTTAACGATATTTTACAGACTTTGCAATAAATTTTGGAATCACTGGCAATGGACATACAATCAGTTTGACCCTTAATGCAACTCGCCATTCTCGACATTGCTCCATATCATATCTGAAAAAATAATTTAAACATTGTTCTAGATCTTAATAAATGAAAATTAAAAATATATACTGTAGTGTTTGTCTGTCTGGGTCCTTAAATAAAACTAACGATAACTTAGACACACACTACATTAACGAATAACAATTTAAAAACTAATTATTAACAATAAGCACATTTATATATTTATATTTAAGTAAGTTCACTCGTCGATGATTTGGTATGGAATGAATTGAAATCCCTTCCTCATGCTATTTATATTAACGGTGAAAACTACTGGTATATTCAATAATCGCCTAGACTTTTCATGTGTTACGCATTTACATTTTCTAGACGGTTCTCGACGTATGAGATTATCGGTGACTGATCACATTGCCCCCTCCTTAAAAATGAAGTTTCGTACCGAAACATGTCATACTTTGATCCCCTCAAACGATGGCGAAAGTGGCAGGTAGGGCCTCTGCTACATTGCGACGTCATATTGAAATAACAGTCCACGGTCTTATCTTGCCTGGGTGTAAAGGAATATTCAAGCCGGTATCTGCATACCTGAATTTCCATACCAGTATGTTGGAATATTACTTCTAACATGCCTCTTACAATTTTCCAGTCCAGGCGGTCCAATCAACAACCCAATTTTGGAACTGCTAATTTCAAAATGTCTTGTTGTAACATTTGTTCACGTAAGTGGACCAGGCCCATAAGGCACGATAGGTTGGCTTCAGGCTTGACAGTTCTTTCGTGACCAAATAAAATATGGGCTGTTCTTCATTTGTTATTTGGAGACTCTTCCCAATTGCTGGTCCCTGCTGCCTTAATTTTTCGATTCTGACAAATCTCTCTTTAAATTATCTAACAATTCCTTTGGCCATTCGCAGATCTCGGGCTACGCAATGAGCAAGCGCGTAGTCTGGCGGTACCGTAAACAAATCTTGCTGTTTCTCGATGGTCACCCCAAATCGAGCTTTTCTTGAACCAGAATACTCTTCCATAAAGTCTTCGAAGGTTAGTTCCTGATATTGGCTATCCAATTGGCGCAAGTCAGCGGCTTCGTCATTATTGTCTCCAGAGTATGTGGCTAATCGATTAAAATGTACGACTCTTGGCTTAGTATGTTTGTGGTATTCGCCTTATGCGGTATGGTCCCTCCCAATTCTTTTGAAGTTTTGGAGATAGGCCCCGTCGGCGTTGGGATTATATAACCAAACCCGATCGACCTCATGGTAACCACCCTTCTCGGCGTTGATGTCGTAGCTCTCGTTCATTCTGTCACTAGCAACTTGGATATTATGTCTTACTTATTCATGGATATTATCTAGTCGTCGTCTGAGAGTGCTAACATAGTCCTCTTCGGCAAGATCTTCACCAGGCTTGCTCTCAAACTTTAAATCACAGGGCAATAGAAGTTTCCTTCCGAATAGCACGTTTGCTGGTGATTGGCCAGTTGTCGCTTGAACAGAGGCCCTATATGCCATTAAGAATAATGGTAAACGTTCGCCCCAATCTCTCTGGTGTTCGGAGGCCACTTTGGTGTATGATCATGGTCTTGTTCATTCGCTCTACCATCCCATCTGATAGTGGATGCAAGGGAGTTGTTCTCGTCTTTCGTATGCCCAAAAGTCCATACATCTTTCCAATAGACTGGACTAGAAATTTCGTCCTTGATCGGAATCAAGTTCCAGGGGTACACCAAAGCGGCTGACGAACTCCTTCACATTCACGTCTGCTACATTCCTGCCTCTTGATTTGGTAAGCATATGCTTCAACCCATTTGGAAAAATAGTCCATGATCACTATTATGTATTTATTTCCTTTGTCGCTTTGGGAAAAGGGCCGGCGGCATCTATGGCGATTCTTTCAAATGTGCTTACCACATTGTATTGGCGCATGGGGGATCAATTCACCCAGTAAAATCTCTAGCGCACCTTCTCCAGTGTTTTATTAACCCCAAAATGTCCCCCAGAAGCACCATTATGGAGTTCTCGCAATACCTCTGATATTATTTTCTTAGGAACCACCATTTGCATCTTCCGCTCGCTTCCATCGCGACTTTCGACCTCACGTCTCAGGAGATCGTCTTCCATGGTTAAGGAATCCCATTGTGCCCAGAATGACTTCAATTCGCGTAAATAGGGAGCAATTTCTTGCCAGATTGGTCTTTGCTCATTTCTCTTCCAAGCCCTGAAGACCGCAAGATCCGGATCAGCTTCTTGATCTGCGCGCAAATTGTCAGGTTGCCATTGGTCATCAACCACGGTGGTTCGAAGAACGTTGGCCGATTTGTCATCGATTCGGTTGCAATGTCGACAGTCTTCTGGACAGGGCCTTCTGGAAAGAGCATCTGCATTTCGATGTAAGAGCCACTTCAGAGCGGCATGATCGGTGAGGATCAGGAACTTCTGCCCGTACAGATACTTGTAAAAGTGCTCAATGGTTTTAACTACTGCCACTAGTTGTCGTCTGGTTACGCAGTAGTTCCTCTCTGGTTTGGACAGGGTCTTGCTGAAGTATCCAATGACCTTTTCCTATCCATCTTGGATTTGAGAGAGCACACCACCAATCCCGACGTTACTGGCATCTGTATCCAGAACAAACCTCCCAGATGGCAGTGGATTGTTTAAAACAGGTGCCCTGATCAGAGTTCCTTTTAACAACTCAATAGACGCTTGGCATTAAATATTCCAAATGAATGTTCGATTTTCTGTTAGGCGGGTAAGTGGTTACGCAATGTTAAAGAATCCAGGAACGTAGCGTCGATAATACGTTCACAATCCCAAAAAGCTTCTTAGCTGATGTCTGTCTTTGGGCACAGGCCATTTTCCATAGCTCTTACTTTTTCTGGATTCACAGCAACTCCTCTTCCGGAAACTACATGTCCAAGGTAATTTACCTCTTTGCGGAAAAGGTGACACTTCTTTGGACTTAATCTCAGGTTGGCATCTCTCAACCTCTGGAATACCACCCCCAAATTTTCCATGTGATCTTCAAAGGTCTTTCCTACCACTATCACATCATCGAGATATACCAGGCAGGTATTCCAAGACAGTCCCCTCAGGACAGTGTCCATGAGTCGCTGAAAAGTAGCTGGGGCGTTACATAGTCCAAATGGCATGACTGTAAACTGCCAGAGTCCTGTGCCTAAACTGAAGGCAGTCTTCTCTTTGTCATTGGGGTCCATTTCCACTTGCCAATAGCCACTCTTCAAGTCGAGAGTGGAGAACCATTTCGCTCCTGCCAGAGTGTCTAGTATATAGTCTATTCTTGGGAGAGGATAACTGTCCTTCTCGGTTACACTATTCAGACGACGATAGTCCACGCAAAATCTGGTAGATCCATCCTTCTTTCTTACAAGGACCACTGGTGAAGCCCATGGACTATTCGAAGGTTCAATTACTCCTTGGCCTTCCATATCTTGTATAATCTGCTTGACTTCCTCACGTTTTGCCAGTGGTAACCTTCTTGGTCCTTGTCGTATTGGACTTGCATCGCTGGTATTTATTTTGTGCAGCTCGATATTTTTCCTTTCGTACCACTTTTAGTTTCAAAGACGTCTTCATAATGTTTGATTAGATCTTTAACTTGGCTTTGTTCTTTCTTGTTCAATCCTTGACAGGGTGAGTCGATTATCTTGGATAATTTCTGACGAACCTGCACGAGTCCATTCTTCTTCGCCTCTACATGATGAACGACGTCCGACACCGCGAACACTACCCCAGAATAGTACCCTTCTTCAATGAAACAGGGTAATAGTTTACATTCATTACCCTTACCGGTACAGTCTTCTGAGTCTTAACCAGCATTTTGGCAACTACTATTCCTCGGCCCACCTCGTCATCATCAGCCTTTGGTTCCAACATTGTAACATTTCCTTCCAGATAATCACCTTCCATGCACGCCGTCAAAAATGTCTTTCCCATGAAGAAACAATTCTTCATTATTTATTTTTAGTGCCTTCTTTCATGTTTAACTGGAAACCGTAGGTGTTCATGATGTCTAATCCCAAGATTATTTCTTCTATGTCGGCTACGAGAACACGATGTCGGATTTATGTTGGTCCTATCATAAAATTGACATCTACTTCACCTGCCACAGAAGCTGCTTCTACAGTAGCTGTCCTAAGTCTCCATTTGCTAGAAAGTAATTTTTTATTCCTGGAAATCAAATCGGGTCGCACGATGGTTTTCGTCGATCCAGTATTTAGCAAGCAAGCATAGGTCCTTCTTTCCACAGTAGCGTCCACATACAGGCCATTGGTTTGATGTTGTAAGGATGCGGTTTGGGCAGTCCTTTGGGCTTCCGGATTCTCAGACGATGTTTTCTTGGCCACTTTACCACATTTACTTTGAATGTGACCAATCTCTCCACAATTCCAGCATCGCAATACTCTTTTGTTTGGTTAGATTTGATTTAGGACTCGACTAATTACCTGCTCCAAGAACGCCTCATTTTTTTATTTGTCAACAGTGCAGACACGAGTATGGCTTCGAGAGGCTTGTTTTGCAGTCTCAAACTCAAGCGCGTGCGCCAAAGCATCGATCAAGGTTTTCGGTCGTGCCAACCTTAATGCTTGCTGCGTATCAATATCCCGTAGACCATCTATGAACGTCTGGATAGATAAGTGTTCCATGAAATTATCTGGCGCAACGACGAGCAACATCTGCCTCAAATTCTTGAAGATTCTCGCCTTTCTTCTGTGACCGATTCTTCAGTTGGGTATGGTATACTTGCTTTAAATGTGCATGGCCATATCTCATCTCATCTCCAACCGCTTAATTAATGAGCTGACAATAATATTTACTTTCCTCAGGAAGCAATGTCTGCAAAATATTACTAGCATCACCCCTCAATGCTATGATTAAAGCAGTCGCCTTCCATGCGTTTGCTTCTGCGGCTGCTTCGAATTGCGTCAGGTAAGTCGCCCGTGACGTCTTTCCATCAAAGGTTGGTGGCTTGATTCTGGTCTTCGAGATAGTCACAGGTTCTTCTTTTATTTCGATGGGCCGCGGTATAGCTTCCTCGTTGACCTGCTTGGGATAAGAATGACTCATGGTAACAGGTAATTTCGTCTGAGTCATTATTGTCGCTAAAAGTCTAGAATGTTCTCCAATTTTCTCCTCTACAGCTATGAAAACCTCTTCCTTTAACGCTTCTGATTTTTCCGCTAGTCGCTGTTCTAGAACTTTCTCCACTTGTTTCAGACTTTTTTCGAAGCTTCTAGGATTTTCTAGTAATTTCTTTTCCAGATATTTCTCGAGGATTCTAGCGGTTTCTAGGTTTCTTTGTTCCATCAGGGCTTGCGAATTTATTAGACGTTGTTCCAGAGTTTGCGAATTGTCTATTATTCATTGTTCCAAACTTTTCATATTGTCCACATTCTTCTGTTCCATTTGAGTTTGTGAATCTAATAGACGCTGTTCCAAGGTTTGCGAATTGTCTATCAGCCGTTGTTCCATTTTCATCAATAGCGAATTCACGTCAGCATCTCCACCTGGAACTTGAAAGACATAATTCTCTGGATCCTCGCCTTCTTGGATCAACACATTTCGAAGCCGTTGCTGGAGAATTGCCTTTTTGCCGGTTGCATCCTAATCCCTCTCCTCTAATTCGCGTTTTAAATCAGTCACTTTTAATTCCGTGAGTTTCACTCTATTCGCCATCACGATATTTAAAATAAACGTCTTTTCGCACTGTATATTTATTTAAACGAATACTTAATTAACACTTAATTGTCTACTTAGTCCGTTATTTATTAATTAATTTCACCTTCCACATCTGACATCACTGTAATATTTGTCTGTCTGGGTCCTTAAATAAAACTAACGGTAATTTAGACACACACTATATTATATTAACGAATAACAATTTAAAAACTAATTATTAACAATAAGCACATTTATGTATTTATATTTAAGTAAGTTCACTCGGTGATGATTTGGTATGAAATGAATTCAAATCGCTTCCTCATGCTATTTATATTAACGGTGAAAACTACTGGTATATTCGATAATCGCCTAGACTTTTCATGTGTTACGCATTTACATCTTCTGGACGGTTCTCGACGTATGATATTATCGGTGACTCATCACAATACGTAAGTTATTGAAACTTAACGAAATTCACTGGACATTTATGTATATATGTAATTAACAGTTAAAACAATGAAAAAAAGAAACTAACTCCCCGTACTTTATTTATCTTACGAAATATAAACTAATAAATAAACACATTATAGAAAATCCTCCCACTTCTACCTACGCCCACGAAGAAAGGGATTTAACTGTAAAATTGAAGTCATTGCTTCACAATTCAACGGCAACTCAATAATTGCTTGTTGTACTTAGCGATGTTACAGACTATTTATATGGTCCATCGTCATTTCGGCCTGATGCGTACGGTCTCTACTTATTACTCTTCTTTGATATCGGAATATTAAACCCATTAAAGCCCGGTGGCAACTAAAGTTGCCACCTAACTAAATCCGCCAAGTACGCCTATGTATGTAGTTAATGAAGAGAATGTTGTGTTGAAGTGGTGGCACAATGTGTACTGTATGTAGATTTAATGCTACAACGTTAGAAGTGTGCTACAAGTCTTGATAATCACAAGTGTTTTCAAGTGCGTCAGCGTATTTCACTAAGATCGATGGCCGTAGATCAGTCTTTGTAAGTATATAGGCTTGTAATCATATTTATATTAGTATTAGATAATTTAGTAGTCTTGCTAAAATATGTTATTTTGTACTTTTATAATTAGTTTATCAATTCAGTAAGATTTTACAAAATGGCGGCCATTTACATTTCGATGGCAACTTTAGTTGCCACTGGGAAAATGAGGTTATATATAATATATAAAGTTTTTTCGTTAGGTATATCCGCGGAAGAGACGGAAAGGGGTTACTTTTTCATGAACTGCTGGACATGATTTCAGAAGATGACGAAATACCCCAGAGCATCGCAATTTGTCTCCCGTCTGAACCACCCGATGCAGAAACTGATAAAGATTCCGATTTATCCGATGAAGAAGTAGAGTGAAACATTGATCGTCTACCTGGTCGCATACTTCGCGCAGAAGTTGCTGTACGGTACGATGATAACGTCGAAATTGATAACGCCTCAGACAACGAACCAGTGGACACTGGTATGCCTTCGACTAGTGCACAGCCAAACAAAAAGGGTACAATAAAACGTAAAAACTCAAATAAAAAGCAGCCATCGGCTAAGCGTTCTAAGGCTTCGTTAGCTCGGGAAACAAAGTGGTATGCTAATATTACCGAAATAAATTCTGAAGTACCAAAATTTGATGACAGTGTGATTCATCCCAATGCAGAAGATTTGCTAAAGGAAACCGTTAAAAGTCCTTTTGAGGCAATGAAAACGTTTTTGAATCAAGAGATGTTAGTGCATATTGTCCGTGAAACAAATCGTTATGCCTCGCAGAAACTGCTGCACAATTTTAATGTTTCAGAGCAGAAATTTGGACTTTTATTGGTGTAATGTTGCTTTCTGGATATCATCCACTACCGTATCCGAGACTTTACTGGTCATCAAAACCCGATGTTCACTGTGACCTTATTTCTAATGCAATTCGTCGAAACCGCTTCGATGAGATTATGGCTCATCTGCATCTTGCTAACAATGAAACCAATGACGGTAATGATAACTTATATAAAGTGCGCAAGTTTATTGATATATTGAATGCATCATTCAAACAAATAAGTGCAGGACCAACTGTTAGAATAGACGAAAGTATAGTACCTTATTATGGCAGACATGGACTGAAGCAATTTATAAAAGGAAAGCCGATTCGTTTCGGATTTAAATTATGGGTAGCTGCAGATCCTTCTGGCCATGCCGAGCTCTATTGTGGTGCTTCAACACATCTTCCGACAACAGGTTTGGGTCAAGGTGGAGATGTGGTACTTGGTTTAGCTGATTACTTAGAAGCCAAGGCGGGTACTATATTTTACTTTGATAATCTTTTTACTTCAGTTGGCTTATTACAAAATCTAAATGAAAAAAAAATAGGAGGTACCGGCACATTACGTGAAAATCGGTGCAACCCTCTAATGAAGTTACCAGACAAACAAGCTTTTAGAAAAACACCACGAGGTGCACTATCGTCATCTGGTACCGGTAATATTCTCGCAGTGCGCTGGAATGATAGTAATGTGGTCACTGTTCTCAGCAATTGCGAGAACATGTATCCCTTGAAAATATCAAATAGATATAGCCGAACTGAAAAAGCCAAGATTCCAGTGAATATACCTAATCCAATTGATCGCTATAATATGTGCATGGGCGGTGTTGATCTGTCGGATCAATTTGTAGCATCTTACCGATCCAGAATAAGATCTAAAAAATGGTGGTGGCCATTCTTTGCTTGGGGAGTTGACATTTGTTGTGTACAAGGTTGGCTTATGTACAGGAAATTTGGCCATAACTTAACCCTTTTGAACTTTCGGAGGGAATGTGCTATTTTCATTTTGAAGTCTTTTGGGGAATCTCGCAAAGCCACAGGTGTTCGTTCTTCTTTGCAATTTTCCCCGGCCTTGGAAGAAATTCGGAAAGACCGAACTGATCACATTATTGAAAAGGGAACTTCCAAATATAGAAGATGCAAAGTATGTGGAAATCGTACACATTATATTTGTAGCAAATGTGATCTACCATTACACCCAGAAAACTGTTTTAAAACATTCCATAAGTAAAACATAAAATTATTTAAATTATATCATTTTTTAATAAAAATTTCCTATATTATCCCATTGGCAACTTTAGTTGCCAGGACGAAACGTCCTTATATAAAATTAAAATAATGCTTCTTTTCAGAGAAACTGTATTTAAATACATTCATTATTAAACACATAAAATATTAAATAAAAATTAGCAAAAATGAATTACGGGCTTTAATGGGTTAAAGAAAAGTTATGTTTTTTTCTTTAATTGTTATGAAAAGGCAATTTTTCTATTACATACTTGTAAACTTTAAGAATAACCTTGTTGTATTTATTTTATTGCTACTTTTTCAATTTTCCACATACCCTGGACTTCTTATTTTTTGCTGTTGTTTATTGTTATGCTCTAACTAGTCTAGCAATCCTATTAAGGTTTATGTACAATAATTTGACTTTGAATGTGAAGTAATTTCTTTCAAATCAAGAGTGTTAATAGAATTGGAGTGGTACTTTCCTTGTTATAGACATTTATTCCTAGAAACACTAATTTACCTGGGCTCAGTAACTCCTTAGCATTATTTCCAGAATATGTCGTTTTAACTTGCGAAATTTTCTGAAGTAAATGCGTCCAAAATGATATTCTACGATTCCTGGATATAATCTCATCATCTATTTTAAAATTGGTCTCATTAAAGTATTCTACGTAATAATCATTGGGTAAATATCTTTTCCAATTATCTTCTTTTTTCGGAGAGGGATTCCTGTTGCGATAAAACAGAAAATATAAGTACTTACTTAATTCATGTTCAAAAATAAGATTATTTAATTACCCGAAAATAATAAAGTTCATAATTTTGTCTTTAAACTTTCTACTCAGCATGGATTCTCTAGCATTAAATTGCCTACGCCCTATTTGATTTGAAACCAGAGGTCCAAATAATAAAAGCAAATCCGACGTTAGCATTACATCGTCGCCATTTAATGACAAACCCAAGTCATCTAAGTGATAAGTATAAATAGGTTCAATATAGGCAGATTCTAAAAGACTTAAAAAAGAATAGTGAGGTGCCTCGATTTTAGATTCAAATTCCAGTTGGATTAATTGCTTAAGTAATAGATTTGTATTACTTTGGCTGGCGGCGACATATCTCCATTTTAACAATTCTAATATTTGTGCCTTATTGTTACCATCAAAGCTATATCGTGTTATTATTTCGGGTATCTTAACCTGTTCAATATATTGTTGGAGTTGTATCAGCCCTTGTTCGGCTAAATTTTTCCATTTAGCTAAAAAAAAAAAAACATTCAGAATTTATTAAAAGTTTTATTATAAACGTACTATGTTGAAAATCAACAACAACTTTTGAAATTCCCGCCATGATAGCAACTTGTACATAAGTGCCATCTTTAAGTGATCTAATTGGATCGTTTGGTAAATACTTATCTGCTTCTGGAAGAAAGTCATCTACTACTGGTAAAAACAATTCATTATTGCCTAACTAAAAATATATCTAAATATTAACTCGATATATGTAGCTTAACTAAATATACCTCTAAGTAATCTTTATAAATTTTGAGTATTTCAAATCCGTTTTTATTTTGCATACATTTTAAAACTATTTTGGGCTCTTCATCAAAGCAATTCAACATAGAAGCAAATTTTCTAGATGCTGAAAAAGGATTTTTAGACATATGCCACGGCGATGTTGGACTTCCGGATGATAAGATAACTCTTTGAAACAAGCCTTGCAAACATATTCAAAAACATTTTTAATTACATCGTTAAATAATTGATTATATCTAATGACATGGAAATTGCAAAACCAAGAAAGAGCTCGAATTTTTGATCAAACTTACTAGAAACTTGTAACTAATCAAAGGCAATAAAATATTATAATTTGAAAGAAAACGAACAAAAGATTAATACAATTTACTTTAAATCTTATTAATAATGTGTTGGGCCGCCCCTATTAGCTTCACACTTTCTTACTCGTGCAGTTGGAGTATGATATCCTAAGCAACTTTCAATTCATGGCGAAGAGCTTCTAGTGTTTGCGTGCGATTTGCTAAGTTCATCAGTTTTCTTCCCATAATATCCCAAACGTCTGCGATGGGCGATAGGTCGGGAGATCTCGGATGGCTATGGCAAGATATTTACACGGGCTTCTTCGAACTGGTTTAGAGAAGTTCTCGCTACGTGGAGACGGGCATTATCCTGCTCGAAAAGTTCTCGAGCTGCTAAAGATATGGAAGAGTATGGAGTTCCATCACCCCATGATGCCTCGAATGAACATCAACTAAGACCTACTCCCATATGCTCGAGTATCCTAAACCATAACTTCCACGATTCGGTGCACACGTCTTTTAACAGAAAATTGAATATCGCGTCTTCGTCTGACCCTCATGCATTTCTATACAAAATCGAGCTTCATCACTGGACACCACCCTATGCTACTTCACGTTCCAGTGCTTTCGCAACTTACACCACTCTAAACGTTGCCGTCGGTGTTGAGCTGTAAGTGGTAACACAAGATGTGGCCGATAGAATTGTAAGCAGAAAGCCTTAATGAACTAATAAGGTATCGACCTTATTAGTTCTTCTTCGGCACCCGGTTCCTCTTCGCGTCTTTCCTGTACGAAAAACTACCTTCGCGCAAACTAAAAACTCAACCTCTGTCGAATTTAGTCAACTGGCGATAATTGTCACGTTGCAGCACAATAGGCATATTCAAACTTTCAAAGCACGTTAAACGAAAGTATGACAAGAGAAAACGGTGAAAATCGAATCTAAACTGCTCACCTTATTGCATGAAGTGTCAGATATGCCGTGACCATTTGATCCATCACGACAAAATTATAATCAATTATTACCTTTGAATAATTTTACGTTTCTGCCAAGTTTGGTCAAAAAACGCTCTCCTTCCTGGTGTTGCAATTAAGTACTATATTTTCATATACAAGTGTCCCGTATTGTTATGTTCAAATTTTAGGAGTGTAAAGTAGACTTCATTTCAAGTAACAAAAACGCAAAACTTGTATATCCATTTTTATTTGTTTCAAAGTTAAAGATCTATGAATGTGATTGTCAGATCATGAAAAAAAATGTACTCCTAAAGTCAATAAAAACTGATTTTATTTAAAAAAGTTCAATCAATAATATTTTCGAAATGTCCACCTCATTGTTGAATGCAGGCTTGTGCCCGTAAGCTAACAGAAGAAGTACTTATCCGAATTTTATACTTGTTTTGTCGAATTTGCTCGGCAGCCAGGTGAATACGATCCAACAACTCTTCTCTTGTGTTCGAAACTTGCGCGTAGACTAAAATTTTCATGTACCCCCATAAATAAAAGTCAAGGGGATTAAGATCGGGTGATTTGGGTGGCCATGCAACAGGACCACCTCGACCAATCCATCTTGGATAATTGACGTTAGCCCAATTTCGGACAGCAATTCCGAAATGTGGTGGTGCCCCATCCATGTGAAACCACATGTCTCGTCGAACATTCAGTGGGACATCCTCTAAAAGACCTGGCAGTTCGTCAATAAGAAATTGAAGGTAATTGTCCGCATTTAACCTCCCAGGAAGAACGACAGGACCAATCAACAAGTCATCGATTAGGGTCGCCCAAACGTTAATAGAAAATTCATGGTGAAATTTAGATGGGCGAATAGCTTTGGGATTTTCTGATGACCACCTGTGCAGGTTTCTCAGATTTGTAACACCACTTCTCGTGAACGTAGATTCATCTGTCCAGAGGATTGTTCTGCAGAAATTAAAATGAAGCCGTGACTGTCTTAATATCCAGGTAGAATAAACTAGACGAGCATAGTGGTCTGCCTCAAGCAAACCGTGCCCCCTGCGATAGTGATATGGATATAAGCCCTCACGTTTTAAAATTCGCCAAACTGTCGTTCGTGGCACTCCTAGTTGTCTAGCGATTCGACGTACACTGAGAGTTGAATCCTTTGTAACAATAGCTACTGCTTCTTCCTCTAAGTCTGCTGGCAAATTTACTCCTCGGTCAAAAATATAATCACGCAGTCCGCATTCCCGAAATTATCTGTGTACTTCCAAATGAGGAATGCGCCTATCGGAAAACCGATGTCGGTATTCAATAACTGCTTGACGTGCACTGCCGTTACAGTAGCCATACACAAAATGCATGTCCGCATATTCTTGAGAAGAAAATCGGTAAGACATTTTGAATAAAGAAAACGTGTCCACTCACTAATAAGCTGTTGTATGAAATAAAACGTAATGTAATCCTTTATTAAAAAATGCAACGTTAACAGTCATCTGAACATTTGTTTATTGTATAATATTCATTGTTCAGCACTTACGAAATCAGTAAGAACCTTCTTTATCATAAATCCATTTCCAGTACATACTCTTTTTTGTAGATCTCCAAGAAATTACTGCATGAACTACGACACGTGTTTATTTATTTTAGGATAACATTTTATTATGCGACGTTAACAATCACAGGCCTGTTATTGAATCGTATAACTTTTTTTAAATAGAATAAGTTTATATTGACTTTAGAATTACATTTTTTTTTTATGATCTGACAATCACATTCATAGATCTGTAACTTTGAAACAAATAAAAATGGATATACAAGTTTTGCGTTTTTGTTACTTGAAATGAAGTCTACTTTACACTCCTAAAATTTGAACATAATGATACGGGACACTTGTATATAAACTATACCTGCAGTTCTGGGTGATGTCAAATGTAGTGCAACACTGGCAGCTCCAGAGGAATATCCAAACAAAGTGATTTTTTCTGGGCTCCCACCAAAATGTTGAATATTTTGTTTTACCCACAGTATAGCAAAATACTGGTCTAAAAGACCTAAATTTCCACGAGCTTCTGATATACCGAGGCATAAAAAACCGAAAATATTCAATCTGTAATTGACCGTTACAACTATTACATCTTCCATGGCTAGTTCTTGTCCGGGCTTTGGTATTTGATTCGATCTTGAAAATTCTACGCCTTCGAAAAATATAACCACAGGTTTTGGTGCATATCTATGCCAATACTAAAAATATTTGATATGTATTGCTATTCAGAATCTTAAACTTTTGTTTATTTGATATATAAATTATATAAAATAATTTAAAACCTTGAATATAAACATTTGAGGCTTTGAAAGCCATTTACCAAGAGAATAGAAAAGTTAGTATATTAATTATAAACTATATTCTTCCAACTCTTTCCAAAAGTATTGAAAGAGTTGACATACTCGTATTTATATTAGTTACTTCTACATACCTCAGGAGCCCATATATTTAAATACAAACAATCTTCGTCTTGTTTATCGATTGCTGGAATCTGAAGACATGATGGTCCATAGTTGGACGCTTCCAAAGTTCCGTTCCACCCATGGTGTTTTTGGGGAGGTGTAAAACGTAGGTTATTGATCGGGGGTGCAGCATATGGAATACCAAAAAATGCATCAACTCTATTCTTCTCGCCATAAACTTTAATCTGCAATGAATTGATGGACAAAGTTGATCATTATTATTTTGTTCGATTTACACGATTTTGTACTTTACATATCAAATGCGCAATTTGGCAAATGGATTGAGGGTTGGACAAACTATTTCTATTTGTCTTTGTGTTCTAGTGAAACAAAGTACAATATTGTTTACATATCTATGCCAAAAGAAAATATGCTTTCTTAGGGCATTATTAAAAATGATAGATTTTAAGTGATACATGAAAATTTCTGATAGTATGGATCTTCATGATGTAACAGCTAAATCAATTCAATTACTTATTTAATATTATATTTAATTTGCTTTTATTCTCGCTTAATATTTTTAAATTATAGAAGAATATTGGAATGTCTCTTTAATTGGATACAATTATTATGATTTTTTTTAAATTAAATAAAAAAATTTAAAAATTGGAATAGGTAGAGCAGTATATTAAAAAGTAAAACAGATTACCCCAGTTACAATTCCTTGTTCTAAACGAATAGTTGGACTTCTTTCAGCATACTGGGCAACCATGAATGTCAATTTCAAAATTAAAACCACAACTGCATTAATCAACATGTCAGTGATAATTTTTATTAATAAATATTACACATTTTTCTGGTTAGCGACAACATATTTTCTACATATAGTCGTATGTTTTTATGCATAAAAACAACTAACTAAAATACTTTGCATAATATAACGATCGCACATAGGTATGTATCCGGTGTATTCATTATTTAATTTCCGGTTTACATTTTACTAGACTCAACCTTATTTACCTATGATTTAATGTGGATTATATTCATAGAATGTGTTTATTTAAAACTCTTACATATACACACATATATTAATCTCTTCACTTTAGGTTGAATAAACTAAAATAAAAGGTTTCCCAATAAGGACGATAAGTTTTTAAAATTAAATAAAATACAAAATATTTGAGATAAAAGCAAAACTTTTTGTTTATTTTATAGTGAAACTTATGACAATTATGTTTTGAATAAAATACAGGAGGCTGATTCATTTTCGGCCCTCACCATGGGGATCTCTCTTATTATTGGAGATAGAGTATAGGTTTAAATTTGGAAAAGTTGTTAAATTTTGTGTTTGTTAAAAATCCGTAAAGAAAATAGACCTGTGACAAATGACCTTCGTTATTAAAAAAAAAAACGCGAAAACCCCATTTTCTTCTTTTGCCTGTAGCACCGACATTTGGCCTTGTAGAGAAAAAATAAAAACACATCCTTGTGGCCATTTCTAAACCTCTATCCAGTGGTGTACTCTAAATTTGTATACGACGTTTCGTTTCTTTCTGGCCATCATCAACTATCTAATT
This sequence comes from Melolontha melolontha, assembly GCA_935421215.2. Lineage (NCBI taxonomy): Eukaryota > Metazoa > Arthropoda > Insecta > Coleoptera > Scarabaeidae > Melolontha > Melolontha melolontha. Next base: position 7,706,658 of record OW285244.1, on the reverse strand, counting down.
TCTTATAGGCGCCATATTGGATTTAGACATCTTCAGAAAGAGTTTTTTTTCTAATTTCAACCATGTACCACATGCTGACTATAGTTTTTGACATTAGGTTTTATTTGAAAGAATAAATTATAAGATTAAATAAGGTAGCCTTTGGAATTTCAATCTGTGAAACATTTCATTTATTGTTCATTAATAATACAAAAATGTCATACACTAACGAAGAGAAACGAGATATGATAAGTATTTTTTATTCTTCGAAACGAAATTCAACAGTAGCGAGTACAAGATAACAAAAACATTAATAAAAATACATAGAAAAGTAAACAATAAACAATTACAGTAAATGTTCAATTATCTGGCCATCTTCGGTAATGCACAATTGTGCACGCCTTCTGGCATTTTGTACTGCCGTTTGTATAGTTCTTCTAGGAACTGCATCGAAGGCATTCTGAAGTCTGTCTTGTAATTCTTCAATGTTTTGTGGCGCATCTAATTTATAAATATTATTTTTAACATATCCCCATAAAAAAAAATCTAGCGGACTTAAATCAGGTGATCTCGCAGGCTATTCAACAACTCCCCTATTTCCAATCCAACGGTTTGCAAACTCTTGATTTAAGAAATTTCTAACAACAGCTGCATTGTGTGCTGGTTATTTAATGGGATATTGTCGTCAAGATAGTCAGATACGTATGTACGTAAAATGTTTAAATATCTTTCTCCATTTAAATGTTCTTCATACATAACTGGTCCTAAGAGACGATTTGCCAAAATACCCATCCAAACGTTTATTCCAAAACGATGTTGTGGTCTTCTAGCCCTGTTTTGTCGGGGATTTTGTACTGCCCAATAGTGCTCCGTATTTCTGTTGAACATTCCAGAATTTGTAAATTTTGTTTCATCTGACCAGATGATTTTGCTTAAAAAATTTTCGTCATTTTCTATTCTTCCCATTAACCAATTACAATATTCTAGCCTTCTCAAATTATCTCCAGGCAGTAAAGAGTGACTAACATGGATCCTGTATGGTTTAAACCTACTTTTATGTAAAGTTCTCCAAACTCTGGACTGGCACAAATTTAATTCTGACGCTACTTCGCGTGTAGAAATTGATGGATTATTATTTATCTATAAAAATACAAGATTAACATGAAATTTGAAAACACGCTTTTAATTTACCATTTGTAAAATATCTTGTCGATTTTCATTTAAATTCCTGTTGTCTTGACCATTACGCGGCTTAGTAAACGATCCATTCTCGACCAAATTTCTGTCGAGATCTAGAAAAATGGTACGATGAGGCTGTTGTCGTTCTGGATATAATTGTAGATATCTTGTACTCGCTACTGTTGAATTTCGGTTCGAAGAATAAAAAATACTTATCATATCTCGTTTCTCTTCGTTAGTGACATGACATTTTTGTATTATTAATGAACAATAAATGAAATGTTTGACAGATTGAAATTCCATGGCTACCTTATTTAATCTTATAATTTATTCTTTCAAATAAAACCTAATGTCAAAAACTTTAGTCAGCATGTGGTACATGGTTGAAATCAGAAAAAAAACTCTTTCTGAAGATGTCTAAATCCAATATGGCGCCTATAAGAAATTAGATAGTTGATGATGGCCAGAAAGAAATGAAACGTCGTATAAAAATTTACACCACAGTACACCACTGGATAGAGATTTAGAAATGGCCACAAGGATGTGTTTTTATATTTTCTCTACAAGGCCAAATGTCGGTGCTACAGGTAAAAGAAGAAAATGGGGTTTTCGCGTTTTTTTTTTTAAATAACGAAGGTCATTTGTCACAGGTCTATTTTCTTTACGGATTTATAACATACGCAAAATTTAACAACTTTGCCAAATTTAAACCTATACTCTATCTCCAATAATAAGCGAGATCCCCATGGTGAGGGCCGAAAATGAATCAGCCTGTATATGTCTACCTTGGCGTCGTTTGCAGAATCGAATTCGATGAACTAATTTTTGATGACTTTTTGCAATAAATCAGGTGTAATTTCATTAATGCAGCGTTCGATGTTCAATTTCAAATATCCCACAAAAAGAAATCTAAAGGTGTTAAATCACAACTTCTTGGAGGCCAATCAACAGTTCAATTTTTGGAGATTACAGGCTCACCAAACTTTTCATAATAACCCAACAAAGTATTGCAACATCTTGTAAGAAAAACATGTCTTGCAAATCAATTTCATCCAATTTTGACCACAAAAAATCTATTAACATTGATCGATAACGCTCACCATTCATTGTTACTGCATCTCCATTTGCATTTTCAAAAAAATAAGGTCCGATGATGCCACCATGCCATAAACAACACCTAACAGTAACTTTTTCTGTATGCAAAAACTTCTGGATTGTTTTCACACCAAAAACGACAATTCTGTTTGTTAACAAACCCGTTTAACCAGAAATGAGCTTCATCTGAAAAGATGATTTTTTTCGAAAAAATCAGGATCAATTTCAAGTTGCTCTAAAGCCCAATCAGCAAACACACGACGCTTATGATGATCAAGTGGCTTCAGTTCTCGAGTCAACACAATCATATACGGATCTAAACCCAAATCTTTTCTCAAAATATGCTAAGTTGTCACTCTTGAAAGGCCAAATTCTTGAAAACGTCGATTAATCGACCAATTTGCACGTTCTGTAACCCTTGCACTTACAGCGTCAATATTCTCTAGATTTCTTGCGTTTCGTTGTCTTATTGGTGTGTTCTAGTATCGTATAAAGTGAAATGGCGTATTAAATATACTATTGTTGCCAAGTCTTTGTAATCTCTATATCTAAAAAGATTATAATCAAACATTAAATAATGTTTTGGTATGAAGAATGAGACAGTTTTTAGCATCATTTTCACCAAAAACTATAAGAGTATGGCGACATGCCAATAGTGCATGGTACCGAGGATACAATAAAAATGCAAGTCATAATGACGTAGTGTTTTGCAAATTATTTTTGAAAAGCAACAAGTTTTTGGGTAAGTTTTATTATTATTAATTGTTGTTTTGTTATTATTAATTGTTGTAGTAATAAATAATTTTAAAATTTTGCATAAAAATTTACTTTTATAATGACTTTTCCAAGTATGCATAAATATGTGTCTGTGATTTCTATATTTATAGATATATCGCACTGATGATATCAAAAAGATCGAAACATGTATTTAGAGCATATTGAGAACCAAAAAAAAATATAGTAATTTAAAAATTCCGCTATCACGGTTGTTTACAAATTTAGTACTACCATTGGGTCCGTACCGTAAGGGTCTAAAGTCTAAACCATCGATAAGGAGGACGAGGGAACTTAACATTAAAATCTGGTACCCTGTTTATGTATAGTTCCTGTTAGAACTGTAGGGAGAGCCACAGTCGATTGAAAGCAAAAAACGTGGTTTTTACATTTAGCAATATATTAATTTTAGTATTTTAAAGGCTTGTTCGTAGCGTTTACAATCTACACCATTTTACGCCGTTGTAATATGTGTAGCATAAGTTTGACGGTACACATACTACACTGGTGTAGAATAATGCAGAAAGTGTAGACATATCGAACAAACCTTAAGTTTTTATCATTTTTAATTCATGTATACCTTAAAAAAAGAACAAAAAAGCAAAGCTCGGAAATACAGACATACCTATACAGCCGAAATTGATTTTTATACTTTGCAAATTACATAATTCAGAAAATAAGTTTAATGGAAAGTATATAGCACTTTTGTCTTTCGTTGAATTTCTTAAAATTCAATAAAATATGTTAAAGATTTATTTATATTTTCACAAATACATTGATTAAATTTTGATTAGAAAAATTAAGACATTTGAAGAGATTTTAATACAGATAGGTATTAAAAAATGCTCATATATAATTAATGAAAAGTTCTTATAATTATGAAATACATAATTGTAATAATAATAAACAATAATCTTTCTTTAAATTAAAATAAAAAATTAAAAAATTCTGGCATTGTCACAAAATATATATCATAAATAAAAATAATTTTCTTAATTTTATTAACAGATTACTTAAGCTAACACGAACTGAGAAAAGCCTACATTATTGTTGTAAATGAATTTTTCAAGGAATTGTCAGCCCTTAACAAATTTAAAAATCTAATCGAATCAAACATCTTAATACATAAATACATGAATTATACAAATATTTATTACATTAAACATCGATTTTATAAGAAATTAACAAACATGAATGTGAAATTATTTCTTTGATTTTAATATTTATTACACTTTTGAAAAAATATAAAAAAACGGGAAGCTCTCCCTTCAAATAATTTAAGATAATGAATTTTTAATAAACTCTCTTCTGATAGCGGCACAAAGTTGGCTCCTTCTTTATCAAGTATTCAAAACAAATTTCATTTGAAATTGTTGCATACAATATTTTGTAAATGTCCTTTTTAAAGCAAATTTCCGGCAATAATATCATACACAAATTGTACATTAATTCCATACTGCCAAAAAACTCATTATTGGAATACTGTAGCTCTCTTTGTTTTGAAAATTCTAGTAATTCTGTAAAACTGTGGCGTTTTTCAAATTGTCCGGTTACAATGCTTTAACCTATATGCACTTTTCATGTAAATATACATATATAAACAAAAGTCTGTTAAATAAAATACACTATATATAAAACACACTATATAAATAAAAATGATACGTTTTTCACACAAAATGCTGTATCTGACACATTACAATACACAAACACAATTGCAATACTGGACGGCACAGGGCAGGCCAACAAAATTTGAAATTAAGCTACGTAACATACAGATGGCTGAATTTCTAAAGTCACTAGATATACTTATTTATATCTATAGAGCGTTTCACGTTCACGGTGCACTATGGGCTTTATGGAGAAAACTTACATATTTGTTCAATACAATCTGCCAGCTGATAAAATAATTTTTGAAGTTTGATTTTAAAATAGGTGACCTCTATTGACAGTGTTGTCATAGCACACAACCTACATAAATTAAACACGTAATTAATGTAATTATAATGAAGAAAAATCTTGTTTATATTATTATTATATGATATTTAAATATAAATTACATTTAAATATCATATACATTTGCTTATCATGCTGACTGTTCCGTGTTTTCATTCCTGTCTGGTTGTCCGAGTAGGTTTTCGTGGTTTTCCTTCTCGTTTAAGGCGAATGCCGACAACATTGCATCTTAAGACGCTCCACGGGCGCATACATAATAATAACTCATGTCTTGCTTTTCCCTGTTTTTGGAATGCTAAGGCATGATTTATTATTATTCAATTGGAATGTATCTTTGAATAATTTTATCCATAGCAACTCAATTATATGACATTTGTATACTGTCATTTATATTTTATATCCTTGATAAAGGCGTCATTGCCGAAACATGTAGGGTTGTTTTAAATATATATATACTTTAAAGTAAAGCCAGCCCTTAAATCGCCTACTGATTGAATTTACCATATCATACCAAGGTCACGAATTAATTATATATATATATTAATATATATATATATATATATATATATATATATATATGTTTTCTTTTAGTTTTTCCTCGGGTAGTAGTATGTGTTGTAACTATATTCCGGGTTTTCTTCCGCGTTTCTATTGTTTGGTCTTTGTAAAGACCGGTGCTAGTTTCTGGACGACGTTTCGGAAAAGTCACATTTGCCATCTTCAGGTCTGCGATAACTGTCTGCTTCTGCTTCTGGTTACTCGTAAACTGACGTAGTCGAGTTGAGGATGGTGGTTATATACCCGCTTAGCGTTCTGGTTGGTTACACTTGGTTGAGTGTGTGCGAGACTCCGTCTCGTTGGGCCTGTAGCTGGAGTGTGCCGGCTGGGTTGCGGTGTAGGTGTTTTTGTTTGTTGTTTCTTGTTGACAACTTCCTTGCTTAATACTGGTTTCCATGCTGTTGGTAGCCTCTGGGTATCATTTCGCGAATTCAAATTGTCCGGACATTTCTCAATTTCGATAGCTTCCCTGATAATTCTTTTTTTCATATGTTCTATGTTTGCCAATAATTTGGTATTGCTGAAGTCTATCGTGTGAGACGTTTCCTTTACATGCTGAGCCAAAGATGAAGTTTTCTCGTCTTTTCTTACGGAGTTTTGGTGTTCGTCTCGTTTACCCTTCTGTTTGTTTGGCCGATGTACGTCTTTTCACAATTAAGGCATGGAATTTCATATACTCCCTGGTTTCCTAAAGGTATTCTTGTTTTTGGATTCCGAAGGACTGTGCTGATTTTTCTCTGCCTTGAATGTGGTTTCAATGTTGTGTCTTCGTAGGACTCTGGATATTCTGTCGGTGGTACCTTTGACATAGGGTAAGTAGGTTTTGGCTATTGATTCCTCTTTTTCCTCTTGTGGTGTGGCTCCTTTAGGTTTTAATGCTTTGTTGATTGTCTGTTTGCTAAAGCCATTCTGCTGGAGTGCATTGTGAAGTTTATTCATTTCTTGAATGACGTTATCTTCATCTGCTAATCTCTGTGATCTAGTTAATAGACTCTTCACTACTGCTTGCAACTGAGCTGGGTGGTGGTGAGACTGTGCGTTGAGGTACCGATCTGTATGTGTGGATTTCCGGTACACCGTATGGCTTAATTCTTCATTTTCTTTCTCTTAATCAAAACGTCGAGGAATTGTAGTTGGTTGTTTGATTCTACTTCCATTGTGAATTTTATTTTTGGATGGATACTATTCAGATGTTCCAGGAAGCTCTTAAGGTGATCTTCACCATGTGTCCAAATCACGAACGTGTCGTCAACATATCGTAGCCAAAGTTTGGGTTTATGGGTGGCCGTCCTAAGTGCTGTTTTCTCCAAGTCTTCCATGAAGAGGTTCGCTATTACTGGTGACAGTGGGGAGCCTATCGGTGCGCCTTCTCTTTGTTTGTAACGTTGATCGCCATAGATAAAGTAGGTGTTTGCCAGGCAGTGTTTCACCAGGTTCATTATGTATGGTGGAGGTTGGTATTTTCTTTCGATGGTCCCTAGAGCTTCGGTTACTGGTATATTGGTAAACAGTGACACTACGTCGAAGCTTACTAATAGCCAGTCCGTTTCCACTTTCTCTTTCTTCAATATCTCGATGAAGTGGCTTGCGTTCTTGACGTAAGACTCGGCTTCTTCGGCATGTGGTTGTAGTTGTTACGCTAAGTTTCTTGCCAACTGTTGAAGAGGTGACCCAATGGAGCTGACTATGGGTCTTAATGGTGCGCCTTCCTTGTGGACTTTTGATAAGCCGTAGAATTTTGGATATACTTCTCCCTTGGAATGAGTTGTTATTGGATTTCCTTGTCGATGGGACTCTCCTTGATTTTAGTTTTTTTCTCCAGGTATGTTGTTGGATCCGTAGTGATTGGTTGGTATGCCAGATCTTCTAAGAGAGTTTTTATCTTGGTGTCGTAGTCGGTTGTGTTCATTACCACCGTAGCATTTCCTTTGTCCGCTGGTAGTATACAACCAACTACCATTCCTCGACGTTTTGGTTAAGAAGAAAGAAAATAGAGAATTAAGCCATACAGTGTACCGGAAATCCACACATACAGATCGGTACCTCAACGCACAGTCTCACCACCATCCAGCTCAGTTGCAAGCAGTAGTGAAGAGCCTAGTAACAAGATCACAGAGATTAGCAGATGAAGATAACGTCATTAAAGAAATGAATAAACTCCACAATGCACTCCAGCAGAATGGCTTTAGCAAACGGACAATCAACAAAGCATTAAAACCTAAAGGAGCCACACCACAAGAGGAAAAAGAGGAATCAATAGCCAAAACCTACTTACCCTATGTCAAAGGTACCACCGACAGAATATCCAGAGTCCTACGAAGACACAACATTGAAACCACATTCAAGGCAGAGAAAAATCAGCACAGTCCTTCGGAATCCAAAAACAAGAATACCTTTAGAAAACCAGGGAGTATATGAAATTCCATACCTTAATTGTGAGAAGACGTACATCGGCCAAACAAACAGAAGGGTAAACGAGACGAACACCAAAACTCCGTAAGAAAAGACGAGAAAACTTCATCTTTGGCTCAGCATGTAAAGGAAACGTCTCACACGATAGACTTCAGCAATACCAAATTATTGGCAAACATAGAACATATGAAAACCAGAATTATCAGGGAAGCTATCGAAATTGAGAAACGTCCGGACAATTTGAATTCGCGAAATGATACCCAGAGGCTACCAACAGCATGGAAACCAGTATTAAGCAAAGAAGTTGTCAACAAGAAACAACAAACAAAAACACCTACACCGCAACCCAGCCGGCACACTCCAGCTACAGGCCCAACGAGACGGAGTCGCGCACACACTCAACCAAGTGCAACCAACCAGAACGCTAAGCGGGTATATAACCACCATCCTAAACTCGACTACGTCAGTTTACGAGTAACCAGAAGCAGAAGCAGACAGTTGTCGCAGACCTGAAGATGGCAAATGTGATTTTGGCGAAACGTCGTCCAGAAACCAGCACCGGTCTTTATAAAGACCAAACAATGGAAACGCGGAAGAAAACCCGGAATCCAGTTACAACATATATAGATATATATATATATGTATATATGTTTTGATGTAAATAATATATATATTACCTTCAGCTCTAAACCTTTTGGTATCTCGTAAATATTTACGTCTCCATCTTATAATATCATCCCGTTCTATAAGAATGCTTTTTCGCTTTACTTTTTCAAATTCAAAACCAATGTCTTTTAAAAGCCAATATAATGTAGATCGTGTTAAATTGAGTAAATCATTGTCAATGTTGATGGCAGCAAGAACCGTATTCAAGGTAGGTGCAACATTTAGTAAAAAAAGCTATGTACTTTTTGTCGTACAAGTAATTGTAAATCTTCATTATTAGTATGCATGCGAGCATTTACTTGTGAACTTTCAATTTTTCTTTTTTTTTGACTCGACAATTGCCCTTGTTGTTGTTCCTTTCTTATATTGTATAAGCTACGTGCTTTTAGGGCTTCACTCGCTTCTGCAGCAGCAGCAGTAACACTCATAGGTTTTTTTAAGAAAATAGTTGAAGACATTAAGCATAATCTCTTTCTCTTTTCGGGTAAAACATTCACCCTTTCGCAATTTTTTCAATGCAGGCTCCATTATTAATGTATCTGTAACACTAATATTTTTATCTATTCATAAATTTATTTATATCATTTTGTAACTTATCACAAATACTTTTGTAAATAATAGGTAGCGTTCTGATAAGAACGGTTTATAAAAATAGTGAAGAATTCCAACACAAATACCAAAAAAATAATAATAACGACGGGAAAGTAACAATAATATTTGATAGACGTAAAATAAATTAAATTGTCACATGTCAATTGCATTAACTGTACAAATAGAAAATCACTAACAAAAATATGGATACATTTGGCAACGGTTAGAGAGATAGAAAAAGTAAGCGTTATTGTAATTGTTTAATGAGAAAAGAAGATGTATATATACCCATAAGAATACACACTGTACCGTGAACGTGAAACGATCTATAGTGACTTTATGAATTTCTCGATACCAGTATGTTTTTATCAGAAACTACAAAATTCTAGGAACCATAATTTCTATCCAAGAGCGCAATCGTGGTCTAAGCACGGAATGTAGCACTCTTATATGACATGCTTTTTGGCCGTTCCTAAACCCGAATTATACAGCCGGCCCACGTAGGGACAAATAACCGAATTACGACGACAAAAATGGAATTTTTTATTTTGTTAAATGTAACCACTATTGCACTTAATATGTTCTATATACCAGTACGCAATCAACCTATAAGTATTTATTTTTTTAACGCATCACATTAGTCTGTACGTGCGTTCAAAGTATTATTATCTGTTACACGCACTTATACCTGTCAGCAGCATCTATAGCGTTTATTGTTGCTAAACTCGACAATTTTTTGTAAATTTACAGTTTAAAGTTTTTTAAATATATTTTTAAGCATCAGGTATCTAATTTAATTTGCAGTTATTATTAAAATAACAATTATATGTAGTGTAGATATAGTATAATGTTTTTATTATGAAATATATTGAAAAATTTACTTTAGCTAGAGCTATAAAAAAAGTTCCAAACAGTTCCACGACTTTTCCTTATAAGTTAAAAAAAAACAACTAGTAATAAGTGTAAAAAAGTCAAGTGGAGGTCCCCCGTTTCCCCTTTCAATAAATAGAGCATATTTTCCTTAGGTAGTACACCTAATTCTGAAAATCCCACATGCAAATGACATTTTTTTTAATTCGCTAAATTTTTCATTCTGTGCAGTCTCCTCACAAAATACTTGTGTGCGCCACGGATGTAAACTTAAACTTCTTAAACTGTTACGAAAAAATATAAAAAGGGGAATTCCGTAACTAAATTGTAACTAACAGAACCGCAATAGCAAAATTTTTCATTCAGTGCAGTCTTCTCACAAAATACTTGTGTGCACGAAAATATATTAGAAAGGGGAATTCCGTAACTACATTGGGTGTACTGAGATCTGTGCTTTAAAGAAGATGAAAATGAAGAGAAAGGAGTTATTTAATGTACTGAGAAACCAACAATTTTATAATTTGTCATCATCAAAGTGCAATGAACAACTATTACAGTATATTTTGGGCAAAATTGGTGTTAGTGAGCTTTCTGAAGATTTAATAAAACAAATAAAACAGGAAGTTAAAGTGTTTGTTTCAAAGATGTTTACGAAGTGGCGTGAGTGTAATTATATGTATGACCGTTTTAACAAGAAGCACATAAACTGGCTTGACGAAAACCTAAAACTCCCGGAGATACAACCACCACTGTTTCCATTATCGGTAGGAACACATTCAGAACAAAAGATGCGAGGCAGACCCAGAAAATCATTTGAAGAAAGTTCTCATCGCAGTAAGCAAAGACATGTAAGAGCAATTGTATCAGATCTTAATTCAGAAAAATTATGTTTGGCTGCAGAAACAAGCTAGGTGAAATCAGGCAACAGAAGTGCAGCTGATGTTGTGAAGTTAGCCATCAATTCTTCACCCAAAAGTTTAAAAAGAATGAAATTGGCACATGATACTTCATCTTCTGCTTCTGTAAAACCTTACAATCCTGAAGAAGCTTTAGCTCTTATAGTGGACCTTGGATTGACAAAAGAGGATTATATAACGATGCGACTTGGAGCAATAGAAAGAGGAGCTAAGATTTATCCCTCATATCATGTGATAGGAGAGGCCAAAAGAAAGTGTTATCCAGCAAATATTGAGATAAACGAAAATGAGGCTGTGGTACCGCTTCAAGATCTTCTTGCACATACTACGCAACGTCTGGCTCAAGTTCAGACTGATGTGATACTACAGTATATTTCCACTGACTGTGATACAATTGAAGTTTATTATAAATGGGGCTTAGATGGCAGCAGTGGACATAGTATATATAAACAAAATTTTGCGAATAATTCAGCATATGTGGACTCTAATATAATTTTATGTACGATTGTGCCACTGCAAATGTGTGAATCTAATAGCAATAATGACAAAATATTTTGGAAGAACATGTCACCATCATCGACCAAGCATTGTCGACCAATCTCATTCAAGATAAAAAAGGAAAACGTCCAAAATGTGAAAGAAGAGTATAACGAAATTCAAAATCAAATATTGCAATTGGAACCCACATCAATCGTACCTGACGGTAAAGAAATAAAATTTAAACATATCCCTATATGTACAATGCTGGATGGAAAGCCTGTCAACATTTTGAGTGATACTGCAAGTTCACAAGCGTGTAATGTTTGTAAAGCTACTCCCAAAATTTTAAACGATTTAGAAAAATTAAAGAATAGAGTCTGTAATGAAGACACCTTTAAGTATGGGATTTCGGTGCTACATGCACATATTAGATGTTATGAATATTTACTACATATAGCATACAAATTGGAACGACAGAAATGGCAAGCAAGAGGTGACAGTGCAAAACAAGAAGTAAAAGAAAAAAAGGGTGAAATAGCAACTAAGTTTTATGAACAAATGGGCCTTGTTGTTGACCAGCCGAAACAAGGTGGAGGCGATAGCAATGACGGTAATACTGCACGAAAATTTTTTAAGAAACCTTCGCTCGTTTCAGAAATAACTGGAATTGATAAAGACTTAATAGAAAGATTTGCAAATATACTGTCAATAATTTCTTGTGGGCATCAAGGAAGAAGTATTTAAAAACTATTGCTTTGAAACAGCAGAAATGGCCATTAAACTTTATGCCTGGTACAAAATGAGTGTCACTGTTCATAAAATTTTAATTCATGGAGCTGATATTATAAAATCTTTACCTTTACCAATAGGCCAACTGTCAGAAGATGTAATTGAAGCAAGTCATAAAGAGTATAAAAATTTAAGACAATATCACTCCAGAAAAACTTCAAGAGCCAATACCAACAGTGACATATTTAACTGGATGCTGATTTCTTCGGACCCTGTTGCGACCGATAACCGAAAAAAAGGCAAAAAAAGTAAAGCAAAATTTAATGAAACTGTATTAAATATGCTAAGGCTGCCCACTTTCTGTGGCAACGAAGAAGAGAATTATGAACAGGAGTTTGATGACGTCCAAGACTATGAAGATGTTAATATAGAATAAAATAAAAATTAATATTATGTCCCCGTATGTCATCTTGATAATTAAAAAAAAATGTGAAACAATTAATTATAATTCTTATTATTTTAAGTAGTATCATCACCAGTTGATAAAATTTAAATAAAAACTTTTAAAAAATATAATTATTAATTCCGCTTTTTATAAGTATTCTCGTTTTAAGTTTTTAATTAGGCCTAATGTTTTGAAATTTGAATTTTTAATTTTTAAAAACTGACATCACAAATCCGGTGTAATAAGTTTTAAGCGAATTCGATCAATTTTTTAAAAATTGTACGCCATATTGGATCCGCCATTTTGAATTTTTAAAAACTAACATCAGATTCGTAATGAGCGACCCTAAAAACCTTGAGGTACCTAGTTTTATTAAAATTTATAGAATCCACAGGAAGTAAATAATTTTGTCGCACTAAATTTTCAATTTGTCCCTGTGTGCGGCCCTTAGAAGGAAGGTATCATTAAGTCTGGGAAACATACGACGGTTTTCCAGGCTGAATTGTTTGCAGTCGCAGCCTGTGTCGAGGAAATTCGAAGGTCAAGGGGCGCGGTTTTGAGACGATTGATGAGATTCAAACCGAATCGCAGGCAGTGTTGAACACGTTAACAGCCGAAGACTTCCAACACTGCTTCCAATCATGAATAAGTCACTGGGATTGGTAAAAATCATACAAGAGAAGAGTACTTTAAAAGGGACGGTAGTGAATAAGTTGTAGAAACAATTTATTGTGTTTTTTATTTCACATTCCGGGAATTTGTGGGTAGTACCTCGTATGTTCAAATTTACTAATAAATTATAAAATAAAATTATAGTGTTTAAAACTCATTTTAATATTCAACGCCTATTAACTATAAAATTATATGTTTTATTAACATATACTATTCACTATTAACTTGGCTTTAAATTGTTGAATATAGTAATGAAATCAAAATCAATTTGGCAATGGCCCAAAAACGCTACTACACGGCTACGCACATCGGCGATGTATTTTGTCACATTCAATAAAATTAATTATGATCTTGTCCCGTTTATTTGTAAACATGGAATTGAAGCTGCTGAAAAGACCCCTAATATATTGAACTTGCCTTTGTCTTCTTGCGATGCTTGTATTTTGTAACATCATTGAAGTAACATGTGGTCGTGCGATTTTGTAGTTTAAATGACGCAGGTTATAGCCATATAAGGAAGACGGTGGCACAATTTAATACAAGTCGATATTGCGTTAGTTTTGTACTTATAAGGATACGTGATTTCGATGTTTTAATAACGTAAAATTTAATGGTTCTGTTTAAATCAAAAATGTTTTTCCATATGGGATCTTCAAAATCCAGGTTTTCTAATATTTTTTAAATCATTTTTAAGTAACGAAAATTTGAGTAAAACTAAAAAAAAAGTTTATTTTAATTCATTTACTTAAATTACTAGTATAGGAACAACATAAGTACATTTTAATTTGTTTTATTTTTAAAATATACTTAGTTCCTTAAAATAGTATATTTTCTAAATTATAATAATTACACTACTTTAAGAAATTAACGCATCACTAATGAATCCCTTATAAAACTATAGCAGAGTAAAGTATACCGAAATTAAATGATCTCTAGTCTAGGCATCCTTGATAATTTAAATATTACTTTTATGTCAAAGTGGCAATAGTTAGTACCGTGCAAAACGAATATAAAATTCAATAACCATGCCCTTTAGTGAAATAGAAAAAGCGTTTATTGTAGAACGTTATTACAAGTCATACGGAATAGGACGAGATAGTGGACCCAGTTTGCAATTTCTGTCTGCTCGCTTCGGAGGACGTTTCAACAAACGTCCACTAACAAAGAGCTCTATATTACTGCTGGTACGAAAATTTAGAATCACGGGTTCTGTGTTATCTCAACGGAAAGCTCGTTCAGGTAGAAAGAAAAGTTCCAGAAACAACGAGAGTATGGGTCGGATTTTCGACATGATTTTACAGTCTCCTAAAAAAAGCCAGCGCCGAATAGCGAAAGAGTTTAATTTGGATAAATCATCTGTACAACGCGTTGCAAAGGAATTAGGGGCTCACTCCTACCGTATACAAGTCGTTAACAGGTTGTGTCAAGCTGATAAAAGAGAGAGAGTACAATTTTGCATCAGAACGTTAGCTATGGAATACGAAAATGAAAACTTTATTTCAAACATTTGGTTCAGCGATGAATCACATGTTTTGTTATCAGGATTTATCAACAAGCAAACAACCCGATACTTAGGTTTTGAGAAGCCGCAGGAATTTGTTGAAAGGTCTCATTACCCCCAAAAAGTGACCGTGTGGTGTGCTGTTTCTGGGCATGGAATAATTGGCCCATACTTTGTGGAGGATGAACATGGTAGGCGTGTAACAATTAATCAGCAGATGTGCAGGGAAACAATTGCGACTCCTTTTTACGAGGACCTAAAGCGATTTTGCCGTGAGAAACATTTACGTATTGGATCTCAGTTGTTTCAGCAATACGGTTCTACTGCGCATATTTCTAGGGAAACTTTGCTTCTTCTGCAACGGTATTTTCCTGGACGTCTCATCTCTAGGGGAACTGATTATCCGTTTCCCTCAAACTCGCCTAATCTTACACCTCCTGATGCCTTTTTATGGGGAATCCTCAAACATAAGATCTACCAGGATCCAGTACCCCAGGATATTAAAGAATTGAAAAACAAAATTCGGCAAGTGTTGACTGAAGTACCACTTTCTACTTTTAGAGGGAATGTTCAGAAACTTGCGGGACAGATACGAAAATTGCCTTCAAGTAAAAGACGAATTTTTTTTTATCATACCAAATTATCTAACACTAGAAATATATTTTTAAGTTTCGGTATATTTTATTCTGCCATACTCTATAATAATAATAATAACCTTTATTATCCAACAGCAAGCCATTTACATGATAATAATTAAGATAATTATAAAACAATAGTATATATATATATATATATATATATATATATATATACATAAATAGAAAAAATAAAAAAAAAATAAAAAACGAAGAATTAGGAAACTAATACAAACTATGCTTATATAAAAATTAAAATTTATGTTATGAAAACAGCTTTAACATAAAAAAGTAAGTGTAAAAGAGAACAATGCTAACTGCAGAATGGGTCCAGATCCAAGGTGTGGCAATTCCGCATCATGTGTACTAGAGGTGCTTTATTTAAAACATTAGATCGGGCCGTTGGCAATAGAAGGCACACGAGCTTGTACCGTAAGCCGGCATAAGAAAATCAACCTGAGATAGAAGACCAGATGCATCCATGGAGTTTAACAGTTTCAAAAGAAAAGTGGCACTTGCTTTTTCCCTTCTACCAGTTAGAGAGCGAAAACCATGTCTATTGAGCAAAGCGCCATAATCCGTCCCATGCATTGGATAAATTCCATCGCACATGAAGGTGAGGTATTTAAGGAAACGTCTCCAAAGCGATTTGTTGATAGACGTAGTATGGATACCACACAACTGCACCATACTCGAGTACACTCCGCACATAAGCATAGAAGAGACACTTTAAAGTTAACGGATTACTAAAGTCACGACAAGTTCGTATCAGGAAGCCCAAAGACTTTGAAGCTGCGTTACACACAGAGAAGATATGGGCGGTAAATTGAAGCGACACATCAAACAAAATCCCTAAGTCCTTAACCTCAGATCTACGAGGTATCACCATTTGGTCTACACTGTATGGAAAATGATATGGATTTACAATTCTTGAATATGTCACAATGGAGCATTTGTCAATATTTAAAGAGATGTTATTTTCATTACACCAATTGTACACCAATTTCAAGTTGTTATCAAGCTCGTAACAATCTTCAATGTTCGTAACTTTCGTATAGAGCTTTTAAGTAAACCACGTAAGCCAAAACTCCACAATCCAGTGAACAAAGTAAATCATTAGGAAATATATTAAAAAGTAAAGGCCCCAAATTAGAGCTTTGTGGTACACCGGATGTGGAAACGTCGAGAGTGGAAACCATTGAAGCAGACATAACATGAGCGAGAAGCTAAGGAGGAAGAAATGAGATTCAACAACAAAGGAGAGAAACCAAAGACATCTAATTTAGATATTAGTATTAAGTGACCGATGGAATCGAAAGCTTTGGCGAAATCCGTGTATAGTACATCGACCTGAAGGCGATCGATAGCTTTGCTTATAAATTGCGTTATTTCTACCAAATTAGTGGCGGTAGAACGCCCTGCAACAAAACCATGTTGCTAAGGAGACAGCAGATGACGTGCCTCAGACACTATTTGTTCATAAATTAAAGATTCGAAAATCTTGGCAAAATTGCATAATATGGTAACTGGTATATAATGGGAAATATCACTGCGATTGCCACTTTTATGGACTGACACAATCCTGCCAATCTTCCAAAATTCAGGCAAAGAACCAATAGAAATAATCAAATTCAAAATTGCCTCTAAAAGTTCACATAAAACAGGTCCACAATCTCTAATGATATATGACTAGATAGAGAAGTATATTCGATGCTTTGACAGTTAACAGCTTTTAATAAATAAACTTTTTAATTTTTTTAATAAATTAGCCTTTACAAATTAAAAGTTAAAAGCAATGAAGGGAAAATTTCGAAAAAAAATCATTTTTAATGAAATGGCCTCAGTCTCTAGTATTTCCACCTCTGCTTCTAATGATGACTTGACATCGACGACTCATACTCAAAATAAGCGAGTTTATGTCATTCTGCCCCGATCCATTCTATATTTCCATAAGGCGGCACCCTACCTCTTCCAGGTTGTTCGCTGGGTTCGTATAATCTTGAAGGCGTTTGCCAAGCATGTTCTAGACATGCTCTATTGGATTGGGGTCTGGACTTTTTACTGGCCAATCCATGGTGTCGATTCCAACCTCCTCAAGAGCACTGCGGGGTCGTGCATTATCTTGCATTAATTTAAAAAAATTGGTCCGATATAAGGCGCGAATAGCACAACATGGTCATGATTATAAAGACGGCAGACTATGTGCCCACACTGTCAAATTTAATATAATATAATAAATTTAATATATATATGTTTATATACTGAGAAGGATTGTTCGACTTTGAGAGATGTTATATTTGCATAGTTAAAGTGCTCTTTGTATCTGTACAATGGATCTTCAATATTGGTAAAAAGTTGCCCTAATTTTGTAAAATCTACATTTTTATCTAATACACCTTATGTGTATTATTAAATTTAACAGTGTGGGCACATAGTCTGCCGTCTTTAGTCACTCATGAAGGATGTTAGTTATGTACCGATTAACATTAATACTTCCATTGTTTAACACTACTACAGTCTATACGAGCTGCCAAAGAAATGTCTCACCACACTATTACAGAACCTCCACCAAATAACGTGGTATTCAGAATTTTGCATTGAGCATAACTTTCATGCGGTGGTCGGTACACACGAACACGTTTATCACGGTTATAAAGATAAAATCTGGATTCGTCTGTAAAGAGCCAGTCATCCTGCATCCAATTAACATGATTCCTAGCAAAATTCAAGCGAAAGCTCCAATGTTCTACGGAGGGGGATAAAATTTAGGGATGATAGCAGGTGTAGGGAAGCATTTTTCAGATAAACAAAAAGAATATTTTTACGATGGATTAAATGTGTCATTGAAACGGTGCAATACCTGTATTCTTTTGTTTATTTTGTTTTCATGCCTAGTCCGGGAAGATAAAAATGTCCCCTACTACTTATATCAAAAGAGAAAATTAAAATTGCTATTCATTAGAGATTAAAAAAGTATTATTATAGTGTAAAACAGCAGAGCAACACATTTTAGTCATTGGTGAGGTATCCAATAAATGAAGAATAGTAATAAGGAGGGGAGCCTAGAAACGCAAAAATTAAGAGAAGAAATGAGTAAAGATTTGTCAATAGATCTATGATTATTTTTCAAACAAAACTTACTCCATGATGCTTATGAAGAACACTTAAAGTTGACATATATATATATATATATATATATATATATATATATATATATATTATCGATACCTTATTTACCGTTAGGTGTTAAGGTTGAATACAAAAATCAAACAATTCCTTAAAGTTACAGTACATTAAATCAGTAAGTGCAGCCTATCAGAATCTATCATTATTATTTTATTCTAATTTCGTTCCGTATATCATCCTTGCCCATTCTTTCTTGTTGCGTGCCATTCTTTTCGCCTCTCTCCCTGACATTCCCTTAGCTCTCTAAAGTTGACATACCATATCTTATTAGGAGACAGTCAAAGTCAGTTCTTCGTTTTGGATGAACATCACAAAATTTAAAGGAAAAATGCATAATAGAACATTGTTGAATTGTTTCGATTGATAATTGAATATAAAAATAATTGGAAAACCAAACTTTGGAAGTATCTTCAAGTTAATTAACAAAGAAAAAATAGCTACCTCAGTAATTGGTCACTCTTATAAAACTTCGAAGAGTGTATACTGAAACTAAGGTTTATAAAGCAGATAAACAGAGAGACTCGTGGCATAATCAAATTACTTCAAGATCCGCAAGAAGCTTTATTTAAAGAGCAATTATTTATTTGGCAAGCAGAAATGATAAGATTTTGTTTACGGGCATAGAAAACAAAACAAAAAAGTCATTGACGTACAAGAAAAATAACAATGGACCTAAATTAGAGCAATGTGGAACATTATATCTTCTTAAAGAAATTTTTCTTCGAAATTACATTCACATCATGTATTATGTCGTGAAAATGATTTTGCTTTGATAAATTTCTTATCGTATTTTATCGCATCATATTACTTTTGGCACATTTTATGTGTTTTGTATACTAGAAACATAGAAGATAGTTCTAATTTAATAGCCAACAACTTCGCAATTATATCAGTATACGAAGAATTCTAAAGGATAAATGATTCAGTAAGTCATTGTCATACAAAACAAATATCAATGGACCTAACTGGAAACTCGTTGGACACCAGAAGATAAAGAAAAGTCAATGTAGGGAATAGTATTGAGAAGGCAATGAATAATAGTTTTTTAAGGAATTTTATCTTTGAAATGCTACCAACATGCTTTGACAAACTTCTTATTGCATTTATTTTTTTGTTTATCTACATTCTACAATATCGTCTTAATGATCCATGAAATTTGTGTCACAAGTTAGAAATAGTGATGGTGTTTTTATGTGACAAAAAGATTAAAATTTTTGTTAATTGTAAGACATCTATCTTTCTTGCCATTATAAATTCATACAATTAATAATTTTTTTGGAAAATATACAAAAAAAAAACCCTCAAAAAGTAGTAAGACGTCATGGTTGTTTGTCCTTTATAATAAAACAATTTCAAATTAATTGAAACAATCTAGGAATTCATAAAAGGAAAGAAGAAACTAAGAAAATGAAATAAATGAATATTTATTAGAAAAATTAGAAACTTGAAATTCTTAGATATAATGAAAGGAAAAATACATTGTTATTTTGTTAATAAAATATAAATTACTCTGAAGAAAACTGAAAACTGTTGATAGCTAAATATTTATAGAGTGGTGAATAATTTTAGTTTTTATGACATATAAAAAGATTTGTACAATTATTTCGGAAATATGAAGGTCAATTTGTATTAAATAGAAATCTGAATTAATAGAATTTTTTTCGATAAAAAAATTCTATTAATTCTATTTTCGTTCGATTTTCGATCGAAAGAACTATTTATTTATTTTTATTGTAGAATATTATGATTCGAATGAATACTAGAAATGTCTAACTGTCTAACTTTATTAAGACGTACACAAGATTAATAGTATAATTATAAATACGATTACATTAGTAATAATTCTAACCTCAATCTCCAGAGAGTTTTCAAAACGTGAACGACAGCGACGCCATCAAAATACAGCATACTTCTATCAAGTGACGGTGATTCTATTGGCCTTGTTGCGTTATTTTTTTTTTAAATATGGATTTACAACAATAATTTACCTGATAATGAACTACTTCAAGAATTATAAACAAGTTAAGAAGGGACCGTGTCGTAAAAACGTGGGGTTAGAATTAAAGAGTAAAGACAATCTATAAACAACTCGGTCTACGCTATTATTAGCTCTAATATATCTTTAGCTTCTCACTCGTTTAGTCGCCATTCTATCACTTCATTGAAAACTTCTCTTTTAATGTACAATGTGCGGTGCATGTGCGTGAAATTTAACAATTAAATTTATTTTCCTTATAGTCGCGGTAAGTTTTACTACAGTTTATTATTATTGCTGTTATTCTTTGCTTTTTTTCTTGTTATGTTTTATATTTCGAATGTTTTAAGTTTATTATAGAAAGTGTTCTGTGTTCATTCAATATCGAAAATTCCAAATATTTCCCTACGAGACAAGTTTTCACGTTTTTGATGTTTCTGCTTTCATGTAATTGAATCGAAAATTCTAGATTTTTTGCTTGACTTTTTCAATTTACCGGCGTTTGATGTTTTACATTAATTCGAATTTAAGTTTTTATGATTTTTTCACGGGAAACGAAACACGTTTTTTTAAAAATAAATTCTGATTGTAGTGAATTTAGTTTGATACTCATTCTTTATTGCTACAGTTTATATAAAAAGCAAGTATTGTTCATCACTTTATTTAACCTAAGGAAAAACATAAAATACTTTTAAATTTAATTATTATTATATTTTCGCTTACCGATTCATCTAAATTTTATTGCTATATATATGTGTGTGTGTTCAGTTTATCTATATAGCTTGGCCTCTTCTAAAAACACTCTGAATAATAAAAAATATTTTACTTTTGTACTTCAAAAAGTGTTTCTAAATTTAAATTTGATGTTTTTAGTCGATCGACATCTATATGTCTATGTATATGAGTTATATTTAATCATAAACCAATTTTATAATAATTTTAATATATTTAAATATATAATATATAATTAAAAAATAATATTTTCTAACACTATTATATATTTTTGATTTGCGTTTCTATATTTTCGGGTTCTATGGATTTTAAAAATTATTTTTGAAATATTTTTATTAAAAAAAAATTATTTATTTAATATACAGACGCATCAAATATATTTATAACATTTTTATTAGATATATAGTGTTGCATTCTAAGAAAAAATAATTGACGTTTTCACATGCATATTTGCATTCATGTATTGTATTTACATCCTGTTTGTATTTTCTTTTATTACTTAAATGTATAAAACTGTCAATACGTACAGACATAAAAGTTAGGACAAAATTGATTCTAAATTTAGTATTCAAAGGAGGAGATTTCTTTTACTTAGTCTCAAGGACGCATTCAATACAATTATTTCTTGTATGCTGCACGTATCTTCAGACGCCAGATAAACTTTCTGCATCAACCCAGAACAATCAGTCTATTGTTTTTTAATATAATCGATCTGGGTTGTATGAACTATAATTTTCGAATTTAAATAAGCTTGTTTTTATAAATCAATACCGCAAACCACATCCATTATTCATGCAATATATATGTATGATCCGTTGACTGTTAAATTAGGATCACTTTGAAAAATTTTTTCTAAGAAATGTTTTTTAGAATAACATTTCTTAGAATAAATAAATACCAGGCGTTGAAAAAAGATCGTTGGGTATTTTATTAAATTATAGTACTGGTAGGAACAAGTATGTCTTAATTGAATTGATTCGGCTTTTATTTGATGAAGATACATAATTTAAAATGGAAATAAAACTAACAGTTAAAATCTTCACTTTATTATATTTGTTCGTAAAACTACAATTGCTTCGCCAGCACAGTGGCTTCTTCAGATACTTATTAGAGCAGGTTACAAACAAACATTGGTATGCTCATCTCATTGCCTTTAATCTCCTCATGTCCTGGCACCCATATCAGTGACACAGTATTGTCTGGTACCAGTCTATTGAGGACCTGTTTACAATGTGTCACCAGCCCTGGTATGGCCGATATGTATATACACGTTTGGCCCGTTTTTACCTTAAATGCGAGCTATAAGTTCATGTATATAAACGAACGTAGTTGCCAAGTTAAATACACAAGTGCGCAAGTACTGTTCGAGAAAAGTAGTGGGAACCCTTAAAGACAGGTCGATACGATCATTTCGATCATAAGAGACCAATATTGTTCATGTTGGTGGTTGTTTTCTTAATTTTTATATTATTATTAACGTTCGTGATATTCTTAATAAGTATCTGAAGTTAATATTATAAGAATTACCTACTTCACATTTATTAATTTTATTGTTGAATTTAATTTGTTTCTAATTGGCAGTTATATTTTGTATTATTTGATTTTGGCCTGTTTTTATAGTTTTTATTCAATATGTTGGTTTATACAAACGATGAAAGGATACAAATTATTAAGTGGTATTACTCTGGTAGTACTGCTC
Organism: Melolontha melolontha; assembly: GCA_935421215.2. NCBI lineage: Eukaryota > Metazoa > Arthropoda > Insecta > Coleoptera > Scarabaeidae > Melolontha > Melolontha melolontha. The sequence goes on along the minus strand of OW285244.1, from coordinate 7,683,610 downwards.
AAGAGGTAGTAGGGCGATTTACTTTTTCTTTCCAAAATAGACCTGTGCCTACAATACCAACAATAATGAGTATTGTTCATAAGTTTGAAGCTACTGGGTGTGTGCAAAATTGTCGAAAATGTATAAATAAGGTACCTAGAATGCGCGTATTGAATGAAGGAAGAGAAGAACGGGAAGTTTTAGTATGTAGCGCGGTTGAACATAATGAACCATGCTCATCGCGCCAAATTGCCGAACAAGTCAATATACCAGCGAGAACTGTAAGAAAAATCTTGAATAGGCAAGGATACCGTAGCTTTAAAATTCAAAAACGTCAAGAAATATTTCCTCACGATGAATCAAAACGCGTTGCATTTTGCGAACAGGTTATGGAGAAGGTCATTGCCAATAACAATTTTATTGCAAATATTTTGTTTACGGACGAATCATCCTTTTATTTACATGGGCGTCATAATCCAATGGTTACAAGATATTGGTCTAAAGCAAATTGTCATATCTATCTACCTCTGCGTACCCAGTATCCCCAAAAATTGAACGTGTGGACCGGCATTTTGGGGGATCACATCATTGGTCCTTTTATTATTGACGGCACCTTAACAGCAGCTAAATATTTGCAAATGCTGCAAAATGAAATTATACCAGCTCTTCGTGCCCTTGAGGTTAATTTTGACGATATCTGGCTCCAGCAGGATAACTGTCCAGCCCATACTGCTCGTCTGGTTCAAGCATTTTTAAGGGAAACATTTCATGAACGTCTAATAAGTTCCGTTGGTACAATTGTTTGGCCGCCACGATCCCCCGACCTAACGCCCCTGGATTTCTTTTTTTGGGGGTATGTAAAACAAACCCTGTATAGTCATCAGCACAATCGAGCACGTAATCTTGGGGAACTACAACAAAAAATTGTTGATTGTGCAAATACGATAACCCCGGAAATGTTTTCGAATGTACGAAATAATTTTTATCATAGACTTTCGAACTGTCAGGAGCAAAGAGGTGGATTATTCGAACATTTGATTAATTGAGAAGTTTTAATTTGGTCTTTCAAGAATTCCGTTTATTTTAGAAGTATATTTTAATTTCCATTATTTAGAATTATTCTTTTAGTTTATCGTACTCTTCCTGTTTCCCCAGAAATTATATTTATTGAATTTTTTCATTTTGTTTTCCAAGAATTTTCTTTATTTTTTTTATCTATTTTATTTTAAAATTTATTGCCTTTAGAAGAGCATTTTTTTTTCTCTTACTTCAATACGTCTACTTTGGTAGTGTTATACATTTACTATTTTTTACAGCTTGTATTTAATGACTATTTACCTAAAAGATTCTCAAATTATGTTTTTTGCGCTCGTTGTTAAAAATATTGTACATGTGCATAGCTGTATAGTAAGTATATCACTATTACGGAATACATTCATATTCATTTGTCAATTCTCCAACAACAGTACTGGTAAAATTAAAGTACGTTGTCTATCACATCTGCTTCGGCAAACCACTAATCTAGAAGAACATTTTTATTTCTCTAAAGGTCTACATGCCGGCTCTCGTATGTATATTTGTTAGGTAGGTACGGTTTGGCAACTTCTCACGCCTTATGTATGGGAAGCCGCATGCAAGATGATTGTAGACCGAACCTGTATATAAAGATAAATTTAAAAAAAAATTTAAATTCTTTGAAAAAGGCATTATGTGCCGAAACATGTAAGAGATTATTTTAAATATATACATATTAAAGTAAAACAGACCTTAAATCGCCGACTATCTAAATCTACTATAATATACAAAGGTCAAGAAATAATTATCTTTATATATATATATATAAATATATATATTTATTGAGGACAAAATTTTAGTGTGACGTGCCATTTCTAAGGCTGGATTTATATCGCAGCTTTACATTGGTCGTGTTCGAAAAGAAGCCTTAGTGGTACAACTTTACATTCAGAGATGCCTTTCTAAACTGCTTTAGTTTTTAAATACACATCACGGCAATGATGATATCATGTTTTGGTCTGATCTAGCTTCATGCTATTATGCTAGAGTTACTAGTGGGCTGGTATAAAGCAAACAACATAACTTTGTTCCTAAATTAGACAATCCTCCCAATGTACCTCAGGCTCGGCCAACAGAGGAAATTTGATTAATATTGACCAGAAAAATGTATGAAAATGGATGGGAAGCTGCAAATGAAGACCAATTACGACGCCGAATTTTTCAAAAAAATGCGAGAAATTGATCCTGGTGTTGTCCAGGGGATGATGAGACAAGTCAGAAGAAAACTGAGGACGATCGAAGATAATGGGCCCACTATAAATAATTTGAAGATTAAGTATTTATTGTTAATTGTTGAAATAGTTTATAAAGTAAAACAGTTTTGACAAAATTATGAACATCTAAAACTTTTCCGAAAATTTTGGGACCATACGTTAATAATAAATAAATTTTAGTTGCTCTAATGATCATATTATTGTACGCCACTGATTGTCTAATGATTTCCTATCATTTATTTTTTGCTAATAAACTTAACATTCCGTGCTTTTAATTAAGGCCTTGTTAAGTGAAAGTTTTAACCGTACTTATGCAAAGTTATTCAGGCAAAAATATGCACTCATTAAAGATTAGTTAGTAAATATACTGAAACATATGTTCTAAATATATTTTGTAATCTTGTTCAGATATTTGGATGTTTTGTCTTTAACGATACTGCTCCTGAAACTACGACGTCTGCATAATGTTCCGAAATTGCTTGTGTATTGAAACTGACGTTTCTAAATAAAGTTTGCTGCTATACCTTGTTTAGTTGATTGTCTTTGATGTATAATAACAAACATATCAAAGCATGTGATTTAATAGCTGTAGGTGATATAAATTAGCACAGTTAGAAATAAGTATTAACTCAAGTATTTTATCGTATATACAGTTCGGTCTAAGTAGATTTTACATACGATTCAGGAAATCCATCTTTGTGTATTTATTGTTAACGGTTTAGAAAATAACTTAAAAGAAATTAAGTAATGGAATTTCTGGTCTTTTAGTGTTATTTCGATTATTAGGTCAAGGTAAATTTGTTCGATGTTAAATGATACTGAAAAATATAATTTTAGTATTTTTAGAATTATACAGGGTTCGCCAGTGAAGCGGGAGAATTAAAAGTAACGGAAATCTGGGTAAAATGGGATACTTAACACTTGAAAACTTTTATGCAAGTATCCACATCTACGAAAGCATTAGCAATTTTTTATGAGTTGTTCGAACATTTTTTTGTTGAGGGGAACAAAAAAAATTAAAGTTTAATATGCATTTTGCGTTATATAAATATTTTTAAAGGCATCTGTTAATTTCTCATTTTGTTTATAGACCTTTTCTAATGTTTGTGTTCCTTATCCTGTCTAAATCGATTACTCCACTAACTCTGCTCTAGTATTTCAGTTTAACAAACTGAATTTAATTTTTTGTTTTTGAGAAAGTAACTTGGAGCTGTTTGTTAATATGGGCCTAGTATAGACTTCAATACTTTTATCTTGGTTTTCTGTGATATTACACTTTTGCTTTTGAATTTCCTGTTCATTGGGTGATGGAACAAAAGAGTCTTCTCTACTCTGTAGTTAATTTTTGCTTTTATCGTTTCTGTCATCAATTGTGGTTCCTATGTATTGAAATGTTTTCATCGGTTCTATTTTTATTTATGTTTAGTTCATCATCGATTATAGGAACATAATAACTTTCGCTTTCTTTGTGTCTACTTTTATTCTGTTTTCATAAAATCTTCCGTGATTTTTGCAATAATTATAACGTCATTCAATAAATCTGATATTTTCACGTCTTGGAAATTCTTGTATCTCACTCTGTATTTTTAGATTTACCTTGTTTAATTTTAAATAAATAAATTTGTTTATTCTTAGACCTGTACAAACATGTTAAAAACAACGCACTTTTGTTCTTAATTAACAGAGAGCGGACTCGAGCGATTGATGATTCATAGCCCATAGGCGTCTACCTTGTATTCGCAATAGGTTTGTTTCTGTAAGCGATCCGTGAGTTTCGAACAATTTGATACCATTGTAAGTGTGTAAGTGGCACATAACTACATATGCAGTGAATATGTATGTCAATGCACAACAAGGCGAATGTAATAAACGGTTTGGTAATCGGCAGCAACTACTGCTGAAACAAAAGTAATGCTGATAAGCGAATTGCGTATCGAATTTTGAATAAAAATCATTTACAAAGAACAAAACTCAACTATATATTTTCTGTGAAACATTGAAAATGTCAAACATTCTATGAACAACTAAAATTTGTTCAAGGTGTTCCTGTGTTAAATTAGTTCTTTTAGATGTTAAAACGTCTTTAAAAATAGAAAATGTCCGTTCCACATCACAATTGGTGATGGTACGTGATTAAAATGTTGCAAAAGTGCATCATACTTCGAATGTATAGATTTTTCAATCGGCTCTGTGCAGAATTGATATAATATATTCAAATCTGGATTTCTGCTAAATATGGCATAATTTTTGTTGGTATAAAATGGTTTGCACAAAATGAGGGTTTCTAGTGTCATAATAACGAGAATTAACTTTTTGTCTCAGCTTGCTTCCAAATTCAGAAGGCATACTTTTCATTCGATCGATAACGGTTAACGGATAAAAGTTAATTATCGCCTCTTTTAGGTTAATATCTTGATTTTGGTTGTAAGTAATTGTATCTGTAAGACACTGGAAATTAGTTTTAATAAACTTCACCTGGTTTTGTAAATTTAAATTTGTATCTGGTGTTAACAATTAGAAATGCTTTGCGTATCATCATCTTGAAGATGCAAAACAAGCCTTCTAGCCATGTTCCCCACCTAGCTAATACAGGAATTGGGGGTAAAGGAAGTATTTCTCTATATAATGCCACTCGTGAAGGTGCATTGGGAAATATATTTTTAAATGATGAAACTAACTTATCAACATTTGGAAAATGACTACTGATGTATTCACATACTCTGTGTAGTGCATGTGCTGAACAGGTAAAATGTAGCATATTGGGATAAGATTGCTTTAATAACTTCCCTGTTTTTAACATATAAGCATATCACTCAAAAATAATAGCATCTTGTTTAATTAGATGTTATCCGATGACAGAATATTATGAATACATTGATCAATTACTTCTGCAACTGTTTCACCATTTACGACTGGCAATACTATTGTTGCAATTAAGTATGGTAAGCTTTTTGAATGGGATATTGGCCGCCATGAAAGCTTCGCGCAGTTCTTCGTTAATAGTGTCAGGTGCAGATGGTCATATGTTATCTTGATGAGTTTTTGAAGAAACATGTCTGCATATTACACTTTTGTGGACGCTTTAACTTAATGAACAGGCACTACAACCTATCTCGGTATTATTACGAATCCATCCTACCATGGTTGCCCTACGAGAATTCTCCATAGTTAGTGAAAATAAAGATAAATACTAAGAACAGAAAGAAATCGACTAAAAAGAAGAAACGAAAACTACTCCAAAAATAAGGTAGTAAATTAAACTTTACTACCCCTACTACTACTATACACTTTGGAAATTAGCGGATATAATTTTTTAAGCGATTATTTCAACGAAGTCTAACGAAATAATATATAAATGTATATTCCGTCTTACACGCCACTGTTAAATTGATTTTATGAAGGAGTACACACAATGTACTATTCATAACGACGGAAATAAAATCACCTGCTCGAGGAATGGAATCGAGCAAGCAAATAGTGGAGCTGTTATAACATGCAACAATACCTGAGATCGCCACAGCGTTTTATCGGGAAAATTGGTCATTCAATCGCTTCAGTCCGCTCTATGTTAATTAATATAATTTTTGAGGGAATCGTTATAAAATCAATTTCAGAATATAAAAGGTTTGCCAAACGGACGATATATTTTTAAAATTAAATAAAACACAAAATATTTGAGATAAAAGCAAAACTTTTTCGTTATTTGTGATAATGCACTTTTGCCAATTATGTTTTGAATAATATATCTGGAGGATGATAAAAACTCTTTTAGCTTGTTAGCTACTAATGAAACACGTGTGTTACTGTTCACATCTTTATTGCTTCTGTTTTGTGTTGGAATGCATCTTCCCATATTACGCAATAGTACAGTGGTGGGATGATGGCGCGATATTTAAACAGGTTACATAAGAGTAATTCGTATACATTCTTGCCGGCCAGCCTGGAATTTAGAGAATTCCAATAAAAAAAATACATAAAATATACAAGTAAATATACATGACTGATATAAAGATTGTAAGTTTATAGACAAGTAATATAAGACAATTATAGACAAGTAATAACATAATAAGTAACGATAAGTATGTACATAATTCAATGTGAAAACAAAATAAAATATTTGGTTGGTGTCCTTTCACTTAATAATTAATTGTTGTCTCTATTGGTAATACACACACACACGATTGACTGCAGGCTTGTATTGACTAGTTGCACACTGAATTGTCACAACTCTTGTCACACCATCTTCACCTGGGTGCAATTGAATGATCCTACCAAGACGCCATTGTGCTGGAGGTAGATTCTCTTCCTTTATTATTATCATTGTTCCAACCTTGACGTGAGTGGTATCTTGGGCCTTTCTTGTTTTTGTCTGCAGTTGTGATATATATTCCTTGGACCACTTGTTCCAGAATTGTTGATTCAAGTGTTGCAGCAATTGAAATCTTGTTCGTTTGGCTTCTGGTACATCTGCGACATTAGGATCAGTGGAAAAGGAACGACCAATAAGGAAGTCTGCTGGGGTTAATGGTTGCAAATCGTTAGGATCTGTACTTAAACAAGTTAAAGGTCTGGAGTTCAAGATCGATTCTATCTGTGTTAATGTTGTGTAAAATTCCTCATACGTGAGTATAGTATTTGATAAAACACGACGTAAATGGTATTTAACATTTTTAACAGCAGTTTCCCAGAGCCTACCGAAGGTCGGAGAACGCGAAGGGATAAAATGCCATTTAATGTCCTCATAAGTCATTGAATTTAGAATGTTATCTTTATTACTCAATAAAAAATCACCAAGATTTGATAGTTCATTCTTTGCTCCGATAAAGTTTGTACCGTTATCGCTATATATATTCAAAGGTTTAGCTCGTGTAGCTATAAACCGTTTCAAGGATAACAAAAATATGTCAGTACTTAGCCCGGTTACTAACTCCAAATGCATTGCTTTTGTGGCGAAACAAATAAATAAACAAATATAACATTTTCCTACTTTAGCCCGTTTTCCTTTTCTATTCTTGACTGAAAAAGGACCTGCATAGTCAACACCCGTAGAATGAAATTGATACATTGCTTTCGTTCTTTCGGCTTGCAAGTTGCCCATGATCGGCGTAATTAATTTCGCGTTAATTTTTGCGCACTTTAAACAATTATGAATGACCTTTTTTACCGTACGCATTCCTGCTACCAACCAAAATCTTTCGCGTATACTACACAAAGTTAGTTTCGGACCCGCATGCTTAAGTATTTCATGCTCATGCTTGACAATTAATTATGATAAATTATTTTGCTTAGGTAAAAGAACTGGATGTTTTTTGTTGTAATTAAATTCAGATAATTTTAATCTACCGTCTACTCTAATTATTTGTCACTAGCAAGAAATTGAGTTAAGGTAAATAAGTTACTATTCTTTCTTACAGGTTGTTCTGTAGACAGTCTTTTCCAATCCTTGGGAAATTCGCTTTTCTGAAACATCTGAATTAACTTAGTAAGAGCTGTTGCAAGCTCGGTTACTGTCAATTCGCCAATTACTCGCTCTGACTTTGGAGTTTTTAAATTGTTGATGAATCTTAGGCAATAAGCTGTTACTCTCTGCAATCGAACCAAATATGAACATCTTTCGATCGGAAATCCATCTTCAGGTTCTGTTAAATAAAAAATGTTTGGACTATATTTTTCCGTGATTCTGGAATTGTTTCTGTCTCTAGATTAAGTTCGTCGTCATCGAAGCGTATGATATTATCTAGAAGCCAATGTGGCCCTTGCCACCATATGGTTTTTTCTTTTAAACACTCAGGAGCCACTCCTCGTGAAATTAAGTCTGCTGGGTTGTCTTGGGATCTAACATAGTGCCAGTCTCCTAATTCTGAGAGGTTCTGAATTTCAGCTACCCGATTGGCGACGTATGGTTTCCATCTATTGGGATTTGCCTTTATCCAGCATAAAGTAATTTGAGAGTCACTCCAATAGCATGTTTTGTCAAAGTTTATATTTAATATATTCTTGAATCTTTCAACCAATTGGGCTGCCAAAACGGCTGCACATAATTCTAAACGTGGCAGTGTTGTCCTTTTCAAAGGAGCAATCCTGAATTTTGCTGCTAAGAGAGAAACTATAGATTCGTTATTTTGATTAGTAGATTTTATATATGTATATGCAAGCACCATATACTTCACTTGCATCCGCAAATGCATGTAACTCTTTATGTGCACAGTCGTTAATAAGAACACGTCTGGTTACACATATATTCTTGATGTGATGAAGCCTTTCTCTAAACTTGATCCATTGAGTGTATGATTTCATAGGAATTGATTCATCCCAAGACAGATTTAATTGGCATAGCTCTTGAATTATCAACTTTGCTACTACAATTATAGGTGCAAGTAAACCTAAAGGATCATATAATTGTGCAGTTGTTCCCAAGATCGTTCTTTTGCTTACCTCATGTTGATTACCTTTAATATTAAATGAATAACTGAGCGTATCTCTTAATGGATTCCAATTTACACCTAAAGTTTTATATTCTTTATCTGAACTGATTAATGATTCTGAATTTTCTACATTTGCTAATTCTCGTACGTTGCTACGGAACTTACGCACCATAAAACCTGCACTACTTAGTATTTTTAATATATTTTGTTTAATATGTTCCAATTCCCTTAAACTATCACAACCCATAATCAAGTCGCCCACGTAAAAATCCCTTTGTATTATTTTTGATTCAGTAGGAAAACTAGTTTCGCTATCTGACCCTAATTGTAATAAACATTTAATAGCCAAATACGATGCGCTTGCTGTACCATAAGTGACTGTTGAAAGCTCGTAAGTTTTTAAGGGTTCTCTGCTAACATTACACCAAATTATGCGTTGCTATTGTCGATGTTCGGGATGTATCCAAACTTGTCGATACATTTTTGCTATGTCTCCCGTGAGAACATACTTGTGTAAACGAAACCGTGCCATTATAGAAAAAATGTCATCTTGTAAAACTGGACCTGTGTGTTGTAAATCATTAAAAGAAATACCGTTTGAATTTTTACAAGGTGCATCGAATACTACTCTTAGCTTTGTTGTTTCACTATCTTCTTTGTGTACACCGTGATGTGGTAAATAATACGCATTGTTATGTTGATTTGTATTAATTTCTTTCATGTGATGTAAGTCGATATACTCTTGCATAAATTTACAATAATCTGTCTTTAATTTAGTGTCTTTTGCGAGTTTTTTCTCTAACAAAACGTCAAAACGTTGTTCTGCGATATGATATGTGGAATTTAGTTTAGTTGGGTTATCTTTAAATGGAATTTTAACAACGAATTAACCTTTTTATCGAGAGTTGTTGTTTCCGCGAAATATTGTTCACAATATTCTTCATCAGCTGTCAAATTCTTGGATGTTGATATAAATTCGTTCATTTGCCAAAACCTTTCTACATTGTTATTCAATTCCTTTAAAGATAGACATGATATGCTAGTTGAACTATGATTATTGACATTAATTAATTCCCCAGATAAAATCCAACCTAATTTTGTTTTTTGAAATATTACATTGTTTTTCTTTATTTGCCCTACACAAATAAGATTCCAAAAAATATTTGCCCCAATTAGTACGTCTATTTTGTTTGATTCGTTAAAACGTGGATCAGCTAGTTTGATGTTTACAGGAACTTCTATTGAATTGGCATTAAAACTTATTGATGGAATAGCTGATGCAATTTTCGGTACAATGGTAATACAATAATTGAGGAATCCAATGTAATAACCGGGCAAGTCCGCTGAGACAAAATGTGCAGGAAACATAAAAAACGCTTCAAACTTAAGTAACTACAGTTTTGCCACATTTGTCAATGCTAACGTGTGCAGTTAGTCTCAGAGCACTCTCCTTTAACATTTTGTGCTTCCTAGTCAAAAAGCGCAAAAAATGTGCGCAAAAAACTGAAGGACTTGCCTTTTTATTGCACAGTATTTGTAACTTAAAAAAACTAAATTAAGGAAATTAGGAAAACCAAGAAACTTTTCTTTATTTTGAGAAAACTTTATTAAATATTAAAGCTAATATGCATGACTTTTAAACAAACAAACAAAGTTCCTTTATTCATCGCTGCCGAACTCTGACACTGAAGTATTATTGTCAGCTTCTAGAAAACTCTTATGGTAGTCTTCAATGTCTTGGTAGAACCAAAAGTCACACTGGGGCGCGTAATTTCTAGCTAATGCCATTACGTGTTCAAATTTTTTTTTTTTTAGTTTTTTTCTTTCTACGTATAATTTTTGATCATCTTATCTTGTCATGTTTCCTTTTCTGTATTTCTATCGCCCCAAAACTGCGATCGCAGGGCAGAAAGCTGTGGCCCGGTTCGGGATACCTATGGTATATTGATTTATATCGTCCAGTATCAACAAGAGTATGAAAAAATTGCACCAGCATATAATTTTTTATTCTCGGCTGTTGTTGCAGATACTTCTTGGTGAAACATTTTAACTTCATACAGTAAATAATAAAAATAAATTAAAACACTTGGCTTGTTTCACTATGAGATTTATTTAAATACTCTAACAATTGTTTCGGCTGTTATGCCATTCTCAAAGAGATCTATAAATCTAACTTAAAGACTATCGCACTTGTTCTTATATGTTGTCTATGTTGTCTGTTCTTGTGTGTAGTGGGGGTGGTATTATATTGTGTATTACGGTGTCTATAAAGGGTGTATTGGCATATTCTATCTGTGTGTTGGTGATTAATAGATTTTGTTTTTTCGCTATTTTTATTTCTAATATTTCTAGGAGGTCCAATCTCTTGCTTTTTGTGATATTGTGTATTAATTCGCAGTTATCTATATCGGGGAAGTGGTTGAGTTCTATACAGTGTTCGGCAAAGCCTGTGTTTTTCTCACTATATAAAATTGACTTTTTGTGTTCTTTAACTCTGTTTTTAATGGCTCGTCCACTTTGGCCGATATAGATAGCTTCACAGTCTTTACATTTTAATTTATAAACACCTGATTGGTCCATTTTATCTCTTTTATCTTTGTTGTTGCTAATCATTGTTCCTAAATTTGTTTTATTTACCCAGCTTATTTTGATATCTAATCCTTTTACTATTCTGTTTATTTTATTAGTGAGTTGTGGTATGTATGTAATTTTGTGCCATCTTTGTATATTTTCTGTTATTTTCGGGTATAGGTATTTGTTCTTATTATTTTGTATTTCTTTACGTTTTAACAGTTTATCTACGATTTTAGGGTCATATCCATTATTTCTTGCGATTAATTTAATTGTGTTTATTATTAATCGCAAGAAATAATGGATATGACCCTAAAATCGTAGATAAACTGTTAAAACGTAAAGAAATACAAAATAATAAGAACAAATACCTATACCCGAAAATAACAGAAAATATACAAAGATGGCACAAAATTACATACATACCACAACTCACTAATAAAATAAACAGAATAGTAAAAGGATTAGATATCAAAATAAGCTGGGTAAATAAAACAAATTTAGGAACAATGATTAGCAACAACAAAGATAAAAGAGATAAAATGGACCAATCAGGTGTTTATAAATTAAAATGTAAAGACTGTGAAGCTATCTATATCGGCCAAAGTGGACGAGCCATTAAAAACAGAGTTAAAGAACACAAAAAGTCAATTTTATATAGTGAGAAAAACACAGGCTTTGCCGAACACTGTATAGAACTCAACCACTTCCCCGATATAGATAACTGCGAATTAATACACAATATCACAAAAAGCAAGAGATTGGACCTCCTAGAAATATTAGAAATAAAAATAGCGAAAAAACAAAATCTATTAATCACCAACACACAGATAGAATATGCCAATACACCCTTTATAGACACCGTAATACACAATATAATACCACCCCCACTACACACAAGAACAGACAACATAGACAACATATAAGAACAAGTGCGATAGTCTTTAAGTTAGATTTATAGATCTCTTTGAGAATGGCATAACAGCCGAAACAATTGTTAGAGTATTTAAATAAATCTCATAGTGAAACAAGCCAAGTGTTTTAATTTATGTTTATTATTTACTGTATGAAATATAATTTTTGTTTTGTGATGCGCAGTTATCCTGAAAAAATATATAAATCTGTAACTTTTGGCCGTATATAAGTATTAAAAAAATGTAAAAGAAAACTAGCAACTTCATTCTGGCCTTTGCCTCCTAAAGTTTCGTCATACATGTAAAAATAACTCTTTCCAGTGCTACTCACATGAATACAAAAGTTGAAAACCCATAGCTGTATTTTATAAAAAACCTCTCCACTTGAAGAAACAGGCAGAGGCATATTTTGTTGGAAATCAAACGTTAATACTTCCACGGTCGGATCAGTTTTCGATAAATCGGTTTTAGTTTTCATATCAGAATAAAAACATTCAGCTTTTCTAAGGTGCACAGACTTTTCGGTTTCCAAGACTTTTCTTTCGGCGTCAGAGTCAGCAGCATTTATTTTGTTAATTAATTTGTCACACTTCTGGCAAGTATCGGATTTTGGCTTCCCAAAACTAATGTTGAAATGTTCGGCAAAATATTTTCTATAAAATTCGTATTTGACAATAGGGTTGTTTTTTCGATTATCTTGACTTAACTGATATTGATTAGGCTCATATTTTTGTAAATATAAGTCATGCATTTTAGATACAGTCAATAGAGGCGACAAGTAATAGTGTTGCAAATTGTCTTTTCTGCTATAGTGTGACTTATACTTCGGAAAACTCAAAATGTGTGCTTGTATTTGGGCAATGATGGCATCAGAGATTTTGTTGGGGCTATTCCCATGCTTTCCTCTTCGATCAACAGGAGGAATGTTATTTTGACTTGACAGGTGTTTTTGCAACCGTTCCAGCCTGCTTTTACTTATCCCATGTAGAGATAAAAAAGCTTGCTGACAAATTTTTTGTTGTTCACCGGCTTGCCGAATCTAAGAATGTAATAATTTTTAAGTGGGAATATAGAGGAATGGTAAAGCTTACTTCATAATAAAAGGATGATTTTTTTTCGGTTCCTTCTCCCGAGCGTGGCCTGTGTCGAACAATGTCCTTCTTTTTATGCACCCATATAAATAACAATCCTGAAGATCTTTAGAAGACATCGCATAAAAATCAGAAAATAATTTTTTGCAGTTCTCGTTTCCAATAATTTTTTCGAAGCAAAGGTGTTTACACTTGCACTTGGGTCCCATTTTGCTTCCAGGAACACAACGCCCTTTTGTGTTTGTATATGGTTTTCCTTGGGTCCTATTGGCTTTCCTTACATTTCTTTGCCACAACTTTTCACGAATTATTTTTTTCTTTGTAATCTGTGGTGTACAACGTGCGGCAGTTTGTACCTGAGCTCCAACATCGACTCCAACATCCACAGAAACTTCGTCATGAGAGGATCGGGGAAATAGTTCGTCAAAATTTAGATTATTCGCAGAAGTACCAGGCTGAGATGAGGCAGGTGCTTCACTCAAGTCATCACACTGAGAACTACAGTATATGAGGTTACGTTGTAATCGAGTTTTTTTTCATGTTCCGGTACATATTCGTCGTCACCATCACTAAAATACGGGTCACTGGTGGAATTGTCACTGTCTGAGAGCATTTTTAACAGGTTTAACACTGTTTTCCACAAAAAACCGATCGCATAACACACTTTAGACCACATACATAAGATTTGACGGTACTTTGCAATAACAGGGGAAGTCCAGGACTTACCCTGTTCTTGCTCAGTATTGCTAAGCAGGCAACTACAAATACATCCGTGTACTGCATATTTTCTACATTTGAATATTGTTGTTGCACAGGATAATAGAGAATTTAATCATCAGCAAGAATATATGAATAACACAATTTAGCGAAAAAATGGACTTACCCGGTTATTGCATTGGACCCCTCAATTGAAAACACGCGATTTTAATGTTAATTCGACACCGGGACAAATATTAATTTTTCCCTGATTTATCCCTGTAACATTCATATTTATTTGTTTTCTTTTTAGACTAAGCTTGTTACGTAATTCTTCAGTTACAAAATTTGATTGTGAAGCACTATCAAGCAATCTCTCATGTTATAAGTTTGTGTATTTTGCATTGCCTGAACAACCGCTGTCGATAAAATAGTTTGACAATTCGTATTAATTAAAGAATAGTTAACTGTTTCATCTACACTTGTATTACATGCAGTTTGATTAATTGAATTTTTTCTACGTTCGCTTTTTGATTAAAGTGTAAAAGTGTATGATGTTTCTTTTGCAAATTCTACACGTCGATGAAGACTTGAAGACACAATCGTTTAAAAAATGTCCCTTTCTCAAGCAATTTATGCATAATTTGATTTTTCGTGCAATATTGTTTCTTTCGTGAACGTTTAATTTGTTAAATGATTCGCAATTATATATTAAATGTTCTTGCTTGCAATGTGGACAACTTATAGCATAATTATTAACAGTAGTAGTAAATGAACGAGTTGTTTGTTTAATTTTATCTGTTCGTTTTTGCGCAATAGTTTCTAATGTTAAAAATTTACTATTTAAGAATTCTAATAACTCACTCAATAACGGTGTTTGATCATTGTCATTAACCGCATTTATTTTTATTTCCTATTCTTTTGCTGTTTTTGAGAACGTCGATTTGCATCTTCTGTAATACTGGCATTTACAACGTCAATATTCTCTTGGTTTCTTGCGTTTTGATGTCTTATTGGTGTTCTGGTATCGTGTAGAATGAAGTTTATTTCGAATTTTTTAGCAATTCAACGAATAACCAGTACAGAAGACGATTATGTGGACCATAATCTTTTGAGTTTGAACCAAACGTTGTTGAAACGTTTATATTGCCATGATGAATTGTCAAACAATACTAAACACAAATGAGAGCTAGTGACATTTCTACCATTTTAAATATGGCTGCTATGACGTTTTGAAGACATATCGTTGCTGTTGGGAAACCCGATATAGCACATATCGTGAAAACCTTCAATTAATTCAGCTTTTAGTTTGATTGTTTTTACTATAAATATTCTGTTGTGTTTTAACTGGATGCTAAAGAGTTTATAGCATTTATCGCAAATAGAGTAGAAAATTTAAAAAGAAATTTAAAGATTCAATGGTTGCAATGTATTCGTTCAAACACTTCCAATATTCCAACAAATCTATAATCTAGATTGAATGTTTCCCAGTTTTCTCAGAATATTGAATATTTTCATAAAAATGATAGAAAGTATGATGTTATACATCATTTTTGATATAAATAAATCGGTTATTTATGATATATTTGTTTAAAGAAAGTTTTACTTTGTAATTTATTTATTTTATGAGAGATAAAACATCTAATTTGAATAAAAAATGACATAGCATTACTTCATTATCGCAACGGGTCTGCGGTTTGTGGTATTTTACCTAATATTTTTCTTATCATTTCCAATTTTAAATGTTTTCGAGATAGTGAAAAAATACCGTTACTTAATAATGTCAAAACCTCGCAGTTTCAAAGTAGTAACAGGAAATTAAAAACAATTAAAAAGAATTTAGAAATTATTGAAATTTGTAACGAACATCAGGATTTTTATTTTATCGTATAAATATGCTGTTGCATTTAATAGAGTAATAGAAAATGCAAGGCCATGAAGGATTTTTTTACAATGCATTTTGTATGTAAATTTCTTTGTACAAAATTTCGAAAGTTTGTAGACTTGTTTATTTTAGGCATAGCTAAGGAACTTGCAGAGTCCATTTTTCAGCTTGTTGTGGAGTTCTTCAGCGTGGGCGAAGACTCCACCTTCTTGCGTCATTGGAAAAGTTAGCCCACGATCTCTAAAGATGGTCTAAGATTTTTTGGACCTGTTAAGCTGTGGAGTAGAGTAAATAGTACTCCGTTTTTGTGTCTTTCTCACAATACGTTATCCGTCTGTTTGTCCGATATAAAATTGTATTTCATATATTACTTGCTGAAGATTCCGCACCTTCTTGGAAAAGTTAATTTAGAAATTCTAAAATAGGCCTAAGGAAGGTCCTTTGGACCGGTTGAGCTGTGGAGTACTCTTGTCGTCCTGATGATAC
Source organism: Melolontha melolontha (assembly GCA_935421215.2). Taxonomy (NCBI): domain Eukaryota; kingdom Metazoa; phylum Arthropoda; class Insecta; order Coleoptera; family Scarabaeidae; genus Melolontha; species Melolontha melolontha. Next base: position 7,667,275 of record OW285244.1, on the reverse strand, counting down.
CGCAGAGGGAAACGTATATCATCAAGTACCCTACAGTACAATCAATTAATATTTAACAAACTTCTTTGTAAGAAAAAACATACATTTTGTTGGGATTATCTCAATTAATCACGATTAATGATTGAAATTACTAAATGAAGAGGAACAAGCTGAAGATATAACGACTCATGCTACGGAAATGGTAAAGGAGACGGAAGAACGGGATGGAAAAATTGTGACAAAACATAAACAGAAAAATTTGGTAAGCAACAACAAAAGAGAAAACAAGCCAAAACGTACAACATATAAAAAATACAAAATTGGCCAATGGAACGTATTAACGCTTTATCAAGAAGGCAAATTCGAGCAGGTGATAAGAGAAGTGCAGCGATACAAACTGGATCTTCTCGGAATTAGCGAGGTGAGATGGACGGGAAACAATAAAATTACCACATCCGACAAGCACACGTTTATATACTCAGGGATGAAGGAAGGCGAACCACACCAATATGGAGTAGGAATATTATTAAGCCCCCATCTCCAACAAAACCTAATAGAATGGAATCCCATAAATGAACAAATAATTACTGCAAGAATAATCCTAAATGGACATCATGTCACCATAGTTCAATGTTATGCGCCAACAGAAACAACAGAACAAGAAGAAAAAGAATGTTTTTATGACACATTAAATAATACGTTGACAAAAATCAATAAAAAGGACATACTCTTATTAATGGGTGATTTCAACGCTAAAGTGGGAAACCACACAGAAAACTTTGAAGAAATCATCGGAGTACATGGGATAGGGAAAAGAAATGGAAATGGTGAACTACTACTAGAATTATGCGGCAACTTCGAGCTACAGATAGGTGGTACAATGTTCGAACATAAAACATGCCATAAAATAACGTGGGTATCGCCGGATAGAAAAACTGAGAACCAGATCGACCACATCTGTATAAAGCAAGAATGGAGTAAAGCGCTGCTAGATGTCAGAAACCGAAGAGGGGCAGATATAGGGTCAGACCATCACTTAGTCGTAGCCAGAATCAAACTGGATGTTGGTAATTATAAAAACAAGGGGAAAAGAATTTGCAAACATACAAAAAGACAAAGACTATTGGACCCACATAAGTTAGACGAAGGTGCAAAAAAGGAAATAATACAGAAAATAGAAAATTTATCTCAAAACATAGACCACACTCTAGAGATAGAAGAGATGTGGCAAAAAATTAAAACGTTGTATACTGTGAGCTGTAAACAAACGTCAAAAACCACAAGAGACAGCAAGGAATGGATGAGCAATGAATCATGGACTAGAATTGAGGAAAGAAGGAGAATTAAAGAGAAAATGTTAAGAATCAGAGATGAAACAAAAAAAAGGAAAATACAAGAAGAGTATACAAGATGTAGCAAAACGATAAGAAGAAGTATAAGAAATGATAGAAAGAGACACATAGAACAACTGGCAAATGAAGCACAGACTGCAGCGGACAAAATGGACAGTAGAGAACTATACAAAAGGATAAATCAGCTAGCAGGAAACAGGAAAAAGACTAGGGAATTACCATTACAAGATAAGGACGGAGACAACTTATACAACAAGCAACAACAACTAAAAAGATGGCAAGAATACTTCGAAGAGATAATGAATATCAATGGGACCAAATTACAGCTATTGCAGGAAGAAATCGTGCAGGAACTGCCCATCAACACCGATGTTCCTTCAAGAGAGGAAGTGATAAATGCATTGCAAAAAATGAAAAATGGAAAATCGGCAGGAAATGATATGATAACAGCTGACATCTTGAAGATCGATGTAAATGCAACTACAAAAATATTGCTACCCCTTATCCAGAAAATTTGGAATGAAGAAAAATTCCCTAAAGACTGGAAAGAAGGATTGATTATAAAAGTACCCAAAAAAAACGACCTGCGACATTGCGAAAGTTGGAGAGGTATCAGCATGTTGAATGTCACATTTAAAGTCTTCTGCCGCATACTGTTAAATAGAATCAACGACTCTCTTGACTATACCATCAGAAAAGAACAAAACGGATTCCGACGTGGACGCTCCTGTGTAGACAACATTAACACAATTAGAATGATAATAGAAGAATCACTCGAATACGAATCACCACTCCAGTTGTTATTTATAGACTACGAACGAGCATTTGACTCGGTAAATCGGGAAAATATATGGATAGCACTCAAGAATAAAGGTCTTTCTCAAAAAATAATCCAACTGATTAGGGAAGGATACACAGGATATCAATGTCGAGTACTCCATGAGGGAGAGCTGTCACAACCTTTCGTCGCTAGTACGGGTGTTAAACAGGGCTGCATACTCTCACCACTGCTTTTTTTGATAATGTTGGACACGGTACTCTACGCAACAACAAATAACAAGAAGAGAGGAATACGATGGGGGCTGACGGAAGTTTTGGAGGACATCGAATACGCAGATGATGTATGCCTTTTTTCATCGAACATTAGGAACATGCAGAGTAAAACTAATGACCTTGTTGCGGAATCAAAAAAGAATGGCCTTAGCATAAATAAAAATAAAACTAAAATGTTGAAAATTAACACCAAAGATACAACAAACATAGAAGTCGAAGGCACACAGATAGAAGTAGTGGAGGAATTCACTTACCTTGGCAGTGTTGTCTCGAGCAATGGAGGAACATTATCTGATATACAGCGAAGAATAGACAAGGCACGGAAAGTTTTTGCAAGTATGAGAAAAATATGGCGCTCTAAAAGTTTGTGCTTATCATCAAAAATCAAAGTGTACAACTCAACAGTGAAACCAGTTCTCCTCTATGGCTCAGAGACCTGGATGGTTACCTCAACAATCAAGAGAAAACTCCAGTCTTTTATAAACAGATGCCTTAGAAATATACTAGGAATATGGTGGCCGGAAAGAATATCAAATGCTGAACTATGGCATAGAACAGAACAAAACGACATAAATGAAGACATTAAGAGAAGGAAATATAAATGGCTTGGTCATACATTAAGAAAGCCAGTTGATACACCAGCTCACACAGTCCTAATTTGGAAGCCACAAGGAAAGAGAGCGAGAGGCAGACCACGCACCACCTGGAGGAGAACAGTTATGGAAGAGACTAACAAGTCCATCCCACAACTGAGGAGCATTGCCCAGGACCGAATAAAATGGAAAAAATACATAGAGACATTATAAGTGCACATACTCGCTATACGAGTATGTAATGTATAATTACCCTACGTCCCGAAAGGGAATAATGGGTTTAATAATAATAATAATAATGATTGAAATTTATAATTTAATCTATATTTATTAAAAATCGTTAGAAAGTGTTCAATGAAATAAATTCAACTGTGGATTATACAACTCAATATACACGACTGTTGTATAAATGGTAGCATAATCACTGCAGTATTGACCTCGTATTTAATTAATTATTTATATGGAGAAATACGGTTAAAGGTTTCTCATTACAGACGCAATATAAATAAATCAAACTATTTTATCTTTATATGTAGTGTATGTATATTGATATCAGTATGGCATTTTTATTTTAATTTTCAAATGAAATAACTTATAAAAGAACATACATTGTATATGCATTCTTAATGGTTATTGACTTGTATGTATGATTACTGTACAAACATTTACTGTAAATTATCTGGAATATATTACCAATAGAAATGATTCAGACTTTAAATATAAAATTATTGATATTAATGAGTATTAAGATAAGTAGAATTTAATGTATTTATTTATTTTACTTTGGGAAATTATATGTATCATTAAGATGGTTACAGAAGATATCCTCTACTTTGAATTATATATTCATTTGTATAATTTTAAATATGGAAAGTATGAACGGTATAGAATTTATTCAATATTTTTTTGTGAAGAAGAAAGCAATAAATTCGAATTATAATACATGTATAATAATTAAATTAATTATTTAGGTTACAGAAAAACATTGCTTCACTGTTATGCAACTGGTTAGTTTGTTTCTATATAGGTAATAACCTCATGTAACGAAAATTATTTATACGAGTTAGATTAAGTTTAATATGCATGAGAATTTTAACTAAAACGTAATTTTATCTGCTCAAAAAGTTGGTAGATTGAGTTTTTTGTTCAAGTTTCACTAATGAATATTGAAATGTAAATTTGCAATGATACATTTCCTTTTTTAAACATATTATTAGTGTAATTAATATATCCTTAATTTTATATATCTAATTTTCACACAGGAGTGTTTATCCACATAAATTTGCACAATAAAATAATTTTAATATTAAGCAGTGGGGTGCTGTGACTTATAGTGATAATTAGAGTTTTCAAATTTTCCCCACATTCCAGGATCCTACTCAGTATAAGTTACTATATACGTACGAACGTTTTCAAAACACATTGGGTTTTATAAAGAACACGTGTTCGTATGAAATTACAACTGAGCATTTTTGTTAATATATAGAGTCCGATCACATTTAAGTATTAACAAAGAAATTACTTATTGTAAGAGATGTTTACGAAAAGTTTTGTTTTTTTTACGAGACGCACCCAGTTACAACAGAAAGATTGCGAATTTGGAGATAAGCAGATTCATTGTATGCCTGCCAGATGTTTGTATTTTAGTTAAAGGTAGATCTCGACGTCTTCTTTAGAAAACGTGATGTATAAAGACGGCAGACTATGTGCCAGACAGACAAGAATCATTTCACCATGTGTACGAAATATTGTTTTGGATACTATAATATAAATATGTTTTGAAGGTGCATCTGTTATTGCCAATAATACCACTTTTTCTTTAGAATAAATGTTTCGTTCATTGTTAGAAATACAAAATAATGTTTTTTTTTAATTTTGATTTAGAACTGTAAAATATATGTTCAAATTCTGTTATCTCTTTGATAAATGCATGTATGGAAATATTTAGGAAACTAAATATAAACTATAACTACTAAATATATGTTTTTCTGCTCCGATATGTAAACAAAGCGAGAGGAATGAAAAATAATATTTAGTACAGATGGTGAAATGATTCTTGTCACCATGCACCGGGCACATAGTCTGCCGTCTTTAGTGATGTATATTGAAAACATTTGTACATATTAGCTTGTATTGAGTAGGAGTCTGGAATGTGGGGAATAATAACAACTCTACTGATCATTTTATTTATTTGTAATAAAGAGAAAAAGCACAAAAATCATTGAATATTGTGAATACAAATACAAAGATCGTGTCCTAAATTATATTTATAATAAAATAGTGCAACCCTTACCGAATAAATGTCGTATAAACATCGAAGTCGAAGCGATTTATTTCGGCGCTTCTCAGCTAAATGAATTTACTGAATCGATGGTTGACGATTAACTACGAATGAAGTGAAAACAATGAAAGCAAGGGCAGAGGTACTTAAATCGGCTTCCATCGCTTCCGTGAAACGCATATGCCTCGAGCAAGAGCATGGGGTGCTGCATATTGAAGGGGATAATAACTAAATATGTATTAATTTAAAATAAAAAAGTTTTATAGCATCAGTTTCGTTATTTTATAGCCACATCTCGTAGGTTCTTTCGGTTGTAAGTTTTAAAATAGAGTGAAATAGAGCGCACAATATTACATACATATATAGAGGAATTAACATAAGGAAGAATCAACCAAGGTAACGTTTTTAGAATTTCACAAATTTGTTTGTAGTAACTTCAACTTCAACAATGGAAAGCGACAAGAAAAAAAAAAAACTGAAATCAACACAACCTACCAATTAAATATAATACAAACAACTGGGCAAGAAGCGACAAAGAAAAAGCTTATGTACTCGCAAACCAACTGCAACAAGTATTCCAAACATTCCCTTCTGAAATCACTACTAAACAAGAAAAAGAAATACAAAATTACCTAAATGCACCTTATCAGATGGATTTCCCTCATCATAAAATTAAAATATCTCATATAAAAAAAAAACAATCAAGGAAGAAATTTATATTAATAAAGCGCTTTGCATCGATCTCATCACTGGCAAAGTTTTCCGAGAATTGTCCGAAAAAAGTTATAGACTATTAATATTTATTTTCAATGGCATTCTTAGACTAAACTACTTTCCAAATATCTGGAAAGTAGCACAGACAGTCATGATCCTGAAACCAGGCAAAAAGCCAGAAGCAGCTTCATCTTACAGACCAATAAGTCTTCTACCAATATTTTCGAAGGTATTTGAAAAAATATATATTAAAAGAATATTAGAAATTTTACAGGAAAGGAACATCATACCAGAACATCGGTTCGGATTCAGAAATAATAATGTAACTATAGAACAGATCCATAGACTGGTAAAGAAAATTAACAGAGATTTTGAAGCAAAAAAATACTGCTCTGCGGCCTTCGTAGACATGTCTCAAGCCTTCGATAAGCTGTAGTATGACGGACTATTCTACAAACTGAAAACATACTTGCCTCATCCTCACTATCAACTTCTAAGATCCTACCTAACTGACAGACACTTCCTTCTGTAACAAAACAACACCTACACCGATCTATATCCTATTTTAATCTGGTGTTCCACAAGGAAGCGTATTAGGTCCAATTTTGTTTTTACTATATACGGCTGACCTACTACTAAGCTGACAACCGTAGCAACATATACAGCAATTCTTGCATCTCATGTTGATCCTGTTGTAGCTTCAAGAAATCTTCAGGAAAACTTAGATAAAATCCAAGACTGGTTTACGAAATAGCGTATGAAAGCCAACGAATCCAAATCTATACATGTCACTTTTACATTGCGACGTGAAACCTATCCACCCGTCAGAATCAACGATGTGAACTCCCGCAAGCTGATACCACAAAATACCTAGGAATGCATTTCGATAGGCGTCTCACATGGCACACATATCTTAACTAAACGTAAGCAGTTAGGTATTAAACTATATCAAATGTATTGGCTAATCGGTCGCAGATCACAGCTATTTCTCGAAAAAGCTGTTACTATACAAATTCGTTCTAAAACCAATATGGACTTATGGTATCCAGCTCTGGGGGACCGCCAATAATTCGAACACCGAGATCCTATAGAAGTTCCAAAATAAAGTGATACGAGCCATACTTAACGCCCTAAAGTATGCGCCCAACTATGTCATCCAACGAGACCTCCAAATTGCCACCATTCAAGAAGCTATTGCTCATCACAGTGATAAATACCGTGACAAAGTGACACATCACCCAAATGTGCTAGCCAAACAGCTATTTAGTCAAAATGGAGAAATAAGACTTGAAAAAGATCACACCCTTTGATCTAGGGACTAAACTTATATAATGGTGTTATAATTATTAATACCTACATAGTTATATATAATCAAATGGACAAAAAGTATTTAGTTTTAGTAGCATGAAATAACTCGCTTTGTTATTGTATCAAACTAATAGATTATTACTTTTATGTATATTTCTAAATAAAGGGAGTTAAAAAAAAGTAATTTCAACATTCAAATATCAAAGTACCAACCAGACCTCCATTGTAAATCATGTATAAAATAGGCAATTTTTTGGATGTTCATTTTATTAAAAATAATTGGGGGAAATTTTAGGAATGTTACCTGGGATGTGTCTCTTAAATGGTCCTTAAATATTTCTAAATTTTATTTATAACTTGGCGTGTAAATAAATAATAAAAAACAAATAAATTATGAATTATATGTAATACCTACATAAAATTATACCACAAAAAAAATTATAAGTACGAATACAAATTACAAATTACCGCAACTCCAAATATACTTTTTCCATTTGTAAAAAAATTAAAATAAGAACTGATGTTTTGTCTAAAACATCGATATTATCGATGAGAACGCATCAATGATAAAATATCGATATTTGAAGATCGATACATCGATGTTTTCAAATCATCGACATCGATGTCTCAACCGAAGACTTCCAGCACTGCTTCCAGTCATGGACTGGGATCGGTGTATTCGTGCGGAAAGAGAGTACTTTGAAGGTAGTGGTAGTGAATAATTGTAAGAACAATTCGTTGTGATTTTTTTTTCACATTCCGGGAATTTCTGGGTATCATATCGTATATCGAAAACTTAATAATTTGAGAATATCACAGATTGACTTCGTAAAAATTCAAATTAAAAATGAAAGTATAAGTGACTCATTGAGATTTTGAGGTATACTCCAAATATCTAGTATTTTTTCATATTTACAAAACATATTGAAATAAGAATGCACACTTGGATGCTTATGTTTATAATACTAAGAATCAGACATAATAAATGTTTCATCAATATTTGCAGTAAAAAGTATGTGTCGCAATTCTCATTATTATTAATTCGACTCCATATTATTAATTATTATATACTGGCCGCCATAAGTAAATGAATTAATAATCAAACTAATAATGCGTAGGCCATCCTCTACTTCTTACGCATTCAGCTACTCGATTAGGCATTGTACTCGAAATAAGTGCATCTATGGTAACCTGTGGTATGCTGTTCCACAACTTCTAAAATCCGTAGTCGGAGATACTGTTTGAAGGTGGCTGTAAATTATTCATCCTTCGTCCTACCATATCCCATACGTGTTCTACAGGGGATAAGTCTGGCCACCGCGACGGCCATGGAAGCAGATCAATATTAGCATTATTCATAAACTCCATAGTAACCCATGCGGTATGTAGCCGCGCATTATCCTGTTGAAAAATGGGATTTACCAGCTCTTGCAGATATGGGATTATAACTGGTCTCAACACATGATTTATAAAACGATTCGCATCTAATCTTCCTTGAATAATTACTAAAGCAGATCTACTTCCATAGCAGATAGCGCCCCACACCATTACACCTTGAGTTAGAGCCATAAGAGGTTGTTGAATAAACTGAAAATTTCTTCTTTGTGCAGGACGTCTTCTGACTATTCTGCGACCATCATGAGACCATAAACAAAATCGAGATTCGTCGCTAAAGACGACTCGATTCCATTCCTCATTCCAATGCAACCTATGATTAGCCCATTCCAGTTGTGCAGTTCGATGACGTGGAGTTAGAGGTAAACAAAGAAATGGACGGTACGATCTAAGCCCAAAAGATCGAATTCTTCGATAGACAGATCGTATGGAGATCTGTTGATGAACTAAACCTCTCCATCTATCACCAATTTCTTTTGTTGAGGAAAATGGTCTCTTAGAGCCACAAGACGAAAAGCACGATCTTCACGATTGGTGGTGAGACTGGGACGTTCAGGCAGTGGACGCCGTCGCTCCTCATTATTTTCTCTCCATCTTCGCCGACATAGAACAATTGTAGCAACACTGAAGAAAACACTAGCTATTGTTTATTATGATTTCTATGGTACCTTGATTATTCTTCTGTTGTATCTTGTTGAAATTTTTATTGTATCTTAATACGAATAAAATACGTCTTTTCTATAAATTTCATTAAAATATATCTACGTTTACTGGGTGTTCATTTACTTATGGCGGCCAGTATATATATATTCACCATTCCATTATTTTACCTGCCTCGCACTGAATTTTTAGATTTTTATTTCTGGGATATGTTTCATATTGTCATAAAGTACTATACTCTATTTTTAAAGTAGAGAGACGAATTTCTGAACAGACCACTTTGACAGTGAAATCTCATTGGTTGAAAGCAAGGCCAAATTGCTTTCAACCAATGAGATTTCACTGTCAAAGTGGTCTGTTCAGAAATTCGTCTCTCTACTTTAAAAATAGAGTATAACGAAATACAAGTCGCCATCGAAGACGAAATTCGTTTGTATTTTTATTGTACGAGGAAAATAAAATGTAAGTAGTTTATGTTTAAATATAGTACCTACGACTGAGAGTGTTATGATATATAAAAGCATATTTTCTATCACGACTAAATATACTATTGACTCCCTGTATATCTAAAATAATATAAAATTAGCCCATGTAAAGAAGTACCTGATGAAACACCCACAAGGCGAAATATATGTCTACATGAACATCAAGAAACTCTACCTAAAATCTGTAAGGCAATTTCAGTAGCACCTTTACCCAAAACAAAAAATGGTGAAGAATATGAAGCTCTATGGTTAAATATCTGTTACATTTACACTAGAGGGGGGATTTTTAGAAGGTATATTGACGAACTGAGACCGATAGAGAAAATTTTATTAGGTTTAAGTCGTGTCTTCGATACTGTTGATTATTTCTCTACTTTTGATATTGGGGTGTGTCAGAATATGCTATACTAGTGTAGCATTCTTTAAGTCACGTTTCTTAAGTCATATTAATGGTATTATCCAAAATTTCTATCTAATTAGCTCAAGTAAAAATATATGTTCAGTTTTCACTTGCTTTTTACTCCTAACAATTGTTTCGGTCTATTCGACCATTCCCAAAGAGTTACTGAACTAACTAGATAATTTTTATCTATTCGATCTTATAGAGAACTAACTGCTCAAATACTATTCTTTTCAGTTTTCATTGTGCGAATCTGTAATCAAATTTAAAACGTTGATAATATTATATCTGTGTTTCTTTTCTTCCTCTAAATTTTGAAAGCTTAATTAAGAGTAACTAAAATCTCTCAAAACATTGCAATATTGCGGATAAACATCATTTGGTTTGGGACCTAAGATAGGTAAAGAATTCTATCTCTCACAAATTATATGAAGACTTTTTTCGTGACAGTATTTCCCGTTTAACTCAAAGAGGCTAACTCTTTTTAAATCTTTCTACAGCTATGATGCGAATTTTACGTTTTGTAATGGTATATATATATATATATATATATATATATATATATATATATATATATATATATATATTTATTACACGAAGATGGTTTATATAGTACCAAACTTATTTAATTCACAGTCTCAGCAGAAGGTTAGTGCCAAGCTTTTGATTTCCAAAATTTTATGAATGAATTTCTCAGTCTATAATTTTTTTTACGAATATAAAAGACGTCTTTATTTATACAGCAGAGAAAGGCCAAATATTTACATAGCAAGTAAATAAATTAGTTTTTATTCATCTTAATATTTGATCAAGGAGAAAATAATTTAGAGAAATCTGATAGGATTACGTGTATAGATTCTATACAAGTGTCCCGTATCGTTATGTTCAAATTTTAGGAGTGTAAAGTAGACTTCATTTCAAGTAACAAAAACGCAAAACTTGTATATCCATTTTTATTTGTTTCAAAGTTACAGATCTATGAATGTGATTGTCAGATCCTGAAAAAAAAATGTAATTCTAAAGTCAATACAAACTGATTTTATTTAAAAAGAGTTACAAGATTCAATAACAGGCCTGTGATTGTTAACGTCGCATAATAAAATGTTATCCTAAAATAAATAAACACGTGTCGTAGTGCATACAGTAATTTCTTGGAGATCTACAAAAAAGAGTATGGTACTGGAAATGGATTTATGATAAAGAAGGTTCTTACTTATTTCGTAAGTGCTGAACCATGAATATCATACAATAAATAAATGTTCAGATGACTGTTAACAGTGCATTTTTTAATAAAGGTTTACATTACGTTTCAGTTCATACAACAGCTTATTAGTGAGTGGACACGTTTTCTTTATTCAAAATGCCTTACCGATTTTCATGCATTTTGTGTATGGCTACTGTAACGGCAGTGCACGTCAAGCAATTATTGAATACCGACATCGGTTTCCCGATAGGCGCATTCCTCATTACAGAACGTTTCTGAAAGTACACAGACAATTTCGGGAATGCGGACTGCGCGATTATCTTTTCGACCGAGGAGTAAATTTGCAAGCAGACTTAGAGGAAGAAGCAGTAGCTGTTGTTACAAGGGATCCAACTCTCAGTGTACGTCGAATCGCTAGACAACTAGGAGTGCCACGAACGACAGTTTGGCGAATTTTAAAACGTGAGGGCTTATATCCATATCACTATCGCAGGGGGCACGGTTTGCTTGAGGCAGACCACTATGCTCGTCTAGTTTATTCTACCTGGATATTAAGACAGTCACGGCTTCATTTTAATTTCTGCAGAACAGTCCTCTGGACAGATGAATCTACGTTCACGAGAAGTGGTGTTACAAATCTGAGAAACCTGCACAGGTGGTCATCAGAAAATCCCACAGCTATACGCCCATCTAAATTTCAACATGAATTTTCTATTAACGTTGACTTGTTGATTGGTCCTGTCGTTCTTCCTGAGAGGTTAAATGCGGACAATTACCTTCAATTTCTTATTGACGAACTGCCAGGTCTTTTAGAGGATGTCCCACTGAATGTTCGACGAGACATGTGGTTTCACATGGATGGGGCACCACCACATTTCGGAATTGCTGTCCGAAATTTGGTTAACGTCAATTATCCAAGATGGATTGGTCTAGGTGGTCCTGTTGCATGGCCAACCATATCTCCCGATCTTAATCCCCTTGACTTTTATTTATGGGGGTACATGAAAAATTTAGTTTACGCGCAAGTTTCGAACACAAGAGAAGAGTTGTTAGATTGTATTCACCTGGCTGCCGAGCAAATCCGACAAAACAAATATGAAATTCGGATAAGTACTTCTTCTGTTGGCTTACGGACACAAGCCTGCATTCAACAAGGAGGTGGACATTTCGAAAATATTATTAATTGAACTTTTTAAATAAAATCAGTTTTTATTGGCTTTAGGATTATATTTTTTTCATGATCTGACAATCACATTCATAGATCTGTAACTTTGAAACAAATAAAAATGGATATGAGTTTTTGTTGCCTGAAATGAAGCTGCTTTACACTCCTAAAATTTTAACATAACGATACGGGACACTTGTATATTGTAAAAGTATCGTCATTGCGATAGGTCAATGGCCTTTCTTGTATCATGTGGAGGAAAAAAGTTTATTTATGCAAAATACAAAAAATTAACTGGATGAGATTCTTTTTGATCTTCTTTCCATAGCTATTACCGATTAATTCGTATTCGTAAATGCAGTTGTTGTACAACATATCAAATTTCAATTTTATGTGTTGAAAATAAGATATGGGATAACTCTATATCTTATCGACAGGAACTCGAAGCACTTCAGGTCATAGATACAAATGCAGTATTTAGTATTTCGTAAATATTCGTAGCATATTCTATTTAGTATGTACTAACGTTAACATATGGCTAGAGTTCTTGTTCCAAAACCGATTTTTCAATTCTTTTCGTAACTTGTATCGTAATAATAGATCCAGGTAAGCTTGAGTGAAAATTTCAAAACTAGGATAATTAGATAATTTGTTACTCGCAGGTATTTGTCGCAGTGAAGATTTGAGTTTATTATAATAATAAAGAAGGATACACTTGATATACTTTTATGGAAACAAGTAGTCAAATTACAGTCTGAAGATATTAATTTGCTTGGAATTTGAAAGCATCCGTAAATATGTTGTGTAGTCTATTCTTCTTTAGATTTGCACACATGTATCAGGTGACAGTTTATTAATTGGGCGAAGTGTTGTTTGCAGACAATTTTCCCGAGTAAGTTGTTTTTGGTTTCAACCTTGCTGGTAGAATTTCTACACAAAGATTACTATGATTCGGTTTACTTTTATCTATTCATAACGAACTAAATGATATTGATAATACTTAAGATATTATTGATTCCTTTGGTCAATTTTCTCTAGTGTACATATCACTCCTGAATACATATACCTGAATACATATGCCTCTAGCGTCCCTGTGATAGAACTCTGATCTTTTTGGATTTTTCCAATATCTAACTGAGTTGAAAGTAATTATATTATCTTATATTACTCCTGTGAATACATATACCTTTAGCGTCCCTGTGATAGAACTCTGCTCTTTTTGGATTCTTCTAATATCTAACTGTGTTGAAAGAAATTATATTATTTTTCCAGAATAGATAGTGACGATTTAATACCTAGCTTTCTTGTGAAGGATGCTCGAAATATTCTTGTTTTTCCTTTATAAGAGATTATTAATACTTCCACTTCATCATCTGTCTTTCCTAGATTGTGGAAGCGAGTTAGAATTGTCTCTATTTTTAAAAGAAAAACAATATATCAAACTATCGTCGTATTGCTATTCTTCCCAGCTTTGCTAAAATATGTGAACACTCTTTATGTAATTGCAAATTTCATAACATCCGCTCTTATATTTCTCCGGACAGCATAAGTTCTTCTATGAAAGATCTACTGTAATTAACTACGCAACCTTTACGGAATATGTTAGTGATACCACTAATTGTCAAGGTCAGATTGATTGCATTTATTTTGATTACTTCCGCGCATTTGATACTATGTAATACTTTTAAATAAACTTTCTTCTTTTGGTTTTTCTTCTTGTCTTCTTAGATTTATCAAGACATATCTAAACAATAGGATTAATATGTTTTTTGTAATGGTTGTTTATCTAATGTTTTTATATTTACGTCTGGAATTATCCAAGGCTCCAATCTGGTCTTTTTATTATTCTTACCGTTTGTAAATAAATATACTTGCAAGTCCCTCTTCTAATTTCTTGGGTTATGCTATGTTCAAATTTTCAATGTAGCGTCAAGTGATGCTGTTGTCAAATGTTTATAAAAAAGTATTAATTTTATTAATGATTGGTCCAGTCAGTCCAGTGCCAGTCGTTTATGGTTGCATATAGATAAATGCTTTGTCATATCCTTTACTTGATCTTTTCCTTCCATCTATTCTATAAACATGCTTTTGAAAGTTGATTTTATGAATGAACTTTGAATAGTATTTAATCACTGTTTGAACTTCAAACTTCACGCCTCTCAGCGGCTAAAACATTAGGTTTTATCTTTCGATTTACCAAATTTTTCAATAACGTCGATCTTCTCAAAACGTTGTATTTTGCGATTGTGGTGAGTGGGTTTGAATATCGATCTGTTTAGTTTTATTTTTACGATGCTCAGAATGCTGTTGAAGAGAATTCAATGCCAGTTTTTAAAAGTTCTAAGTTTCAGCACATCTGGTATTTATCCGGATCGAGGAATTGACTATTCTTTTTTGCTTGAGAAGCATAACATTCAGGCATTGTCTGATCGAAGAAAGCTCAATTTTCCATATTCACACATCGCACGCCAAACACCAATACTTTTTGGAAAGCCTCATTAAAGAACATGATGAAGAATGCATATATAATATACGTCGACATATTTACTGGGAGTCGACGTGGAGGATTCATCCTTTAATAGGTTATAAAGGCTGTTTCAATAAGATTTATCTGGTTTCGATAGTGAAGAACTAAAATGTTGGCTTGAGTTCACCTATCAATGTAGGCAGATAATATTTTAAGAAGCTCAGCGACTGATACTTGTAACAACTTGCATATTCCATATTCAGTACAACGTGTCGAGACTTGCAAAGCGCTGCCGCCGTCCGCAATGCTTGTTCAGACGTGCAAAGGGACGAAGTACGACTTGTGGTGTGTGTGCTTGCAATCTTGCATGAACTTGTTTGATTCTTCACCAATATAAATACGAATGCCACGGATAAACGTTACTCATTTGATTCCCGAATTTCGAAAAGAAAAGTAAAGTAAAGTGAATCGATGTTAGTGTTTGCCACTGTCGGAAAAGTAAGTACTTACCTGCCTATTTGTTATACATACTTTTATTTTATTTATTATTTATCTATTTATTTTACAATTTATTGTACACGTAAGTAAACGAAAAATGGACAAATTACAAAAAAATACGTAGGTACAAAAGGTGAGGCTTATTCCTAAAAGAAATCTCTTCCAACCCACCTGCGATAGGAGATATATTTATGTTGTAATAAGTATATTTGTAATGTTTGCGTGTAGTAGGTACGTATTAAAAATTAAATAATGAACAGAGCCATTATTAGATACTTCCATAAAAGAACAGAAAGCCGAGAAAGGTTGAACTTCTTGTCCCTTCGTTATTAGTAATTTTTTTATTACCCGACTGTGTGGTGGTTCACTTATAATTAAATATATTTTCATAAATTGTACGTGTCTTTATATACTACATACTCGTAACGTGCATAAAAGTAATAAATAAATAATTAAAATCGCGAAGTTTTGATATCAAAATATTATTTACAAGTATTTTCTATCGAATTTACAGAAATATATCAAAATATAATTAATGAAAAAATGTTTTACATTACATTAAAATCGGTTCAGCCGTTTTCATAAAACTCAATTATTGATCTTAGCGATTTATTGCTTTTAATAATTATGCCGCCGGTACTTTGTTTATTTCATTGCAATAATCATTAATCCTGTTAAAATAGCCATATCCTGTTAAGTAAGACCGCCTTAAGATTACTACAACAAAGTTTTTTTTTTATTTACAGGTAGGTAACTGATACGAAACATGGCTGAATTTAAGAAGAAATGTCGACAGTACAGTGTTGATTATTTAAAATTTGGTTTTCTTCCATCAAAGGCAGACAAGCGATTGCCCATATGCCTTTTATGCAACAAAGTTTTGAGCAATGACTCTATGAAACCATCGAAGCTCGAAGATCATCTAAGGTGTCATCCTGATAAAATAGGTAAAGATTTGAAATATTTTCAAACATTGAAGGAAAAATATGAAAAGAGACCCACCGTGCACAGTATGTTCGCTTCAACGTTGGAAAGTAACGATGATGGCTTGCGGGCATCTTACAATATCTCATTACTTATAACGAAATCTGGAAAATCGCACATCATTGGAGAACAGTTAATTTTACCCACTGTTGAAGAGGTTTTAAAAACTCTTCTGCACAAATCTCCATTTGACATACTCAAAAGAATTCCTTTGAGTAACAACACTGTACAAAGACGTATTGACGAAATGAGCTCTGATATTGAAAGTTTCTTGTGTAATTATCTGCAAACAACTCATTTTTCTATTCAACTGAACGAGTCAACTTTACCCGGTAATGAAGCATTATTATTGGCATATGTTCGATTTGTTATGGACGAAGAAATTCATGAAGAGCTACTATTCGCGAAAACTTTGGAGACGGACACTAAAGGTGAATCAATCTCGTATTTAATGTCCTGAGTGATTTTTTAAGGAAAAATCGATTCCATTCACAAACGTTATTTCGGTGGCAACAGATGGAGCTCCTGCAATGGCCGGGCGATGTCGTGGGTTTATAAGCCATCTTAAAAGAATTATACCAGAGCTAATTGCAATTCACTGTGTCATCCACCGACAACACCTAGTAGCGAAAAATTTGAGTGCTAAATTGCACCAATCGCTTCAATTTGTGATTAATGCAGTTAACAAAATAAGAAGCAATGCATTGAATACGCGTTTATTTGCACAATTGTGCGATGAAAATGATGAAGACTTCCAACGATTGCTCTTACATACTGAAGTACGCTGGTTGTCGAAAGGTGCATGTTTAACAAGATTTTTCTCACTTTTTGAATCAGTTTTAGAGTTTCTGGAAAGTAAAGATCCAGATTTAAAAGAAAACCTGATCAATTTGAAAGCAGACATCGCGTATTTGACAGATTTGTTCAAAAAATTTAATGACATTAACTTACAACTACAAGGGGACAGCCTCAATTTAATAAAAACAAAGGGTGTAATTTCAGCTTTTCTTGGAAAATTGAAATTTATGAAGCAAAATAATAGTCGGCGCGAATTTTCCCAGTTTTCAAACTTGTCACAGGTAGAATGCCTTGATGAGGATATTCACACATACGTTCAACATTTAATTGCCCTGCATGATGACTTTAAAATCAGATTTGAAGATATTCTGATGATGGAAATACCACCATGGATCATAAATCCACTTGATGAAACTGAAGTGGAGAATGTGATATTACAAGAGGAGCTACTCGAGCTTAGCACTAATGAGGAACTGAAGGTGAACATTTTGGCTGCAGGCAGAAACACCCGAAAAATATCCTGGACTGTGGGGAATTGCGAGAAAGCTTTTGATAGCGTTTCCCTCGTCATATCTCTTGTCGAGAAAAGTTTTAGTGTCGTTACAAACCTTTTAAAAAAAAAAAGGAGCAGATTGAATATCACAGAACGGGGAGATTTGCGGTTATTCCTAACAAAACTGAAGCCAAATATTGATAATTTGCTGTCAATCCATCAAGTACATCCCTCCCACTAAAATTATGACTATTTTGTGATTGTCATTGTAGAAGTTACGTTACGTTATTAAAATTTAATTTTAATTATATTACGACTGTTATCATATTACAATGTAATATGATAACAATAATAATTAATAGTGTAATAATTACATATTTGAATAAATACAACACAAGGAAATATACTATTTTTCTTTTTATTTTTACCACTGCGTTTTCTAAATAAAATATGTGAGAATTGATTGGTTTCTTGTGCTGTGAGTAGATGTCAAAGGAGTAAAGTTGGATGGAATCACTTTTTTGATTGACTAACTTTACTTTTTTGACATCCACTCACAGCACAATCAATTAATTAATTAACCAATAACTCAGCCGCAACGCAAATTTCCATAGTTAGATCTAATCTTCACATTTTTTGTCGAGTTTTGGGAATATGGTAGAAATGTAGCTGCAGGGGGTCCACCGGAACCAGCAAAACTTTCAAAGTGGTCTATGAGAAAAAAAAGTTTGGGAGCCTCTGCTCTAGACCATAATGCACATCAAACAGTAACATGTTTCGGATGCATTGCTTTCTGATGAATCATTCGTGGATTTTCTGAGCCCCAAATGCGGCAGTTTGGCCGATTTACGAAGCCATCGAGTCGGAAATGAGCCTCATCACTGAAAATGATTTTGTCCGCAAAATCGGCATTCACTTCTGTTTGCTCAAGTATCTAATTGGTGAACTTTCTTCGCTGTACGTGGTCTGTTGGCAGAAGTTGTTCAACCAATTGGGCTTTGTACGGGTGGAGATGCAAATTTTGAGTCAGAATACGCTGAAGAGTGGCTATTGTAATGTCCAATTCTTGTGCACGATGATGAATCGACGTCTCTGGACTTTCGGCGACACTCTCGCGAACTGCCGTGATGTTTTGTTCTGAACGACCTCTACGAGCTCGTGTCGTGTGTTTCACATCACTAACCGCACCAGTCCTTTCGAATTTTCCGATTATTCTTTTCAGTGTAGCTGAATTAGGAACATTCTGTCGACCGAATATTGGACACACTTTACGAATGGTGGCAATCAAACTTTCACCATTTTGATGATAATGTTTAACAATCAGTACGCGTTGTTCTATCGTGTAATGCTCTATACTAACTCCCATCTGTCAGTTTTCGATCTGTCACATCATAATCACGTGTCATTATGACTATCAAACATGGCGGGCAATTCAAATCTTGCACTCTTATTGAAACACACATTATATGACACTATAGAGCGGTCAGTCAATTAGTATAATAATGGAAAAAAGTACTTTTATTTGAAAGGCTTAACACCAACCGAAATCAAAGCAGAGCTGGATTCCACACTATTAGAATCCGCTCCTTCGTTTTCAATGGTTAGAAACTGGGTTGCCGAATTTTTGAGCACAAATGATGAACCCTAGTGGATGTCCAAAAACTGTTACTATTCTGAATATGATTGAAAAAGTCTACTGTATCGCCTTGGATGACCGGCGAGTCAAAGTGCACGAGATAGCAGCCATTTTAGGTATCTCAAATGACAGTGTGCTCAGAATTTTAACTAAAGAATTGAAAATGAAAAAATATTCGGCGCGTTAGGTGCCGCGGTTACTCACATCGGAGCAAAAACTGAATAGTTTGAGTGTTTCTCACGACCTTTTGACACGTTTTCGCCGCAATCAGAAAGACTTTATATGAAGTTTCACTGCCGTCGATGCAACCTGGGTTCACCATTACACTCCCGAAACCAAAGACAATCCAAACAATGAACAAAAAAAGGTTTTCCACCAGCAAACAAAGCAAAAACGGTTTTGTCAGCAGGAAAGGTTATGGCAACTATTTCTTGAGATTCTCATGGAATTATCTTGGTCGACTACTTTTATTTTATTTTATATATATATATATATATATATATATATATATATATATATATATGGTAGATTCAATTAGTTGGCGATTTAAGGTCTGGTTTTACTTCAATACGTATATATTTAAAACAATCTTACATGTTTCGGCATATTATATATATATATATATATATATATATATATGGTAAACCTAATCAGTAGGCGACTAAAGGTCTGCATATTACTTCAAAATATATGTATTTAAAAAACTCTACATGTTTCGGCTGTATACGCCTTTTTCAAGAGAATACAAAATATGAATGACAGGATATAAATGTCAAGTAATTAAGTACTTAATTACTTGACATTTATATCCTGTCATTCATATTTTGTATTCTCTTGAAAAAGGCGTATACAGCCGAAACATGTAGAGTTTTTTAAATACATATATTTTGAAGTAATATGCAGACCTTTAGTCGCCTACTGATTAGGTTTACCATATCATACCAAGGTCACGAAGTTATTATATTATATATATATATATATATATATATAATAACTTCGTGACCTTGGTATGATATGGTAAACCTAATCAGTAGGCGATTAAAGGTCTGTATATTACTTCAAAATATATGTATTTAAAAAACTCTACATGTTTCGGCAGTACGCCTTTATCAAGAGAATACAAAATATAAATGACAGAATATAAATGTCAAGTCTGACATTGACTTGACATTTATATTCTGTCATTTATATTTTGTATTCTCTTGATAAAGGCGTACTGCCGAAACATGTAGAGTTTTTTAAATACATATATTTTGAAGTAATATACAGACCTTTAATCGCCTACTGATTAGGTTTACCATATATATATATATATATATATATATATATATATATATATATATATATATTACATATACATATACTTTAAACAGTTTCTCCCTATGTATTGAGTTGGTGGACTACTTAGATAAGGGAAAAACAATAAATGGGAAGTATTATGCCAATTTTTTGCAATAATTAAGTGACAAAATCAAAGAGAACCGGCCTCATTTGGCAAAGAAGAATGTGCTTCTCCATCGGGATAACGTATCTGCCCACAAGTTTGCGATTGCAATGGCAAAAATTCATGAATTGGGTTTGGATGAGTGCCTCATTCGCCCTATTCCCCAGATTTGGCTCCCAGCGATTATAATTTCTTTCCAAACCTGAAGAAATGACTCGGCGATAAAAGATTTTCGTCTAATTCCGAGATAAACGTGCTGTAAATAGCTATTTCGAGGACTTGGCTTCATCTACCTATAATGGAGGAGCATTACTAATTTTTAATATCGTTGGAATAAGTGTGTTGAGTTGAGCGAGCAGAAGACTATATTCAAAAATAAAATATTTTTTTGTCAAAAAAACTTCCGTTTTCTTTGTTAGGCTACGTAGTTTCCGAGCCACCCTGGTATATGCTACATATTACATAAGCCATGTATTTTGAGTTATTATTTTCTATTGTGGATTAGTTGATGGCATAAGTTGTGTACAGGACAACGATTTGAAACATATATTCAGAGTAGAAAAAGCATAGTTTGTAAAAAGAATGCTGTGAAGGTTTTTGGCGGGATGTTCAAAATTCGCGAAGTATTCGCGTGAAAAGATGTCAACAGATGGCGTATTAAAAATTGTGATTATTTTAATATTCCGTAGGTTTTCGCGACTGGTGTCACTAATAATGTAATATTCTTCCGGAACCTGGAAGTAGGTTATGTTATTGCGATTATTCTTTAAGTATTAGTTAATTATAAAATATGCTTATATTATTTTAGTTTTATTAAGTTTATTTTAATACATTTTAAATCGTGAAAGGAATTATTTTTTTCTATAGAGCTCTTGTGTTGTTAATATTTAAAACATATCCTACGTATATTGTACTTTAATGGCTATTTGCAAACTTTTCTTTGTATCAGAATAATTGAAACATACATGTGTAGGTAAACCCCATCAGTTTTGTATAATATTTTAATAATATTTTATATTATTAAAAATACCTTTTCTTTGTATATTTATTATTTTGCGGAGCAGTGTATATACTTTATAATTTTGCGAAACCTTTCAATGATTTTCACAGAATATAATGAATTAACGAAATATGTGAATACTGCATTTACAAAAGCGCATTTCATTTTATTACAATTTAAAGTTAATAAGAAATAGATAATAATGATTCCATTTAAATATTTACTTTTCCTATATTATTAAATAGTGAATAAGTACTAAAGTAAGTTAATATTCTTCCGGTTTTCCAGAGTTTATTTTGCAAGTAGACAGGAGAGAGATAGATAAAATTCAAAGTAATGGCAGAGCTGAGCAGTGGATATGTTGGTCTCGCACAGTCAGTTCGTTGTCGTAGTTTGGACGAGTATAACGACGTGGAAGACGACGATATGGTAGCAACAGAACGTGAACTGGCGGAGGATGCTCAATGGAAGAAGATACAACAGAATACCTTTACGCGATGGGCAAACGAACATTTAAAAACAGTAGAAAAACATATAGGAAACTTGGAAACAGACCTATGTGATGGTTTGCGTTTAATAACACTGATTGAAGTATTGTCCGGAAAACGATTGCCAAAACACAACAAAAAACCGTCCTTTAGGTCGCAGAAACTGGAAAATGTTTCTGTAGCGCTTAAGTTCCTGCAGGAGGATGAAGGGATACGCATTGTAAATATTGGTAAGTTACCTTTAAATTACTTCTCCGCAATATTTCTTGTATCTAAAATGCTTTATAAACTAACTTGTTTAAAGATTCTAAAAAATATGTTTTTAAAACAAAATATTTTAATTTTAATATTTATTTGTGGAAAATACAAAATTTTGTTTCTTAATTTTATATGTTACACAGCACGGGCGTTTGTTTAGACTTTCAAAATAAACAAATTAGTCTTTTACTATCAAAAATATTTATTCGCCGATGTTATTGTCATATAGAATGTTTCTGTTAAGTTTGGGCAGTTAAAATTTTAATCAATGAAATGAGATATTTTTTTAGTTAATAGTATTTCATATTTATTTAAATACAGTAACCGTTCCATGGCACTTTGAAAACAATAAAATTGCTCTCCAACTCATTTTATAAAGCAATGGCGAAGTAAAACGATTTTTATTTACTTTGAAAAAGAAAGGTAAACATGTATGAACATAGAAAAAATATGTTTAATGCATGCTTGCACTAAAAATGCTTATAAAAAAATATTTGCTTTTTAAATTGTTAATATACAAATAATAAATGTGCTTGAGAATGAATATGGTAACTTCTTTTGTAATTTAAAACGTGTTTATTATCTTTTGAATCAAATTTGATGTACACAATGTGTAATAGAATAATATATTAAGTTTACAAAGAAATTCATTTTAACATAATCCCAATTTTTTTAAATTTGATAATGGAAAAGGAGCTATTTTGCATGTTGTTTTAAAGCAGTATATTATCGATGACACAATAATTAATTAATTCAACCAAATGTACATAATATTTTAAGAGGCGTAAGCAATGTCAAGTTTTTGCTTTTGGCGGAAAATTGGAAAATTTCTCAATTTAAAAGCAATTGGTTAGATTTTCCAGAAGGTTCTGTAGTATTTTTAAATAGATAAATATAGAATAAATATTATACATTACTTTTTACGAGTTCTATTTTTTGAACAACCGATTAAAACCTAGTCAAAAAATTTGCGGGTTTGTTAGTGAAATAATTATTTAAAATCACTTCCATTTCATTTTGGACACCAAAAATTATTTCATTCAATAGGCTTTGTAAAAATCTGAACATGATATATTTGGAGTATATCGTTATATTTCGTTTGGTACATGCGGTTTGAAAGGCGAACACTATTTTAATGGTCCATTGCACCTGTAACAATCGACTGGTACATAGGCAAATTCTTTATGTAAGACAAGAAAGAAATGTATACTATCCTTTCTTGTCTTACAAGCATATTCCTATGATAGCATAGTAAGTTCGAATTCCAGCTGGTCAATGCGGTTGTGTTCTCGTATCACATTGTATCTCACAGTCAGTTTCCATACCGTTTTGAATTTCACAGAGCCCATATACTACTCGATTTGTAACAGTCTGTATATGTATATATGTATATATATATATATATATATATATATATATATGTATATATATATATATATATGTATATATGTAGACAAGGAGTCTTTGCCGTTAAAACAAGTATGAAAAACAATTGTTGTTGGGGAATCCGGCAATCAAAAAACCATTAATTAGTTAATGTTCTTTATTTTTTTACCCTATATTTCGCTCTGAGGTTTAGAGCTTCTTCGGGGGTCACTTTAATAAGAAAAAAATGTACATAACTTAGATATTTAGTCAAACAATCATAAGAAAAATTCTACTTACAAATGTGAACACTTATTATGCGAAAATTATATATTACAAAACATGATAGGTCGATAAATTTGTCAATTGTCCCACGTAACACAAACAAAACGTCATAATTAATTTAAAACTCTTAAAAAAAAAAAAACTATTATAATTTATAATATAACACATCTAAAAACAATCATGAGCAACGTGTAGTGAATCAGTTCACTCATGATGTAATAATACACTCTGTCATTTCGGAAGTTAAAAGTAACTGCATGGAATTTATTTAAAATTCAATGCAGCTTCTTTGTCGTTCTATGTGAAATTTTTGTTTAAAATTTTTATAAAAAAAATTTTTTTTCATGAGATTGTACTTATAATTTCAATCGTTAGAGTGAACCGTTTTTGTAACAGCACATTCAAGATTGAATATGGGACTTTTTAACGTCATTGTATAATTTTCATTAACCTTGACATTGGGTCTTTTCACCGACGCATGTTTTTTTACATCTGTTTCACATAGAACGACAAACTGCATTGAATTTTAAATAAATTCCATGCAGTTCCTTTTAACTTCCGAAATGACAGAGTGTATTATTACATCATGAGTGAACTGATTCACTACACGTTGCTCATGATTGTTTTTAGATGTGTTGTTATATTATAAATTATAATAGTTTTTTTTTTTAAAGAGTTTTAAATTAATTATGACGTTTTGACCTATCATGTTTTGTAATATATAATTTTCGCATAATAAGTGTTCACATTTGTAAGTAGAATTTTTCTTATGATTGTTTGACTAAATATCTAAGTTATGTACATTTTTTTCTTATTAAAGTGACCCCCGAAGAAGCTCTAAACCTCAGAGCGAAATATAGGGTAAAAAAATAAAGAACATTAACTAATTGATGGTTTTTTGATTGCCGGATTCCCCAACAACAATTGTTTTTCATATATATATATATATATATATATATATATATATATATATATAGTGTACGTACTTAGGGACAACCTTAGGGACTGGTTTGGATGTAATAATAATGAACTGTTTAGAGCTGCGGTTTCAAAAGTAAGAATTGCTATGATAATTGCCAACCTTCGAAGCGGAGACGGCACTTAAAGAAGAAGAAGTGTACGTACTAACACTTCCTAGTCTAGTTCTTCCATCTTTTCTTGAGTCGCCAAAGAAATATATGGTCTAACGTTACCGTATTGAAAAAAATAATTTCTTTGACATCTGTTGTTCACAATGTTTATCAGAATTCATAGTATTCTCAAGGTGTAAATCTTCATAATAAGCAGGAATTGTTTAATTTTACTGGTTTGTCATCGAAGTAATTGGTTGAGATCACTTCAATTTCATTTTGGGCACCAAAAATGATTTCATTCAATAGGTTTTGCAATGGCTGAGAAAGGTAAAAATCTGAAGATGATATATCTGGGGGATATATAGTGTACTTACTAACAGTTCTCAGATAAGCTTTTCCCATGTTTGGGAGTGACACCCGACCGTGAAAAAAAATAAAAACTTACGCAAATCATCATAATGTTTTTCAACGATAAATAATTTAGGGTTGAAGCCATTTTAATCAAGTTATCCATACTAGATAAATTAATTTAGCAATTGTGATAAATTGTAATAAATAATTATTTACTCCAGATTGAAATGTATATAATCTTTTATTTAGATTATTGAATATAACTTTGCTTCTGACTAAATAAAACCTAGCATTTCGTGGACATGAAGAAGGACAAGCTGGACAAGGCTCTTCAAATAAAGGTAACTTCTTAGAACTAGTCCAGCTATTGCCAGAATATTATGTAGTGTTAAAAGAACACATCTTGAATATGGAGCATGTTAAATCACCAAAACTATCATATTTGTCGCCAGGATATACAAAATTAATTCATAAATGTTTTAGTGAACCACGTAAAATTTAAGCTTGTTAATGAAATGAAATTTGCTAAATATAGTGTTAAACACACAGGGTTCGCAGAACATTGTATAGACCAGAACCACTTACCCGATATAAAGAGCTGTAACCTCATTCATAATGTAGTAAAAAGTAAAAAGTTAAATATATTAGAGATTTTTGAAATTAAAAAAGCCCAAAAACAAAATCGAGTTATCACAAACACACAATTAGAATTCATAAATACCCCCTATATCGATGCAATTTTAAATATCAATTACCCTCATTCTCCCACCCATAATGAACACAGGTATATAAGTTAACCTTAAGTAGAGTAAGTTTAGTTTTAGATAGCTCTTTGATAATGGCCTAATAGCCGAAACAATTGTTAGTATATCTAATTAAAGAAGTCGTGAAACTAAGCCAAGTGTTTTATTTTCGAATAATTAATCAAGTTATTACAAGAATGTTTCACCAAGAAATATCTGCGAAGTCAACCAATGAAATATTTTGGAATTATGTTTGGTAGCACACCTGACATTTCACATATTGATCAAATGTCAATGATCAAGTAATTCGTTATGTCAAAATTGATAATGGAAAAGTGGAAGTCAAAGAAGTATTCCTTGGATTTTTTTCCTTACATGGAAAAAAAGCCCCTGGTGAGAAAACTCCTACAATAACTAAGAAGTAGCGAGCTATGAAAAAGGTTATGTATGCGGTATTCTTCAGAAGTACAGACTTAGTAAATGCAATAATAAATTGTCCCATACGGCAGTTTTAACTCTCCAGTTTTTGTCTGGAAAAATATAAAAGTAATAGAACATCCGCTGTACTTACCTGATTTAGTAATGTGTGATTTTTGGCTTAAACGCAATTTGCGGGGTAGAAGGTTTTAGTCTGAAGAGTTCACGTTTATTTTGAAGGTATTCCGAAAGAAGATTGTTTTGAGAGCTTTTAAACAAAAGAAAGAAAGAATGGTCAAGTGTAGCAGCGCTGAAGGGAATTACTTTGAGCATATTTAAAATAAAATCTTAGAAAATATTAACCGTGTTTTTTATTCCCAATAATTTCAGCTTGACTCTCGTATCTGTAACTTTTATTGCAATAAAGACACTTATTATTATTATTACTTACAAAAAAAGATTAAATACATTTATTTGTAATATTTTTTGTGTTTCTTAAATGGTCCTTAAACATTTATATACAGTAGACCTTGAATTTACCGGGATGTTAGAGAAAATCAGTATCCTGGATAATTGAATTCCCTGTTAAGCCGCAAATCAAAAAGTTCAAATGTAATGACAGTGTATATATGCAGAATCATAAAATTTATACTTTTATTGAATAAACTAGGTACAAAAACAATTATGTATAATATAGCAAAGTACATATTTACATAAACTCTCGTATTTGATCAAATATGACAGTATATTTGTTTGCTTTTTTCCTTGGGCAACTTTCCAATGGATGGTGCTTTTCATATCAGCTTTTCGGCCAAGGTAGCATCATCTTGCTGTTCCAAATAATTTAATAAACCTTGAACTTGATCCAGTCGAAGTTTTATCAAAAGCAACCCAACTGCTGTATGTATATACACTTCATAAAGTATATCGTTTCAGTTCGTACTGCCGAAGTGTGAACCACAAATTGTACTTTATCTCTTTCTAACACACATGAATAAGCGCTGTAATACTACACACGTTTGTCATTTTAAGTTAGACGTACGTCTTTGAAATATTATATTAAATAAAAAGGTTAAGTTGTCCAGGAGATAGTCTTATGATATTCGACTTGCTGTCAAATTACATATTTAAATACTGTTGTTTATTGACTTTGTTTCCGGTATTCTGACTTTTTGGTTAAGCATTCTGACTTGACATATTTATTTTTAAATAAATTTTTGATCGAATATTCTCGTGAGTTTATAATTATAAATAACATTTAAAATAATTTGTTTGAATATTAAAGTAATAATTTCCGCAAATTTTCTTGGGTGGAAAATATTTATACAAAGTTAGAAAAGAAACAATACTTTTGAACTATTCATGTTTCCCACTTTACTCATTATTATTTTGACATGCTTTCTTTGGTTATATTGCAAGTAACATTAAAATTTTGACACTATTGCAAAACATGACGTTTATATTTTATGATGACATTTCCGCAATTAAATAGACTTCATTTGACTCTGCAGTACTGATTTGAATCACATGCTTTGAATTTGGCCTTGAACATATTGGATCTGTTTGAATTATTTTAGATGCCATGGATTGTTTCATTATTGTGATCTCGGTTAATCCGCTTCCTGGTTAATGCGGTCCCGGTAAATCAAGAGAGTCCACTGTATTTTATTTAGAACTTGGCGTGTAAAGAAGTATGAATAATAACAAATAAGTAAAAACAAATAAATTATGAATTATGTGTAATACCAACATAAAGACATAATATCACAAAAAATTACAAGTAAAAATACAAATTACACATCAATTGAAAATTCACTTCTTCCATTTGTAAAAAATAAAAATATGAACCGATATTTTTTCTAAAACATCGATATTATCGATATTTCGATGTGTTAAAACACCGATATATTAAGATCGATATATCGATGTTTTCAAAACGTCGACACCCTAGTTTGCATGCTAATACTAGATACTCAAAATTACTGTTTGCTGGTTAGAATTTGTTTCTATCGCCACTAGTTACACAATGGTGTTATTAGAGACGTTATATATCAATCCCATCTCGTATTTATTCCTGCTGTTTTCCAAGGACATTCACGTTTTTAATATTAGCGCAAAATCTATCAAAGAAATCACGAAATTATGTTAATATTTTGGATATTTATTAAAAATACGTGAAAAATTGTAAAAGCAGTTAATATATTTAATATAACTATTAAATGTTCCCTTTTAGTATAATATAATTGAAAAAAAATTAAAATATTTTCTCAACATGCTAATTTTTAAAACTGGATTTTGATCGTTTAATTATCACCCTGTAAATATTGTTGTCATAATACTTTAAACTGTTAAAATATTTTTACTTAAAGAAGCACATTCACACTTAAATTTAATGAGCAAACAAATTGATTGAAAATACCTCCGTTCAAAACCGTCTACGGTATACATCATGTTCTATTTTAAGAAAATCTCATATTTATTGTTTACAGTTTTTCAACGAAATACTCCATAAATACGCATACATGCTTTAATTTCCATTGTATCTGTTGTTTTGTGTAGAAACCTATGATTGTAATGCATTGTGCATTAGATAGGATTTTAAAAACTAGTTTTATGAAACACAAAATGACGTCATGCCGCGACTATCTGGATCGAAAGGTCCATTGATTTTTTTTTTAAAGAATTTCTTATCTTTGTTGAGGTTGGTTATCAGGGTGTTTTTAAAATGGTTTTATTTACTCGAAACTAGGTAAATATATGTATATGTAGTGTGAATTCGTTTAACATTAGACTACATGGTATTTATTTTCCTTCACTTATCTCCTAGTCTGTTGACTTTGACATTTTATATGGTTTGAGCATAAACGAGTCACCTTTAGTTACGAAAGATATATTGACTAGTCGGATATGTAATGCATTTTACTTGGAAAAAGATACCATAATTTCTATTTATTCGCAATCTATAAATTTATAAATTACATTTAAGAATAATAAGTTGAATTTAAATGTAAAAATATTGTTGGTAAATAAATAAATAATATTACTCAGAATATCTAGAATAATGATATTTAAATTGAACGAAATATTAAATCAATTTACTTACACAATTTCCACTAAAATACAAATAATTTTGAAGGATAATTAAGAAATATTTAACAAAGTATATACGGAATAACTAAATAAAAAAAAAAATATATTTGAAATTAATTTTTGCGATATATATTTATCAAACAAATACTGAGAATTGTTCAAGAAAACCCAAAATATTGGTTTAATCATCCAAATTAATTTTTCCACCTTCAAAATATGCTAAATTTGACTATACATTTATGTCAACGAATAACTGGTCTTTAGTTCCTTGTGCGAATTTTGTTTTGCGGCTTCGATGGACACAAAACGTCTTCTACGACGTGGAAATTTCAGTTTAAGGAATCGGAAAACTCATTCGTTGAATTTTTTATCAAAAATTCTCGTAAGAATTTACGTGTGGACCGTTTTATTCCTGGAATGTTTTGTACTACTTGTATTATTGCGTTTTTGTTGCCTTTTGCAACATTTTTAACGATGTAGTAACATAAAATTGCCTCATTTGATGCTATACACTTATGCCAATAAATAATCCAGTTGTCCAAACACTCATTATAGACATCTTCTGATCTGAACTTTAGCTCTTTCTGCAAACTTTGTTTTATGGATTCCACGAAGTGGTATTTTTAGAAACTTGAGGAACTGGAAAAAGTAATGTTCGTTGAATTTTTTATCAAAAATTTGCGTACAAGAGTCAATGCGTGGATCGTTTTATTCTTTGAATGCTTTGTACCACTTGTATTATGGTGTTTTTGATAAAGCTGACTCATCGTATACCTTCTCCAATAATTTAGCAAAAGAAATTCGGTAGGCTACCCAAAATTTGAGTTAAACTCTTTCTTCGATATTTTCTTGATTGTAAAAATCGCAGAGTACACTTGGATCGATTAACAAAAGAAATAGTTGGAAACACAGTAGGTGTCAGATTGTGCCAAAACTCTGTATGAGAATTAGGTACATTGGTACCAACTTACAGTAAAGAAAACTTTTTGTTATTCTTCTGATACTTCTGGAGGTTTTCTCTTCTTTGCAGCAAATTCTATAGCCAATACCACGTCTAATGCTAATACTGGAATTTATTTGGAAACATCCTCCAAAAACATTTAACAAGTTCATCAATGGCGGCCTCCCTGTTTATCCACAAATCTTCCGTTAAAATTCGTTGAACTGAATTCCAAGACATTCCAAACAGCTCCTCAACTTCTTCAATGGTCCATCGCCGATCTTCTAGGATGATTACGCGAATTTTTTCAACATTTTCATTGTTTCGAGCCGTTGAAGAACGACCAGAGCTAGGTTTGTCATAAATTCACATTTTACCTCTTTTAAAACGGGAAAACACTTGAGTTTTCCCAATAGCATTATCTTCGTAGGCCGTTTTTAACATTCAAAGGATTTGTGTGCAAGTTTTTCCGAGCAGGAAGCAAAACTTTATGGCCGCGCGCTGTTCACGAGAATCAGCCATTGTAAAAACTACGAGCATACAAAGTAACTGTCCCTTCAAAATTCACACTAACCAAATAATAGCTTTTTTTTTTACCGACAACTGAGTTTTATGGTACTTCATTGATACAAATTTTTAAAATACAAAACTTTATTAATTATTACAATTTATTACACACCTATCACCTTCTTCCTATATAATGGACACGCGGATACAATGAACGTTTATAGTAGGTCCCTGTAAGGGGATTATGCTGTACTTAGCAATTTTCTCAAGAAAAAGCGAAAGCGAAAACAAGAGTTTAAAATTGTCCAGTGCATCAGATAATTTTAATTAAATATGTCCATTGATTATAAAAATAATTACAACGTAATTGTTTTCTATCCTTGCGTAAACTTTCTCTTTGAAATTGTTATTCAAACATGCATGATCAAAGTTGCTGTTTTGCATTCTTCATTTTTTATGGTCAGCAGATTCTTCCTATTAAATGTTTGCTTAAATAACTTAACACTTTGTCATTATCTCATTATGTGATTATAAAAAGATAATCCCTTTCTTTTGTATTTAGTTAATTTGGTCTGAATGCATCTATTGTAATGTATTCTCTTCTTAATGGAAATATTAAAATTAAAGCTAAAAGCTAAAAATAGTAAGACAAAGTGTATTTATGTATGTATGTATACCAGATAACAAGAACTTGTTTACAGTTTGTTGAGTAATGCCCTGAAAAATAATAGTGTATGTATACATGTACAATACAAAAGTATTTTTAATAATATAAAATATTATTAAAAATGGGGTGTGAAGAACACAATACAAGTTATATATTTGTGAATGTATCTCCTCTCCAGAGACGCAGATACGTATTTCACCTTTCTACAGGATCGTCGGTACGCCCCTGCTGGAGAGGAGATACATTCAACCAAACATAACTACCTTGCTATCAACCAGAAATTATTAAGACAGAGCGTGAAAGAATATTCAGCGCTGTCTACATAATAACTGCCGAACTAAGCAACGTGTTTCTATAGACGGTAACAACCATATCGATAAAAAACTGTATTATCGTGTCTTCACTACTTGTCGGGCGAACCGAATGCGTATATAACAAAATAATTTGAAACATACATGAGTGGATAAAAACCACACCAATTTGTATAATACAAAAGTATTTTTAATAATATAAAATATTATTAAAAATGGACGATCCTGTAGAAAGGTGAAATACGTATCTGCGTCTCTGGAGAGGAGATACATTCACAAATATATAACTTGTATTGTGTTCTTCACACGACATTTTTAATAATATTTTATATTATTAAAAATAATTTTGTATTATACAAATTGGTGTGGTTTTTACCCACTCATGTATGTTTCAAATTATTTTGTTATATACATATACAGTTATGAAAGAAGGTATTTTTTGTCGAATATTTAATTTAATAATTAATATACATTCCCCCATAATTAGACTCAGTGAAATGAAATAATACATCTGTGAATTATGATAAATTCACTTAGTATTAACTACAAGTTGTCTACGTCGATTACAAGAACTGTAGAATTAAATTATTTTGAAATCTAGGCGCAGGAAATACTGCTAATGTGGATAAATTTATGCCTAATAAACATAATATGCCTAATATACCTACTTATTATATAGCTAAATAAAAATCGTTAACTGAAATGTTACAACTGTTACAAGTGGTATATGGTGAAAATGTCTTGAAATGTTTAATGGTATAAGATATCAAAAAATAAACAAGAAGGTGTAAAGTAACTGCGAATTATTAATACTAACAGAGTACATGAAGTAAAGGTAAGATCAATAGTTTAAGAATAGCAGATTAATCAAGAATTAAGAAAGATTTCTGCAAAGTTAATGACCTGTTCTATTAGTTGGCGCAAATTTTGAAGATCGTTCATCGGTGTTCTAAATAACTCCAATGGAGTTGCCTGCCCTATCCATCTCCCACAGATGTTCCCTAACAGCAAGCGTAAAATACGGTGTAGCTCCATCTTGCATAAACCATAGATGCGTCTCTAAATTAAAGGTAAATCTTCCAAAATTTCTGGTAAAGTGTTGTCTAAGAAATTGAGGTATGTTGCTCCTGATAGGCGTAGTGGTAAAATCGGTTCTAACAACTGATCCATTATCATGTCTAATCAGATGTTTAAACTGGGACGCTGCTGATGTCTGGATTTAACTATAACTTTAGAATTCTCGTCAGACCAAACGTTATTATTATGGAAATCAAATATTGCGATTTTAGTAAAACAGGCTTCATCTGTAAAAAGTTTGCTTGCAGCGATGTCTGGCCATTCAACAGCTTCACGTAAAGACTACTCATAAAATGTCCTCACTTAAAAATCCGGAGCGCTAAGGGATTGTACTAGTTGTATATGGTCGGAGTATAGGAGCTGCTAATGAAGAATTCTCCAAACAAGATAGCTGCTTCTACCCACTTAAACCAATATTCATATGACACTTATTTCGCGATTATCTTTCTACCTCTACATGCTATTCTCTGCAGTCCAGTATCATGACAGCATTTCTGAAACGAACGAGTTTCTCTTAGACGTTGAAACACCGTCTGAAACATGATATGCGAAGGCAGCTGACTTTTTTTTTTGCTGGCATACGTTTTGTTACGTATTTATTGGATGAAAGAAAATTTATTCTGCTATTGCAATAAAATCGCCATTATCTCATAAACAGTTGGTTTGCTGATATGCATTACGATATTTAACTTTATATTCGAGCGTACTGCATGCCCTTAAGGTTTTTAAACGTTAATTCATAACACCCTGTATATATATATATATATATATATATATATATATATATATATAAATATAATATTTTCGTGACCTTGGTATGATATGGTAAATTAAATCAGTTGGCGATTAAAGGTCTGTTTTACTTCAAAGTACATATATTCAAAAAAACCCTACATGTTTCGGCAATGATGCCTTTATCATGTAGGGTTTTTTTAAATATATGTACTTTGAAGTAAAACAGACCTTTAATCGCCAACTGATTTAATTTACTATATATATATATATATATATATATATATATATATATACCGGGTGTCTCAGTTAAATTTTCCAGTGGCGTACCTTCGTTATTTAATAAAATAAAAATTTAGGACATCTGATGTACACCTAATGTTCTTTAAATTGAGCTGAATACTCATATTCTTTACATTTGAGTTTTAATTAAAACAGACCGATAACCCAAATAGTAGTGAATTTATATATATGTAATATATATATATATATATATATATATACATATATATATATATAGTAAACCTAATCAGTAGGCGATTAAAGGTCTGTATATTACTTCAAAATATATGTATTTAAAAAACTCTACATGTTTCGGCTGTGTACGCCTTTATCAAGAGAATACAAAATATGTATATGTATATATTTTGTATTCTCTTGATAAAGGCGTACACAGCCGAAACATGTAGAGTTTTTTAAATACATATATTTTGAAGTAATATACAGACCTTTAATCGCCTACTGATTAGGTTTACCATATCATACCAAGGTCACGAAGTTATTATATTATTATATATATATATATATATATATATATATATATATATATATATATATATACATATACATATATGTTTAGATAATTTCTTAGCCGTTCATTTAATATATCAATTGATAAATTCTTGGAGTTTTTTGTGTTTTTATATGAAATATTTACAAATATTATCAAATTAGTATGTAAATGCGAAGTAAATGTGAATGTAAACATTGCTGTTTACAAATTACAGCGCAAGTCATACGAAATTTTTAATTTTTTTTCCCAACGTAGACAAAATTTTTCAATTAAAAACGTCGTATGACTTGCATTGTAATTTGTAGACAGTAATGTTTACATTCACATTTACTTCGCATTTACATACTAATTTGATAATATTTGTAAATATTTCATATAAAAAGCCGAAAAACTCCATACTCAATTGATATATATATATATATATATATATATATATATGTTTTCTTTTAGGTTTCCGCGGGTAGTTGTATTTGTTGTAACTAGATTCCGGGTTTTCTTCCGCGTTTCCACTGTTTGGTCTTCGTAAAGACCGGTGCTGGTTTCTGGACGACGTTTCGGAAAAATCACATTTGCCATCTTCAGGTCTGCGATAACTGTCTGCTTCTGCTTACTCGTAAACTGGTTTACGAGTTTACGAGTAACCAGAAGCAGACAGTTATCGCAGATCTGAAAATGGCAAATGTGATTTTGCCAAAATGTCGTCCAGAAACCAGCACCGGTCTTTGAGAAGACCAAACAGTGGAAACGCGGAAGAAAACCCGGAATCCAGTTACAACATATATATATATATATATATATATATATACAGTGAAAGCTCTCTTGAGCGGACATCGACGGTTCCCTAAATTTTGTCCCCACAAGAGAGGTGTCCTCTCAAGAGAAGCAGCTCATTTTTACAGGTCTCTCATTTTAAAGAGAAGTAAAAATTATGGCAACTCTAACTTTTTATTTATTTGTATGAGAGGTACACAAGTACTAAAAGTAGATATGTACATAAATACATATACATATATGTACATTATTTTTTAAAAAATTCAAGCAAGCTTGTTTGTCTTACATTAGTTTGTTTAAATATTTTTTTTGAAAATGTGTTTCTACATTTTTAATCATCTGAAAACCGATAAAATTATCTTGGTTCTTGGCAAACAAGTTTATCTCTTCTATTATCTTCAAAACTTCCTCAAACGTAGTTACTTCTTGACCTTCATTTTCTTTTTCTGGGTCCACATCATCATCTGAGATTTCCTCTGATCTACTAGCCTCATATTCTTCAGTCATATCAGTGACTTCCAATATGTCATCTTCGATTGCCAAATTTGCATCAATTGCTATGAAATCTTCTAAATTGATTTCTGTTATTCCAGTTTCTAAAGCAATCCTATGCATTTCCGATAGTATGGACAAAGGCAGATCATCTCTGCCTCCCATTGCTCATATTGTTGCATATTATTCTTTTTAAATCCTGCCTTTGAAAAACAATTTCGTATTGTTTCTGGTGTTACCTTCTGCCAAGCATTATGTATAAAATAGATAGCTTCTAATAAATCTATCGATTTTGAAAGTTCACGTGCAGAATTAATGTTATCCATTACAGATAAAATTTGTCTTAAAATAAGTTGTCTATAAAATACTTTAAAATTGCGAATGATTCCTTGGTCTAAAGGTTGGCAACAAGATGTAGTGTTGGGAGGCAAAAATAATATTTTAATGTTTTTCAATTTCATACCTGTAGGATGTGAACCTGCATTATCCATAAATAATAAAATCTTTCTCTTTTGTCTGCCCATTTTCCTATCAAACTCTGACAACCAGTCCATCATGATATCTGTAGTCATCCACGCTCTTTTATTAGATTTCCACACCACAGGTAACAATTTTAAATCAAGTTTTTTGAATGCTCCTGGTCGTGCTGCTTTTCCAATGACCAGCAACGGTTCTTTTTCGCCTGACATGCTCACACAATGCAAGACAGTAAGTCGCTCTTTTGATAACTTTCCCCCAGAACACTTTTCTGTCTTCAAAGCTAATGTCTTGTCTGGTAAAGCTCGGAAAAAAAGTCCTGTTTCATCACAATTGTACACGTCTTCTGGCTGATAACCTACAAGCCCAATCAAAATTCACAAAAGTAAGATTTTTATTTTTTTTATTTTTGATGTTTTATTTTTTGTTTTAAATTTGAACTAACTTTTCTTACCTTAGTAACAAAGATGGAATCTTTTCAAAAAATTGAGTAACATCATCTGCATTAACACTGGCTGCTTCCACAGATATGCACTTGAAGCTGATATTATGACGTGTACAAAATCTATGTAACCACCCATCAGACGCATGAAAATTGTGATAACCAAGCCCTTCTGCAATTTCTTTAGCTTTGCTTTGTATTATAGGTCCAGATATTGGAATGCCTTTGCTTCTGGCTTTTGCAAACCAATCGTAACATAATTTATCCACATTGAGACCTTCAGTTTTGAAGAATCTTCTTTTCTCGTTAATGTTACTTCCTGATTGCCATTTTGCCTTATACTCTTCTTTTTGCTTTATTATTTTACCAACTTGGGTTTTTCCGATTTTAAATCGGTTGGCTAATGCACGTACACTAACTCTTTCTTTATCATATGTATTAATAATTTCCATTTTCTCTTTTAAAGTTAAAAAGTTTCTCTTGTTAGCGCTCATTTTGCATACATACGCGGCACACTTCACACTAACGACGCGACGTGAAAAAAGTGCAGAATACGGGATAAAAACGATATTTTTAAACGGGAATTTACTCAGCGTTTCGGGGATTTACTCAGTGTTTAGAAAAAATATGCAGTTCAACTTCAAGAGAGCGTCATGTCCGCGTAAGAGAGCTTTTTGCCGATTACGGAGTGTCTCACGGTGTCCGCGTCCGTTCTACAGGGCGACCGCTTAAGAGAGCTTGGCGTCTCAAGAAAATCGTATGTATCAGGTTGGTCACCACAGAAATGTCCGTTTAAGAGAAATGTCCGCTCATGAGAGATGTCCGTTAAGAGAGCTTTCACTGTATATATATGTATGTATATATTATATATATTATTATTATTATATACATCCAAAACAGTTAATTTATACAAAAACTTATACAATTTTATTTGTATTAAAAATAAATATAATTTATAATGAGATTTTCTTGTTTAGTACATCTAATAATTATATTTTTGGATACAAGAGATTTTTTTTTACTTGTATCTTTTTTAACTTGCTCTCAATAATCAATAATATAATTATTCCTCTTTTTTTCTTTAAAAAATCCCGGCTACTTATTTTTTTTCTAACACAAATCTCATAATAATACTCTTCACAATCTTGTCATATTTTTTTATATCTTTCTGACATTTGGCATATACATATACATTATTTATAATTTACATATCCAAAATAGTTAATTCAAGATCAAATCCAAGCGAATACCCTTCTTAATTAATATTTCATAACAATATATATGTAAATAAAAATAACTTTTATAAAGCTTTCAAAAAAAGAAAACTCAAAATTGAAAGATTAACAAGTTAATTTGTATTAAAAGGTAAGTATGTATATAAGTAATAATTAGCGTTGGAAATTTATTTAAATTTTTAAAAGAACTCCTATGAACCCTGAGAATTATCTTTAATATACATACATATATCGCCGTTTGTTTAAAATTCAGTAATCTATTTTAGTGATAAGGTTTCTTATATAAAATAACACAAAATTACATTCCTTTGATGCCTTTATATCTCAATTGATTTTTAAAATTGTTAACTCATACATGTAAACTGTTTTTAAATAGTATAAAACAAATCTAATATTTTAAAAATATACGTATTGGCTTTTGATTAAACTTTATGATATATGATAAGTGATAAGGAAGTACGTACATAGGTACTCATATTTATTATAACATAAATATTTTTAAAGGTGACATAATTTCATTTATTCAGTATTTACAGTTCGAATGATTAGTACTTTTATATTTACATATGTCGATTTTATTACAAAATTGAAATGATATATGTATATAGTATATCGGCCAAAAATTGCAGCTACCAAAATATAACAAACTAAAACTCTGACAGAAACAGAATGGACGGTCAATACGAATTCAATATCGGAACCCACCAGATAAGAGATAAATAAAATAATAGAGCAGCTCAAAAACAATAAATGTCCAGGAAGAAATGGAGTAACAAATGAGAACATAAAGTATGCTGGAGAAGATCTAAATAAAAAAATCTACGAGTTAATAATAGATATTTGGAGAAGCGAAAAAATGCCGAAAAAATGGACTCATTCCATAATCATACCTATTCTAAAAAAGGGAGACGTATCTAACTGAAATAATTATAGAGAAATCTCTCTATTGGATACAGTATACAAAATCCTGGCGATAGTAATAAAAAAGAGGTTGGAACCCATTGCAGAAGATTTGATAGGACAATATCAAGCCAGATTTAGGAAAGGAAGAGGAACAACGGACCAGATTTTCACAATGAAAGAAGTGTTAACCTCATGCTTGGAATACAATATCCCAGCAAGTGTAATTTTCTTGGACTTCAAAAAAGCCTATAACTCAGTCTTTAGAAAAAAAAATAACACAGATAATGATTGAATTTGGAGTTCCATCGAAGATAGTGCAATTAGTAAAATTAAGCAGTGTCCATATCGGAGAAGGGACATCAGAAGACTTTGATATTACGATTGGACTCAGACAAGGAGATCCCTATCGACGCGGCTGTTCAACCTTGCATCAGAAAAGATTGTCAGAGATAGCAACCTTAATAGAGAGGGACACTTGATGAACAAAGTCATCAGGTCATTTGCTATGCAGATGGCATGGCGATAATAGCAAGAAAGGAACATGAATTGTTAGAAATAACAAAAAGGCTGACAGCAGCGGCACGCAAGATGGATTTAAAAATAAATCAGGAAAAAAGTAAAATAATGAGAATTGGAAAGCAACATAACGATGGAATCTGTAAAGTAATGACTGAAAACGGAAATTTGGAATTTGAAAGAGTGGAAGAAGTTAATTACCTGGGGCACTAATAATAGCCAGATGCCAAGAAGAAAAGGAAATCAGCATGAGAATAATGAAAGCTAATAAAAGTGCAGGAATGGTAAACCACCTAATCAGGTCAAAGCACTTATCAAGGAAAACTAAATTCAGAATATATAAATCTATTTTAAGACCCACATTACCGAATAGTTGTGAGACATAGGTGATACATAAAAATCAGAAAGAAAGGGCAATGAGATGGGCGAGAAGAATTCTGAGAAGAATCCTTGGAGGAATAATAACTGGGAGACTAAGATTGATTGGACATTTGGAAAGGATGACGGATGACAGGATACTAAAACAAATAGCGTGGAGAGACACAGTCGGTAAGAAGAAAAGAGGAAGACCAAGAAAAAGATGGAGGGAAGCAGTGCTAGAAAACCTAAGAGAAAAAGATGTGGTAAACTGGAAGATAAAAGCGAAAGATCGAAAGATATGGAAAAAGATTACACAGCTCTGGGCCTGAATGGCCTGTTAAGCTACACTATATATATATATATATATATATATATATATATATATATATAAAACTCTGATCATTTTAATTTAAAAATGGGAAACCAAAGACCAAAAACCAGCAGAAAAAGAAATCCTGGGAGACCATTAAAAATATGAAAGGAAAGTTAGCCTCTCACTTTCTCTGAAACGTCATGATGGATGGATGCGTGAAGAAAAACAGGTTTCGACCTAAATAAAAGAAGATGAAGAAATAGAGGAAACATTGCTTTAAATTTTGACACGATGTTAGTATTTCTAATTTTGAGTGTAGAATTCTAATCAAAATACACAAAGATATTAGAAGCTTTGGGAACTCTAAAATAGTTTATTTTTTAATTTAATGTAATAAAAAAATATGTATAAACAATTTTTTTATGGTATTTTAACTCAACTCTAAGTGAAATACTTTGAAAAATATCCGAAATGTTTACGAGTTCTGGGTTAATTAAAATAATTTTTACATTATAGTCAAAGAAAAATGTGTAATCGATGCAGCATTAAAAAATTATAAAAGAGACCAGGAATTGTGTGAGATCAGTAAGAACATAAGTCTGAAATATTTAGTGCTAGACAGGGAGCAAGGCAAGGAGGAGGCTTAAGCCCTCTGCTGTTTTCATCGATGAATTAATCAGGTACACTAAACAAAGGATTAAATCATTGTATGTGGGATACAGAAATCTGGAACAGATCGATATCTCGGAGTGCGTTTTTGCAGATGATGTAGCGATTATTGCCAAAAACGAAAGAGACCTAAAAGAGAATCTGAACATCTGGGATGAAACTTTAGAAAAATGTTGGATGAAAATGAATAAATCTAAGATAGAAATTATGGTAATATCAGACGAAAAGAAACACATAAATATACGACTAGAGGATGAACCATTAGAACAAGTAGACAGTTTTAAATATCTGATAATAATGATTGACGGAGCAGGCAGACAAGAAGTGGAACTAAATAATAGAATAGAAAAAGCCAACAAAGTATATCACGCAATGAGTAGGGTCTTTATAAACAAGAAGGAAATAACTAAATAAACTAAGATAAAATTTTATAAATCAGTGTACAGGCCGATACTCACATACGGTTGTGAGACATGGGTGTTATCTAAGCGGGAAAAGATCGGTGCGTCCGAAATGAAATTTTTAAGTGAGAGGAGTGAATAAAGAAGAGGAATTTGTGGAACGAAGGCAATTAGGGTGGTGGCGACATTTGCAGAGAGAGGATGAGTAGCGTAGTCCTTGTTAAAAGAATTTGGGAAGCTAAAATACTTGAGAAAAAGAAGAGAGGTAGACCAAAAGAGACCTGGGATAGCGTAATTGCGAAAATTTTGAGAAGGAGAGGAAAACATTTATGGAAGCAAAAAAATGGCGCAAAAGAGGAAGGACCTGGAACAATTACTTAAAGAATTAATTTAAGTTTCACCTTACACCCTCACGGGTAGTAAAGGATTTGATTATACCGTGTGTCCCAATTTCGATGCTCACCATTGGTATCTCGGTTATTAGAAGATATAGAACAACGGTTAAATGGGGAATGTTTTGCAGAATTCAATACTCGCGGCAAATCTCATTTCAAATTTGACCTAACTTTTTAAATTTTTAAAATATTTTGAAAAATCAAAAATTTTCGTTATTCCTCAATAACTCGATAACGCTTAGTCTGACCTCTTTTAAAGTTTTACATTGTTCAGACACTTTTTTAAAACAAATTATTTGATACAAACAGAAACCCCCGATTGTCATTTGTTTTTAAGTTATTACCACTATCTTTTGTTTTTCATATGGCGGCCATATTGGATTTTGGGTTTGTTAGGTAGTCCTCAAAATGTGCTTTTCAACGATGTATAACATGCCTGAAGAATTTTTATTTATAAGGAAAATATTAATAAAAACGTAAATTAATCTTTAATATGAAATTAGTAGGCTGAAAAATTAAACACCAATGTCAAATGAAAGTGAAAAGATATTCTAAGTAATACTGTAAACAAACGAAACGATAAAAAAATTATAGAAATAAAAAGTAAAGATACAGAACTTAAAGTTCACATTCACCTAAAGAAATTGTTCAATATGACGACCATTCTGTTCCACACAATTTTGACACCTTGTTCGAGTAGAGTTACAAACTCTACGTAGCGTGTTTCCGTTTACTGATCGTAGCACATCTAGTACTCTTTGTTCTAAAATTTCCCGAGTTTCTGGCGGTTCAAAATCAAATACTTCGTTTTTAGTGGTACCCCATAAATAAAAGTCAAGCGGGGTAAGGTCGGGTGATCTCGCAGGCCATTGCACGGGTCCACTATTTGAAATCACTCTCTCATTAAAGTTTTCTCTCAAAAAATGTTGCACGTTACGAGTGTTATGGGCCGGGCAACCATCTTGCTGGAACCAGATGTTTTGCATGTTCTCGGGATTAATAATTTGCCTCAAAGCAGGCATTATCTCGTTTGTTAGTAGCACCAAATATCTGTTACCAGTTAAATTGTAATCAAAGATGAAAGGACCTATTAACTGATTATCTAAAACGAAAAAAAGAGTTTAAAAAACAAAAAAAATGTAAACAAAATGTCATACCAATTAAACTGCACCAGACATTAAAACCAAATCGAACTTGAAATCTTCTTTGATTTACCAAATGTGGATTTTCAGTAGACCAATGATGATAGTTATTCCTATTGAACACTCCACAATTGGTAAATCGTGTTTCATCTGTCCATAGTATTTTCCTAGGAAAATTAGCGTCATATTCACATTTTTGAAGGTACCACCTGCTAAACTGTAATCGTCGGAGATTGTCATTATCACTTAAACCTTGTACAATTGTTGGTTTGTAAGGGTGATACTTGTTTTTCGTCAAGGTTCTGTGAACAGTAGATTTTGAAATCCCTGTTTCTCGTGTCACACGACGAACTAATGTGCTGGGATTGTTCCTAACGTTCTGCAAAATATTATTTCGACGTGTATCAGCATCATTAACTTCATAGTTAGCTCGTTTTTGTTCGAAGCTTCCAAAGTTTTTTAATTTGGTAACTAGTCTTCCAAAAATTGTCCTGTGTGGCTGTTGTCTTTCTGGAAAACGCTCTGCATAACTCGTGCACGCATTTTTAGTGTTTCTATTTGCTTTGAAATACACTTCCAACATATCAACTTTTTCTTCGTTTGAATATGTATGTGCCATTATCAATACTTATAAATCTTAATACTTGACAATAATTACTTATCACTAACTACAAGTAGTTTTAATTAACTTATCTCTGCAGCACTAATTGTACTTTGACAGGTTATCGTTTTGTTTCATTGTCAGAATACATTTGTCATTGACGTTTGACGGAACATAACGTCTTTGCTAGCGATACGCTCAGAGGTTAGAATTATCTGACATTTGATGTAAAACCAAATACAAATCTCCCCATTACTTTTAATCCTGCGCGAACTTACCCCTCCTCGCGCCAACTTAATTGGCGTTTGCTATACTTAGAATATCTTTTCTGTTTGTATCAAATAATTTGTTTTAAAAAAGTGTCTGAACAATGTAAAACTTTAAAAGAGGTCAGACGAAGCGTTATCGAGTTATTGAGGAATAACGAAATCGGCAAATTTTTGATTTTTCAAAATATTTTAAAAATTTAAAAAGTTAGATCAAATTTGAAATGAGATTTGCCGCGAGTATTGAATTCTGCAAAACATTCCCCATTTAACTGTTGTTCTATATCTTCTAATAACCGAGATACCAATGGTGAGCATCGAAATTGGGACACACGGTATATATATATATTAAAAAATTATTATTACTTCTTCAAAACTTCTCCGCGAAGTCTTCTACTTACAGAAGATTTTTATTTCGGTCCTTTAACATTTTAGGCTAGGCGTATACTGACACACAGGGCAGTTCAAAACAGTACAGAGCAGTTCAGCACAGGATAAACAAATGGACGAATCTGGACGCGTCTATCTGGCCAATATACGGGGAATTAGGAATTACATATGCTACAAAAATTTGTACTGAGCTATACTGCGTCACCTATGTCAACTGTGTCTCAGTATACGCTC
Source organism: Melolontha melolontha (assembly GCA_935421215.2). Classification (NCBI taxonomy): domain Eukaryota; kingdom Metazoa; phylum Arthropoda; class Insecta; order Coleoptera; family Scarabaeidae; genus Melolontha; species Melolontha melolontha. The sequence goes on along the minus strand of OW285244.1, from coordinate 7,622,662 downwards.
AGCCTTAATAGTCGATTTTTGCCAATACAAATTTGGATGCCAAGATATAGAATTCTACTACTAATTTATTGAAAAAGAATGAAAAATTTTAATACGCCTTGTTAATTCACCATTTTATTTTATAATAACAAATTTGATAAAATAAAAAGTTTTTTGAGTATCGTGATCGAAGCGTATATATCTGAAATATTAGCAGAATTTTAAATAAACTTAAGAGGTTAACAGGAATATAAAAGAACAAAAGTCATTTCCTGTTAATTACTTGAAGTTTTATTTTTATTTTGGGCCCGGCCTTTGATATATATCGCTCGGTATAATAAAGTTTCTAAAATTATACGTAATTATGAAACGAATTAATTATTAAAAAAAATGATAAATTATATTTTATTTTTTAAGATATAAATTTAAATTGTTGTATTTATATCAGAAATAATTCCAGTTATGCGATAACGGTGTATAATCATTACACAAGTATTGGAAGGAAATGCAATGAGATTATGCAACTCCATTAGAATAGTACATGTTTCTATTACCTTTTAATAAGTAAGAGTTTTCAAGCCATACATATTTTTTCCTTAACTACTTACATGGTATTTTAAAAAAGAAAGTTATTACAACTTGTTCAAGATACCAAGGCGATTCAAATTTAACCTGCATTTTTTCTGCATTTTCAAACTACAAATTAACATTATAAATCATTTTTCTAAGTAACAATTTCTCTTTTAAAATACTAGTAGTTTCTATATTCCCTATATTTCCGCTGAAAAAATTTTTTTCGGTTGACAACGTTGGCAATGTTGTACCACATCCTTTGCTTCTTCATTAAAGGCAAATCGCTTGCTTTCCAAGAATTTCTTGAGTGGCCCAAAGAGATGATAGTCATTCCGGTCCAAATTCGGCCTATATTGGAGGACGAGGCAGTACTTTCCAACTCAATTTAGTTAATGTTTTGTTTGTTAGATGGGCTATATATGGGCGGGCGTTATATGGGTTATAGTGTAGGAGAATAACACCCTTGCTTAAAAGACCGCGTCTTTTTGTTCATATAGCTAGCTTAACCTTTCCAAGAAGCTCACTATAATGAGCTGAATAAATCGTTTTTATTCGAGAAAATCGACATAAATCGGTCTAATAGCATCTCAGAAAACAGTCACCATCACTTTGCCAGTCGATGGTTGGGTTTTGAATTTTTTGGGTGGAGGCGAGCTTAAGTGACACCATTCCATGCTAACATTGTTGAAAATCGACATAAATCGGTCTAATAGCATCTCAAAAAACAGTCACCATCACTTTGCCAGTCGATGGTTGGGTTTTGAATTTTTTGGGTGGAGGCGAGCTTAAGTGACACCATTCCATGCTAACATTGTTGCTTTCTGGAATATAATAGTGTATCCAGGCATGACAAAAAAACCATTGCCTTTATACTCGTAGTGAAACCGAAGTTCTCTCCGTGGAAAGTGGGTTTGGAACCCACCTGGCGCTAACTTTACTAAATTTAATTTGTCGAGGACAATAGTGTGAACACTGCTAACACTAATGTTTACAATCTCAGCAATTTCCTTCACAGTCAACTTTTTGAATATTCTCAAGATTCACAATAGACGCTGGGGGTAGTACGCAGCAAGTTCGACTCGTGTTCACGACCACCCAGGAAGGATTTACACCACTCAAAGACTGTTTTAAATGATAAACAACTGTTTACGAAGTCCCTGATGAATATCAGTTGCTTTCACCTTTGACACACGATATTGTTAATACAACTGACAGTAGTGACACAATCAAGTCGCAGCTGTTTGTGGCATTAGCTAACATGCCTACTTCGATGAATCTCCGACTGTGATGCATTGCAAAGGAACATCAATATTGGTACCGCTTGGTACTATGCAAACAAATTTAAATTAAGTATTAGCAAGTGTGCTACTCTCACTTATTCTAGGAAGAAGCAACTTATTTCTTACAGTTATGCTGGTGAACACACAGCTATTCCAAGGAACCTACTAGTTAAAGATCTAGGTGTTTTATTTGATGCATAGCGAAAATTTATCGGGCACGTAGAAGCAATTTGCAATTCTGCCTTTTGATAGTTAGGCTTACTTATAAGAACGTGCAGAGGATTCTATAACGTGTTTACATTAAAAACGTTATATTTGCGTATGGTATGTTTTAAACATGGAATATGCCTTTATCGTGTGGTATCCTATATATACTTATCAGCAACTTGGCTTTGAGAAAATTCAAAGGAGATTCTTGAAATACATTTCTTTCAGAACTAATGGAATATATCCACCGCGTGGTGTAGACTACAATAGCCTTTTGAGCGAATATGGCATGGAATCGTTGTGCTTTAGTTCAAAAATTCAACATTCAGCTTTTCTCTGTTGGCTTCCTTGTTACACAAATGAAAGGCATATGATTTGAATTTTGAAGGGTTTTGTTGTAAACGCTATTTCTTATAATATTCGTCTAAAGCGTAGAATCCCAAAGTGGTCTACATCGACCCTCAGAGGTCGATGTAGACACTTCAATCGACGTCCAGGGATCGATTGAATTCTATTAATAAATGCATAAAACTTAAAATGTGGTTTTTGACACTATAGAGCTTTTTACAGTAGTGTTTTTTAGATTTAAATTTTTAACTAGTGTGGAAACCACTATAGTGTAAAAACACTATAGTGATTTCCACACTAGTTAAAAATTTAAATCTTTCAAAGTGAGTAAGCGCTATAAAACATGCCAAGTGGTCTACGAGACAAAAAAGTTTGAAGACCTCTGGTCTAGAGTTTGCAGATATTCAGCAAGTTGTAATTCTCCATTCTCTAAATTTTTGGTTTCCGTTAAATTTTGTAAAATCATAATATTTTGTTTTTACAAAACTGTTGTCCATATATGGAGATGAAATTAATATTTCTAAATGCATTTACAATTCATATAGGGCTTTATGATATGTATTGGTGTATTGTGTTTTATCACATTGTATTAGAAGAGGTTTTCGGTGTTTATTTATTAAAAAAGGGGATATCCGAGATGGAATTTAAAGCAATTCTATTTGTTTACTGGAATTTCAAAACACGCAGATGTGAGGTGTTTAACCGTATCATGTTTGATCTTGATAAATATATCTATATTATAACACGATTGATTTGGCATACAGTTAGCAAGCCGGCTTCAGTTACATAAATATAATCGTAAATGTATAGTTGTTTGATAATTAAAACTGTTTCTGGATTACATGCATATACGCTAACTGATAATAGTGAATACTTGTTAATACAGGGTTAGGCAAATGTATGGATGTATTCGAATATATTTGATATGGCTACTTAGATTTTAATAAGAGTTTCCACAATTAATTAAAAAATTAAATGCAAGTTTTAAAATTCAGTAATTTAGATAATTCGCTATTAATGTGTTTGTATGGCAAATAGTTTCTTTTTAAAGTAAGTAATTTACGTATTATTATATTTGCGATACATACTTGCACATTTTGAAAAAGAAATCAAGCAATTATGTAGCTGAATATTAATTCAGTAGTCTAAATATTAAACTAAAAAGTGTTATGAATGAATTATGTAATTTCAATTAAAAAATCATAGTATGTATTTCATAAAATAATTAGTTATACGATTGTAAAATATGAATAACACATTGCATTGACTTGCTTTATGAAATAAATCTTGGTAATAAATGTTGCAATTTTTAAAATATTATTGTTATAAAATTATTGCAATACTACAGTGATGAGTTAGCAATTGGCATTGCAATTGAAATATTTTTCAAAATAATTAAAAATTATCGAAATATCTGTTAATTTTCATCATTGTTTTATTAAATAAATACATTTTTGCCTTTGACCTTAATTATTAGCGACTTAGAGATGGCAAATATTGCAGTTATATACAGAGGTTAAGTAAATTATTTTCTCTCTTAAATCTTCAATAAATAAAAGATATTTGTTACCACTTATTTATTTTATTTATTAATTGTTATCATCCATTGGGGAAATTGTACACTACTGGTAATCAATAACATTAAATATATTTTAATAAATATTTAGATAAGTCAATAATCTACTGCTGCATTGCACCTATAAAATTTACTTTTTCAAATGTTAGTTTTTGTAACCTGTAAAGAACTCGAAAATTATGAAAATTCCAGTACTAAAATGTTCGATTGACAATCGCTGTTACTAATAGCGCGTTCTTAGTTGGATCGTTTGGACAATGACCTCCCAATCATTACTGGAATAATATAATAATATTATAACAACCAAAATAATTAGTTACAGTTAATTATTTCCTCCCCATATGTAGCCAATTCTATTTACATACATACGGTGTTAGTCAACTGGGCTGATGTCTTCGAGTGTCCCTACTATTTTAATCCATACAATCGTTTGGGTATAACAAAACCTGTGCGATTTAAAGACAAATCTGGGTCAACAGTCCAGTTAGAATCGTTTTTGTTCTTTTGATGGATGTATTATATAGTTCTTAATAAAACATTGCATTTGTAAACTTAATGTAAATAATGTACACTTGATTTGTTTCATTAAGTTTTATTAGATTTCTTTAACAAAATTGTTTTGTTATATTATACCATTATCAAATAGCGTACTCATCTAAATGTAAGGGTGTTTAATTATCTTTCTTCTTTCTATTTATGTGTTTGTGTATGTCGGCGGCGTTCATTCTGATCTTTTTATGATGTCTATTGCAGGTGTATTTAAGTATTCTATTTGAATTTGCTAGATTTTGTTTATTGGAAATAGCTTTTTTATTTTCATTTATTTAAAGTTATTAAATAAATTAAATATTTAAATACTTAAATATTAAATTTTTAAATAAAATAATATAATAAATTTAATAAATAAAATAAATAAAAATAAATAAATAAATAAAAATAAATAAATAAATAAAAAATAAATAAAATAAATTTAAATATTAAATATTTAAATACTTAAATAAAGTTAAATATTTAAAAGTATCTGTTATCTTAATGACTGACGCTTGATTGGAATTCTATACTTTCTGCTTACAAATGGGATATATTTGCGTCTAATAATACTATTGTAAAAACAAATAAATTATTATTTCTGTTTGAATAATTAATGGATTTAAAGAGAGATTCAGGAATGGATGGAATAGCTAATTCAATGTTTTAAATACATATTAGGATTACTACAAAACGTATATTTCAAAATTGTAATCTTAAGAAAGTTCAGAATCTTAAGTTCGAGTAATCAACAGGTAATAATTTAGATTTAGTTAAAAAAAATATAATTTAATAATTGCTTGATCTAGATAGTTAATTTTATATAGTTAAAAATTATATAAATTCTGACAATGAAACAATAAGTGTCTTTATAATTGAATAGATGGTAGTACTATTTCATAAAATAATTGGCTTAACAAATCAAGCACATCTGATGTTTTTAATGCATGTACAGTAATAACGAGCGTTCAACTAAATTTTACCTCGCAGTTGCCCATGGAAATTATACGTATATCTTAGCTTTTTACTTAAGTTCTTAATATGAATTTTGTTGGTTATGAACTATTTGAATGACATGATAAATGTCAAAATAATAAAATTAAAATATTTAACTAAATGAGATACGTTTATTTGCAACAAACAAGCAACATTTTATAAAAATTGTTGAAAGTGGCCACCACCTTGTTCGAGACATTTCTAACATCTTCTTCTAATGAAGGAGAAAACGTTTTGTAGTAGCATATCGTCGATTTTGTTAATTATTTCAGCAATTCTGATCTGAAGGTCTGCAAGATCAGGTATCTGTACCCAAAAAATTGAGTTCTTTAAAATGGCCACAGAAAAAAATCACAGGGGTTAACATCACAAGATCTTGTTGGAAATTCATGTTCGATGTTTAAACTTATCAATCGATTTTGATAAATTTCCGTATCATATTAATTGTTTCACAAGCTGTGTGCACTCTAGCTCCGTATTGTTGAAAGTAACCCCGATTTATTTCTTCTTCATTAAGCTGTTCAATAAATGTCATAATAATTTCTTGTCGATACCTTTCTCCTTTAAAGAAAATACGGCCAATGATTTTCCTTCGACTAATCGCACCATACACCAATTTTCTGTGGATGAACAACATAACAGTCATGCGGTTTCTTAGTATTCCACATCCTTATATTTTGTGAGTTAACATATCCATTCAGATAAAACCATGATTCATCTGAGAAAAATTTTGTCAAGAATGTCATTATCAAAATTATTTAAGAACCACTGACAAAATGTTGTTCTTCTAGGATAGTCAATTTCTTTGATTTCTTGATAATAGGCCATGCGATATAGAAATAAATGTAAGTCTTTTTCCAAAATTGTATGACAAGTGCGAATTGAAACACCCACTCGTGGAGAGAATACTCGTATGGATGTTCCTGGTGTATCATTCATAATTTGCGTTACATCGTCAACTAGCTCTTCCGTACATTTTTTCGGACGGCCACTGTCTTCTTTCCGTATAACACTCTCTGTTTCTCTGAAAACCTTAGTGCAATATTTAACTGTGTACCAAAAACTATCAAAATCAAAGACGAAGTTTGGAAACATATTTCTAAATTCCTCTAAGCATTCTTCAAGAAAATAGTGCCATTGTCCGTTAATATTACGTCCGTTCCAAAAATAAGATTCAACCATGAATGATTTGTGTTGAACAGTGAAAACCATTTTAAATCAATTTTAAATTACAAAGCAATTTCAAAAAGCTCCAACTAAGTATACATCAGAATAAATAGTCTGTCAAATTGACAACTGATGCAAATGTAAATAGTACAAGTTACGACAAACATTTTTATTGTCATGGACTACTAGAGGTAAAATTTATTTGAACGCTTTTTAGATTAACCTCAAAAATAATGCTTTGCATTCGTAGATTTAATGCATTACAAGAAAATAGCTTTGAGTTTATATTCTAGTTTTTGGAGAAGAGGAACATTTAATTGAGAATATTACATTTTCATGTAATGTTTTACAGGTTAAAAAGTTAAAACATTTTCACGCGCAATTTAATGTCGATTAATGCATTTTATTTATTGGAAGTGCATGTGCATTTCTGCTTAAATCGCGATTATTTCTAATTAGTTCTACTTGTGCAAGACATTTTTGTAGACAATAGTCATGAAAAATCGGCTAAATGTCAATGGCACCGTCGCAAAATAACTGCAATTCCTCTGTGTAATCGATCATCAATGATCCTCGAACACAGCGAGTTTGTAATTTTAACTTAATTTAGTATTTAGTTTTGGTGAAAAGTCACCTATGAATTTTATTACGTCTAGTTGTATAACGTAAGAACAAGTTAAACCATTCAAGGTTATCATAACTTCTTTTACAATATACAACACTAAAATTCAACCAGCTTCTTATATGTTTACTTTTTTCTCATGGTTTATGGTTACATATCCTCTAATTTGTCATTTCTTTATTATAATTTCTTCTTCATCAAATATTTTTTTACGTTTTTTTTTCCATTATTTCAAACAAGTTTAACGTTATTACTTTTCTGCTAAATTTATAGTATTTAAGCATCTATAAATGTAAAATTAATATGCAAATTTAATGCTATTCAAAAAGGATTTAAAATTATTGGCGTCGTCGGAGGCAAGCAGTTTTAGAAATATTTAAAAATGTTATTACATAACACAAGAAATAACTGTTAATTGTAATTAGCCAGACTAGAAAATTATGTAATATTGTGCTTGAAAATAAATGCTAAATCTACACCCAAGAAAAACTTGTTCACTTCGTTTATTAAACAACATATTTTGGGAACGGAATTTTTTTTTAAGCGTAACAAGTTTGAATGTGTCTTAGAATCCGAACATTGTCTACAGTTAAAATTTGATTTAGTACTTCTTAAGTATGTAGGTACTTGTAAAATTGTATTTTCCCATGTTGGCTTTTTAATTTTTTCTGTATACTTCTTTTCACAAAAACATCGTATAAAATATATACAGGGTTACCGCTAAACAGCACCAAAGTTATGCGAATCTAAAGAATTTTTATAAATGTCAACTATAAATTAAAAAAAAAATATTTATAGTTTATCAAAAATTTCCAGGGAATTTTTAGGGCAAAAATGTAATTAAAAGTCGGTCCATATCTTTATTTATTCTATATTTACCAAAATACAGTTGTAATTCAAGTACATTGACCTGCAAAAATCGATGAAATTTCTAAACATTGGTTAGACAATACGTTTAATGAGTTTTTATTCATAAAAATAGTAAATGTTGATATTTTCATATCAAAACATTTATGCTCACACATATGGTGCTTTCATTACGATGTTTTTTTTTGTGGGTATCAATAATAGCCTTTACGTCGAATATGTCGACAAACGTATGCCGCGTTAATTAAAATGTGATTAAAATTAAATAGTTTGAACGTTAAACTTCTTTTAAGTAAAAGTAAAATTATTATGTTTATAATCAAACAAAAATCGTCATAAAACAAAAGCTTATGTAGCGTGCCCAATGGGATAGATAGCTGTTTTTTAATTATTTGTATGGAATTATTTATATATAATTTTTTGTCTTTAAGTTTGTGTGTGGTACTGAGAAATACCGATAGAACAATATAATTCGTTGGTAAAGAGAATTACTGATGAATTAGAGGTGGAAACCCGTATTGCTGCCAGTATATTTAACCGCGACAGAGCCGAACCTGAATAAATGAAAATCATTTTCTCGTTACTACGTGAGCATTGGACCGCGATTTTTTGTATGAAGATATTATTCACATATACTTTTCACTCCTTTTTTTCTTTGGCGCTATACACAACTAGCATTGTATAAAAGTGTTTTAATAGAAAATAAATATTTTGTTATTTCAATAAAATTTAAATGATTACTGAACACTGAACACTGAAATGTATGAAATATATCATTTAAATATTCACTTCGTTTATTTCTACTAAGAGGCCATTCGTGTAGGCATGTTATCCATCAGTTCCACACATAAATCAAGCCGCATTTCGCCAATGATGCGTCGTATGTTAAGTTTAAGATCAGAAATCGTTACAGACCATTACAATCGTTACAATCAGCGTAGATTTTACTCATAATGTAACTCCAAAGGAATAAGTTTTTAGATTTTAGATCGCACAATCTCGAAGTCCAAAGAATATCGTGTGTTTCTCGTGCAATATGATAGATGGTTCCATCCTGCTGAAACTAATGTTATCAGCATTAATGTCGTTCAATTCAAGCCGGGAAAAAATTATTAGAATTGCATGTTATCGAGCGCCATCCTCATTTAACGCAATTCCATCTGCGTTTTAAAAAAATGCTGTTGGATAAAACCACCTGACCAAAAGGCGCACAAAATTGTAACCTTTTCCAGATGCATTTCTTTTTTCTGAACCACATCTCAGCTCCCAAGACCTAGCAGTTTTGAGTGTTAACAAAAGCAGCGAGGTGAAAATACGAGGTACTTACTCACGATGATTTTATTAAAAGAGGGTCAACTGTTTGCTACTCTGCCCATGATCTCTAAGCTTTAGTTCCTGCGTTAACCGCATACAGAAGGTATACATTACATAAATACTCTTATATTTTCTGATTAATAGATTGAACGATTATAATTACATTAATTTTGTACGTTTTATATTGCATCGTATACTTCATCAAATTTATTAGCTTGATCATAAAATTTTTTTTCGGTGAATGTAATACATCTTCAACACTATATGATGTTATCTAATAAAATGATAAATTTTTATTTTCAATCAGATCCATTTTGGAGAAACTTGAATTCATGGCCAGCGGTCAAATTACCTCTTACCATGTTGGATCTAAAGTGTTCCTTGGCAACTACTTTACCGTTTTAGTAGGCTGGTGTATATGAAACGTTTTAAATTTTAAACTGCTTAAAGACACTTTACCATTAAAAAAAATCTGAATCTCTGAAGTCGATGAAGGTTTTGAAGGATCCTTTGATATTTTCTTCATTAGGAAAATATGTTCTTTTGTAGCCGATATTTAAAAATATGATAATTTTTTTTACGGTGAGCCTGGTCAATATGATGGATGTTATCGATAGGGTGGGGTTCTTGGATTATTATGTATCACAATTAGTCCTTCTTTACATAACGATTATTATCAGTGATTTTTATGCTTATTGTTATATTTCGTAAATTTAGAGTCATGCAAAAGGGCTACTATAAATAAAAAACTATTATTATTACATTGGCAATACTTGTTCACTATTATTATATTCACTACTAGGCAAGAAGGAATAATAGATTATACCCTACTATTTCACAAAACTGTTACCGGAATTTAATAAATGCAACTTGCTTGTCAGATAAAATCCAGGAGTTTAAATTTAGCTTCCCGTGTGTCATGAAGAAGCTGTAGTACTTATGTATGGTTAGTATTTAATCTATCACCAATTTATTTAAAGATTTGATTTTGATTTTCTTCCACTAAAATCCCTAAAACTTCGTGGTCAACCAAGGGTTCTTGACTCGTCATGAAATTTATTTTCAAATGACTTATTTCTTCCACAAAATGTCTGGAACCAACGTTGTAAACCTTACCATAATTATATTTATGTTATGTACTCGTTATGAGTCAACGTTCACTGTACTATGTTAAAGTTTAAATTCCTATCGCATTACTTACCTTATGTTACTCAAATTTTACTCATATTTTAGTGACACAATATTGATCGAAATAGATGCAAAGACCAACAAATTCATTCACATTCCAAATTTCCTTTTTTTTTATCACAAATATCGCACAATATTGCGTACTACGAGTATTAAATAACTGATATTTCATATGCGTTGGCCTAATATATCTGTAAATGATATTGTATCCATTTTTAGTTGAATAAATTAGTTTCTATTTGGCTTAATCGTGGGCCTACCAAGCGCGTGTAGACCTGTTTATATATTTTTCTATTAGACTAACATGTTATTTATGATTGTGTACTTTTAAAAGAAAGTGACAATCAATATTAAAAATAATAATAATTTAATCGACTTCAAAAAATATGTTTTTATAATAATAATAATAATATATCTTTATTCAAAAGCCAATATTATAGATTGAAACGTCAAAAAAATACAAAAAAAAAGTACAACAAGAAACACAATAAAATACATTGTCATTATTTACGAAATTGTAAAATTGCAAAGCAACAGAAACAACTACATATTAAAATACTCGCCCAATTCATAAAACACTTTCTCTTGAAGAAACTCTTTCACATTTCTTTTGAATCTTCTAGAGCAACTCTCTGTCTGTATCTGTTTCGGCAGTTTATTATAAATTTTCAAACAGACATATACTGGTGACTTTTCATATAAAGATAGACCATGCCTAGGAACAGCAATCCTATCGCGATGTCGAGTAAAATATTGATGATAATTACCATTTCTGACAAATCTATTCAAATTGTCCCTAACATATAGCACAGCCTTATAGATAAAAATGCTAGGGATTGTAAGAATTCTTTCACTTTTAAAGATATTTCTACATGAATTCCTGTGCGGTATATCAAAGATTAACCTAATAATTCTTTTTTGTGCTACAAACACTCTCTTCCACTCCGTTGCACCGCCCCAGACAATGACGTTATAAGACATAGCGGAATATACTAATGCATAATAAACATCAAGCAACCTATCACCACTAAGCGATGACTTTAACTGTCTTATCACATAATATGAACTACTCATTTTCTTACAAACGCTGTCAAGGTGCAGGTTCCACGTAAGTCTGGCATCAATATACACACCCAGTGACAATACACTGTCTTCAAAATTTTTTGTTGACACATTATCCGGAACAGTTTTGCGTTTATGAAAATAAATGAATTTTGTTTTATCACGATTCAACAGCAAACGATTAGACTCACACCACCCACCCATTTCACTAACTGTTTCGTCCAACCGCCGCTCAAGCTCATCAATCGTCGACCCAATCACCATCACAGAGGTATCGTCTGCGAAAAGTACCGGATAGCCATGCGAGAAGACATGCGGCAGGTCATTCACCATCAGCAAGAACACCAACGGCCCAAGAACCGAACCCTGCGGAACACCCAGATCAAGTTCCGTCTCAGACGACACACAATGGCCCACCCGAACAATCATCCTTCTGCCACTCAAATAGGAGGAAATCCAATCCAATGCAACTCCCCGCACTCCTAGATTGTACAATTTATCAGTTACAATACCGACGTCAACACAATCAAAAGCACGCGATAGATCAAAAAATATCCCCGCTACGTACTTGTTATCATCAACAGATCTGTGGACAAACTCAGAACAGTCAAAAATGGCACTTTCAGTAGACCTATGCTTCCTAAATCCATGTTGGCTGTGACTAAAGAGCCCATACTTATCCACAAAATCCACCACTTGTTCATGAGCCACTCTCTCAATAAGTTTGGATATCGAACTTAAAACCGATACAGGACTATAATTTTCAATTTTATAATTCTTTAAGTTAAAAAGATATCAAAATCCAAGTGTTTTTTTAACCTTAGTTAATTAGATGCTTAGTCCTGTACATATAACATGCACGATTATTTATTTCCTGTTTAAAGTATTAATTTTCGCGTAAAATTGTTATTGAATAAAGTATGTTTTATGTATGTAACACCTTTTTTTTCTAATTTACAGAAAACAAAACATTCCAAAAACAAGGTTATGACATTTTATGCATCGATTGTTTTAAATTTAAAATACATACTCAGCTTACATTTTTTTATATAACAAAAATAAAAAATCTATTCGATTTCAGGTATCAAGCATTAGAAATAAACATGTGTAATTTTTTCATTACCGTACTCGTAATCTTTAAGGAAGTTGATAATATTATTGTGCCAACATCCTGAAAATTTATTTTTATCTAGACCACGATAATAGAAATTTGTTGTAATTTCTTGAATGGTTAATTCAGTTTTAGAGGCAATCGGAATTTTTTTTTTATATAATGTTTAAATAACATTGCGAAAATTATGTTAATAATTAACAATATAAATATAATGAATCGTTTTTTGGACATCGCCATTTCTTTGATGAACCTTTATGATCATATTTTAATACATAAAAAACATAAGCTAAACTGTAAAACCAACATTCAATTATAATGGTTTAATAGTTGGTTAGCTACATGAGGTGTTCCACAGGGTTCCACTTAAGGTCCTTTCTCTTTTTTTTTAATTTTATTAACTTTCGTTATTATTCTGTGATATACTTAATTTTTATTGTAAAGTATGTTTAATTAATTGAATTGATTCGGCTTTTACTTAATGAAAATCCATAATTTAAAATAGAAATAAAACTAATGGTTAAAATCTTCACTTTTTAATACGTAATCGTAACACGACAATTGTTGGCTTCAGCACGTTACACAGACCATGGTTTGAACCTGGTCCATACAGATTCATTGTCTAGTAACCTACCACTAGACCAACACGACCCTGTTATATTTATAATAATAATTATTATTATTATTATGTTTATAATTATTTCTTTTATCATTAACTACATTTCTAGAAATTCTTCAGTCCTATTTTAAGGAAAACTTTATTATAAAGTTTTCATCCAGTGGTTTACAACAAATATTTCAAACAATCAAATGATTACTTTTTTTTTAACGCAACAAACGCTTTCTAATCATTATTTTTAATCTTTTTCTTAAAACTATATTAAATATACGGTAAGAATTTAAGGCGGGTATTCCTTGGGCTATTCTAAGAATATTTTGTCCTTTGATGATTCTTGAAAAGTCGTTTTGTTTCGAAGTTATAGAGCGAAAAAATTTTTGGACGAAAATAACATTTTATTTCCAAAAATTACACATAAAGCTTCGTAATCTACAAGAACTGTTGAAAATGACTACCTCCAGCTAGGATGCAAGAATCCAATCTTCTCATGGATGCTGAACACCAAGGTCGTTTCTTATTAAGTTATACCCAACAATTATCAGATTTCTCAAATCTTCCACATTTTCCACTGGAGTAATGTAAACTAATGATTTTAGATAGTGCACCATCGTGCATAAACCACATTGCATGTCTTCTTGCCAATGGTACATCCTCCAGAAACTGAGGTAGCGATTCAAAAAGTTGCGATACATCACGCGGGTAAGTCTTCCTGGTAGAAATACGGGTCCAATTAGTTCGCCACAATTCCAACCCAATGAGAACTGATTTTGAAAACGATCTTCAAATACCTTATGTGGATTTTTTCAATCCATACGTGGTTATTGTGAAAATTCCTTATTGCATTTCTTTAGAAATTCACTTCATCGGTAAAAAGAAGCAAGATTGCAAGTAGTTGAGGGATTCGAACCATTGTGTTCAAAAGCCATTGATAGAATGCAATACGAGCAGGAAAAAGTGATTGAACGCGTTGTATTGTGGTAATAATTTTCCAAATAGTCCCATTAGTTAAATTCAAAGTATTTGCAATTATTCGGGTAGAAGTAACTATATCTTCCAGGCGCGGCTCGTGACGACGAACTTTGGTTTGCAGTACAAAGATACGAGTGCCTCGTGTGTTTTCGGTGTTTACTAAGCAAACGTTACAGTTAGTACACGAGAATACACGAAGCACTCGGATCATTGTACTGCAAACCAAAATACGTCATCACGAACCGCGCCTGATATCTTCCTGTATCATGTTCAGCACTTTCTTTTCCACATCCACCGCCTTTACTGCGATTGGTCTTACTGATTCTCTACTTCGTTTCAATGTTCCTGTTTCATGAATACGTTGAGGAATACTCTGGAGGTTTTTCTATCAGGAACATTACAGTTAGGATATCGTTCAATGTACAACCGCCTAGCTTGCAATAAATTGCCATTAGCAAGTCCATATATGAAATGCATGTCAGTTATCTCGGCGTTCGTATAGCGATTTATAATATATGACTTCACTAATAAAAGTTTTTATGACAGGAACACACGTCAAACAGCCAAATGCAGGCGCGGCTCGTGATGACGTATTTGGGAGTGCAAGTACAATGATGCGAGTGCTTCGTGTATTCTCGTGTACTAACTGTAACGTTTTCTTAGTAAACACTGAAAACACACGAGGCACTCGCATCATTGTATTTGCACTCCCAAATACGTCATCACGAGCCGCGCCTCGGCCCAAATGTCAATCGACCGCAACAAATGAATGGTCAATCACGAGACGTATTCAAATGAAAGCCACGTTTAAACTCACGTTCTTTTTGATATCTTCGAAACAAAGCGGCTATTCAAAAATCATCAAAGGACAAAATATTCTTAGAATAGTCCAGGGAATAACCTCTAGAATTTTTTGCTGCCGTAAGCTTAATAAACATTCTGTATAGTGTGATGATTTTATTACTGGCATATACACACTTTGTGTACTGAATCATTAATGACAACTGTCTAAATTACGGTGTAGTCAATATAGGAAACTCGAATTGGATCGATCACCTATGTGCAATACAAAAAAATTAAAAAGTAACTACGTAGCCTTAGAAATTAGCATTGAAGCGAAAAAGGAGAACATTACTTTTTCGACAAACTGGACGAATCAGTAACGAAGCGTAGTAAATGTGGGATTCCCATAATGAAATAAAGTAACTATTTGCTACGAATTTATTTATTCTATTTGTACGAAATAGATTCGCGATTTAGTTATATGCATAAAATATAAATTTGAACTTGTTATTAATATACAATCTGATGGCCTTAAAAACTTGTCATGAATATTTATTTAAAGGAAGCAATATTATCTTAACCTATTTTATAATTACATATGTCGACGAAATTAAAAAATCTCCATTTTGTGATCTGATTTCGGGGAAATCGGGGAAAAAGCTTTTTTTTATGGTTAATAATGTGATTTCGGTTTTAAGACTTTTCTTCCCAAAACGCGAACATTTTATGTAATATTTAATAATTATTTTAATATTAAAAAGTATGTATATTTCACACTAAAATATTTAGAAATATACTAACGCGATTTTAGTTTCTTGGCATTTTAAAAAGGGTACAAATACTTTTAAACCAATGTGTATGCATGCATCAGTATCTAGAACTACTATATCATTTTGTTGCTGCTTATGTCATAGATACGTGACTCTGTCAAAAACACAGACGCGAACAAGTTCTTAGACAAGGTGTACACGTTCCTCGGCCATGACGTCATCTCTTTTTCTTAACTCGAACACGATTCCAATCACAATATATTTTTCAGTTCTAGAAATTACCATGATACTACATCATGCTTACAATATTTCTATTTCGACAACGCTAAGTGACTTATTCCGTGAATACGTATCACCTGTTGATATTGTTCCTGTTTTGAATCAAAGCAACCCATTGATATATGTATGTATGATGTCACTGGTGTGTGTAATACTAATAACTAATAACTAAACAAGTGGGTGTAATTGATGACCTTAATAATTATACGAAGCGGGTTACTCATCCTATATCCCGGTTAACTTTTTTTTTTTAATTATTAAGGGAAAATCAATTATATGATGTACAATTGACACCAATTTATCTGTTGATTTGAGCAATTTTATTTTCAGTTAATTAAATTCATTTTTCTATAAGTTAAAGGTGGAATTTTTATTTTTGTTTATCTTTTTAAGAATTTTCATATTTAATTTAATTAATAAATATCAGTAAATTTTGTAAATATTATTTATTTATCTGATATTTAAGCAAAAATTTGGAAAAAAAACAAAAAGAAAGATACTTTATAGATAAAATTCAGATAAGTAATGGTGTTAATTTTTTGCGGCATTTTGTTTTAGAATATTATCTTAATAGTCATTAAATTTATTAGTTTCGTTAAACATTAGATATGTTTTTATATTTTACGGATTTTTTAAATTAAATAATAAATAATTTATTAAATAATTTTCTAGGAAATTTATACATGTACTCCTAAATTATTAATTACTAAATAATCCTAACTTATTAATATTAAAATTTATTAATTGTTTAACAAACAAAATACATACACTAATCAATAATACATCCTCCTTTATTACTTACGATTGCCTCTTATCGTTGAGAATTTTTCGATTCCACTTGGAAGTGAAGAATTCGTCAAGGCAATTTTGGGTTAATGTTAAGAATATGTTCACCAAATATTTTAGAAAAAAAATAGTGCAACCTTTAGAAGACCTTCAAAAGAACAACTTTGCCTTATAAACTTATAACGGGAAGCGAACTATTAAACTACCAAAAAATAAAATACGTTCAAAACGACTGCTAACTTCTAATGTTACGTTTATGCCAAATACACATAAATCATCAATTTTTTTAGCATTATATAGTATTCTTAATTCATACAAATGCCATTTTCGTTTATGTTTTGTATATATTCACTTAAATAAGCGCAAACCGAGAGTCAATAGAGATTTTAATTATAGTGTTAGTAGCAATAAGTTTATAACATAAGTTGTTGGACCATAATTAATTATACGCGTATAAGTCATAGAACAATATTTGGGAAAATTTAACTTTAAAAGATTATACCGTCTTAAAGAGAGCGTTAGTGTTATATTGTAAATTTCAAAATTTGAGAACGGTACTGTAGACAGTATTTTATATTATTATTTGTGTTCTTTTGTGAGTTAGAATTAAGTTTAAAAAATTCTGCAATTAAAATGCCGATGGATGCTGTTACTGTGGCTAGGGCTGTCGCATTAGTCGATGACAGACGAAGTCAAAGATATGTGGCTAGAACTTTAGGAATACCACGCTCCACTGTGAAATATGCCGTACAACGATTCCGTGAGACTTGTTCCTACACGAGAAGACCTGAGCAAGGCCGTAAATGCTGTACATCTGGTCGTGATGACAGGTTTATTGAGCACTGTACTTAGAAATCGCTTTACCACTGCAGTTGAAGGTCGTAAATGCCTTCATGAGGTGAGATTAGTTAATGTTAGTGAGCGTACGATTAGAAGAAGAGTTAGTGAACAACAACTGAAAGCCAGAAGACCGGCCTGATGTCCACAGTTGCTCCCACAGCACCGAGTCTCGCGCCTTCGATATGCTCAAAATAATTCTGTTTGGAATATTGAATAGTGAAAGCAAGTTCTCTTCACAGATGAATCGAGAATTTGTTTAAGAGTCACCAAATGGAAGAGAGCGAGTGTATCGACGTTCCGGAGAGCGATTTGCAATGTGTGAAATTGTGCAGAGAGTGAGTTTTAGTGGAGGATCGATTATGGTTTGAGGCGGTATTTGTTACGATGCGTACAGAGCTAGTTATTCTTGATAGAGGTATCATAGTAGAGCATGCGATACAATTTGCACCTTATATCGGAGATGGTTTTATTTTCATGCATGACAATGCTCGTCCGCACGTAGCTAGGTGCGTTGCTGAATACCTCAATGACGTTGGGATTAAAACAATGGAATGGCCTGCGCGAAGTCCAGATCTTAATCCCATTGGACATATTTGGGATAAATTCAAAAGGTGAGTGAGGCCTCGATTACCTACACCTCAAACTTTGGCGGGGTTTAAAGATGCCCTAAGATAAGAGAATAGTGGGAAATTATACCTCAGAATGAGATTAAAAATACTATCAATGGACTTCCAAGACGATTAAATGAAGTTATTAGAGCAAGAGGAGGCAATACACATTATTAAAACTGATTAGTTACTAATTCTTAAGTATACAGTGAGATATTATTAGTAGGTATAGTTTCATAAACATTACAAAAAAAAAATAAAAAAAATAAATGAGTTGGTTTTTCCATATGTATTTAATTGACTAGATTTTACTTATTTCCACATTACATAAAGAAGGCTATTAAAAATATAATAAGAAAATGTTAGATATTTGTAATTTCAAAAGGTGGGCAGTCAATTGTGCTGGTGATGTACTAAAACTCACTAGACCTTGCTACTATAGCCAATTCCACAGCTGTAGAGGTATATTTTTGTATAAGTAATTTAGAAAGATTATGTGTTTATGCTATGACTAGGTATATTTACGTTTTTATTAGTAGGAAAAAAGTTATGACTAGTGTAATTTGTAAAAAAAAAAAAAAATGTTACTTATCTTTAAAAGTAAATTTCCTAATACATTTCTTAATTTGAATTTTGCAAAAGAATTTTTGGAAAGATTGTTTTGCACTTCTATCAATTTATAATTACAAGAACATTTCAGTAATTTCTTTGGTGTCAAAAATTAAAATTTCTTTCAAAAGAAAAAAAAAAGAGTATAAAAGAATGACAAGCGCTAATAATACATCAACAAAAAAAAATCTAACCGAATTCTCGCTTAAACGCTAATTGGTTCTAGTTTTAACATTACGTAAAATTAAGTGCGAATTAAGCCACTATGTAATATTTATTTATAACTTCTTTGTCATTAATTAGCGAATGCAAAAATGAAGAAAGTTTTTAGAAGCTGAGGGAGTAGGAGAAAAAAAGTAACGTGCGGTTATTCATTTTTAGAATAACAAAATTGCCGACATAGCACATCCAGGTTTAATGTATTTAGAAAAAGTATGACAAGGCCACTTACATCATTCATCGAATAATAATAAACCTTATACAGTAAATATTTTTCGTACAGGTTAGTTACAATGTGTCATATATTCCAACCAAATAACAATAAATAATCGACATTGCAAAGATCGCTTTGTTTGTATTACATTTTACTTGATTCTTTTTAATCATATTAAATCCCTGATACAAATTGTATGAGGCGTGCCTTAAACACTTTCACTTTCCAACTGTGTTTGAATGTGTATAGTCCGTCACAGAAGCAGAAAAGACTGTGTATTGTTTAAAAGGTTTGGGTTCAATCATATAGTACAGTTGCTTTAATAATCTTCTTTTATGGAATTGAAAAGTAATGTCGCAGATATTGGCCGAAAAATTATATACACAGGTATTGTACAGTGACTATTTTAGTGAATAAAAATAGAAAATAAAAAAAATAATTTTTGAAGGTTAATAAAAAAATATGTTATTGAATGTATACTTGTGTTGATCTTTATGTGGGAAATATGTGTTGTTAATTCAGTAACGGAAATAGCAAAATTAAAAACTTAAACAACAGAAAAGCTCCTGGAACTGACGACATACCAAAGCAACTTCTAAAATACGGTGACTCAGACAAAACGGACAGTACTGTTTAACAAAATTCTGACCACAGCGAAAACACTAAAGCACTGGCATAACAGCGTAACAATTCCCATTTACAAGAAGGGGGAAAGAAAACACCCAGAAAACTACAGAGGAGTACTACCGTGCTCAACAATGAAGTTGTTTACAAGTCTGCTCAAGAACAAATTAGAGGAGCAAATAACAAACAGAGGAATAACTGGGGTTCAAAAAAAATCTTTCAACTGACGCCATATTCATTTTCAAACAAATTAACGGAGAGGCTATAGAGTTCAATACGCCGGCATTCGTCTGCTTTGTTGACCTCGATTTTTCACAAATCGCTCTATTTTCGAAAATGTCTGCCCTGTATTTCTCCTAACAGCATCGATTTGTGAAAAATCGCACCACTCTAACAAACGTGCTGCATAACCCAAGGTATAGTCAACGCTAGTCAATTAGATATTTATACGGACTTCAGTCGCGCATTTGATACCAACGACCATATTTTACTCATACAAAAATTGTCATCTTTTGGCTTTAACGATTCTCTACTCAGGTTTATGAAGTCATATTTAACAGATACAGCAAACTATGTTACCTACAATGGCTATAAATCAAATTTTTTTTACCCGACTTCTGGAGTTCCTCAAGGTTCCAACTTGGGCCCGCTTATGTTTAATATATTTATCAATGATCTGATAGCATGACTTAACAGCAATGTATTGGCTTATGCAGATGACCTTAAAATATATCACACTATTACACATATAACTGATATGGAGATAATTTTGTGAAGGATGGATTCAAAGATTTTCTTAAATACAGGACAAATTCCAGCAATTTGCCAAGCTGGTGGGAATGATGCTTGAATAAATAAATTGAAGAGTTTGGAGAGTGGACGAACAAAAATATTGGCGCAGTCCTTAACCAGATACGTAGAAATATTATCGCCTCCAGCAGTTTGTTTATTCTTCAGTTTCCCAATGGCCTCGAGATATCATGCTGTGTAACACAAGAAGCGGCGATAAGCGGATAACTATTAATAGTATCGTAATAATCCTTTATGTATACGTATACGAGGGATAAGCTACAATTATTGAGAATAGAAAAATCTAGTTACCTACGAAAAACAAATTGTTGTTTATTAAATAGTGCATTATTTTATCTGTCAAATGCAGTATAGTTTGTGCAATTCGGTTGAATAGTGTCTGAGGAATAACCTATAGAATACGCTTCTGAAAAAATGGAATTATTACGAGAGAACTTTCGGTTAATGATTTACTTAGATTTCAAGAAAGGCTTGAGCGCGTATGGGTGTGAGGAAAGTTTAAAATCGGCATTTGGGATCTCGCACCATCATTGGCTACTGTTTATAATTATATGTTTTAATAAATATACTGTGGTATAAAGAATTTGAACGAGGTTGTAACTCGGTTGTACACAGAAAAGGAGCTGGCCCTCCTTCAACTGTTGTTAATCCCAAAAATATTGCTGCAGTGAAGAAGATGGTGGAAGAGGACAACCGCATTACCTATGCAATGATAGAGTCCAAACTGAAGATTTGATCCTCGCAAGTGAGATCAATATTGCACGAACATTTACATTTGAAAAAGGTTGTAGCTCGGTTTGTACCCCATCATCTGACAGATTTTCAAAAAGCAGAACGTGTTAGAATTTGTCAACAAACTTTAGATATGTTGAATGCTGGAGGTCATCAAATTATTTCGAAAATTGTAACTGGGGATGACACGTACATACCGTTTTTTGATGTTCCCACTGGCCAAGAAAACCAGATCTGGATACATGAAGATGAGGAAACCCCTTCGATGGTGAAAAAACAGCGAGCAATGAAAAAAGTAATGTACGCAGTATTTTTTAGAAGTACGGGTTTTGTGCCGCAATTAAATTAGAAGATCAGAAGACAGTTACTGCTAAATGGTATGTTGAAAATTGTTTGCCTACTGTGTTCAGTAAAGTGCCAAGAAAGGGAATTATGTTACATCATGATAACGCATCGTCCCATACAGCAGGGATAACTATAACTGTTCAGTGTTTAGCTGAAAACACAATCAAAATTATAGAACATCCTCCTTACTCACCAGATTTGGCGGTGGGTGACTTCCGGCTATTTTTGAGCTTAAAAAACATTTGAGAGGGAAAAGGTTCCAGTCAGAAGAAGAAATTGATATCGCCGTTAAGTGTTTTTTTGATAGTACCCGTAAAGACAGCTGGCTGAATGCTTTTGAACTATGGAAGGAAAGAATGGTTAAGTGTATTATTGTTGATGGCAATTACTTTGAACATATTTAAAATAAAAATTCTGAAATCTTGTATCAATCTTCCTATTCTCAATAATTGTAGCTTGACCCTCGTATAAGGACAAATTATTTTAAATTGTCAACGTAACATAATGCGCTTTGATATTCTGCGTAAATAATTTCTAGGTTAATTTAAGTCTTATTTTGAACTGATTCCGAAGTTCTTTGCCTTCTTAAAAGGCCAAGCTGTAATAATCAGCCCATTATAACAATCATTTTATATGAAAGAAGCGCCAAATGCAGATTTTGTTTTTCTTGTTCCATAGTCTCCCTAATAAAAGATAATGAAGTAGTTAATGCCCGTTTAAATTAAATGCAATCAAAATGACCGACGTATGACGTGTAATACGAGGATCATGGTAGTTCAACTCTCGAGTTTTAATGGAGCGTGTGCCGTAATATACACAGGCAATCGCATTGTATTTGGACCTTAACAAAGACCTTTATGAATTTTTTTAGCACTTCGTTTATATTTTTAAATATTTCGAGAGTAATAATAAATAATCTTACGTTTTTCATTTTATAATCGTGTTTGTATTTCAAGAAGCTTAAAAAATATAACTTTGCTAAGTGGAAACACACAAGATCTGCTTGAGTTTTCAAGAATTCGATTATTACTTAACCCTTTAACGTGTAGTGGTTACTTATTTGACCACTTCCATAAAGTCGAGTTACTAAATATATGTAAATCAAGAATTATAGGATACCGAAGCTAATGACTTGACTTTACAAGTAGCTTGGAAGGTGTTGTGGTTCAATAAACGACCACACTCAAGTGCTATGTGATAATAAATGCAAAGTGGTCTTAGATAGCCACAAGCCATTCACGCACCATGTTTTTGTTATAATTCTGTAAGTTTTAACATGTTTGTAATCGTATGATAAACTTTCCTACTAAAGCAAGGTAAATAGAGTCGTTCATTGTGAAGACAACATCTTTATGTATCTCTGTGAATAGTCTGTTTCAAAAATTTATGTATTTGAAAGAAAACATATTATATTAGTGTTAGCAAGTGTACAAATTTTAAAAAGGTAAGTATATTATTATATTTTTTTATATCACAAAAATATGTTTTTCGCTGTTGTATAATACATCATTATATTTTTATTTATGTATAAAACAACGCATTATTTCTAAATTTACGGTTTAATTTCGGCATAGAAAATATGTCACCATACATACAAAACAAACCTCAAACATGAATATGTAAATTTTATAAATTAGTTTACCAGATATTAGAAAGTATAGAACATTAATTACTGATCAAATATAATGATGTATACGAAATATATTGTTTATACAGCGTGTCCACGAACAATCCCCAAATAATGAAGGGGGTGATTGTACATACAAAAGTATTAAAAAAAGTTTCTACCAACTTGGGTCCGGAAATGCTTCTTAAGGGAGCTACCGCATATAGGACACCTGACACCTCTCCAATCATGTATGCAATAGTCGCTGGCCAATAAACATAGAAAGTATAAATTATCATTTGTAAATCATGTACCAAATTTGAATAGTAAATTATATGTAGTTGAAGATTAATTGACCAAAAACCAGCTTTGTGACGCCATATCTAAAGTACGGTAGCTCCCTAAAGAAGCATTTCCGGACCCAAGTTGATAGAAACTTTTTTGCATACTTTTGTATGTACAATCACCCCTTTCATTCTTTAGGGATTGTTCATGGACACACTGTATATGCGTCTTTTAGTTCTAAAGCAGAAATATTTTTACAGATGTTTCGTAAATTGCGATCATATATCTATTTAGAAAAGATAACATCAGAAGAAGCTTTCGACTTGGTGGAAGCTCTACTAAAGAACATGCAGAAGATTCCGAAAATAGAGGAGACCGTGATACACAAGATTGCTAGTATATGACCCAAAAAATATTTCTAAAAGTAGACAGACTTTATAAAGTGGAACTACTGCTTTCTCATTTGCAGGACAACTTAATAATTCCTTTGGGCCATCTAGAAATGTAGCAGTGGATGAGAGCATGGTAGCTTTTAAAGGGCGGTCTTCACTCAAACAATATATGCCGATGAAGTCCATAAAAAGGGACTTCAAGGTTTGGGTTTTAGCTTGTTCGTCGTCCAAGCTACATATTAAATTTCAAAGTACAGTAGTACCCCGTTATCCGCTGACTCCGTATCCGCGGTTTCAGTCATCCGCGATTTACCTATGATGAGCAGAAAACGCGTTATATCAATAAATATAAAAGTTATAGGAGCATTTGTCGATATATCGTCGTATATATGAGTCATCCCCTGAATTCGGCGCTCTCTTTATGATAAGTTAAACAAGTTGGAACGTGCTTAAGGTGCCACTCGCTTTTACTTGTACATATAAACGCTCCTATTAATTATGAGTTTAGTACTATTCGAATTGTCGGACAAGACAGTGCTTGCAATAGTTTTTAAATAAAGCAAGTAAATTTGAAAATCATTTTAAAATGGCTTCTAAACCAAAAATAAAACGTGAAATGCTCACTATTAGTGAAAAAATAAAAATCATTAAAATGATTGAAATAGAAAAAAAATCTATTGCAACTGTTGCTAAAATATACAATAAAAACGAATCTTCGATACGAGAAGTGTTAAAAAACAAAGATAAGATTGGAGCTAGTTTTTCTAGTGCACCCCAAACTGCAAAAGTTGCAACCACAATACGTAATAAAGTGTTACTTAAAGTAGAAAATGCCTTAAATTTATGGGTGGAAGATATGACAAGAAAACATATTCCTATCGATGGCAAAGTGCTACAACAAAAGGCGTTGGTTTTATATGAAGATATGCAGACCCAAGATTATACTGAAGAGGAAGGAAAATCATTCACAGCAAGTAGGGGGTGGCTGCATAGATTTAAAACTCGGTTTAATCTAAAAAATATAAAAATGACAGGGGAATCTGCGTCGGCTGATCATGTAGCTGCTGCCCTGTATCCAGAAAAATTTAAACAAATTATTGCAGAAAAGAATTGTCATCCTAAGCAAGTTTTTAACTGCGATGAGACTGGTCTTATGTGGAAAAAAATGCCTCAACGGACTTATATTCATAAGACTGCAAAGAGTGCACCAGGCTTTAAAGCAATTAAGGATAGACTTACCTTGATATTTTGTACAAATGCAGCTGGTCATATGATTAAACCCGGACTTGTTTACCGATCACAGAATCCACGTGCTCTTAAATACAAAGATAAAGCTTGCCTGCCTGTGTTTTGGCAATCAAATCGAAAGGCGTGGGTTACGGCTGTTCTATTTACACAATGGTTTCATCAATGCTTTATTGCGAAAGTGAAAAGATATTTAGAAAAGGAACTGATACTAGGAGCTGATACTAGACAATGCTCCTGGGCATCCTGTGTCACTAGGCACAGAAGATAAAAATGTTGAAGTGCTTTTTTTACCACCTAACACGACCTCATTGCTTCAGCCCCTTGATCAAGGTGTCATTAGATGCTTTAAAGCCATATATATTCGACAGGTTTTCGAAATGCTGTATACAATGACTAACGAATGCTCTGATATCGGGCTCATGGAATGCTGGAAGTCATACAATTGCTGACGCAATTCTATTTATCAAAGGAGCGATGGAGGAATTAAAGTCAGAAACGATAATAGCATGTTGGAAAAATCTGTGGAATGACATCGTTCTTAGTTCTGAAGACACACATGATATTAATTCACATCTAACAACGATATTTAACATAGCGCAGAAAATAAATGGAGAAGGATTTAACGATATAATCCAAGAGGAACTCAGTGATTATATAAACGAAGAGTCCCAACGAGGAATTGGAAGACCTTGTGAAATCTTCTCCAGAAGCGAGTGACGATGAGGATGAGGGTCAACAAGAACCGCCAGCATGGACGCTTGAAAAATTTTCAGCGATATTTCGAACTGCTCAAACATTAAAAGAACAGATAGTAGAATATGATCCAATAATGTAACGCAGTATAAAAATTACTCGCACTATAACAGAAGCCTTGAAACCTTTGGAGGATTTGTTTATTGAAATGAAAAGACAAAAAAGACAACTACCAATAACAATGTTCTTTGAAAAAGTCGACAAAACTATCGATAATGCACAGCCATCAACATCGTTTGCTTCGGATCTAAGTAAACAATCGACTGCTAACTTGGACATGGAGGAAGATGAATGAATATGTAGCTCACGATGATAAAGTTTTTCTTGTTGTATATTTTCTTGTTGTGTATGTAAATATGTACTAGATGTACATATGTATGAACTTATATATTTATTAAACTTAAATTCTATTTGTGCCACAGCACAAGAATATTTATTTATTTATTTTAAATAAATATTATATAACTTATTTTTTCTTGTTTCATTGTTTTAACTTTGCTTCATATTTCATATTGTACTCGAAAATAAAGCGTTCGCTACTATCCGCGGTTTTCAGAATCCGCGGAAGACCACAGAACCAAACCCCCGCGGACTACTACTGTATATGAAGGAAAAAACCAAGTAGTTGAAGACGGAACTTTAGGAGAGAGAACGTATTAGAATTACTGCGTGAGTATTACAGCCAGGGATACTGTGTCTACTTCGACAATTATTTTACTACTATTGAGCTTCTATCAAAAGTACCAGCCCATAATATTTTTTCGTGTGGAACAAAATTACCCAAAAAAACAATGAAAAGAGACAACGAAGTGAGTATTGGTGAATATGATTATTATTTCTGTCTGCAAATGGAAAGATCGTGGTAGGAAGTGTTGTCGTTGCCAGCTCTTTTAATAACCCGGAAGTGACCACCCAAATTCACAGAAGTAATAAAGAAGGCCAGAAAGAGATGGTAAACTGCCTAGAGTCTATACGAGATTATAATAAATATAGGGCGTTAATAGGTTCGACCAGAGTATGTCATACTATAGCATTGCATGGAAAAGTCGTCGTTGGTGGATGAAATTGTTTTATCATTTGACATATGCAGCTTTAACAAATAGTTTCATTTGCCATCAGGTGATGTTAAAAAAATCAAACAGAAAGCCAATGAATCACTTGAATTTTCGCAGCATACTGGCAGACGAATTACTGCAAAATTATTCTAGTCGCAAAATGTTTGGGCCAAAACTTGTTGTCATCAAAAGCAAAAGGAAACTAAAAACTGGACGACCCATTAGCGTTGATAATACTCGTAAAAGTTTAATTGTTGGTGCACATTTACCAGTGAAAGAATAATGCGACGATGTGCGTTATGTAGTACTCGTGCTAAACCAGTACGTTCATCAATTATATGCAAAGAGTGCAACGTCGTAACTGTTTTGCACTTTTTCACGAACAGTAATCATACTGTTTATTATTAATACTATATAAGTAAATCGCTTTAGTTTTGGGAATAAACTTGTTTGCTATTATGGCCAATATATTAATCACAACTCTCACATTCTTTGTCACAATCCTAAACGTTCTGTGGTTAGTAAATTAACCACACCTTCAAGCCCTTATGAAAGATATTTTATTTCTAAATTACCATTTACTTACGTAACTAGGATGTATTAACACCATTTACTACAAAAAATTGCTAAAAAGATACTAAAATAATTCTGCGCGTTAAAGGGTTAAAGTGGAGATTAAAGTTGCATGAGGAATATCAAGGTCAACTTGAATCGAACGGGATTTTTTAAAATCTCTACAATTCCTGTATATAAAACTATAATTGCGATAGGTTACAGTTTGTGCTATGTGCTTAGTAAAAGTAAATATCCTATCAAATACAACACGTAACTCACAACGATGAAGTTCCAGGCCATAATGTTTTCTAGAATATGTCATAACCCTGACTCAGTGATATTTAAAAAAATGTGATTCTCTTTACACCATGCACTGTTGTTCAATGATGTGCAATCTTCAGTAGATTCAATAACATAAAATATCTTGATATTGTCAGCAAAAAAAACACACACTCTCACAAGAGATCATTGAAGTTGATATAAATGAGAAAAAGTAAAGGACCCAAATTTGATCCTTGAGGAATACCTGAAATCGGTATAAATATCGAGAACTTAGTATTACAGTATTGAACTGCATTCTATCTAATAAAAATGATTTCATAATAGAAATCAGTGCTGCAGAAAAAAACTATCTATTGCAGCTTTTTCAATAAAACGTAATGATCAATTTGATCAAATGTCTTCCTGAAAGTACCATTAGACTGGCAGGTAGGCATTATAACGCCAATATATAGAAAGGGAGCTAGCAGGGACGGTTCAAACTTTAGGGGAATAACGCTAGGTAGTACCGTCGGAAAAATATATGCCAGAATATTAGAACACAGAATCAGAACCCAATTAGCTAGCACGTTCGAAGAAAGTCAGAGCGGATTCACAAAGGAAAAAGGGACTAACGACCAGATATTTATACTCAGACAATTATCAGAAAAGGCAATCAGCACTGGAAGACAGATGCATGCTTGTTTCGTGGATATGGATAAACCTTTGAATAGAGTAAAAAGAGAAGACATCTAGAAAATTTTAGATAATAGAGGAATAGAAAAAGATCTTATACAAAATATACGAAGTCTTACGACAAAACTGAAAACTATGTAAGAGTAAGAAATGAAAAATCAAACCCATTTGTTACGAAAATCGGTCTGAAACAGAGATGCATTCTGAGTCCACTTGTCTTTAATTTAATGTTGGATGAAGCTCTTAAACAAAGTAAAGATAGGCTAAAGCCGTATAATGTCGGATATTGAAAGCTACGATGTATTATATTGACAAAATTATGCTATGCAGTTGATGTAGTAATATTAGGGGAAACAGAAGAGCAGCTGCAAGATAATATCAACGATCTTAATGAGGTATTGAAATCATTAAATATGAGTCAAAAAACTAAAACAATGGTTATAGGACAACAAGGTAAAAACCATAAAATACAAATAGAAGACAAAATACTAGGGCAAGTAGATAAATTTAAATATTTTGGAGTAATAATAAATAAGGATGGAACATTAGAAGATGAGATAGTGGGGAATTGCGAAAACGGGTAGATTGTACAATAGTATAAAAAATAACTTTCAAAGTAAAAAAAATACCAAAACAAATAAAAATAGTTAAAAAAATTGTAAAACCAACACTGACATATGCGTGTGAATCTTGGACAACGACGCAGAAACAGAAAAGTATAATCACAAGCACAGAATTGAGATTCCTAAGAAGAATAAAAGGAAAAACGATAAAAGATAAAATTAGAAACCAGGTATTACGAGAAAACCTGAATATAGTCCATGTCGAAACAATGATAGAGCAAGGACAACTAAGATGGTTAGGCCATGTAGTGAGAAGAGGTGAGAATAGACTTCTCAGATAAATATTCGAAGCGAAAGAAATAGGAAAAAAGAAGAGATAGACCAGGAAGAACATGGAAGGAGGAAGTGCAGACACCAGCTAAGAAAAGAGGAACATGATGGGAGGAAATAACAATGGTAGTAAATGACAGAAAATGGAAGAAAATATCTAAAAATTCAACACAACGCGACACCGAAAGGTTCACGAGTTCCTAGGATTAAGTAAAGTAAAAGTCTTGTGAAAGTTTATATATATATATATATATATATATATATATAACATCCACCTGTCTCCGTTTACCTAAAACCTAAGATATGTATTGTGAGAAACAGAATTATCATTATTATGTTAATAAAAAATAATGTTTATTACAAATTTACTATTTTTTTGGTATTTGTTTATTAATTAGTCTCCATATCTTTTTTCTTTCCAAAATTAGTATTATCCTTAGGAAGGTGTGTCATATCTTCCAAAATTCACCTTGTAATTTATAGCATTCCAGGAATGTTTTAAAATTCCTTTTCAAGATTACATAATATGTATAATTTATGCGTAGTAGAATATAAATATTTCTGAATATCACTCAGAATTGCATCAATATCTTGTTATCTGCTCTGAATAAATTTTAAGAACGTTTAAATTTATAATTTAAATAATTAATTGATAAAAAAAAGTTCAGAGGAATATGAAAATAACAATAGCATTTTTTCTACATCGTTTCACAAAGACGTGGTTCAGAGAATAATATTGCATAACACGAGGTAACTTTTTAAATAACTTGTGAGACGACATGCATCTAGAAAGCCGGTTTTCTTTATATGGACAGACTGGTACATATAGTTTGGCTCTTCACGCCTACCAACCTCTCTCTGCAACGTCTCAGTTAGACCTAGTTACTTGTTCTGCATATATTTACCATCTAAAGTGCTATTTTTTGTTTAACCTTTATGGAATTAATATATATTCGTTTTACTTTCATTACTGTTTTTATTTTTTCTATCTATGTGTGTATATTTGTGTTAGCCAACTGACATAAATATACAGGGACTGTCGTAACACTTGCAATTTTTGTCTTTATCGAATTTAATGATGAAAAAAGACGTTTCTCTATATTTTTATTACATATTTGATTTCGTATTTATGTGCAAATATATTGTCAATATAACAATTATTGCAAAAAATAACAATATGCTGACATAAATTTTGTGTTTAATAAATAATGGATGTTCCAGTAAGCTTATTTGGAATCGTTCAATATTCTCAATTTTCTTATTTTTGAATCCTGAATTTCTTTAGGATGCTATCTGTAGCACATTACACTATTTAATTAATACAAGGGCGAATTGTTATATAAGGTCTTCAAATCTATCAAATAAGAAGAGACAAAATAATGAAAGCAGTCTCCAAATGCAGTATCCAAGGCTGTCTTTTATATTTTGCATATAGAGCTGGAATCAAACAGTAGATACCTTTTAAAGACTTTATTGTTTTTTGAAGTATTCATCACAAAGATTAATGCACTTTTGCATGCGCTCGAAACAACACTGGAAGCAGTTATTCTACTCGTTTGTTGGTACAGTCAAAATTGCGTTTTTGAAGACATCGACTCCTTCTGACAACTGGAACCTTTAACCACACTGTCCACCCTTGATTTTTGAAAAGGTAAATAAATCGTTGCGTCTTAGGTCGGGACTGTATGGAGAGTGGTCTAACAATCCGACGTTTTATTACGTCAAAAACTCAATTGTCTTGCGAGCTGTGTACAAACTTGCATTATCTTGGCGGAGAATAATTCGTCCTTGTGGGTTGGTTTCTCGAAGCTCAGCGATGACTTACGACAAATAAATGTTTTATACTAATCGGCAATAACAGTTCTTTGATGTTGTAGAGAAATCGTTGCTACATAACCTTTTTTCGAGACAAATGTCGCGACCATCTTTTTGGAGGCACTTCGAGAACTGATGACTTCTTCACCTTGAAATACCCAAAGCGACGACTGGCGTTTATTTTCTGGCTCGTATGAGTAAATCCAAGATACATCAACACTCACGATGTTTACACGTTTTTAGAGTTTCCAGAATTAATACAATTATTTTTCAAGGGTTTGTAACGAGTAATGGGATCTGATTTTGATCATTTATCTTTTGCCGTTAAGATTATCATTCAAAAAGCACGGATGATATTCTCTAGTTCTTCTAGACAAGTAGTTATTATTATTTCTCATTAATCGTTGCGCTTAATTCGTGTTCTATCAATGTGGAAGAATTGTTAAAGATATTCTAAAAAAGCTCATTGAAAATCTAGAATAGAAATTGTTTGTTACACAAAATATATTGATACTATTAAATCAAAATTGTTATATCTTGTGTTAATTTTCAAATTATACCTATTTAAAATAATTGTATCTTTCCAGATTCCACGCATATAGTTGATTGCAAATTAAAACTAATATTAGGATTAGTATGGACACTTATTTTACATTATTCTATATCTTTACCCATGTGGGAAGGAGAAGACGATTCAAGTTCCGGAGGGCAGGGCCCAACACCAAAACAGAGGTAAAAATATTTTTTTCTTTTCGTTTTTATGATACGGATATATTGCTCTTTTTTTTTTTAGATTAATGAATTGGATACAAAGTAAAGTCTCCGATCTCCCAATAACGAATTTCACCACAGACTGGAACAGCGGCAAAGCTGTTGGTGCTTTAGTTGATGCTGTGGCTCCAGGTTTATGCCCGGACTGGCAAGTACGTCTTTTGTATATCTTTAAAATAAACCAAATAAACAATACTTTTTATTATATGTATTAGGATTGGGATGTTCAGGATTCTGTTCAAAATGCATCCGAAGCCATGGGATTAGCAGATGATTGGTTAAATGTGCCACAACTTATAAGACCAGAAGAAATTGTCAATCCAAATGTGGATGAACAGTCAATGATGACTTACCTATCACAATATCCAAATGCAAAATTGAAATCGGGAGCACCTATAAGACCCAGAACAAATCCCAATAGGTAAGACTGTTTGGATTACTCTTTCTTTACGAGATCTGCGCTAAATGTCTGTCAAAACGAAAATACTCCCTGCGAATGTATTTTAGTTAGATTATTATTTTGCGAATTGAAAACCTGTATTGCATGTATAATTTAATGAAATCCGCATATGCATATACTTTTAACATTTATGCTAAATACTACA
The DNA here is from genome assembly GCA_935421215.2 of Melolontha melolontha. NCBI lineage: Eukaryota > Metazoa > Arthropoda > Insecta > Coleoptera > Scarabaeidae > Melolontha > Melolontha melolontha. Next base: position 7,589,705 of record OW285244.1, on the reverse strand, counting down.
TACAGGGTCTTCCTAAATTAGTTTTACAGAAAAACATTTAATTCTGAAGAAAATATAAATGTTACTGAACTAAATAATAAAACAAACAATTTAGCAAAACTTCAAGTTTCATTTACAAATGTTAAATATGGTTTCTCCTTGTAACGTGGCATATATCTAATCTATAAGTGAATTCGTTCCAAATTTTACGTATCATATCACGGCCAATGGTTGCAACTGCTTCTGTTATCCGAACTCGCAATTCTTCTTCCTGCAGTCATTTAGACTTGCAGGAAGAGGTGGGACATCAACTTTCTCTATACTGTACTCACACAAATGGCGTCAGATCGGGGGATCTTGGCAGTCAAGCAATCGTTCCAATCCAGGTTACAGTGCGATTGAGGGAAGATGTAACTTCGTGATGGAAATGCACCATCCTGTTGAAAAATAAGCTGTTTGTTCAGGTCTTCTTGCAATTGTGGCATGAGATAATTTTCCAACATATTAAGATAAGTAACCCCAGATACAGTTTTCTCGATGAAAAAGAATGGACCGTACACCTGAGTAGGGCTTAGTGGACAAAAGACATTTAACTTAGGTGAATCTCTTACATGTTTGACTATCTCGAATGGCTTTGGAGCACCTCATATTCGTACATTATGGTGGTTTGCTTTTCTACTTGCAAGAGAGACTTGTAGTCTCATCACTATACACAATTTTATCAAGAAAGTTGTAATTTTTCGCCATTCTGTGGGACATTTCAACACAAAATTCAAGTCATCTTTCTTTATCAGTATCGCTTCAAGCTTGCAACAACTGTATTCTGTATGGTTTAAATTGCAAACGTTTTCTTAAGATTCCCCACATTGTTGTTTGGGTAATGTTTAGCTCTAAGTGTGTTCTGTGTTTTACATAATTAGTTTCAATAAACTGATTATCCATGCAATAATTGTCGGTCGTTGTGTTGGCTGCTTGTGATATTTGGTCCTGAATTTCTGTTGAACACAGAAATGGTAGATCGCAATTTATGAAACAACAAACAACGATTAGCTCGCTTCGCACCCGAATACGATTCCATGACGACTGATCAAATTATGGCGTAGTAGCGCGATGCACGCGTACACTAACGGACGTATAGTAAACTTGAGAATATGAAGAAACTATTAAAATTCACTAGACCTTGCTACTACTTGCTACTTTTGGTATAACTAATTTAGGAAGATGTTGTATTTAAATAACTTTGATATAGGAGTACCTTGTTAAATATTTTTTTTTACATTTTAACTAACCCTGGTATGATTGAATCTCATAATAGATTCACCACTATTGTAATGTTGCCCGAAGTATTTACTAAGGTTTTGTGTTTCCATTGTTTCCACTAGATTGCTTTTAAACAGTTGAAAAAGAATTTAGATTACATATTATATATACACACAATGACAAAAAAAGGTATAATTAGAATGCAGCAACGCATTGCCCACGTAAAAATTGTTAAAGAATATGACAGACATTTAGTATAAAAAAAAATCATTTAACATAATTCTATTAATTTATTTTCTTATGTTCAAACAAAAAATAGTTTTTAGATATGTAGAGCATAGAATTTGTTTAAAATCAATTTGATAATTACTTTAATAATTTTGTTTCTTGCATTCAGTATACCACCTCCTAGGTAAGTGAAAGAAAAATGTAAGGAAAGCACTCACTAATTGTGTTTTTATAAATTTGGTATTTGCTTTTCTCTAACATTTAAGTGTGACTATAGCAAATTAAGTGCCAAAGTGCATGTTAGAGTGTGGAATATATTGTAGAAATTTAATAGGTATATGTATAAACATAATCAACTGAATTAGATTAATTTGACCGAGTTACCACAATTAACACAAGAGCGTATTTAGTTGATTTTATTTGTTCTTCTTGATCTTACGCCATTTTCAGTGCCTTGCTCCATTTCAGTACCTTTTTCTATATATACGACGTGTGGCCATAAAATAGCGAGACTTTTTATTTTAAATTTATACATATTTAATTATCAGAGAGCGGACTGAAGCGATTGAATGACCAATTGCCCTCATAAAACGTTGTGGCGGTATCATGTATAGTATGCATGTTATAACAGCCCCACTATTTGCTTGCTCGATTGCATTCGTCGAGCAAATGTTATTACTTCCGTGTGTATTCTTTCATAAATTTAATTCAACAGTGGCGTGTAAGACGGAATATACATTTATATATTATTTCGTTAGACTTCGTTGAAATAATCGCTTAAAAAATTATATCCGCTAATTTCCAAAGTGTATTCTCGTGTTTACATATTGTTATACATGCATATACATATATGTATTTATTGTTCTTGAAGATAGTATATTTTCTATTCTCTTCTATAAGGGATTGCTTCTGGTTTCATTTCTTTCAGTGTTATTTGGTTACAACGTTTAGTATTTTAAAAAATCAGTTTTATATTGTTATATTTATCCTATAATTTTTTATAAATATTAAGTTTAATTTACTACCTTATTTTTGGAGTAGTTTTCGTTTCTTCTTTTTAGTCCATTTCTTTCTGTTCTTAGTATTTATCTTTATTTTCATTAACCACGAAGAATTCTCGTAGGGCAACCATGGTAGGATGGATTAGAGGCCATACAGATTGATTACATATTCGTAATGATACCGAGATATATTGCAGTGTCTGTTCATTAAATTTAAGACGTCCTCAAAAGTGTAATGTGCAGAGACATGTTTCTTCGAAAACTCATCAAAATAACATGACCATCTGCACCTGACACTTTTAACGAAGAACTGCGTGAAGCTTTTATGGCGGCCAATATCTCATTCAAAAAGCTCAACAAGCCAATCCTCAAGAGGTTTCTTACAAAATATACTGATCGTCATATACCAGATGAATCTACTTTACGTAAATACCACTTACCAAAATGTTATTTGAGAACCATTGAAAAAGTACGAACCAACCTGTCTGGTCATTATCTTTGGGTAAGTGTAGACGAAATAACGGATGTAATGAACGATATGTGTTAAATGTAGTTGTTGGTATTCTTCATCCAACAACTTCATACCAACCATACTTAATTGCAACTAAAATATTGCCAGTCGTAAATGGTGAAACAGTTGCAGAAGTAATTGATCAATGTATTCATAATATTCTGTTTTCGGATAACAACAGACAACATGATATTATTTTTGAATGATGCGGCAGCTTATATGTTAAAGCAGGGAAGTTATTAAAGCAATCTTATCCCAATATGCTACACGTTACCTGTGCAGCACATGCACTACACAGAGTATGTGAATACATCAGGGGTCATTTTCCAAATGTTGATAAGTTAGTTTCATCATTTAAAAGGATATTTCTCAAAACTGAGACAAAAAGTTGATGCCATATTTAGCAGACATCCATATTTTAATATATTATATCAATTCTGCACAGAGCCGATTGAAAAATCTATACATTCGAAGTATGGTGCACTTTTGCAACATTTTAATCACGCACCCATCACCAGTTGTGATGTGGAACAGACATTTTCTATTTTTAAAGACGTTTTAACTTATAAAAAAGAACTAATTCAACACAGGAACACCTTGAACAAATTTTAGTTGTTCATAGTAATGTTCTACACTTTCAATGTTTCACAGAATATACATAGTTTTGAGGTTTGTTCTTTGTAAATTATTTCTATTCAAAATTCGATACGCAATTCGCTTGTCAGCATTACATTTGTTTCAGCAGTAGTTGCTGCCAGTTACCAAACCTTTTATTACATTCACTCTGTTGTGCATTGACAGATACATATGCAGGTTGTCAGACACATCAAATTGTTCGAAATTCACGGAACGGTTACAGAAACAAACCTATTGCGAATACAAGGCAGGCGCCTATGGGCTATGAATCAATCGCCCTTCAATATACAGAGTGGCTATTATGTATGGAAACAAACATAAGGAAATGTTTAGATGCTCTTGGCTATATTTTAATTTTTTTCTTATCGCATATTTGAGATACAAGGCTAACTTGATTTTTTTTAAATGGCAACAGTGCTTGAATTTTGGCATCGTTTTAATGTTTCTCCTTAAATTCCAGCTATATATTTATATTGTAGTGCATTGCATGGCTTTTTCCACGTCTTTGATATCTTCGTGAAACCTCTCACTTTGTTCTTCACTCACATCACCCATATTTTCAGAAAAATACTCCAGATGCGAAAATAAATAAATATTAAGGACTTATGGCGCATCCTATATTCAAAAAAAAGGTGACCCCATGCAATGCAGCAATTACAGAGGAATTATGCTTTTAAATACGACCTACAAAATATTAACATCAATCCTCAAACAGAGACTAGAAAGGTACACTGAGAAAAAAATAGGAGACTACCAGCAAGGTTTTAGAAAAGGCAGATCAACGATAGACGCAATATATGTCATGACCCAAACAATAGAAAAATGTTACGAACATAATATAGAACTTCATTCACTTTACATAGATTTCAAACAAGCATTTGATAGTATAAACAGATCGAAATTACTAAAAGAAATGAAAGAAATGGAAATACCCTCAAAGTTAATAAGACTTACTGAAATGACGATGAAGGGATCCAGAGCAAGAGTTCTAACTAACGACGGTGTAACAGACGAGTTAGATAATGGTGTCAGACAGGGAGATGCATTGTCAACAACGCTTTTCAATATTGCACTGGACGGAGTGGTCAGGGCAACCGAAATCAATAAAAGTATTATACAAAGTTCTGTACAACTCATTGCGTACGCAGACGACATAGCCATAGTCGCAAGAAGTAGGCAAAGCCTAGAGGAAGCACTATTGAGGATAGCAGAAGAAGCGAAAATCAGAGGACTAGAAATAAACAAAGATAAAACAAAATACATGATCACTACCAGAAGAAAGATAAACACAAACGTGATAAAAATAGGTGAATACCAATTTGAGAGAGTAGAAAATATAAAATATCTGGGTGTAAACATAAACAGCAAAAACGATAGGAGTACCGAAATCAAAGCGCGCATACAGGCTGGAAACAGAGCATACTGGCGTTATCAGAGGTTTCTAAATGACTTAACAAACTTAAGCAAAAACACCAAGCTAAAAATGTACAAAATAGCAATAAAGCCGGTAGTAACATATGCGGCGAAAACAATGTGCCTTACTAGTAAAGACGAAGAAAACCTAGAAATATTCGAGAGGAAAATCCTGAGGAAGATTCTGGGGCCGAAGAAAATGGAAGGAGAAGAACAATACCGTATATTGTGGAATCGCGAAATAAAAAACATCATGGAAGGAGAGGATATGGTGAAATATATTAAGATGCAAAGGCTAAGATGGTGGGGACACATAGAAAGAAGACCAGAGGAGACCATAATCAGGAGAATAAAAGACTGGAAACCGGTGGAGGACAGACCGAGGGGGCGACCTAGAGCAAGGTGGGAGGACCAAGTAATGGGAGATGCAAAAAAAATGAAGATAAGGAACTTAACCGAGATGGCTAGAAACAGGGAGGAATGGGGAAGGATCGTGAAGAGAGCGAAAACCACCAATCTATGAACCTATCGAAACCAAGCGGAATTATTCACCGCATAACAATGAATACAAGAGCTCCACTATAGGAGCGGCCTTATTCCGAAAGGAATGTTTGGCCGATTATATATATGGCGCATCCTAAATATTAAAATTTTTGTAACATACACAATCACTTTGCAGTTGGGGAATGTTCTGATTGACCAAAAATAATGGAGAAACAGTTTTAAATGCTATTTTCCTTTTTAAGAGTTGTCATTTAATTTTAAAGGGTTCAGCTTTAGAATAGCTTGTCCATGCAACACATCTTCTTTAAGCTTCTCATCACATAAATGTGGGGACTTGTTATACATATACTTAAAATAGGTACCCCGTTTATTTTAAGCTTTCCAAAGTTATATCATTAAACCCAGCCTGTTGTGAAGTAGAGGTAGAAAGATTGATTGTTTCCACATTCACTAAATTATGACGTAATGTATCTTTCGAATCTGGAATTAAACTCTCTCGTTTAGGCATGTTTTTTTGTTGAGTAAATTACGAGCTCTGACTCATATTTGGACTCATTATGGAATAGTACTTGGTTTAAACCTCTGCCACTAAGTGTGTCATCAAGTCTGGAATATCGCACAAAACACCAATGATTCATGTTGTGAAAAAACTTTTGTATATTCTTACTCTTCGTGTTTATATCACGAGTATCAGGTTTGATGTAGATTTGGCCGAATATTTTGCCTTGGATTTGTATGAAATTGTATTGAATTTATATGAGATAGGTACGCTTTTGTATCAAATAAATCGTCAAATGTATCATTTTAATATGATATTTTTTCTATTCTAATTAAGTTGATTGCCACATTTTGCATGACTATCTCTTTTCCTGATAAATTATATATATTTAACAATACTGCTTCTTATTGTAGAGTACGTGTATATGGTCCTGGAATTGAACCAATGGGACCTATCGCTGGTGCTCCGGCTAATTTCACCGTGGAAACATTTTCAGCTGGTCGCGGTCAAGTAGATGTTTCTGTAGAAAATCCAAAAGGACAAAAGGAACCTGTAGATATCAGATTCAATAATGATAGAAACTTGACCTATTCTGTCGCTTATACCCCAAAATTAGAAGGGCCGCATAAAGTTACAGTCAAATTTTCTGGAAGAGAAGTGCCTAAGAGTCCTTATACCGTTGAGGTATGACTAATTATTAAAATCCTTATCATTGATGTGTTATGTATTATTAAATCTTAGGTGGAAGGTCATGCTGGAGATCCAACAAAAGTAACAGCATCTGGACCAGGTTTACAAGCTGATGGCATCTCTATCAATAGGTCAACATATTTCGATATTTATACGAAAGGTTCGTAGTTCAACTTGTAATTAATAATGAGTAATGATAATGTTGAAATATTTAGAGGCTGGTAGAGGCGTACCGGAAGTAATAATACTTGATCCAGCAGCTAATAAGCACAGTGTACCAGTAACAGTTCGGCAAACTTCTCCAGATATTTGGCGTTGCGAATACGTTTCATCTACTGTTGGTTTACATTCCGTTAACATTTTCTTTGCTGGACAATCCATTCCAAACAGTCCCTTTGGTGTTAGAATATCTCCTGGTATGTACTCTAAACATTATTAAAGATTTCATTGTTATACAAACAATTTCCATGCAGTATCTGATCCTAAGAAAGTAAGAGCGAGTGGCAGAGGTTTACAACCTGCTGGAATTCGCGTAAAAGATGATGCAGATTTTAAAATCCACACAGATGGCGCTGGGGAAGGACAACCTGAGGTTCAAATCATAGGGCCCGGTGGCGCTAAGGTTCCTTGCAAATTACAAAAGGTGCATGTTTATTATGTACCTTTTTTTACCTTTTCCAACAGTGCTTAATTCTCTTTTAACCGAAACAAATTTTTAGGTCGATGGCAATACATATCATGCTTCCTATACACCAGTAAAAGAAGGTAGACATATGGTTATGGTTACATTTGCCGGACAAGAGATTCATAAATCACCATTCGAAATAAATGTTGGGCCATACAAAGAAACACTAATCCGAGCATACGGCCCTGGATTACAAGGAGGTGTTGTTAGTTGTCCGGCTTTGTTTACTGTGGAAACAAACGGCGAAACTGGAGCATTAGGTATATTTTTTTTTTCAAAAAATTACATATAAACATGTTTTATTTAGGTTTCAGTATACAAGGCCCATCACAAGCCAAAATAGAATGTCACGATAATGGAGATGGTTCCGCTGATGTGAAATATTATCCAACAGCACCAGGAGAGTACGCTGTTCATATACTATGTGACAATGAAGACATTCCTAAGAGTCCATATATTGCTCAAGTTTTACCCAGTAGTGATTATTACCCGGACAAAGTGCAAGTTTACGGTCAGGGCGTGGAGCCAACTGGCGTTCAAACCGGAGTACCAGCTAAATTCATTGTTGATACACGAAAAGCCGGATCTGCTCCTCTTGATGTTAAAATTTACGATTCCAATCTCAATAGTGTTGATTGTAAACTTAATCAAAGGCCAGATGGCACAATTGAAGGAGTATATATACCGAAAACTGGCAATAAGCACACTGTACAAGTTAATTATGGAGGTGTAGCAACGAAGAACTCACCACACAGAATACACGTGTCTGAACCATTAGATGTATCAAAAGTACATTGTTTTGGACCGGGGTTGAAGGATGGTGTTAAAGCAAATGTTTTACACCATTTTAATATCGACACAAGGTAAGATTTTTTAACCAAAACAAAGATAGAAACATATCAGAATTGACATGTTCATAAAGCGGCGCTTTTTTATTGAACACTTTTGAGATAATTCTACTAAAAGTTGAAAGACATTATACATAAGAAAAATGTTATTTTTTATTTATTTTTAGAGAGGCTGGGGTCGCCGAATTAGAAGTGATACTTAGAAACGAAGACACTAAACAGGTAGTTCCTATTAATATAACCGACAATGAAGATGGCACATACTCAGTTGAATACGAAACTCCACAACCGGGAAAACACTCCTGCACTTTGCGCTATGGTGGTACAAAGGTACCTAGCACACCGATCACTTTTAAAGTACAGCCTAATGTTGATGTTTCTAAAATTAAAGTTGATGGTCTTGAACCAAGTAAGTATTATTTTTTTTTAATTTTCAAATGTTTCTGTTATATTTTCCTAAAATTTTGCTCCTCGATTGTTTTGTTATTGTAAAACACGCCACAATAATACCGTTGTTATAAATATTGTAATGCATAGTAAGAGATCTTGTTATACGAAGGGTGTTCAAATTGAATCAGGATTATTAAAACTAAATCTTCATTTAGAGATGATTAAAATTGTGTTAACTGGCTTAAGGTTGTTGTGATGATTGAGAAGATCTGGTGAATGCTATGCCATTTTATTATTTTGATAGTTGTAGTTGTGGTGTCGGAAAATTTTATGCAAATAATCAAATTTCTCACTAATAGAGACCGTTCAGAAGTAGACACGTAACCAACTCAAAGACTTCTTCCAACGAGGTATCAAATCGCTTCCAGATCAATTGCACATGTATCGCGATGTGAACGATTTTCAACATCAACTGATGAAAACCACGTCAAATTGGCAATTAGAGACCTTGTGATAATACTAGGATTTCATTTAGATCAATCCAAGTCACTTTTAAAGACCATTTGAGACTTAGATGTATCTCATCTTGATTAATCCCAAAATCCCAAAAGAGCGACGTTTGTACAGAGATGATTTCCGACTACCAGTTTGTTATGAAATACTTCATTACGGGTGATCAGTAATTAATTTATGCTTATGATTCCTAAACGGTCAATCAATATCGTATAAAGGGTTTAGTAAGACCGAAAATACGGCAAAATTGCTCAAAAACCAGTCATATTAATGGGTTTATCTGATTACCGTGATGTAATACACTATGAATTCCTTCCAACCGGCTAAACTGTTTAAAATGCATATCATTTGAATGCTATTGTCGTGTGTATTGTCGTTTCTTTATGGCTTTGTTTAGAAAGTAAGTTAATTGATTAAGCCTTACACTTTATTTACTTCAAAATACATTGTTACACATTACAAGGTTTTAGGATGATTATTTTTATTACTAAGAAAAGACACGGGGAACCAACTCTGGTACATACAAGACATTCACTAATTTTAAATTTAAAGTTTTTCCGATGACTTCCGACTTTAATAATATATCCCCTCTACCCTTTACTGGCATACTTTCCCCATTAGCTATGGTAATTTTATTACATTCTATTTGTTCAAGATTTATAAAACTATCAGGATTTTTCGTACTTTTCTTTACCGGTTAACTGACAACATGCGATTAACGCTCTTATTTTATTACTCACAAATAACTATTTGCTAATTTAGCCTAGCCTGGGCCAATAACCTATTGTTGTTTCTTTATGGCTTTGTTTAGCAAATAAAGTATAATCAGTGGCGGATTTAAGCTTGTAAGGGCCCTAAGCGCTACGAAAATACGATGTGTTTATATTTTTCTCTAATAAACATAAATCAATAATAATTATAGATACCAAAAAAATAAAACAAAACTCTAAAAAATATATTTTAACAGGGTTAAAATCTTACATAAAAAACAAAAACAAATAAACATAAAAACTTTACTACAGAGCCACTCTTCGGACTTTTGCGCGCGAAAAATTGTCAATCATCTCATCGTAATTTATTTCTTGAACTAATTCATTTTCAATAAATAATATGGCAAGACAACTAAAATTATCATTTAAAAGAGAATTCCTCAAATAATTTTTCACGCGCTTAAGCACCGAGAATGATCGCTCCGCAGTGGCATTGCACACAGGTATTGTGAGGAATATTTTTAAAATGGTTTCCATATTTGGAAATGTGGATCTCAAACTAGTTATTATTGCATTGTACATTTCAGTGGGACTAGTAATGTTCATTTCTTTGGTAAAACGCAACCATTGTAAAACTTCATCTTTAAAAGTATTCTCTTGAATATCACTTGCGTATTTTTGACTCAAATTATTAATGCTTATTTCAATTTCTTCATCGGTTTGATCATGAAAAAAGAATTGAAAATCTTTTAAAGTTTCGTCATAGATTTGTCTTCTTCTAATAAGTTCAGAAGATAACGCATCACAAATTGTATTGTGAACATTTACAATAAATGCTATTCTCCCAGCCAAGCGTATTTCATTACTGCGAGAGTCATCAAATTGCAATTTTCGCTTCGTATCCCTAGACCTTTCATCCTTAAAAGTTCGGTAATCATCTTCCATCACATTCAAAAGCTCAGTTGCTTCATTTTCAATACTTTCAAAATTGTTTCGAACATTATTCACAAATTCGGTTAGGGATTTCAAAAGATTTGATCCGGTAAGCAAATTGCACTTTATTTCTTGAAGAGATTTACTGGTAGAATTGATTCTGGATAACAATTTGTTCCACAAAACTGTTAATAAAACTGTTTCATATTCATCCATTTTTTTAAGTAAACCTTTAGCTTCCACCCTACTCACTGGTTGCTGGTTTGAGCTCTCACAAAACTCTTTCAACGCTTCCTTAATGTTCTGGTAATCTTCGCGAAGAGCCAACACTGCATCAGCTCTTGCTGACCATCTGGTGTCACTGACACGTTTTAAGTGTTTAGAATTGGGACGAGATAAATGATCTATTACAATTTTCCAACGACTTGTAGAGGATGAAAAAAATGTAAACAGATTATTTACGAAGGAAAAGAAATCAACTGAAGCTAAACATGATTCTGCAGCGCAATTTCCAACTAGATTGAGGGAGTGAGCAGCACATGGCACATAATACGCGGTTTCACTATGTTCTTTGATTCTTGCTTGTAAGCCCGTATATTTTCCTGCCATATTCGCAGCATTGTCATATGACTGCCCTCTACAATTAGTGACCGAGATTCCGAAGTTCTGTAGTGTATTTAAAACAACGTCTGTTAAATATGCACTGTCGTGATGCTCAATTTGGATAAATCTACAGAAACTTTCCTGAATCGCTCCCTATTCTGTCACATACCGTAAAATAAAAGGACTTGATCAACGTGGGAGACGTCTGGTGGCGAGTCCACGATAATGGAATAATATATGACATTTTTGACCTTTGATGTAATTTTATCCAAAACAGATTGGGCTATAATTTTGATAAATTCATCAAAAATATGATGCGATAGATAATTGGTTTTACCGCTGCCACAGTTTTCGTATTTCATTAAATGGGTTTTCAAAAATTTGTCATATTCGGCCAAATATTCAATGCAAATAAAAAAATTCCTTTTTCTCTGGGAATCCATTCCCTCTCTGTGACCTCTGAACGCCACTCCCAATTTTGTTAATAGTTTTACAGTAGAAACAACCCTTTTCAAAACATTTCGCCAATAATCCTTTTCGGTTTCAATTTGTTGAAGAATTTGTGTATCAATTCTTCCCATTGTCGACAATCTTTTACTCAAGTTGCACATTGAAATTCTGTGTTCTGTAACATTTTAAATTAATATTACCTTACAAGCCGAAACAGGGAAATTAAATATTATACCTGGCGAATGCTCATGTTCCTTTAAACATTTATTAACGTTCCTCCAGTCATTGAATCCCGTAGTAGCAAATTTTGAAGATCGAGGGAATAATTTACAAACATAGCCAGTATATTGACTTAGATGTTTCAGTAAAAATCAACCATTCCCGCCTTTCCTTTTCACCATTTGCCTTTATGTAATAGAAATTCGATTCTTGAAAGCTTCTGCAGTATGTTCTGTTTCTGTCCTCATATTCAATTTTTAAATCTGTAAGGTCGCCGATATTTTTAGGTTTATTTAACAGGTAAAAATCAATCATTTTATCTGTTATAAAACTAGGCCACAATGCAATATCACTTGGGTAGCTTACTGGAGTCATTTGTGATTTTGTCTTTAATTGAACATCAACATCCAGTATACCATTTTTAATTTGTTCAATACTTGTACATGCACTGGCGTCATTTTCTTGTACTGGTAAAGAGTCAATCTCTTGACCAACGAAAATATCTGTGTTGGTTTCAGTCTCATTGTCACAGTCAGAAATATCATTAGTTTCAGTTTGCTGTTCACTTGCCTGAGCTCCCGTAAGAAATTTACATAAGGCATTTCGTTGTCGCTTGGCATCTTCTTCCTGCAATCTTTTTCGTTTTCGTTTAGCAGCACCGGACTCGAATCGCTTCATTTTATTTGGTAGGGACACAGGACACAGAAAGTTGTTGTTGTATGTTCATGTTGTATGTTGTAAAGCTAAGATAAAGTAGGTAACAGATTTTGTTCATAAAATAGTGGAAACAGAGAACAGAGGTTACCTATTATAATGATGGGGATGGGCGCTATAATGGGTCGCGCGGGAAGACGCTAAGCACTGACTACTGGACCTGGCTTGGAGTGCACGTGCACCGACTGCTGCAGCCAGGGGAAGGGAAAAAATAATTGCGCGAGACTAGAAGAGCCAGAGCCAGAGCGGCAGTAACAGTAACCTGAATTTCCTGAACACATAGACGTACAGAAGAGTCCCGCATCTTGAAAAATTCTATAAGGGGGATGCTTTAAAAATTTGGTTTTACCTGTTGAAATTTGGCCCCCCAATGAGCGAGGCCCTAAGCGCGCGCTTAGTGCGTTTATGCTTAAATCCGCCTCTGAGTATAATGCTTAACTTATTTTCTAAACAAAGCCATAAAGAAACAACAATATTGTGTGCGAAGCCATGTGTCTAAAATGCTCTGAATTACGTCACGATAATGCATGTCCATTTTCCATCGCCCGCTCAAGACTATTGGACGAAGTATTTAACCTACGTTGCACTATAGCCATTGTATTCACAAGACGATTATTGTATGTAGTAGTAAATAGAATCCCGGTTAAATCTGAACACCTTTCCCATTAATTTTCGCTAATGGAAAGTAAATTAAAAAATATTTAAAAAAATTAGTTTTGTCTTCTTGAATAATAGTAAATTTATATAAATTATAGTTTAAGATCATTCTTTGTTTGGCCGTTTATATCTCTTGTTGTTATTTGTATATTGAATAAAATATAGACTTGATATGTAATTTTAAAATCTAGCTGCACCTGTAAATAGCTTGCAACAATTTAGAGTGATTACTCAAGATGCTGGCAAGGCAGAATTTGCAATATCGATTACAAGTCCGTCCGGAAGTAAAGTTAAAGCTCACGTCATTCCAACGCACGAGGGTTATTTGGTAAATTTTACACCGACACAACTTGGAGAGTATTTATTGGGAATATCATTCGGTGGAGAGCCGATATCTAGAAAACCATATAAATTAACTTGTCTAACTGGTAGTGATCCCTTGAAAGTTAAAGCTTCCGGTCCAGGATTACATAGAGGAATTGTAAATAGACCAGCTGAATTTATGATAGATACACGAGGTGCTGGTCAAGGTGGATTAGGTGTGACTGTTGAAGGACCTTGTGAAGCGGCGATTAATTGCAGAGACAATGGCGATGGAACATGTTCTGTCGCGTATTTGCCGACAGAAATAGGTGATTATGGAATAAATATAACTTTCAATGACCAACATATACCTGGTAGTCCTTTTCAAGCAATTATCGTGCCCGAAGTCGATATGAATAAGATCAAAGTATCTGGCAGTGGGATACAGTTACATGGTAAAATAGTGTGCGTTGCATTCTCGAAATAGTGTTTTATTATCTACTACTAATTCAGAGTTGGCTAACAATAATTATTTGGATGATCTATATGGTAACATACCAATATAAGAGCTTGCATTATATATTTCTGTTATGATTCTATTTATTTGCTTAACTCGAAGCTGATACTGCTTTAGATGTAGTTGCGTTTTTTTGTGAAACATATTTTTTCTGTATAGTTTTTTTAGTGTTAATTTTGAATTTTATTATTTTTTTAAATTTTAGATTGCTCGCCAGTAGACTAATTAGATATATATTATATAGGGCGAGCTATTTTATTTAAAAATAAAATAGCTTATTGGATTTTGAAGGTTTTAATAAATTGAACTTAGAAATATAATTACTAACATCTGGAAATTAAAGATGAGCATTTTCGTCGGATGCTTTTACACAAAAAAAAGCACGCTGTTCACCACTAAAGTGTTCCATAGTGAAGAAACTCCACAAGACGATAATTTTAATGAGGGCAGGAAAAATAATCTGACACTGATAGTCTCCCCTAGATACACAAAACAAAATCAAATTTCATTATGAGTCACCCATTACTACATGGAATAGAAAATGAAACATTTAGCAATACTGATTTAATTTTAATAGTCTCATTAGAAAATGTATTTTTTTTTTATTCAAAAAGAAAAAAAATAAAATCATTCTTTTTTATATTGGATTTTGTAGTTCCTATATTTGGGCATTCATTGAAGTGTTTTGATATTATCGAAGTAAGCAGTAGCTTTTTTGGAGTATTTAGTTTGAAGCAACTTGATTCGTAGGCATTTTTTCCATTTATAGGAAATATTACATTTGCAGACAAGTCAAAAATGGGTGATGTTTCAGAACGACAGAAGCTATTGCTCACTACTTAACTAACATCTACTAAGACGTCCTGTCACCAATATAATTTTCTGACGTTTGTCCATACTTCGCCACCTTAGAGAATATACGAATTTTTCGTATAACTTAGAGGCAGCGATAGTGGTTGTTTTAATTGATTTTATTGTTAAATAAACTATGATGAAATGAGAGTTTCTGTTTTATAATCCCTAAAAATTCTAGATTGGACTGGCATTAGACAATTGAGAAGGCTGGTCCATTGTTATTATGTTGCTCTTTCTTTCCCGGTCGTACAAAAGCGATTCCAGTAATCTTGTCGGTCTTTTCTCAGCCAACGAATCTTTTGAGGCTTCTTCAAACCATCTTCACAAACAAGGCAGAAGGTCTTTTTGATATAATCGAATTCGCCGAGCGTTTAAATTACCTGTGAAAAAGCTTACCATCCCGAAACCGGAAGGGTCTGTAACACTAGCGTTTCTTCTTAAGTATCCAAATATAGAAGGAACTTTCATAATTAAATACAATATTTCACAAATAATTAGTGATAGTTCTTCTGTGCCCACTTCATGTACTCCTCCAAACCTCGTGTACAATCGTACTATGGGAAGCAACTCCCGTTTTAATCAATCGTTTATGTATTTTCATAATGGCCAGCTCGAATAATACTTTGAGTTTTCTTTTTTCTCCAGGTATGCGTTTGGCAATACTTTTTGGAAAAAGTAAATCCCGGTATGTGACTCTGGCATTTATTCCGTTGCAATATTATTATGCGGAATTGTAACGCAACCTGTAAGAGCTATTTTATCATTGCAGTGTGTTAATTTGACTTATTTGCATTGGATTTTTTGCTGTTGATCAACGTCACTTGAATCACACGGATTTGAAAGTTGTGCAATTCTGCAAAAGGTCATGTTCATCTTGATTATCTCGCATATATACGGGGTGAGTTTAGATCCAGAATATGTTCTACCTCTTCTAAATCTTGTTGAGTAACTCGTTCAGATGTTATATGTGTACACTGGGAAGTTTTTCAGTCTCGCCCAGTTTGTTGAAAAACTTTGATAAATACATTGTGAAACGATATTCGTCAAGAGCAGTTCTAGCATTTTCATTATGAAAACCATAAACAAACTCCATATTTGCATATTCTAAATTTGAATAAGTGTGTGGCATTTTGTAATACTTTAATTGTACAAACTCAAAAATAAACGTCAAATCACAGTCACAATACACCGACATATTATTAGAACAACAAAATTTTCAAGTATTTTTGAGTCTCTATCATGGCATATTTAGAACATTTTTAATTTGATTTTTAATTACGCTATAACTTGAAAACAAATAAAAATCGAATAACGACATTTAAGTTTTTATACATTATTTTTACGAGTATAATACACTCCACTCATGGAGTTTGGCCCGTTCCTTCAGTCTCGCCCAGTATAAATAAGGCAGATTATTTGAAGTGTGGTCTTCAACGGTACACAAGCAGAAACTAGCAGCTTGTCGTTAGTTACAGAAATAGGTCACATAATATAGGAAAGCAAGTATGGCATGGAATTGGGTCAGCAATATTCTTTGTTTGGATGAATAGCAGGGCAATAAATATAGTAGGCAGATGCCGCGCCTGCGAGATCATTATGTGATGAACTCACACAGCAACTTCTTAACTTCTCTTTTACTTAAGTTACGCTTAACAATATGACAGTAACAACCTTTTTTTTCTTAACGCTTTAAATAGTATTTTATCATCGAGACCCTTTAGTATTATTGCCCAGCATTTTATATCAGAGGAGACGACATGACAAAGATATCAACACCATTAATTCAAATACGAAATTATATTTCTTAGTTTGCATAAGATATATTTTTTTCTGAGTCAATGATCTACATTTTCTTTTATGTTATCGGTAGATTATTCTACTAGATTATTCTACAGGCGAGTAATAAAATTTATTTGTATGCCTAATTGAAACTCATTTTTAAGATATAATTAAGTTATAATTTGTAAATAAGATGTTTGCGTACAGTCTAATAACAATATTGATACAGAAGTTGCTATCAGTTTATGTGAGCAGCTAAGATGAGTACACGTTTGTATCTGCAAAGAACTCATTGGAATTCTATGAATAAATTATCTTTTTTATTTAATTTTACTGTACCGTTTTATATTATGAAATGATCATTCATGGCTGAATTTTTGGCACAAATCATTAAAATGAATTGCCCAAAAGTTATTAAGGAAATATTCAAACCATAGAACTAGATGTTTACTAGTAAAAAAAACTTGAATCTAACACTAACAGAGCTAACTACATATACATATAGTGACTGCTGTGTCAATACTATAATCGATATTTCTTTTGCAAGTTATCTATTAGTGTAAGCTAACTTGCAGATAATCTATATATTTACTTTTTTAATTCAAGCGAAATTAATCAAATGTTTTCCAAGTTCTAGACTTTTAAATTTTATTTTAGGTGTGTTCATTGATTCTCCTACTGATTTCTTCGTTGATACTAGAGACCTTCCTACCACTGGTGACGAAAGTAAAGTTACGTGTACAATAACTAATCCATCTGGTGAACAAACTGAAAAACTAGTAACACCACTCACAGATGGCACTTATAAAGTCACTTATACACCTTTCGAAGAAGGTAGACATACCATCGACATATTCTATGATAATATACCAGTACCAGGGTCACCATTTACTGTTAATGTAAGAAGAGAATGCGATGCTAAAAAAGTTAGAGCTTATGGAGCTGGATTGGAACAAGGAGTTGTTAACAAAGCCAATGTATTTACTGTGGAAACAAAAGGTGCTGGTACTGGTGGATTGGGATTAGCTATCGAAGGTCCATCTGAGGCTAAGATGACATGCAAAGACAATAGAGATGGTTCTTGTTCAGTTGAATACATTCCAACTGAACCTGGTGAATATGACGTGTCAATTAGGTTTGCTGATAATCATATACCTGGATCACCATTCAAGGTTAATATATTTTCTTAAAAATATGCATAATTTGTTACCTTTTTTTTCAATTTTAGGTCCAAGTTGACCACGATGTCGATATTAATTCCGTTAAAGCCTATGGTCCCGGTTTAGATCCAACAAAATGCCGTGCAGGCGTGCCAACTAGATTTGTAATAGACGCTTCTAAATCAGTTCGAGCACCAGTCGCCGTTAGTATCAAATCAGATCAAGTACCTTTACCAGAGAAGCCTAAAATTCGAGACAACGGTGATGGTACATACGAAGTTTCTTATATTCCTCCTAAAGAAGGTTCCCATCTTGAAACCCACATTACTTATAATGGAAAGGATATTCCCCACAGTCCTTTCGGCATAAAAGTTAGACCACTAGCTGAACCGGAAAAAGTTAAATTAAGTGGCCCTAGTATAACTGATAAAAGTGTACCAGCGTCACTCCCAACAACAATTAAAATTGATACAAATGAAGCAGGATACGGCGATTTGGAAGTAAAAGTAATTGTAAGTATTAAAATATGCCAAAATTATTTTACTAATTTAATTTTGATCTTACTATTTGAATTATAGGGTCCCGATGGCACACCAAGAACTGTAAAGGTAGCCGATAATGGAGACGGTACTTTCAACGCCACCTACGTTCCAGATGACTGCGGCAGATACAAGCTATCCGTAAAATACGCAGGAAAGGATGTCACTAAAGAACCGATTATGACACAAGCTTACGCAATTGGAAATGTACGTTCAACTTTTACATAATTAAAATGAACTTTTTACAGTGTTATTTTCTAGGCCGAAAAATGTAAGATCACAGAAGGTATTCAACGAAGTTTGAATAGTGGTGAAGAATACAGTATAACTGTGAATACTGAAAATGCCGGGTATGGGGCAGTTACATGTAGAATTAGATCGACATCTGGAAGGTAAGTTAACATATAATGAATTTATTATTTTAAAAGATTCACAAGGTTCCTGCGCTTATGCATATTGTGCCATTTAATGCATTCCATTATGCCCTAAAATTTTGTGGAATATTACTCTATTGGTATTATACTAAATCTAGCAATAAGAAGCAATAGTATTGTCATCACTTAAAACAAAGTAAGAAGGGGGAAATGGAAATATTAATAAACAAACCAGGTGATAATCATCCTACTATCTCCATCTTACCACTACATTTTCTTGCCGATAAGGCGATGGATATGATGGTGACAAATCTTCCACATATCTCTCCATTGTTTATATTCCCACTATCTGATTCTTCGTGACTTAATAACTCTTCTTGCATTATCTTCCTTATTTCGAAGCTCACCAATCTCCTATATACTCCGTTCTCAGTCTATTTTGGTCCTGCAAACAATTTTCATCCTTGGCTGTAAGACAGCTGCATAAGTAGCTACTGATTTAATTGTTACTTTATATATTTTTAATTTAGTTTTTTACTTATATATTTTTTTGTCTTTTAGTAACTTTAGATATTTCCAGAAATTTGAGATTCTCCAGTAAGACGCATGGTATCAGCTGCATAAATAGCTATTGGTTTAATTGATACCTTATATACAAGATGTCTGTAAAAGGCATTTACAAATACCTACTACATATACCTTACACCAAAATAGGTCGATTTAAGAAAACTTACCTTAGTACAAAGTTGCTTAGTTTGGGCACTATACTGCGCTGAAGTTACAATTCCGAAATCGTTTTTTTTATTATAAATATCAAATCGCGTTAGAGCATCTAAATTCTTAGTAACATTTAAAGTTTCTTATCTGCCTTAATAATTTAAAAAACTTAGATTTTCGCGACTTATCACTGCCGTACATTACACCAATTGCAGAGTATACCGATATTATTGGTATACGGATATTGCAGGGAGATGATCGAGAGTGTATCAGGGTCTACTCTGAAAGGTTTCCAAATCGTCGTATACAGCGCCATCTAACGTTTGCGCTCCGTTGAGAGACGTCTTTGGGAGACCCGTTGCTTTACTCCTGAAACCGCTAATTATGGAAGGCAGCGTTTTACAAGAGTTCCTGAAGTTAAAGAAGAAATATTAGAACGTATTGAAGAAGATTCAGATCTAAGCACCAGACGAACAGGAAGGAAACTAGGACTATGTAAAGATGTCTTACATAAAGTAATTAAGGAACAGTTGCTACATCCTTACTATAAGACAGCAGTTCAAGATCTCTTATAACCTGACCCTGAAATGCGCCTGGAATCTTGTCGGTTAGTTAATACGCAAAGAGAAAGAGATTTCAACATTGGCAATAATATTTTGTTTACCGATGAAGCGTGTTTCACAAGAAGAGGGGCAACTAATTTCCACAATGAACACGTTTATGCAGTTGAAAATCCGAATGCAATCAAGGTAAAACATTTTCGACACGAATATAAAATTAATGTATGGACTAGAATAATTGGTAATTTTATTAAGAAAATTAATACTGGTAGCCGTAATTTTATTGTTGGTCCTGTTATTCTACCGCAAAGATTAACGGGAGACATTTATTTGCAACATCTACAAAATATGTTAGGATTACCTATACAACTTCGAAGAGATATGTGTTATGCACGATGGAGCTCCTCTTCAATCTTCATTAAATGTTCGCACTTAAATCCACCGGACCAAAACAAATGGATAGGTAGAGATAATGACGCTTTAAGTCCACGGTTTACATGACACCTGTAGATAATGAAGGACAACGTGAATGTATTCAAGATGCAAGTAATGTTAAAGACGATGAAGAAGTTTTGCAAAGAGTACATTTTGATTTACGTCGTGTAAATTTTTGTATGCGCGTAAATAGTGCACACTTTCAACCAGTGGCGTGTTCAGAAGCTCACAAAAGGGAAAGCTATTTTTTTGTTTGAAAATAAAACACATGGCCAGCAAAACAAAAGGGACTTATTGTCACAACCAGTCAACAATTCGCAATTTTTGTAATTTTCTTTCTGAAAATGTCTTGTATACAATTTAGTTTGTTTTGTTAAATTAGTCAAAGTTGGAGTTGGTCCACCCTTGGCAATAATTTGTTTTTTCTTCGAAATTATAGCGTGGAAATCCTTTTGTCACTATATTACATACAACCCATTCACAGTCAGACACATTTCCGTACGAATTTGGTTCCGAAACATCCGAACGTCCGATCTCCATGCTTATAATCTATACGAAAACAGCTTACACAATTCACGTGCATAATTTCACAATAAAAGGGTATTTATTTTCTTTGCCAATATTCCTAAACACGCCCGTTCACAAACGCGATGCTTAAGAAACTGCATATAAACCGTACGCTGTAGATAGCTAGCGTACCAGGTTGTTCATTCGGTTGACCACGTCGCATGGTTTGTCTTCCTTCACTAACGTTAGCATTTGAAATCGACATGGGCGCACTTTGATTAGTAATATTAGGTAATAATTTAATATATAATATTAAATAATTTAATAAAAAATAATTAAATAATATTAATATTAAACTTTTTTATTTATTACACTATATTTTATTTGGTTCATGTAGGGGAAGCTGTGCTTTCCTAACTTCCAACTAACTTTCAACAATTTCTATGACATCTTCATAATTTTTTTTTCTTGTTTTAGTAACATAATTTTTCTGTTAACTATTTTATTATTAAAACTGTTAAATTATTAAAATACAAATTTCATAGAAACCGAGGCAGTAATCGCGTCTTACAAAGAGTACCTTTTCTGTAGTCTGTAGTTTACACAATCTAAATTTTATACTTAAATCCCTCTTCTTCCATTGGCGTAGAAATTTGAAATGCGCAATTATTACGAAAACCTAAGTTCTACGCCTATAGAATGATGTTACTCAAAATTTTGATATGGGTTTTTTTGCCTCATTAAACTATGTCGACGCACCAAATTTTAGCAAAATCGCATGAGCCGTTTTATATTTATAATAAAAAAAACGAATTCTAACTTCGACGCCGTATAGCGGCTAAACTATGCAACTTCGAACTAAGGTAAGTTCTCTTAAATCAGCATATGTTCATGTAATGGAATATGTAGCGGCTTTTGTAAAGACCTTGAACGGACACTTGTATATTTAATTAATTAATTTGGTTTTCTACTTTATTTTGGGTAACTTTAACTTTAGGTATCTCCGGTATTCCTTGCTAATATGTGCTTCATTATACAGTTTGGGGTAGTGTATTTTCCGTTACCTTATGCGGCCATTTTGTGTTTATAACGTAATATATATTTATTTGTTGAAAACCTGTTTGCGGTTAGTGACGATACTTATCATAGCTTATAATTGACAAATGACAGATGGTAAATCAACAACAGACAGAAATGTATACAGATTTGCAGAATCTCATGTTATTCGATATGGAGAATGTTGAAGCAGTTAAAGAAAGGAAGACACAGTATTCTTTGATGCCATCAGAGAACTGCCATCCTTACTAATGTAAACAGTATACGACTGCTGAGATTCAAAAATTCTCTAACAAATTTGGTATTTTTTCAATAAATGTTCTAATCTAACACCACCTAACAGTACAATGGGTATTGATGGGCATGCGCGAAACATAAGAATTAAATTCTGGTTGGGTATTTCTGGAAATTAGTTAATTTCCATACTCTATACGGTATAAATTTTAGCAAAAAGTAACCTTATAAATCATAACAGTAATTTTATAAGGTAAAATATACTACCGCAAACTGTTTATTATTTCTTAACTTCTTCCATTTGTTTCACTTATGGTCATGCCAAAATATTTTATGTTTTGGATACTCTTTTAAATTATACTGTCCGATCTTAAACTATTATTACAGATATCTCCCTTCTAGTATATAACAATCAAGTATTTGGTTTTACTTGCATTTATATGCACTCCCTTCTTTTTGTCGACCCTGTCAGTATTAGTAAAGCTTCCTCCAATAGTTGCATTTAATCTATTTTAGCATGTGAAATGATTTTATATTTTTCATTTACAGCGATTTGGATATCAATATCGTAGATAATGGAGATGGCACATTTAGCATTTATTACAATGTTAAAGATGCTGGTGAATACACACTCAGCGTTAAATTCGGGGGACAAACTATTCCAGAAGGATTCTACACGTTTACGGTAAGTAATTATTTGAGTATTTTTATTGAGTGATTATGAAATATCTTAACATGGGAACTGAAAATATGAATGAACACAATCCAAGCAGTTATATTGACTTATTCCAATCGTTTTTTGAATCGTGTCCCCTTTAAAATATCAATGTAAATACGATATTTTGTACTCATTTTTTACCTGAACCATAAAAGAAAGTAATATTTCTTATGGTCGCATATTATTTGTCCAGTAGTCCCGTACAAACATATATAATAATAACATAAAATTCCTGACTTAGATTTCAATACTTTTTTCCATATAAATTTATTTACTATAGTCTACATACGATTTCAGACAAGGCACGCCGTAGTCAGTAATATCAGGCGCAGTAACCTAAAGATGGCAAATAACATACGGGCCTCGTTATTGGGCATTTAGAATATCACAGCGTTGTCAGATTTTCCCCACATTCCAGAATCCTACTCAGCATAGCTAATATATACATACAAACATTTTCAAAACACATCGGGTTTTATAAAGAACACGTGTTCGTATAAAATTACAACTCTGCATTATTAATATATATACAGTCCGATTAGATTTACGTATTAACAAAGAAATTACTTATTGTAAGAGATGTTTACGAAAAGTTTTTTTTTACGAGACGCACCGTTACAAAGGAGATATTGCAAATTTGAAGATAAGCAGGTTCATTGTATGCATTGTGTTAGATCGTGTATGCCAGCCAGATGTTTATATTTAAATTAAGCGTAGATCTCGATGCGAGGTGGTTGAACTTGTGATGTTATAAGCACACATATATATATATATATATATATATATATATATATATATATATATATATATATATATATCAGTATGTCGATATATATCAGTACACGATGTTAATTGAAAACATTTGTACATATTAACTTGTACTGAGTAGGACTCTGGAATGTGAGGAAAAATAACAGCTCTATAAAATGTCAACTATTGTCATTTGTTTTTCATGTTGTTTTCCGTCATTTAAATTTATCAAACAAAGCCTAAAAAGCATTGAATGGAAAAATATAAACAAATCTTAGCAACGTTGTGTGACGAGATTATGACGTATGTTTATGATTGCCTCGTTTGTAATCGCAATAAAGTATAGTGACAAATGATATGAGTCCGATTATTTATCGATTATAGGAAATACCGCATTTAAGGGAAAGTTGTCAAATACGTGTGGAGGGGTTTGCTTTAGAGTTTCAATATTTGTGTATCTTCTGGCAAGCTACATCTTCTTAAAGAAATTACAGCTTTTAGTACAATGAATTTGAATTGATACAAGCAACACATAATTTATCCGAGTTTATGGAATCTAACACGTGCTCAGAAGCCATGCTTGAGTAATTTTTAGTTTTCGAAGATTTAGAAGCTCCGTGGCTTGTTTTGGAATAATATTTTTGGGTCGATTTCACGATCGATTTCAAAACATTTTCTTCATATATATCCGTGGACATTTTCGTAAAAATGCATAAAAGAAATGACCCATGAAGATACAACAAGCATTGAACTGTGGAATGCCGATTGATATTTTCTTCTTTGCTTACCGAACTACGTATTTGGCATTTGCCTTTTTCATTTTTAAATAAATGGTAAGCATTTGCCCAGTTTGTTCTTTTTCTGTGTCTGGTTCAGTTTTTTGAAGTGCAAGATATAGATATGTGAATATTTTTTTATTTTATTTCCGAAGATGATTTCTGTCGATTCGAGTTTTTTATTGCCGTTAATACACGTCTTATCTCTTGTCTCTTGCTCTATTAACATCCTAGAATTATTTTAGAGCTTGATATACAACTCTGCAACTAATACCAAATAACTGTGGTATCGAGGTCTTCCCTCTTTTCACATACAATTCGACTGGAAGGATTCAGTTTTCTTCATTGCCCTAATCCATTGTTAATATTACTTAAAGGTTCATGCTTGCTCAAAGTATAAATGCCAACTGTAAAAGTTCCTTCTTAGAACAAAAACCGCAAGGAACGTTGTTGAAAAAATAAAATCTGCTGCAGTAGTTATTCAAGATGAAGTAACTTCAATATTAACTCAATCTAGAAAGACGGACAGATGCTATATGTGTAAAAAACAGACAGTAAGTGTTCTAGTTTGTGCTGCAAGTATGGAAACTTGTTGTAAGAAACATTTAGAGCAAATATGTAAAGGCTTACATTTCACTTTTTTCGCCTAGAAACTTTGACAAGTTTTCAAACTAGATATACTTGTAAACTTTGATAATGCAAATTAGAAGAAGCACATCAAAGTTTCTAAACTACAAAACTAGGTCTGGTCCCATTTTTAGTACTAGTTTCATACTAGACTTGCGCATTAAATACCAACTGGGCTTCTTGTATTCACACAAATCATATAGTCGTAATATTTTGAATAAACGTCTAGTTTATATTGTGATATAACAATAAAAAATACTTATCATATCTCGTTTCGCTTCGTTAGTGTATGACATTTCTGTATTATTAATGAACAATAAATGAAATGTTTGACAGATTGAAATTCCATGGCTACCTTATTTAATCTTATAATTTATTCTTTCAAATAAAACCTAATGTCAAAAACTATAGTCAGCATGTGGTACATGGTTGAAATAAGAAAAAAGAACTCTTTCTGAAGATGTCTAAATCAAATATGGCGCCTATAAGAAATTAGATAGTTGATGATGGCCAGAAAGAAACGAAACGTCGTATAAAAATTTAGAGTACACCACTGGATAGAGGCTTACAAATGGCCACAAGGATGTGTTTTTATTTTTTCTCTACAAGGCCAAATGTCGGTGCTACAGGTAAAAGAAGAAAATGGGGTTTTCGCGTTTTTTTTTTTAAATAACGAAGGTCATTTGTCACAGGTCTATTTTCTTTACGGATTTATAACAAACACAAAATTTAACAACTTTGCCAAATTTAAACCTATACTCTATCTCCAATAATAAGAAAGATCCCCATGGTGAGGGCCGAAAATGAATCAGCCTGTATATATACAGTGTCTGCCTAAGTTCTCTTCATACGGAGAACTTTTTTATTATTAATTTTACGAAAAAGTTATTCTCTAAAAAAACCTCTGCTTCTTAAGAAAACGCGATTGAACTACTTAAACTTTATTTACCATGTACAGGGTGCTCAAAAATTAAGAAATACAAAATTGATTTAACCGATTCACACTATTTTTGTTTTAGTTTCAAAAATATGTAAAAATTAAATATGTTTAAATTTAACGCTATTAACTTTTACTGTCATAGTTAATGTTTACATCTCTAGCGAATCAATTAGTTCTGTTTAAGTAAAATGTCAAAGTGTATACTTATTTAAATGACTAAATATGCCTATGAAATTGATCACATAAGATAAAATTTAAATAATTTTAATTGTTGGCGATAATTATAAAACGTTTCGGGAAGCAGTAATAATATTCAACGAAAGACACCTTCACAAAAATATACATTTTACAACTGCTAGAAATATCCTTTCTAAATTCAAAACTCTTGGAAGTGTTGATAATAGGTTTAGTAAGAAACGAAGATCGAATTACAAATGAAGAAACCGTTGTAGAAGTATTATTGTCCGTGGAAGAAGATGGGAAAAAATCACTGCGTAGATGATCTGCAACATTACCAAATAATATTTGCAAAAGCTCTATTTCAATAATATTAAAGGCAAATAAATACCACCTACATAAACCAAAATTTGTACATACTTTGAATCCAAGAGATTATGATCGACGTTTTGAGATCAGCAGTTTGGTACAAGGAGAGATTGAAGATGATCCCTTTATGGCGAGAAAAATTATTTTCACCGACGAAACAACGTTTACATCAAATGGTACTGTAAATTCACAAAATTGTCGATGGTGGAGTGACGTAAATCTCAATTTTACGATACAGACTCGTGATCAATATTATTTTAAAACCAATGTTTGGTGCGGAATATTTAAAGACCGAGTAATTGGACCCGTATTTTTTCGCCAAACATTAAATTACTTAACGTTACTTATAATTTTTAAATAACTACTTGCACGATTTTATACATGAACTACCCGCTAACGAAAGACAGCAGGTATGGTACCAACAGGATGGTGCACATTGTCATAGCACGAGAGATGTCAGACAATATTTAAATGTTCTTTTCAATGAAAAAATAATCGATCGGAAACCTGACTTTTTTTCCCGCAAGATCTCCGGACCTTAACCCTCTGGCCTTTTTTTATGGGGATACTTGAAGCAGAAGGAGTATTTACAAATACCATTTTAAAATATTGATCATTTAGAGAGAACAATTAGAGAAAGTATACAGGCATAACTCCTGCCATAGTTAGAAATGTATTGCATGAATTTTCTGCAAGAACAGACAC
This sequence comes from Melolontha melolontha, assembly GCA_935421215.2. Lineage (NCBI taxonomy): Eukaryota > Metazoa > Arthropoda > Insecta > Coleoptera > Scarabaeidae > Melolontha > Melolontha melolontha. The sequence continues at coordinate 7,562,164 of OW285244.1, read as the reverse complement.
CTGCATGGAGAAGGAAAGTGAATATGTTGAAGCAAATGTGCAATTACATTAAAAATTTACTCTAGTCAAATAAAATAACGTTAAGTTTGTTTTTCAATCCAAATCCCGAAAATAAAAAGAAATGTATTTCTTAATTTTTGAGCACCCTATACATGGTAAATAAAGTTTGAGTAGTTCAATTGTGTTTTCTTAAAAAGCAGAGATTTTTTTAAAGAATAACTTTATTTCGTAAAATTAATAATAAAAAAAGTTTTCCGTAAGTAGAGAACTTCGCGAACATACTGTATACAGGCTGATTCAAATTAAGTGCGCACTATTGCTATCTATGTTATTACTAGAGCTGAGGATGTTTGCGGTATAACCATGGTTATATCATGTAACCATAGTAATTTACTATGGTTACATGATATAACCATGGTTATACCGCAAACATCCTCAGCTCTAGTTATTACTGATTCTAGAAAGTAGGTTAAATTAGCAAGGTATTAGTGTTTTTAACATTGATTAGCATGCAGTTCATGAAAAAAAATTGAATAACGCATTTTCGAGAAATTTTGAAATTTATAATTTTCTTAAATGGAACAACCTGTATATTTTTTAAAATTCTGAATGCTAATGTTCTTTCTAATACAAGTTTCAATACACTATTGTCCTAAAACGAATAATGAAGTATTTACGGTGGAATTTAGTTGATGTCAAAGATACTCTTTCATTCTGAAAAATCAGTAGTAGGCTTCTTTCACGTTAAACAGAACAAATAGTATGCCCTTTGTAAATGTCAATAACGTACTGAATATAAATCTTTCCCACGTTTAGTTATTAAAAATATTTTTTTTTTTTTTTGGTGTTGTGTTCATTAGTTCTCTATTTATTTTTCTAAACATTTTGGATTTACTTTCGTTGCTTAGTGTTTGACAATATTTCACTATGGTATTTCCTCATTTGGAGAAACGCGATATGTTGGAAGCATACATTTTATGTCGTAAAAATTCAATAAGGACTAGCGAATATTATGCTGAACCTATCCTTTACGACAGCAGCCAGATCGACGTTACTTTCAAAAACTTTACAATCAGTTTAGACTGCATGATTGCTTATTTAGAAAGAAAAGAACAAAGAAAAATATCGTCGTCAACGAAAAAGTAGAAATTACAGTGTTAGCATATTTAGCCATATTTAGCCATCGCGAATTTTCCATTAGGGATGCTACTAAGGAATTGGCATTAAGTTATTCATCAGTTCAAAGAATTTTGAAAAAGCATAAGTATATCCCCTTTAAGTTCAGAATCTCTCAAACATTACAGCCAGGAGAGTCCGCCAGGAGCTTAGCTTTCAGTCATTGGTTTGTTAGTTTTTGTGATGAAAATTTGTGTATTTTATGGAGTGACGAAACAAATTTTGCAAATAGAGGCATGTTTAATAAGAAAAATAGTCACTACTGGTCTCAAGAAAATTTATTAATAGTTCGTCCACATGCTGCACAGGTTCGATTTAGTTTTAACGTTTGGTGCGGATTAATTGGTTCGGTAGTCGTTGGTCCACTGTTCTACAATGGTACGTTGACAGGAAACAGATATCTGGAATTTATTCGTAACGGTCTAGAGGATTTCCTTGATAACGCCAATTACCTGATGCGCCAAAATTTATACTTTCAGCAGGACGGTGCTCCTGCACACAACTATCACCTAGTGCAAACCTACCTCGACACCATCTTTGCCGAAAAGTGGATTGGTACAAATGGTCCAATTCAATGGCTAGCACGCTCCCCTGACCTCTCACCTTTAGACTTTTTTCTTTGGGGATACTTAAAAAATGAGGTGTACAAAACGCGATACGACAACGTGCGCGAATTGCAAGACAAGGTCAGAGAAGTTTTTCGCCGATTAGATAGAAGGACCATCTTAAGAGCCACCCAGAGTGTACTGAAGCGGGCACGAAAATGTATTGAGCAGGAAGGTGACACCTTTGAGCAGTATTTATAAATTATACATGTACTTTCTTCTTTTTAATTTAATTTTGTAAGCTGTAACATGTTAAAAGAAACATTAAACACAAAATATGTATCTGTTTTGTCAAAAGTTATTCAAAGCAATGACAACATTTAGAAGGAAATAGAAACTGCTATAACTACTTTATTATTCGTTTTAGGACAATAGTGTATTGAAACTTTTATATTACAAAAAACATTAGCATTCAGAATTTTAAAAAATATACAGGCTGTTCCATTTAAAAAAATTATAAATTTCAGAGATAGCAATAGTGCGCACTTAATTTGAATCAGCCTGTATATATATATATATATATATATATATATATATATATATATATATATATATATATATATATAATCAAAAATTAATTAAAATTCGGGTAAGCGGTCAATTAAAAAACTCCTTTATTAAATTACCCTATATTTCGCGACAGACTTTGTCGCTTCTTCTAGGGTAAAAAATGTAGAGTTAAAAAATAATAAAATTGATTTATATCACGGTCGATAATTTCTTTTCAATTATATATATATATATATATACAGGGTCCGGCAACGAAGCGGGGACGGAAGATTACACGCGTATATAAAAGTTAGTCAAATATTTAGTCATCGGATATCCTTCTGTACCATCAAGCGCACGTTTTAAAAATATTTTGTTTTATACAGGGTGTTCCAGATGGAAATGCCAGACTAAAGTTGCATTTTTTTAAATGGAACACCCTGTATATTAATAGATAAAAAGATCCGCGCCTGAAAGCTGGTTACATCGATATAATGTTGTATGGGTCTAAAGTTGATAGTTTCTGTGTAAATAATTATTTTACTTGATAAATTGATACATTTCAGTAGGCTATTCTGCATAATTCATAAATCAAAAGATCCGAAACCAATAGAATAGAATATTTTCTACTAGTATGCACTTTCGTTGCTACGTGAAATAAATTCTGCAACTGCTCGCGTTATACAGGGTGTTCACAATTTCGCAAAATCGAAGAAATCTCGTAATTTTTAAATAGAACACCCTGTATATTTTTAGCTCATTGAAAAGTCCTTTTACTACGCTTTCTATTGATACCTCATTTGATGCACCTAGGATGGATCATTTGCCAATTATTTCTTTTTAGAGTTGAATTAATGAAAAATGCTTGTATTTTTAGTAGCTAATTTGCGCTTCTAAACCTCCTGTAAGATCGGATATTCAACAAATTATCCATAAATGGTCTATAACAAGAAGAAACCCTATTAAGTACGAGAAACAGTTGATTTTCACTCAGCGGTGAAAGCAAACATTAAATTAATATAAAGTAATATTGCATTTTCAATAGATTCACTGCTGATCAAGTTATCTGGTGTCAGTTTTAAGCTTGTATACTTAATAACCAAGTTCTCAAAAATTTCTTTCCATCTTACACAGTATTTCGTTCAATCTTTAAAAGAAATTGCTATAATGACTAATTTTAGTATTCAAGAAATGGTGAATATGATATTTATTCTTGAGGAGTGTACAAGAAATTGTCTCCTAGCAAGTAGAGTATATGCAGAGAGATTTCCAAACCTTGAAAGAAAGCCAAGACCGGAAACATTTGAAAGGTTATTAGAGAGATTTACAGAAACTGGTAGTGTAACCTACAAGAAGAGAGAAATAAATAAGCCGGTAATCACTGAAAAAAGCGAATTGGCCGTATTATTAACAATACAGGAAAATCCACATTTAAGTATAGACGATATTTCAAAGGTAACAGCTATTGAAGATAGGAGCGTACGAAGAATTTTAAGAAGTCATTAGTATCATCTGTACCATATGGAATTAAATCAGGAATTGCATGGTGATGATTTCATTAAAAGAACAGACTTTTGTGGTTGGTTGTTAAATAAAATGCGAGAAATGCCAAATATTTTAACAAAGATTTTGTTTAGCGATGAGGCTACTTTCAAAAGTAATGGGGCGGTAAATAAACATAACATGCATTATTATGCAGCAGAAAACCCGCATTGGATACATCATGTAGACAATCAGAATAGATGGTCTCTTAACGTCTGGGGAGGTATACTTGGTCCATATATCATTTTTTCAACTTTTTCCTTTTTTTTTCTTTTTACTTTTTCAATGAAACCGTTACAGGCGATACGTATTTGGCATTTTTGCAGAACGAACTGCCTAATTTACTTGAGCATGTGGATGCTGACACCCGACAAATTTTCTGGTTGCAACACGATGGTGCAACTGCTCATTATAGTCTTAACGTTAGGGAGTTTCTAGGGCGATGGAAGGAAGACAAATGGATAGGACGAGGTGGTCCAATCGCTTGGCCTCCACGAAGTCCAGATCTTACTGTCTCGGACTTCTACTTTTGGGGATATGTCAAGGCTCTAGTTTATGTGGAAGTTCCTACAACAAGGGAAAATATGATGGAACGCATTAGAGAGGCATTTAGAAATGTTCGCCAAGAAACATTACAGCATGTTCAACAGAATTTCACCAGGCGGCTTCATTTATGTATTGAGAGACATGGAAGGACATTTGAAAGTTTTCTTTGATTTATTTGCATTTACTATTTACATTTACTTTATTTGTACTTACTGTGCTACTACTTTTGTTAATTAAATTTGATGTTGTGGTTAATAATTAGTATTTATTTAAAATAGTGCAAACTTTTAATACTACTCGTACTTGATTCTTTCCTACATGATTTCGATTTATGTTAAGCTAATTAGGTATGTATTGTTTCATATTAGGTATTCGTAAAATAGTTGGTTTTACAAAATTCTTTAAAAGACAAATTAATTAGTGCAAATTTTTTATTAAACCAACACCAGATAACTTGATCAGCAGTGAATCTATTGAAAATGCTATATTACTTTATATTCATTTAATGTTTGCTTTCACCACTGAGTGAAAATCAACTGTTTCTCGTACTTAATGGGGTTTCTTCTTGTTATAGACCATTTATGGATAATTTGTTGAATATCCGATCTTACAGAAGGTTTAAAAGCGCAAATTAGCTACTAAAAATACAAGCATTTTTCATTAATTCAACTCTATAAAGAAATAATTGGCAAATGATCCATTCTAGGTGCATCAAATGAGGTATCAATAGAAAGCGTAGTAAAAGGGCTTTTCAATGAGCTAAAAATATACAGGGTGTTCCATTTAAAAATTACGAGATTTCTTCGATTTTGCGAAATTGTGAACAGCCTGTATAACGCGAGCAGTTGCAGAATTTATTTCACGTAGCAACGAAAGTGCATACTAGTAGAAAATATTCTATTCTATTGGTTTCGGATCTTTTGATTTTCCTTATGCAGAATAGCCTACTGAAATGTATCAATTTATCAAGTAAAATAATTATTTACACAGAAACTATCAACTTTAGACCCATACAACATTATATCGATGTAACCAGCTTTCAAGCGCGGATCTTTTTATCTATTAATATACAGGGTGTTCCATTTAAAAAAATGCAACTTTAGTCTGACACTTCCATCTGGAACACCCTGTATAAAGCAAAATATTTTTAAAACGTGCGCTTGATGGTACGGAAGGATATCCGATGACTAAATATTTGAGTAACTTTCTGCTTATACTTCAAAATATATATATTTAAAACAATCCTACATGTTTCGGCAAATGACGCCTTTTTCAAGGAATATAAAATATAAATGACAGTATATTAATGTCATACATTTGTAGTTGCTATGGATAAAATTATTCAAAGATACATTCCAATTTAATAATAAATCATGCCTTAGTATTCTAAAATAGATAGACAACAAAAACAGGGAAACACAAAACAAATATTTTTGCTTCTTTAATGAACTTATTCATATCTAGATTTGATATATGTTTTTTATTATTTACTTTCTTATGTTTATGGTTAGTGATTATATTACAGATTTTGTTACGTATTTCATTTTTCCAAGACGACCCTCATATTATAATAACAACAGCAGATTAATCTAATAAAACAGTGATCATTCTTAAAGAGGAATATGAGCAAAAAATAGAAAAACTATTAGACGATAAATTCACCTATAAAAAAGAAAGAAATAATCCAACAGAGAAGACTCAAAAAGAAAATAATAACTTAATAAATAAATGGCATAGACAAAACTTAATAGATTTCAACACTAAAAACAAACTTCGCATTTTATTTCCAACCTCCATCAATATATGGTTTACCAAAAATCCACAAAAATAATATCCGTTTAAGACCAATAGTATCTAACATACAAGCCCCTACTTATAATATAGTAAAATTCCAAGGTGATAAGCATATCTAAGATGTTAGGAAAAACGGAATATCATACCAAGGACTCATGGCAATTTCAAAATTTCATCAAGGAACAAAAAGTACCAACTAATCACAAAATTATATCACTTGATGTAGAATCTTTATATACTAACATTCCTACAGATATAGCTATAAACATAATAGAATCCAAATGGGATGAAATTAGTCCACACACATCACTAAATAAAAACGGATTTATTAGAGGTATACACTTCTGTCTCGACAACACATATTTTCAGTACAAAAATTCTTTTTATAGTCAAACATTTGGTATTGCCATTGCTCCTTTAGCTGCTCCTATTGCAAATCTGGTAATGGAACATTTGGAACAAAACGTTATCAATTCAGTAGACTTCCACTCCATTTTCTTCAAAAGATATGTAGATGACATCATAACATGTATTCCGACTAATAAAATAAACTATCTTTTAAATAAGTTCAACAATTTTCACAACAAATTAAAATTCACTATTGAAGAAGAAATTAATAACAGTATTAATTTTCTTGATATTTCTTTAAGCTATGATAGACAGGGTTACTATTTATACAAATTGGTATAATAAACCCACAGCTTCTTTCGGATATATGAATTACCACTCAAATGCACCTACAGTATTCAATAAAATGATTATAAATAATATGACTGATAAAGCAGTAAAACTATCACATACTCAATACAGAAAAGATAACATCAAGAAAATTAAAACAATCTTAACAGATAATAATTATCCATCACAACTTATAGACTAAACAATTAAAAAAAGAATCCACCAAATATACAACACTGCAGACACCAATAACAATTTAAACAATGACACAACATATATCTCGATTCCATATGTTCCACAACTATCAGAAAAAATTAAATACACTTTAAAAAAATATGATCTAGCTACAACATATAAACTTAGTAATACTAATAAACATCTATTTTCAAAACTTAAACCTAAAATAGAAAAAAAACGAGAAACACATGTCGTCTATAAAATACCATGTCTTGATTGCGATAGTTACTACATAGGCCAAACTAAACAATATTTATGCAAAAGAATACAAGCCCACAAATACTCTAAAACAGACAAAACTGCTTTATCTACACACAAACTACAACGCGATCACCATTTCGATTTTGAAAACACACAGATAATTGATAAAGAACAACACACAATGAAAAGACAAATTAAAGAAATTATTAGTATTAAACAGGAAAAAAATTCAATTAACAACAGAAATGATATAAAAAATTTAAGCAGTATATACTATAACTTAATTTTGTAACGATCTACAATTTACCATCATAATATATTTTTTTGTTATATACCTTATGTTATTTAAATATCAATTACATTTAAATATCATATACTTTTGCTTATCATGCTGACTGTTCCGTATTTTGATTCCTGTCGAGTTGTCCGAGCAGGTTTTCGTGGTTTTCCTTCTCGTTTTGAGCGAATGCCGACAACTTTGCATCTTAAGTCGCTCCACGGGCGCATACGTAATAATAACTCATGTCTTGCTTTTCCCTGTTTTCTGTTTTGTGCTGATGTGGTCCTCTACTGGGTTGTAGCCTAGCATATGCACTACCAAGCTCTAGGGGGGTCTGCCCAGTAGGCAGTCAGGTGCCATTCCGCCTTTCCAGCAGGAGTGAGGAACCAAGCTACGCGGCGCAAATCACGGCGCCGCGCAATGCACACACCACTAGGACCGGTCCTGGGCGGCAACCTGGCTAGGCTGCTGTTAACAGCACACACACGTTCGACGTGTGTGCGCTGCCTCCGCTTTTGCGGAAATCGTTAACATGGCACAAAGTGTGACCGTCGTCGACTGAGGTAGCCACTAAGAGTGTTCCCTCGGTTGGCGATGAGCAACCCCGTGCAGGGTGCGCTTCGCTGGTCTGCGCCTTGCCTCGTTGGGGCGGGGGTCGGGCCGTCGAAGTACTGCTCGGAAAAGTAAAGAAGTTGCCGGGAAAGGGTTGGCGGCCCTACGCAACGGCTGGTTATCCGATCTCTCTAAATTTACGCGACCGGTCGCTAAACACACGCACGAGCCCACTAACATACAAAACCCTACAGTTACGCGGTCACACAAATACAAAATCACACACCCAGAGAGAGACGCAAGCTGCCAGCAGCAACCAACACACAGGTTCATACCCAGAAAGAGACACAAGCTGCTGGCAGCGAACAACACATATGTTCACACCTTGGTATCTATTTTTTGGAATACTAAGGCATGACTTATTATTATTGGAATGTATCTTTGAATAATTTAAACCATAGCAACTCAATTATTTGACATTTATATTTCTTATTTCCTTGACAAAGGCATCATTGCCGAAACATGTAGGGTTGTTTTAAATATATATACTTTGAAGTAATGAACCAGACCTTTAATCGCCGACTTATTAAGTTTACTTTATATATATATATATATATATATATATATATATATATATATATATATATGTATATATATATATTTGTATATATAAGAGCCAATAAATATCCGCAACACGTCTAAACATTAGATATAACGGGTGTTCAGAAACATTCGAAGTCAAAGTAGTCCTTGAAAATATGAAGTCATGTCTGAGATAGATTGATTTTTGACAGACAACAGTTGACATTTAATAATATAATTATTACAAATCAGATACTTAAGTAAAGATATACGATTTTTTGTTCAGAGCCCACTTGACTTCGAATGTTTCTGAACACCCGTTATAAAAATAAACAAATAGAAATTTTTATTCTCTCAACGCTCTCAAGGTTTGGTGCCCTCTATTCGGCAGTAGATAAATAGAAACTTGTATAAAATCTAGTACCAGAACTGTGGAATGTTTAATATAAAAAAAGCTAGGTGACATTAACCAGTTATTATCACGTAATGGGTCGTTTTGGACCTATTTCACAATTTGTACCCGATTTATGAGAAGGTGCATTCCGAAATGCATCCTACAAAATCATCACGTTAAGAATGTACACACATATACACCTAAAACCTATATTTAGATTGGCACAATTTTATTGAATTACATGCCACAACTAACATTAATGTAATTTCGAAAATATATAGAATAATAAAACGAGAATACGCGACAATTTCATTTAATCGACTAAAGAAAGTAACATTGTAAATTTATTGGTTGTTCTTTGATTTAAATAAATTACTTTTGAATACTTTAAAAGCCTAAAAATCCTATTTTTGATATGTGACTAATGCTTAGTGTATCTGTTACTTCGATGACTTTTATTTAGGCAACAAGAATTTAATTTTTGAGGTGATATTAATTAAAGTGCAACCGCATGTGTTATGTTATAATATTTCAATTCTCATTTGCTGGATAGCGTAAATTAATTTTGATGCTTAGTTGAAATTGAGACGGAGAGTATATCAAATTTATTACGTATTTGAGTCGCTAGCAGCAGGTTTTCTTTTTGTGAATTTATTTATGGAAATGTTCGCTTTAATATTTTTGAAATACCAATTTCAATATGTTTCTAAAATTGCAATTTGAATATTTAATACTATTTAATACTACGATAGAGCGGTTTTAAGTTCGCGGAATGAGGGAAAAGGAGAGAAAATGAAAATACAAAATTATTTTTCTTTTTCAATATGTTCACCTGCAACTGTCAGATCTTTCAATTAGCCTGTGTATGCCTTTCTAAAACAATGTTTTATCTTTGTATTAAAAATACGCCAAAACTGCGTCCATTATTTCTTCATCGCTCGTAAATTTCTTTCCACGCTGTACTTTTTTGATTTTTGGAAACGTGGAGCATTGTCGTGTAGGAGCAACACACCTTTCGTCCAAATTTTCCTTTTATTTTTTCTTTAATGATTTCTTTTAACCGATCCGGGATTGGAGCGTAGTATTCTTCAGTTATGGAACCACATTTATCTTTGTAATCTTTTAACAGGATTCCGCCCCAAAAAATTAGTTTCCCGGTTGACTGTGACGCCTTAAACTTCTTGGGTGGTGTTTTTTTATGCATTTTTTGCTACTGCATGTAGTCTTGCTTGGTCTCAGGTTCATAACGATGAACCCAAGTTGCATCCCCAGTATCCATTTGACTCAATACACCATCCCTGTCTTCATTACAGAGGTCCAAAGCCGCATGAGAACATTCCACGCGCTGTTGTTTTTGCGGAGGAGTGAGCATTCTCGACAGCCATCTTGCTGTGTCTTTAGTCATGCCAAAACGATCATGAAAAATTTTAATAATGGTTGTATCAGATACTTCAATAATTCCTGCAAGTTACGTCTTCTTTAGTCGAGCACCTTCAATTATTAATTTTTCGACTTTTCGAACAAATTTTGTAGTGGTCACTTCAATAGGCCGCCCCGGACGTGGGTGGGTCGTCTTTAAGTGATAGCCTACCTTGCTTAAAGAGACTGTGCCAATTATAAACCATAGTTTTTCCCGGCCAGGAATCCCGTAAACCGATGACATCTCTTTCAGTATGGTTTGAACAGACTAACGGCGTGATATTCATACCAACGACTTTCGACGTGGATTATCTCAACAACGGTGCATCGATCAACTAACTTCGACTTTTTGCGATGAAGGACCATCTAAAACCACGGTATATCACTGGTTTAGTGAATTCAATCGTGGCCGCTGTTCTGACGGACGAATTTAAAAAAGGTTACCCAAAATTGGTTGGCGATGAAGGACCATCTAAAATCGTGGTATATCATTGGTTTAGTGAATTCAATCGTGGGCGTCGTTCCCGCGGACGAATTTAAAGAAGGTTGCCCAAAATTGGTTGTTGTACCAGAAAACATCGATGATATGCCCGAACCGATAATCAAATCATTATATGACATACCGTGAGATTTAGGCATCCCTGGGCATTAGTATGACAAGCAAACATAAGATATCGCACGAACATTTAGCCGTGAAAAGGATTTGTCCACGCTAGATATCGCATATTTTGATTATCGGTCAAACACAGACTAGTGCGTATTGGTGTAAAGAAATACTCAAAAAATACAATCGAGATGCGTCAAAAGTCATGTATACGAGGATATATCAAAATATAACGAAACGTGCTATAACTTCTTTCATAACCAGAATTTTATAACACAAAGGATAGAACATGAAACTCTGTCTCTAATGTACTTATCCTCAAGTAGGATTTGATTTAACTTTTGATGTTTATTACAAATTAATTACTGAATTGTCAGTGTTTGACGTACCCACCGAAAAAATAGGAGTAGAGAAATGATATGCGATAAAATTTTGTGTTCGATTGGGTAAAACTCCAACTGAAACTTTTGAAATCATTAAAATTGCATACCCAGATGATAGTTTATCACGATGTAGAGTGTTTGAGTGGCATAAGAAATTCAGAGACGGTTGTGAAACAGTGGAAGATAAACCTCGACGCGGGCGACCACCAAATGCACGGATTGATTCAAAAATTGCAGAAAATGACGACTTGAATTTTTGACATTGTTAATTTGTTTTATGGTTCCATTCAAAAAATTACTCATGAAGATTTAGGGTACCAAAAGGTTGCGGCAAAATGGATTCAAAAAGTGATGACCGATGAAAAAAAGCCAATCGAGTGACAATTTGTCGGTTGGTTTTATCATTACGACGCTGAATTAAAGTCTCAAAGTATGCAATGGAAGCACAAAGGCAGTCCAAGACTGCAGAAGGCGAAAACTGTGAAATGCGCCGGTAAAGTGATGCACTTCATTTTTTTTATAAATGGGGCGTTATTTATGGTCACATTGTACTTAGAAAACATACAGTAACTGGAGAGTACTATTCTAATGTACTTCGAGGAACCCTAAAGGCAAAATTAAAGAAAAAACGGCCGCTTTATCACGATATCGATTGAAACAATGCTCCAGCCTACAGATCAGCGATTTATCAACAAACACTTGAAGAATTGGGGGTAGAAATTATGGTTCACCCTCCCTACTAACCTGACCTTGCTCCATGTAACTTCAATTTGTTTCCTCAAGTCAAAAAAGAATTAAGAGGTCGTATAAATAAGTCGAATTTAGAGCTCAACAACGCAGTGACGGGTATACTAAATACACTGTCAAAAAAAATGGTTTCTCATATGTTTATGAGTTTTATGACAAATGGACAAAACGTTGAGGCAAGTATATTGCACAGAATGGAAAGCACTTTGAAGGATAGTTTTTGTACTATAGCACCAGTCTCGTTATTTTCTGATATTTCCACGTAACATACACAGGTGACGAATTTTGGATATATGCGTATGAGCCCAAAAACAAATAATAGTTGGTACCAACGTTGGCGCATATCCGAAGCGAGTCGGTTTTTTGACAAAACATCAAAAGCGTTGGTGCCAATATTGGACACAGCGGCCACACATTGGTTGTTTATTCAGTCGATGTCTAGCAGGCAAAGAGTGCGCACACAGCTTTAACCTTAAAATGAATTCGAATCAACAGTGGTCAAATGAAAGAGCATTGGAGTTCTTAGAAATTTATCAAGCCGAGTCACTTTTGTCGAATCCAACAAGAAAAGACAACGAAAATAGAAATGCTGTCGCTAACGCATGGCAACGTATCCAAAATAATTTTAGCATGAAATGCTCCATTGCAGAGTTAAAAAAAAGAAAATCATTAATGTCGACTTATAGACTATATAATTAAAAAAAATATTAGCTTCGATTCGATCGGGTGCATCAACACAAGAAACTTATAAAAGCACATGGTTCACCTACGAATTAATGGATAGTTTTCTAGGTCCAATATACAATAAAGAAGAGACTAATACAATAAACACAGAGATAACTAAATGAAAAATATACGGGGTTGTCTTTTTTTCAATGCTAGTATGTAATTATATACACTCAAAACAGCAAATGCATCAGCTGGAATGTCTACGTTAGACATGTTGTTTAACCTAATCCTAGTTTATGTTGGCTCTGCACAAATTCAACTTATGTTGACTCCAATGTGTGGATACCAACATCAACCAATGTTGCCGCTAACGCTGGCGACAGCATTCGCCCCAATGTGTGGAGCCGGAGTAAACGGTCGCGTTTTTTTTTTTTTTTTTTTTGGGGGGGGGTTGCACATGTAGCTACAATGCCACTAGAGGATCGAATTTAATTCTAAATGGTAGAAACTATTTGTTTGCCAGATGTCTTACGAGAAATAAAAAAAAACAACCAATACAAGCTCGCACAAACGACTCAATATTTCCGCTGTACAGCCCTGGTTTTGCAACGAATGACTTTGTTTTGGTGTCGTACGAAGAATAAACTACGTCGTCACCGATTTTCAACGCCAGAAGCGGTTAATGCGTTCAAAATGCATGTTTTGGAAATACCTCAATCGAAATGTAAAAAGTGCCATGAAAATTGGTTCAAACGTAAACAAAACTGTGTCGATAATCACGGAGAATATTTTGAAAAACAATAAAGCCATTATCAATGATAAATATTTGTTTTTGTTTGTTATTCCGTAGTATACATAAATAGCAACTCTGGCACACGTTCATAAATTTTAGATACGGAGTTTTAGGGTCTTGGCGTAATTATGCTGACTAATTGTGGAATTTCCTGTATTTAGTGCTGGTAATCCTTGTCCAGTGGTATATTATGTATACGTACATACTTGGATTTCATTATATTTCGTTTCGCATCCTCATAAATTCTCAGATATGACTAAAAATAAGTTGGAATTGAATTGCAGATATGTTTATATTTTGTTAAGATCTTTTACGCGATATTCTCGATATATAAATATATTTTATCGACATCAGAATTTTAAGCCCAAGTGATAATTCTATAATTACATACCTACTACACTTTCATCACATGACCGTGGAAACTTTTAATTTGAACATATTTATACGCCTGTATTCCTCGGCGACATTTGATAGCTCGTTATAATGTTTACTAGCAAAACAGAAATGCAAAATATTTATATTTAGACCGATGAAATGTTTTCGTTTATTCGTTGTCGCCATTTTGTGCTTATTTTATTGGGTCTTTAAATGCAACTTTTAAATGTAATTCGAAAATAGATAAAGTTTTTGTTCTCTGTCTCCAATGTGAATCCTTGTTCAGAAGGTAAATATTTTTATTTCATTCTATTAGAAGAATTATGTTCAAAGAAACGTTTTCAATAACACGACTCTACAAAAAAATTTTCGTTCTTTGTCCTAAAGTTTATTTTATGATTTTTCGGTTAATTATGCACAAAAACGAAAAGAAAATAGCTTTTTTTGGTATAAAGTTTGCTTTTGTGATAGTTATAGTAATAATACACATTTTTTATTTTTTTTATAAATTTTAATTAATTTTAATACATTCAAAAATACCGCGCGATCAGAGTGGGGTTTTTACGTTCACATAGTGCCGCTAGATGGCACTTGAGTGATAAACAACGATCAGGTGTTTTGTACAAGTCCAGAAAAACTTAAAATGTCGTCGCGAAAGTGTAAATATGATGCTGATGCATTTTGTTATATATGTGGTCAATTTATTAAAGTTAGAGACGTAAAATACGAACTAAAGACATCTGACGTTCTCTGTGAAGCCTACGAAGCATATTTTGACTGTCCTGTTCGGCATCAAGACAAGCCACGGGCTCCATGTGTTGCTTGTAGTTATTGTAAAAGATGTTTGGAAGGTAAGCAATTTTTAATTAAGCGGTGAATCAAATATAATAGACATATTAATTTTTATTTATACATTTTAGGTTGGTATCGAGGTGAGAAGAGATCCATGAAATTTGCAATATCAAGGATCTGGCGACAGCCAAAAGACCACATCAATGACTGCTACTTTTGCATTGTGAATCCGAGTAAAAGACGTAGAGGTAAACATGCAAAACCTATCGAATATCCTGACCTTGAATCTTCTGCTCCAATTGCACACGACCTGACACGACCAGTACCTGAGCCATGGAAAAAATTATCGCAGAAAAGTAATTCCGATAAGGAGTTTTCACTTACACCAGAACAACCAAAACAGCATCTTATTACTACAGAAGATTTTAACGACTTGATAAAATTTGCCAAAAAATAAAGCAGAGCTTTTAGGCTCTCGCTTAAAACAGTGGAATTTGCTTGATGATATTAATATCACGGATCAGCGGACTAGGCATGTAACATTCTCAACGTTTTTCACAAAAGAAGATGGACTTTGTTTTTGCAATGACATAAAAGGTATGTTCGAAGAAATTGACATACCCTGTGTTCCTAGCGAATGGCGTTTATTCATTGACAGCTCTACAAAAAGCTTAAAAGCTGTTTTATTACACAACGGAAATAAATTCCCATCTCTTCCAATCGCTCACTCAGTACATCTTAAAGAAAATTATGACAGTGTTAAAATCTTGCTTGAATCTGTAAAGTATCGCGAGTATAACTGGCAGCTGATTGGAGATTTTAAAATGGTGGGATTTTTAATGGGACTACAGAGCGGATATACAAAGTATCCGTGTTATCTGTGCTTATGGAATAGCAGAGCGGATGCTAAGCACTATATTCAAAGGTCATGGCCTGTAAGAACAGAACTTTGTGTCGGAAAACAAAACGTAACATTTGAGCCGATTGTTGAAGCGGAAAAAGTGTTAATGCCACCTCTGCACATTAAGTTAGGGTTGATGAAACAATTTGTTAAAAAACTGGATGAAACTTGAGAAGCTTTTGGATACTTGAAAAAGTTTTTTCCGAAGTTATCAGAAGCAAAAGTTAAAGTTGGGGTTTTTGTTGGTCCGCAAATTAGACAGATTTTCGCCGATGAAAAATTTCCAACGTTGCTGAATTGTACTCAAAAAGCGAGTTGGAACAGTTTTAAAGCAGTAATTTCTGGATTTTTAGGAAATAACAAAGCTGAAAACTACGAAAAGTTAGTTGCGGATATCCTAAAAAATTTTAAGGCCATGGGCTGCAGGATGTCATTAAAAGTACATATGCTGCATGCTCATTTAGATAAATTTAAAAACAACATGGGAGCGTATTCAGAAGAGCAAGGAGAACGGTTTCATCAGGACATTATGAGCTTCGAACAACGTTATCAAGGCCAATACAATGAAAACATGATGGGAGACTATATTTGGGGTTTATTGAGAGAAAGTACTTATGAACATAAAAGAAAAAGTAAAAGCGTGCACTTTTAAATTATTTTCCACTTTTTTGTAAGTTATTTTGATAGTAAAACTTAATAAAAATAATAAACATATTTATTTGAATGGTTTCATCTTCAATTAAAAATTAAAACCACAGATTTTGAAAAATATCGTTCAATCGGTCTCCTAAATACAAAAGCAAAAATTCATGTCGTATATTTTTTTTCGTCTAATTACGACCTAAAATATCGAAATTTTATGCTTTAAAGTCAAAGTCAAATTTTGTGTTGACCCGTGTAATCAAAGAAAATCAATGTTCAGGAAATTTATTTTTATTTCATTCTGTTAAAGGAATCATGATTTTTAAAGCAACGTTTTCAACTCCCCAAAAAAATTTAGAAAATATTCTGATTAATAAAAACAAACACCACACTTTTATCGACGACAAACGTAAAACTAAAAATTTTAAAAATCATCTTGAGGTAAGTTAGATAAACACGGATGATTAAAACATTTTTCGTCACACCTACTGCGTAAGTAAACAATTATGACACCTTTTTTTGAAACGTAAGTGACACTTTACATACCGTATTGACTGTTGCTATGGTAGCGGGCTGTAATATTTATTACGACCCTAGGGAAATAATAGCAATATTAGAAAATTTATGACAAATTTATTTCAAACATGATTAATTAACATAACTAGGAAAAATAGAATCTTGTACAAAAACTTATGATTTTGTAATATTAAATGTAAACGAACAATTAGCTATCTGAACAATAGAGTCTTCTTTCTTACTAGGCAAGTTTATATTTTCAATAATGTCAACATTATTAATGGTTGGATTCCTAATGGAATCATCAACTTTTTTCTCATTTTTCTGTATCACAGTTGAGCAAACAGCCTCTGTAATATTTTGTTTATATAAAATTCGGTCAGCTATCTGTACTTTATTTATCATTGAATCGGAAACATAGCTTTCTGCCACGGTAGAAGATTTCCATCCGCCGTGTCTTTTCAGACCAAGAACATCAATTCCTGAATCGGCTAATAATGTTGCCGAGGTCCTTCGAAAGGAATGTCCGGTGTAGGTAGTGGGGTTCTCCAACGACAAGTATTTTGCTATTTGGCTAGGAATTTTTGCGAGAGTGTTTTTTCCTACAGGCTGATTTCGACATTTACCAAAACTGTACTTTAAGAAAAATCTATCATTGGTAATATTTTCTAATCTCAGACCAATGTATTTTTTAATAATTAGCATAAAATTAATTGGATATTCTTCCTTCGCAATAATTGTAAAAGAACGTTTTAATCCATTTTTAGTATCCGGTATTTTAATTATTATTACATCATTTTTATTTTCCACATCTTGAATTTTCATTTTAACTAGTTCATCTTTCCTACAAGCCCCAGCAATTCCCATAATCATAACAACCTGCAAAAATTAGTATAGAATGAACACGAATTAAAAAGAATCATTCTGTAAACTTACCTTCATCAACAAATATGTATCGTCGGAAGCTTCAATAAGAAATTTATTCATTTCCTCTCTTGTAAAGATACTAGACTTTTTAGTCTTAAAACCATCATTTTTACGCTTCAAAAATCCTTTCAATTTAGGATATTTTGAAATATCTTCATTTTCGTTAATAAATATGGTAGTTTTTAACATGGAGTATTCACACCATAAACTGTTTGGTGATTTTAACTTCATAGATCTATCACGAAAATATGCCAGCATTACACTTTCTGAAATACTCTCCACATACCTCTGGTGACACCAATCTTTGAACATTTTATAGGTTTCATTGTATCTGTTTTTAGATTTCTCCCGCAAAATCTCAGTACAAGCTATAATAGCATCCATCTCTATTTGATTCATGTTTATAAATTTTATTTAGAAAGAAAAACTTTTGAAAATCTATTGCATATACTTTGACATTTATCAAAAATATAAATTTATATCGACACAAACATGGTTACCATAGATACGACAAATATTCCTGACTTGATGTTACTAATGTTTTGTACATATAGTAAAAGTAAAGTGGAAAATCATTCAAATTCGTCTATTTAAAAAATACGTAGGTGTGACGAAAAATCTCATATGCACCACGGTTCGTACAGTACACTTTCATGGTCTCGAATACATGCAAACCTCGACCCTACGGGTCTCGGTTTGCAATCGTATTCTCGACCATAAAACTGTACTTAGGAACGTAGGTACATAAATAACTATTAAGCTCCTAGTGACGGAATAACTAGATTTAATACAAGTTCAAAATTATAATTCCCACTGATCGCAAGTTTATTATTAAGGGACTCTGTAATACTTCATTGGAAGTGTATCTTTCATGTCTTCTTTAAGTGGCATCACAAATAATTATTATCCATGGGTGATGGAGTTAAAAATTCGTGAGGCCAACTATATTTTATAGTTGTGGGACATAAAACATAACTTCAGTTAGCGGTTGCGTTATGAAATTTTAATTTTCAAATTCCATCGACTGAGGTTAAAAAAAAAATGCGGAATTTTCAAAATTCCACAACTCCCTCAATTATTGTCCGATTGACGTGCATTTTGCGGCAAAGAAAGTATTAGTTGCAACGATTAAAACCAGCCCAAGTACGCCCCTATAGGCCAAACCGTTTGGCCGCTACGACAGGCCGGACTTTCGCAAAATTTCCGGATTTTTCCGGAAAAATTTCCGTTTTTGAGACATAACTCCAAAAGCGTCCGCCGCAGTGCCTTCTAGTTTTCAGCAATTGATTCGGCTTCCATGGGTGTCGGAATGATCTCTTTGATTGGTTTAGTTGCGGAGATACGTTGGTGGCCTAGAATCGAAGTTTCAATTTTAGCGCAACTTTCGCGAGTTTGAATTTTTTTTCTTGAATTTCGATTCAAAAATCATTCAGGGATTATCCAGTACGTTAAACGAGACTGTGCAAACATTGTCGTGCTGAAATTTGGCGTTTTCTACTTTTCAATGTGGCAACTGTTTTTCGCGAATATCTCGAAAACTAACAGAGATAGGCGGGTGTGGTTTTGTTTCTCGTCATCAGCGCCCCAAAATTCATAAAGTGAAGGTATCAGAACGTCGAAAATCGACAAACGATTTTTTTGAATTTCCAAATTTCATCCATCAGCTGAGGTTAAAAAAATTGCTAAATTTTCAAAATGCCATAACTCCCTCATTTATTGTCCGATCAACGTGAACTTTGCGGCGAATTAAAGTATTCGTCGAAACGATTAAAACGAGCTCAAATGCGCTCCCATAGGACGAGCTGTTTAGCTGCAACTGCAGCCCGGATTTACGCAAAATTCAGACATAACTCCAAAACCGTGCGTCGGTGCTTTTCGGTTTTCAGAAATCGATTTGGCTTCCTAGTCCCCATTTGTGGATGTCGGAATGGTCGCCCTGGATGGTTTAGTTTCGGAGATACGTTGGGGGATCTAACAGCATCGGTGACGATCCTCATTGTATCGTTAAATTGAATATTTACTAGCTTGGTGGTAACCTTCGATACTAGACAGAAGCACATTATTTAGCAGGAAGGAGAGTAAGCTAGTGGAATAGCCTTGTCGTTCGCAAGGTCTCCCCATTCGCTGCCCATCCAAAGGTGTGAGGTCCGGTGATCGAGGTGGCCATTCCATTGAACCTCGTCGTCCAATCCATCTACCAGGATACTCCTCATGCAAATACCGTCTTACTGCACCGTAATAGTGTGGAGGACACCATCCTGTTGGAATGTTATTTCCAGATTGCCGAATTCATCTGGATTATCTTCCAAAATTTCAAGGATTAACGGTTCTATTGCGTTTTGCAACATCTCCAGATAAACCTCACCAGTTAAATTAGTATTTAAAAAAAAGAGGCCCAACGATGTGGTTTCCCAGGATACCTGCCCAAACATTCACCTTCTGGGGAAATTGAGTATGTGTTTCACGAAACAGGTGAGGATTTGCGTCACTCCAATACCTCACATTCTGTGTATTTACATTTCCATTTAGATAGAAAGTACTCTCGTCACTAAAACAAATTGTTTTGACGTAGTCTGGCTGTTGGTTAATTTTAGTTTCCATATTTTCACAAAATTCTAGTCTTCGGTCTGGGTCGTCGTCTGAGAGTTGATGAACCATTTTTAATTTGTATGGATGAAATTTGTATTTTTTCAACACCCTGTGTACTGTACTTCGACTAACTTCACAGGTAGATGCAACTTGAGTTGTCGAAGAAGTAGGATTAAATTTGTGGTCTGCCAGATCGTTTCGCATCATTAATACTACCCGTTGTTTCAAACTTACGAAGAAGCTCCCTTAAATAAGTCCTCGAAATGGGGCGATCGGGAAACCTCTCATTAAAAATGCGTTCTGCTGCATGAATATTTTGTCTAGTTTCACCAAGAATTAGGACCGCTGCTACTTTATCACCTAAAGCACGTACCATTTCGCTTCTTGAAGCACTTAAACTTTCGACTCACAACAGTTTAACAATTTATTAAAATGTACAAAAATATTAAAAGTACCATAAGCTGTAAAAACAGTGAGACGTTCTATCAACAATACACAAATTATTAAATGTACAAAAACTTGGACAATTACAAAAACGTCGAATATTGGAGACTAACGTTAGATTATTTGACAACTAACCATAGGCGGAGCTTGAATTTGGAATTTTAGTATTAACTTGACAATATTGACGTTTAAAAATAGGATATATTTACTATCAGGAAGTAAATGGAGGTCACTTCGAGCAATTTCTTTAAGTACATACTGTTTCTTAAATCTGTATTTAATATCATACTGAATGGAATTGAAATTTTCATGTTTACTAATGAGCCATTAAAACTGCCTCAAACACAAACAAAATTAGTATCATTGAATAGGTTTTTTCGATACCTTTTAAAAGAGGTGCCGCTTGCCGTAGCGTTACATTTAAAATTATTGGTCACAATGGCCTTGTGACGTCATCTATGACGATTTCGTCATCTATAATCACTAGTAGGGAAGTTTATAACCTATAATATTCAGTTTCCAAATTTCACATGTGTATGTATAATCGTTCCAAAGATAAGAGGGGGGGGGGGACTTTTGAGAAGCACTGTATGTATAGTTTGCGTGACAGTTCGTTAGACATAACCATATTGAACATATCATCATTTGAAATAAATAAATTTTGAATATAAAATGCAAATCTTTTCGTTATTACAGCTGATCATAGAAACAATAGTGTATGCAATTCGCATTTAATGTCTATTAAGACACCCGTATTCTTTACGACACTCACTTTCAGCTCGTGTCTTAACCCGCATACTCGCGTCTTAATAGCCATCATTAAATGCTCATTGCATAATATACAATTTCCTATTTTGCGTTCATAATAAACTCATTATCAAACCCAATATAGTATCGAAATGAGCTTCAATTCGATACGCTTTTTCCATTTTTAAATGTCGGCGTTGTTCAAACACAAAAATAAATATCATTGCTGTCATTTGATTTTAAATATTTAAGTAAATTTGACAGAAGTGATATACGTTAGAAAAGAAAAATGCTACACAAACAATGTATACTCCCGTTCACTCTAAGTTCGAAAAAATAAACAGTTTGCTAACGTAACAAAATAAAAACGCAATTCTATGGTGATAAAGAATAAACATATGAATTAAATAATTTTTTTGGTTGTGTATACTTTGCCATTACAATCGATGTTCTACGTATAATTACTCTGCACAGCTATCGTCGACGTGTCTGATCAGACTGGGTACAGACACGCCTGGCGCTATAAACCTCCCTTCTCTCTTATCTAGTGTACTGGTCGGGTATCGTTCACGTCTCCGCAGTTAACTCACCACGTTTCTATACGGTATACCTACCTTTCACCTCTTTTTATCTTTGGCGCTATACACAACTAGCATTGTATATTTTTTTAGTTAAGAAACATCTACTATATTTTGTTTTATACCTTTTATTATTTTCCTTTATTTGGGTTCGTCCGTTGAAAATACAGGTAACCCCCGTATAACACGGTACTTCTACACCACGGATTCACTGTAACATGGTTCAAAAATTTGGAAACATCCCCGTATAACACGGTTCTTTTATAGCACGGTTTTACTCTAACACAGGTCAAAAATTGGCTAAAAACCTAAATGTAATAAAAACTTTTAAAAGCAAACCTTATCTAATTCGAAATTAGGGATAAATAACTATTTAAAACAGTAAATTTAGATTTTGAAGTTTTACTAATATTAAAAAATGCACCCGGATAAAGTGGGTGCAAGATTTAAATAACCTAAATATCAAAATATTTTTTACCTAGAAATACAACGGCTTCATTTCAACCGTTAGATCAGGGAATTATAGCTACATTGAAATCTAATAACATAGGGAAATCATTATGACAAAAACTTTTCACAATTTTGGACTACATTAATCTAATAAATTCGTTCATCAGAGAAATAAAACCGATGACATTAAATGGTTGTTGGAAAAAACATGGCCAGAGTCAATTGAAAGTGAAAATCTCATCAAGCCAGCAGAAAACAGAATGGATGTAATAGTAGAAGTTGCTATGTCTATAGGAGGCGAAGGTTTTGATAATATGAATGTAGAAGATCCAACAATTACTGGTAGAAGAAGATATTGGTGAAGCAGGTAGAAATATCTGGAATATACCACTATAACCAAGAGGACGATAGCACAGGTGAAGACGAAGAAGTTACACAGTTTACTCTGCAAAGCTAAAGAAAGGACTGGGCTTAGCCAAACAGTTACACTTATATTTCTTAAATGAAGATCCTTCAAATGAATGGAGAATAAAATTTACAACAAAAATTCAGTAGTGCTTAATACCATATAAGGAAATTTATAAAGATTTTTTTAACTAAAAGCAAGCAAATAAAATAACAATAGCAAACAAATAAAATAAAAGGTAGAACATGGATCGATGGAAAAATGCTCAGAGGATAAGGATATCGTGCCAAAAATAAAACGCCTTAATGGTGATTAGCGATGATGAAGAAAACATTATTTATTATTTGTATTAGTTCTTTGATTCGTATAACACGGATTTGCATAACACGGCAACTTTTTGGAATCTAACTCCCGTGTTATACGGGGATTACCTG
Source organism: Melolontha melolontha (assembly GCA_935421215.2). Taxonomy (NCBI): domain Eukaryota; kingdom Metazoa; phylum Arthropoda; class Insecta; order Coleoptera; family Scarabaeidae; genus Melolontha; species Melolontha melolontha. The sequence goes on along the minus strand of OW285244.1, from coordinate 7,538,672 downwards.
TAAATATATTATTATTATTATTAAAATTATTAAATTTTATTTCTAAGCCTTTTATGAGGTTATGTTGGGGTGAAATGCAGCCAAATTTCTCAAAATTGTGAATACCACGGTGTAAAGTGTGCAAAATTATTTTCGAATACATTGCAAATACCATTAACCAGAGAAAGTTCCTGATATGACCATGACCTTCATTACCACTTTGAATTCCTATATTTTTCTGTGTAATAACTTGTTATAGGAAGTTTATTTGTTGAAGATCGTGAGTTAAAAGTGTTGAACCACGTAGATGTTTTTCAGAAATCCATGCATGAACATCATTACCACTTTGAATTCCTACACTACTAACCGATCATAAACTGAAATTTATCCAAAATATACATGTTTGATAGCTTTAAGAGAATATAGTAAATTTTACAGCATCTCTGCTATTGCTTAATTTGTCATAAAACTTAAGTAAAAGTGTTTACTATATTTTATCGACTGCCAGACGTAATATACCCAAAATTACACCATTAAATGGAGATATAATCTAGTATGTATATTCTTTAATAAATACTCTGAACCGTAAATATTTTGAAATAAGTAGGCAATACAGAGCGGTTATTATTTGGCACGCTTTGAAGATTTAAAAGTATTAAGAACGTTTTTATAACTTAATTGAATTATAGTTTGCCGATGATATTCATGGCGTAAATGCATAATGACACGTTTGTTGTAAATATAAAAACAGGTCATTGTACCACTGACATTTAAAAAAATAGGTTTAAAAATTGGTCACATTGTTGCAATTTTGCCTTTTTTAAGGAAATTTATGTAACTATTAATAATAAGAGGCAATTTGGCCCATACGACACTAATTTCGGAACGAATTCGGGATCTTCGGAAATAAATCTAAACTGATTAGGGGATTCTTGGAAAATATAATTCCGGTATTTTGAAGGAAAGATAAGTTTCATGGAAAGGGAAAACAGTTTTATTTGCAAAGAATTAACAATTCTTTAGTTAAAAATATTTTTTGCATTTACATACACTGAAATATCGGTTATTATTAAGTATTAATTCTGGTTCTGGTGTCCCCAGTACAATTAGTTTTATTTTAATTTTGGAGTATTTTTTTAAATTAAAATTTCCGGCAAAACCAATATCGATTAAAAGACTTACAGTGCAACTGAAAATGAAGACAAATTTGATTATAACATGGTATCGATACATGTACATGTCGATATATGTACATATGACGAATTGACATTTCGGAATTTGTCCTGAAAAGGACAGTTGTACCGACGTTTCAATGCACGCACATTCTTCATCTTCTGGACGTCAATCTTGAACTTCGTCTAAGCAGAGGCATACGAGTTTGCGATCAGAACATTTAAAATGTAATGTATATAAGATATATATATATATATATATATATATATATATATATATATATATATAGTAAATTCAATCAGTCGGCGATTAAAGGTCTGGTTTACTTCAAAGTATATATATTTAAAACAACCCTACATGTTTCGGCAATGATGCCTTTATCAAGGATATAAAATATAAATGACAGAATACAAATGTCAAATAATTGACATTTGAATTATTTGACATTTGTAGTTTGTCTACACACAAACTACAACGCGATCACAGGGGGGTATTGATATCTAGTTAGCCTAGACCATTTTCCTTGAACAAAATCTTGCAAATTAATTGCATTTTCGTGAAATAATGTGAATCTTGTTATACAAAATCTATATACCTTGTTGAACAAAATCTTGTTATAATGGCAAGAGATAAAGGCATTTTAAAAGTGTCACTGTAAAATCTGACGTCAAGAAGTTGATGTATTGCTGTGCAGTAAATTTTGAAAGAAAGCATGATGAATCCAAACGTGAAAATCGATAAATTGGAGTATCGAGGCATCATCAAATACTTGTATTTGAAGAGATTAAGTGGTAAGGAAATTTACGAAGATATGCTTAACACACTTGGCGATCAATGCTTATCATATGCGACTGTTAAAAATTGGATTGCGTCATTCAAAAAAGGAAAACTTTGTTGAAAATGAGAAGTGACCAGGAAGACCGATTTCGGCGTCCACCCCCGAAAATATTGACACAGTTCATGACATGACATAAAATGAGTTTGTTCGGCTTCAGCAACTCACTAATAATGCTCCTCACTTCTTACCTTACTGATAGAAGAAATTTTGACAAACTGACCTTCGCTGATCATTTTTCCCAAGTCACTACGTCAGCATATCAATCATTGGGTTTCATTATCCGTACGTGCAAGGACTTCGACAACATAGCTTCACTCAAGTCTCTTTTTTATGCGCTAGTTGTTAGCAAGTTAGAATATGCCGTTGTCGTGTTGTATCCAATATATGACTGCTATATTAATGCAGTTGAATCCATACAGCGCCAGTTTCTAAAGTATTTAAGTTATAAAGTTGATGGAGCGTACCCTCCTCGTGGTTGGGACTACAGGTTACTCTTGGATCGTCATGGAGTTGAATCGCTGGAAGCAAGACGACACCTAATTAGTTCAAATTTGAAGTGATTCTACTTCCAACGGCTAGAACAAATATATTGCTGAGGGCTCCCATGGTGCATTCTGCCAAGAACTTCAACAGTTTAAATAATTTTTCTGCAGACATGTTTCGTTAATTTGTTTTTTCGATTAATGTTTTTTATTTATTGAATTATACTTTGTTTTTAATTCTTTTTCACATATGTATTATAATTATTATTTGTTTATGTTGTCTGTATTGGGATGATCTGTTGGACAATTAATAAATATTATTATTATTATTATTATATCATCAGACCGTCGAATTGGGCTGTAACATATAGCTGAGGCACTAAAGATTTCATACGAACGTCGATTTAGATATGAAAAAAATTCTGCAAAATGGATTCCTAAGTGCTTGAACGCCGAACACAAACGAGCAAGAGTGAAAGCATCACGGTCAATCTGTGCTCGTTTTGAAGCAGATGCAGATTTTTTGAATCGTCTTGTGACTATGGATGAAACATGGGTCCAGTTTTACGACCCAGAAACAAAACAGCAATCGATGGAGTGGACGCATGATGGTTCTCCAAGGCCTAAGAAGTTTCAAATTCAAAAATCCGCTGGAAAAGTTTTTGCATCAGTTTTTTGGGATATTCGTGGAATAACTGTGATCCATTACCTAAAAAAGGATGAGACCATCACTAGATATTCTTATTCTAAATTACTAACCACCTTAAGAGAGAAAATTAAGGAAACAAGGGGTGGCATGTTAGCGAAACCTGTGTTGTTTTTGCAGGACAATGCCCTTGCACTCAAATCGCGCATTACCATGAATACAATTCGGGATCAAGGGTTTGAATTATTGGAACACCTACCCTATTCCCCAGACTTAGCCTCCTCAGACTATTATCTGTTCCCTCGATTGAAAAAAATATTAAAAGGACGTCAATTTGTGTGTAACGAAGAGGTAATAAACGCTGTGGAGGCCTAGTTTGCAAACAAAGAAGAATCTTTTTTTTAGAAGGGTTAAAGGCGTTGCAGGATCGCTGTATTGAGTGTATTATTTTAAGAGGAGAATAATCAAATATTCTAAGCCCCAACTTAAAATTGTTTCAATCGTATGCTAAGAATATATCAATACCCCTCGTATTTACATTTCTAGCGAGACCATTCCAAATTTCTACTTTACTTTATCGCATATTATTATAAATAGTTATGTGAACCCATAAAGTATTGACTGTACATATTCGTACACACCTAGACAGAAAATAGTGCAAGATTTTGTAATCCAACTGGTTCATAATAAAGTCGATTGTTCCTTTACTTTTGCCACGAATAAATTTTTGGCACCACCTCATTTAACCCGTTTGTTGGACATATTTAAAATACCAACAGCAAAAATTAATATCTTCATAAAAACATGTTTAACGCGCATAATGAAGAATGCAGATAAATATTTTGTCGTCTTTTTTAGAAGTCTTAGGACTAAAAATATTTACTTCTTTTGTCGTAGTCAAAACTGTTTTTTATATTCCATGTTAGATAAAAAAATATATTAAAAGTGAAAGTTGTGTCAAGAAGAGGAAACACCTACCCGATTTAACGAATTGCAAAAATTTGTAAAAATGAATAAAAACATTAGAGTTAACAAACATCAGATGCCACTACTAACATATAATATATTTCAATAATTTGGCTTGAAGGATTGTCAAGATGCCAGAATTTTGTCTTTAAAAAAAAACAAGTTCAAGAGTATTCAAAAGTGACATTTGTAAACAATACATTAAAGATGCATATAGATAAAATAACATTCAATTTTGTTTGGACGACAAAACAGAATTTTATCCACAGTCCGAGGCGTAAGCATTAAAAGTAATTAATAAATCTGTCATACGTTTGATTTATAGAATGTAGAAATTAATACCTCAGCGTAATTGATGAAAATTCAAATTATATATTGTTCTAATAATTTCCTTCTGTATAATGAATATTCGATCTAAGTTAGTACTGCCACCTCAAACAACATTATTATACTTATCTCGGAATAACATGGTTAAATGATACGTTAAATATTGGAATATCTGAAGAAATGTAACATAATTAACAGTAACTCTCTAAATATTAAGAAAAGTGGTATATAAAGTGAATGAATCTTTACTTATATATAAATATGGATTACTTTATCTATAGAGCATTTGAAAGTAGTTAAGAAATAGTCTTTAAGTGAATAAATATTTAGAATATAATTGTAATTAGCAAGAGTGCAAATACAAAATAATCTAGAATAGAAATTTCAAAAGCAATTAAAACCGATACTATATTCAAGGTCTATTTGGATTAGTTTTGTAATACTGAGAAGAAAGTCTTACAAAATGGGCTATTCCCCTCAGATGAAATTACATTATATAGATGATGGTGGCAGATCAAGGAAATGAAGACACTTAGTTGGCAAAAAAGAATGTAACAAATACAATTATCTAAGCACGAAGATAATATATACCGACTTTGTTTAATCAAACTTATGCAATGATTACATTTTCAAACTAAAATAACAATGTTATTTAATAATAAGTGGGTCCGCTACGGTTTTTCATGCAGAAATTTGAATGCAAATGATTACATATGAAACGTAATGCAGCCTGTTGCATTGCCATACCCACGAAGGTTAATTCAACTACAAGGTTCTTACAAGAAAATAACGTGATCCTGTTACCATGGACTTGTCACCAATCGAACATGAATGGGATGTGATTGGTACTCAACTTGGCAATTTACCCCAACCACCAAATAACCTACTTGATCTTCGCCACCGACTTCAAGAAACCTGGGATGACATTTCCCAGGATACCATAAATCATTTAATTTCAAGTATGCCTCGAAGAGTTATCGAATGCATAAGAAACCGCGGTGGACCCACTCACTATTAAATAACATTGTTGCTTTTTAATACTTTAGTTGGAAATTGTAATAATTTCTTAAGTTTGATTAAACAAATATTATGTATAACTCCTACTGGGTGTTTGGAAATTTTTGAAAGTCAGTATATTGCGATGGCTCATCCAACGATGCGACACTCGTCATACATCTGCCGCTTTCTCGATGCATACAGAACGCTCGAGAAGAAATTTCACATTCATATATAAACCGTCGAGGAAGGGATTGAGATATTCGATACGGAGTGAACACAAATATAAATACATAAATGTGCTTATTGTTAGTAATTAGTTTTTATATTGTTACTCGTTTTATTATTAATATAGCGTGTGTTTTATTTAAGAACCCGAAAAGACAAACTTTACAGTGGTGTCAGGTGTGGGGTAATTAATAAATAACGGACTAAGTAGACAATTAAGTGTTAATTAAGTATTCGTTTAAATAAATATACAGTGCGAAAGGACGTTATTTTAAATATCGTGATGGCCAACAGAATGAAACTGACGGAATTAAAAGTGACTGATTCAAAACGAGAATTAGAGGAGAGGGATACAACCGGCAAAAAGGCAATTCTCCAGCAACGGCTTCGAAATGTGTTGATCCAAGAAGGCGACCCAGAGAATTACTTCTTCCAAGTTCCAGGCGGCAACGCTGATGTAGATTTGCTGTTAATTCAAATGAAAAAAAATGGAGCAGAAGAGCTTGGAAACTTAGCAAACACTCTAGAACAAATGGAGCAGAACAATATGGACAGTGTGAAAAGTTTGGAACAGCGACTAATAGATAATTCGCAAACCTTGGAACAGCGTCTAATAGATTCACAAACTCAAATGCAACAAATGGAACAAAGAAACCTAGAAACCGCTAGAATCCTCGAGAAAAATCTGGAAAAGAAATTACTAGAAAATTCTAGAAACTTCGAAAAAAGGCTGGAACAAGTGGAAAAAGTTCTAGAACAGCGATTAGCGAAAAAATCAGAAGCGTTAAAGGAAGAGGTTTTCATAGCTGTGGAAGAGAAATGGGCAAAGACCAACCTGGCAAGAAATTGCTCCCCATTCACGAGAATTGAAGTCATACTGGGCACAATGGGATTCCTTAACAATGGAAGACAATCTCCTGAGACGTGAGGTCGAAAATCAAGATGGAAGCGAGCGGAAGATGCAAATGGTGGTTCCCAAGAAAAGAATATCAGAGGTATTGCGAGAACTCCATAATGGTGCTTCTGGTGGATATTTTGGAGTCCATAAAACACTGCAGAAGGTGCGCCGGAGATTTTACTGGGTGAATTGTTCACGAGATGTGAAAGAATGGTGCCGAAAGTGTGCTAATTACGCCGGAAGCAATGGTCCCCAGAGGCGTCGACGTGCACCCATGCGCCAATACAATGTAGGAAGCCCATTTGGAAGGATCGCCATAGATGCCGCCGGCCCTTTCCCAGAAAGCGACAAAGGAAATAAATACATAATAGTGGTCATGGACTACTTTACCAAATGGGCTGAAGCATATGCTCTACCAAATCAAGAAGCTGGAACTGTAACAGACGTGATTGTGAAGGAGTTCGTCAGCCGTTTTGGTGTACTCCTGGAACTTTATTCCGATCAAGGGCGAAATTTCGAGTCCAGTCTATTCGAAAAGATGTGTGGACTTTTGGGCATACGGAAGACGAGAACAACTCCCTTGCATCCACAATCAGATGGGATGGTAGAGCGAATGAACAAGACCACGATCAGACACTTATCCAAAGTGGTCTCCGAACACCAGAGAGATTGGGACGAACATTTACCATTATTCCTAATGGCGTATCGGGCCTCTGTTCAAGAGACAACTGGCCAAACGTGCTATTCGGGAGGGAACTCCGATTGCCCTGTGATTTAAAGTTTGAGAGCAAGCCTGGTGAAGATCTTGCCGGAGAAGATTATGTCAGCACGCTCAGACGACGACTAGATAATATCCATGAACAAGTCAGACATAATATCCAAGATGCTGGTGACAGAATGAAGGAGAGCTACATCTAGTTCTAGAAGAACATTTAGCGCTCCTCATTGACGAACGCCAACAACTATCCCTGTCTCAATATTAAAAAAATTATTTTTTTTTAACATGTGTACTGTGTAGTGACGTCCACCGCTAATTTTTAACTCTGTTTTTTTCTCCTGAAGAAGTGGCAAATGGTTGCGAAATATGGCGGTTTTTTTAATTGACAGCCCGCTTACCCGATTAATTAATTATATATATATATATATATATATATATATATATATATATATATATATATTTAATATATTTAATAATATATATAATGAATGTGAAAATTTTATTTGAAAAATTTTCGTCCACGTCTATATATTAATAGCTAAGGATGAAAAATAAGCAATTTCAAACTTTCAAACTGACATCGGAATATTAACATCGGTGCCTTATAGGTCCTCGTGGCTTAGTTAGTTAAAGCGACGGTCCGGCGAACCGTAAACTTGGGTTCAAATCCCAACATGGACGAAAATTGTTCAAATAAAATTTCGTATAACTTGCGTTGTAATTTGTAGACAGAAATGTTTACATAGCAAAATAACATACTAATTTGAAAATATTTAATATAAAAGCCGAAAATTCCAGGAATTTATCACTCAATTGATTTTTTAAATGAACGGCTAAGAAATTATCTATCTACATATATATATATATATATATATATATATATATATATATATATATATATATATGTATATATATATGTATATATATATTTCCGCAAATAAACTAATAATATAATTTTCTTGTAATTGTTATTCTTCTGCTCTTCTCAATCTTGGCATTTTTTTTACATACATATTGAGAAATATATTCCAGTGAAATACATTATTATTAAATTACTTCACAGATTTAGATTTAAGCGTAGACATTTGCTTTTTATATGTTTTTTTACGACTCTTTAATTTCTAATAGCGTATTTTTAGAAATAAACGAAGCTCAAGATAAAACATGATTTTATAGCTTTGATGCCCTAGTAAAAATATATTATGGTTTCAGAACAATAACAATAAGCCTCTGTGTATAACATAGTCAAGCAAACGTGTTTGTAACGTTCAAAAAAATCGACATTATGAAAAACAATATTAAACAGAAATAAGAAAAACACCCTAACCACAATATATAACAATAAATACTATATACGTATTTCGGCAACTAAGTTGCCATCTTCAGTAGAATAATCTTAAAACTGAAGAAAGAGTGTTAAACGTAGCGTTTTTGGCTAAGCTAAATTGGTGAAGAGCATATCTTCTAAGGTTTACCTTAGCCAAAAACGCTACGTTTAACACTCTTTTTTTCAGTTTTAAGGTTATTCTACTGAAGATGGCAACTTAGTTGCCGAAATACGTATATAGTATTTATTGTTATATATTGTGGTTAGGGTGTTTTTCTTATTTCTGTTTCAGATTACAAGCCACAGTCTCCACCAATTTCGGAAAATAATATTATTTAAGCTTAATAAATTATAGATTTAATTTTGAAAAAATGATTGAGTCGTATATATGTAGGAACGGGGAATAATGTATTTTGAATAATAAAAATAACACAATCGCAATTCTTAATTATGATGTAGCAATAAACACCCCTGCTATTATTCTAAAATATATTGGTGTTTATTTGTTAATTCTCACTCCAAGTCGTTGACAGGGTTTTAAGCTTCCCCTTCCTTCTGCTCATGAAAGTATTTAAAAAAAAATATTATGTTTTTCTCATCATTCGGGTACACCAGCTAAACTTATTATTAGATTGCAGATACATTTCAAAATGCCATTGCAGGCTTAATGCCGTTGACAATATTTAAAACACCAGACACATCCGCTTTCCAAATATAAAGGATTTTTATTGCCATTTTATACCGAACACAATCGAAAATTGCCGAGCAATTACCCCTTATATTTGAAACTCGCAGGTTTTTAAAAGCTTGCCTTAAATTTTCTGAAAGTAATATTATTTTGCATTTGTCTCAGAAACAATATATAGTGTGTGTTTGGCAAGGTATGTCGATTCATAACTTTCGGAACTCAGACGTCGATTAAATTAAGGAAACAAACCCCTCTGAAAAAGGGATAGAAGTGTTAATAATTTTTATGTTTTATTTGTGAAATTGTGCAAATTATTTTAAAATACCTTTCACAATTTAGGTAAGCTGCTTAACTGAAAAGATGAATTTGATTTTCATGCTTTTAATTAAAATTATATTATATTATTATGAGCGCAGCTTTTATTTCAATTTATTATTTTGAATCATTGCATGTACTAACTAGAGAAACTACTATATATTTCTGCTGTATTACTAATATTTTTAATTAGTGTTGTAGTGTTTAATAACGAATCTCCTTGAATTATATTTAATTATCATTAATTCATAAGTTTCGAAGGGGGTTTACTGATCCAAATTAAAATATACGAAGGGAGTTTTTTATGTTATTTACTTAGTTATGAAAGAAACGAGCTATAAAATTAAAAAAAGAATTATCGTAAGAGCCATTAACACTAACGTTTCTTTAATAATAATACAGTATGCCTTCGAAAAAAAAATATTTTGATAATTCCGCAAAATACGACCCCCATAGCATTTTCCACGTCGTCACTCATTGATTACTGTTTGAACAATTCGTGTTTTATGCACCCTGCAGTTGTTGTGCAGAGGTAGAATTTTTTAGCAAAATTGTGGGATATTTTTTCTCGTATAACCGTGTTCAAGTTCTTAATTGTGTCTTCGTAGACATTAGCTGTTATTGTAGTCCCTTTTGGCATATACTTAACTAATTATTAACTTCATGTCCCAGAAAACTGTGTCCATCACTCTTCCCGCAGAAAATTGCGTTTTTTCCTTCTAGGGCGGTGGAGAGCCCTTATGAATCCAGTGCATAGACTCTTTGTTTCGTGGGAGGATCCCAGTGGTCTACCCAAGTTTCATTCCCAGTTACAATTCTATTTAAGAAGTCTTTATCTTGAGATAAAATAACCAAATTCTCTTCACAAATTTGTCGTCTACAAAATTTTTGTTCGGGGCTTAGTAGCCTCGGAATCCATCGTGCCGATACTTTGCTCATTTCCAAATCTTCGTGTAGGATTTTAAAAACACTCCTTTTTGATATTCCTATTTCTCTAGCAATAACTTTAACTCGGCGGTCAATCAACACCAAATCTTCTACTTTATTGAGGATTTTTTCAGTTCGTGCTTCCGGAGGCTTTCCACACTTTGGGCCATCGTGAATGGATTCTCTGCTCCATTTGAACTGCTTACACCAAAATTTGACTTGGAAATAGCATGGGCTATTTTCTCCAAACACTGCCATCATTCTCTCATGAATATACTAAGGATTCTGCTTTCATTTGATTAAAATTTCATGACGTTTCTGTGTTCAAGTTTCAAATCTCTCATTTTCTCTTTAAACAAATGTTAAGCAATTCGAACCAAAGTTGGAAATGACACTTTAAAATGTGACAGAAACTTGACGTAAGAAAATTGTCACGATAGCATATTGTTTTCATTGCTAGTAGATAACATAAAAAGAACTTAATACATCATTAGGTTTGATGGAAAGATCTTTGTAAATAAAGCAACTATAAATTTGGAACCTATTAATTACATCTTTTAGGCAATAGATTAATACATCGCTTATCGTTTCGTTATCTTAGGTAGAAAAAGTTTCCTGTTCAGAAAATTTTGCAATAATTGAAATAGGTAAAAATTTGAAAGTGCTATATTTGAAGAATATCGGAGATGACAACACTATCCAATCTGGTTCTGCTAACTTTCTTTGAGTCGCCGAAGAAATGTGATCGAGCGTTAATAATGAAATACAATTTTTTTCGTCCAGGTCAAAGCTGACTATTTTTCTCGAATAACTTACTTCAAATTTGATCAGTTGTTGACAATACTTATCAGAATTGATAATTTTTGTAATTGGAATAGTTTGTATTGAATAGGATCTTGACTATCCCATCAAATACACAGTATAGCATTTTGATGCAAATACGATTTTATAATTGTTCAGTTTGATTGCCTAGTTTGTACATACTTTCTCTTTCTTGCAAAATTACTGTAGTGAATCTATTTTTTATCATTTGTAATTAAAAGTTCCAGAAATGCATCATTTTCCTATTGTACCAGTAGCTAGTTCATCACTACTTTAACCAGATGCATTAAGTTGTAGGTTAATTCATACGACACCCGCCTGACACATCTCAAATCAAATTCTAAGCTGTCAATATATTCTAGAATTGTCGAAAATAGTACACTGAACATTTCTTTAAACACCATTTATATTGAATATGATTCTGTTATAACTTTCGCTTACCTGGTTTTCATATAAAAGATTGTGTAAATTTCATTTGCATTCCTTTAGTCTTTATATTCAATTTATTCTGTCAAATATATTACTATCTCTTGGATAATAAAAATATTTGAGACCTACTATATTCTTGTCTAATTTGGCTAAAGTTTTTGACTATATTCTATATAACGGTATTTTAAGTTAAATCATACCTATGGCTACAATATGGCTTTATAATAAACAAATCATCCGTAATAGATTGATTGGGAACAATTTGGTACATATTTTTCTAGAGAAATCTAAAGCATTAGACATATTAAATTACAACTTCTAAAACTTGGAGTCTTTTGGATTTAACAATGACTCTTACTTTCTTACTATTCTATTTAACCGCAACTGCTACATTTCCTGTAATGGTTACTACTTCCTCCCATTTGTTGCTTCCTCCGGTGTTTTGCAGGAATTAAATAATAGACCGTTGCTTTTAAATATATATAAAAGACTTTTTCTATTAGGCAATTGTAGTACTTCGGCATACGCTGATCCAAAAAAATTTGCCTCTATTACCAACATATCTGATCTAAATGTTATTAATATATTTGATGTTTCGAAACCAAGATGCTGATATGTATTCTATTGTATTCGATAATAAGTTTATCAGTCATAATTAACTAGTGTGTCATCTAATTTAAACATCTAGGGTAAACAGAAGAAAGAACCTGGAGGTTTTATATACTTGATAGTTCTACTCTATCTAAATCACTCGTACTTGTATGTAATGGTTTTATAGTTTGTAAACTGTGCGTTAGTCCTTAGTAAACTTCCATTGTTTGGTACCCCAACTATATTTACCTGGACTTTGCACTGAAATATGTATAAAAGACATATCTTAATGTTTCCCTTTAAAATCGATCCTATTTGTCTTTACAAGGGGGCGTAATAATAATTCGCGTCCTGCCAATACTCTTGGAATTGGCGTTAAGTTGCTGGGGTAAGCTAAAGCATAAATTATTATTATGGCGTCGAGTTATCTTGCACTTTCTCGGCCTGCAGCCGGAAAACATTTTACTTTACCCACTTATCTGTGGGTATGCGCTCTTTGTTACGCGGCTGATGTTGTGGTGTTGGTATACATAATAGAACGGTATTTACTATAAGTTGTTATTTTGTTTTGTTATTTCCATGATCGGGATGCTTAATCAGCGATTCGAATTTATTCTGTATGTAAAAATTTAGGGACTATACTGCATGTGTTGAATATAATTATTATTGGTCGGTGTATTAATTCGTGGAATTTGGATGGTAATTCTAATGATTGAGACCTTTAGAGAACTGATGGACTGTGATTCCGCTAATAGATATAATGAATGGTATTATATATATATATATATATATATATATATATATATATATATACGTTCTTATGTTTCCAGATACGCTGAAGTTCCATCTTCAGTGGTGTGTAGTTTTCAATTTTGTTTCAGTGTTTCCTGTTAATGTTATTGTATGCTGGTATTCTATATCCGGCAGTAATATGCTCTATGGTTTCAAAGTGTAAATTACATCTCCTGCAGCTGGTGGCGGATTTCTAGATAGGCTAGCTAGGCTCTAGCCTACGGCGGCAAATTTTCGAAAGCCGACATTTTTTCCGCAGCAATTAAAAACGGAGTATCGAAATTCGCCGAATTTCTAATCTCTCTACTCGGTTCTCAGTAATAGGCCGCACGGCGACGGCAGAGAGTCGTATCTCTCCCCAACACATCGATATAATATTGTTTCTCCTTTCGAAATTTACCATGGCAGCAAAAGGCAGCGCCGGCCGCCTCGGTCTGCAATAATCCATAATGTAAATAGTGTCTACTGCAGGCTATACAGTAATTATTTATTTAATTCATTATTTGAGATCGGACTTGTAAGTACATCAGGCATCCACAATCCGTTGGGGGAAACTGAAGAAGAACAATGTATAAATAACACCAAAGAGTCTATCGTCCATGAGATGTTCATGCAGAGATGATGCCTGCAAGGGTTTATTGAAGTCTTGGAAAGGTATTCGCGATACTCTGAAATCAATCACAAATGACAGTTTAGAGAAGGCGATTACGAAAACAGAAAAGCAGGATTAATCAACAAAATGACCAGCTTTTAAACAGCCTTTATGATTGTATTTTGGGGTGGTATTCTGAATCGCATCAATGTAGTCAGCAAAAAACTACAACTGGAAGACACAGATATTGGATTGGCCATCGATTTGTACAAATCCTTAACTTCATTTATTTCATCTTCCCGCGAGAACTTCACAATCTAGAAGAGACGCTAAATGGTAAGCAGACCTACACCATTGCAAGCGAAAAGCGTACCAGAAAGAGGAGGCGACATTTCGATGAAAACGACGACGATGAAGAAGTTCTGTTCGGTGCTAAGAATGATTTCAAAATAAATGTATTCCTTAAAATTGTGGATCGATTAGTCTCGGAATTGGACCGTCGAAAATGTGCGTACGACAGTGCCTTTTACGTTCCCTTTAAATTTCGCAAACTCTCTGTTGAAAAAATAAAGAGCGAAGTGTTAAAATTATGTGAAATTTATTCACAGGATATTTTGGAGAATCTAGTTGAAGAGATCTTGCACCTCAAAGAGTATTTGGCACTAGAAGACAAGAAACATGTAAAAATCAACAATATATGCAGCTGGATTAGAGATCGGAATCTGGTTGACATTTTCCTTAATATCGATATAGTTTTAAGAATTTACAAATCAACG